>JBAJHW010000001.1:36399112-37624112 GCA_037013535.1 Intellagama lesueurii | reverse complement strand
GCTACTAACTTTCTTCTTAAAAATATGTTGCACCTTCATTAGGCTTATTTTATGTTCTAAATAATTACTGCCCAACACACTGATTTAAGGTTTCACAACATTTTGAAATCTTAGTACTATGCATTGGTATGTGGGAAGAAATCCTACCTTATTCAATAGGTCTTATTTCCAGGTACTATCTTATTTCAGTTCCTGTAAATTTCAGCTGTACTTCTGGTAGGGAACATTTGCCCAGTTATCAGCACACAGAGAGGCAGCTAAAGAACTCCGTGATACAATGGAGAAATTAACTTCCTTTAGTCTTGTGATTATTTCTGTTCAGATAATTACTCTTTCGTCACATCATACTTCCTGTTTGTTTCCTTCTCTCTGAGTAGATCTGACTTAATTGTTTTATCTTCATTGTTTCCTACATTTACAGTCTTTTATTTTCCTGTGCCTCATAATCTTTAATCCTCCACACAGAAAGGAACCAAAAAAAAAAGCTTATTAATTGGGGAGGCTGAAAGGAATCTATTACTAGGTTTTGCTCAGGTATTCTCCAGGCTGGATAGCTGAGTCCTTTCTTGGATAACAAAGGTTAGAACACCCAACAAATATTAATTTAGATAAAGCTAACTTAGCACCTAAACGCCATCCAAAACTCAGTTACACCAGCAATCTCACAATTAAAATATCTCAGCTGTATGTACCAAAACACTCCCTCTGATAGCAACTGCAAGCAATAGATGCAAAAGGTATAAAATGAGGCCACTGTGAAACAGGATTGATATCTCACCAAGCTCAGGTGAGATCATGAGCTTTCCAGAATAACCATTTTCATAAATATCCTCTGAATTGATAACCGTCCTTCAAAAAGTAGTTGTTGGAGTGTTGTCAACTAGGAAAGAAAAGCAGATGGAAACCGGGGGAAATAAAGTATTTAGAAGGACAGCAAAACTGACTAGAACAGCAACAGGAACACATCTCTTGAAAGGATCCATTTTGATGCTGTTCTGCCTCATCTGGAGATTTTAACAGTAGTTCTGAAATATAGGACAAATGCGTTTTTAATTCACACTCATGGCTATTATAAAAGTGGGACACACTGAATCAATTAATCTAAAATGCAACAAGGCTTGAGCTGATTCCTGTGTTCATAGCTTTTCGTTTAAAAAGGCCAGCAAAATCAGTACAGGTGGCCGAGTTCAAATATGCAGCTATAATGCAAAGTATCTGCGCTAGCCAATATTTACATGCATCCCTTAGCACCTCTCTTAGTTGAGTGCTGCAGCTGCTAAAAGAAGCTGCTTTCTAGATACAGTAAAATTACTGCCATGGTTCTCAGTTTAATTAGACTGGAAATTTCTCAGGGAATTTGTCAGTGTCCAGCTTCCATGATGAACTGTAAATAAGTTATTCCCCTATAGGAAATAACTGATTATCTGTTTGATGCAAACTGCTTTAAGATCTGGGAACATTATTGTACCACATTATACAACAGTCAAGTACATAGTGGGTTTTCAGTGTGTCGTCCCTCCAGTATGAGACAATTTGATTTCACATGTGAAGATAGTGGATCCAAAATCCACCAGCTAGATTGTTAACTAGAGCTGGTTACAGGATTGCAACAGGCCCACTGGCTGGCACTCTGTTTCCAGGCACAATTCAAAGTGCTGGTTCTTACTTAAAGCCAAAAATGACTTGGGTCCAAGTTAATTAAAAAATTAATTTCCATTTATGAGCCCACCTGGATTTTTAAATAATCTGGGGAAGCCTTTCTCTCTGTCCCAGCACCCTCACACATAGGATGTGAGAGAGGGCCTTCTCTGTTGCTGTTCTGAAACTATGGAACTCCCTTCCACAGGAAGCCAGGTTGCCTCTGCTGTGCTTCTATAGACAGGCAAAGATTTTTCTCTTCAGGGAAGCTTTTTCTCAGTGACAGGCTGCAAAAGAGCTAAACTCCCCCCCTTCCCTTTCCAGTTTTGAGATTTTTGTTTTTCACAGTGCAATCTCCCTTGGATCCTCTTGAGAAATGGCAGGGTTGAATAAATAAATAAGCAAGACTTAACGTTTATACCACAATTCCAAGTTTACAGCTCATATGAAACATTTAAGCCCTATACAGGTGTTTTTGTGTATGTGATATAGGGCACACCTTCTAGCAAAGACACTCTAATACACAGGTTAAGAATATTACAATATATATTGATACAGATCCAACTTTTACCAAGTTGACAATTAAAGTAAAATGCAAAACGAAGTTTGTTAACCTAACCATAAAAACATCAAAGGACAGTGATGTTCAACTGAAAATTATCATTCTGATGTGATCATTCATGGAGAAGGACGATAGCTCAGTGGCAGACCACACAATTTACATGCAGAGGGCCCGTGATAAGCATATGCTTTGCCACTGAGCTATATATTTAATTCCTTGGCATCTCTAGTTTCAAGGATCAGGTACTAAGTGATGTTGAAGTGGCTCTTCCTGAAACCCTAGAGACCTAATGCCTATCAGGGTAGAAAACACTGGGCTGGCCAGACAAATGTTAGATGCTTCTCCTGCAATCAATAGCCGAAGGAACTTTTCCTATTGATTTCCCAGGCCAGGAAAATCCTAAACCTCCATTCCATAACCATGTATGTTATGGACACTTTATTTGTTAATGCTACAAATCTTAGTATTATCCCATTATTTCAATGAAGCTAACAGACTTTTAAAACCTACTTTTTAAAAAACATATTACTGGTACTCAGAATAGGCTGTTGATCCATGCAGGTGATAACCAGGCATCTAGTCATTAAAAAGATTTGCAACAGCATCAAATTCCAAAGCCAAAAAAATAAGCTTTAAAAAGCAACTATAAGAAGAGCTGTCACCTGCTAGAAAAATTTTTTTGTCTGGATTTGCAATCTACTTTTTTCAAGTAAAAGTTATACTGCAGAGGCAAATATACCTTCTTCCAGAATCTCTGATGCAGTCTGAGTTATATCCAAAACTTGAACTCCCCTGATCATTTTCATGGATATCATTACATATATGTCTGGGGAAAAATATGAAAGCATCCATATTTCTGCACCAGTTAGATAGTTATCACCATCTTAAATAGTTAGCTACTACCACTTGCAATGGCTTGGTAAATCTATTCAGAGCAAAGCCATAACTGCTGAGTGGAAACCCTACAGTTCTTGGTAAGTAATGTGCAGCCTTGTCCAGTATGTATTCACTCAGAATTTAGATATATTGAAACCAGTGACATTTACTTCTAAGAAAATGTGCACAGGAGGACAAGTAAAAGGCATCCTGTGAAATTTGTGAGGTGTCTGCCATACAAAAACCCTAAAATTATTAAATTAACAAATCTGCATGAGATAACATTGCATATTCTATCATACAGAAGCCTACTGTTAATCAGTTTGCAGGTGTATTTAGAAACCTGTATTTCTGACTATTTTCCACACAGGCCAATATCTCTACTGAAATATTTCTAAGTAAAAGATATCAGAACTATAACAAATTTATATAATCAGCATCTCTAATACTAATTTATAAAGATAACAGCAATGAATAATGGATTTCCCTAGATAATTCTTAATGTGCCCTTCCTCCAAATTTGGTCTGAAGAGTTGGATATCCAGCTCTTCAGACCAAATTGGCAGATAGGAGAGGGATGAGAGGAAGGCAAAATTCTGTTCTTAGGCATACGTTCTCTCACAAAACAATGGAGAATGGCTCTAGTTATTATACTAATCTATCACAAAGTGGATATTATGGGTCTTAGCAGAAAGCAGGACCTGTAGTGTTTTGTGAGACTAAAATATTTTAGGTATGCTTTTCCTTTCCTATCCACTCCTTACATCATAATCATATGTATATGCAAAACCTGTTTTTTCTTGTGTATAGTTAGCTAGAGTTTCCTTGACAGAGAAAAAGTAAGATGATGTACATTAATTTCTGACAAAAGTCTATTTCTAACTGATTTTGCATTCAGCAACAATTTAAATTTTTGTCCTTAACAATAGAAAATCATCCTGCTTATCAGTACTGGGAGTAGGGCGGAGTACATTTGACTTGGAGGGTTCCAATTTCTCATGTTATTTCCTGGTACTGAAAGTCAGCCTGTACCTGTGTTGAGCTATCAAGTCAGTTTAGATTTAAGACAACTGTAGCCGGGTTTCCAAGGCATGTGAAATATTTAAGGAATTATTAAACCAGTGCCATGCCCTAGAGTTTCCATGGCCATGCAGAGATTAGGACACAAGTCCTCTAAGTTAAATAATAACAATAATAATAATAATAGAACTGCAGAACTAGAAGGGACCCTTGTGGATCAAGCCTATGCTCTGTCAAGGAGGCACAGTGGAGACTCCCAACCTAGACCAACACTCCTTCCACTGCAGTGTGCCGGCTCTACATATAGAATGGAATTACGAAACAAATCCTGGTTCTTTCTTTGTTCTTAGCATGTTGGTAATATTAAAAGGGAAGGGGAGAAAGAGGAAAGGCAAAATTTAGTTATTTATTTATTTGATTCATATACTGCCCCTCTAGTGGACACACTACTCTGGGCAGTTTACAAATAAAAAACCAGAACCCCACAGTAGTGCTACATCAATATGGCAGTTCAACAATCTTTATATCTAAGTTTTTAAAAGCATAAGAAAAAAAATAAAAAAATATTAATAGTGTCTGGGGATGAGTTACTGAAGGCAGTTCCAAACTATCATAGCACTTCAAAGATTTCTTTCAGTGAAAGCCTATTTTTTTTCTCCCCCCCCCCCCCCCCCCGTTGATTTTTTTCCAAGACGCTCTGCCTTTTCAGGTCTTAAGCTCTGAGGGGACTGCTGTAAAAATCGATGTATGAAACTGTAACAAGAACACAGACGGGAATTCTCTGGCTTCTTTGTTTCGGAAGGAGAAGGGATCCCAGGAAGCCAATACCAGAAAACCCCTCATGTTCCCAGAAAACCATAACAAAAACAGAAGCACGGCCGAGGAATTCCAAGCCTTGCTTTAAAAAGAACAATGACAGAGACTTCGCTTGACCTCGCGCCACACGCAGAGCCCCGCCCCTTTCCCAGCCGCATTGAACTCCTGTAGTTCTAGAACTCCTGCCCCATTTTCAGTGCGGCTGCTCTTGTTTACTGTTTGGTTTCTAGGGCGCTTCGCAAAGTACGTCACCGCGCCGTGACGTTGTAACAGCCCGCAGAGACGCCGCAAGCCGACGGCGTGACGGACACTCTTCCGGTGGTGGCCATATATGGAAGTGGAGGGATACGCTCTTTTGCCTAGATTTCTCCCTTGCTTTTCCCTCCCACCTTGCCTCCCCCTCGTTGCTATGCGGGCACCGAGCGCTCGCGCCGGCTTAGGGAAGATTCTGGAACAGAACGCCGCGGAGAGCGGCGGCGCGCAATTGCTGATAGGCAGAGCTTTTCCAATCTTCCTTCTGACCAATATGCGCGAGAATCCCGCTCGTCATTTCCAGGCAGTGGCTTAGCATAACAAGAGATAGACTGGCAGCTGCACAACTGCTTTTTTTTAACACGAAAGGGAGGGGAAGGGCTGCTTCCCCGACACAAAGACCAGGGACTGGTAAAGCAAATGGCAGGCTCGGGGAAAAATAGATCTGCTGGAGCTACAAATCTGTCCTCTGACATCCTGTGGAGGTCCAGAAGCAGACTCCCGTGACACCTCATCCATTTATTATAATAATAACTTGCACTGATTACAGCTAATTTCTAGGGCCGATATCCAAATATATATTTTTGAAAGAAAAAAGACTGAAAAATGGAAATGTTTCCTCTCTGAGGAAAACACCAAATGTGATGTTATTTTATTTTTCTCTGTCTATAATTTGCAATTTGGGGTCCGTCATCTGTTCTACCTTCATGCAATCATACAAATTCTTAGGATTCTGAGGGGTAGCTGTATTAAAGTGCATACTTGTGATTAAGGTACGTTGCACTCACTGGCACTTCTTTTTGAGGGGACAGGCAGGCATAGTTTGCACTTTGGTAATAGCAAACGCAGAAAGAGGTTGTGGTACCGTTAATGTGAAAGGTGCTTTTCTCAGTCCTTTTTTTGGCTTAGAGCTGTCTGTATCGGATACATTGTGTATCCTCAGCTGGTAGATGCATGTATGTGTAAAGGTGTACAGTAAATAGTGTAGGTAAATACACACAGAATATGAGTGACCTGGTGCTATTTTGTGTATATAACTGAGAATATGGGTAAGAGCAGGTCAGTGACCTTGCAGCACATCATAACTGGCAATAAACACAATGCCCTTAACTTTACTGTGTTTGTCTATCAACCTGAAGGGTGGAGGAAATCCTACTGTAATTTAAATCCCAAAAGGACAGAACCAAACCATGAATTCTAATTACGTACATTTCCATTTTAGGTTTAACAACCTTGCCAGGCCCTGAGGATCTCTCAGTAGGGTATTCTACTCTAACAAAACAAGCATATATGTGTGAATTGTTACCAAGTCCCCTCTAATAGCTGCCAAACAGACCTGTCCCATTTGATATTAGGTGTGTATAGTTAGCAATACCCAATTGCAGCCAGGCACTTTATCTCAAGTAGGAACATTTTTCTCTTTGCATAGACAAAGGCCATTCATCTTCAATCCTCCTATGTGGTTCACTCCCTGCTGCTGTTGAATGCAGCTTATGAAGATGATGGCAAAACAAGGAATGTTCTGTTTAGCTGCTGTGGGGAGCTGCCTTGCAGTGCAGCTTGCTTTCTGCATGTGTTGATAAAAAAGGATTGCAGCATTGCTTTCCTGATGCTCTCACTTCCTCATCCATTTTGGGGAACTAATGTTAAATCAACTGAAACATGCATTTTTCTATTCACTTTTATTTATGTAAACCAGCGCCATTAAATTTGGGAAATCTCAAGAACTTTGAGAATGGTTTGATCACAAAAGAGTGTATGGATATCTTTTCACATGGAAAATTGAAAAGTCACACTGCTGTATTTTATAATCCTGTGATTGCTTACCCTTCCCCATCTAAAAATATATATGTACAAAATAGTGTAATTAAATCCATAGATCTAAATCCAATTGATAGTCCCAACTAGAGTGTCCCACTGAAGCAATGAAACATAATTAAGCATTTGATTAAGTTTGCAATTGTTTTACCATAGCTACTCAAGTGGGGCCAGGCTATTTTTTGCAAAAAATTGAGGACAACAGTTTGGTTGAAACTAGCACTTTACTAAATGACTATAGTGAAAATCAGTTATGAATTTAGTGTTTGGTGAAATGCATGTATAGTTGTACTGTTTCTCTTTTATAGAGCTGCATATACTGTATATCCAGTGGGAGTAAAGAACTAGTAATATTATTTTGTCACTGGATGGCTTTTATTTATTTGCATAGCATTATTTAGATAAATAGCACTAAGAGCAAGGATACCAAGTCTACTCTGTGCTCAAAGGATTTACAAACTAAATTGGTAACAGGAAAACAACAGAAAGAGATATGGGGGGTGGAGACATTTATTTCTTTATTTAAAATATGTCTACCCTGCCTTTCTCCTTAAAAGGTATCCAAGGCAGCTTACAGGATTAAAAGACAGCATTTAAAGCTAACAACAGTGAGTATATAAATACAAAAAGGATCAAACAAATACTAAAAAAACATAAGCAACACCAAAACACATTCAGAACAGTAAGGCACAACAATCCACTTAAAACCCCATTTAGGCAGCTGGTCATTCAGGGGAAGCTTGCCTGAAGAGTAAGGTCTTCACCTGCTTGCAGAAGGACAGTAGAGATGGGGCCAGCCTACTGCTTTTGGAAGGGAGTTGCAAAGCATGGGAGCAGCAACAGAGAAGGCCCTCTCTCATGTACCCCCCCCCCCCAAGCACAACTGTGAAGGTGGCGGGACCAAGAGAAAGGCCTCTCCTGATGATCTTAACGAGCAGGCACATAAAGGGAGATGCAATCCTTGAGATGGCTCGGCCTAAACTGTTTAGGGCTTTATAGGTAGGAACCAGCACTCTAAGTCTGCCTTGAAACTGATCTGCAGCCAGTGGAGTTGATCTAACAGCCTCAGCAATCTGACTGTGTGCTTTGGACTCACTGAAGTTTCTTGACACTTTCTATAGGCAGCCCTATGTAGAGCACCTTACAGTAATCCGGCCAGACTGTAACTAAGGTATGTGCCATCTGCAGTGATCATGGAGCCCAAGAAAGTAAAATCTGTCACTGCCTCCATATCTTCCCCTTCTATTTGCCAGGAGGTGATGGGACCAGTGGCCATGATCTTAGTTGTTTTTGATGTTGAGCTTCAGACCATTTTTTGCACTCTCCTCTTTCACCCTCATTAAGAGGTTCTTTAATTCCTCCTCACTTTCTGCCATCGGAGTGGTATCATCTGCATATTGGAGGTTGTTGACATTTCTTCCGGCAATCTTAATTCTGGCTTGGGATTCATCCAGTCCTGCCTTTCGCATGATGTATTCTGCGTATAAGTTAAATAAGCAGGGAGACAATATACAGCCTTGTCGTACTCCTTTCCCAATTTTGAACCAATCCGTTGTTTCATATACAGTTCTAACTCTTGCTTCCTGTCCCACATATAGATTTCTCAGGGGATAGATAAGGTGGTCAGGCACTCCCATTTCTTTAAGGACTTGCCATAGTTTGTTGTGGTCCACACAGTCAAAGGCTTTTGCATAGTCAATGAAGCAGAAGTAGATGTTTTTCTGGAACTCTCTGGCTTTCTCCATAATCCAGCGCATGTTAGCAATTTGGTCTCTAGTTCCTCTGCCCCTTCGAAATCCAGCTTGTACTTCTGGGAGTTCTCGGTCCACATACTGCTGAAGCCTACCTTGTAGGATTTTGAGCATAACTTTGCTAGCATGTGAAATGAGTGCAATTGTACGGTAGTTGGAGCATTCTTTGGCACTGCCCTTCTTTGGGCTTGGGATGTAGACTGATCTTTTCCAATCTTCTGGCCACTGCTGAGTTTTCCAAACTTGCTGGCATATTGAGTGTAGCACCTTAACAGCATCATCCTTTAAGATTTTAAATAGTTTGACTGGTATGCCATCACCTCCACTGGCCTTGTTGTTAGCCATGCTTTCTAAGGCCCACTTGACTTCACTCTCCAGGATGTCTGGCTCAAGGTCAGCGACCACATTATCTGGGTTGTCTGGGACATCCAGATCTTTCTGGTATAGTTGTTGTGGATTTTCTGGGCTGTTTGGCCGTGTTCTTAAGGTTTTTCTTCCTAATGTTTCGCCAGTCTCTGTGGCCGGCATCTTCGGAAGACAGGAGTCAGAACTCTGTCTGTGCTCTGTTGCAGTTTGTTGGATAGTCGAGTATTTATAGCTGTGGGATCAGCTTTTGTCCTTTTCAGGAGATTGGGTGATTGTGGTGATCAGCGTGTTTTTTGTTGTGGGTGTATTGTTGTGATAAGAGGGAGAGATGATCTGTCACTGTGATTGATGGGTATCGTTAGCTGGTCTTTTGTGTGCAGTGATCACTGGTCCTTGTGGCTGGGTAGAGTTCATTGACCTTTTGCAGGCTGTATTTTTCAGTGCTGGGAGCCAGGCTTTGTTGAGTTTTAGACTTTCTTCTTTTTTGTTGAAGCTCTGCTGGTGTTTGTGGATTTCAATGGCTTCTCGCTGATCACCATAATCACCCAATCTCCTGAAAAGGACAAAAACTGATCCCACAGCTATAAATACTCAACTATCCAACAAACTGCACCAGAGCACAGACAGAGTTCTGACTCCTGTCCTCTGAAGATGCCGGCCACAGAGACTGGCGAAACGTTAGGAAGAAAAACCTTAAGAACACGGCCAAACAGCCCGGAAAACCCACAACAACCATCGGATCCCGGCCGTGAAAGCCCTCAAGAATACATTGAACTTTCTGGTATAATTCCTCTGTGTATTCTTGCCACCTCTTCCTGATGTCTTCTGCTTCTGTTAGGTCCCTACCATTTTTGTCCTTTATCATGTCCATCTTTGCACAAAATGTTCCTTTAATATCTCCAATTTTCTTTAACAGATCTCTGGTGTTTCCCTTTCTGTTATTTTCCTCTGTTTCTTTTAACTGTTCATTTAAGAAGGCTCTCTTGTCTCTCCTTGATATTCTTTGGAAGTCTGCATTCCATTTTCTGTAACTTTCCCTATCTCCCTTGCATTTTGTTTCCCTTCTCTCCTCCGCTATTTGTAAGGCCTCATTGGACAGCCACTTTGCTTTCTTGCATTTCCTTTTCTTTGGGATGGTTTTTGTTGCTGCCTCCTATACAATGTTACGAGCCTCCATCCATAGTTCTTCAGGCACTCTGTCCACCAAATCTAGTTTGTTAAATCTGTTCTTCACTTCCACTGTGTATTCATAAGGGATTTTTTTTTAGATTGTACCTGACTGGCCCATTGGTTTTTCCTCCTTTCTCCAGTTTAAGCTTGAGTTTTGCTATAAGAAGCTGATGATCAGAGCCACAATCAGCTCCAGGTCTTGTTTTTGCTGACTGTATAGAGCAGTGATGGCGAACCTATAGCACGTGTGCCACAGCTGGCATGCAGAGCCCTCTCTGCAGGCCCGCGAGCCATAAGACGCTGGATCACTACCTCCGGCAGCCAAACCTGAGGAGGTGGCTGCAGCCGCAGTGCTAGTGCCCCGACAGGTGGCGGGCTAGGATCCGGAGCAGCTGGCACTGGCGTTGGTGGGCCGGCCGAGCTATAGGTAGTGGCGCGGTTGGGCATGACTGGAGGCAGATCCGGAGTGGGGTCTGGAGGCACCTCCGTGCCTGGGATTCCCGCTTCTGCCACCACTTCCGCTTCTGCCGCTTCCGCTGCCACCCGCTGCCCACTGGGTTGATGGTGTTTTTTGTTTGTTTGTTTGTTTTTTGCAGTTTGGGCACTCAGGCTCAAAAAGGTTCGCCATCACTGGTATAGAGCTTCTCCATCTTTGGCTGCAGAGAACATAATCAATCTGATTTCGGTATTGCCCATCTGGTGATGTCCATGTGTAGAGTCGCCTCTTGTGTTGTTGGAAAATAGTGTTTGTGATGACCAGCTTGTTCTCTTGACAAAACTCTATTAGCCTTTGCCCTGCTTCGTTTTGAACTCAAAGGCCGAACTTGTCTGTTGTTCCTTTTATCTCTTGACTCCCTACTTTAACATTCCAGTCCCCTATAATGACAAGAGCATCTTTCTTTGGTATCAGTTCTAGAAGGTGTTGTAAGTCTTCATAGAATTGGTCAATTTCAGCCTCTTCAGCATCGGTGGTTGGTGCATAAACGTGGATTACTGTGATGTTGAAAGGTCTGCCTAGGATTTGTATTGAAATCATTCTATCATTTTTGAGATTGTATCCCAGTACAGCTTTTCCCACTCTTTTGTTGACTATGAAGGCTGCTCCATTTCTTCTACGGGATTCTTGCCCACAATAGTAGATATGATAATCATCTGAATTGAATTCACCCATTCCCGTTCATTTTAGTTCACTGATGCCCAGGATGTCAATGTTTATTCTTGCCATCTCCTGTTTGACCACATCCAGCTTGCCAAGGATCATAGATCTTACATTCCAGGTTCCTATGCAGTATTTTTCTTTGCAGCATCAGACTTTCCTTTCACCTCCAGGCGCGTCCGCAGCAGAGCGTCCTTTCGGCTTTGGCCCATCCGCTTCATTAGCTCTGGAGCTACTTGTACTTGTCCTTCGCTCTTCCTCAGTAGGATGTTGGACGCCTTCCGACCTGAGGGGCTCATCTTCCAGCGTCATATCTTTTAGCCTTTTGTTTCTGTCCATGGAGTTTTCTTGGCAGGGATACTGGAGTGGCTTGCCAGTTCCTGCTCCAGGTGGATCACATTTAGTCAGAACTCTCCACTATGACTTATCCGTCTTGGGTGTCCCTGCACGGCATAGCCCATAGCTTCTCTGAGTTGCTCAAGCCCCATCGCCACAACAAGGCAATGATCCATGAAAAGGCAGTGATTATGTACTTAAACATACATTATCTTTTCATGTTGATTGTAGTTCATACACCTAGAAAGACCCACAAATACTCCTAGTCCAGTTATATACTGTATGTAATGCTTACATAAAGGTGATCTCCCCTGTGAACTTTGTTGACAATATCCTTTTTTAAAGCTCAGGTGTCAGTGATTTCTACCACTGGCAGCATATGTTACATAACTTAATAATACATAATTCCTTCTTAGACATGTGGCTGTGAGGCAAAAGACATATGTATTTCCTGGAGTCACAAATAATTATTACTTACATTATATAAGTCAATGCCTCTCTGGTGCTTAAATGTGTCTGATCATAAGACCTTCAGTATTAAGAGCCCTTGAAGAAAAGTGCTGAGAAATAAGGGATAAAAATCCAGCTCTCAATATTTTCTCCTCCATTGTTTGGCCATTTCTGTATTTATCGCAACAACTGCAACTGTTTTGACGAGAGAGAGAAACCAGCCTGTTTCCAGAGTGGACCGCACCAAATCACGGGACAAAGCACTGTCTTATCACACCCTTGACCCTGGTGGGGAAAAAAAACCTTAGTCCTATTAACTTTAAATGGAAATGTAATATGGAAATGTAATATGGTTAAAAGTTCAAATTTGCTTTCATTGTTCTTCACACAGCATATAATAATGTCAAGTCTTGCAGAATTTATTTTCAAGAGAAAGTCTGAAAACCAGTACTCCGTTAAGCATGTTTGTCAATGTCCCATAGTGAGCTCTTTTTAGATAGCAGGTAGTGTATTTTCTCCCTAAAGATCATGGTGTTCACACACCTCAAAAATCCTGTGTGCCAAACAGTTCACACTCTGTTTTTAGAAGTGAAGGTGGTGATGATTATAGGTACAAAATAAGATGGATAGTGCTTTGGGTTTGAAACAGATCCCTATCACACGATGATAAGCAATGTGACTATTGTGATTGTTCAGTTAGAGTTAACTGTAATTTCCTTGGTGTATTGAGTCTTACAGAAATAGGGGTTGATGCAGTGTAGTGAAAGAAAAAGTGATAAA
The DNA here is from genome assembly GCA_037013535.1 of Intellagama lesueurii. NCBI lineage: Eukaryota > Metazoa > Chordata > Lepidosauria > Squamata > Agamidae > Intellagama > Intellagama lesueurii. Next base: position 37,611,121 of record JBAJHW010000001.1, on the reverse strand, counting down.
TAAAAGTTGCTGTCATGCTACTATACAGCAGTATGGTAGCATGACAGGGTAGGAAATGTGTAATCTGTCAGATGTTGGACTTTAACTGGCATCATTCCTTCTCATTGGCCAAACTGGTTAGGGAGGGATGGAGTAATACACTAGTAGCCCAACAATATCTAGAGGAGCATAATATTTGTAGGTTCCTCACTGTTGTACAGAACCGTTATCCACAGATTTGGGGGAGAAATTACTGAAGATTGGCAGAAAAATATTCTTGTGATGAGAGGACTACATCCAGTTCTTATAGGAAAGGTGCATTGAATCTATAATATTAATAATAATGTGCTTTCAAGTTACTTCTGACTTATGGCGACCCTTTCCAGGGTTTTCCAGGTAGAAAATACTCAGAAGTGGTTTACCATGCCTCTTTGACAGGGGCTGGATTCGATGACCCATAGAGTCCCTTCCAGCTCTGCAGTTCAAAGGTGGTGGTGGTGGTTCCCTTCTTCTGGGCAGTGCCCCAGGGCTGTGCAGCTTGCCCAAGGCCACACAGGCTGACTCTACTCACAGGAGGCACAGGAGGGAATTGAACTCCCAACCCCTGGCTCTGCAGCCAGATATCTAAAAACACTATAGTATTTAAATAAATGTTATCATAACAAGTCCAGTTCATTCAGTAGATGTATTCTGGGTGAGACATAGATCCGAACTTAAAGGTGCCATGTAGTTTCTTATAGCCAGCTGAGTCAGAGTCACTGAATGTCCCTCTTCTACCCTGCTTTCCCCATACTACCTGACTATAAACAAAGGTGCTTATGCTATGTTTGCCTCCTAATTCATCATTCCTGGAATGCTTATGCCATGTGATCATTACTGTTTAATATTAATGTAACTCCATGCATCCTCAGTCTTGCTGTAAGTCTTGTTAATTACTAGTTGCTTTGATGTCTGTTATGCCCTTAAGATAGTCTTGCACATCCTGAGAAACGTGATAATGACTAGTTAGGAGGACCAACCCTATGCCTTGTTTTACCGTTTAAAAATTAAATGATGTATCATTATAAATATGAATCTGTACTTTGCCCTTGATTGCCTCTTTCTGTTTGAATATCCTGGACCATCAAAGAATTAGGCCAAAGAATAGGAGATTTTAGTAAAGTAACAAGCTCCCTACAAGAACATCAAACTCTTCTAGGATGTTTCTAAACCAGTGGTTCCCAACCTTGTATAACCCAGGTGTTCTTGGAAGGCAGTTCTGAGAAACCTCAGCCAGCACAGATGGTGGTGAAGGCTTCTGGAAACTGCAGTCCAAGAACACCTGAGTTACCCAAGGTTGGGAACCTGGGAGGATGAGGGTAGCCTAAAGGGCACTCCTCAGAGTGTATCATCCGCTTCCTCGGCTGAAGATATTGAGGGACAGATGCCCACCGTGGAGGAGAACTTTAAGGGACTGTGTTTAGAAGAGCATAGACAGAAAGGACAAGATAAGAATGAGCCACCAGAGGGTGTCATTTTGGTGGGAAAGGGAGAGGGGAGAAAAGGAAAGGAAAAAGGGGGAGGGGCAGTTGGAAACTGAGGAGGAAGAAGCGTGTTGGGTGAAGGAGGAGTGGAAGGAAAAGATCTATAGCAAGCCGCCTTACTGGGGCGAGAGAAGAGAGGGAGAACAAAGGAGAAAGCTAAGAGAGTGGCAGCAACGTGAGGCACAAAGAAGGGAGAACAAACCATGGCCAGACCATCCTGGGAAACCCCGTGGGACGAACCCATTCAGACCGAGGATGAGGCAAAACCCGGGCAAGAAAGTATGGGAGCCGCAGGTGGACTGGGTTTTCCACCCTCCCCAAGAAGGTCAGCTAAAAGTATGCCTGAGGGATCGGGCGTTCCCCTGAGGGGTTACAGAGATTCGAGTTCTACCCCTATGCAGATAGAAGGGGATTTATTATGGTTCAATGAGAATGAAAGAGGCGCAACGTCCCTGAACCAAGAGATGGAGTCTGCTGTTATTGTTGAAGCGAACAAGTTGTCAAAGAATAAAGACGTCCCTGATTCATCTCTCCAGCCAGATTCAAATAAGGGAGAAGAGGGAACTACACAAGTTCACAGAACCACTGTTCTCAATGGACAACTAGTCCATTTCCCCTTTGATGACTATTTATTGCACTCCAGGATAAATCCTTCAAGACAGGCCTATTTGAGGATGCACCTTTTGCCTATTCCTATGCTGGTCATTTGCCACTATCACTCTCTTTACAGAAGACAGAGTGGTATCCCCAAGGCATGTTTCTCAGGAGGAAATGTTAATAGGTTAGGCTCCCAGCAGTTAGCCCCTTTTTTCTTCCTTTATGCAAATTACCTGGTAAAGTATTGCTAAGAACAGACCAGACAGAGCAGGGAGGAAAGTAACTCTTAAAGGTGGAAATAGAGGATCCAGTTCAGCTATCTAATTTACAAAGTTTATTAAAGGAAATTACACAGAACAGAATAGAGAGAAGAGATTGGGAAAATCTCTTACAATAGAGTGTTCATTTATGTGTCTCTTTTCACCACAGATCTAAAAATGAATCCTAGACATCTGAAATTTCCCATGTATACTGGGGTTATTATTTTTAAAGGATAGATTTTAGTTGATTTGATTGTAATTGTAGTTTGCAGTACCATCTTCTGTTACTAGGTGGCAGATTTCCCCAACTATTAAAGAGGAAGCTGTAGTCTGGACTGACATATTCATTTCTCAGCACCACCTGTAGCAGAAGCATTGTAAGAAAAATACACTGGGTGCAACTAACGTTTACCTCTGTAGAGCCATTACACCAGTGGTCCCAACCTTTGGTCCTCAGATGTTCTTGGACTAAAAATCCCCAAAGCCTTCATCACTAGCTGTGTTGGCCAGGATTTCTGGAAGTTGTAGTCCAAGAACATCTGGAGACCCAAGGTTGGGAACCACTATTAAACTCTTGAAAATGTTAAGAGAGAAAGAAAATGTTCTGATGACTGTTAAGTGCATGTGAATGAGGAGTGAGTAGATGGAAAGGCTAAAAGAGCACAGGAGTAGAGGGAGAGAAAGAGATGAAAGAAGGAAAACTAGTGAATGAGATGAGAAAGAGAACTTGAGTGCTTAGGAGAGAAAGAATACCTGGATGGGTAAAGAAAGAGAAGGAACAGTGAGGTATATGGGTGAGAGGAGAGAGAGAGCACCTAGGTAGGTGGGAGAAAAAGGTTACCAGGATTAGTTGTGGGGGGACTAAGGGAGTTCACAGTCATGCAGAGCTGGGTGAAAACAACTTACCTTTAGATCTTTTGTTGGCTAGCATTCCAATTGACCAAGATGGATGTTCAGGGACAAAACTAAGGGTCATTTCACCTTTTTATATGTTGTTTATGGTGAGCCGACTGAGGCTCGATCACACTGGGAATAAGAACTGCTGTTCAATTGGGTTTTGCTTAAATAATATTTGCTATCTGATAACTTTAAGTTTCATTGCAACTCTTTGTTGCTAGTATAGGCTCCCAATTGTATGGTAAAGGTTCCCCTTGACAATTTGTCCAGTCGTGTCCGACTCTAGGCGGCGGTGCTCATCTCCGTTTCCAACCCATAGAGCTAGCGTTTGTCCGCAGACAATCCTCCGTGGTCACGTGGCCAGCGCGACTAGACACGGAACGCCGTTTACCTTCCCACCGAGGTGGTACCTATTTATCTACTCGCATTTTTGCATTTTGCATGCTTTCGAACCGCTAGGTTGGCGGGAGCTGGGACAAGCGACGGGGGCTCACTCCGTTGCGTGGATTCGATCTTACGACTGCAGGTCTTCTGACCTTGCAGCACAGAGGCTTCAGCGGCTTTACCCACAGCGCCACCACGTCCCCTTCCCACTCTCTCCCAATTGTATGAATATCTCTTAAATTAAGAAATTTGTTTAGATTAAGTATATCAGTTTGCCAAACAACAAATTTAAACTCTAATATTCGAAGGAAATTGGACTGAGTCTGAAATACCATATATCTTTACTAGGCTAGACAGCAGGACCCTGTAAAGATATTTGGTCACAATCTCTGAGGAAACATGCATAGGACTGGGCTGTAAAATGTTGTTCATCAGAGGCAAAAGACTGAAATGGTGAGCATTTGTCACTTTATCAGTTTATATCAAACTTTTAACCGGTTACTGCCATGCCAGATTACCAGTACTCCGGCCTGACTGTATAAATTAGCACATACTGCTCAGAGCTTGAAATTAATGCATTAAAATTAACTTGTTAATCATAAATTATTTGCTCACCCCGTGAGAGAAATAGCACGATTTCTCTAATGCATAATAATAGTTTAGAAATAATACTATCTGAAGTTCTATGCATTAAATCATTGTTTGTGCTATGTCCCCAGGAAAGCATGTGTCTTGCATTGAAAAGTAGTGCTATACAAGTGATTATCAATTTGGCCATAAAGATTTTTCTGGAGTGCAATACCTAGCCAACACAGCCCAGTGGACAGAGTTTCTGAATATGTATAGCTTGCAGGAAATGAAGGCTGAAAGAAGCTGGTCAGCTTTTTTTGAGATTACAATTTAGGCAAAGCTTCTATAGATTTCTGCTAAAGAAGTGCATTTCAAAGTGATGAAATAAATTGTCAGCTTTGTGTAGAGTTGGCTATACATGTGTATCTCTTTCTCTGCGGGTGGAGAGACATCCTGTGTTAGGACACAGATTTTTTTCCTCAACCAAATAATTTATACATATGTTGGAACCACCATTTTTTGGAGACATTTGTATTATGAGATGTGTAGAGGAAGAGGCAATACCACAGTGACAAAAAGAGTAATTCAAAGGAGCCAGTAACAAATGTGCTACTAGAGGTGAATGGCAACAGCCTACATGCCATTCTGTTATCTCCCTTATTTAAAAATTAACTAATTACTTAACAAATTTATAATGCTAATTTCAAGTTTAAGTGTTAACAGCAACACATCCATCTCCATTTGGGCTAAAGTAGCCCCATTCAATCAGTGGGTCAGCTGTCCATAAGTTCTGCTGATTCAAATGGGCCTATTCTAGTGGTCATTTACCATGCTAAAGCAAATTGCAACTAGAGTAAGCCTATTTGAATCAATTGAACTTAGAGAGGAGCTGACTCACCAAATCCCCACAGTTTCAGTGGGCCTAGTGTAGTGCAACTTACTAGGATTTCAGCCACTTTTGTTCTTGTTATGTGCCATTAAGCTGCTTCTGACTTATGGCAGCCCCTAATAAAATTTTTGAGATATGTGAGATGCTCAAGGAGTGGTTTACTGTTGCCACTACGACCCATGAGACTCATGGAAACCCCATGAGTTTCTATAACTGAGCAGGAATTTGAACCCAGGTCTTTAAAATCCTAGTTTAGCATTTTATCCACCACACCACACAGGCTGAAATGCAGTAGTAAATTGCAACTAGAGTAGGTTAATTTAATCAGTGGAGATTTGGTGAGCCAACTGTACTGTAAGTTCCATTGATTCAGTGGGCCTACTCTACTCATGACTTACTACTGGATATCAGTTGCCGGCTTTCTGTTATTGCTGTAATACATTTACACCCTGCTTTTCCTTCAGTGACCTCAAGATGGCATACATGGCCTCTTTTCAATGTTATGCTCATACCAAAGCTGTGAAATAAGTTATCCTAAGGGACAGTGACTGGCCCAAGATCACCCAATGAATATCATGGTTCAGTGGAGACATAAAATTAGATATTCTAGATCTTGGTCCAACTATCTAACTACTACCTTAACCCTTGCAAAATGGCTTTTAATTGTTATTGTTATGTGCCCTTAAGTCACTTCCAGTTTATGGTGATCCTATGCAAATAGTTCCCTTTATTAGTGATCTGTTGTTATCAGCCTTGCTCAGGGTTTGCAAACTGAAAGCTATGACTTCCTTCATTGAATCAATCTATCTCATACTTAGTTTTCTTCCCTCCCATCTGTCTTCAACTTTTTCCCACATAATTGAATTTTCCAAAGAAGCAACTGTGTTAGTCTGTCTCAGCATGTTGGCAACATTTTTAAAAAGGCAAAATATTGAAAGATTAACAGTTTTATTTCAGTGTGAGCTTTCATGGATCAAAATCCATTTCTTTAGGCACAGTAATGCAAATGCATGTTCTATATATTTGTACATATCCCCATTGTCAGGTGAAAATACAGATAATAGGTGAAGTGATCATGGTTTGTAAACAGAGGAACGGCACTATCAAATTGTTAGAATCTGAAGTCAAAGTCTGTCAAGGAGGTCAGAGTTTGTCAAAGGGGCCAATTGTTTAATACCCATAAGAGAGTAACAGAAACCTGAGTTATTAATATATATAAGCTAAAAAACCCTGATCTGCATTGAAGCCCAGGACTTGTTTGTATAAGTACTTTGACAAACTCTGATTTGTCCCAGAAAAATCTCTTAGTATTTCTGTGATGGTCAAGTCCACCTAACCTGCAGCTTATTATCCTGGCTGAAATTTGCTAGCACATGTCTTTCTGGCAGTCTGTGGTATTTGTAAACCTCTCCTGCAGCACCACATTTGAATTAACCTATTTTTTTTCCTGTTAGTTTTCCCTACTGTTCAGCTTTCACATCTCTATGTAGCAATCAGGAGTATTGTAGTATGGATGAGCTTGGTCTTGGTCTCCAGTGACACATCCTTAACTCACAAGGATCTTCCCTAGTTCTTTCATGGCTGTGTTTTGAAGACTCCTTCTAATCACTTGGCTGTAGTCTGTGTCTTGATTAATTATTGAACCAAGGTGTAGAAACTATTTCTCCATTTCAACGACTTCATTTTCAAAATTCAAGTTACATAATTCTTCATCAGTCATGATTTTTGTTTTTTTAATGTTCAATTGCTTTTGCAATTTCTTCTTTAAACTTCCTTAGTAGTCTTTTCAAGTCATTGCTGCTTTCTATAATATGGTGTCTGCATAACTTAAATTATTGATGTTTTTCCCACCAATTTTTACTCTCCCTGAATCTGAATCTGAATCTAAGGGTAATGGTTACACTGACAATACGAGCTGCTGTTGAATAAGGTTTTTCCTTAAGTAAAATCAGTTTTAAAAATCCTGGCTACATGAAACAAATGGAAGCATTCTTCTTCTTTTTTTGCTCAGGATTTTTTTTTTAAAAAATCAGAAGCGAGGTATTTTACAGTGCCTCCAGAGGCTCATTTATTTTAGCACGGATATAAAAGCATTTTGGCATATGTAAATACTTGTATTGGTTTAAACTGCCTTGCAATGGCTGCCTCCCAGAGCTGAAGCCACTCCTGCTGTAGGTTATTTCCCTCCTTGGCAAACAATGTTTCCGGTCAGTTTCAGTCCCTGTCTCCCCCTTCACAATATTGTGGTGGGGGAAGTAAGTCAACACACAGGGGTGGTAAGGTTTAAGCAACTGAGAAATACTTGGAGATGTGCTTGTTAAAAACATCTGTTTCATGGACACAGCCAAACAGCTATAAAGTAGACATTGTGGACCCTGGGAATCTTGGAAATACAGCATTTCCATTGAACTTGTTTCAAATTCTCCAAAACTGTAACAGCAATTTTAAAAATAACGAAATAGAAGTACTGTAACCTCAAGGGAACACAAATGGTGATACAAAACCATGTGACAACCACATGACTTGATGGGCTTTGTAGGCCCCTTCCAACTTCACTTTTCTATGATTTCTATGACTTCAAATTGCTTTAAAGAACACCGTGGAATATACCTCAGTACAGTATTCCATTAATGCAATCTTGCCTGAATGCAGCTTTTTGTATTCTGTGTTCTGCATATAGATTGAATAGGAAACAAAATGCATTCTTGTTTGATACCTTTGCTAATTGTGTCCTAAGAGTAGCCTTTAGTCTAGAATACTAGTTATGCATTAGGACAATTAAATGTTGTGGCACACCCATTTCTGGCTTCCAGTAATCCGTGTACAATGCAAATACAAGTCACACAACAATGGTTAACAAGAGCCAGTAATAATAATAAAACTATCTAATCCATTAAAATATTAAAATCCAATAAATAATTATAGGTAAAAACTACCTAACATCTATTTATACAAATGCTATGGAGGATAAATCAGTCTCTAAGTCTCTTCTGAAAGTTTTAACTCTTACTTTCATGTGTCTTAAAAGGAACTAAAATAATATTTTTTAAAACAATACAAACCACTGGCCTGTGGTACATAAAACACTGTTCTCTCACCACCACCACCAACTTGCCTCAACACTTTCAACAGACTGGCAGGCGTATTACAAGCTTGCACCTGAACTATGTAATATTCCTCCGCTGCCATTTAGAGGCTGTATGTAATGAAAAGTTACAGTTGCACAGCAAAAAAGGGACATGTTATCCTTCATTAAGTTATAGTGTAATGTGCTGATTTTTATTATAGGAAAAAGAAATAAGGACAAATAACTAGTCATGTAAGCATTTACTTCAAAGCTCTGACATTAACCCACTTAAAAATGACATGGAACTCCTGCCTCCTCTTTCCTTTCCTTCCCCCCTTAATAGTTCATGAAAAGCTCTTGAACAGCAGATAACAAAATATTTAAATAACATGAGGTTCAATAATTTTGGAGGACTGAATAGCAGTGACAAATTTAGCAACTGCCACAGAGAAAATAGGATTTTAATCTTCTAATAGTGCAGGGACGAGGTATTCTGAAAATGTTTTTTCCAATAAATGAAATAAAGTTTTAAATAAAATACTCTCTTGCAGTTGTATAAAAAGGGCAGGAACACAGAATATGTGAAAAAGTATCCAGACTAGTTCTGTTGCATAGACAAAGTCTCTCAGAGTAAGGTTGCCCTAGCAATCTCCCTTGCATCTCCCTTGAAGGAACAATATTCAGTCTTGAATACAGAAAAGTTCTGCAGTAACGTGGAATAGTTAGATGGAAAAAAATATGGCAGAACTGTCTTGAGAATAGAAATACCAAAAAAAGAGGGAGAACATACTTGTTGAGCTCTCATTTGGGTACTAGCCAGATTTGTTTGATGAATCTGTTTCCTTGTATATAGTCTTGATTCTCTTTCTGCCATGTTCCTAATTAATTCTTGTGATAATCCCAGGAATTCTCGTTTGCTAGCTATTAGTTTCTGCCAGGTGGATCTAAAAGAATCTTCCAGTAGTAGTACAAGAAAGGAGCCCCTAGAAAAGATGGCTTTCGGCCTTAAATGAAAGGCCTGTTTTCATGCTCTCACCTCAATAGAAGGCTGGGCAAACTCCACCTGTACAGCATTCACCACAAACCATGGGCTATTCATTAGTCTCCTTGAAAAGGAGGATAGGGGATGGTCTAATTTCGGTGATACCTCAGTTATCCATACTGCAATACCATATAAAATCACTTTGGTGTTAAATGCTAATAATGCTCCTGGAACATAACAACCTCATTTTGTATTCTAGAATGTAAGTACTGCTTGAGTTAGCACTTTTGTTTTGTCACCAAGATACATTTAAATTAAAAAAAAATCACTCCTTAAGTAGGGAAAGTGTTTTACCTGTTCTAGCTTCCTCCCGTCTAGTAGCTAGCTGGATTTATGTAATTGATTGTTCTTAGAGAAGGCTAAAATCTTGGATTTCTAATAGTTTATCTCTAGACTGTTTAGTTTACAATATTTTGAAAATGCCTAAGAATTGTTTGAGACCAGTTCTGGACCAGGACAAAAGTGCTTCATCATCTATGAAAAAAAGAATTGCCATACTCCTTTGGGCCAATTTTGGAGGATGACAAGATTCATCAAAGTAGATGGTGAAATTGTTTAAAAAGAAATTAAACAACAAAGGAAAAAGGAGAAAGGCCTTGTCATTTCCCCCTTCAAACCACCGCACACTTAATATGTGCAACCAACATATAGCCTTTGAATTAGCCCTAGCAAGCATTTTTCGGTTTTAGTGTTCTCTAATTTCTGCCATAGTTTATCATGATTAATTGTATTGAAGGCCCCTTTCGAGTCCATGAAGGCCACAAAAAGGCATCCACTGTAATGGCTGTATACTTTCTGCTAAAAGTTTTGACACAAGGCTATGGTTAACTGAAGAGCAATTCCTTCTAAAGCCAATTTGTTCTTGGCCTATGATATTTTTGGCCTCTAGCCATTCCTTGCAGACATTGTTTGAAATCTTATTGTATTAACATATGCTGTGCAAGGCAGGTGACATCATCAGCCACAGTGGTTTTCAAAAATGAAAAATGTTTGATTCCCACTGCCGATGGTCCTGAGGCTCCCCTGGGATCCCTTTTATGATGGTGATGCCTTTGGGGGCTGTGAGATGGCAGTGCAGGAGTCTTTAATTTCTGAAAAACTCCTGCAATTGATGATGTCATCTGCCTAATGTTGTGTAAGTTAAAGCAGTAGGATTTCAGCCATTGTGTGGGAAAGTACTGACTAGGATTACAACATAAACATGAGAGAATAAATGCTAACATTTGTGAAGAAGAAGAAATTGTACTCATCAACATCACATTCAAGCTACTATCAAGACTCTATATAAGTGGAAATCCTTACATGACAGCATTAACAAAAATGTTGTAAGGAACAAAATAGATTATAATGTATTTTCTCATAAGGAATAAAACAGTGTTAAGTTGGTGAAAACTTGTCTTGGAGTGGATGTAAATCAGACCATAATTCTGTTGTCACTGTAGTTCACCTCAATTTAAAAAATACACAAAGGTAAAACCAGAAAAATCACAGAGATTGAATCACTAAATGATCCAACTGTATTTAGTGTTTTTAAAGAAGAGAATCATGAAGACATCAGTAAGACTGCACATTCAGATTGCTCAGATATAAATGCTGTTTGCTCTTAACTGACAAGGTATTAGTCAGCCTAACCAGTATTAACATCAAGAATAGAAATGTAAATAGATATGGATGAAAGAAAGAACTGGATGACAGAAGAAATATTGGACCTAATGGAAGAGAGACCACAATGGAAAAAATAGGGACAATATCAAATATGAGGAAATAAACAAGTATATCCCAAACAAAATTAGAGACGTCAGATAAAAATAGTGGTACAGTATTAACTAGAACAGAACAGAAAACCTAGAGAAGATCCACGATTCTTTGAATGTCGGTTAAAAACAGTCAAGGAGTTAGTTGGCATATTTTAAAAACAATGTCCACTACTGATGTATAGCAGTAATTCTCTGATACCTGACATGAAGGGTAGAACCGTAATGAGAATTAGACATGGGCACCTGTGGTGCCGTGGTTCATATTTGTTTCCCCAGGGAAACGAATATGAAGTGCCATGTCTAGTGAGAATACATTAAAGAGCTGTTTAAAGATGAGAGGCCAACATAATCTATTGTACCATAAGGCAATACAGAGCAAGAAACAGAGAAATCTGAAATACAGTATAGCATGCAAAAAATAAATAAAATAATAATAATAATAAAAAAAACCAAAAACAAACCAAAAAACAAAACAAAACCAGCAGAGCTCCTCAACTCGATAACATTTTCACAGAACTATTAAAGCGAAAACAAAATTACACATATATTGGTGAGTCTTTTCAATCAAATCTACAAAAAATAAATTATGAAAATCACATGAGGCCAACCTTTATTATAATACCTAAAAGAAAAATGCCAAATTATGTAGTGACTAGAGAACAATAAGAGTAATGAGCCATTTGCTTAAAGCATTATTAAAAATTATATATGGCAGAATTTAGAAAAGATGCAAAGAAGGGACAGGAGACAATCAGTAGAGAAGGTTATGGAAGGAAGGAAGCACTGCTCTGTGTACAGGTGCTTGGGGAGATAAGCAGTCTCATGAACTTAGCTATGTATGCCAAATGATGGCGTAAATGTCAATGGAGAGGTTATGAATAACATCCGGTATGCAGATAATATAATGTCATTAGCTGACAGTTTAGATGGTCTGCAAAGGTTATTCAATGATGATAGTGGAGTTAAGTAATGAACATGATTAAAAATGAGTGTTAAGAAAAGCATGTTCATGGTAACCAGTAAAAGGAAGCCCAAGAAATACAGTTAAAGATCCCAAAAGAAAGTCTTGAGTGTATTGACAAATTTAAGCACATGGGAATTTGATTGAATAAACAGTAGGAGTATAGTCATGTAATGAAAGTCAGAATCTGGATGGCTTTCATCCTTAAGATGAAAAATGTAATATACAATAAATGCTTAAAATTGTGTTTGAGAATGCATGTTGTATGGTGCTGTTTACTCTCAGTTTTACCATATGGTGTTGAATCATGAATATACTACTATTTAAAAAAAAAAGAATTTGAAACATAGATTTACTGTAGGATACCTGGAGGATTCTGAGGCAGAAGGTTAGGCCTGTTGAAATTGCCTACCTCTGCTTTAACCCTGGGCACTCATCTGCACCATTCCTAGATGTTCCTGGGGCTCACTTTTTTGCGCCAGAAAAAGAGGACGAAGAGAAGTGATTTGGCAGAGAACTAATTGCAGCAAGACAGGAAATGGCGCTCCAGCACAGCAATTCACTAACCTTCTTATTGCGTAAGTGCTGGCAGCAGTAGTGCAGAGACTAGGGTGGGAGGGAAAACACATGTCATGTGGGTATGTGGGGAGCCTTTCAGAAGTTCCAGAAACAGCACAGAACCTGGAAAACCTCCTCATATGTCTTACATGCTATAGATAAGGCAGTGTTGCAACCCCTAGCATTCACTGCAGCTGCTGGATGCTTTTTGCTGCCTGCCCAGCTGTTCTGTTCTGTTTGGATCTTGGCCCTGAGCTGCTCTCTTGTCTGTTTGCCATGTTCCACTTGACTTCTTGGGTCATTTAACCAGATTCCCGTTATGCATGTTCCCACATGTATGAATGTGTGGCAATTACAGTATGTTAAGTTCAGCAGGCTAGTAAGGTGATTTTAAATTTTAATGAATTAGTATTAACTCAAGATGCTCATGGTAGTGTAAAACCAATATGTAGGCCCTCTCCTGGCCAGTTCTCTATCCCAGAGGAGGACAAAGAATATGCTGTTTCCTTGAAGAAGGGGACAGTGCACTAAGGAGGAGCTGTCTATGGACAACAATCTACAAGTGGCCATTCATAGGAAAGAAAGAGAGGCCAAGAGGCCAGATCCCACCTGGCTGTGTATCTGCTTATCCCCATCACTGGGTACTTTAAATGCAACACTGCTACCCTTCTTTTAACACCACAATCAGTGGGCTAGAAGCAGTTTGGACTCTGGGAAAGGAGACTGGTTACAGGGACGGTCATGATGGACACTTGCCCTTCCAAGTGACACATAGTAAAGGGTGGCAAATTAATTAATTAATTAATTGCCTGCATAGGTGATTTTTTGGGGGCCCACCACCCCTTATAGTGCCTCGCTCCAAAGACACAGGGGCCAAGGCACCAAAACTAGAACCAGCCAAGGAGTGGTCAGGTTATGAAGGTTTGTCCTTTCTTCCTCCTTCATGGTGAGTGTTGTGGGACTACAAGTGGTGTGCATGACCAGGGTGGCAGGTGGTGCTTCTCTTTTTGCTTCATGTGGTGGGAGAGCTTGTTCTGGAGCTCACAGGCAACAACTATGGTTGCAGAATTCTGGGAGCCATAGTCCAAAAAGTAACTTCTCCAAGTTTTAGTAAGATTCAATAAGGCAATTCTGATGCTTTTGGAAAACATTCGTCTCAGGATTTTTCACAGAGTAGAGTGGGTTTCCTAGTGTGGTATAATGGATAGCCTGATGGACTAGAACTCTGGAGAACAGGGTTCAAATCCTGACTTGGCCATGGAAACTCACTGCAGGAGTAGAACTGGCAAAAAAGGTAAAGGTAAAGGTTCCCCTTGACATTTAGTCCAGTCATGTCCGACTCTAGGGGGTGGTGCTCATCCCTGTTTCCAAGCCATAGAGCCAGCGTTTGTCCGTAGACAGTTTCCGTGGTCACATGGCCAGCGCAACTAGACACGGAACGCTGTTACCTTCCCACCGTGGTGGTACCTATTTATCTACTTGCATTTGCATACAGTACTTTCGAACTGCTAGGTTGGCAGGAGCTGGGACAAGCGACGGGAGCTCACTCTGTTGTGTGGATTCGATCTTACAACTGCTGGTCTTCCGACCTTGCAGCACAGAGGCTTCTGCGGTTTAACCCTTCAGAACTGGTAAAACCACTCCTTAAATATCTCACTTGTTTTGTTGTAATGTTTTATGGTTCTTCTGGCCATCATTGAGCATTGACATGCTCTTTTGTTCATGGACTTTGAGTCCCAGAGTGTCTTTTACAAAAGTTTTAAGAGCAGCATTTCATCTTTTGCATGCCACATTTGAAGGTCAAAAATAATGTAAGACAACTCACGTGTGTTAACAACAACAACAATAACAATTTTGTTTTGTCAAGTCAATTCTGACATGACAACTCTGTTCTAGGGTTTTCTAGGTAGAAAATACTCAGAAGTGGTTTACCATTCCCTTCTTCTGGGGGCACTCTGGGACTGTCCGGCTTGCCCAAAGCTACACAGGAGGCTGGCCCTTTTCCCAGGAGGCACAGTGGAGAATCAAACTCCTAATATCTGGCTCTGCAGCCAGGTGCTTACTGGGTTCAAGCTTTATGTATGGAAAATTCTGAAGTGAACTTGTATTAAACAGCATTTATGGAGCTTTAGTTTATTTTACAGAGCACAAAGTAAATGAGTTAATATCTGTTATCATAACGGGAAAAGGCCATTCTTAGCCCCAAAAGCTTATCTTGTTGGTTTATGACAAGACTAAACAAATGTAGGAAAAACAAAGCTTATATTATGTAAGTGAAAGATAGTAAAATGAGAGTGTTTTGAATGGTATTTGGCAGCTTGAAAGGCACTGTGGGAGGAAAGAACTTTGAAAAAGCATTTCTCAGAAAGGATAATATGGTAGCTTTACAGATTTCCTCAGAGAGATTTTCCCACGCGTATATATATGTTGTCAAAGAAAGCAAAGAGATTATTCAAGGAGCAGGGCTGTCCCATTTTGGCCTGAGGCAAGGAACAAAAAGGATGCTCCTCCCTCCATTCTGCATACAGAAGTGAACCGGACTGGCAGCTGCATTTTACTTTAAATACAGTCAGATCTTCTGTGACACCTGAAGAAAGCAAATTTGTTCAGGGATTCTGGAGAGGTTGTGTGGTGTACTTGTGTTTATATTCCAACAGAAGAGAATAGTTGAGGATTCAGGAGGAATGGCCTGGTGGGGGTGGGGTTTTTTTTGCTGTCACTGCCTACCAATACTTGCCAACTGAGGTGGTCACATTGCTTTTCCTAATGGCAGAGTGGCCCACTCAAGAAAGCAAATTAAAAGGGTCAGTGCAAGGTGGGAACCAATATATAGCCTCCTAAGGCTCATTGCTGTATTTTTGATCTGAGGAAGGTCGAAAGAGGTGCTCTTGATATTTTTTTGCTTCAAATACTAAAATAACTTCAATGGGGCATGAGCTTCCTTGACTCTAGAGGGGGAAGCAGGAAACCATCTTTGCTGCACTCTGTTTTACAAGCATTCCTGATTGCATGTAGGGTTCCTGCACCCTTTAAAAATCCTGCTTCAGACCTTCTTGCTAAATATGACAATAAGTAACATGAAACATATGGATGTCCTTTCCTAGTTTAAGCCCTCATACATTCACCTACACCCCTCAATACAACTTAATTTATTATTAACTCTGGGCAAGTAAAATATAAGTAATAATGATCCATCTCACAGGACCACTAAGAGCAGAATATACAGTGAGCACACTATGTTAATATTCTGCCCAGCAGATCTTGGCAGCTCCCAGATCCTCAATGGTTAAGCTGGCTTCGGCTTCTGAGAGTTGTAGACTAAAAAAGGAACTTTTCTGCACTCTGGCAATGCCTCTCTGAACTCTACAGAGGACAGACAGGACAATCTCTATGCAAAAGACTCAAAGGGCATAAATGGGATATCAGGATATTTATTTACATTAATTTATTTAAAAAAATTTACCTTGCCTTTCTCCTTAAAAAGGACCCAAGACAGCTTACATTATTAAAAGACAATATTTAAAGCTAAGACACAACAATCCATTAAAAAACCCCACTCAGGCAGCCAATCACTCTGGGAAGGCTCGTCTGAAGAAAAAAAGTCTTCGCCTGCTTGTGGAAGGACAGGAAAGATGTGGCCAGCCTGGCCTCCTATGGGAGAGAGTTCCAAAGTCTGAGAGCAGAAACAGAGAAGGCCTTTTCCGGTGTCCCCACCAAATGTACCTATGAAGATGGTGAGACCAAGAAAAAGACCTCTCCTGATGATCTTAACACCTGGGCAGGCTCATAAAGGAAGAAACTGTCTTTGAGATTGCTTGGATCCGAGCCATTTAGGGCTTTATAGGTTAGAACCAGCACTTTGAATTGTGCCTGGGAACAGATTGACAGCAAGTGGAGCTGCTGTAACAGGGGCATTCTGTGAATATAGCACTAAAATATAGCAGTTAGTCTTTAAGGTGTCACAATGTCTTTGTCTTCTTTAATTTTTTGTTTTGTATTTTCTGTTTATATGCTTTCTAAAGAGTCTCTCTGGGATTTCACTTCTGCCTTCCAGCATTTAGAGATGTACTTGACCTGCTTCAAAAAAAAGTAAACATACTCAACTTCATCCAAAACAAATAGTGTTGGGTGCTGAGAGGGAACAAGCCAGGTCTTTGCTTAATGGTGTCATCCTGGTTTGTTGCCAGCAAGTCACCATAGGAACAGCTGGATTATAAAAAATAATCTAGTCATAAAGCCAGTTCTCTGAAGGGAGGAGAGAGGAGGGAGGCGGAAGGAGGGATGTTGTTTTTCTGCCAGAACTGTCAGGGTGAGTCTGAAACAGAGAGTCTGAAACTACCTCTTATCTGTACAACTTGGACAAAGTGCAGCCTATCATTTCCATGTAACTGGACATTGAACTTCTTGCTGCAATGGAGAAATGAGTTTCTTTTATAGCCTATGTGTACCATCTAAGCAGAAAATTGATTTGTGCTTATGTCAGACTGTTCTTGATTAAATTTCCAATAAAATTCTGCTCTAAGCAACAGTCATTTGGTCACTGTCTGTCATCTGTCATGCCCCTGTAAACCAGGGACAGACAGACTAGGCTTGCAAGATTTAGTTTGGGTGGTTTTTTTTAAAGAGAACAGTAAGATTTGTTAGCCAAAGCTATATGCAAAAGAGGAGTTCAGGCAGACAGATCTAAGACTTGAGGAACAAGGCACTCTAAGCAGATGTTTACTCCAATAATCTATGATCAGTACCAAAATCAAGCTCACAAGTCCATTCACAGAGAAATCAGCTTCCAATTTTCCCACATTCGTTTATTTTCAGCAGGGAGAAGTATTACAGTTTTTACTACAGTTCGGCAATTGGGTGCCAGGAAGTATTGCTGATCAGTTGCAGACCACAAAGAACTACCAGTGTGTGTTCATTCATTTGTCCACCGAAACTTTAAAGCTTCTTCCAGAATTGAACGTTTCTTTACATCAGCATTGGACAGCATTAGTTGGCTGGATATTTTGGAGTCCAATAAGCCCTAACCAGCACAGCCAGTGCAATGGAAAGAGGATTGTGGAAGTTGTGATACAAAACATCTGGAAGACCAAGGCTCCTCACTCTTGTTTTACAGACTGCAGTACCCTTGAACTGAAAAGCATGAGAGAAGCAGTGGCATGATTTTAGCACACAGTTGGAAGTTATCACTTCAGATTGATAGGGAATGCTGTGCAGTAGTTTTGGTCATAGGGATGTGAGACTTCCCAAGTCAAGTGAAAAAGCAAATAAACATTTGGGATTGCACAAATTTATCAGCACTTGGACATGTGTACGGCTGGGAGCTCTTACCTCACTTTCATGCCAAGGGATCAAAAGGAAGAAGAGACCAAAATCACAAGGAGTCACACAGTGTGACTAAGGTCTAGGAAAAGGCTACCTAGAAGCAAGTGTTGATTTGATACTCTTTCAACTGGAAAACAAAGTGGAAATATTAGGACTGTCTAAAAGTGGAGAAAACAGAGTGGAAATAGTAGGACCATCTAAAATTTAATTAAAATGTTTATGTTTTCAAGCACAACAAAGGTACTGTAATAAAGACATTGTCTGCCTGGGGATGATGAGTTCTCCAGAAGAAGGGAAATGTAAACCACTTCTGAGTACTCTCTACTTGGAAAACCCTGAAAAGGTTGCCGTAAGTCAGAATTGATAGCACATGGTTATTATTATATCCAATATTTATTTTATTATTTATTTTATTGGATTTCTACCCCACCCATCTAGACCAAAGGTCTATATTTCCTAGTCTCAGTACTTATTTTTCTCCTGAATTATATTCCCATGTCATTTTAAGCAAATCCTATTGATCTTCTGCTTCCAATAGTATTTTATAAATTTTACTTACAGTCCCATTCATTACCTTATTTTCACCTAACTTTTCCTTTTGTAATACATTTTTTCATATTTCATGAGCGTCTTACCTATACTATTTCTTTTTATACAATCCTTTTTCCACAGCTCTAATTATGTAAAATTAAACCATGATATTCTATCCATTCCTAACACTTTTTGAATTTGCTCTTTATTCACCATTTTTTTCTAACCAATTTTTTTATCCTAATAACATGTTTCTTTCTTAAATTCTCAATCCATCCTTTCAAATTTCCTAGGAATTTCTCCAACTCAGCCACTGGGTATAATAGAGAAATTGATGCAATAAGTATTTTTCTATTCCTATTCCAAATTAAAAGCGTATTTTAAAATAAGGCATTTCCAGTATTTTTTTTACTATATTCTTGTGATATTGTATAAAATAATTTTTTCAAATACAATTCTTGTGTTTCCATATTTTATCACGTGAGTTTATTGGACTGAGATATTATATCAAGCATATGTCTTATTTGATTGGCTATAGAGTAGGACCCCCTATGTGTGGGATCAACCTCCCTGGATTCACTTATCTGCTACCTGAAAATATTAAAACCCGCCAGAAAGATGTATTTCCACGTATTTCCACAGTGTATTTACCAGAACTGCCCACCAGAGGGAGCCAGGGAACATTATATTTTTTTGTCTGCTACTTCCATGTTTTCCGGCATCCATGAGGGTGGGTAGGTTTGGAACTGATCTCCTGAGGATACCTCAGTCCTACTGTATAAAATAATCGTATATTAGGAAATCCCAACCCTCCTCCTTTTTGAAATGTATACCACCATTACAAAATCATGTTTTGTCAATCTTTTAACTTTTCTTCAATTATCTTTATTGGTAACATCATAAATAAAAAAATATCTTAGGTAAAAATCTTCATTTTTACATACCACTTTTCTGCCAGGTCGTGAAAGATTTTCCTAATATCATTTAACTTGTTTTTTACTTTTTGCTTCCATTTTTAGAAATTCTCATCTTTCAATCTTTCTAAATTCTTTGGGATATTTATACCTGAATACTTAATAAACTTTCAAATATTAATATCAAATTACTTTCTAATTATTTTGAGTCCCCTTAAGTCAGCTTATAAATAAGACAAATAAATAAAGTAAAATACTTTCCCCCCTCTAAATTGGCTTTACAGTAACTGAAGGGTTAAACTCTCCCAGTATAGCACTCCAGCATGATAACCACACCCAGCCACATAGCCACATTGGCTGTGGATCATGGGAGTTGTAGTGCATCCTATCTGGCGGATGCAAGGCTGAGGAAGACTTTTTTCAGAGTTTGAACAGATACCTACTTTAGCACTAAAAATCATACCCTCTCAGCCACTAGAATTAGAGTCTTGGTGAAAGTTTGACATAAAGTTTGTTATAGTTTGCTTATGCCATTGTTGACGTGTCCAAATCAAAATATCAGAAATACCACTTTTGTGGTTTTATTATGACAGGCAAATGTTAAATGAGGAAGGTTCCCCAGAGTAGAACACCCATTTTCTCATTAACTGGCACTTACAGTCTCAATAACTTACTCAGAGACATTTATAAGAAAAAGAATTAAAGTTTCATTTATTTACAGATGAACAGATGAAACAGCAAACTGACAAAAACAACTGCTTTCAGCAACAGACTTCAACAGACTCAAGTGAGGGAAAGAGACAGAACAGAGAGGTGGGGTTCTTTTTTAATACAGAGGCAGGGAAGTTAATGCTGGATAGATGGACTGTCACTCCAGCCCAGAAAGGACCCTCCTAGCCAAACCTTTTCTCCCTTCAGGGACCTTTTTTCACAGTTGCTATTTCCACTTCTACCTCTGCCACTCTGTTCTCAGATGTGTGACTAAGCCACTGCCTCAGCAGTTCAACTGATGAGAGGCCCACTTTGTGTCATACATGATGGCTGGTTGCCGGCAACAGGCTGGAAAAATTGGCACCACCTCCGCTATTATGCCCCAGAATTCAGGGAGAAGAGAAAAATGCAGAAGTAGCCCATGATGGAAGAATTTGACCCACTCCTGCTTTCGGAGGTTGGGGTAAACCTCAGCTCTGTTAGGATCATTTGGCATTTACACTGGTGGAACGTGTGATGACAGAAGAGGAGTAATTAGCTACTCTGAAGGCTCATAAGGCAAAAAAGAAAAATAACTATTATTACCGTGTTTCCCTGAAAATAAGACAGGGTCTTATATTAATTTTTGCTCCAAAAAAAGCATTAGGGCTTTTTTTCAGGGGACGTTTTTTTTTTTTTTCATGTACCACAATCTTTTGTTGTTGTTTAGTCGTTTAGTCGTGTCCGACTCTTCGTGACCCCATGGACCAGAGCACTCCAGGCCCTCCTGTCTTCCACTGCCTCCCGAAGTTGGGTCAAATTCATGTTGGTAGCTTCGATGACACTGTCCAACCATCTTGTCCTCTGTCGTCCCCTTCTCCCCTTGCCTTCACACTTTCCCAACATCAGGGTCTTTTCCAGGGAGTCTTCTCTTCTCATGAGATGGCCAAAGTATTGGAGCCTCAGCTTCAGGATCTGTCCTTCCAGTGAGCACTCAGGGTCGATTTCCTTCAAAATGGATAGGTTTGTTCTCTTTGCAGTCCAGGGGACTCTCAAGAGTCTCCTCCAGCACCACAATTCAAAAGCATCAATTCTTCGGCGGTCAGCCTTTTTTATGGTCCAGCTCTCACTTCCATACATCGTTACTGGAAAAACCATAGCTTTGACTATGCGGACCTTTGTCGGCAAGGTGATGTCTCTGCTTTTTAAGATGCTGTCGAGGTTTGACATCGCTTTCCTCCCAAGAAGCAGGCGTCTTTTAATTCCGTGGCTGTTGTCACCATCTGCAGTGATCATGGAGCCCAAGAAAGTAAAATCTGTCACTGCCTCCGTATCTTCCCCTTCTATTTGCCAGGAGGTGATGGGGTGATACATTTATTCAAATACAGTCACGTCATCTTCTTCTGGTTGCTGCACAAGGGTGGAGGGCGGGCTTTCACTTCACTGGGGCTTATTTTTGGGGTAGGGCTTATATGACGAGCATCCTGAAAAATCATACTAGGGCTAGTTTTCAGGTTAGGTCTTATTTTCGGGGAAACGGTATTTCAGGGAATCTATTTGTTGATAGTACAAGAGGGAAAAGATTGCAGAACTTATTTATAGAAGCCCTTAGAGCTGCTTTCCATATGTGCAAAGTCTGGACTGGTACTGTAAACTTGGGACAATTGTTATAATGAATTGCCACTACATGCAGCTGGTGTTGTTCTCCTGATTGCTGGAACCGCGACATCCGACAACTGTGGCGCTTTGCCCGTCTTGCAGTAATTAATGTTGGCCAGTAGATGGTGCCGTGGATTGGAAATCAGCTCTTTACTCTGAGTAACCAAGCCAAGTCTCGGAACGCAAGCTGGGAAACGTTTGCTCAGAGAAGCGGGGAAAGCAGGGGCACAGGAAGGGCCACGCTCCAGGTAGCCCGGCTTTTGCAGTATTTTAATTCTGGTTATGCATAATTTCGGCTTATCCTGTTTCTAGGCCTATCGTTTACACTAGCAGGGAATACGTAGATTAGTGGAGAGTTTGGCTCAGTGCTGCCTTGGCATAGCTATGGTCCGGAAAGCTGTCCGCTTGCAATTGGCTATTAAGCAAATATATCCAAAATATTTACTGGATCAGACAGCCGTTTGTTGACAGCTGGTTCCAAGATGCTGGAGCAAGAGCCTGTATACCATGGTAAAGGGTGCCCCTCCGTAGCAAACGGTGTTAGAGTTTCGACCCCTTCACTTGTCCAAAGCCCTCCATACTTGGGGGAGGTTTTGGAGAAGTGCAGCCTTTCCTTTTGTGCAGAAAGGAAGGATGGCTGAAAGCAGTGCTCAGGGGCCCTTTGACCTTGGTCGGTTGTTCTTGTCAACTTGCCTTTTTGGTTTAGGGCAACTCTATGAACGTGTTATCTCGAAAATGTCCTGTCACCAACGGCTCTGCAAACAATCTCTTGCAAACGCAAGACTGTGGCTTCCTTTAGGAAGTCAATCCATCTCATTTTTGGTCTCTCTCTTTTCCTGCTGCCTTCAGCGTTCCCTGTAGTGTTTTCATGCTGACTTTTTCTTAGGAGCATCCAAGATTTCTACAGTAAATTTAGAAAATTTCTTCCTGTTGCTCTGGTTAATATAGATTTTTTTGTTTTTTAAACCTTCACTCTTTACATCTTTGGAAATGTATTTCTGTCTCTTCCTTCTCTGTATGGCAGTGATTCTCTGCCTTTGGTCTTCCAGATGTTTTCAATTTCAGCTCCCAGAATCCCTGCCTATTAACCATATTGGCTGAGACTTCTGGGAGTTAAGGTTTGAAACACCTGGATAATCAAAGGGGAAAAGGCAAAATATTGTGAAAGCTCACACTGAAATAAATCTATTAGTCTTTTAAAGTTCCTTTCTCTCTCTTCTCCCTGCTCCGTTATTCTTGTCAACATGCTGAGACAGGCTGACATGTTCTTCTTTGAGAAGTTTAAGAACTGCTGTTCAAGGGTAAATACATTCCCGGGTCTTTCTTTCTTTCTTATTTATTTATTTATTTATTTATTTATTTATTTATTTATTTATTTATTTATTTATTTATTTTCACCCTGCCTTTCTACTTAAAAGGATCCAAGGCGGCTTGCAACAAGTAAAAGACAACATTTAAAAGCTAAAAACAATAAGTATACAAAGTTTTAAAAAGAATTAAACAAGTATATTAAAAAGGGTCAATCAAATCAATACAAAAACACATTAAAAAAACAACAGAGCACAACAATCCATTTTAAAAAAAACCTCTCAGGCTTCCAGCCATTAAGGAAAAACCTGTCTGAAGAGAAAGGTTTTTGCCTGCTTGTGGCTATACCTCTTATGACTTGTTCCTCTAATCTTTTCCACAATGTATTTCTCATTTAGTTTCTTCTTGATATGTGATGGACAAACTGAATTCCATTTGGCTGCAAATAAGATTTTACATCAGTGTGAAGGAGAAATAGAGAGTAAAGAGAGAGATGAGAGTGCGCCGTCTACTCAAATAAAAGAACCAATAAAGAAAGGAATAGGTAGGGGAAAAGGTTGATTATAAAAGAAAGAGAGGAGAAAGAAGTAAAGGTGGAAGTTTGTTTGGTGGAAGAAGGAAAGGGAAAGGAAGGGGAGGAGTTAACCTTACCCATGTGGGAGGAAGATAAAAGGGAGGAGGAGAAAGTAAGAGGGTTCAGAGTGCCGCAGGAAGAAATGAGGAAAGGAGAGGTCGAATACAAAAGAGCGGGGGAACTGTTGGAGGATTTTCCCAACTAAAAGGTAGGAGGACTATTGCCTGATCCAGACCCTAAGGAGAAAAAGGTGACGATTACTGAAACGCAAGAATGGACAGTGGTGGTTTTCCTGAGAGGGCAAGGTCCTTGGAGGAGGGTGATCCGGCCCGATGCAACGTTCAATCGACCGCCGTGCGAGGGGGATTGGGCTCGGCATCCCTGCTGCGGCACGATCTGTGCTGTGAGGAGCGCTCCGTTGAGGAAGCCCACGGACAGAGAGCGATTTGGACCGGCTCCACAATAGACTCTATAAGTTCTCCAGTTGAATTATTACTGTCTTCGTATGGACAGTTGCCGAGTTTGAGTTGTTTTGACCCTATTGAAGTGATAGTTGAATCTCCTAATGTTAAGTTAAATAAATTTGTTGAACCTTCCAATGATGCCTCTTGTTTTTTCCCCGCCCAAAAGGAGGAACTGCCACCACATTCAAACGAACCCAATCACAATGGCGCCCAACGTGGGGCAGTTCCAATGGCGGGAAATGACGAAATGTTAAAACTACGACAAGTAATAGAAAGACAAGAGAAGTTGATAGAGAATTTGACAGAACAACAGACGTTGTTAATGAAACTGATATTAAAACAAGAAATGGAAGAGGGGAAAGATCAGATGTCTATAGGACAACAAAGGAATATTTGGGTAGCTGGACCTGCACCTATCAGGGTACAGAAGATGGGACCCACTGATCACCCAGAGGCATATCTACATACTTTCGAAAGAGTAACAGTCGCAGCGGGCTGGCCAAAAGAACAATGGACCTTGATTTTGATTCCGTGCCTTACAGGCATATTGCAGGAGGTAGTGGATACCTTATCACCAGAGGAAGCTACTAGATATGAAGACGTGAAGGCAGCAATATTACACACACTTAATTTAACTGAAGAGGCTTATAGGAGAAGGTTCAGGGAACTGAGAATGAGACCAGGAGTACACCCTCGCCCATTGACACAAAGAATGAAATCCAATCTAATGTGGTTAAGACCAGAAGAAAAGTCTAAGGAACAAATATTGGAAATCTTAATAATGGAGCAGTTAGTGACGACGCTGGGAGGCGGTTTGAAGAATTGGGTACAAAAAAATCACCCTAAGAAATTGGAGGAGGCGATCCACCTAGTGGAGGACTTTTGTAATGCCGAAGACTACGGATGAGATAACTCCGCCTCCCCGTTGGAGAGAAGCAGAGGGAGAGAAAAGATGGTGACAATCAGCGGACCAGGTGCGGCGCCACGCAGAGTTTCCAGCTCTTATGCACCGGCGAAAGGGAGAGGCCAGGGTTTCGAGCCAATGGGGCCAAAACCAGTGCGCCCCATAACTTTCGATCACCGGTTATTCGAGAACGTGAATGGCTGGAGAGGAAGAAAAGATGGACTACCGGTCTGTTTCGAATGCGGAGCAGAGGGACACGTGCGCTGGGAATGCCCAGGGATGGATTGTTCCTGGGTAGGACAACATCCGAAGACTATGCAGGTCCAAGGCTCCGAACGAAATGGCTGGGAGGTGGTAGCATGGGTGAATGGGCAGAGAAAAAAGGCTTTGGTGGATATGGGGTGTGGTAAAACTCTGGTGCAGAGCCTAAAGGGGACAATACTGGAGGAAAGTTTATTTGTAAAATGTATTCATGGAGACTCAAAAGCGTATAAAATGGCTTGGGCCAACATAGAGATAGGAGGAGAACGTAGAAGGTTAAAAGTAGGAGTGGTACCAGGATTGTCTAGGGATATGTTGTTGGGAAGAGATTGGGTAGGAGCCCACAAGTTATTACAACTAAAAGAAGGCCTGCAAGGGGAATGCGAAGAAAAAGGAAACGAAAATGATTTCTTAGAGAATACATCGCGCGAACAAACGCGATTATGGCAACAAGATGATCCCATGCTACAGAAAGTCCTAGGAGAGGCTGAAGAAGGGGAGGCAATAGCCGAAGGCAATTCGGGTTTTGAAATGCAGGAAGGTTTGTTGTACGATGTGGATGAAGAAGGGAACAGACAGTTGGTGGTTCCCCAAAAATGGAGGAAGGATGTGTTACGGTTGGCTCATGATGTACCTATGGCTGGGCATCTATCCACACATAAAATGATACCCCGGATAATACAACGGTTTTGGTGGCCCAATGTGAGTAAAGAGATAGAAGATTATTGTAAAACATGTGAGGAATGCCAAAAAACACAGGTGAAGCCACGTCCAGGAGCCCCTCTAATCCCCATGCCTCTAGTAGATTGACCTTTTGAAAGAATTGGGATAGATATTGTAGGTCCTCTGATTAGGTCTGCTGGAGGTCATACACACGTCTTAGTCATAATAGATTACGCCACCCGATATCCCGAAGCTATCCCTTTGAGGTCCACTACTGCCAAAGTTTTGGCTAGAGAATTAATGCAAGTGTTTTCCAGATTAGGTTTTCCTAAAGAAGTCTTAACGGATCAAGGCACCAATTTCATGAGTCAGACCTTAAAGGAATTGTGGCGTTTATTAGAAGTGAAACCTGTACACACTGCAGTATACCACCCCCAAACAAATGGTTTGGTGGAGAGGTTTAATAAAACATTAAAAGGGATGCTGAGGAAACTAGTGATGGACAAACTGCGGAGGTGGCACTTGTTAATTGCTCCACTAATGTTTGCAATCCGAGAAGTACCTCAAGCATCTACAGGATTCTCACCCTTTGAAATGATGTATGGGTGGAATCCATGGGGAATATTAGATTTAGTAAAAGATAAGTGGGAGACAGGGAAAGATGAGGCTCAGATAGTGGTACAACAAGTAATTGAAATGCGTGAGTATTTGAATAAAGTTGCAGAAATAGCTAGAACAAGACTACGAGGGACAAAAGAGACGATATGACTCTAGTGTCAATCCTAGACAGTTTGAGGTGGGGCAGAAAGTCCTCCTCTTGCTACCAGCTGAGAACGCCAAGTTGTTTGCTAGATGGCAAGGACCTTACGAGATACTTAGACGAATAGGACAAGTGGATTATGAGATTAAAAACACCAGATAGAAAGAGGAAAACAGGCATATTTCATGTGAATTTGTTGAAAGAATGGAGAGAAAGGGAAGTCTTGTGGGGAGATGTGGAAGAAGAAGATTTAGGTCCAGAAGCGATGGCTTGTTTGCAGGTAACACAAGAATTATCCTTAGGAGAAGAGTTAAGACAAGATCAGATTAACCAAGTTAGAAAAATAGAAGAAAAATTCAAATATGTTTTTTCTAACCGACCTGGATATACCAAGACGGTAGAACATCAAATTAATACCTCTCCCCAAGTTGTAGTTCGATCTGGTGGGAGAAACTGGCCACATCATTTGAGGGAGACGATTAACAAGGAGGTAGAGGAGATGTTGACACTAGGAGTAATAGAACCTTCATACAGTCCGTGGAGAAGTTATCCAGTGGTAGTCCCCAAATCAGATGGGAGTGTAAGGTTGTGTATTGATTTTAGAAAATTGAATGAAATATCCAAATTTGATGCCTACCCGATGCCCAAGGTAGAAGATTTATTGGAGAGGCTAGGAAAAGCAGAATATTTATCTTTAGATTTAACGAAGGGATATTGGCAAATCCCGTTAAGATCTGGGGATAAAGAAAAGACCGCTTTCGTCACCCCTAGAGGATTATTCCAATTTGTCAGAATGCCATTCGGGTTACATGGAGCAGCAGCCACATTCCAAAGATTGATGGACCGTATTTTAGAACCTGTACAAACGTTTGCAGGGGCCTATATTGATGACATTTTGATTTATAGTAGTAGTTGGAAGGAGCACATGGAACATTTGGAAAAGGTGTTGGTAGAGTTGAGGAAAGCAGGATTAAAGGTGAACCCTTCAAAATGTAAAATTGCAAAAAGGGGAGTGAAATTTCTAGGATTCCGAGTTGAACAAGGGAAAATTCAGCTCATTCAAGATAAAGTAGAAAAGATATCTGAGTGGACGCCCCCTAGGAATAAGAAGGAAGTTCAACAGTTCCTGGGGTCAGCGGGATATTATCGTCAATTTGTTCCCATTTTGCTGAAATCGCTGCACCCCTCACGGACTTGACCAAGAAGAGGGTAGCAAACATGATAAGGTGGGGATTTTTAGAACAAAAGGCCTTTGACCGATTGAAGGAGATATTAAATGGTCTACCCAGTAGGTATGCCCCTGACTTTAATATCCCTTTTGTAGTACAGACCGATGCATCAGACAGGGGCATTGGGGCTGTATTAACTCAAATCCGAGGAGGTATGGAGTATCCAATAATGTATTTGAGCAAGAAGATATCTCCACGAGAACAAAAATATGCAACTATCGAAAAAGAAGCATTAGCAGCAAAATGGGCGATACAATCTTTGAAATATTATTTATTAGGGGCACCATTCACCTTAGTTCCTGACCATGCCTCTTTGCAATGGTTGAATAGGATGAAAGACACTAATCCTAGATTAACGAGATGGTATCTGAGCTTGCAGCGGTTTGCATTTGATGTTCAATACAAAAAGGGTAGTACACATGCTAATGCAGACTATTTTCCCCGACAGGGTACGTGGGAAGGAACCTTGGAGGAGAAGACGGCACACTCGTCGGGGGGGGGGGGCGTATGAAGGAGAAATAGAGAGTAAAGAGAGAGATGAGAGTGCGCCGTCTACTCAAATAAAAGAACCAATAAAGGAAGGAATAAGTAGGGAAAAAGAGAGGTTGATTATAAAAGAAAGAGAGGAGAAAGAAGTAAAGGTGGAAGTTTGTTTGGTGGAAGAAGGAAAGGGAAAGGAAGGGGAGGAGTTAACCTTACCCATGTGGGAGGAAGATAAAAGGGAGGAGGAGAAAGTAAGAGGGTTCAGAGTGCCGCGGGAAGAAATGAGGAAAGAAGGAGAGGTCGAATACAAAAGAGCGGGGGAACTGTTGGAGGATTTTCCCAACTAAAAGGTAGGAGGACTATTGCCTGATCCAGACCCTAAGGAGAAAAAGGTGACGATTACTGAAACGCAAGAATGGACAGTGGTGGTTTTCCCGAGAGGGCAAGGTCCTTGGAGGAGGGTGATCCGGCCCGATGCAACATTCAATCAACCGCCGTGCGAGGGGGATTGGGCTCGGCATCCCTGCTGCGGCACGATCTGTGCTGTGAGGAGCGCTCCGTTGAGGAAGCCCACGGACAGAGAGCGATTTGGACCGGCTCCACAATAGACTCTATAAGTTCTCCAGTTGAATTATTACTGTCTTCGTATGGACAGTTGCCGAGTTTGAGTTGTTTTGACCCTATTGAAGTGATAGTTGAATCTTCTAATGTTAAGTTAAATAAATTTGTTGAACGTTCCAACGATGCCTCTTGTTTTTTTCCCGCCCAAAAGGAGGAACTGCCACCGCATTCAAACGAACCCAATCACAATCAGAAAGATTGGTAGTGCTATTTCTTTTTCGTTAGTTACAGTATTGTGCCCAAACTGTGCATTGTTTTGTGTTTTGTTCTGTGTTTGTGTAGGAGGGGTTGCATAGGTCTGCATTTTTGTCTCATATTGGTTTGGTGTCCATCACAAGTCTTTCCACATCATCACTCAAAATGATCTCACTCGACCTATAATTAGATATTATACAGCACCTTTAAAAAATACCGTCTGGATCCTGCCCACACCTGGCACTTATGTCAAGTGAGTATGTGCATTGCCTTTGAGTAGAGGTGGGCCAAAGTGTAGCCCCTTGTCCAGGATATTCTTGCAGCCTTGGCCCCTTCAGATACTCTCATCTCCTTACCCCCCATTTTTTCCCCAGCCAACCCCCCCCCCCCGAAAAAAAAAAGCAAAATTTTGCCCCTGGAAGCCTTCAAGATCAGCAGTTTACCTTTATAAATGAGTTGCAGTGCTCCCCTGGAGTATTTTTGTACATACATACACTCGCCACCCATTTTTTCCAAATCAGAGGTTTCTTCATCCCTCCCGTTCCTTGCCCTCCAGTTTTGATGGTCCACATGGCTCCTGAAAGATCCCACTTCCCAAGGACAGAAAACTGAGCCCACTTTAAGAAGTCCACCTCTGTCCTGGCGAAGGAAAGAAGAAAAGGACAGCCCTAATAGGAGGACAGTTGAACTACAATCTGGAATGACTGCCTTTCTGCATGATCAGCCTGCTTATCTTGTATACATTTAAGCTTTG
This sequence comes from Intellagama lesueurii, assembly GCA_037013535.1. Taxonomy (NCBI): domain Eukaryota; kingdom Metazoa; phylum Chordata; class Lepidosauria; order Squamata; family Agamidae; genus Intellagama; species Intellagama lesueurii. The sequence continues at coordinate 37,581,305 of JBAJHW010000001.1, read as the reverse complement.
CATAGAACGGACACAGACTATTCCTCCTCCGGCATTCGTGGCTATATAGAATGCAGTGTCATTCTCCGTATCCAGGTAGAGGATATGGATATCTGCCCACTGAAGATAACACTTTATCCACCATGAGGTGGACGTGGGCTGCAGTCTACCCATGTTTATGCCCCATTGAACCTGTTAGTCTTCAAGGAGCCACAACATTTGTTGTTGTTGTTTTAAAAAAAAACTCTGACGTGCAGTCCTTAAATTGGAAATTACTGAGAAAAGCCATGTAGTCCTTGTACACAATCCAAAGGCAAGGGGAGGTGATAATAAAAAGTATCCCGCACCCTGACTCTCCCATTATAGGTGTTGCATTAGGAGGGCAAAACAAGGACTTGCGCTAGTCTTTGCCGCCTCTATTTCTGTTGTTTGAATTCTTCTCCTAGGAAAGCCCATGGGTTCACCTGTCATTCTTCTTGCCTGCTGGGCTGTGGAAATGGGGACAGTTTTGCTGCACTGATAATTCTCCCTTCTTTATCTGCCATTCTCCTTCCAGCACAAAGGCAGATGTGTACACACTGTTGGTTATGTTGTGATTGCAGGAAGATGGGGTGGACCTACATTTTGGGAGTCCCTCAAGCTTGAACTGTTATTGGGGGGGGGGCTGTCCCAACCAACAACGAGGTCTGTTATCTATTCACTGTTATCTTCTCCAATGGGGTTGTTCTATAACAAATCATTTTTAAAAAATTAAAAATGTGGACTAAAATCACTTCTGGGGCCCCTCCAGCATTAGGGGCCCTGAAGTTTAGCTTCGCTAGTTTCATAGGAGATCCGCCCCTGCAAGAGGATTTGGAGTCATGTTTGCAGGGAGGTCTGAAGATCGTGGCTGCAAGCTCACTTCCTCCCCACCTACCCACGGTGTTGTGGTGGTTGGCACTGAAGAAAGGACTGCAGTCTGTTCCTGACTGGCCAGTGATGGCCAGTGGTGTAAGGGTTCCAAGGCTCACAGCATCAAAGACCTGGGAAATTTTGGATAGTAGGGAGAATGTTATCATCTGTCATACCCTTCAGACTTCCCTCTGAGCTTAGCTTCAGTCCTCGTAGTAGCTGGGAGAAAAACAGCCTTTCCCAGAAATAGTGTATGGTTGCAAGCTATCTCTGCTATCATACAAAGCAGTCTTGACTAGGGAATCAAAAACCATTAACCTTACAAGGGGCCTGCTCCCATTTTGTTCATATGGATTAATCCAGCTGCTTGCATTTTGGGACTCTTCCTATTGGGAGGGCTGGCTCTGGGGATTGTCACAAGTCAAATCCTTGTGAGGTCGCAAAAATAGGCCCTTTTGAGGCCATGGGATGGGGCAGGAAAGGTTTGGGATGGGGCTAGGCCAGCTGATTGTTGAAAAAGGGATGAAGGATATCTGGGTAAATGGTCCCTGAATCTAGGTAAAACCCTGGCATCCAGAGTCGTATGGCAACCCGGAGTCAGGAAAGAATACCATTTTTTTTGTTGCCTGGGAAGGCAGCAAAACATACCAAGGAGCTTCAACAGTTGCTTCTGTTCCTGTCTGCCTTGAAATTTGCCTCCCTGCCTGGAGACACAGAGGATCAGAGGAATGGATTCTGTGGAGATTCTGGGAGCTGTGATCCAAAAACCCAACTTTTCCAGAGTCTCCATTGGAACTACCTCATCAGCAATTCAGCACTGTGAGAGGCTGGTCAACATCTCTTTCTCTCCTCCTGCTCCTCCTCATAGTCTGTAGTACGATGGGAAGGATAAGCGGTGACATTGTTCACAACAGGCTTGTGCTTCCCCAGCCTCACTGACAACATGAAATACAAATCACGAAAGTAACTTTTCAAAACACTGTCTAGCCCGGCAGACTAATGAGATAGGGAAGCATTTGTTTGCTTGTGGCTTTTAGAAAAGTTAGTACAGTATTACTTTCAGATCAGATTAATGGAGAAAGACAAACAAGGTGACCCCATTGACCTTTTCCTTCCACTGCTAAGGTAAAGGTAAAGGTAAAGGTTCCCCTTGACAATTTGTCCAGTCGTGTTCGACTCTAGGGGGCGGTGCTCATCCCCGTTTCCAAGCCATAGAGCCAGCGTTTGTCCGAAGACAATCTTCCGTGGTCACATGGCCAGTGCGACTTAGACACGGAACGCTGTTACCTTCCCACTGAGGTGGTCCCTATTTATCTAATTGCATTTGCATGCTTTCGAACCGCTAGGTTGGCGGGACACTGCTAAGGTATGTAACTGTAAAAACCAGATCCTAGTTCACAGTGTCCTTTGACTCTGTCTCCATTGACCCTCGTAGTCTTCTTCTCTACCCATGGTCCCAGATGCTTTTTAGATATATTCTCTGCTTCCTGCGCAAATCATGTGCAGTATGTATAATGTGTGTGCTTTCTTTCAAGGCAGCACTCCTGTTGCAGGCATCATCTGAGCACTCAAAGCACCTGGGAAAATACCATGTTTCTCCCAGGTTTTGCATTCATAGCTGTTTTAATTATTAGCAGCAGGTCACAGTGGGGAATGAGCTTGTGCAAAAATCACAGTATCAGTTCCATGTGACTGGACACAATTAGTGATAATTAATCTATGTTTCTTCTATTCTACTAGCCTCTTTAATTTTACCTTTTTATTTTTATTCATTTAATTATTTCTAAAATTCCTTTAAACTCTTTCACCAAATAATTTTAAAAAATATTATAAAATACTAAAAACAAACAAACAAACAAACCCAGGAGATTTGTGAAATAGTCCTAGAATAAAACAAGCTGTGCCATTTAAAATTTTCAGCAAGATTTAGGTACCTGAGAAAATACGAGAAATATTAGCCTGTACTGGAATGTTATGAGAGAAGGCACCAGGTGAACCTCTCTGGGTTCCAAATTCACCACTGAAACTGACTTGGAAATTTAGAAGTTTAAATTATGAGAATCTCTTAATGGTATCTACTAAGTTTGCCATCCTATCATGATGTTAGGCCAGCTGGAAATTACATGTTAAAAAGTTTATTTTGTCAACATAACAGAGCCTCAATGGTATTAGAACAGTATTCCAGAAACGACCCTTTGGCCTAGCTGTAATTGATTGTGCTGAGCTGTTAGGAGGATACCAATACGAGAGAAGGAAATGGGCAGAATTAGAGACAGTGGTTGGACAAGTGACTTTATTGGACCATGCCATCAGCATATCCCAAGTTCTGATGGAGGATCAGAAGAACAGCCTGCTTATTCCAGCATCCCCCATATTACTATTCTAGGGCAGGAAGCTCCTCCTGAACCACTGCAAAGTTATTATGTCAATAAAATAAATGTCATACCTTAAAACACCCCCACTGGAAAGATGGGAAAGTTCCAGTGCCCCTGCTTTTGTAGTTTCCACTGTCTTTATGCTGGTGTTTCCCTCCCCTCTCCCGTACAAAATGCTTATTCCCATCTCATGGACATCACCTAAGACAGGGGTCTCAAACATGCGGCCCAGGCGCCATTTGCGGCCCGACGGATGATAGTTTGTGGCCCCCGCCTTGCCTGCCCCCCCCTGAAGCACCCACACGTCCTCTGCTGTCAAGAGTAAAAAAAAAGCCTCGTGTCACTCGCCGGCTGTTTCACAAGACAGCGTCTCTTGCACCCTCCATCCGGAACTGCAGCCTGCCAGCCAGCCCGCCTGTCTGCCGGCTGGCAGGCTGCAGTTCCGGATGGAGGGTGCAAGAGGTGCTGTCTTGGGGGAGAGCCGGCGAGTGAGGCGCGCTGCCGGCCCTTTTCCCCGAGCTGCCGCTGAGCGATGCCTGATAGCGGAGCTCGCTCCCGGCTCGTCCTCGAAGAAGAGCGCCTCCAAGCCGCCAGCAGCAGCTGCTGCCGCCGCCGCCTCTTCCAGGGAAGCGGCTCTCTGGCTCTCTTTCTCTCTCGGCACCCCCAGCACCAGCCCGGCCAGCGGCTGCCTCAGCGCCCGGCGGTGCTTCCTCCTCCTCCTCCTCGTCCTGCTTCAGCCGCCTCGGCTCTGGAGGCTGCCTGGACTCGCCTCGCAAAGTTTGCTCCTCTGTCGTGGTGGGGGTAGTTGCTGCTGCTGAGTATGCCTTTTTTTGAGGGGGGCCCTCAGAGGAAGGTTGCTGGACCTCCGTGTGTGTGTGTGTGTGCGTGCGCGTGCACGTACCTGTGGGGGCCCCACCCCGTTCTGTTTAATTTCGCAGGTACCAATGGGGGCTTTTCTCCTTTGGCAAGGTGATTCTGTGAGGGTTTTTTTTAAAAATTTTATGTCGTGCCCTCCTCCCCCCCGCTAGGCAGTCGCCGGCGCTCCCTCCCTTCTCCGCTTCTTTGTCCTGCTGGTGGTGGTGGTGGTGGAAGTGAAGAAGGAGCCGGAGGGGGTCATGGCTGGCGACGAGGGCTCGCGTGCCCCTCCTCCTCCTCCTCAGAGCCCCAGCCGGGCTAAGGAAACTCCTGGGCGGCTTCCTTGGGCTCTTGCTCCGCTTGGCGGAAAATCTGATGCGGCCCAGCCTCACCCAGCCTCTGCCTCCAGCGGCCCCCAGGTAAATTGAGTTTGAGACCCCTGACCTAAGATTACTGGATCTATTTTTATAAACATGCCTTGTATTAAAGTGGTCCCACTACAAACATGGTCGGTATAGAGCATGGTCTCGCTCTACGTAACACCCAAACTGTTTTCCTGGATATTTGTAGATGTCGGGGGTCTGTTGTCAAGCCTCCAAACCACTGTGGCTGTGGAAATCTCTAACAGAGAAGATATGTCAGTCCGCTTGTGCATAATGTGTGGGAGGCGGGGAATGGGCTCTTGTGATGTTCTTGCTGTCACCACTTGTTAATGGGTGAATTTAATGTGTGAGAAATATGGGGGTGTCATAACTGAGCATCATCACCAATAACGGTAAAGCAGTTTCCATGGCCTTTGTGGGAATGGCTATTGTCACTTTCTTTGCTCTTTCTGTTTGCCTTTGAGACTCTTTTTCTTGCCCACAAACTTTTATCCAGTATACACCCCACAGCAGTGATGCCCATGGGGTTGCAGGGTCCACCTAGTTATCATGCATTTTATGAGATATCAAGCAGAGCTTGAAGAAGTTATTTTGTTGGAGTCCAGTCCATAGAAACTCACAGGTGACATAGCCTGCCATGCTCGCTGGGCAATTCTGGGTCCAGTCAAGTTAGTTTCTTCAATCTCTGCTCTAAAGTTACTTCTCCATTCTCTGACTATGCCAGCAGTACCCAAAGTACAGTATATCCAAATGACAAGAGGATATCATCTAAAATTCTATAATCACCACTGGAGATATTCTATAGGTTTTATTAACCTCAGAGCCATTTTTTTATCCCTTTTAACATTAGGCAGATATTTTAAAAAAATTAGTCAGACAATTCCCTTAGCATGTTTGAAATGTACTTGTATGTCGGTGGAATTAGATTTGTATTTCAGAATATTATTTTTTCCAGAGGTTGCACATCGGTCATCAAAACCAGTTGAACTGGTTCCATATGGAAAAGCATCCAATCCAGAAGGTTTATTTTTCAACAGGTCACTGTGTTGTTGCTATAAAGTGTGAACTAGGCCACAAACAGCTCTCTGTTTCAAAATAAAGGGCTAAAAGTCACCTTCTTCACACTTTAAAATAAAAGGGTCAATGTACACTCAGTTTAAAAAGGGGGTTGCAAATGGATTTATCTGCTCAAAGCATAGCACGAAAAAGACAAGGAACAAACATCTAAACCTACACCACTTCAAATGTCAAAACCATTATGAGTCCCCCACATACCCCAGGTCAGATTAACAGTCAGTGGAAAAAGAATTTCAGGCTGGGGGCGGATTTAAGAAACAAACACTTTATTTATAAAGTACTAAAAAAACTCTTCTGGATCTGCCAGTACGTCCAGAAGAGGAAAGGCCAAAAGCTAGAAAACCAAAAAGAGATTAATTAGTCTAAGAGTGTCCAAAGTTGAGAAAGAAAATACAGATTAGCAAGGCAAAGCTAATTGGATTTAAGCAAGGTCTTTTAGCTTTGGTCATGTGGAATGTTGCAGTTATAAAACGACATACTTCTAAATACCTAATTTTAGCTTGACTTCTTGACTTGACACCTAGAGAACCATTTCACATGATAAGGGCCTATTCCCCCCCCCCCAAAAAAAGAACAGAAGCTGTGAGTCTTGTGCATATAGATACTTGTCCCAACATCTTTCCCAGAAATCTGCTGCCTGTTCCACTCGCCTACCCTCATCCACGTTGCTAAAAGTGGCCACACTGAGGGAGGCCAAAAAGGCAATGAGAAGGAATCGGCCATGTTCAGTAGCAGCTCCCAGTCCCTGGAACAAGTTGCCAACTGAGTTATGCCAGGTTCCTTCCATTCTTATGTTCAGGAAATAGGTAAAAACAGAATTATTCAAAGCTGCCTTTGACAACTGAATCTCCAGGATGCTGTATTTTTTAAATTTCTTTTTATATGAATTTTAAACTTTGTAGTTGTCTATCACCATATTGTGTGAATGTATGTTGTTATGTGGGGTCTTGTGGGTTTTTAAAGTTTAACCTGTAAACTGCCCACTGTAGTGCTTGCACTAACGGTGTGCTATATAGGCTACATGTTGATTTTGAGCAAGCAGTCATAGAAACTCATATGTACCATCCAGTCACAGGGTCTGTCCAGACTGGCCAGTTTGATGTGGGCTGGATCAGGCTGCAAAGGGTTGATTGTGGTTGGAGGGGTGGAGTGATGTGCCACTTGGCATGCTTCTCCCATCTAAAAGGCATATTGACCTTCATGTCAATTAAACACTTCTCCTGATCATCTGTGGAGGAGCACAGGAAGTGAAATTATTTTTTACATCTGCTAAATTATCTCTGATGCAATGAATCAATTCAGTTCAATTAAAACAATATTTTTCTTTGTCTTTGTACTGCTGATTGAGAAACTGCCCACAACCACAATTTTGATTATAAGCCACTTCAGGAAAGCAGAAATTGACACTGGAATAAATTTTAAGGCTCTAGTTTAGTCTGTTCTGAGTTACCACATTTGCGGGCAATGGACTAAACTGTAGCCTTCCAACCTGCACCAAATTAGTAGAACCCCCCGATGGGTTAAAAAAGGTGCAGGTTGGGGCAAATTGGCCCTCTCCAGTGATGTCCATGTGTGGACATCAGAAAAAAAAATGCTGACTAACCAGACCCATTAGCACACCAAACAGTGGGACAAATGGTCATGTTGACAGGTTCATGGACTCTTACTCATTGAAAAACAGAAAAATGTGGTTAAATGTTTTGGCCATAGCATGTGTAGGAAGCTGGCTGGATATCTGAGTTGTTTAGGTATCTGGCTATGGAGCTAGAGGTTGGGAGTTTTATTCTCCACTGTGCCTCCTGGAAGAAGAGGCAACCCATGACTACATGGGCAAGCTGAATAGTCCCAGGTTGTCCCCAGAAGAAGGAACTGGAACTGGTGCTGTGTATCTACCTAGAAAACCCTGGAAAGGGTCACCATAAGTCAGTATCGGCTTGATGGCACACAATTATTATTATGTGTTGGAAATGATTGGATGCAACTCAGCTTACAATTGAGAAGATACATGCCTTTGTGGGGGGGAAAGTAGAGATAGAGGGCCTGCACAGGTTTCCAAAATTGTCATTTACTTGCTTTGACCTTCCTTTGGTCTTAGATTGCTATTCTTAGCATTGGTGGTGTCACTTCCTTCCGTCACACACCTTTCTGTTGTCTCTCCAAGGGGGAGACATCTTGCCTTTGTTCTCTAGAGATGAAAGGGGCAGCTGTGACTCCTGACATCTCCATCTCCTTCTGAGCAAAATATTCATGTTGTTTTTGTGGTGGTGGCAGCTGCTACTACTGATTTATTTATGTCCCATAATAATAAGAAGAAGAAGAGGAGGAGGAGGAGGAAGAGGAAGAGGTGCTGGTACTGGTGCAGTGGCTGTGAAGTGGCCACAGTGCCCTGAAACCTGACTCCTTCACAAAGGAGATAAATCGACAGCAACATTGACACATGCTGAACAATAAGGAATGAAGGGATACATGATTGGTACAATGTAAAACCCTAAGTCTTCAATGTGAAGGGTTGCCACAGGACAGTCTTCTTTTTGAAAGTTTTATGCATTTGAAGAGCTGCCCAGTCAAAGTATTATTTAAAAGTGATAAGGAAGAAGATCAAGGACCTTGAAGCTATCCATCTACTATGAGCATCTGGATAGCAGATTAAGCCAGTAGACTGATCACAGTCTTCCCCACTTGGGTGAGATGTATTAGAATTCTTTTCAGATGATAAAAAATGTTTCTACTTTCAGAACTGTAATGTAAACTAGTTTATGAAATTTAATTCAAATACCTGCCCTTTTGTCCTCTGTTTGGTGATGCATGTTCTTTTTGTTGGTGTGTAAGTGGCCATCCTACTTAAATACTTCAGTTTATATGAAGCAGCATTGCTCTGTGGTGTGAGCTCCATGCTGGAGATCACTAGGGCAGGAACTGCAGTGAAACCATTGATACCGTAATGCTGCAACACTAATTTATAGTATATACGGGCATAGGGCACCCCAGAAAAACTATGTTCAATTCTGGTCACTGTAGTTTAAAAAGAACATTGTAGATATTGTAGAATAAGAAAGCTACAGAAAGGGTCAACAAAAAAAAAATGGTCAAAATGGAGTAATTGCCTTAGAAGGAGAAGTTATTACATTCACGGCTTTTTAAATTGGTAGAAAGGTGAGTAAAAGAGGTCTGGCAGAGATATATCAAATTATGTGTGGGTGAAGGAATCAGATAAGGAAAAGCTTTTGTACCTCTGTTATAATACACAAACTGCAGTTGGGGGAGGTTTCATATAAATTGTCATCCAGAGAAACTGAATGACTGGAGACTCAAGCTTGATAAAAATAATGCTTCTCCACACAGCACCTATTTAAAAATGGCATTGGCTACCACAAAACGTAATGATGGCCACCAATCTGAGCATCTTTAAAATGGGATGAGACAAATCCATGGTGGACTGAATACAACGATAGTGGCTGGTCAACATGATGGCTATATATTACTTTCAAGTTTCAGTTGTAATGTGGATACCAGTTATCGTACATGTTGCTGGGGAATATAGGTGGGAGGGTGCTGTTGCACTCAAGTTCTGTTTGTGACCGTTCTATAGGAATCAGATTGACCACTTTGCGAACAGAAAGAAAGATACACTCCCTCCATCACTTTTGTCAGCCACCAAGTTGTTTTTCAGTGGAGTCAGGATTTCAGGCTTACAGTAAACCCATCTAGTCATGAATAGCTACCTTTCTTGGAAGAAAAGCAGGGTATAAATCCATTAAATAAATAAATACGTTTCAGAATAATATTGCCGAACTCTTGAGTACCTACTTATCATCTGCTAGAGATATCATAATTCTAAAAGAATAATGCTTTTCTCCTCTCACCCCTGACATTTCATGCTTTCATATCCCATTAATAGCATTGCAAGGGCAGAATTTTGGGGCGGAAGCTCAGGGCCTTCCTTCTCAGAATGCACAGGAAGGACCCCAAAGATAACAGGGCTTGGCTACATATTTTCAAATAATATACATATTACCATTGCCTTCTAAACAGTACTGCTCCCCCTATCTCCACTAGCTCAAGAGAACATTATGTTCAGAAATTCTGAAACCACCTTAATTGCACCACTGCTTGAGTCTCCCAATTGTCTTGGGAAACTAGAACAATGGGATTCAGCCAGGGCCGAGCCCGTGAATCGGTTTTCAGGGAGGGGGCCTTTTGAAGAGGCAAAGCAGAAGCAAGAATAAAATTGTTTGTTTCTCCAAGTCAGTAACACACACTCCTCTGGCTTAAGGGGAGAAGACTTCAACCAACATGGTTTCCAAGTAGGTGAGGACCCCAACACTTCCATTTTTAGAAGCTAACCACCAGAAAAGTGGGAAAGAGAAGTGGATGACTTCAAACCATTGGAGCAGTCCAGGCACTATTTTACGAGACCTCTTTTTTTTGTAGGGAGCTGTGTATTGATACAGGTACTCTATATGTAAGGTTGAGGTCATATTCTTGATTTCCTATATATTAAACAGTGGTTTGCTGAGTTCAGCAATGGGGAGTTTCTTGATACCCCAAATATAATTGCAAGGAAAGGGATACAGAACAACAGGGTGTCACTGGTGCTATCTACAGCAGCCAAGCTCTGGTGTTGTAATGTCTGAGTCTGAGTTTGGAAAAGATTCTGATGATATCACTCCACAGAATGGCTAAAGGACAGAAAGTGGGAAAGGAAGTGTAACAAAGTGCTTTCCAAGTTTTGAAAAGCAGGATTAAGACCGCTTCCAAGATTTCGTCTGAGGAGTTACTTCAAGCTCTGACTTTCAGAAGTATGATTCTTTACATTTCCTCCTTCATTTTCTTTCCTCTATCTTAAAGAAGAGCCACTTGGCCATTATTTTACGGACCAACCTTTATTTTCATTAGTGAGTGACATGGATAAGAAAGAATTGAGGGCCAGATCCTGAAACCAAGGACGGACTCTTGTAATATCATATGAGCAGGTGATGTCACAGAGATGGGTTTGGCAAGGAATCCAAGAAGGTCAGAATCATTTCTGGACCAGCTGATTGTGGCAGCAGTGACAAGAGGAATCTATAAATTGGCCCAGAATCCATGTAAATACTCAGCTAACCAAAATTAAGTGGCAAGGGGAAAACAACACTATTTTGGTGAGCAACAGTAGCAACGGCAACAAAACTACTTTTCCTGGGAGGCATAATGCGTTCAGCAGCTGCAGTGGTTGCTACAATCCCTCCAAGACCTATCATCCTTCACTGCCTTACCTACAGCACACAAATACATTGGCAGAGTCTCCAGGATTCTACACAGCTGCTGGGGCTGGAGGAAGGCTCATAGCCAGCCCATGTGAAGTCAGCTCCCACAGCCCTGAACTGCGACACAAACAAAAATCAAACTTTTTCATCTTCCACCATGGCTTGTCCTTGGATTTTTCTCCATGCCCGAAAAGCCAGAAAAGTGCAGCCATTCCCTAAGACTCCAACTAGCACCTGAAACTTGGCAGCCCTATCCACAGTTGGCCATCCCTGCTATAGATCAATGATGGACAATCATTTCAAATCACGAGCATGATGGTGTCATTCTAAGTACAGATGTACCGCATTAAATTTGCAGCTCCTGTGGCTGGATGTAATTTTCACCCTAGCCCACAGTTTGAGAAACATTGCTGCAGCCCAGCTCTTATTACTTGCATCCTTTGCACTGAGGACTGGCCAATCATGCTATAGTTCAGGGATGGGCAACCAGTTTTTGGACTGCTGCTCCCATCAGTCAGAGCCAAGGATAGCCAATAGTGAAGAAAACTAGAAAGGGTAGTCTAACAACCTCTAGAGGACCACATATTATCCAAGCCTACTGTAGTTCTGTAAATATGGATACTTCTCATAGCACACATTTCTCCTTCTGCACAGTTTGCTCCTAAGAATGTTACTAGACTAGGATCAGTTTACCTTTGCAGTCAGGTAACCTCTATCCAACACAAAAGGAATAACCACTTCCTTTCTAAAGAAAAGGGGCAGGAGAACTCTGCCATTCATCATATAGCCTCATTGCACATACACAAAAGAGGAGGCTTTATGTCTTCCTCTATTGCTGTAACTACACGTTACAGAAAAGCCAAAGTGAATTCACAGCAACATCAGTGACGCAAGCCCTGGTGCAGTTTAAAAATGGTGCCAATGCACACTTTTTCAAACTGCACCAGGGCTTCTGGTGCTGACTAGCCATGGCTGGGAGACTTCTCAGCTATTTACAACACTGGGACAGGACCAGCAGAATGCTCACCAACTCAATATCCAGCCAAAATTGAGCCACTGGAGCTCCCCCTCTGGCAAGAACAGTGTCACCCCTTGGTCAGTGCTGGGATGCTTTCCGATTATTCCAGCACTGGCCAGCTGGTGATGTTGTCCTTGCTGGGGGTGAGGTGGGAGCTCCAGCAGCTCTGTTTTGGTCCCATCAAGCAAGCAGACTGCTGCCCTGACCCAAGCAATGCCAGTTGCAACAGGAAGCCTCCCAGCACTTGCCAGTTAGTGGTCCCATGACTACTCCATGTCTTGTAAAACAGGTAGTGTCTCACCTATTTGCAGATAAACCATAGTCATTTGCTTACATGGCCTTCTTGCCTAAGTGAAGCCCACAATTTGGCAGGAGAGTATTACAAATACTCCCCCTTTCAGCCTCCAGATGGACTGCAACATTTGGTCCTTGCTACACAGAAAAATGTTTTATAAATTAACAAGTGCCAAGAATGGAACCTGTCTAGAAGCTACAGATCCCACTCTGAAGGCATATAGCTTGCAGTGTGTGTATGTGTTTGCACTTGTTTGCTGGAAGCCTCATGACGCAGTGGTTAAACTGCAGTATTGCTGTCAAGACTCTGCTTATGACCTGAGTTTGAACCTGACAGCTCAAGTAGCTGGCTGAAAGTTGACTCAACCTTCCATCCTTACAAAGTTGATAAATTGAGTACCCAGCTCGGGGGGGGGGGGGGGGGACGACACACGACACAATGTGTGACCTGTTAAATTGTAAAGCGCCCAGAGAGTGCTTTAAATGCTATGGGGCGGTATATAAGCAGCACACTTTGCTTTGCTTTTTAAAAAAGCTGCTCTGCACCTGCCCAAAGGATGATACATGTCTTATACCCTAAAGAGGACATGCAGATGGAACATTTGTTGTACATTGCACAACTTCTTCATTGCTGATGTTACCAGTCTCCCCCGCACCCAGCACTATCCACATTATGGTTTAATCAGTGACAAAATCTACGAGTTCTCGTGTTTTTCAAATCCTCTCTTGAAGCATGGGTTATTTTGGTTCAGCTTGTTGTGGGGGAGGGCAGAGTTTATTGCTTCCCAGTCACAGCCTCCCATCAGAAACGTTCAACTTCTGTCCAGTAAAATCAAAAGGGGAAAAGATGTTCCAGAAAACAAACTGCAGCAGGGAACTTAGAATTGTTTCATTTAAAAAAAAAAGAATATTGGTGTTTAAAAGAAAGGATTCTTACATGCCTTCTCTGTCTCAGAAAGGGGGAAGGTGGCACTTCGTCACTTTGTCACTTCCTTCTCCACTGAAAAAAGAGGAGACTGGTGGAATTGATTCCTGTCCTGTCTTCTTCCCCCCGCCCCCCCCCCCCCCAATTCTTCTCCCAGTAACATTTTCTCTCACTCTTGCTGCAAGGAGCACAATCTAGAAGTACTGTTCATCCTGAAGGGGTGACTTTTTATGATGTGGTATGGATGTGATCTGCCGGTTGGATAGCTCAATGTGTTAGGTCTCCAGCTGCTGAGCTAGAGGTTGGGAATTTGATTCCCCACTGTGACTCCTGGGAGAAGAGCCAGCTTGTGTGGCCTTGGACAAGCGGCACAGTCTCAGGATGTCCCCAAAAGAAGGGAATGGTAAACCACTTCTGAGTTTTGTCTATCTGAAAAACCCTAAAAAGGGTCGCCATAAGTCAAAATTGACTTGTCAGCACATGATGATGATGATTATGGATGTGAAAGCTGGGGGTTCATCCACACCAAGCCATAACCAACAATGATGAAGTGGATCAGAACACACCTAGAAGAGCCCACAGACTGGTTTCATGTATTGAAAATGTACTTGGAATTGTAATGTGACTCAAAAGTGAATCCCTGTTCTACAGCCTGATTGTGTCTACAGTTCACTAAGGAGGATCAAGTAGTGTGTGAAGAATGCAAAGTATTTGTTTGCCTTTGGATTATCTTACTATGGTCCATAATGCTTTTTGTTTGCGCCCAGGGGATGGCAGCTTTGAAAATCTGGAATAATTATGATGCATGTGGATTTTTGTATGAGACTTTGCTTGCTAAAACATTTTGAAATCTTAAATATTGTTTTTAACTTGAAATGTGGGTAATGAAATCAAGGGAGAAATGTTTGGGAATGATTAATTAACAACCAAACAGACAGCAGGTTGGGTGATCCTGCTGAAATGTGTTCTCTGGAGAATTAAATTTAAGGTGTACATACAAAGAGTGTCTCATTTAGGTTTCCACAAAAAGTTCAGTTGAAATGTAGGGCCATGTAAACAAACACAACAACAAAATTTACACCGGGCATTAATAAATTGGTTTCTGTAACAAAGATGTGAGACTAGAAATGCATACTTGAAGGACAAATAAAAATAACGTTTTTTTTTTGTTAAAATTAATAACGTCCTGTGAAACATTTCAATTTTTATTTATTTATTTATTTATTTTAAGATTACTGTTTCTCTCCATTTCCTTCTGACACTATGGCTCATCTTGGCTCCGGCTGCTCACTCACTCGTTTGGCTTGAGTCATCCCAATGTAGTGGCTAAGCATTACTCAATAACTAAAGATAGATCTGTTAAATGGCCTCCTTTTCCACAGGCACAAACATATCAGAACAGGACGAAGCAATCATGTTCCACTGCTTCACAATCAGCCTTTATGGAAATGGGAAGTGAGGATAGCCTGTGTTTGTTAAGCTCTTTTCTGAATGGTTGTGCTGACGTGGCCTGTCACAGGACAAAGTATGTGTGTGTAAGAAAAGAACATCAGGAGAGCCATGCTTGATCAGATCGTAGACCTATCTAGACCAGCCTTCTGTTCCCGCAGAGGTCAACCAGGTGCCTATAAATAGGACACGAGGTGCCTTTTCTTTGCCATCTCAGCTACAGAAGTAAAGCTGAGGTGTTATGTGTGTAATCTGGAGTACTGGGTAGGGCTCTTGCACAGATTCTATGAGAAAAAAAGCTTTCTAATTGCTCTCTTTTCTTTCTTTTTGCTCTCCATGATGATTGTTTTTGTGTATTGGAATGATGCTTCCTTGTTCTAAGTGCCAGAGCATCAAAGTTGACATTAGCAAAGTTCTTACTGTTCCTACCAGCCTGTGCTCTAAACCAAGAGCTAGTCTGGCCTACCAGCACTGAGGCTTCTGGGCCTGCCTGTAGAAGGGTGAGGACACTATAGAAACCAGATAAAGAGTACAGGATTTGTTGCAGAAGTAAGGGCCCGATCATACCAGCCAAATGTTCTCTAGTTCTAACAATACTTTCCATACCTCTGTTGTACTGAATCACAGTCACACTCCCATTTGTTTTAACATTACCAGTTCATTTCCTCCTATTTGAAGCGTTATGGCCGGCTACAGCCGTTGAGGCCAGGCTGCATGGAGCAGTCCTTTGAAGTGTCCTTTGGAGTGTGAGGTGGTCAGTCCACTGCACCCACCATCCGCCCCGAGACTGGCTAGCATCTTCCACCACCGCCTATCCACATGCACCTGGGCACCGCCTTACTTGCTGCTCCCACAGCCTTCTGGCCCCCCCCCCCAAGTGCCAGCCTGAACTGCCACCGCAGAGGCTGCACAAGTGCGCACAACTCGTCCGGCTGCTACTGTGGCCAGAATGCAATTGCCGCTACCAGAGCCTGGATCTCAGGTGGGTGCAAAGCCCCTCCCAGAAAGGGCTCTAGACCTTGAGCAAGGTGGGTCAGGAGCTTCGCCTGCCCCCCTCCTCATCCCCACCACCACTCGGGTCAATCAGCGCGACCCTGTCTGAAGCGAAAATGGAGAAGAGATGGGGAAAGGAACTGACAGGGACATTCAAACAAGCAATACAGGTTAGGAATGTTTTGATATGTCATTGGTATAAATTAAAACAACCCTCCTGATGAGGGGCAAATGTTCCATAGTTACACCGCTGGCCGGGAAAATTATTTGGTAATGGCCGTGTGTTGTGTGACTGGAAATTTATGCAACACTCTAACTGGGGAATAACTGAGTAACATTTGGCTGGTGTGATCAGGCCCTAAAATAGATGCAGTTGAATTCTTTAAAACTGATCAACACATGATGCAAAAGCCAATGCAATCGGCCTGGCCTTTTTTGCTTCTGAAACGGAGTTTCTTCCCCTGATGTTGGGGGCTTCTACTTTTTTCAAGCTGGATTGATTCAAATGGTGTTTTCTCCATATGATCACTGATTTCATTTTCCAAAAAGACGGGGGGTAGGGGCAGGCATGACTGTGGATAGTATTCTGGTGACGTACTAAGCTATTTGTGATGGCTTTGGACAGTGGGACCAGCCACCCCCATGATTTTTCTCCCTAGTAACCCCCAAGTATTTATTTATTTTTTAACAAACTACTGACTTTAGTGCTAGATCACCTCTGCATGGAGAGAAAAGACATAAAAATGGGTATGGAATAGAAACATCGCTGATGAACTACAGCAGATGACTAGTGTACGCGCGCGTACACACACACACACACACACACACACACACACACACATACATTATGGAGAACTTTGGAAGACTGTTCCTTTCCCTTAACACTGTGCAACACTTTAAACAGCTCACTTTACAATGAACCATAAAAGGAGAGCCAAGGATTGGCAGAGGGTTGGATTAAAGGAGGGGGGGCACTATGAGTTGTGGTGCAGATCAGACTATTAATAGAGCTTGTTATATGTACATTTTAATATTTTTCTCTTAGCTTTGTATTAAATATTTAGCTGGTTATTGTACTTTTAAAAAAACCTATTTTCCTTTTTTTGTTGTGTTGTATTCTCACATTAGTGCTACGTGGATTACTTTGTTTTCTGGTATTCCACCTCATATAACAGGATAAAAATAAAACCTGCATGGAGCGAGTTCTGGGGTATTTTCTGAACCTATCCAAATTTCAGTGTATTTAGGGTTAGAATTAAGGATGGTTAAAATTGTGGAATCTGGGGTAAATTTACATGTCTTGTATTTCCTAAGAATTTCAGTCCCCCTCTCCCCCAAATGAGGCCTGATAAGCCAAAAATGGCACAGGGCATTTCCTCTTTTAGTTCATTACATCGGGTGGGTTAAAAAAAAGTGCCCCAGTTGAAAAAAAGCAATTAGTTTATTGGGGCCATTTTTGTTGCATCTACCTTTGTTGTTTGTCTGTCTGCTTCTTTAAAACAAACCTTCACACATACTTGTGAAGATTCTCAGTCATCCAGGTGAGGTTATCTGGAAGTTGACTCATGGCAACTGGACTTCTTTCTTATTAGGTTGAAACGTTTCCCTACTCATCCAAGTATCTTCTTCAGTCTGAGGAGAGTTGGTAGGAGACCCCGAGATATCCTCCACATTGGTTTCACTTCCGGCTGGTCTGAATAGCCTTGTTAAATGGACAAAGGAGGGGAGGGGTGAGTGAAAATCTCACTTCTGAAGTCCTTCTCCACCCATGGTCTTCCTGGTGGGTGTGATCTTTCTGGGGACAGATGAAAGGGCAGCATGATAAATGGGATAAATTTTATCTAAGGCCTCCACCCCTGCTGAGTGAGGGATTTTCTATATGCACATGTATGGCTTCCCCGACCCTTCTCTAAAACCACCTATCTTCTGGGTCCAAAATGAGTACATCATGGTCATCAAATGAGTGTCCTTTGTCCTTCAAATTAAGGAACATTGCTGATTGTAGTCCTGAGCCATTGTCCCTCCTGCGCTGGGCCATTCTCCTGTTTAGTGGCTGTTTGGTTTCTCCAATATAGAGCTCCGATCACTCCTCTTTGCATTGGATCGTATATACTATATTGCTCCTGTTGTGTTTTGGTGTCTGGTCTTTTGGGTGGATGAGTTTCTGCCTTAGTGTGTTTGTGGGTTTGAAGTGCACGGGGCACTTCTACATATAGGGCATTTGTGGAATCTCTGAGGCATGATTAAGTGATGATGAATGGAGACAAGGCTGACATCCTTCCCTTCTCATTGGGGCTGGAAAATTAGCCCTGGCCTCCGGGATAAAAAGTGTATCATGACTCAGTAGACTAGGAAGTGAAACCTAAAGACCCTCTTCCTTCTCCCTCACCAGGGAGACCTGTACATGAGTTGCTCACATTTAAAATAGGAACTTTTGTGTTTTGTAGACAAGAATTGTCTATAATTCTATAGCCTGGTGGAAATTTAAAATTATATATTTGCATTTTATTTTAAGATTAAAAAGATAACATTGTTGTAGCACACTCATGGTTGCTTACGGAATTATCATAGTCGTATGATAAAATCCTCTGATTATTTGATTCCAACATAAAAAGCCACATCCTATTCAAGGCAACATATTTTCCATCAAAGTTATAAATCTAACAGTGAAGTGTGCATTTTTTCTGGTAGATTTCCAACCAGCAACTCCAAACTATGACCATGCAACTACAGAAAACTATCTATTGTTAGCAAACTCAGAGCACCTTGCAAAAGCCATCAGCAAGTCTCCTGTGACAGCTTTCTGCCAGCCACCAAATCTACAGAGATTACTGCTTCAGTAATTACTGTTCAAATTGCTGTTAGCAATCCTGGATCACAGGTTTGTGATTCGAAACACTGCATAACCTGTGTGTTTCTCAGGAAGACAGTCACTTTTACTAGCACTGTGACTGGCAGGACCTACTATATTAAACAAAACATTACCTCTAAGTGCTGCAATGATATTTATCTCACTAAGTGCAGATGACCAGGATGCCATCTGCAATATGCAGGCATAGCAACAATACATCTATATACAAGATTTAGAGACCATAAGTCTGCCAGCTTGACTAAGAAGTTGGAACAACCAGAGTGCAGACACTTTTACTCTGAATACCATGGCCTAGCTGACTTGTCTTTGGTTGGACTAGAGATACCACCAAATCCAAGCACATTAGAAATGCTGGATTACAGATTGGCAACATTTAACACTCTGTAGCCTGAACCTAGAGGACAATACGTAACTTCATTCATCTGCTTTGAAATACCCTGTCCTCTAGATTGTATAACTGCTACATGAGAAACAGTATAGTTTTACCAGAGGAACTATAGAAAGGAGAAACTGGATTTTTTTTTGTTAAAATAGTTATTTTTGTTGTAAGAAATAAAATAAATTGTGACAACTTAAACACTAAATGCAGTATGTTAATGCGAGCTTTCATGGATCAAGTCCACTTCCTCAGACTTAAGAGTGAGACTGTATGACTATCATATTTATACATGGCCCCATGACCAGACAGAGATACAGATAATGGACACAGTGACAATGGTTAATTAGTAAAGGAATAGGCTATCAGGTGCACGTGGAAAGGCGGTGGCTATCAGGCTGTGAATCATTTAAATCATCATTCTACAAAATAGCAATAGCATTCTTTACACAAACTATGGGAATCAGTGTTTCTTAGTCACTCTTATAAGTGCATATAATAAAATTTAAATATATAAATGTATAAAATAATAAAGTAGAAGCTAATGTGAAATACAACAATTTTTTAAAAAGCAACCTAAGTTTTCAGGTCCTGAAACACCACCTATCTCAACTTCAGAACAATGAATGGTGGACAGAGGGTGGAAGAGAGAAGGTAGAGGACATCTGAAGAGCGGTATGAAATTACATGATTAATGAGAGTTGGGTAGGTGAGTTTTTTTGGGTAGTTTTAGCTTTCCCCAATCTGGCACCTTCCAGATGTGTTAGAGAATAGAGACTACTGTACAACCCCTTGAAGCAGGAAGAGATAGGAGGGGACAATAAGGAGGATTTTTGTTTGCTTTTCTCTTCTGGTGGAGAGCCAGTCAAAAAAAGCAAACAAATCCCCTCCTCATTGCACCCTTCTGTCTCCTCCTGCTTCTGGGAGGAAGTTTCCGATTTAGCTTTTATTTTTTAAAGTGATGCAGCACATATGCGCTGCCCCAATAAACTTTGCTTAAAATTTTATTTCCTCTGACCCTCCACAGAGCCAAGGAAATGTTTAATTTGCCAATATTCTGAAGTGGCTCTCTTCTTAAGCCACTTCATGATATTGGCAGTTGACAGGAAGTCTTACTTTTGGTTTGTTTCCAGAAATTGCACTTGCTGGAAATTAACCAAAACAGAGCGAGCCTATCTGCACCACAAAAGTAGAAGCCCCTGACAGGGGCCAGAAAGGTGCAGGTAGGACCATTTTTGCACTGGGCTGGTTTGATGCAGCAAAGTTATCATCTGATAATTGTCTTTAGGCATGAGCCAGTTCATCCCTGCAGCGAACCAAACAGTGGGCTAAACACTTGTGTAGTCAGCCTCTTACTGTCTCCTGCACTGGAGGCAATATGTGCTTAGCATGACTTCTGGCCACTGGTAGAAACTTGTCCTCTATTAATTTGTCTAATCCCCTTTCAAAGTCAGTTTAGTGGCTTGGTGGACAGCTTTATGGATCCACTGAAACCACCTTCCCTCACCACAGTGGAAGAGATTCCCAGCAGCCTGGACATTTACTGGCAGAATCCCATTTGCAATTCTCTCAACACTTGATGCACTTTTTCATGGATTAAACTTGGCCTTATCCTCCCGGTTCTTTTTTTTTTCTTTTTCTTTTGTACTATTTTACTTAAGATTTCTTGGTGTTTCTTATTGGGGTTTTTGTGTGTGGTTTATATAAGCAGAAGTATATTGAACAAATGCAGGATGTTGCATTCACAAACTGACTGCACAAACTGATCCTATCCCTGACATTTGTATGGGAAGTTGCAAGAAAAAAATACGATTGACTTGAAAACTGAATGTTTCCTGCTCCCTTCAGTACTTGGCTGACTAAGGAGAGGGAGATGATGACTCAAGGCATGTGGACAGCAATGCAGAAGAAACAAGTAACATAGGCTAATTTGCAAAATGTAACTGAACAGAAGATAGATTCCATTCATTAGCTGAAGACAGAAGATAATGGTCAAGATTTCCATTTAATTTGCAAAGTCCTCTTTTGCCATGGCCAGCAAGACAAGAATGTTACATGACAATGCCACAACTAACCAAAGAAAGAGAAGGGAGTTCATACTGTATTGGGGACACTGATTTTTTTAAAAACGGTATTATGTCCCAAGTTAAAATAAACAGCCCCTAGAAGAGCAGTTTAAATAACTCACTAGAGAACAAAATAACAGAAGTCTTGGAGAAAAAAACAGGTTCCCATTTACGTTGTGTAGCCACCTTAAAAAACAGCAATTTAAATGAAAGTAAACCGGGTTCAACAAACGGTTCTTTTAATAGTGTAAGCGCCTTCTGAGTGGGGTTCTTAAGTGGATCGCTGTGCCTTGCTTCTTTGAGTGTGTTTTTTGGTGTTGATTTGTTTACCAGTTTTTCGTGTGGTATTTGTTCGATCCTTTTAACTATTTGTATACTTACTGTTGTCCCTACAGTCAAACATGGTGGAGGTTCAAAGATGTTTTGCGGTTGCTTTGCTGCTTCTGGCACTGGATGCCTTGACTGTGTGAACGGTATCATGAAATCTGATGATTACCAAAGAATTTGGGGCTGCAACATAGTGGCCAGTGGCAGAAAGCTGCGTTTCCACCAGAGGTCATGGGTCTTCCAGCAGGACAATGACCCAAAACACACTTCAAAAAGCACTCAAAAATGGTAACACACAAAGCACTGGAGAGTTCTGAAATGGCCAGCAATGAGTCCAGATCTGAACCCCATAGAACACCTGTGGAGAGATCTCAAAACAGCAGTTGGGAGAAGGCATCCTTCAAATCTGAAGGCCCTGGAGCAGTTTGCAAAAGAAGAGTGGTCCAAAATTCCAGTAGAGAGGTGTAAGAAACTCATTCATGGTTACAGGAAGTGATTGATTTCAGTTATTTTTTCCAAAGGGGGTGCTACCAAATATTAAGTTAAGGGTGCCAATAATTTTGGCCAGTGCATTTTTGCGTTTCTGTGTGAGATTGTATCAGATTTGACTTTTCTTCTCTGTTTTTTTTTCCTGTTCCAACGCAAATCAAAGAAATGAACATGTGAGTACCAAAACATTTGCAACTGCAACAATTTTCTGAGAGAAGGGTTGCATTCTCTGACAGAATTGCAAGGGTGCAATTTTTGGCCATGACTGTACATACATACATACATAGATACATACATGCATGCATGCATGCTTGGTAGCAAGTAGCATAGGAATGTGAAATGGTGGCCATGGAGGAAAGACTTGAGGAAGAAGGACATGCTTTTTTAATGTCAGGGAGCTAGTTTGATAGACAAGGAGAGGAAGAGAGAGACTTTGAGAGAACAGCACAATTGCAATGTGGAGAAAGTAGGAGAATGGAGCAGAACAGTAAAACATAAATTTCCACATGAAAGCGAGGAAGATCATTTTGGAAAAAGAATGTGATACAGGACATTAGTTATTCATACGTTCACAAAATACTTGCCGAAACATATAGAAACGCCTAAATTGCCTACTGAAGGCTTTGATGAATTTCAGAAGAAGGAGATTCAGGATTCAGAAGAGAAGAGATGGTGACAACTTCTCAGATGCCTATGAAGGTTGTATAGGAGGATAAATAGCAGACCTGGCCCAACAGATTTTGTTGCCTGAACTGAAGGGCCGGAGTGCATCCCCTCCCCTAACTCTCACACATAGCCTTGCCTTCCACAGCCTTGCAGCTCCTACTTTCTACCCAGCATCTGCCGTCTGAGGCCGCGCTGTATTATGTTGCCTGTTCAGTATGGTAGTGCAGCGAAGGGCTTGCAGGGTTGACGTCTCAGACCTTCTGAGCAGCAAGGGCTAGATATTATCTGCCACCTTTCTGATGATGCCCCTCTTTCGTGAGTCTGGCTGCTATGTTCATAGTAACTGGGAAGTAAATGGATTTCCCCAGAAATATTATATCACTGTAAGCTTTCTATTTGAGGGTGATTGGGGCTTGAGTGGGACATTACAAAACTTTACAAAAAACCTGATCCTCGTTAGGAATAATCCAGATGCCTGCATTTTGGATTCTTCTTAGGCAGCTGAGTAGGGATAAGCACCTGCACTGTCAAATCTAGGGTTACACCATTATGCCCAATCCATACTATTTATTTATTGCTTATTAAAAACTTTCCTAGTGGCACTGCTGTCTGTGAGATGGACCAGTTTATGGACAAGGTGAAATAGAAACTATAACATCAAGCTCACAAGGGACAACTTTGGTAGCTGAATGAGAAACAGCAAGGTATGTATGTATTTATTATATATATATATAGCCTGGCATTCCCCCAAACAGCCCAGAGCAACAATGAAAAACAGGAGAAACAGGAGAAATGGGGCAGAATTTAATTCCTAGGACGTGACTGCTAGAGGGCTTATATTTTGGAAACTTGCCTGCAGTGGCAACAATAAGCTTTAATGGAAGTTTGTTGTGTTTACAAAATGCTCTCTACATGTGGAAGGTCTAGTCAGCAAGGATCCTATTAATGTGCTTCAAAGACATTGGGGGCAGGATAAGATGATGTTGTTCCCCACGGTGGACTCATCTTTGGAGGGTAGTCTGACACTTCTGCAACAAAGTGGCACATAAGGGCAGCTTGTGTCAGGCAGCTTCAAGGGGTAGATAAGAGGAGATGGTAGTTGAACCCTGTCCTCATAGTGTGGATATCTCCCACTTTAAACCAGAGGTGGAAGCCTAGAGCCCTTCTTATTCTAGGAAGACCAAGAAACTAAAAGAGCAGGTTGGATAGGATGCCAAATGCAGAAGTGTCCACCTGAGGAATAAGGACTCCTCCTCCTGACTAAAGGGATACTTATGAGAAAGACAGTGCTCATGCCTTGACCTGATGGCCTGAAGCTGTGCTGTGGGTAAGGCTCTGAAGGCTCAGCTTAAACACTGTAAGATCTGGACACAGAAGGCTGAAAACCATTTTTGTGCGTCAATTCTTGATCCCATGCCCCGCCCCCATTACTTTGCTGTCTGATGGATTCTCCTTGTGTTCGGATCAGAACTTAGAAATATTTCTTTGGAGACTACAACTGCCAGAATTGTCCAGCCAGCATGGCCTGTGACTATCGCTCACTGCGTCATTACTGGCTGATGGATTCTGGGATGTTGGCTATCCAAAAGGTACCTTTTCCAAGTTTCAGTTTTAACTTCTGACTGCTGTCCAACCTTGCTGCTAGTACTAGCCATGCGTTTGGGCCCTGGACAGCCTCTTGTCTTTCTTTAGACAAGGCTCTTTCTAAGACCTGACCATCCATTTGTGTGCTTCCCAAAGGAGGACATGGTGTAGACCCAGTTTGTGAGTATTGATATATAAGGTCTGTGATCCCTTCTTGATAATGTACATAGAACTTTATCCTATGTCAGGGCTTTGGAATGAAGAAAACAAACATGAGTAGATAGTAATCTAGGGCTTCCCATTGATTTAACTTTGGATGTTTCAATGTATGCCACTTCTTTGATATGATGCCATGCCATTGCAGTAACAATTCCTGAGAAGGCCTTGGGGCCCCTCCTTCTAAAGTTGCATACCTCTTCTGGCACACAGGCCTCTTCATTATCTCCTATTGCATAAATATTGTCCCACCTTCTTCCAGTTCCATAAATTTACTAAGTTGCTATATCTTCAGGTTCTACCAGTGCTAAAAGATAACAGAGGAAATCTGATTTTTTTACCTAGAAGATGTTAATTGAGTGTCACTCATTGTTCCAAACACTGAGCAGTTGCAGGAGCAGGTTTTTTTTCCTGAAGTGTTTACTGGAAACGTGCTTCTTTAATATTTAAACGTATGTAGAATTAGGCAAGCTGAGTGCAGATAGAAGCGCAGCTTAACATTGTAAAAGACAACAATTGCATTGCCTTGTCTTATCCCAAGAGAGAAGTGCCCCCTTGTTCCCTGGATGTTTTTAACTTAGAGAGAGAATTTTGGGCCTGCAGATGTTTTTGACTATAAAAAGAGCTTGGAATGTCACACTTTTGTGGGCAGTAGCCATGCTGGCTGGGGGATTCTGGGTACTATGATCCAGAAAAGTTACTTTTCTAAACTCTACCATAGTCATTAACTATGGGCCATGATGGCTAGGACTTCAGGGACTTGAAGTTCAAAACAACTGGAGAATAAAACATTCTCTACCCCAGCTTTGAGTTCCCCTTTTTGTCTCTCTCCTTCTTTCCAAAATGTAGCTTGTGCTTCCACATGCGGATTCTTTCTGATCTCATTCATAACGGAGGTGGGATTTTGCTAAGCAAAGAAGTGGAAATGTGAATCCAAAAACCAATTGCTATCAAGCTTATCCAACCCTAAGGCAAAAACCCTGTCTGATAATTATGCCCACTTTGTGGAGACATGCTATGAGCAGCATGCACTGCATGCGTGTTTGTAGTGTTCTAATAGTTGGCTGCATGCCAGTATGCTTTAACTTGAAGCGTTAAATCTAGTTAGTAAAAGCTTCATTCTGCCCATTGAACCAGAAAGCCTTTTTCTTACCTTCCTTGCATTTTTGTGTTGAAGAGTTAATGAAAAGGGAGCAGAAAAAGCTGCTGTTTATTTTGTCCCTACTAGAGCTGTGAGGGGAGTTCTTCAAGGTGGACAGTACAACCACTGTGGTTTTGCAGCAGTGAAGGAGGTGAACTGGGAGCTGAGAGGTGAAGGTCCCTGTTTAACAGCTTTCCGTTTGTTTACCAAAAAAATATTATTCCATCATAAAAATTCCCAAAATAGTTCTCTTCTTGACAGCGTGACTGGCAGCTGTCCAGTTCTGCAGGACTTTGCTAAATTAAAGGAAGCAGTACAGCTAATCTGGTACCTATTGCCCAGAACCTGCACATTTCAGAAACTGTTACTGTATCTGTTGCTGGCTAGCATGGAGAAGGGATGTTATATAAAATAACCACACAGTTTCTTTTCTCCACTTTGCTGCTGAGAATTTTGAATTTTATTAGTGGAACCTCCTGAAAGCATGAAGAATAGACATAATGGAGACAGGGGTTTCTTGCCATGGTTGGTCAAAACTGATGGTCTAATCACTGGTTCCAAGAGAAAAGTTGTAAAAGTTTTCAATAAACACATCAACTGTACAGGCAATCTTATGCTTGGTTACTTGGAAGAAAGTTCTTTTGCATTAGAGGGGTCTTTGTCTCATAGCATTGCAGCTTCAGGCTGCAGACTTAAGTGTACCTAGCAGCAGAAGTTGGAAAAGGTATTTTATAGGACTGAATCTCCTGGCCAGCATGGCCAGAAACTTTTCCAGGCTCTGCCTAGATGTGACTTACATAGTTTTACTCCTGAGTAGACACATGTATGGTTACATTCTAGGTACTACTATAGAAGCTGAAGCATAGAGATTTCTGGTACAGAAATGGGACTGACACAAAGTTGTGTGATTACGAGAAACTATAAGTATCTTGAGACTCTGGGAACTTTGAACACTCATTAAAAATTGTTACATTTATACCATTTGAATTTTTGAAAAGAAAATAAATTCATCAAGGCATATTAAGTGTATGGATGTTCACAATATTTGAATGACCAAGAGTACAATCCTATACAAATCTAGTCAGAAGTCAGCCCCATTGCTTTCAGTCGGTTTTACTGCCAGGTGAAGCAATGTAGGATTGCAGATCAAGAGGGCTTTGGAATGTACCACGTAGGAATGTACATTGAGGCCATCTTAAGGCAGGATTCTTTTCCTGATTGCTTGGTCTTTTCTTCTGACATCCATATGAATTTCTTCCAATCTCACTTAATATTGGGTATTTTCCTTCAAAATCCCACACTATGTTGCTCCTTATAAAATGAAAGGAGTTTGTAGTGGTACATCCTGTCCTGTTTGGCTGTATGTATCTCCTTAAAGATAAGTCCCACATTGTTTTGCTGAGTGGACACATCTAAGAGTTCCTGTGACATACAGTATACACTGGACGTCTCCTGTGAATGTGTTCTGTCTCCACATTCCCAAATCTCTTCTTTCTGCTTGATTTCCATTTGCTATCCCCTCCTCTCTATTTCACTACATGAGAACCTCCACATTTTTCATTAACCGTTTCATTAACTTCTGTTTATCAAAATTCTAATTGTATTTCTGTCCCTTTTTGCATCTCTGCAGTTTTCTCCTGAATCTCGTGCCATATCAAAATCATTTCTTTCACTGGCTCGTTCTAGCAGCCACTGGATACCCATTCTTCACAGGTGATATCCAACATTAGGGCTAAGCAGAGACAGAAATGGACACTGGGATTTTTAGACATGACAAACACTGTAATAATTTCCCCAGATGTTATTAAAATGAGTAACATATTAATGCAAAAAGGAACTTGAGAAGTGCCATCCTTGGCTCCATCTGGTTAATTTTGCAGATTAATGCTATTTCATTGTCACTATTTTTTTAAAGCCTAAATATAATTGGACTGTCGTTAGGGACCAATGAACTGTAGTTAGGGAAGGAGTAGGGCTGGTTAAAGCATGCTGCTAGTCAGTGGGATGAGAGAGAAGATGAAAGGGACCAAAGCTTAAATGGGGAGATGACAGGGAAGAGGACAGGTTGCAGGGTGGAGAAAAGAGAGGCTGAGGGCACAATGGCAACACAATAAGCATTGGGATTAAATTTTAAAATGGAGACCAAGGAGAGGATGGCAGCTGTTGAAACGTACTAGAAATTGCTGTTGCATATGGATGCAGATACAAACAGAACCATTTACTGTAACTTACCTAGATGGTGGTGGGGGACAAAGATTTCTCCCTAAGAAGTCCCAGATCTTCTATGCTGCTATTCTTATGCTGGACTGCCCCCCACCCCATTCTTTCTAGGATTCGGTTTTTGAGCTATGCTTCTTGTCAATTTTTAATCTCTGTTATCCTGTCATTCTTTTCTTATTGCTCATGTTTTTTATAGGAGTTTATATTTGATTTTCCAAACCACCCTGATGGTTTTGTGAGCCAGATATTTAGATAGTAATATTAAGTGAAAATGCTGAATGATTCAACTGCTTCCATCTAGTTTGATGGTCAGTTTTTGAACTATTAAACCATCTCTTAATAGATTTTCCATGCTAGAAAATACATTTTCCTAATTAAGCACCCAAAATCTGCACATGCATTCTAGTTGTTGTTGTTTAGTCGTTAAGTCGTGTCCGACTCTTCGTGACCCCATGGACCAGAGCACGCCAGGCCCTTCTGTCTTCCACTGCCTCCCGGAGTTTGGTCAAATTCATGTTGGTAGTTACACAAATGGTATTTCCTACATGGTAACACATTCTGTTTTTAGAGCTTCAGCTTCATATGAATAAACTTGTGAAATCTAATTTTGAGGAAAGATATGTTGCAGAGTTTTTAATTTCTGGTATAAATTTTTTGCTATGAAATAGAAGTATAGAGATCCACAGAGAAGAATAGCTAAAAGTTCCCCAGAGTCCACCCCTTTCTCATTAATTGGCACTTAAAGTCTCAGTAACTCACTCAAAAAGGGACGTGGTGGTGCTGCGGGTTAAACTGCAGAAGCCTCTGTGCTGCAAGGTCAGAAGACCAGCAGTCGTAAGATCGAATCCACGCGATGGAGTAAGCTCCCGTCGCTTGTCCCAGCTCCTGCCAACCTAGCAGTTCGAAAGCATGTAAATGCGAGTAGATAAATAGGTACCACTACGGTGGGAAGGTAACGGCGTTCCGTGTCTAGTCGCGCTGGCCACGAAAACTGTCTACGGACAAACGCTGGCTCTACGGCTTGGAGACGGGGATGAGCACTGCGCCCTAGAGTCGGACACGACTGGACTAAATGTCAAGGGGAACCTTTACCTTTACCTAACTCACTCAGACATTGTAGGAGAAGAATAAACACATTTATTTTCTTACAGTTGCTAGAAATTACAGACTTGTATATACGGTTTTTTTCCTGCATACTAAACAGATCCAACAGCAACCAAACAAGTGAAACTAATGGAGGAAAGAGAGGGAAAAGAAAAGAAGCACTCAGCAGAAAGTTAGGGCTCTCTTTGAATTCAAAGGTTGAAATGAACGATTGGTTAGTGCTGGATAGTCACCCCAGCCAGAAAAGTCTCCCTCCGAAGTCACACAAACTACAGACAGCATGCAAGATTGCAAACAAAACTCAAACAAGAAACACATTATGTTGCTGAATAGTTACAATTATAAAATGTACACATCCATTACAAACCAGAATTCAGCAATATTTGCTAACACTAATAGTTTTACAGCTCTAAACATACATTATTTTATACATTAATTTGTGCATTATTTGTTGGTGTTTGCCCTCTAGCAATTTCCCTGGAACAAAGTTGTCATTTTCCCATTATTTCTCTCTGTCTCTCCATTCCCTGTCAATCTTGCCTGGAGGCCCTTCTCTGAGTTATTCTGCTATCTGTTATGGCGAAACAGAAGTTTTAATGGAAGGGGCCTTTTCAGTAATAGAACCCCAGCTGTGCATTGCTTTGTGTAGGGAGGCTTGTTTGATGCCTACTTTGATGTAATTTCAGCTAAAAAAAACCCTTGATTTTTCAGGTTTCTAAGTTTCTAAGTGTGTGTGCATGTGAGTGTTTGTATTAGTGCAATTTATATTTTTATTACACTCTTTAACAGAGCTCTTTAATGCACAAACATGTTTTAGTCAATTGGGAAAATGCACTTTAAGAAAAATGCATGCATTAGGGAAAATATACACTAAAATACACACAAATGTCCATGTAGGAAGAAAAAAGTCTCATAAACCTGATTTTGAGAAATGCACTGCAAAAACCCCCAAGGGATTTTCACAACCCTAGTTGTGATTGTTACAATATAAGGTGTGACAACCCTACAAATGAAAATTCCTGCATTTACATAATGTCTGTGAATTGTCATGTTACAACCTATATATAAGAATGATGAATTTTCTTACTTGGAAGTGACTACAGTGTAAGAGTTTTGTAATATGTGAAACAGCCTGAAGGGATCCAAATAAATGTATCCATGAAACAAAACTGCATGTTTTATTAGTCTCATCATATGCCTATCATGAAAATAGCAAAACTACAACTATATTCCCTTCCATCACGCTTTTTACTTCAATATTCTTATTCTTATATATCATTCTCTCTTCATGGTATAAAATTCAGACCGTATGAAAAATCTGCCACAGCCAGCATAGGACGTGTTAAGCTCTTGCTTGCTACTGTGATATTTTGCTGCACACTGAGACAGATTTTTCCTCTTCGCAAACTTCAGCCTCCACTGATGTTCTAATATTCCTGTGTTATTTATGGCTTTGTAATTGGTTCCCTTGGAAATAATGGGTGTAGTATCCCAAACGTGGTTGATGATTTCATTGCAAGACCAGGCAGAAGGAATAGATGGTTTCCTCCCTCCAAGTTCCATCTGTCAATTTATTATTTTATGTTGGCAGAATGGCAGGGAGGTGTGGCCTGGAGTACCAAAGAATTAGGTGAATCAAGATTGAGGTAGTGAGGAATTGAGGAAACTTGTTTTGGTCAAAGGCACAGTATTATAAAGGCTTGTGCAGTGCTGCTTAATATATCCTTCATTTTGATATTTTCATTACAACTGCTGCAGAAAGAGTCTTAAGGGTGGCTACTCCCAGGTTGTCTAAGGGTCTTCCAAAAGAGGCTTGATTGCCTTCCTCTCTGTTGTCTTTCTGCTAGCATTCAAAATACCTCTTTATTCAGGCAGCCTTTAGCAACCAAGTGACTGGTGAGAAAATGGTTTTACTGGAAGGTTGCTGCACTTTTTCCTCTGGTGTGGTGTTTTTAAATGGTTACATTTTGCGGGTTGTTTTAATCAACAAGATACTCTGTGTTGTTCTTAGGTGGCCCAAGTAGCTTCTGACTTATGGTTACCTTATGAATGAGCAATCTCCAAAATGTCCTGGCCTCAGCAGCCCTGCTCAGCTCTCATAGACACAAGCCTGTGGATTGCTTTAGAGAGTCAGCCCATCTCGTATTTGCTTTTCCTCTTTTCCTGCTGCCTTCAATTTTCCCCACCATTATTGTCTTTTCCAGAGAATCTTGCCTTTTCATGATGTTCCCAAAATAGGACAGCCTGCCTCCAGAGATATTTCAGGGTTGAATTGATCTAGGACCCACTTGTTTGTCTTTCTGGCAGTCCAGAGTATCCTCAATGCTCTTCTCCAGCATGACATTTCAAACAAATAATTTTTTTTCCTGTCAGCTTTCTTAACTATCCAGCTTTTATACCCATACACAGTGATCAGAAATACAGGAGGGTGGATTATTTATTTTTTTGTTTGTTTGCTTATCTGTTTACAGTATTTATTTGATTTATATAATGCCCTTCTAGCCATTCACTACTCTGGGCAGTACACAGCAAAAATAAAATAAAACGTAAGTTATATAATTAATAGAAACACTAAAAAATATCACAAATAGAAAGGAAAAAAAGACAAGACAGGCGGCAATATTCATTACAAATAATAAATTACAATATACTTCTCCTTTATCCACTGTCCCAGCGACTTGGGGATAACCTCCCCAAAAGCTTATCTGAACAGCTGTTTTAAAGAGAATTTTGAACGTATGGCGAGAGGGCACCTGCCGTACCTCCTGCAAGAAAGCATTCCACAAAGAAGGCATCACTGCTGAGAAAGCCTGGTTTCTAGTTGTCATTTTCCAGGCTTTAGGTCTGTGAGGATTGAGTCAGATGGGCAGCCAGTCTTGACAGATGTTCAGGCAAGTACTGAGGCTTTGTATGTTAGAACCAAAACCTTAAATCTGGCACAGAAGCAGACCAGGAGCCAGTTCAGGTGGACCAGAGTTGGAGAGATAGGGTCCAACATCCTCAACCCAGCCAATCTGTATTCTGGATCTCCTGAAGCTTCCGTACCAGTTTCAAGGGAAGCCCCATGTAGAGTGCATTGCTGTAGTCAGTTTTTGAGACTACCAATGTGTAGACCAATGTTGCTAGGGACCTGTCATCCAAGTAGGGGCACAGCTGGGCAAAGGGCTGAGCACGATACAGCGGAGACCTGTCTTTTCATGGTCAGTGCTGTGTCTAGGATCATGCTCAAACTGCACATCTGATCCTTAACAGGGAGGGTAAATTCCTTCTTGATCTTGGTCTCCAGTGACACATCCTTACACTTGATGATTTTTTAAAATTATATTTTAGTTGTATCTGTTTTCCTGCAATGTTTAAGGTGCCTTGGGTACCAGTATTGGGGGAAAGATGGGAGATAAAATAAATGTTATATTGTAATTAGACATTTTTCAGTGAGTCATTTCTAGCCATTCAGTGTTGTCCTGGAAGCCTGTGCCTATATATAAATGAGCAGAAAGCAGACTTTTTAAAGGATATCAGGGGACCCTGACGTGAGGCAGCAGGGAGTTAAGTAATCTTGAATGAAGTTTGCTTACAAACGCAGAAGCCTGTGCTAACAACCTTGCTTTGTGTCACTCGGAAGCATAGGCTCCAGTCCTTTCCGATTTCTCACCTGTCCAGACTGGTTGAGAGAGCAAATGTCTTTTTATTGAGGGCTGAAAAGAAAACGGCACCTATTACAGTATAATCCCTTCTTCAGCTTTAACCCTTCATTTGCAGGTAGTTCTCAACAAGATATCCCCGAACCATAAACACTGTGTGCATTTGTCCAAGATTATAAATACGTACTATATATATATAGTATGCACAGTGTTTATATATCTCTCTCTGTGTGTGTGTGTCTGAAGTTATTAACCCTTTACTTGCTGGTACAGAGATGCTTTGTTTCTGCATATTTCTAGCTTTTGCTGACTAAATCACACTAATATGTGTGTATGTGTGTGTCTGAAGAACATATATTAGTCCATGAAAGCTCACATTAAAATATAGCAGGTAGTCTTTAACATGCCACAATGCTTTTGTCTTCTTTATTTTTCTTTTGGTTTTGCCTGATATGCTAGCACAGATTAACATAGCTACTTCTTCTGAAACTATAGCTAATATATATATATTCCTATGCTCCTAATCTCTGTGTAACATGCAGTGGCCAGTGCTGCTGCTGCTTCTTTGTTCATGTCAGAAGTAATCTAATGGTGCTTCTGGAGTGGAAGATCAGCCAAAAGGGTGCTGTCATTACCCAGGGGATGATTGAATGTCCTCACATTCAGTCCTCACATTCTTCAGGGAGGCTCCTTTGTGTCCCCGAATGGCCAGTGCTGTTGTGGGATGTGCAGAAACCCAGGTCCCAGTCCCATTTGATCACACTGTTCAGGCAGACAACTAATTTCAGCCCAAATTATCTGACAAGTTTGTTGTCAGGTTTGTTACTAGCAGTGGTATAGCGAAGCCAGTGGTTCTAGGGTCAAAGCTATGGGCCTTTTTGAATAGTAGAGAGTATGACATCATCTGTCATCCCTCTCAAGCTTTCCTATTTCATTTGAGATACCACTGTCACAATAGTTGTGACAGAAATGGATTTTGCAGGATCAGTATATGGTTGCAAGCTAACCCTGTGGTAATTCAAAGTATTTGAGAGTGGTGATTAATAGGTGATTAAGAGCATTAGCTTTAAAAAGAATTGCCTCTTATTTGTTGTAAGGGAGCGATCCAATGGTGAGTGTTTTTAGTTTCCTTGGGGGAAGGAGGGTTATTACAAGGACTATCATGATGAACACCTGCACTTTAAAATTCACCACTACTCCACTGTTGCTCTGAACTCCCTTGGAGGAAAGATGGATTAAAAACATTATAAAATGAAATCAAAGTCCCTTCATTTGCTATCACCAGTACAAATGTTGTCCGCTTATAGAAAGAACACTTTCTTAAAAAGTCAATGGCTTTGGACACAGGGACCTGACAGAATGCCTGCTCGCATGCCAACTTGTCCATAGTTAAAGACTAGTGTAAATTTCTATATATTAGAATCTACTTTATCAGGAAAGACTTGGGTCCACAACAGTCTACCCTGTTTTGAATTGGTTAACTGGAAGACTTTGTTGAAATAAAAATGTGTTCAGAGCAATTATGCAGAGTGTCATATATGCTGTTTAGTGCATGGCCTGTGTCTGTGTTGTGTCCAGATCTTAAGGTATTGCAAACACCAGGCAAGGCACTAATGGGTTTAACACAATGTGCTTCAGTCCAAAACTTCAGCTGTTGTGTAAGAATCGTCCTAGCTAAAACAAGAAAAGATATTGTGGCACTGGCTACAGTGTTGTGATGTTTCAGGGAGCACAGGCCACTTGATCAGATGCAAGGAGTGCCACCTCATTTGCCAGGGCACTATAGTGTTAGAGACAGGACTTTAATCTATGCGATCTGAGCAGTGTTGGGGAATGTGTGACCCTCCAGATGTTAATAAACTGGCTGGCTGAATAGCAGTTGAGTGGACTGGGAGTTCAATTTCTCACTGGGCCTCCTGGAAAAAGAGCCAGCCTGTGTGGCCTTGGGCAAGCTGCACTGTCCCAGAGTGATCCCATAAAGAAATGGTAAACCACTCTAAATACTATATACTTAGGAAACAAGTTCATTCTGCTATAGGGCAAAATCAGTTTATAATCTTAGAACTGCAGAGCTGGAAGGATCCTGTGACCATCGAGTCCAGCCCTGTCAAGGAGGCACAGTGGGGAATCGAACTTCCAACCTCTCGGCAGCCAGATACCGAAACCATTGAGCTGTCTGGCAATTCTGTTGAAGGCATGCAATTATTAATATCAAAGCTGAACATGCTGGATAGGGCTTGTGGGAATTGTAGTCCAGCAACATGGACTAAAGGATTTTTTTTGGGGGGGGGGTACTTCCCTCTCCTTTTTCTTCTGCAATGTTATATTGGAATAAATTGCCAGCAGAGGAAGACATAGTTCTTTGATGAGAGCCAACCCTATCATTAGGCAGGGTGAGGTGATCTCCTCAGGTAGCAAATGCTGGGGTCAGCTGTGGCAGGTTCCTGGACCTCACTGCTGACCCCCATTGCCAGATAACTTCTTGTTATCTACCCTGTGTTGCACAACATTCTCCTGTTGCCAGTGCTAAAGTAAGACTGAACTGCCATCCAGCTGAACTTCTGCACAAGGAATGGAGAGGGGATGACATATTCAGTGTGGGCAGGAAAAAGTCTTGCACCAACCATCTATATGAGAAACAATCTTATGACTGACTACTGACTTCACCACTTCAGTATCAAGTCAAAGAAAGGCCTCTCCCTTGATTTTTATAATGCCTTGTCTGGTTGACAGGCCTGGAAATCTCAACATTGCCCACCATTTTGTGCCTTTAAAAAACACAATGCCTGATCACCGACTCTAGAACATTGTATTTGCTTGGTATCCTATCCTGTGTGAGCAGCAGGGTATCCACCTTCTAATGAACCCTCTTTTAAATCTCAGCAGTCTTTGTCTCCACCCTTTCTTATATAATATTGCGGGCAACCATCTTTCGTCACCCAAACAAAGGTGCTGCACCTTTACTTTATCATCTGAATAATGCACACACTTGGCAAATACAGTTAATCCTGTCACTGCATCATAACCACTAAAACCACATGGACAAAATCTTCAGGCCTGGAATTTCTGCCTGCCCTGCAGCTTTTTCTGCCAATAAAAAAACAGTGAATATGAGAGCCGTATAAATCTTTGACTATGTATAGCACCTACCCCGCAGAGGGCAGGGGAGCCCAGTTGACTGTAATTCACCAGGGGTCTCACTAAAATAAATCGTTTATTCACCAAACGATGCTTTTTCTTTTCAGTAATCCATGCTGAAATTGCCACAGACGGCTGTACGTTGGAATAATGCTTTGAGCAGCTTCCACTGAATTCCCTCAGCACCCGCACACCCCGGAAGGCTGCGGAGTTATGAGCCTTCTCCTTCTCCCCCAAGAGATCATTTGTGGTCCCTGTCGGGCTTTTGCCTTTCACTCCCAGCTCGCGAGCTACGCCGGCCTTCCCCCCCCCCCTTCGCGGCCTGTTCCCTCCTTCCCTCCCTCTCCCCCAACTTTCTTTTGATTTCTCGGAAGAAATCCCGGCCTCTGGCCTCCTCCGGCTGCAGTGTTGTGATGTTGTTTTCCTCCCGTCGCTATGGCCAGGGATTTCCAGCAGGGAGAGAAAAAGGGCGGGAGAGACGGGAAAGGAGGCGTGGCTCCAGGCGCTCGGAAGGGAAGGCCAAAGGGGAGCAGCAGGGAGCCCGAGGGGGACGGGGAGGCGGAAGAAGGAAGGCCGGGAAGAGGCGGGGAAGTCGCTCCCCGTCACACGCAAGGGTTGCCGCTCTCTTCGCCCCTACGCGGCTCCTCTGCTTTCAACACGTTTAACAACATCCACAGAGCAGGAATTCTGTTCCAAGCAGCTGCTGAGGGGAAGGGGAGGAGTAAAGCTTATCGAGACTAGAACTTGGGAAAGTTACTTTTTTGGACAGCTCCCATACTTCTCCATGGCTAATGACCGGACCGTACTGGTTGGCAATTCTGCGCATAGTAGTCCAAAAAAGTAAAATTTCCAGTCTCTGATCCAGAGACTATTGTAACACTATGTATTGAGGCAAACCATACTTTTCTAAAGAAAACTTTCAGCAAAATCCTATGCCTGTCTACTCAAAAGAAAGTCCGAATGAGCTGGATGAAACTTAAGTCCAGGTCAGTGCATATAAGATTGCACAGGTTTAAACAACAATATTCCGTCAAACTAGTTAAAGACAGAGTTGCTCATGTCATCCTTTTGCATTTGAGCACCTTTGCCTCCTGCCTGACGGCTTGGTATTTTGCATAACACATTTCACCGGATCTGTGGTTGAAACAAATACATTCTCTAACTGATCAGCTTTTACCAATAACTGCTGTTCTCTATTTATTCGATTGAGGCCCAGTGTAGTAGAGCATAGACTGATCAAGACAGGGGGGATCTGCATTCAAATCCCCATTCAGCTATGAACACTAATGGGGTGATGGCACTGGCAAAACCATTCCTGAAATATCTCACATACCTTGGGTTACTGTAAGCGGCATGTAACATGATGTCACATAACACACATTCATTTGTTTATTTCTTTACCTCGATTTAATTTCTTCAAAAGTCCAATTGTTGTTCTCAAATTCAACAGATGCAGCACTTCCCAACTAGTCATGGGGAAAGCTTCTTACTAGTGAGATTTCTGTATGTCATTCGGGTCTTAAAAGCACAGAAACTCCTCCATAAAAGGCTAAAGTAATAAAATCATTTTCAAAAACTTGAGTTCTTACAGTGTTTAATGATGACTGAACAGAAATAAAATTATAGCCTGTCAAAAGGGAGACTGCACCATTTCATTTATTTTCTTGTAGGCTTCCCATTGACATCTACTTGATTGCTACATGAATGAACTGTTGATAGGTAGGCCTTTGATCTGATTCATCACAATTTTTCTCAGGTTCTTAAAATACAGCAGCGGTTCAGAAACACTATTGTTACAAATTTCCTTCCATTCCAGGAAGCACCAGTTGAGAGTGCTAATACAAAAAGTTCTTAAATAACTAAATATTGTTATCTGGGAATAAAATAAACTTGAGCACAAAGCAATTTTCTAAATTGGAAAATCTGAAATCTGTTCATGGTTTTCAGATTTCTGTTACATTTTACTAATTGCAATTAAAACATAGGTACCACACTGATAAAATTGTTATTAATTATTAATCATGCTTGCCTCAGTCAGCCTAATGGTAGGGCTCCCCACAAACAATATATTCACTTTTGTCAATTTTAAAAGATTACCCAGGTGGAATATAGTGGGTGTCTCCCCCCCCCCCCATTTTTGTACTATATTTCACTAGTTATTAATTCTTTTAAAATACATTTTTGGTTATTCTTATTTTTTTCTGCTACAGCAGAATAACCCCTTTGCTGTTGTTCTGTTTTTCTCAATGTGTGATATAAGACAAGTATTTGATGTGTAAGCATTTCTTTCTGCCTAAATAATTATCAAGGCATTTGGGAACTAATAAGAGAATTTTATGCCTGGTGTTTGCAGAAATAATAAGAGACAGTGGAAAGTAAGTGTTGAGATCTAGCTGGTGGTAGGTAGTCGCGCAAAAAATGGCAAATGCAGCTTAGCACAGAGTGCAGTTTAACACTGGGTAGTCTGATAAATGTATTTATTCTACATGGTTTTAGAGTTGTATACCACTGTAACTGATGCTGGTCCATTCTAGAGAATACTGGGATTTGTAGTTTAGTGAAGTACTTGCATTTCTCTGCTAGAGAGTTCTAGTTCTGTTTCTGGACAGCACCACTAAGGTTCTCCAGGCCAGAATTCTACGTAAGTGCCTCACCAAACTACAAATCCCAGGATTTTTTTAGGATGCAACCATGCAAGTAAAGTGGCATCAAATGGCTAGAACTGAGTGTAGTGTATTGGCAAAATAAAAGCGGGGGTGGGAATAAAAGAAAAATAAGAGAGAAAAAGCAAAAAATGATGACACTTCAAAGACTAACAAATTTATTTGTGTGAGCATTTGTGAATCAAAATGCATTTCTTAGATACAGTCATGGCCAAAAGTATTGGCACCCTTGCAATTCTGTCAGAAAATGCAACCCTTCTCTCAGAAAATTGTTGCAGTTGCATGTGATGCTCCTTTAATTTGTATTTAGACACACCTGTCGCAAGTAAGAGGTTTGGGCAATATAGTAATCACACTTGCAACCAGTTAAGATGGAGAAAAGTTGACTCAACCTTTGTGTTGTGTGTGACACTGAGCATGGAGAAAAGAATGAAGTGGAAAGAGCTGTCTGTGGATCTGAGAGAAAAAATTGTGGAAAAACATTGACAATCTCAAGGCTACAAGTGTCCACTGTGCGCAATATCATCAAGAGGTTTACAGCCCATGGCACTGTAGCTAACCTCCCTGGATGTGGACGGAAGAGCAAAATTACTGAAAAATTACAACAAAGGGTTGTTCGAATGGTGGATACAGAACCCAGATTAACTTCCCAACAAATTCAAGCTGATCTGCAGACACAGGGTACAACAGTGTCAGCTCGCACTATCCGTTGCCATCTGAATGAAAAGGGACGCTATGGTAGGAGACCCAGGAGCCCACCACTGCTGACACAAAGGCATAAAAAAGCAAGACTGGAGTATGCCAAAACGTATGTGACAAAACCACAATCCTTCTGGGAGAACGTAATGTGGACAGATGAGACAAAAGTAGAGCTTTTTGGTAAAGGACATCATGGCACTGTTTACAGAAAAAGAAATGAGGCATTCAAAGAAAAGAACACAGTTCCTACAGTCAAACATGGTGGAAGTTCAAAGATGTTTTGGGGTTGCTTTGCTGCTTCTGACACTGGATGCCTTGACTGTGTGAACGGTATCATGAAATCTGATGATTACCAAAGAATTTTTGGGCACAACATAGTGGCCAGTGTCGGAAAGCTGCTCTCCACCAGAGGTCATGGGTCTTCCAGCGGGACAATGACCCAAAACACACTTCAAAAAGCACTCATAAATGGTAACAAACAAAGCGCTGGAGAGTTCTGAAATGGCCAGCAATGAGTCCAGATCTGAATCCCACAGAACACCTGTGGAGAGATCTCAAAACAGCAGTTGGGAGAAGGCATCCTTCAAATCTGAAGGCCCTGGAGCAGTTTGCAAAAGAAGAGTGGTCCAAAATTCTAGTAGAGAGGTGTAAGAAACTCATTCATGGTTACAGGAAGCGATTGATTTCAGTTATTTTTTCCAAAGGGGGTGCTACCAAATATTAAGTTAAGGGTGCCAATAATTTTGGCCAGTGCATTTTTGGGTTTTTGTGTGGGATTGTATCAGATTTGACTTTTTCTCTCTGTGTTTTTGTGTTGTTCCAATGCAAACCAAAGAAATGAACATGTGAGTACCAAAACATTTGCAACTGCAACAATTTTCTGAGAGAAGGGTTGCATTTTCTGACAGAATTGCAAGGGTGCCAATATTTTTGGCCATGACTGTATACTAAATAGAGAATCCAAGGAACAGAAAGAGAGGAAACACCTATACTTCCATGCTGATGGGGTCAGAATTATTAATAGTACTACTCCTCTGCAAAACAGTGATGTGAAAATAGATCTCAGGCAAGTAGGATTCTTTGGTTGAGACTACAGGTCTTTATTATGATATACAAAGAGTTAACACTGTGAACCAAAACCATTGACATCATCACCATCTGTGAATGAAGCAGACCATGTCCCATGTGATCCTCAGACTCCTTCACATTTGACTTGCTGTCAGCATATTTCCGCTAGTGATGGAATGTTTTCTCAGGTCAAAACGTTCATATTGTCTGGGCTTGTTCTGAGGACAATTGGATTCCAGGGTGTTAAAAATGCTGGTGGCCCTACAGAATCTTGTGTATATCTTTACCACTATGGGTACTAAATCTTGACAAACACAGCTGTGAAGTTGAGGTGGGTGGGGGAGACAAGTCAGGTGAAGCTATTCTAAGTACATCATTATTTCATAATGTTTGTAACTGTAGGGAATGATGTAACAAGGAATGTGACCATTTATGAGAGGAGTAGAATGAGGGCAAAGTTTGAGAAAGGATTCACGTAGTCACATGGTTTAGTCATAGGATATCTCAGATATAGTCTAGTATATGTTGTGAACGTATTTATCATCTAACTGAAAATGCTTGGCTGTGTTTTATGATAGGCCAGTCCTGTTAGAATGTTATTTTTTAAGATCACAACTCCCAGAATTTTTCAACCAGCATGGCCAGTGCCCACAGTAGTTGGGAAACTTTGGAAGTTGTAGTCCAACATGTAGCTTCCTCAAGTTCTGAACTCATACATGCTTAGTGCTTAAATAAGTCCCATTCTGCTCAAAGAGGTTTATTCCACAGTAAATATGTATAGGATTGAAATATCTGTGCAGAACAAGAATTAATCCTTTTTAGTGTCCACTGTCTGTTTTAGTGTTTCCTCCTCACTCCGAAAGCACTTTCTCCAATAATAAAAATGTTGTTGATTGTGAATTTCCATTAAGGTCCTTCATGCATTCTTTATATCTCTTATTTCTTCAGCGTAATGTTTCATCTTCTTTCAGTTCCCACTTAGCTTATTGCCATACAGACAAAACAAAATTACATTCAGTAATAACATCACCACAGGAGAGAAACTCAATAAAACACTGCTTTTGGTGGTATTTTATGGAGGGGAGTGTTGGATCCCCCTCCTCCAGCCCCTTTTCCATGCACTGGAACTCCTGATTATTCCCAACTGGTGCCACCTTCGTCAAATGGTGATTTTCTTTTGTCAGAGGAAAGGCAGCCATTGCCACCACTGTTCAAAGGAGCAGTTTGCTTGTCGCCCAGTTCCTCACCTTTCAACTGAAGTTGCCTTTTGGTACAGTTCCTTCCATTGGTGAAATGCTAGGTGATTAATTGATGCTTACTGCTCTTTTAAACCAAACAGACTTATATCTGTAAAGTGAATGTGTTTCTTTCATGCCTGCATCCACCAAAACCTGAACTGGGAATTAGGGTTACCTGTCCCAAGAGTGTGCATACTGCAGGCTCTTCATAGGGGAGCTAAAAATAATAACCAGGGAGGCAGAAGTGGGAATCTGTGGCCCTCCATAGTTTGCTTCAATTCTCCTCATGCCTCACTACTGGCCAGGCTAGCTGGGGCTGATGGGAACTGGAGTCTAACAAGATTTGGAGTGCGAGATGTCCTACACCCTTGCAACACCTTCCTCATCAAACTTCCATTGCTATCCTATACTCCAGACAAAGTGCCCAATAAATTCATTTGGGGCCACATTTTAAATTTTAAATCAGGACACACAAACATTTTCCTGTAAAAATAATAACCAGGGAGGCAGAAGTGGGAATCTGTGGCCCTCCATATTCCTCATCACACTTCCATTGCTATCCTATACTCCAGACAAAGTGCCCAACTGAGGTTACATATTACTGATAAATGAAATGGACATAGTCATTTTTTTTCTCTTTTGGAAGAGGGATAAATTGTGCTAAATTATTGTTGATCGTAAGAGTAGTTCTGCTCCACTGCTGCAATATTACTGGAATGGCCAGGATGGCAGTGAAAGCGTGGCAAGAGGTCAGAGAAGTGATCTTTTTTATTTTGTTTTGTGCAAAAGGACAATAAGACTGCTTTTTTTTTTAAACTGGAAAGTCAGCCAGTTTTTCAGGGCCAGCTCTACCACTGTGTGAACAGGTAGCTGCCTCAGATAGCAGATTCTGCATGCCATAAAAGGGTGACAAGGTGTTGGTTACTTAGTTGTTCCTTGTCCTGTTTCTAATGCCTGTAAATGTAAATACGTGCGTGTGGAATTTTCAGCCTCAGGTGCCCAAATAACTTGTAAGGCTGTGGATACAACGGCCCTCAAGTTGAGGCAGCATGATTTGCCACTCCACCATAGGCAGCCTAATGTCTTGGACTAGCTGTGGATGCTTAATAAACACATTCATCCTTTTCTGACTGAGTTACAATCATAGGCATACCTTATTTTTCTTGTTTAAACATGTTCTTTAAAACAATAAATTCATTTGGGGCCACATTTTAAATTTTAAATCAGGACACATAAAACATTTTCCTGTAATCCTTCTGGATAAAGATGTAATAGTGGGTTTGTAGTGTCTATTTACGGACTCTGTTTATTCTGGTTTTCTTAAAATGCAGGCCTGGCAACTGGTGGTCCTCTAGATGTTGTCAGATATTCCCACCACCCTTGTCTATATTCCAGATGGTGTTGGAACTGCAGTCCCACAACATCTGGAAGACCACAGGTTACCAACAACTACTTTAGTACTTCCCTTTCTAGAGAAGATAACAAAACAAAACAAAACAAAAGGAAGAAAACAATACAGAAAGGAACAAAACAGGAACAAAGTAAAATACGGAAAAAAATGCATCTGGGGTAGAATTTGTCCTTCATTGAAACATAGCAGATTATGGAGCAAAGTTCTCAATGTTTAGTGTGAAATTAAGTGATGGAGAATAGCTTTTACTGAGCAAAAAGGTTCCTGTCCTCATATTTTATAGGAAACATTGGAAATGAACCACTTAAAATTAAAATATCAATCAGATGTTCCAAAAAAAGGAGATTACCGTATGTTGATCCACAGAAGTAAAGTAAACCAGCTTTTAAACAGGCCTCTGAATAATAATAAATAAATAACAAGTTTTAATAAGACAAAATTGAATTTTGAAATTTTAAAATTGAAAATTGAAATAAAGCAAGATCCAAAATCCACAGGATCAACTATAAATTCAAAAAAGAAAGAAAATGTTTAAGTTCTTCAAAACTCTTCATCCGTTCCTGTTTTTTACTACCACACCTGCAGAAGAGTTCTAGAGAATGTAAGGCCAGAATCCAATTGTGACTTTAAACTAGAGCAGATCTATTGAACTGATGGCATTACAAAAGTGCTGGCTCCCTGTTCAGCAGTTGGTTTAATGGGCCTAATTTATCTGATATTGTCAGCTGGATTGAAGCCAAAATATTGTAGCAGCATATCCATCTCAAACATTTTGCTGGCAGTGTGTCAGTTTATCAATCTATTTCTTAATAACCTCCATATCTGCACATTTGTCTATGTATAACAAAAATAAACAACAAAAAGTATTAGAGCATCATAAGGAGTAGCAGACT
This sequence comes from Intellagama lesueurii, assembly GCA_037013535.1. NCBI lineage: Eukaryota > Metazoa > Chordata > Lepidosauria > Squamata > Agamidae > Intellagama > Intellagama lesueurii. The sequence goes on along the minus strand of JBAJHW010000001.1, from coordinate 37,538,008 downwards.
TAAGTGTTTTTAGCTTTTTATTTTGTTCTCATTTTATTATATACCCTGAAATATAACACGGCTGTCTCTTTTGGTAAACCACTTCTCTACCTGGAAAACCCTTAAAAAGGGTCGCCATAAGTCAGAATTGACTTGATGGCGTGTTAATATTAATATTATCTCCTTGAAAATTTCTAGTACCTTGAATTCTTCTATTATTATTATCTCCTTGAAAATTTAGTACCTTGAATTCTTCTACTGTTAGATCCAAGGGTGTGTTGTGCAAATATGATTTTTAAAAAATCATATTGGGTGTGGAAACATTGACAGTTTCTTATGCAATAAGAAACTTCTTGGAAGTTTGGAGAAGGAAAAGAGAAAAATCCCTAAGACTAGAGTAATATCAGACATGATTGCAGAAAGGGAAGGGACAATTTAGCTTATCACAACCCCTCTAATGACTGTAGACCTGAACTGAAATATTTGGAAGGGCAGAGGTTTAGGAATGGGATCAGAATTACTGGATCTTTCCTGCCTTCCCAACCGGCAGTTCTCCAGATGTGCTGGACTACAAACCCTCTCATCCCCAGTCAACGCTGGTGTTTTGCGTGTGCGTCAAGCCCGCCCCGCCCCGCTTTTTATCTGTAGACGAGGGAAGATGCTGGGGCTGAAGCCTGCCTGGAAATCACGCCCTCTGACCTGAAGGCGCGCTCCCCTTCTTACTCCGGATGTGTTATGCAACCAAAGTCAGCATTCTGCACATGCTCAAGAAGCACTCTCTCTGTGTGTGGCTCGACACATTCCAGGGCTGAGTCCTGACACTGAAAATAGGTTCCGGGCCTGATCTCTGGCCTTTCTTAGGAAAAGAGGCGGCGGCTGGCGAAGGACGACAGCCGGGAGAGGAGGAAGCCCCCGAGGCACGGCCGGTAGCAAGCCCGAGCGGGAGCTCGGCGGCGCGCTGCCCTTGGAGGTGGTCCCGCCTCCCGGCCGGCGCTCTCCTCCCCTGCGGTCCCCTCTTCTCCTCCCACCTTGACGTCTGGAGCTGGCAGCCCGGCAGGTTCCGCATTCCCAACCCCTCCCCGCCAGCCCAGGGGCCGCTATATAACCGGGGCTGATGCAACCTACCCAGCCGCCCGACACAGCCGACGGGAGGGACGCAGAGGGAAGGAGCCGGATCGCCGCGACGGGACGGCAGCGGGTGCCGGCGCCGCTACCACCCCCGCCGCTACCCAGGCGCCTCGGCGACCGCTCTCGGGACCGGCCGAGGCGCGGCACGGCGGGCCCGAAGGCGAGCGGGGCCGAGAGCCGGGCGGCTGCGGCGGAGCTGAGCGTGCAAGCCGCTTCCCGCTGCAGCCGGGCCCCGGTGGCACCTCCGCCGCCTGCGCCGTCAGCTCGGTGGGTGCAGCAGGAACGGCTCGCGATTGGGCGGGGGCGGCTCGGCGGCCGGCCGGCTGAGTGGGTGGATCAATGGATGGATGGCCGGGCGGGCAGGCGGGTGGGCCTCTTTCGGAGGCGCCCCGCGCGTGGAGCGGCAAAAAGCCTCCTTCGGACGGTCCGCGCTGGGCCCTTTGCGCATTTCCCGCGGTCGAAAGCGCCGCGTCTTTCCTTAACCAGATTGCTCCCTCCCGAGCAACCTTTTTTCAGCCACCGTCGTGCTGACATGCAGAGTGGCAGAAAAGAGTGGGATCTGCCGCTACCCTTTCAGTTTCTTGTTGTGGGTGAATTGGGAATTGTTGTAATATGATCCCCCCTAGCATGGGTGATGGAGGAGAAAACCGTGGAGCTCAACTCGTTTAGGATTAATTGATGCAGAATATCAGTAGGCACACGAGGTGCCCGAATACCTTGGGAGCTTTGTGTGTCATGCCCACTGCTACTTTGGGGGCTTATCAGGTGCCCTTTTCTTCCTTTTCCAGGCCCAGATCCTCGGGACTGCAAAGGGACCTGGAGTTTCTTACCTAACCCATTGCATGCTGGTGAGATCCTCTCTAGTGAAAACTTAGTACATCAGTAGGTAGATGAGGTTAGCACAAGTTGCAAGAGAGCCAAAGGTGACCCTCTAATGGGTGTGAGCACTTCGGGGGACTTGGAGGGCTGGATTTCTTTGTTAAATGCAGGAAAGATTTTTTCTTTACTTCCCATCTCAATTCATTGCTTTCTTTTAAACCAATTTGCTCTTAATCCTTCTTTCTCACCGCCATCCAAATAGGTACCCTCTTCTTATTCTACACCACCACATCTGTTTTGCACCACTGTGGGTGAAGCTCTTCTCTTTGCCTGTGATAAGGCCTGCCTCATCTCCCTGCCTCCCTCTTCAGTCTCCCAAGTTTTGCTCTGTTGTTGTTCCCTCCACACCTCCCATAATGAGGGCTGTAGCAGCAGAACAGAGGTCTCCCTACTCCCACCACAGCAATTCACATATGTGAGAGACACTCTGTTAAGGATGGACTGTACAGTTTGGCTTCCTACCTGCACCAGGCAGCAAAAAATGGACAGACACCCCACACCGACTTGGATGGTCATTGGTGGGACTTTTGTTTGTTCCCACCAAGAAGGCTGCAGATGATAGACAGAGCTGGGAAAGTTACTTTTTGGATGACAGCACCCCAAATCAGCATGGCCGGGGGGGGGGGCTGCAGTTCTCTTCCCCCAAAAAACCTTTTCCGAGCTCAAAAAAGAGATGTTTGGAACTTGCCCAGCAGCAGTGGTATATAGCAATCTGGCAACATCTTGCATAGGACTGTTGTATAATATGTGACAGTGGTAGCCCAGTGCTTTTCTGCCCCAGCTTGTTTCCCACATGGTATTCTTGTTGATGTTCTTGTGGCTGCCTGTTCTTTTCCTCCCAGGAGTGCCCTTGCTGATAGTTCCTGGGTATATGGATCCCCTTCATCCCTGTGTCAGGTGAAGCTGCAAGGAGAGTTTCTGCTTTGAGACAGAAGCTTACTAGTTATGACAGCATTGTTGCAGGAGCCGAGTGTCATGGACATGCTGGTGTTACTTAAACTGGGCTAGGCCCTGCCTGGAGGAGCTAGAAAAGTGATTTCAGAGGCTTGCAAGTTCCACAACTTTAGGCATGTCTTGTTATTTTAGCCACACCTTTTCTAGCACGTTGAGGCGGACATGCAGGTTAACTTTTGCAGACTTGCACGAGGCATGGAGAGCATCTTTCTGGGGCAGCATATTTTCTGTGTTTTGTCTGTTTTGTTTGCCAACATCTTTTTGGCTGCTCTTTCCAACTGGATGCTGGACTTCCGGGCCCTTTTGACATTATCCAAGAAACTGGTTCATGTGTTGCTTGGAAGATTATTAGCAAATTCGTGTTCTCTGAGCCAGTGAGTTTCTCTCCTCCCTACCTTAATGTTGTGTTTTCTTCCACACTGGGCAGCTTTCCTGATGATTACAGACAGCAGTGCGTGGCCCTATGCTCCTTATCTACAGATGGACAGAGTGGAGCAGAACTAACTCTTAAGCCCTGGAGTATAGTTTCCAGTTAAAGACATAGGGTCTAACAAGTGCCCATTTTGTTGAGTGCAACAATGGGGAGGGATTCTGTTTTTCTGTAGGTAACTTTTTTCCACTTCACTGGTTTGCATGGTGTGATGACACAAACAGATGACTGTGTGAGTTCAAAGCAGGCAGATCTCTGTCCCATGGGAGACCTTCTTGGTTTGTGAAGAGATTGATTGAAATGTGCCGTTCTGTGAATGTTTCTCCTGCTTCCATCTCTCTTAAACCTGAGGGAAAGGGAAGGGTCCCCTTGAAACTGGATGGGTGATTAGAGGCAGTCCTAAGTCCACTGTTCACTTCAGCAGTCAGGCATGAAAGGGAGTTAAAAATCTGTGCTCTGTTCCAGAAGGCATTTCTTGCTTTTCTCCACTCCCTGCCCCTGGTAGTAGGGAAATGGGCTGAAGATCAAATTGAAGGGAAGGCAAAATACCAAATGAGAGAGAAGGAGAGAAAAGAGTAAGCAGGAGCCACATTATGTTTCCATTTTCCTTTTAATGAAGGCCCTGTGGAGGTGTGTTTGAAAACACAGGGTCTCCTATGCCCTCAAGGTGGGTGAGAACACTCTCTTGGCTGGTTCCAGGGCCATATGCAACATATAGTGGCCAATGAAATGGGGCCTGGCTCGTTTTGTTGCTTGTCTTGGCAGCTTGCTTCATAGCTTGTATTACCAGCCCTGGAACGCAACCACTGCCAAACTTTCTCTCTCTGTGTGTGTATTGGGAAGCTTAGCAGAGACAAATGCTTCACTGAGTCAGGCTAGGAATTTTTCAACTTGTTTCTTGAAGCCTGCATGAAAATTATCTGCAGATTTTTGCCAGGGATCTCCACGGGGAATCTGCAAGATTTTGCAGTGGTGTCTGGGGTACCAGTTGTTGGGATGTCAAACCTTTTGTGTACCTCCTAGTAATTTATAAAAAAGCTCATTTGTGGGGGCAGGTAGAGGGGGATACCTTGTGCTTGCTATCCAATTCCAAATCTACCTTCCCTGCCTTTGGAGGTCTTGGGATTTCTTGGCTTGCTTTGGGGGATTTAACAGATAAATGAAATGCAAATTGCTGTCTTTTGTCCTCTAATTTCTGACCTTTTGTCCTGGCCTTTATCTTCCTAAAGTTTGCAGGTATCTAATTCCCTTTCACAAATATTAGCAATGGCTGCAGATCTTGCTGTTGTTGCAATGGAGGGATCTCCAGAATAGACCATGCTTTCAATAGTATGTCATTGTTTTCCTTTCCTTGCTAACATTTTATGCTGAGTTTGCCTGCATGCTAATGTTGAACTAATAGGCTCCTCAGTAGGTCGAGAAGTAACTTGTTTCAATTGATATTTGAATGAGATGTTTTGAAGGAACATCCTTGAAGACTAGGTATAGGATTTCAGCTCCCAGAAGACCTGACCAGCATGGCCAATAACCAGGAATTCTGGGGCCTGCGGGGGTTGGGGGGGGAGGAGGATCAGAGGTTGAGAACCATTGCTGTAGAACAGCATTCCCCAACTTGATGGATGCTGGCAAGAACTAAATCAAGAACTAAGGGGCATGTGGCTCTCAAGATATTGTTGGACTGTAACTCAGATGGACTCTAACAAAAATAGGCAATAGTGAAGAATGATAGGAGCTGTAGACCAGAAACATTTGGAGGACCACATGGTCCCCATCCTTGGATTAAGTTTGTTTTTCATGAGCCTTCATAGGCAGGAGCCAACTATGTCAGGAGCACACGGGAGAAGGAGGATGCCAAGTAAGCAGAGTTTGATGAAATCTGAAAAGCAAACTCACTCACTTCTCTACATGTTGAAAGAACGGGGTGTGTGTGTGTGTGCTCTTCTCCCTTCTGTTGCAGATATGGTCAATATAATGTTTATGGGGGACATTTCTGGTTTGCAGGCTCCACATGTTTGTGCATTTATTCCTTCTGTCCCTCCATCCCCCCAAAAAAAAGTGGAAAGGGGGAAGAAAGTGGGTGGGCTAATGCCCCAGTTGGCACACTTAAGCTTATTTGGGGTATGGATGTCCTGAGCATGACTTTATTTAAGAGCAGGAATGTGTGCCTCTTGTTTCACTGCATGAAAAGCATCTGGTCTGAATTGGACCAACCAGGTATCTGTCTAGGTGGGTTGGACTTTGTTTCCTTATCATCTCTAGCCAGCATAGCCAGTCACCATATTGAGTCATGGATGATAGGAGGCATATTCCAATGCATCTAGAATGCTATAGATTCTCCCCTCAGCCAGGCAGTGAGGGATGTAAAAGAACTTTCTTGGACTTGGAAGGTGACTGTCAACAGTAGCTAGACAAAGAGCTATCCAGGGTGGAGAACTAGATAGGGCTGGTATAAGACAGATTCTTAGGTTTCTCTCAGCTAGGATCAAATTGGGCAACTTACTTTTTGGATAACAATTCTCAGAATCCCTTGAGCAGCATGGTTGGTGGCTATGCTGGCTGAAGGATTCTGGGAATTGTAGTCCAGCAGAATACCTTTTGCAAGTTCTGGCTCTAGTGCTGTGCAGACTACGAGCTGCACTGTAGAAAGCAACCTACTGTGTCATCTTAACTTTGGACAGTGTATGCTTATGACCAAATTTTCTTTTGCCTTTGCATTCCAGTACGTTGTTCATAAAATGCCCCCCCCCCCTTGTTATGCTCCTATCATTCTAGTGAAAGTAAACAGATACAGAAGGCAAATCCAGATTCCTATCTCTGCAGGAACCAGGCCTAGTGTTTTACCCAGTATGGAATAATTGCACGTGCCTCCCATCCCACTCTATCCCAATATGTGTAATCTCACTACTTTGTTAATTAAAGCCCTGAACTTTCTAGATCTTACACAAACACCAGATAGCATTGAGGCTAACATGTAACAGTAATGATGTTTTGAAAGAGATCTGCACTGATCTTGAAGGCTCAAGTGTGTTCTCCACTCCACCCCATCTTTTAATGGCGAGAGTAGTTTACTGGAAGGTTTTTATTTAAATGACAATTTGCAGACATCCTCCTGCATTAGCCAATTTGGCATGTCTTCTCTCATAATGCCTCCTAGGCTTCGGTAAAAGAAACACCCTTCCGAATATGTATGAAATAGCACAGCCATATCCTGAGGGAGCAGATTTTCTTTACATTGCACCCACTTGAGCAGCAGTGGTGGGGGGCATGTGGCCACTCAAATGTTGTGGGTCTGGAGCTCACATCATCCCTCACCATTGGCATACAGAGGACTACATGTTCTCCACCCCCTGCAGTGCCACACAGAGTTCAAGGAAACCTATTGTTATCTTAAACATGGCTGCACAGATTGTGTGTCAGGTTCTGTTGAGTTAAATCAGGAGTGAGCAAAGTGTAGTCCTCCAAGGCTGTTTGTGTCCCTCACTGGCCACTTCTAGTTTTGGTTTTGGCATTGTGGGTAGTCTGAGCGGCCTAAGGAGGGTCCTGGGAGGCAAAAAATTGGCTCTGAGACCCATGGAATCAGTTCACCCCTGAGTTCAATGGACCTGGCTCCTCCTCAGCAATGATGTGCATAGAGTTGCAGCCTAAGGCTATAGGCATACGATGGCTTCTCTGGGACCAAATCCCTTGAATTCTGAGATAAAAATATTGAACGGGAAGCAAGGCCTGAGTTTAGGAGAGTTGGCTTTCATTTAAGTAACTTCAAATTTTGGATCAAGATGGGTTTGGAATAACTTTCTTGAAAGATAAGAAACAAGTATAAGTGGTTAGAATAATTACATGTTGTCAACTCAGTTCCAACTTGCGACAACTGTTCTCAAGGGTTTCCATGGTATAGAGTACTCAAAACTGGTTTACCATTCTCTTCTTCTGGGATATTCTGGGACTGTGGAGCTTGCACAAGGTTACACACTCTGGCTTTTTCCCCCAGGAGGCATGGTGAGAAACTCCTGACCTCTGGCTCTATAGCCAGGTATTTAACTCACTGTGCTATCCAGCCAGCTACAAGGAGTTATATTCTCATTAATTTTTCAAGTTGTGAATCTGTGTGCAATTTGTTTCTTAAAAGCTAAAGTAAGAACTGTGTTCTAAGGCATAAGCTCTAGGGCCATAAATCCTTACAGTCCATCTTGGGGATATTGTACAGTTCAAATACCAGCTGATGTGGATCGGGCTAATGGCTAAATGGCTAAGAATTCTAAAATGTTGTTCCCTGTAGGAATATCAGAAAGTAAAGTTCTGAACTGTCTTAAGCCTTTCAACATCATAGTTCAGAACATGTTTCTAATATTCTTGTACATGTCTATGCAGAAGTAAGGCCCACTAAATTCAGTGGGTCTTACTCCCTGGTAACAAGGTACAGGATTGCAGCTGGAGGCTACACCATCATCATCATCATCATCATCATCATCATCATCATCATCATCATCATCATTATTATTATTATTATTATTATTATTATTATTATTATTATTATTATAGTGGCTAAATAATAGTGCTGGAACCTGCTGGTATAGCCATGGCGGCTGGTCTTACATTGGGTGGGAAAGCCATGAGGGTCCTTAAGATTTATCACCCCTGTAAAAAATTGGAAAAACAGATAAAATAAGTTGAAATAAATGAATACTTTTAAAATAAGATATATTTAAGGGAGGAGATAGACTTTGGAAAATTTACTTATTTGGACTACAGCTCCGAGAATTCTCCAACCATTGGCCAGGGTAGCTAGGGGATTCTGTGAGTTATAGTCTTCTTTTCCTTACCAGCTTCTTTGACACGAGTCAATAATAATGACACTGACCTCTTAGGCTTTGCTGTAGCTTTTCTGACGTATAGCTTACATTCTAGCTCATATTCTATTATTGTGGCTTGGGATAACCACCAAAATATTTTGTATAAATTTCACCTTTTTTTACTGGCCCTTTCTCCCCACCCCAAAAGCTCTTTTTCTGAAGTCAAATGTATCTATATTGGACTTCTTTAGAAAATTTAATAATACTATGGTACCCTGTTTCCGTGAAAACAAGACCTAACCTGAAAATAAGGCCTAGTATGACTTTTCAGGATGCTCATAATATAAGCCCTACCCCAAAAATAAGCCCCAGTTAAGTGAAACCCCGCCCTCCACCATTGTGCAGCAACCAGAAGATGACATGACTGTATTTGAATAAATGTAGATTGTTGTACATGAAAAAAAATAAAACATCCCCTGAAAAAAAGCCCTAATGCCTTTTTATGGAGCAAAAATTAATATAAGACCCTGTCTTATTTTCAGGGAAACATGGTAATTGTTTTCAGTTGGTTCATAAACACATCTTGGGCCAGATCTTAGCCAGTATTTACAGTTAAGTGCAGAGTTGCTATCTGTCTCCCCTTCAGGTGATTCCAGGATAATCTCTTCAAGGCATAGTAATTTAAGATGCCTAGAAATGTTACATCTTTGTTTGATGAGAATGTGCTTTAATCCAGTCTATGTAAAGGTAATTTAGGTCACACATTACTGTAACACTTTTCTCCTTTCTGCGCTTCTGATTTCATTCTCCTGGGTCATGGCAGCCCTGAGCTGTTTGGTCAGAAGGATTATATGTCACCAAAACAAACCAAAGGGCTGACTACATTGACCATTTCACCCACAGATAAATCGAAATTAAAACCCGGTGACTATGTGACAATGTGGGGGATTGCAGAATCATACCTTTTAAGCAGAGAATCATCTTTTTGTTTTATTTGTTTTGTTCAGCCAGCAGAGATGGTTTAAATTTGTTCTGATTGGACTGACTTTGCTTTTGTCCGCTTTCTGCCCAGTATGATGCAAAGGGGCACTCAAAGGGATGTCACTTCCTCTCAACTGAGCGACTCTTGTCTCCAAGCCATTTCTTTTTTAAAAAAGTTTCAACTCAACACTGCAAGACACTGTTATCAGGGCATTTAGGAGAACAATTGTTTTTAAAAAGGGAGAGGTAGCTGTTGCCAGTTAGCACCTTGTTAGCACCTTAAGGCAGCTTCTGCTGTCAGAGCTCCATGCAAATGGAATCCTCTGCCCCTGCTGACTCCTGCAGATTGTCATCTAGATGGCCACAGTGATTCACTGAGGAAAAATCTGATACAGAAAACTGCAGATTATGGTGGATCAAACAATATTTTCCCTGCTGTGTAGTCACACCCCAATGAGTCCTGATATCATGGAATCATAAATAACTGAGTTGGAAGGGACCTATAAGGCTGTAGAGTCCAGCCCCCTGCTCAATGCAGGAATACAAATCAAAGCAGATCTGACAGATGGTTGTCCAGCTTTCTCTTGAATGCCTTCATAGTTGGAGCACTTACTACCTCCCAAGGTAATTGGTTCCATTGTCATACTGCTCTAACAGTTAAGACATTTTTCCTGATATTCAACCGAAATCTGGCTTCCTGTAGCTTTAACCCATTATTATGTGTCCTGCTGCACTAAGGGATGGTTGAGAACTGATCCTGCCCTTCCTCTGTATGACAGCTTTTCAAGTATTTGAAAAGTGCTATCCTATCTCCCCCCAGTCTTCTTTTTTGAAGGCTAAACATGCCCACTTCTTTCAGTCTTTCCTCTTAGGGCTTGGTTTTCTGTCCGCTGATCATCCTTGTTGCCCTTCTCCAAACTTGCTCCAGTTGTTGGTATCCTACTTAAAACGTGATGTCCAGTATTCTAGATGAGGCCTAACCAGTGCTGAATAGAGGGGGATTAGTACCTCACAGAATTTGGAAACTGTACTTCTGTTAATGCATCCTAAAATAGCACTTGCCTTTTTTTGCAGCCACATCACACTGTTGGCCCATATTTAGCTTTTGATCTACAACAATTCCAACATACTTCTCCCTCATAGTGTTCCTGGACCAAGCACCCCCATCTTGTAATTATTCATTTGTCCCCCTCCCCCCGGGTGTAGAACTTTGCACATATCCCTGTTAATCACTCCACAGTGATTATCTGGAAAAGTCTTCCCTATTGATGTTTTTCGGTTGTTTGGTACTATGTCCTCTTTGACAAGCAAAGTAATTCTGAGCCCAATACAATTTGTGCCCACATATGGCCATCCTACCAAACTATCCTGAGAAAACTGATCTCAACTGGTTTCAGAGACTAACCAGGGTTAGATCTGGGAAGTACTTAGATGGTAGATCACCAGGGCATACTGGAATTCTCTTGGTAGGGTTGGGAATAAATCTTGGAAAGCAGCTGGTTGGATGGACTCATAGTCTGACTCATTCTAATTCAGCTCATTTGTGCTAATTTTCTTCATTCTACCAGCTTAAAAAAAAGCAAAGTGTGCTGTTTATATACTACCCCATAGTGCTTTAAACACTCTCTGGGCAGTTTACAATTTAATTATGCAGCCTACACATTGCACTTACAAATGAACAGCTGTATGTCTTGTACTCAATGTGCTATAGTGGATACAGTGACAGACTAGAACTCAGGAGGCCTACATTTGAAACCATGCTTGGCCATGAAAACCTAGGGGTGGTGGCTGAGTGGGCACAGGTGAAACTGCTTCTTAAATGTGCTTAAATACCCTGAAAGCCTTATTAGGTCTCTGTAAGCTGGACATGACTTAATTGCACACAACACACACGCCTTATTTTCATGCTTTTGCATTAGAAGTGGTGCCTTTGGATTCAGAAATTATTTTCTAGAGAACAAAAATAGCTTCATCACAAATCCAATTGTAAAAAGAGAAAGAAAAGAAAAGGCAGTCATGCTGGCATGCCTGTTCTGGGAGTTATAATCCAAAAATGATTCCCCCCCCCCCCCAAGCTCTGAAAGAAACCAAGGCTGCATTCGCCCTTGCCACCTGGCAGCCTTTAGCCCTCTAGCTGATGAATGGGCCAAAGTGTCCTTCCCTTCAGTTTTCTTCACTCAGTTGCAGGGCAAATGGCAGTTCAAGCCGAGTGTTTGTTCTGGCAAGGAACCGGGGAAGCAGACTTCCTCCTGTTGCTCCTTCTTTGCCTGATGGATGGGGCCAGGCTGGACTTCCTCTTCTTGCCACCGTGTTTTTTCCCCCATTGGAGGGAAGAAGTGTAACCTAGTTAGCTCTTGAGCCTCGGCGAGTGACTGAGGTCCGCGGAGTCTGCTTGCTTCCCTCTACTTTCCAGGGATAGGGCAGCTGGGCACAGATAAGGAGGCGAAAGTGGCTACATGTGCTTTTCTTCGTCAGTGTTATTAAACATGCGTTTCTTAGCTTTTTCTCTCCTCTTGCAGCGAGGGCAATCACAGATAAATCCTTGGCTTTAGAGGCAGATCTCTGAAACGGTTTCAATGGTGGTGTTATTAGTTTTGGTGCAGTCCTGCTATTCCTGGGCATGAAATAAACTTTTATTGCTTCCGTTTCCTTCCGTCACTGCATTCAGTCCAATGGATTTTTAACCTAATATATGTGAAGAGGTATTTTTGAAGCTCTCTTCATTTACTCCCTGTGGCAGACTGCAATGAGCACATATGGAAATAGGATATGGGAGGAGATCTTAAATGGCTTTCCTCCCACGGTGGCATCCATGTAGCATGCAGGTCATGTGCTTTATAGGTTTTGTCTGCAGAAACACTAGGCTTCCTAGTCATAAATAATCTCTGCCACTAGTTCACTTCCTCCTTGTCATTCTGCCTTCCTCCTTGAGGTCATAAATATCTCAAATATGCCAACTGTTTAGGTTAGGTAATTATTACTTCTTGTTTGTTAATGAGTGTTAACTTCAGGAAGCTGGTGTAGAAATCAGTTTCTCCCGCCTCTGTTAACCAACCTTCTTTGTACTTGTTTGAGTAGCGGTACAAGTTTGGGAAGCCATATGAAAATGTACATTATTTAGTGATCACCTAGGGATCCTGTTTTCCTAGTGTGGCTGTTTCACAGCATAGCACACATGTGGAGATATCCTGGAGGAGAGTTGTCTCTCATTGGTTGTAGTTCAAAAGAACAACATCTTCAAGCTCAGGACACAATGCTTCAGCTCTCAGACTCTGGAACTCCCTCCCACAGGAGGCCAGGCTGGCCCCATCTTTGCTGCCCTTCCACAAGCAAACAAAGACCTTTCTCTTCAGACAGGCTTTCCCTTAACGACTTATTGTCTAGGACAGTGGTCCCCAACCTTTTTGACACCAGGGACTAGTTTAGTTGAAGACCATTCTCCCAAGGACTGGCGGGGGGGTGGTACTTGTTATGCAGTAGGTTGTTGGAGGATAGTTTTGAATCGAGCTCATAAAGGCAATGGCGAGCAGGAGGTGAGCTGCAATTGAAGCTCCGCCTCCTGTTAGATCAGTGGCTTAGAACCTAATGGGAGCGCAGGCTCCTGTGATTCTAATGCCACAGGCACAGCTGATCTAGCAGCAGCAGGAGGGGAGCGGGGAGCAAAGCTCCACCTCCAGTCAGATCAGCAGCGGCATTAGAACCTAATAGGAGTGCGCTGACAGGAGGCGGAGCTTCACTCACCACTGGCCTCCTGCTCACCGCTCATGTGTCCTGGCGGCCCAGTCCTTCTAAGGCCATGGACAGGTACCGGTCAGCAGCCCGGGGGTTGGGGACCCCTGGTCTAGGAGACAATGAAACAAAAGGTTTATATTTTGTTGCTTCTAAATCTGGGTTTTTGTATTGCTTTCTAATTTAAATTTTTAATATGTTATTAATTCTTTAATATTTGAATAATTTTCTATATTTAGCTTTTAATGTTGTGTTTTTAATGACGTAAGATGTCTTGGGTTTCTTTTTAAAGAGAAAGGCAGGGGTAAAAATAGTTTAAATAAATAAATAAATAAATTCTTCATAATTCATGCCTTTTTGTCAAGGTTGCAAAATGTACCATAAATGCGGTGTCTGTTGGATCATTATTGCTCAGTTTCCTGTTAATGACTGATGGGTTCTCTTTCTTTTCTTTTGTAGGGTGTGGGATTGCATATCCTGCTATGATGCCAGGGCAGATTCCAGACCCATCCCTTACAGCTGGCGCTCTGCCTGGCCTTGGCCCCTTGACTGGACTACCTGGTGCCACCTTGACAGCAGAAGAGCTGAAGTATGCTGACATTCGCAGCATTGGGGCCATGATCTCACCCATGCATTTTCTGGAGGTGAAATTGGGTAAGAGGCCTCAGCCTGTGAAAACTGAGGTGAGTTTCCAATAGATTTTTCCAAATACCACTTTTTCTGTAGTCTAGACCAGAGGTCCCCAAGTCCCGGTCCGCGGCCCGGTGCCGGTCCGTGGCCTGAGCCAGACCGGGCCGTGGAGACAGACCTCCCACCCCACCCCCCGGACGCACTCACCCCCGCACAGCTGATTTGCGCATGCGCCTGTGCAAGCGCCGCCATTTGTGTACGAGTGCGAGAGCGACCACACAAGCGCGAGCGCGCCCGCACAAGTGCTGTGCCGCCATTTGCACATGCGCACGAGCGCGGGGGGTGCCCCGCCTTCCCCAGCTGGTCCGCGGGGTGAAAAACATTGGGGGCACCTGGTCTAGACTATGAGGAGCCTTTTGAAACTGGAGGGCCACATTTCCCTTTGGTGAACGATGAGAAACAGTATGCCTCTACCTCCAACATTGTGAGATAGAATCAGAGAGGGAAAACTTTCTCTGCTGGTTGGGGGGATGATGGGATTTGTAGTCCAAAAAGTGATGTTTCGAAGCTCTGCGAGGTTAGCACATACCAAAGAGCTGCCACTATTGGCTTTGTAGTCAGATTGGTGGTACAGTGGTGCCTCGATTTACGAACTTAATCCGTCCCAGAAGATGTTCGCAAGTTGAAATGTTCGTAAGTCGAATCAGCATTTCCCATTGAAATGCATTGAAACCCGATTAATCCATTCTGGCTGTTTTTTGGTTGTATGTAGAGGTGCTGGTTGTAAGTCGAAGCATTAGTTTCCATAGGAACTAATGCAAAACTGGTTAATCTGTCCTCTACTACTAAAGGGAGATTTTTTTTTTAAAACCTAAAATGACTTAGGTTAAAAAAAGGGCAGGAAAGGAGGGAGGGAGGGAACAATGGGGAAAAGAGAAAAGAAAGAAGGTCATCACTGGGCCACACAGACCCCTCAGACAAAGGTTTGTGCTTTTAAGCACAAAAAGAGAGAAGACAGAGAGAGAGAAGACAATGGGGGGGGGAGAGAGTTTGGAGTCTAAAACACATTTTAAACCCACACATGCTAAACCCACACATTTTACACCAACACATTTTAAACCAAACCAAGCAACTTTTAAACAAAACACATTTTAAACCAATCCAAGCAACTTTTAAACAAAACACATTTCTTTGGAGCCATGAGTACTGTTCAGCACACCACAGTACACAAACCCTAGGAGCCACAGAATCCAGCAACCATTATTCCAGCAAACAGACCCCCTCTGCACAAAAAGAGAGCATAGAGAGAGAGAGAGAGAAGACAATGGGGGGGGGGGGGGGGAGAGACTTGAGTCTAAACTCCATTTTAGAGCACACCAGCCAGCACAGACCCTTGCAGAAAGGGTCTGCAAGACCCATCAGAGCACAGAAACATAACCCCCCCACCTAGCCCAAATCCAAAAATCAAAAATTTAAAAAAAAGCAAAAAACCCCCATAGTACGTACAGTACAGTACCAGGCAGTCTGAAGTCTCTCTCCGTATCCACACTCTCTAACCGCTGGGGCGAGCGAGGTAGCAGACAAGCAGGCTCTTCGCTGGCCAACGGTTAACTGAAAGTTCAAATTTCCTGCCTTCCCCGCATTTTTTTTCCTGTTCGTACGTCGAAGCTCCGTTCGCAAGTCGAAGCAAAATTTTGCGACTGGAGCTGTTCGTAAGTCAAAATGTTCGTAGGTAGGGGTGTTCGTAAGTCGAGGCACCACTGTATACACATCAAACAATAAATCAATCAAACAAAGAAATGTTGATGTTACAGGTATGGCTTCACTCAGTTGTAAGACAGACTCCGACCTCCGCTTCAGAACCTCCAGTGAAAGAGAGGGCCTGTCTAGATGGGTGAATAGATCAGTATTTGGTTTGCTGTTGGTACAGTTTGGTTCGAACCAAATTGCGTCATCCGCATGTGTTTCTATTTAGATAAACCCATCCTGCCCTTTAAGAGCTGTTTCGCTCCTTTCTGGTACAGAGCTAGAGGCATGTTTTTTGTCACAATTCGACATAATATAATGATCCCATTATAATGATCCCTAATCATCTCATTGTGTAGCCTGTGCGGATGGTTAGTTTGCACTCCACTGGAACTGTGGGCAGCGTTATCAGAGGTGGCAACCCTTTGATTTAAGAGGTGGGTTGTGACATTAAAAAGGAAGACAGAGTAACCCTGTCCTCTATCTTTGTCTTTTTAAAAAAAATTCCCTAACCGATACAGCAAAATTCCAATACCATACTAGGTTGATGTATTGCTCTTTCAATATGTCACTTATTTTAACAATGAAAATGGAAAGCCACTGTGGCCCACTGAATAACAGCTGCAAGAAATGGCAGGAAGGAGGCTGTGTCAACTCCATAAACTCTGTCCCCACAAGGCAGCACAGCCTTAGCAGAGCCCCGACTGAGGAGGAAGGTGGGGAAAAGGGTGGGTGGGTGTTATCTCCCTTCTGTCTCCTCACCCTTCACCCCAGTGTTTTCCCCTCACGCCAGTATCACTGCTGCAAGCTTGCTTCACTGCTGCTGGCTGCTTACTCATGAGTATACTGGGTACATGTACGTGTGAATAAACCTGCAATCCAAAGACTTGTGTGGACCCTTCTCACAGGAAAATAAATCGCTCAAGTGAGAAGTAAAATAGATCATACCTTTTAAGTGTGAACCAGACCATTCCAAATTCCCCTGTCTGGTCAGGTCCAGAGTCTGCCTCTTCTGAGGTAGTCTGTTCCACTAATGAACAGCTCTTACCATCGGGAAGTTCTTCCTAATATTTAGTCAAAATCTAATTTTTTATATTTGAATCCATTAGTTTGGCTCCTGCCCTCCAAACCGGCAAAGAACAAACTTGAGGAAAAACTTTCATATTGCTTTAGCTTCAAGGTCCTTCAGGAGGTTCCTCTTTCGGTTTCAGGTTATTTCAGGCACATGTCCTTTTGGTGAACCCAAAAATACCCACATCTTTCTGGTTCTTTTGATTTGGTTTCCCCATTCTGGTTTCTGATGCTAGAGACAATTAAGCCCTACAGAACCTTCAAAACGAGTCCAGAAAAAGCAGCAATAAGATCACAGACAATCATCCAGTCCAAAAGTGGGCAACAACAGCAGTATATGAGGAAAAAAATCCATCAACCACAGATCTATGCAGGTAGTAATAGTACATTAAAGTTCTCGTTTATCATCACATCCTCATCATCCTGAAGTAATGAAGGAAACAGTACAGGTGAGAAAGAGAAATCATCACGATCATGCTCAAAATAAAACAGACACACAGTCACTAAGGGCAACATACTCAATCCCCACCTACCCCAAACCCCAAAATATGGTGGATTGGTGAGACAGGTCTCCCTCCTACCACTTTGATAGCTTAGTCCAGCAGTTCAGACAATAATCTATCAGAGGAAGGGCAGGCAGGCACTCCAGGCAACAATAAAGGAAATGGGGGGAAATCCCTCAAAAAATCATTAAAAGGCAAAAAAGTAGGGTAATTTGAAATATGAAGTAGCAAGAAATCTGCAAGTTTCATTAACTTCTCTTTTGGAATCCCAAATATTTCATATTTCAGAGGCTTTCTATCATAAAGCCACAAAATATTCTGAAAACAAAAGAAACATTCTGTTCCATTTTTCCCCCATCTGAATTAACCTGGATGAGTTAACTCCCTGCTTACTCTGTCTACCACATAGCAGCCCATTACTTGGCTGTACTATCACCTTTCAGTGTTCTCTTTTCCAGACTAAACATATCCAACTCCATCTATCATCCATCATAAGATGAGGTTTTTGGCTTTTTTGCCACCTTGATCACTCTGCTTTGGACTCTTCCTTTAAGCTTCATAAAAACATATTTGCCAGATAATCCAGCTGTCAAGATTAAGTCAAAGAGGACCACACTAACCATTCAGCCACATTGCCCAGACTTTCCTGGTTTGGATAATCTCCAGGAAGGCCAAATGTGTTGATGGCTGTGGGACATTTTCCTGCCCAGTATCCTCCCAACAATTTAAATCACTCAGATTAAGCAGTCCTCCAGGGATTTAGCAAAAATTCACAAGGTTAAGCACTTTGGCGCTCATGCCAGCCCCGCAAGGTAGAACTACCAAAAATACTGTGACTGGGTGCAGTTCCCCCTTCTCCTTTTTCCGCTTGTTCCCTCATAGATGACTGTCGGACGTCATCAGTTAACATCAAAGATTCTTTTATTTTTTTAACAAAGTGTTGTTGCCAACATTATTAACCGTCTCTTCCTCTTGCTTCAGAGGCTTTCTTTCTAGTAGTTTTTCTTCAAACAGTAATAAATCCCTCTCAACATGTAGAGGTGTGGAACTAAACTCTTTATATTGCCATTTACAGGATATGCCTGTTTCTTCTGTCACCACATAACTCAACCCCATTGACAAGGGTGAAAAATCCAGCCCATCTGAGGCTCCCAAACCTTCTTGCCTGGGTTTAGCTGTAATCTGGGTCAGAAAGGACTCTCCCCAAGGGATCTCCCAGGGCTTGTGGTACATGTTTTGCTCTCATGCCACTGAACCTCCCTCTCCTGCCATTTTCTGGATTTCTTTCGTTGTTCTCTCTCTTCAGTTTCACCCCAATAAGATGGTTTATGGTATATCTGTCTTTTCCACACTTTCTCAGCATAATTCCTGGGTACCATGAATTCTGTCCATTCTCCCGTCCAAGGATCTTCCTCCACTATCTCTACCCAATCCTCTCTCACATCCTTCTCCTCAGTCGCCCAACAACATGTCTCCTCCTCTGTCTCTTTCTCCAACTCCCCCTCCTTCCTTCCTTTGTTCTCTTTTATATCCCTCCCTTCTCCCACCAAAATACTGCCCCCTATCAGGTCTCCCTCTTCAGATCTTTTCTGTTAGTCCTCTTTTATACACAGCCCTCTCATGGTCTCTTCCACCGCTGAAATCTGTCTCCTCACATCTTCCGTAGAGGAGGTGGATGGCACACTCTTAAGAAGTCCCTGTCAGGGTACTCTCAGCCTCACAGATACCCACAAAATACACAGGCTTCTTGTTGATAATCGAGGCAAGGCCTGGTTTTAAGTACCAACAACCCTCTTCACTCAAAATAACCAAACAGGTGTAAAATTTTATCTTTTATTAAAGGTGTGGAAAAATTAAAAGAACAATGTTTCCAAATAGTTTCAAAAGTTACAGAAACAGTAAAAAAAAAGGAGTGGAACAAATAAGCATTGAAGCTAGAACAATTCCACAATGATCCCGTAAGAAAACAAGAAAATTAGCTATCTTAAACTAATACATTCTGGCAGAACTTCCGCATAATTCCAGAGCATATGCAGCGTGCAAGTCAGGTAGCTGATGAGCACAGCATTCTCCTAAGAGACAACTAGGCTAAACATCTCTTCCCATTTTTTTTATATCTAGCATTCCAGTTTCTAGATCTTTTGAGGAGATGTGTTAATCAGGCATTGAATTGCCCTGAACCTTCCAGGAGAGAGAGTAACTTCTTTTTCCCCTTTCTTCCCTTCGGTTTAAACTATTCCTCTTAATTACCTCTATACCAAGGAGTGAGCTCTGGCCTTAGAGTTTTCCTTCTCACAGAGATGAAACACAAGTATTATGGCCTTCCAGTTAACTTTGGACATTTTCTCCCCCTTTTTCTGGTCAGCTTGTCCTAGGCACAAACTGCAAGGCAACTGAAACCTTGATCCCCTGTTTTCTAGTTTCTTGACACCAGCTCATGAATAAGGCTAGGCAAGATAACTAAATCAACTCCAGTTTCCAGTACAATATAGGTATTCAAGAACCAACCAAGAGCAGTCCAGAAATAATCAGGTGCTCTTAAAATAAATTAAAGCATAGAATTAGATCAGGATGGTTTTTCATGAACTTAAAATCCTAATAATGATCTTGAGAATAAACTATCAATTGAACTTGCAGGTTGATTAAATACTGGTCTTGATTCTTTACCAACTGCTCACAGACAAAGGGGGAAGACAAGATTTCCTGGAAGTGGGAGTTCAGACTGGCCAGTAAGGATCTAGGATGACTGGATTGGGTGTCTCAAGGTGATTCCTGCACACAAAGCTGAATCAGGGGCACCATGTAAGGCCTGAAATGTCAGCTTGGAACATACAGAAATGGAAATTTCACTGCATTTTGAAGCAAAAATAGGTCTAGTACTGAGAACAGTCTAGTACTGAGCGTGGAGTGTTGGGTTTATCATAGGAAGCCTCTGGGAGCTGCATGAGAGAGGTGGGAGGTCTCTTGCCAGGAAGAAGATCAGGGTTAAAAACTAAAGTGGGTGGGAGCCAATCTGCACTGGTTTGTGGATGACACAATAACAAATGCATTATCATTAGAGGTGGAGATATTATTCGTATTTGCAAACAAATATGAATATCCCCATCTCTAATTATCATGTATAACACATGTATTTGCACATACACACAATTAGGATTTTGACGAGTGCGAGCGGGGGACAGATGGGAGGCTGCAGTGATTTTCACAGGCATTCCCCTTCATGACAGCTATCCCCTGACTGAATCTTTAACCCCTTTTTCCATCCATCAAGTCAGCTTCTGTAAACTAACTCTGCTAAAATCATCAGCTGAGGCTACTCTCCTGTATACATTTGCCCTGGCAGTAAATCCTGTTGAACTCAGTAGGGCTTACTTCTCAGTAATGTATAAGATAGCACTCTGAATAGACAAAATTACCAGTCCAGGTCTGAATGAATGGCTAAAGCTTCTGTTGTTCATCTCTAGATCATTCAACCTGGATTTGCCTTCTGCAGAAGTTATCCATTGATTCTGCATTACAAGGAGAAGCTGGTTCCTCTTTCTTGTCCTGGCCAGTGGCTTATTACTCACATACACTGGCGCCAGTGCAATGGCATAAGCTGCAGCAGCAAATTGCTGTTAGTTGAGGAGTCAATGCTTGTGTTCTTTGTTGCGTGTAGACTGGCATACAACAAGGAACACACCAACAAAGCAGTGACAATTTCTTGTTGCAGTTAACACCATTGCACTTACACCAGTGTAGGTAAGCAATGGGATTTTGACCACTTTTTCTTTTGAATTAATACATTTGATACTAGTTTCATCTACACTTTCCTGCCACATAATTGTACAGCATTATCCTATACAAAGGTAGGGTAGAAATGCTAAAGATAAGACATTAAGTACCAATGACTGTCACATCCTAGTGTGGTAATAATAAAAACTGAAAGGACATGTTTAGTAATACCTTTTGCTGTGCCTAATTGCTCAGGCAGTGACAGAATGCAACCAATTCATCATACTGATGGCTTGATGAATGAACACGAATATACAGGTTGCACTCATTTGCTTGAATATAGTATGGTGAACTGTTCTATGGTTGCAGTTGCTTCGCAGATTTCCATAAGATGTGGTGGCCAAGAGTATCCTGAAAGGTCCTGGTTCAAATCTCACTTTACCTTCACTGCAAACTCAGAAGTATTTATATACCGTATTTATATACTAAATGTTAGCCAGAGTTTACACTCTTGTAGGATTGGCAAGCCAATTGCTGTGGAACAAGCCTGCATTGTCAGTAGTGGTTGGAATGTTGGCCTTGAGTTAGGAAACTCCAGATCCCAAATCTCCACTTGAGAATTGATTGTGAGGTTCTTTGTGTGATTTTTGGACATGTATTATATAACTCAGACTAATCTACCTCACCTGGTCACTGTGAGGATGAGGTGGGGAGTGGGAGAAGAGTGTGGGCTTCCCTGAGCTTTGTGGAAGAAGGTCAGTATTTTGCTGCAGTAGCAAGACAATTATAAAGCATTTTTATACACATTCATTCAGAAGGAAGTCCTTTTCTAATAACAGATGCAAAGGGAAACGGGATAATGCTGGTGCTGCAGGGGGTAAAGTAAGCCAAGACAAGATGGCCTGTGGCCTCACCAAGGGCTCTGTGTGTGTGTATCACCCCAAAAAATGGCAAGGAAAGTCACCCTCCCATGCTTGGGCAATAGGTGGCAGCGAGCAAAGCTGTACAACAGTTTAAGCTGGCAGGAATAAACTTTGGCACAGCTGTGAGAAAGAGCCAGTGGTCTGGGCAAAGCAGTGGTCATGGGATCTCAAAAATATCTCAGGAGACAGTATGTCTGGGGTGTTATATTGAGGGCGTTACCAAAAAGAGTGGAAGGTTACTTGAAGATTCACGTGCAAGAATTTTGCAGCATTTGGTTTTGGTTTTGGTTTTCCCATGAGGTTCCCATAAAGATACAGTTATGTTTACTTCCTTCTATGTCCAGTTGTAATGGTTTGCTTGGGACTTCCTTTTTAGCTAGATGAAGAAGAGGAAAGGAGGAAAAGGCGGAGAGAGAAGAACAAAGTAGCAGCCGCTCGATGTAGGAACAAGAAGAAGGAGAGAACAGAATTCCTGCAACGGGTGAGCCTTTCTCTTCTCCTGTCCAGTAAACAGAAAATTAAAGTAAAGGGTGTGTGTGTGTAACCTTTTTGGGCTACAGCTGCAAGAAAACCCAGTGGCTACGCTCACTGGAGTATTCTGGGTATGGTAGCCCACAGAAGTAATTTTGCTTCCAGTCCCTCCAGAATAAGGGGTTAATAATTTTAATTAAGATGCATGAAAAAAGGTCCAGAAAAATCTTCTCACTGTGTTATTTCTCTCATTTAACAACTCAGGCGTGTCAGTTCACTAAGAAAGTTTAAAAAGTACATGGTGAATGATTTGCTTCTATTTCATTTTTTTTTCCATACGTGGAGATCTAAAGTTTCCTTCTTTCTCTGGTTCTACTTTAAGGAATCTGAGCGTCTGGAGCTCATGAATGCTGAGCTGAAGGCCCAGATTGAGGAGCTGAAGCAGGAGAGGCAGCAGCTGATTTTGATGCTGAATCGTCACCGCCCCACCTGTATTGTGCGGACAGACAGTGTCAAAACCCCCGAGAACGAAGCCAACCCACTGCTTGAACAGTTAGAGAAGAAGTGAAAGGGGGCTTTGCGTCTAGCAAAGACAAAATAGGTGCCAGAGACAAAAGCAGGATCTCCAAGAGTCTCTCATCTACATAAGTGTTATGGTCCTGTGCACTGATGTTCGGTGTAGCCGGAACACAGTGAACTTCCTTGGGGATTGACTGCATATTCCAAGGGAATGGAGGAAACGATTACAGAAACACCACAGCTGCCAGAGGGAGGCCTTTCTGGTGCTTTGCCCTGGCAAACTTCACTTGCGGGGACTCTTTAAGCAGCCCATGGCCGCATACCCCCAAATCTGGAATACGTCAAGACTCCTAAGAGGTTTTGTTGTGACTTCACACTGCCTCTCCTTCTGTAGCGAGTGGCTGATGGTCAGCAGGGACATAAAAGTCTGAACACGAGAGAAAACAGGGTAAAGGGAAGCTGGCAGCAGGCAAAGCTGCATGTGAGCATTAGTGCCCCTTTCCTTCTTGTTTGGCCCGGGCCTCTGTGTGTGTGTGTGTGCACTCTTTTTTACTCTCCCTCCTCCAGAACTAAGCCAGAAACCAAGAATGGCAAACACTTGACACAAGACCTGCCTCATTGCTGGGCCTGCCTGTGGCACTGTGGCGCAGGCGCCGCCACAGGCACCCCCTCAGTATAATGTTTACAGCCCAGCTGTCCAGGCCATACTGTTTTTAAAAAATGCACATTTTTACACTTTTTATATTTTTATAAAGTTTTTTTATACAATCTCTATATGAATTTATATAATCACTAGATGTGATCTTATAGAAATGTATGTTATTATGGTCTCTTTTGTTACAAATGCATATGCCACAGTTATCTCCATTGTGTTACTTGTTTTGGTAGTGGCTGGCCCCTTTCCCTTGGCATGCTGGGAAACAGGCCTGGGCCTTTTACATCAGACTGCACTGCCATGTCCTCCCATGTATGTCCTTCATAATACTCAGTCCTGTATCTCTCAGTAAATGTTAACTTTTACTTATCCTCCCACGTATTGTGCTTTGTTTTTCATTTTGGTTTCTTTGGCTTTATTAAATGTAAGGATTTTGTAGACAACATACTGATTGGGAATTCTGGGAGCTGTAGTCCAAAAAACCCCAAAAGACTTCCTACCTCTGTTTTTGTCCCTGCTTCAGATAGTTGGCTGCTCATGGTAGAATGATCTGAATGCTGAGCTGTTCAGATAAGCTCTGAGAGCAGTAAGGCCTGAGGCCAAAGCTGTTCCCTTGAGTGATAAGGAATGCAGAGCAGGAAGCTGACGCTGTTAAGAAGAGCCATGCTGGCTTTCTCCACTGTGAACAAGATAACACAGCTTCCACACCCAAAGGCTCTCCAGATGTTGTTGTTCTTGTTATGTGCCATCAAGTCATTTCCAACTTAATGGCAACCCTAACAGAGTTTTGAAGGTGTGTGAGATGTTAAAAAAGAGTGGTTTTACCACTTCCACCACCAGATTTTGTGTGTTTCCATGACTAAATAGGAGATCTTTGGGCTGAGATCTTCTGAGTCCTAATCTTACACTGTGTCCATTAAACCACACTGGCTTTCAGATATACTGGACTGACTTTAATCAGTGGTTGGAGATGACTGTAATTTAATCCAGTACCTGGAGAATTCCAGTGCAGGGAAGTGTAGAGAAGACTGACATAATGTTTTAAATTGCATGTGAAGAAGACTGTCTCAGCTTCCCTCAATGTAATTCTTCTGCGTCTGTCTCTTGGTTGTCTCATCCTGTATGTCTTCAAGTCTTTATATGCCACTTCCATAGTCACACCCATATGAGACAAGAAATATCCATTACTTATCAGTGAAGAAAGAAACTGTGTATAGGAGGATATGGAGCCCACTATCAGAGACATGGTGTGGTCTTTTGTTAACAGTTACCCATGCACGTACTTTTAGAGCATTTAACATTGAGCTTGTGTTGACACTTAGAGACTGTTCCATTCCATCGGTCGTCCTTTTTCAATACCCTGCCACTTATCCTTTTTGGGAATCTGATGCAGTGGACTTGTCCAGGAAAGCTTAGACCGTAACCAGTTGTTCTGCCTTTCAAGTTGCTGTATTTTTCTTCCTGTAAAGAATAATCCTGAAAGCCCACCATTAAGCTAATCAGCACCTTGGCTTTCATAATCAGATGACTTGTGAAATCAGGGTTTTTCATAAACTCCTAAAGCAGGGATTGGGGCAATGTGGCCCACCAGATATGCTTGGACTGTAATGCCCATCAGCCTTAACCAGCAAAGGCAATGATGGGGGATTGTGGTCTAGCAACACCAGGAGGGCTATGCCTTTGTCCCAGAGCTCTGTCCAAAAAGAGAATGTGGAGTAAACCCATTGAAGACAACATAGCTGTATTAACAACCCGGCTGTTCTGGCACATATGATTTAATCTCTGCCAAGCCTTCTGTTATTTTATTGTTGGCAAAATAGACAAAATCACAGTCAGTTGCTGTGACTGTCTGTGCTTAAAACACACATAATACATTACACAATAGATGTCATTGCAATAAGAGGTGCCTCTTAATGCCAGCTAAGGCACAATGTGGGTGACTAAGGCATGCATCCTTTCCAATTAGCAGATCCCACTGTGAGGGCAGGGCCTGGCATGTTCCTGAGCAAGGCTAGGCACCACTAGGCTAAGAACAGCTGCGCTGGGCAGATGCCAGTGTTCCCATTGCTGTTCTCTTACCTGGGCCAGTTGCTACAGTGCCAGATGTGATTAGCTGGCAAACCACTAACAGGTTTCATGCTGCCGTTTGCATTGACTTGGCTCCCAGGAGTTCCTTTGGTAACAAAGCCATCTTCCCAGGGATACTCTTTAACATTGGAATTCACCACAGACAAAAAGAACACTCCCTATGGAGCAGGTGTGTGGAACATGACACATGAAATGGAAACCAAAGCTGCGGTTAGGGCAGGGCTGGGGAATGTGGTGGCCCTCCGCTTGCTGATAACCTGATGCTCCCATCATACTTTGGCATGGGTCATCCTACCTGGGGCTGATGGGATTTTGGGAGTGACCATGGATTCAGGTGTTGGTGCCATCTCATGTTTTGCTTCAGGTAGCAAAGTGTTGTTGGTAATCCCTGAAAACTGTTTTTGGTGGTGTCAAATGGCTCTTAGAAGCCAAAATCTTTTCCACCTTTGGGACCACTGTGGTTTTTTTGGGGTGGTGAGGGCACTGCCAGATATTTGCAATGTAATTTACCTGTTGATTTATGTGGATCAAGCATCCGGTTTAACACAGGAAGACATGGGCCGTTCCCCACCCCTACCCCCGACCAGTTGCAAACCAGAATCCTTAGTTATTCTACATTCTTCTCTGTTCTTAGTATAGATATTAATACACCTTTCTCTGGGGATGATTGTCTTTTGCTGCCTGGGGCAGGGCAGCAAACTGGGTATCCCTCTCCCCACTCCTGCAAATGCACGTGATACCCCAAATCAACCGCATTATTTTGCAGTTGGAAGCAGGATGTCTTAAAAGCATCCCATTCAATCCCTTGCAATACAGAGTATTGAAAATATACTAATAAAATAAAAATCAGAGTTGGCTGCCCTTTCATGGCACCCCTAGTCTTCTGCCTGAAACTGCTGTCTAATATACTTAATATACTTAATATAGCAAGGCCTGTCCCAAAGATAGCCCATCTCCAGTATTCCTCCTTTTGTTTTAAAACAGCTGAATGGGTGGCACAGATTCAATTCCTGAAATGTTCCCAATTGTTATACCTTCATTTCAAGAAAAATACAGGCTGTTGCATTTTTTTTAATGTCAGAAAACAGTCTTGGTAGACAGAAAAAGGCAGCAACCCTACTTTTACTTAGGTGGGGTGACTAAAAATACCTGGGATTCCAAACTCTAGTCAGGAACAACCTTCAGCTGATGCGTTCTGTTCAATCAGCAAGTAGTGCTAACCACACTTCCCCCACCCCTCCATGCTCAGTCCCGGGGAAGCCTGGCCAGAGAGGAGTAGAATTCACAGTGCGACCCTCCTTTAGTCAACAAGCCTCCAAGAAAACAAGGTCCTGCTCCCAAGATCCTGCTCACACTGTAGTCATGAGCCTTAGTCAAGGGGCTCTTGTTTTCATAGTAATGATGCTACTTCAACCCCAGTCACATTAACTGCTGTGTCAAAGGCAGGAATTTGAAAGGAATAGTGCTTCATATAACTAGATCTCCACACAGTAAAAGGACACATTTGTGGCTTTTTTGGGGGATTGTTTGAAAAAGCACTCAATGTTCTTTGTCCTGAATCTCTCATTATTCAGCTTTATTGGATGACATCAGGTTCTAGCATTATGGGATGGGGTGGGAGTAAACATCTCCCTATGCACCTTTTCCATACCATGAACAATTTTATATTGTCCCACCCACCTAAGCTTTAAAAAAATCCGGGACACTGTTAATTGGTTCTCATAGGTGAGCTGCTACATTCCCAAATCAATTTGGTTTGCCTTTTTTTGCACTTTTCCCACCATTACGGTATCCTATTTGAGGTGTGGGGATCAGAACTATATACGAGGTATTCCAAGAATAGCTGCTGCATAGATTTTTATAAAGGCATTTTTGCTTGTTTTTTAAAAAAACAGGTATGGCTCCACCTGCTCTTTCCAGGTAATCTTTTTTGAGGTGTAAGGCTTGCTGTGAGAAAAATCCACTTTTAATGTCCGAAGAGTCCTGTTTTGGGAAAGTTGTGATTCTGGCCTTCCCGGTCTTGGTCTTGCTTTCCGGGAATTAGGGATAAAAAGCAGTATCTGAAGCTGTCCTCTAAATTAAGGCCTGGCTGACTCCCTTCAGTCAATGCCCTGTTGGCTTCTGCTTAATTTCTCTTTTTTTCAGTTATACTTGGCTCAATCTCAAACTACGATCAAATCAGTGTAATTAGTAGGATTTCAGTTGAAAAAGAGAGAGAACAGATGAGCTGCTCCATTTGAAGAATGAACAAAATGAGCAAAATGAACAGCAGTAAAGAAGCTTGGGTACTCAGTGTGGTGTAGTAGATAGAGTGATAGACTAGGACTCTGGAGACAAGGGTTCAAATCCACACCTGGCCATGGAAACTCACTGAGGGCGTGAAACGGGTAAAACCACTCCTTAAATATCTCAGCTTGAAAGTTTTATTAGGGTTGCTATAAGTCAGTTACAACTCAACAGCGTATAACTAACTACAGAGAACCTCAGTTGAAGTAGTTTTTCAAACATTTCATGTAACAACCACTACCACTCTTTAAGCACAGACCAGAAATGCTCTCAATACTATCATGATGGCACCCCCATCTCTCCCAGTCATCTCCCAAGCAAGGAGAGAGAGAGAGAGAGAAGAATCTGTATGAGTATCCACAAATTAAACTTTATCCCCAGAGGATAGGGAATATGTGGCCTTCCAAATGCTGCTGGATAGCAGGTCCAATCATCTCCTATCATTGCTGACGATGGCTATGGCTGATGGGAGTTGTGGTCAAGCAATGTCTGGAGGGTTGCATGTTCTCCAACACTGCTTTCAGATAGATGTGCAGAAATGAAAAAGGAGAATGATGCCCCACATCTTCATCTCTATGCCAGAAAAACCTGCATCCATTAAATTTTTTGTTATTGTCAAGATAACGTCCAGTAAAAATGCTGTAAAATTTGCTGCCTGGGTTCCAGAAATTACAAACTATTGCTTTATCTATATGGAATCTCTCAATATTTATGTACATGATCCTATCCATCACCATAACAGTGGATATTTTCTGATTACAGAACACAGCAAGTGAACACTTAAGAGATGCTGAATTGCCCAGCCTGTCTGGAAAAGCACACATTCCAGGAAATCTGTAGCCTTCCTTTACTGTGAATGACTGCATTGCATGCCTTTCCAGAAAGGGGCCTGCCAGCTGGAGGGAATGCTTATGCCTAGGTGTTGCTAACACATGCATCTACTGCTCTCTAGTGGTCTAGAGCCAGAGTTTGCTTAGCCTGCTTTTCTTTCCTGTTTGCCGAATAGATAACCCAACTAGAATGGCTGACAGATGCAAACAAGGAAAAGGGTTCCTGTACCTTTACCAGTTGTGCACAAAGGCAGATTTTGATGCAGCTTTTCAGGTGAGGACAAACTACTTGCTGAAATTCCCTCTTCCATGCCCATGTGTAAGGATGTGTTACTGGAGACCAAGATCATCCACACTCTTTTACTCTGATCACTATGTATGGGTGTGGAAGCTGGACAGTTAAGACAGCTGACAGGAAAAATAATTGATTCTTTAGAAATGTGGTGCTAGAGAAAGCTTTGGGATACCCTGGACTACCAGAAAGATGAACAAGGGGGTCCTAGATCAAATCAAGTCTGAACTGTCTGTCTCTGGAGGAAAAAAAAATATGAAACTGAGGCTGTCCTCCTTTGGGCATATCATGAGAAGGAAGGATTCTCTGGAAAAGACAATAATTCTGAGAAAGGTGGAACGCAGCAGAAAAAGAGGAAGACCAAGTACAAGATGGACTGACTCCCTAAAGGAACCAAAGGCTTGAGTTTACAGGAACTAAGCCGGGCACCTGAAGACAGTACATTTTTGGAGATTGCTCATTCATGTGTGCCGCCAAGTTGCCATAAGTCAGAGGCAACTTGCCAGCACGTAACAACAACCACCATAACAACACCCCCTGTTAATTATACAAAAGCTCTGTGCATTTGCTTCTCTTGCCAATCAGAGACAGGAAACCTTTGGTTTGGTAGGTGTTTCAAACTCCAGTTTCCAGCTGCCTCAGTCAACAAAGCGAGTTGTGAGGGATTAAGTGGGTTGTAGTTCAAAGCTGTCTGGAGTCTTGTAAGTTGCCCACCCTGGCTACAGACAACCTTCCTAAACAAATCAAACTTAAGCAAAGTTCATGAAAGTTGCTTTTCTGAACTACAGTTGTCAGGAGTCATGCTGGCCAGCGATTCTGGAACAATAGTACAAAGAAGTAATGTTTGTAATCTTTGAACATAACATTTGCCTTCTTCACCCGCCATAAATTACACACAAACTATTCTCCAAAGGTCACTCCAGCATAAAAGGAGTAACAATAGCATGCCATTCTGTCAAATCAAGTAATTCAAAACATGCAACTGTATCTCAGTCAGAACTTAAATGGATGCTGTTTTGCCGGCAGCCCCATAAGGCCAAGTGCTCATTCCTTTAGACTAGAGGAAAAAAATATCTACAGTAGTTCCCAAGCAGCCATTTGGGAGGATTTTTTTTTAGATGGTGTCCATGGAATGAACTGTGAGCATTTTGACCTTGGTTAGAATGAAAAATTGCTGAAAGGTAGGAACTAGCAATAACATAGAATTATGACGGGACACAGTTGAAACAGGTACCCATTGTAGGGCAGTGGATAGAGGAATGGACTAGGACTCAGGAGACCTGGCTATGATTCCATGTCTCTGCCAAGGAAACTCACTGAAGGGTGGAACTGGTAAAACCACTCCTTAAATACCTCACTTACCTTGAAAGTGTCTCTATAAGTTAGTTCTGACTTGACAGCACATAACAACAAATAGTTGAAATGGGATACCCAGGGTGATATGGTGGCTAGTGTGAGGATCTAGGACTCAGTAGACATTATATTTTAATGTAAACTTTCATGGACACATCCACTTTGTCAGACATAAAGAAACAGAAGGAAATGTAGATGAAATATCTGTTTCACGTTCTAAATGTTCATTGGTTACATGCAGTAATTAGGCCTATGTTTGTTTTAGGGTCCTGGTGTAAATTTCCCCAAGAAGACAGAGAAGAGAGACCAGGTCTGAATGGGGCTGGGGGAAAGAGAGAGAAGGGTGTGCGGGGAGGTGTTTAAAGATAGTGTTAAACCTCAAGAGGGGAAAGAAAGAATGAAAGAAGTTAGCAGAGGAATCATGTGTATTAATGTGAAACCACAATACACAGATACCTGTCTCCAACCATTTGAATCTATCCTGTCATTCTGTGGAAGATTTGAAAGTCCCTATTTTAGAACAGAATCATTACAGATCAAGGATACAGAGAGAAACAGCTGAAATAAAATGTATATGTATGATGGACACCCATAGAACTGGATTTAATATAAGCCTAGGTTTCTTAAGTCATTACCAAATGTAACACTTCTGTTTTTATTCACTGCCACTGTTATTTGCTTCACAACTACCAAGCCCATCTCTCATCACAAGGCTCTAAGGTAAAAACTGTCTGTATTCCCTACATTAATACAGATTATTCCTCTGCTAACATCTTTCATTCTTTCTTTCTCCTCTTGAGGTTTAACTCAAGCATCTTCAACTGCATCTTCAACCCCCACCCCACCCACCCTTCTCTCTCTCTCCCTCTCCCTCCCTCTCTCTCTTTCTCTCTCTCTCTCTCCCCACTCATCACTACTCAGACCTGGTGTCTGTTCTCTGTCTTCTTGAGGAATTTTTACATCAGGACCATAAAACAAACAGAGGCCTAATTCTTGCATGTAACCAATGAACATTTAGAACGTGAAATTGATATTTCATCTACATTTCATTTCATTCTTTTTCTTTATGTCTGACGAAGTGGATGTGTCCACGAATGCTTACATTACAATATAATACTTAGTCTTTAAGGTGCCACATGTCTTTGTCTTTGTTTTGTTTTGTTTTGTTTCTTTGGATTTTGCCTGATATGCTTGCGCACACTAACCCAGTTTCTTAAAACTACATAATTTTATAGTTTCAGTTCTTCCCTTCTCTTCCACTATTTGTTTCTTGAGAATTTTCCCATCACTATTGATAGTAGTTTTAAAAAATGGCACTTTGTTTCCTCATTGACATCACACTTGACTGAGATATTCTAGAAGGAAAGCCTGTTACTTGGAAAGGCTACCCCAAGGCATAGATTGACTTGATTGTGAAGTGCTAGGCAGCCTCCCAACATCTGGAAAGAGGTAAAATACATGCTTTTTTTCGCCATCTGCTGGCTACTGTGAGATACTAACATTGCAATTACATGCTTTCAAGTCTATGCTGATTTATGGCAACACATTCCAGGATTATGTTTTTTTTTAAGATATAGTATATTCAGAAGTAGTGTGCCATTCACTTTTCCTGGGGGTGCCCTGGTATTGTGTAGCTTGCCAGGAACACAGAGGCTGGCTTTTCTGCTACAAGGAACACTTTACGATAGTGGGGCATTGAACTCACGACCCCCAATGCTCCAACTCACGGACTATCCAGCCACTTAACATTGCTCTAAGTAGCAAGAAAAGGATCCTAAGGTCTAACCTTTTCTGTCAGTATGATTTGCTGAGTTACTCCTGGTAAAGTTCAGTGAGCTAGAAAGTCAGGAGTCAGGATTTTGAATCCCTACTGATCCTCCCAGGATTGGTAAGATTGCTGACAATGTGTGGCTGATGTGGTCATAGGCCTGCCATCTGTGTGGCCTTCGGCAAGTCGCAGCAGCAGCAGCAGGAGCTGCTAAACCACTGCTAAGTACCTTATACCTACAAACCCCTGTGAGGGTTGCTGTAGGTTGGGATTGTCTTGATACCACACAATTATTTCTTATTTGCTTATGGCCATTTTCTAGGCTGGATAATGAGGGACAGGATCACACACAAAGTATTCTGGCCACAGCATATCAAAGTAGTAATTTATGTTGCTGTGCAGTGGAGGAATCCAGGGTGACCTAGTGGCTAGAATGCTGGAGCTGGGCTGAAAGGACCCAGATTCGAACCCCAGTTAAAATAGGAAAATCATTGTGTGATGTTGGGCCAGTCACACTCCCTCAGGCTGCCCTACTTCACAGGAATGTAAGCAAAGCAAGATAATTCCCACATGGGCTTACTGCAGAAAGCCTACAGTAAAAGGCAACAAATGACCTGCTTAACACAGCAGTTATGTATCATAGTTTAAGCGGATCGTCTGTTTTGAAAGGCTGTCAAAGGATAAACCTAGATTATATATGCGGAACTGTAAGATGGCAGAGCACAAGCCATGTTGCTGCTCCTTGTTAGCTAACACTTAGATAGCAGAATCAAGGAGCACACAGATCAATTAATCTAGGTTTCCTCTCATTATGGTGAGAAGCATAGCATTTTTATTGAAATTATGACAATTATTTCTAAGTTTCCATACACACATACTAATTAATTAATGTGCCATCAGGTCAGTTCCAACTGACCTGATGGCACATTATACTAAGTGGTATAAAGTACTTGGATACCCAGTGTAGTGTAGTAACAGATTAGGGCTCAGGAGATGTGGGTTTGAGTTCCTGCTTGGCCATGGAAATTCACAGAGATGGTAGTGACACTGATGATAAAACCCTTCTTAGATATCTCACTTACTTTGGAAACCTTATTAGGACTACTATAAATCAGATGTGTCTTGAAGGCGCATAAAATATATAAAAGTACTCAGAAATGGTTTACCAGTACTTCCTTCTGGTGGCACTCTGGGACAGTGCAGCTCACCTAACACTGCACAGGTTGGCTCTTTTCCTGCAAAGCACAGAGAGGAATCAAACTCCTGAACTTACAGCCAGATGCTCCAATCCATTAAGACAGAGGTCCCCAACCCCCGGTCCGTGGCCTGAGCCGGACGGGGCCGCGAAGACAGACCTCCCGCCCCACCCCCCGCACGCACTCACCCTTGCACAGCCTGTTTGCGCCTGCGCGCATGCTCCAGCGTGCCCGTGCAAGTGCCGTGCCACCGTTTGAGCATGTGCATGAGCGCCCACGTGCCCACACAAGTGCTGCGCCACCGTTTGCACATGCGCACAAGTGCCCGAGCGCCCGCACAAGCGCTGCGCTGCCGTTTGCGCATGCGCACAAGTGCTCTCTTGTTTGTGCGAGAGAGCACGTGCACTTGTTCGCACATGCGCACGAGTGTGGGGGGTGCCCCGCTTTCCCCAGCCGGTCCGCGGGGTGAAAAAGGTTGGGGACCCCTGCATTAAGATATCCAGTCAGCAGCTTACAAATGAGCATATGCAAATTGCATGCAAATTAATTTGTTTGTCTCTTTCTTTGTTTAAAATATTTTTACCCTGCCTTTCTCCTTGAAAGGTGGCTTACAACAGTAAAAGACATTATTTAAAGTAGAAAACTATGAGTATACAACAGTGGTTAACATCATTAAATGACAATATTTAAAGCTAAGAACAATGAGTAAAGAGGCATCTTACATCGTTAAAAGGTAATATTAAAGCAAAACACAGTAAGTATATAATTTTAAAAAAGATAAAAAAAACAATGCCACTCTGAGAAATGGAGAACACAAAAATGGAAAACATAAGTAGTACTAGAAATCCAGTCAAAGCAGCAATGCATAACAATCCATCTTAAAAAATCATGCACAGGTAGCTAGTTACTGAGGAAAGGTTTGCCTGAAGAGGAAGGTTTTTGCCTACTTGCAGAAGGACAGCAAAGATGGGGCCAGTCTGGCCTCCTGTGGGAGGGAGCTCCAAAGTCTGGGATCAGCAACAGAGAAGGCTCTCTCCTGTGTCCCCATCAGATGCAACTCATAACTCTCCACCTGTGACCTCCACCAGTTCCTCTCTACATGGTAATGCTTGATGTACATAATGTGGTATATCCCTCTCCCAAACAGTTGGTCCCCCTCCTTCCCCTGCAACCTAAATACCCCTACCTTCATGTTTCCCCTTTGTGCACTAAAGTCTCACCACTGCCCCTCCTTCCATGTCCTTCCCCTTAGCTGATTTGCAGATGTCATGTTCTTTATACTCCTCAACATCTGCATCGTGGAATTAAGTGGGATGGAGAAGAGGTTGATACTGTAGCATATTTATTTATTTATTTATTTAGTTAGTTAGTTAGTTAGTTAGTTAGTTAAATTTAATATACTGCACCCGTTATTGCTGCAACACTACTCTGGGCAACTCCCAGAATTCCCCAGTTAAAAAACACAAATCTGCACATCTATCTACCTATCCATCTAATTTGTTACCTTTATTCTGCCTTTCTTCCAGTGAGTTCACAGTGGTATAAAATGACTCTCACCTTCCCACTTCATCCTTATGAAAGCACAGGGAGCTAGGTCAGGTTGAGAAGCAACATGATTGAACCAAAGTCACCTGCTAAGTTTCATGGCTCAATAGGGAGTAAAATGTGAATCTCCCCAGTACCAGTCCAGCACTCTGAACCATTACACCATCACACCGTGCTGGCCAATAGTTTATGCTGATGGAGATTATAGTCTGAAGTATGCTAAAAACACCATGTTGAGGAAGTTAGCTTTGCTATGACTTGATTCACAGCCTGTACTGTATTATGTTTGAAATCGCTTTCAGTGCTCATACAGGGGCTGTGGATTGAGTCGGGAGTTCATGTTTCATACTGGATGTAATGCGATTTGCATTCCAGCCCACAGCCCCTTCTTCTTTCTTTACTTCCTCTGGTCCCTCCTCTGCCAGTCTTTCCTTCCTCTGCTTACCCCTTTATGGTGTGTGAATATGGAAAATAATAGTAATGATGATAATAAAAACTGCCTACATCACTGAAACACCCTCCCCCCCCCTTTATAAGAATGTATCACAACTAACCCCATGTGGAAAAGCCCGTTCAAATACTTCTGGCTTGAAAAAGTAGAACTCCACATCAGCAGGGAAGGGGAGCTGCTTTGGGTGCAAAAAGTACTGGACTGATTTGAATCAGCCTTTGTGTCATTTGGTCGTAAAAATACTTTAAATTCACCCATTTTAAAAGTGGAGCAAATACCACGGTATTTGGCTATGTAGTTGCAGCCTAGGAAAAGGAAAGCATTGCCCATGGAAAGGTAACACAGCATTTGGACTAAACACTGACATTGTCAGGCAAAACAAGTGAAGCTGCACAACCTAATCCATCATTTAAAATTAACTAATGCATGGGAAATGTAAAGACTAGAGATGGATACAAACCAGAAAACTGGTGGTTCGCGATGGTTCCTGGTTCCTGGTTACCCACGAACCATGAACCACCCCCCAAACCCCAGAAAAATGTACCAGTTTCATGCCTGGGGGAGGGGAATTTATTGCCTCCACCCCCCTCTGAGAGGCTGGCACATGTGGGGAGACGGGAGCTGGGCCACTGGCTCCGAAGATGGCAGCGGTGGAGGAGATGGCAGGGGCAGCAAGGAGGAGGTGGGTGGGGCATCCATTTTGCCAAAGCAAAATGAAGCCCCGAGCGGAAAAAAGGCTGACACTTTTTTTCATTTCAGCAAATCGGTTTCCACAAACCAAAGCACAAACTAGCCCAGTTCGTGTTTTTTTTTTTTTGGTTCGTAGTTCAATTCATGCGCATCTCTAGTAAAGACTGTCTGCTGGCAGATTTGTCTCCTGTTCCTTCATTGGCTGCATGACAGGGAGACGTTTCACTGGCACAGCTTGTTTTCCCAGCCTATTGTGAGGACCAGAAAAGATACCCCACTCTCAACACTAACTTCTTCCAGGTAGCAATTGGGAAAGTGATCAAAGAACTCCATTACCTGCCAGCTGCCAGCAGGCCTCTTTGCTTAGTTTTTCTGATCACGCATTAGCCAAAAGAATAATTACCAGCTTACTGAGAAAGGGATGCTAAACACTGACGTTACAGGCAGAAGATTAGAAACCTATTCTGGCAAACACTCCTAGGCCTGCTTGAAACATGTAACAGAGTAAGATGGTAGAATCCTGAATTGATAAAGAGGGCAGCATTAATCCCTGTTGCAGGTAGGAGACTCTATTTTTGAATGCTGTCCTATGTAAAAGCAGCCACCACAATAGCATCCTGCAAGGGGAAAGTGAGCTCATCAGGGAAATATTTTCTAGTAGCCCAGTTTGCTTTCCCCTGTGCTAGTTTTTACCTTGCAAATATATCACCTCCAGGTTGCTCACTACACATGATGTTTCCCTTCTGTCCATCTCTCTCTCTCTGTATTTCATGTTACTCATTATTGAAGAATTCCGCAGTATGTTAGTTGTTATTAGC
This sequence comes from Intellagama lesueurii, assembly GCA_037013535.1. NCBI lineage: Eukaryota > Metazoa > Chordata > Lepidosauria > Squamata > Agamidae > Intellagama > Intellagama lesueurii. Next base: position 37,501,589 of record JBAJHW010000001.1, on the reverse strand, counting down.
ATGTTTACTTTCAGTTGCTCTTTAATCAATTTTATTCACAAACATACACTCATGAACACTAAATAAATGCCATAGATGTACTGCATATTTTAAAAATACAAAAATGACCAACCCCCCCGACATTAAAAAAAACAAACCTTTTCAGGAATAAATAAACATGACTTGTTACACCAGAAAAAGTAATGGTCTTGCTGTCTTTTTTAAAAAAGTAGCAATGTTGGTAATGTTATTGCCCTGGAAGAAATACATTAGAGGCAACACCATTCCTTGTAAGGTATCCAGAGCCCTGATTCTATTATAGGATTCAGTTTAATAGTGACTGGTGCAGGGTGACCAATGAAGGTGAAGCCAGGTGGGGATAACTAGGTGTTAGATGGGGCTAAGTAGGGACTTGTTCACCTCCTTCTCCCTTGCATTGACACTACAGATTTGCGTAGCTCTTACCATTTAACTCCACTGAATAACAGTTTTTTTCCCCTTTTGGTTTAATAGGTTTCTATACTGTAAAACTTGATTCATTGCTTGAAGGCCAAGTGGCCCTTTTCTAACCACTAGGTGGGGGGCAGTGCCACATGGGCTGCATATGACAGTCAGTAGCTAACATTTCAGCACGTGGTTAGGAACATACATACTCTGGGTGCCTTGATGATCAACCCCACCCATTGTGCACGGAAGTAAGAGGACAATAGAGTTCATACTCAGAAGTAAATGTAAACCACAGACGCCTGTTGGCTTTAGCCAGAGAAAGCACTGAGGGTATGAAGGCAGGACCTGCCTTCGGGTATTAGAAGTTTAACTGTGTGGTTTGGTGTCTCTAATGAAGCTTCAGGAATTGACTCTCATGCCAGTAACATCCACTTTGCTCTGATGCTTATCAGCATTCTGCAGAATGAACATGCTGAGCTGTTATTTGTGGTGCTTTTGGGGAAACCCTAGACCTTTCTGACACTTCAGTCTTTGCCTGTATTTGGACTAGAGATACAATTCCAGCAAAGGGAGGAAGAGAGAGAGTGTGGGTGGCTGGATTTACAGAAAAGCAGTTGAATTGGAAACAAACTCTGAATCAAGTAACTCCTCTTGTGCTAAATACAGTGCCTTTTAAATCCATCTGTCTTTCATTAATTCAGAAATGTCCAAGAGCTGTAGAAAGTTACAGGTGTACTGCTGCACAGAATGAGTCCTTCTCCCTAACCTGTGCGGAACAGAAGACCAGCACTGTAATCTGTATCAGCCCTGAACACGGATGTGTATCAGAATTTATTTGTTCATTTGATATATTTATATCCACCCTTCCTTTAGTCATCTGAAGGTGCCCTCCATGGCACACCTCCTTCTCAATATAGCTTTGAAACAGCCCCAAGAGGAAGGGCAAGTTTGAGAGAATAAGATAGGCCCAAGTTAATCACAAATCTTTACGACTGAATGGAAATTTGAACCCAGGTTTCTAGAGTCCTAGTCCAATACTTTGTTGGCCGGATAGCTCAGGGGAGAGTGATCCTCAGGCATTTGGCTGCCAGAGGTTGGGGGTTCAATTCCCCTCTGTGCCTCCCAGGAGAAGAGCCAGCCTAGGTAGTCTTGGGCAAGCTACAGGGTCCCAGAGCACCCCTAGAAGAAAGAGATGGTAAAATTACTTCTGGTTACTCTCTACCTAGATAGCCCTGAGAAGTATTACCACAAGTCAGAATCAACTTGCCAGCATATAATTGTTTTTAATTGAACATGCTATTCACTACCCTACAGTAGCTCTCATAGCTCGAGATCAGCATTTCTCTAGTTTTTTTTTAATTTCTGATAAACCATTATGTGTCTACCGTCTCTTCTTACCTTATCTCAATTTATGCAAAAGTTCTATTCATAATTTAAAAATTAAAAATAAACACAATGTTTTAATTTTTAAAAATTAAAATAAGCATGGTTTTTTTGCCACAAAATGCTAATAAAATATATTTCACAAATATTTAATTATGTAATAAATAAACATTAATTATTGTCAGACAGATTTTACTAGCTAGGATTTATTAGTGAGGATTGTGGCTGGTGATCCACTACACTGCTGCAGGGAATGCTGACTGATATTTAATGCCACTGTCTTATCACTGTATGTATATAAGTAATGCTAGCCAAATAATAGACTTTTTCAATGGCGATAGGTTTCAAGCAGCTAATAATAATGCATTGAGAGCTACATCCATTTGTTTGGCATGTGCTGATTTGTACCATACCACACTAGCATTTTCTGCTATGGAGTTCCACAAGGACAAAGCTCTTGCTCTTATTGTTTATGTGTCTGCACCCCAGTCTGACCCAGCCAGTTTCCTAAGTATATTATTTATGGTGGCAACTTTCTGTTTGGTTGAAATGCAGACAATGGATGTACTGGATTTGGTTGTTCAAAGGCATGAAACATTTAATAAAAGGGATGCATCATGTGCTGTCAAGGCACTTCTGACTTACAGTGACTTTAACAGGGCTTTCAAGGTATGTGAGATATTTAAGGAGTGGTTTTACCAGTTCCACACACACTCTAGTGAGTTTCTATGGCTGAGTAGGGTTCAAGCCCAGCTCTCCTGAGTCCTTGTCTGTAGAAGGGATACTAGCACTAATTTTAATGGTGTACGTTGGAATTCGTAAAGCAACATGAACAAAGGTGGTAAATAGTTTCATCTTTTCTCTTTTGATTCAGATCATCCATAATTTAAAATTAAATCTGGCATCATCATGACGTGCTGTGAAATTCTGATTTATGGCAGCCCTTTTCAGGGTTATCCAGGTAGAGAATACTCAGAAATGGTTTATCATTCCCTTCTTCTGGGGGCACCCTTGGACTGTGGAGCTTGCCCAAGGCCATACAGGCTGGCTTTTCTCCCTGGATGCATAGTGGGAAATCAAACTCCCAACCTCTGCAGCTGGATAACTCAATCATTGAGCTATTCAGCCAGCTAAATCTGGCATACGAAATATAAATACTGACTGCTTGCAGATTTGTCTCCTGTTCCTTCATCAGCCAGCCTGTTCTGCTACTGTGTTGTGGAGGTGAGGGAAGATCTCCCCTCTCTCAAAGCTAACTTCTTCCAGGTAGCAGTAGGGAATGTGAGCAAAGAACTCCATCAACTGCACCTTATTCTGGTTTCTACCATTTTACATGCTTCAATGTACAGTTTGATTTGAGTTTATACGGCTGGGCTTATATGGCTGGGGAAGAAAGGAGGAAAGACACCCATGGGTATTCAATGGGGAAATCATAACTATGGGTCTTCCTTGAAATTATATGTGTATTTGAAATGCAAATTGAGAAATTGGAGACCAGAGAAGTCAACAAGTCGGTGAGACTAGAGGACCCAGAGCAAAAAGTAAAAAAATAAATAGGGCATGTTTGTTTGTTTGTTTGTTTGTTCGTTCATTCATTGAGATCACTACTTGGGGCAGTTTACATGACATGAAACAAAATTATATAGAACCAAACAAGAACAGACTTCCCATTATCTCCCTAACTAAATCAATGGAACATTTACAATAATAAAAAGGCAAGCACCTGATGACACCTGAAATGAAAATAGAACCCTCACAAAGTTACAATAAACCAATAGACCATATAAACTAAATAAGCACAATAAACCAAATATAACAGAATATAAGACGGACCCGGACAAGACGGAGGTCCTGAGGGTGGGTTGCCCCACCATCAGCGGTCTGGGAAACTCTCTCACGTTTGGGGGGGGGGTGACTCTTACCACAAAGAGTGAGGTTGGCAGCTTGGGGATTCACCTGGACCCGGCGCTCACCATGGAAACTCAGGTGGCGTCAGTGGTCCGCACCGCTTTTTTCATCTTTGGCGGATAGCCCAGCTGCATCCCTATCTTGATGTTGGGGCACTCACCGCTTTGGTACATGCGCTCGTAATCTCGAGATTAGACCACTGTAATGCGCTCTACATGGGGCTACCTTTGAGGCTGATGCGGAAACTCCAAATGGTGCAAAATGCAGCGGCCAGACTCCTTAGTGGAGTGAGAAAATATCAGCATATCTCTCCTATTCTGGCCGCGTTGCATTGGCTGCCCATTCGGTTCCGCGTTGACTTAAAAGTCTTAATGCTTACATACAAAGACTTAAAAGGTTTAGAGCCTCGATACTTGGCGGATCACCTACTCCCACCAAAATCTACCCGTATCACTCGATCTAGTCAGGAGGTGAGACTGAGGAGCCTGACACCGAGGGAGGTCCGGAAGGAAAAAACAAGGAACCGGGCCTTCTTGGCGGTTGCTCCTCGCCTCTGGAATAATCTTCCTCCTGAGATCCGTGCGGCCCCCTCGCTGGGCATTTTTAAAAGCCAATTGAAAACCTGGATGTTTAGGCAGGCCTTCCCTCCAGTTATTATTTGATTTATTTCTTCTTATTTTTTCCATCTTGAATAATTTTATTATTGATGTTTATGACGTTGTTAATTTTATAATGTTTTATACATGTTGGAAGCCGCCCAGAGTAGTCATTGACTAGATGGGCGGGGTATAAATGCAATAAATAAATAAATAAATAAATAAATAAATAATGAAATACAGGTCAATATGGCAGGATATTGCTGAAGGCCTCCCTAAACAATTTTGACTTAACCAATTTTGTAAAAGTTTGTAGGGAGGAGGCCTGTCTCACTTCCAAAGGAAGTCTGTTCCACAGAGAGGATGCCAATACCAAAAAAGCCTGATTCCTGGTGGAACTTTTCTTTATTCCTCTTAGGGTAGGCACTCTCAACAGTGAAGCCTGGGAAGATCAGTTAACTGGGTAGATATTCTTGGGGAGAGACACTCTGACAGGTAATGAGGTCCCAAACTATTAAGGACTTAAGAAGTCATAAATAACACCTTGAATTTGGCATGGAAGCTAACAGGAAGCCAGAGCAAACAAGCCAAGATCAGAGAAAGATGATCAAACTTCCTGAAATTAACCTAGCTATCACATTCTGGACCTGCTGGAACTTCCATACCATCTTCAAGGGAAGCCCCATGTATAGAACATTAGAGTAGTCAATTCTTGAGATTACCGATGCATGGATCAAAGTCTTCAGGGATTTATCATTCAGATAGGGGTGCCTCTGGGCCACCTAAGATGAAAAAAGGCAGTTCTTGTCATGGCTGAAATCGATGTCCCATAGATAGTGTCAGACCCAGGAATAAACTCAATTTGCAGATCTGGTATTTTAGGGGGAGTGTAACCCCATCCAGGCCAGGTAAATTATCCCCTAGTTTGGCAGGAGAACCCCTCCAACAACAAGATCTCCATCTTTTTTGGATTTAGTTTCAACTTGTTTGCCCTTGTCCAGTCCATTATCAAAGATAAGCAGCACTCTAGAAGCTAGATGGCATCCACTGCAGATGTAGCAAAGGAGAGATAGAACTGCTTGTCATCAGCATATTGATGACAACACACACCTGATCTCTAGATGACCTCTCCCAACGACTTTACACAAATGTTAAAAAGCAAAGGGGAGATGATCAAACTGTTTAATTTTCTCCAGGTGAATTCAAAAGGATTTTAAAGTATTTGACTTGGCTCTGTTAGCCCCCGCAGAAGCCTCTGTGCTGCAAGGTCGGAAGACCAGCAGTTGTAAGATCGAATCCACGCGACGGAGTGAGCTCCCGTCACTTGTCCCAGCTCCTGCCAACCAAGCAATTCTAAAGCATGTAAAAATGCAAGTAGATAAATAGGTACCACCACTGTGGAAAGGTAACGGCATTCCGTGTCTAGTCACTCTGGCCACGTGACCATGGAAACTGTCTACGGACAAATGCTGGCTCTATGGCTTGGAAACGGGGATGAGCACCGTCCCCTAGAGTCGGACACGACTGGACTAAATGTCAAGGGGAACCTTTACCTTTACCTTTTTATGAAGCACTACAATATAATGACAAATTCTGAAGTGTAGGAATTAATAAATAAATAACACTCTACAAAATATGTTATGTTACAACAGGCATAACCCAAAATAAGGCTGTTGCTATGAGAATAGGCAAACTCAAGGGGGAAAGGGAAACTTGAGAGGATGACCAGAGCCTGGCAATTCATTCATTCATTTGAACACTGTTACTCTTTAGAGTGTGGAAAAATAATGCATTGCATTACTTGTTGTGTGATTTACTACTTTTTTGTTATTTCCTATTAAGTGGGGGGCTAGGATTGATAAGATAATGCCATAAAACCTGAGAAATTCTTCTCAAAATGTCTCTAAAATCCCTTAAAATGCTTCTTAAAAACAATCCTTAAAAGTAGTTAGAAATGTTCTTTGTTATACCAAGAGAGTACGTTGTTTTTGCTCACTGAATTGGTTTTGAAATGTTACTTCATTAACCCTTGGTGCCAAAAGGTAACTCATCAGAGGTAACTAGGTTACTTGTAACTGACGAATTCCAAAGCACTGGGGATGGCAGATGATATAGTTATTACTCCAAACAGGCCTGGTGTTCAACCCATTGAGCCTCATCTCCACTACACCACTGGTGAAGCAGACCACGGCCCAAGGCCCTGAGCGAGAGAAACTTCTCATTGCTGTTGTTTACATTTGACATTTAGCCTGACATACTGGTGATGACATTGAGGGAAGTTAATCATCTAGCAAATAGAGAATGTGATTCACTGGGACTGTGAATTTGTCACTTGTCATGGAAAACGTAGCCCCCACAGTTTTCATGATAAGAAGAGTTGTTTATGTTTCTATGCAAATCATTTGCTGTCACACATGCGCCCTTAAGGGCTTATTTGCATAAGATGTCACGCATGAAAAGATGCATGCGTAGAAGTCTGGCAGTTGTGGAAGTTATGAATCAGCCTGAGTTTGTGATAACATTCAAATCAAGATTTTGTGAGGTGTTAGTGCAGGTGGCAAGCAATGCTAAAGAGTTTGGATGGGAGTGTAGAGCCTTCACCTATCCTTTCTCTCAGGGGAGAAATATCTCAAGAGTGCTTTGCTTTCCAAAACATGGAGTGGGCCAACCTTGAGGAAATCAAAGAAAAATTAAAGGAGGAAACCACATAGTAACATGGAGAAAGAATAGAAAGACAAAAACCTCCTGTTCTTTCAAACACCTGCATTTCATCTGCTCTTTTTCCCCTTGCAGAGATCCATTGTGTAAGCATCACAGCATTTATGTATGCTCAAGGAGACATCCAGTACCTCCTTGAGAAACCAGAAGACCTTATGACAGGTGAACTTTGTTTATTTCTCTGCAGTGGATAATGGGTGGAAATTTAGGCAGAACTATGTCAACAGACCCCTTCACGGATTGCTGCCTTGTCGTGGCGAAGGGGCTTGAGTAATTCAGAGAAGCTATGGGCTATGCCGTGCAGGGACACCCAAGATGGACAGGTCATAGTGGAGAGTTCTGACTAAATGCGATCCACCTGGAGCAGGAACTGACAAGCCACTCCAGTATCTTTGCCAAGAAAACTCCATGGACAGAAACAAAAGGCTAAAAGATATGACGCTGGAAGATGAGCCCCTCAGGTCGGAAGGCGTCCAACATGCTACTGAGGAAGAGCGGAGGACAAGGACAAGTAGCTCCAGAGCTAATGAAGTGGTTGGGCCAAAGCCGAAAGGATGCTCAGCTGCGGACGTGCCTGGAAGTGAAAGGAAAGTCCGACGCTGCAAAGAAAAATACTGCATGGGAACCTGGAATGTAAGATCTATGAACCTTGGTAAGCTGGATGTGGTCCAACAGGAGATGGCAAGAATCAACATTGACATCCTGGGTGTCAGTGAACTAAAATGGACGGGAATGGGTGAATTCAAGTCAGACGATTATCATATCTACTATTGTGGGCAAGAATCCCGCAGAAGAAATGGAGTAGCCCTCATAGTCAACAAAAGAGTGGGAAAAGCTGTACTGGGATACAATCTCAAAAATGATAGAATGATTTCAATACGAATCCAAGGCAGACCTTTCAACATCACAGTAATCCAAGTTTATGCACCAACCATCGATGCTGAAGAGGCTGAAATTGACCAATTCTATGAAGACTTACAACACCTTCTAGAACTGACACCAAAGAAAGATGTTCTTCTCATTATAGGGGATTGGAATGCTAAAGTAGGGAGTCAAGAGATAAAAGGAACAACAGGTAAGTTTGGCCTTGGAGTTCAAAACAAAGCAGGGCAAAGGCTAATAGAGTTTTGTCAAGAGAACAAGCTGGTCATCACAAACACTCTTTTCCAACAACACAAGAGGCGACTCTACACATGGACATCACCAGATGGGCAATACCGAAATCAGATTGATTATGTTCTCTGCAGCCAAAGATGGAGAAGCTCTATACAGTCAGCAAAAACAAGACCTGGAGCTGATTGTGGCTCTGATCATCAGCTTCTTATAGCAAAATTGAAGCTTAAACTGAAGAAAGTAGGAAAAGCCACTGGGTTAGTCAGGTATAATCTAAACCAAATCCCTTATGAACACACAGTGGAAGTGAAGAACAGATTTAAGGAACTAGATTTGGTGGACAGAGTGCCTGAAGAACTATGGATGGAGGCTCGTAACATTGTACAGGAGGCAGCAACAAAAACCATCCCAATGAAAAAGAAATGCAAGAAAGCAAAGTGGCTGTCCAACGAGGCCTTACAAATAGCAGAGAAGAGAAGGGAAACAAAATGCAAGGGAGATAGGGAAAGTTACAGAAAATGGAATGCAGACTTCCAAAGAATAGCAAGGAGAGACAAGAGGGCCTTCTTAAATGAACAGTGCAAAGATATAGAGGAAAATAATAGAAAGGGAAAAACCAGAGATCTGTTCAAGAAAATTGGAGCTATTAAAGGAACATTTTGTGCAAAGATGGACATGATAAAGGACAAAAATGGTAGGGACCTCACAGAAGCAGAAGACATCAAGAAGAGGTGGCAAGAATACACAGAGGAATTATACCAGAAAGATCTGGATGTCCCGGACAACCCAGATAGTGTGGTTGCTGACCATGAGCTGGACATCCTGGAGAGTAAAGTCAAGTGGGCCTTAGAAAGCATGGCTAACAACAAGGCCAGTGGAGGTGATGGCATTCCAGTGGAACTATTTAAAATCTTAAAAGATGATGGTGTTAAGGTGCTACACTCAATATGCCAGCAAGTTTGGAAAACTCAGCAGTGGCCAGAGGATTGGAAAAGATCAGTTTATATCCAAATCCCAAAGAAGGGCAGTGCCAAAGAATGCTCCAACTACAGTGGTGCCTCGACTTACAAACATCCCGACATATGACTATTTTGAGTTACGACCAGCTCCGGCCGCAAAATTTTGCTTCTACTTGTGACCGGAGCTTCAAGTTACAACCAGAAAAAGGCAGGGAAAAAAGGCAGGGAATTCAAATTGCTAACCGTTGGTAGGCAAAGAGGCTGCTTCTTTGTAGCTCTTTCGCCCCAGCGGTTAGAGTGAGTGCGATCGGAGGAGGCTTCGGACTGCCTGGTATGGTAAGGTGCTGCTTTCTGCTTTTTAAAAACTGTTCTGGGTGGGTTTTGCAGCGTGGTTTTGGGCTGGGTGGTGGGATTATGTTTCTATGCTGTGATGGGTCTTGCAGGGTTTGTTTGTTTTTTCGTGTTTTTTTCCCCATTTCCAATGGGTCTTGCGGGGTTTGTTTGCTTTTTGGGGTTTTTTTCCCCATTTCCGATGGGTCTTGCGGGGTTTGTTTGCTTTTTGGGTTTTCCCCTCCCCCATTTCCGATGGGTCTTGCGGGGTTTGTTTGCTTTCTGCTTTGCTTTTTTTGCATTTCCGATGGGTCTTGCACGGTTTGTTTAATTTCTGCTTTGCTTTTTTTGCATTTCCGATGGGTCTTGCACAGTTTGCTTGCTTTCTGCTTTGCTATTTTTTGCATTTCCGATGGGTCTTGCACGTTTTGTTTGCTTTCTGCTTTGCTATTTTTGCATTTCCGATGGGTCTTGCATGGTTTGTTTGCTTTTTGCTTTGCTATTTTTGCATTTCCGATGGGTCTTGCACAGTTTGTTTGCTTTCTGCTTTGCTTTTTTTGCATTTCCGATGGATCTTGCATGGTTTGTTTGCTTTTCTTTTCTTTTTTCCCTTCGGCCGGAATGGATTAATTGCATTTCCGATGGGTCTTGCAGTGGTTTTTTGTTTGTTTGTTTGTTTTGGTGATTTTGTTCTTCGGCCGGAACGGATTAATTGCATTTCAATGCATTCCTATGGGAAATGGTGCTTCGACTTACAACCATTTCGAGTTACGACTGGAGTTCCGGAACCAATTAAGTTAGTGAGTCGAGGCACCACTGTACCGTACAATTGCACTCATTTCACATGCTAGGAAGGTTATGCTCAAAATCCTCCAAGGCAGGCTTCAGTAGTATGTGGACCGAGAACTCCCAGAAGTACAAGCTGGATTTCGAAGGGGCAGAGGAACTAGAGACCAAATTGCTAACATGCGCTGGATTATGGAGAAAGCCAGAGAGTTCCAGAAAAACATCTACTTCTGCTTCATTGACTACGCAAAAGCCTTTGACTGTGTGGACCACAACAAACTATGGCAAGTTCTTAAAGAAATGGAAGTGCCTGACCACCTTATCTATCTCCTGAGAAATCTATATGTGGGACAGGAAGCAACAGTTAGAACTGGATATGGAACAACTGATTGGTTCAAAATTGGGAAAGGAGTATGACAAGGCTGTATATTGTCTCGTTGCTTATTTAACTTATATGCAGAATATATCATGCGAAAGGCAGAGCTGGATGAATCCCAAGCCGGAATTAAGATTGCCGGAAGAAATATCAACAGCCTCAGATATGCAGATGATACCATTCTGATGGGAGAAAGTGAGGAGGAATTAAAGAACCTCTTAATGAGGGTGAAAGAGGAGAGCGCCAAAAATGGTCTGAAGCTCAACATCAAAAAAACTAAGATCATGGCCACTGGTCCCATCACCTCCTGGCAAATAGAAGGGGAAGAGATGGAGGCAGTGACAGATTTTACTTTCTTGGGCTCCATGATCACTGCAGATGGTGACAGCAGCCACGAAATTAAAAGACACCTGCTTCTTGGGAGGAAAGCGATAACAAACCTAGACAGCATCTTAAAAAGCAGAGACATCACCTTGCCGACAAAGGTCCGCATAGCCAAAGCTATGGTTTTTCCAGTAGCGATGTATGGAAGTGAGAGCTGGACCATAAAGAAGGCTGACTGCCGAAGAATTTATGCTTTTGAATTGTGGTGCTGGAGGAGACTCGAGAGTCCCCTGGACTGCAAGGAGAACAAACCTATCCATTTTGAAGGAAATCAACCCTGAGTGCTCACTGGAAGGACAGATCCTGAAGCTGAGGCTCCAATACTTTGGCCATCTCATGAGAATAGAAGACTCCCTGGAAAAGACCCTGATGCTAGGAAAGTGTGAGGGCAAGAGGAGAAGGGGACGACAGAGGACGAGATGGTTGGACAGTGTCATCGAAGCTACCAACATGAATTTGACCAAACTCCGGGAGGCAGTGGAAGACAGGAGGGCCTGGCGTGCTCTGGTCCATGGGGTCACGAAGAGTCGGACACGACTTAACGACTAAACAACAACAACATGTCAACAGAGCATTACAATCTGCTGATGGCCAGCTGGATTCAGCAAAACCTCCTCTCCCCCAGCAGGAAAGACATATTTTACTGAAGATGTGTTTTGGCTCTGAGGCTGAGAGAGTCACTATTATGCTCCTGAGATCATTTGGTGAGTTCGTGGAAAACTAAACAAGGGATTTTGTGGGCCATATCCCTGTTATTCAACTTCATCTATTTTTCACTAGAAGTTTCAAATCCTTGCAGTTCTCTTGGGGTTCCCCAAGTGATTCCCCAGTTCAGCTAAGGACACATCTTGTAGTTTATACAGTACATTGCTCTTATAGCTATGAGTTCTGGCCATTATTACTCAACAACATACTGAATGCAGAAGAAGCATTCAAACAGCAGTGCACAGACCCAGAAGCCACTGCATCTCTGAGGAATTCCTTGCTTCTCACAGTTTGCACAAAGATTGAAACCTGGGCTGTAGTTTTAGTCTCTGTTAAGACCACAGATAACAACTCCTCTGCTTCTGAAACCCAGAAAACCCCAACGAGAGTTTGAATCCCACATCTGGGTCCTTGAAACACTCTTGGACAAAGGACAGACTGTTACGTTGAAAGTCATTGCCAGGTGGGTTTTGTTTGCATGCTACCACTAGTGCTCGCATTTGGTGAGTTCTGCTTCTCGGTCAATCCAGGATTATCAGCCTATCATTAGGTATGTACAATACTATTAGTTGAGTGCTTGACTCACCACCATGCCTTCAGAGGGGACCAAGAGTTCCCGGTGATGGGTCAAGAGGATGCCATTTTATATGGCATTTACACAGGGCTGTCTCAGAGCCTCTGACATGATGATCAAGATGACATCCCCCTCATGTACTATGCACAAAAGCCAACTGGACTGCCAGTTGAATATTCCTTCAACATTCATAATAGGGTACAAACTACAAACACGATCCTTGATATTTGTTGCTGGAAGGGTTCTTCTGGTTCTCCTGGATCTCTCTTTTGATACTGTACCATCAAACACACTGTCCTTCTGGACAGGCTCTCAGAGGTGGGGATTGTGGCTCTAGCATTAAGCTGGCTCCAGCCCTTCCTTGGAGACAATGTCCAGAGAGTACAGCTTGGAGAGGAGGTGTTCACTCCTTGAACCCTCAAGTGTCAGGGTTTGTCAATCTCCCCAATGCTCTTTAACACCTATGTGAAGCTGCTGGGGGAGGTCATCCAGAGATTTGCAGTGTAATCAATCAATCAATCAATCAATCAATCAATCAATCAATCAATCAAGAAAGAAAGAAAGAAAGAAAGAAAGAAAGAAAGAAAGAAAGAAAGAAAGATGCAGACCAGCCTGCCTTGAGCACGTTTGCTGCCTCCAGCTGCTCCGCCTAGGGCAAAAAAGAAACACAAAACAAGCAAGCTTAGATCAGACCCTCCATGGCCACTACATGCTGAAGCCCAAGTGCTCCTTGTCATTCTTGTCCCAGCATACACCAATCTCATGTGACCAACGCCCAGCCAATAGCACAGCACCGTCCCAGGTGCCTGAATTTCTAGTAGCAGCTCTGGGCATCCACCACAACTGAAGGCAGCATACTATTTTAACAGGCATAGGGCAGGTCACATATTATGCTTAGCACACAGCTCTCAAACCAAGAATCATGTGGTTTCCTCCCAGCATCTGCCACCTGAGGCAGCTGTATAACTCCACTTAATGGCTGTGCTGGTTTGCATCTAGACAGATGCACAAGTGTCTAAGATATCTTTGGGAAGAAATGTTACACTTCTCTATATTCAGTCCTTATAGCCTGTGAGTTTCTTTTGGTTGGAGTTCTGTCCACATCCACTCAGCAGTATGACCCATGGAATCAGTCGCATCATCTCCCCCATCGAGGATCAAGCTAAACATCAAGATTTTAAATGAATATACATATTTATTTATTTGTTTGTTTGTTAAATTTCTATACTTCACCATCTACTGGCATGCCACTACTCTGGGCAGTTCCCAGTGTAAGAGATATTACAAAACTCTGAGGAATATTATTCAACTCCAGTGCTTTGTAAAGCTTTGAGGACCTGAAACAAGGGACAGTAACGAACAATAATTAACAATAATGGGTACAGTATATCTCACTCTTCTGTATAGCTACATTAGTGACAGGGAGCAATCTAGGCTGGGTTGCTTTGGAATGGTGGGGCTTAATTAGATCGCTCCTTCCGTTCACATGGGAATATCGCTCCTGGAGCCCCTTCTGTTTTCTTGTGGGTCAGCATTAATACTGGGTTTTTATGCACACAAAGAGGGGGAAAACAGAATGACAGTCCATCCCACTCTGTAACCCCCTGCTGGAATGATCGAGATTGCTCTAAAAAACATTGACTGCACAATTTTCTACTTAGAGCATCCCCACCTGTTCCATGTGGGGAATTGATCCAGGTTTGGAACCTACTATTTATTTCAAACATTTAGGCTCGGTCCAAATAAACATGCTTTTCTTGCTGTGGGATTGCCTAGATCACTCCAATGTCAGGTGGATGATGTGTTCTTCCTACATGTCAGTGGTGATGTGCAGAGGAGGGTGTGGTCTGGCCATGACAGTCAATGGTACTCCCCATTCTATTTTGAAGTGAAAAGGGGCATTTTTGTTTTAATTTAATTTTTTAACTAAAAAAATACTTTCCTACTATAGCACTGCATCACTTAAGTGCTGTAGAGCTGAAGATATCCTGGCTCTGTAGCTTCGCCTTTACATATGTTTGTTGCCTGCCAGTTTTGCAAAGTTAACATTGCTTAACATCTGTTAATTAAGACTACATCGTACAATAGTACAGTAGGCAGTAATGTTTTTTTTAAAGATGGAAATGGATTTTGGAAATGAAAAGAATCAAAGGGTCACTTAGGGTTCTTCAGTGATGAAACAATGCAGTGCTATGCCACTTACCAAAAATTAAAAAGGAAGAAGAGGAGAAATGCAGGGCTGGAATATGCCACTCTGTACCTCCCTTCCTTGTGTGCATAAAAATCTGGCATTAATGCCACACCCCCCCCCCCCCAAGCAAACAGAAGCAGGCTGTTGCCCAACCAGCTGACAGTTATTGCAAAAGAGAAGGCGGGAGGTGGGGAGTGAGAAAGGGAGGGGTCCACTGAGACCAAATGGACCAAAATGGAGCAATCTAACACCAACATGTGGTGGACTAGATCACAGCTACAGGGACTGCACAAGTGATTTCCATGTGAATGGAAGAAGCGATTTAATCAAACCCCACCATTCCAAAGTATTTCAAAATGACCCAGTCTACATTGCTCCCTATTCTTATTGTAGCCATACCCTCAGTCTCTCCATTTTTCCCTCAGTTCCACCCATATTCTTTCTTTTAAGAATCTGTGACAGAGCCATAGAGAAGCAGAGACAGTTTATCATCGTCCCAACCTTAGCTTAAAGTTTTTAAGGCTGAAACTCTCTCTCACACACACATACAAAATTATGTCTCGGTTCATTTCATTTTCCTCTGTATGTTTCTGTTTTTCTTTTCTTTCTTCCACCATATCATCCCATGTTCTTCTCACCCTTGCCTTAGTAGGAGCCGTTGAAATACATATTCATGGTAAATGGTTGAGCTCCACACAGAGGCTCTCTCCAGTCAAAACTGCTTTCAGTCTTAAATTAGTTCCCCACCACCTTATGCTTCTACCTTGTTTCTGTTCCAAAATGGTTCCTTCCATTCCTTCAGACAGAAGCACTTTCCTTCTACAAGCTTGGGTTGCTGTCTCCCTCAAAACGCTCAAAGAGTGATCTCCAGCTCTCAGAGAACTGTCTGGTCTTAACCCAGGAGTGGGCAGCTGGCAGCCCTCCAGAGGTCACTGGATTTAAACTCCACCATCCCTCACACAGTGGTGGCTGATTCCCTTTGTGTTTGGTGGAAGGCACAGCAACCCAAGGGGAGGTGGTGCAGTCAAGGTGAAAATGAGTATTGACACCCAAAGAGGGGCAAGCAGGCAAGTGTTCCCCTGTACATTCAGAATGATGTTCTCTGCCTCTGGTAAGGAAGCAGGCAGGAGTGAGTGGATGACTAGGGGTACCCTGTAATGGGATAGCACCCCTTTTGTCCTAATAAATGAGCCACCACTGCCAATGGTAATGCTGGCTTAGGCTGCTGAGAGCTGCAGCCCAATATTATCTGGAGGACCCCAATTGCCGTCTCTTGGTTACCCATTGACGAACCATCTCAGGCAACCATTCCAGACAATCAGCCAATAAAATGCTTAACAAAGGAATGTAATCTAGCTCTGTGTGTGTGTGTGTGTGTGTGTGCGTGCGTGCGTGCGTGTGCGCACACCCACAGTTTTGTATCCATTCAGTTGGCCTTACTAATAAGGCCTACTGACCATGGATTTCAGAATTGTTCTTTGAGCTTCATAAACCACTTTGTTTGTTTTTGTGTGGAAAAGCCCAGTATGAATATTCTAAAACAGGGGTCTCCAAACTTTTGACCGTGGGGGCCACATCGTATATTTTCAACATTTTTGAGGGCCGAAGGAATGTGCATGCGCGTGCGTATGCACGCACGCACCTCCCCACTGAATGGACACCTTCCCGCCCGCCCGGACGCCCCCCGCCTGCCCCACGCAAACACGCACGCACACCCCCCACCCCCCACGCACACACAGGGTGAAGGGAATGGGCCGGATAAAACAGTAAGGCGGGCTGGATGTGGCCTGCAGGCCATAGTTTGGAGACCCCTGTTTTAAAATATCTAAAATAACAAGTCTCTGGATATCGTGGAAACTCCATGAATACAGGAGATTCTCTGCTGTGCACAACTATCCTGTCTCTCTAGACAGAAAACAAAGGTCAATAGAACAGGGGGAAGCATGACCACCCTCTTTCCCATTCCTTGTGCACAGAGTTTAGACATGACTAGAATGCTAGAATAGGGCATACATGGTTTGTAATTCTATTTTTACTTCCCACCATTTCCCCCAGAATAATTAAAGTTTTATGAATCTTTTGCTGTTTACTAAAGATTTCTAGAATAGATTATGCCACCTGGAATGTAATTTATTGCCTCTCTGCTGAATCCTCTTGTTAGCCATATTCTATGAATCTAGGAAGGACGACACTTCTAGTGACATGTTGTAGTTTCTTGTCTGTGATGTTATATCTGAGGTGACAGTTCTCAGGTCCTGAACAATCTAAACGTTAGGGATATATAAAGATCTAAACAACTAATAATCTAGTGGCACTTTAAAAGCTAATAATTGCCATCATCATGTGCCATCAGTTCTGCCTTATGGTGATCCTTTTCAGGGTTTTCCAGGCAGAGAATACTCAGAAGTGGTTTACTATTCCTTTCTTCTGGCAGCGCCCTGGGGCTGTGCAGCTTGCCCAAGGCCACACAGGCTGGCTCAGCTCGCAGGAGGCACAGTGGGGAATCCAACTCCCAACCCCTGGCTCTGCAGCCAGATACCTAACCACTGAGATATCCAGCCAGCCACCTTTAAGGTTAACATGTCTATTATAGCATGAGCATACAGATTGTCCACAATATCAGACACAGAGACAGAAACAGAGACAGAGAGAGAAAAAGGGAACTCTTAGTTTCTTAGTTGCAGGTGGGATAGGAGATGTTGAGGCTGGAAAGAAACGAAACACAATATGTACTGTCAGTATTAATTACATTGGCCAAAATCCTGTTGGTGATTTACATGTGCATGGGTTAAACTGTGTAGTGCACCACAGGGAACTGTGGCTAACTAATACAGTCACAGTACTAGACATGCACCGGTTGTGCAAATCAGGCACTTGTCTCATAATGTAACCAGTACCCATTGTTGTTATGTGCTGTCAAGTTGCATCCAACTTATGGCAACCCTATGAATGAGCGATCTCCAAAAAGTCCTGTCCTCAGCTGCTCTGCTCAGCTCTTGTAAACTCAAGCCTGGGGCTTCCTTTAGGGAGTCAATGCATCTTGTACGTGGTCTTCTTTTCCTGCAGCCTTCCACATTTCCCAGCATTATTGTTTTTTCCAGGGAATCCTGCCTTCTCATGATGTGTCTAAAACAGGACAGCCTCAGTTTCAACATTTTTGCCTCCAGAGAAAGTTCAGGGATTGCTTTGATCTAGGGCTCCCTTGTTCATTTTCCTGGCAGTCCAGGGAATCCACAAAGCTCTCCTCCAGCACCACATTTCAAATAAATCATTTTTTTCTCTGTCAGCTTTCCTTACTGCCCAGATTCCACACCCAGATATGGTGATCAGAAATATGAGAGTGTGGATGATCTTGGTCTTGGTCTTCTTCAGTGGCACATCTTTACATTTGATGATTCCCCCCCCCCCCCCATTCCTTCACTGTGGCCTTTCCTTGTCTCAGCCTTCTTCTGTTTTCTTGGCTGCAGTCTGCATTTGGATTGATAATTTAACCAAAGTATACAAAATCTCTAACCTTTTCAATTTCTTCATTGTCAATGCTAAAGTCGTGTAGTTCTTCTGTAGTCATGATTTTTTGTCTTCTTAATGTTCAACTGCAGTCCTGCTTTGGCACTTCTTTCTCTTTTACTAAAAGTAATTTCAAGTCATTTCTGCGTTCTGCCAGTTATATGGCGTTATCTGCATATCTTATTGATGTTTCTTCTGCCAATTTTCACTCCTCCTTCATCTGAAACTAGTCTGGCTTTTTGTACGATATGTTCTGTGTACAGATTGATCAGATAAGATGATAAAATGTGCCATTGTCTTACATCTTTGCCTATAGGAAACCATTCTTTCTTTCCATATTCTGTCCTAATGGTAGCTTCTTGTCCACAATACAAGTGGTGCATCAAGACAATCAAGTGCTGAGGCATACCCGTTTTTTCAGAACAACCCATAATTTCCCATGATCCATGCAACAGTCAAAGGCTTTGCTGTAGTCTATAAAGCATAGACTGATATTTTTCCTGAAATTCTTTGGTGCACTCCAGTATCCAGCAGATATTTGTGATATGATCTCAAGTGCATCTTCCCCCATTAAGTACATGGCAATTTGCCCTGTGAGTTACACAATTTAACTCTCACACACGTAAATCCCACACAGGAAGACAGTCTCATTATCATTGGCCATTCACCAAGCTGTTGCTAACACTGCGAATAAATCTGGTGCTAGGTGAACCAACCAATCAACACATTTGGTGTAGTAAGAAATCTGCGTCCTAATTTAAACCTCTGGTGAGAAAGTAGAACTTCCCTAATAAATTGTAACTTTGTCGTTTTCTTGCTGTAATCTATTGTTGAAGTTTCCTTGTTCCACAATAACTCGTTTGAAGTCAATGACAAAGAGGCTAAAGGATTCTAAATACTGTACACCAAATAATTGCTGGGTGGGAAGGGCCATTGATGTAACTGCCCGAAACGTTGAAGGTGTTTTGGTTTGGGTTTTTTTTTTTTTGGTTTTTGCACTGTCCAGAGAACAATCGTGACAAAGTGGGGTCTCTTTTGCTTGTGTTAGCTGAAAGTATGCAGAGTTTTAGTTTTCTTTTGAGCTGGAAACCTTTTTGGGAGCGAAAAATGACTCCTGACCGGTTTTTAATTGTTTTTATTATTACGGAATGTTGCCGTTTACTGTTTCAGAGTCTTTGCTACTTGTATAGTAAGGAACAATCCTAAACAAATTTATTGTAATTGACTATATTTTAGTGTAATGGACTCTGGCGGCCGAATTGTTTTCTTTTTCTCCGACTCTGTGAATCCCCCACCCTTATTATGTTTCCCAACCCCTTTTAGTGTTTGTCACGAAGCTGAAACCCCCTCTGTCCCACGCTACTCGGTTTTTTTTTGTTTTTGTTTTAATCTTCACCCTATTTTGATTTCCCCAAAGGTGGCTTTTTGGGTCTTCAGAGTTTCCGTCCACGTGACTTTCTGTTGAGTCCCGTAGCTTCCGAGAAACCGCACAACTACTGAGCTCTAAAGAGAGAGCAGGAGAGGCGAGCGAGGGGCAGACACGAACAGGAGAGCAATGTAGACACTCAGGGAGAGAAAGTGACGGATAAGCCAGAAAAGAAAGGGTAGTGAGATTCAGAGAGCTATACAGTAAGAACCAAAGGAGAACGAAGGCGGAAACGCTCTGCTCAAGGCACTTGAAGCCGGCAAAGAGAGGGAGTCTAAAAGGCAGGGGGAGCCATGCCCCATAGCTCTGACAGCAGCGATTCCTGCAGCTTCAGCCAAACATCTTCATCCAGCAAACAGGTACAGTTTGGACTGTTATTTCTGAGTTAGCTTGATGCTTTTCACTCTCTGTTCGCTCTCAGGAGAGCCTTGGCACTTTTGTGTAGCAGCATAATATACAGAAATTCAACAGGTGAAGCTTGCTGCAGCATCAACACTGGATTGAAACATTTTGCTGCCTGGGATGAAGCACAACAGTATCAGCTTCCATCCATGATGGTGCCTGGTACCGAAGACCACGGCATCTCAGGCAGAACGTCTAGCAAGCAGCTCTCTCCCCCTCTGTTGGTAAAAATGTAATTAATGATGATTGTGGTAGTAATAAATTTGCCTTTCACGACACTTTGAATTGGCTGCCTGAAATGGATGCTTTGTTAGACTTAATAGTAGGGCAAGCACTCCACAACAGAAAGGTGAAAGGACAATGAATGCTTCACCTGTTTAAGTTCTGCCTGGTTATGCTGAAACTACAGAAGGCAAGGGAATGGCCACGCTCAAAATAACATAGGACAAATCCTTCAGTTTGTATTTGGAAAGAGAGAAAGCACAGAGTGAGAACTAGAGAGATGGGAGAGAAACCTTTCAGTGGGGACTTCTAGGAAGTGGCTAAAGAATAAACCTGAGAGAATCTAATTTATGAATATAAAAACAAAACATAAACCTCAGTAAATGTCATTCATTGATGTGGCAGCAGAAGAACTGGTTATATTGTTAATGCAACAGGAAACTGCAAATCTGCTTGGCACAGCTCAAGCTGAGCCATTCTCCTTAGCATGCATTAAAACACCCAGGAGAGAAGCATCTTTTGAGAAGAGGAAAGGACACATGTTGTCTGAGCATATTTAAATGAGTCAAACATGCCCTTGAAAGATATATGTTGCTTTAAAATGAAGATCAGCTATTTACTTTGTTAAGAGCAGGGCCTTAAACTTGAACAAAATGCAAAGAGTTAATAGGTTATGTGAGTGGGACAGACTAGTCATTACATGGTTAAAGGCAGTCAGCAGATGCCTTAAACTCCCATGCAGGAGAAGAATCTCCACCAAGAAGAGTTGCTGTTAAAAAAGTAAAATTTCTAAGCTTTCCTAATCTACCATCTTCTACATGTATGGGACTGCAACTCGAGTCATCCCTTAGTATTGGGCATGCTGTTTGGGAATGATGGGCACTGTAGTCTAACAGCCATTCTCAACAGGGGCCATATGGCCTCCTGGCCTCCCCCCACCGGCACATTTGAAGGAGACCACAGACTGGAAACAATTCTTCACATACCACCTTATGAGGTTCATTATGTGACTTATACAATCCTGATTCAGCCTATATTTCTTATTATGTTCATGGTCATGGTCAAAAAAAGGTTGTGAATGGCTGGTCTAAGACATCTGGATAATGCTGCATTGGGGAAGGACAGTTTATCTCAGTGATGCACAGACCTGTATATTTGTGACAGAAGTCCCTAAAAGCCCTGGCCATCAGATGTGCTGGCTTGGGTTTCTGGGAGCTGTAGTCTAACAGCATCTGGGAACAAAGTTTGGGAACCATTTGTTTACCTAAACCTCTTGGTGGATTTACAGTACTTCTCTTGTGCTAGGGATCTGGGCAAACTTAGAGAGGGAGAATGTATCTATCAGTCTGACACGAATTCTGTTGCAAGTGAAATAGATAATTACTGAGATGAATTCCATTCATAAGATTTACTGCTTATATACTATCCTTAGATGACACTGGGAAGGCATCACATTCTTCTGTATGTGCATTTGTCTTTTCCCCTCAGGAATCTTCTGATGACATGAGGAAAGTACAAAGAAGGGAAAAGAATCGTATCGCAGCCCAGAAGAGCCGACAGAGACAAACACAGAAAGCAGATACTTTACACTTGGTAAGTGTTCTGTCAGCTCCCCACTGGGATTGCTATGGCAGAGGCCTAGGAAATTGTCCAAACAGAAGATGTGGTGGGAAAAGTGCTCCTGAGCTGAAAGTAGAGCTCATGTAATAAAATCAACCACAATGTGAAAGCCCCCTTTGCATAATTCAGACTTCATTTTGCTCTTGCCTTAACAGGCTGCCTATTGAGATCCCTGCAGGTAGAAACCTAAGGAGAATAATAGCAGCCTAGTTTGTTTTATATGCACAAGGATTCTTTCCCCCATAGGGAAGCATTCAGTTGTGTGACCCACCTGCTCTACCCTGTTTGCAAATAGTAGATCCAAGAAACAGGTTTGCCTTAATTGTTGCGTGTGTGACTCAGAGTACTGTCAGGTAAAATGATTCAGTCCTGTTGTTGATGACATTCAGCAGAATCGGACCATCAGGCTCAGCTGAACCTCGCAGAGCAAGTGCATACTACACCTCTCCTTGCCCCTCCCAAAATATATATATTGATTTGTGATTCATTGTGATTGATTTGTGATTCAGCTGTACTAGTTCTTTTTTTTATTCATTCACAAGTATTTGTACTAATCTCTAGGGAGAATTTGATAGGGAAATCAGTAGATTCTATCTACTTTAGAACAGTTATTTCTGTTGCATCTTCAATGATACCACAAATGGTGCTGAAATATGTTATACATTAGTCACATGATTATTACAAATGCTTAACCAAAATGTATGTCTTGCATACCCATGGTATGCCGTTCATGTAGTAGGGTGAGTGCATATACTCTGTGCCTGTTGCACATGAAGTAATGCCTGCCCTAAACACTATATGACAGTAAGCAGCAGTCACACATACAGGATACAGGGATGTACATCTCATTCTGGGGGATCCTGGCAGCGGTATACCGTGTTTCCCCAAAAATAAGACAGGGTCTTATATAAACTTTTGCTCCAAAAATGCATTAGGGCTTATTTTCAGGGGATGTTTTATTTTTTTCATGTACAACAATCTACATTTATTCAAATACAGTCATGTCATCTTCTGGTTGCTGCACAATGGTGGAGGGTGGGGTTTCACTTAACTGGGACTTATTTTTGGGGTAGGGCTTATATTACAAGCATCCTGAAAAATCATACTAGGGCTTATTTTCAGGTTAGGTCTTATTTTCAGGGAAACAGGGTAGAACAGGAAGAATGGGCATATGAACTGCTAGATCAGTGGTTTCCACACTTTTTGGCATCAAGCCTCTTTTTTATTTATGTGATACCCTAACACTTCCTCCCCTCCCCTTTACTCTCCGCCATCTGCTTTTAACAAAAAAAATTGTATCTGTAATTTAACATTAAAAAACTGAATAAATATTTTAAATGAAAAATAAGCAGTAGGGCAAAATGTGAATAAAAATATAATTTACCTTGAGAAGTAGCAGGCACAAAACAAATTTAATTTTCAGGAAGACAAAAAATGCAGTTGTGTACCACCACCCCACCCCTAGAATTTATTCGCTGCTTTGAGGTAGCAACCCAAGTTGGGAATCAGTGCTCTAGATGTTTTTGAACCACAACTCCCATAATTCCTTATCGTTGGCAATGTTGTCTAAGGCACATGAGAGTTCCAGTCCAAGAACATCTGACCACGCCTTACCCAGCCCTGACATGGAAGCTGAATGATGTATCCCAGTTGCAATGAACAGCAAGTGAGGGATAAAACTGTTCAAGCTGTATTGCTTCACAGCTACAGGTGTGGAGATCACATTAGTGCATCTGCCTCCACAGAGGTGGAGGGAGCCCTCCTTCCATTCAAAACAAACAAGATATCATGAGAGAGAATTTAGCCTTCTCTCTGTAATGCTAGTCTCATGTGTCCTGGGATTTTTCTTGAGGTTGCATTCAATTACCACCTGCAGTTTGAAGTGATAGCATCCAAAAACAGATGTAGCCTCTGTTCATCTTTCATACCCTAGTTTATGACTTGTGAAAATGAGGTTCTTGATTTGCCCTGGTGGGTGAAAGGTATAAGCAGAAGTATCCAACTCTGTCTATACTGCTCCAGTGTCTTTCAGCTCAGCCAAAGCCTGGTTGCTACAGCAGTCATGTATCTGTCTCTTTGCTTATTTCATTGTGCAAAAGTCCAGGCTGGGAGAAGTCATCAGACCTTTTTGCCAACAGAAAATAGTCAATCATGAAACAAACCAAAGATTTCCTCAGTGCTATTCCATAGGCAGACCATTCCACAGGTCTGTGATCCAGTCCATAGGCCATATATTACTATAGGAAAGGCCAGTCCACATGGCCACAGCCCTTTTGTCCAATGTACCCTTGTACCCTACAGGTAAAACCTGATTAACAGTCTGTTCCACTTTTAAAGGACCGCATGTTGAAAAGGGGCTGGATTTTAAAATATAATGTAGTGTTTGAGGCGTTTGTGACCATGCTGAGAAAATGTAGCCAAATCCTCACGACAGGAGCTCTGGCTTCAAGAGTCCCCTCTCACTCACAACAGCCTTCTTTGCTCACAGGACTATACAGGAGGATGCAGGCTAAGCCTCCAGTCTCTTCCACTTCACTACAAGTATAATTATTATTTTTTTGTAATGATCGTATGCTAGAGAGATACAGCCAGTTTCCCTCACTGAACCAAAACCAGAATTAGCACATCACTCTCCATCTTACAGCAAGAGCTGTAACAAGAGAGAATCTTCCCCTCTTTCTCTGCCAATCTCCAGTGAGGAGATAATGTAGTTGCCCCTGGAAAGACATATATATCACTCATATATATTGTATGTGCCATTCTTATCGTTTGTAAAAGCAGGCTTAATTATGAGTTGGGGCTCGTGGGAGACCAGTCTTGTGCTTCATCAGTATGAAATGGTTTCTCATAGTTTTTGAGCATGTAAGGAGAAAGGCTCCCCCCCCTCCCCCTCCCCGCCAGCCTTCTCGTCTGGTGAATTTCCCCATTACGTTGCTGCTTTCCCCAGCTGTTGAAATAAAACCAGCGAGTGAGACTTTCCTTCTAGGCCAATAACTGGTTTCCTGTGGCAGGTGGTTTTTCTAGTTCTAGATGGCAGTTATTGACCTCCCCCCCACCCCACCCCGGTTTCCCAAACTCTCCTCAAGGCCTGAGCTCTCTCAGACCAGGATGTATGTGGTGGCTTGGGTTGATAAAATATACTTTGGTGTGAGGCAGTGAGAACGTACAGTGGAGGATACGCAGCTATCATTTCTCATAAATCACTGGCTGGGGAGAGAATGCGGCCGAGGGTTGCAAATGTCATCTGCGCTCGGCTTTGAGGCTGGCTTCCCTCCTTGGGTTTGCCCAGAATATGAGCTGACAGGAAGAGCGTCAGTCAGTTTGGAAACTCTGCAAAGCTCTTAGACAAAAGCTTGTGAACGCACGTCCACAGACCCTCTCCCACTTGACGTATTTTAATATCACACCTCGGAGACAGCAATCCCATGCAGTCGATTTAAATTAAAAATACAAGTGGGTTAATAGAACTTAGTGTTTCTGGATTGTGGCAAGAGGGAGAAACCATTGCTTAGGACGTAACTGGGGAAATAATACAGCCCTTTCTTTCCTCCCCCCCCCCTTTTTTTAACGTACTGGGAACAAGGTGAAGCAAAGAAGATTCTAATTGAAAATTGTATCTTTAAGAGAGAAAATGGTAATACCTCTTGCTCCTTGTCTACTTTTTAGATCTCTGCTGGATATATGCACAAATAAAGACTAATTCCCACATTTTTAAAAAGCAAAAAAAGTAAAGTGTGCTGCTTATATACCACCCCACAGCACTTAAAGCACTCTCTGGGTGGTGTACAAGTTAATTATACAGGCTACACATTGCCTCCCCCCCCCCCCCCCCCCAGCAAGATGGGTACTCATTTTACCAACCTCAGAAGGATAGAAGGCTGAGTCAACCTTGAGCCGGCTACCTGGGATTGAACCCCGGGCCATGAGCACAGTTTTGGCTGCAGTACAGCAGTTTAACCACTGCACCATGAGGCTCTTTTAAAAAATAAGTTTCACATGATGTCCCCTGCCTGTTACAATGGACATTCACCATAATGGAGCCTTTTTCTATTCAACACCCTCTAGATATGTTGGAGTACAATTCCTTGTCAGCACAGATAATAGTAATGCTGTCTGGGGATGATAGGAATAGTAATCTAACACCTCTGGAAGGGACCACCTTGAGAAAGACTAGCATAAGATGAGTCAGGCCCACCCAACCATCCAGTCCTCAGTCATGGTAGGGTAGCAATTTCTGCATGCTGGCCAATGGGTGGAGGGGGGGGGGGAGGAAGGCAGCATCCTTAAAGGAATCGATCCCAGCAGCCAACCTCAAGAGATCATCTCTTGAGGAGAAAATGATTCCTGGATGCACTCTCCTGAGTCTTTCTTTTACTTGGCAGCTTTGGAAAAGAGAAGCTGATTGAGTTGCTTGACCCATACCTCCCATTTCCCCTGCAGGGGAAAATGAAATCTAACCATAAATTAATCATATAATAATTAAATGTAACCTCACCATAATAATTGAAGGAAACTAAGTTGCTTCTAAGATATCCTCTTACACTTTGTCAGAAACAAGGAAATATAGCACCAACACCCGAACATTTACATAAAGTGTACATATGCTGATATATACCATCATATGCACATTTAGAAATGTTAACAGTGATTCATATAGAAGTACAGCGTCTGTCTCACCATAGTGGGGAAGGCTGTAACTGGGTGATGGTGTATGCCCTCCAGGTGTGAACTCTGGATGGGCAATTTCAAGACCCCTGCATTTCTCCTTTTTTTTTTGTTTTTTTGTTTTTTAATCTTTAAATCAGGCTTGGACTAGACACCCTTCAGACAAAGGATGTTTTCTAACAGGGGACTGTCCTCTGACATATGACCACTTTACTAATTCGTACACTGCCTTTTTAATTCCAGGTCTAAAGTAGACTTGAGTCTAAATGTACCTTTGTATTTATTATGCATTCTTTTAAAAAATGCAAATTATATCCTTGGGGGTAGGGCTGATATTTATCTGGATCCAGCAGACAGGAGACAGAGAGTTTCCTCGGGTGCCGCAGTCCTAAGGAAAAACACCTCCTCTGAAGCGAGTTCTGGCATTAAGAGTTAACCCCTGGCTGGGTGCCTCAAAACAGAAGAGAGGGAGTTACTGGTGAATAGTTCTTACCTTCCTTGCTCATAGGACACACAGGAGGATGCAAGCTAAACCTCCAGTCTCTTCCATTTCACTGCAAGTATCAACTTACTTTTTGTAATCATCTTATGTGGGAGAGATACAGCCAGTTTCTCTCACTGAACAAAACCCAGAATTAGTACACCATTCTCCATCTTACAGCAGGGGCTTTCTTTTTTAACCATTTCCAAGTGTATCTTGAATTTTTTTCCCCCTACATGTTTGCTCTCCATTGAGCTTGGATTCTTCATCCAGGCTCCGCACAGACTGTGTTACCAGAGATAATGGTAATGTAAGAAATGGGTTTATTAAACAGGGTTATAGAAGATAGGCCTACAGCAGGGATTCTCCTTTCTTAGCAGAGAGAGGAAGGCGAGAACAGGGAGACTGGGTTGTATTTAAGGCTATAAGAATGTAGCTATGCAGCACAAGCATAGCATTTTGATGTTACTGTAATTATCTTGGCTCCATCCCATGGAATCATGAGATTTGTAGTTTGATGAGGTGCTTCAGATTCTCTGTCTAGTGGATGCCTTTCCCTCACAGCATAAAAGCTCTCTAGCAGAAAATTCTAAAGATCTCCGCACACCACAAATTCTAGGATTCTGTATAATGGAGACCTGCCAAAGTGCTATCAAACTGTTACAACAGTGTGGCATGGATGCAAATGTCAGTTTATTCACTCCTTTGATTTAACACAACTATGCACCTGAAGCGTTCTGTTCATCTATGCCACTGGCTCCCAGACTGGGGAGCCTGCCCTCCTGGGGGCACATTAATAAATGTAACGGATGGCTGTGGCCATCCATCAAGCATTCCTCTCCATTTAACCAGTGTTAGGGCTTGAGAGAGGGAACAAACTTGTGTATCAATAAATATGATGATATGCTATCCTGTCATTTCTGACTGACGGCAACCTTTTTCAGAGTTTTGAGGTACAAAGCACTCAGAAATGGTTTATCATTCCCTTCTTCTGGGAGTGCTTTAGGACTCTGCTGTTTACCCAAGGCTTTACAGATGCTTCTCTTGGGATTTTCAGTGTGTCCATGCAAGGTACAAATAGCCAGGCTGAAGAGGAGAGCCATAGCAGGAGCAGTGGAAGCCAGCGCATGTGCCGTGGGAGGACAAGGAAGATCTGGCTGAGGCGGCTGTGTGCATACAGGTGTTGGGCAGCACCTCAAAGATTATAGACAGAGGCAGGCCTGTTTGCAAACTGCATGAGTAAACTACAAAAGAGGGCTGACTTAAGCTCCCATAATAATCTCATAACACCCACAGAGATTAAAGATAGCTTTGAAGATGTTTAATGAGATACTTACAAACTGAATTTGTTTTGTTAAAATGAAGTTAGATGATTGTAAAGGCGAGATGGGAAGGTGTCAGAGTCTTGCAGAAATCAGGAGGAGGCATAATGCCCTGATCTGCATGTACACATGTCACTCGTGGGTGGGTTCAAACAATCCCTGCATGCATCAAAGGTCATGCAAACACATGGGCTGTCTCTGTCCATGCAACCACCATGCACTGTAGCCACCAGTCCACTACTAACAGCTGCAGCAGAAATGCTTCTGTGTTGCTCATGTATTTGGATGACAAAGTAAACAGCTCACCAGCATCCCAGGGTAAATGTGGAGAGAGCTGCTTTAGAAAAGGGGGACCGACTGACTAGGGTTACCATAATCCAGTTCTCTACCACTGTGCAGTCTAATTTGTACATTATGCAAATCAAGCACATTAATTGTTGCACTGTTTTTCTAAACGGTATGTTTCAGCCTTAGGATAATTTACACAGTAAGCACTGATCTGAGAGAGCCATATAGTAGAATGATTAATGTTAGGCTATCCGTAACCTGGAAACTGAGTTCAAATCCCAGATGAGTCACAAAGTTTACTTGCTGTCCTTAGCCCATTTTCTCAGACAAAACCTACTTTACGGTAAAATGAGGAGAGGAGAAAGCAGCTGGATAGACTGCTGGTGCATATGAATTTTTTTAAAATGACATTTTGTCCAGGCACATGACTTTCTGGTGAGATTCTTATGAGATGGCTGCAGTTTTTGTCATCGGTTTTTATCAGATCATGAAAATACCATAGGAATCCCCCATGAATGACACACTGTCATCTGATTTGCAAGAAAACAGATAGGGGAAACGCACAGCAAGTTGCAGAAATTGGGAGAATATAGGGTGATTTCCATCATAGATATAGATAAAATATTTTACTATAGCTAGAAAATATTCCAGCTTAATTTTCTTTGCCATATTTGACTTTATATACGCACACACACACATATAAAGACAATGTGCCAATCCAGTGTAGAAACCCTTACCCCATTAGCTGTTGTTTTGTTTTGCTATGAGACACATTGCAGATCCATAGCAGAGCTTGAAATTTTACTTCTTGGACTATACCATCCAGAGTCTATCAGCCAGAATAGTCACTAACCCTGCTGGCTGGTGGATTCTGGGTGTTGTAATCCAAAAAAGTAACTTTGCAGATATCTGTTTCCTAATAGGTACATCAGTGTCCTGTTATCTACTGATGTATAAAATCCGTTCCATTTAGTAGGATATATATCTGGGGGTGTGGCTACAAGGGGGGACCTGGTTTGTTTTGATATTTTTTATACTGTGTCCCTGCTGGTTTGTATGGGTGAAATCCCTGTAGCTATCTACATCAATTATTGTATTGCAGGAGTCCACAGGGACAGATGCAAAAAGCTATGAAAAGAGCCATCTTTGTAGAGATCAACAATCACCAGGAGCAACCCTTTGTCCTCTTTTTATTTTCCCCCCAAAGTGACATAGCGCTTATCTAATGCAGCATTACTTTTTGCAAGCATGGTAATATATATATATTTTAAACTAGAAAAACTGTTTGAAGAAGACAAGAGGCAGCCAGTTGAGAGGAACTACTGTAATAGTATGCCCATTCAGACCCCTGCAACTGCCCCTTTGCAACAGATTGGGCAATCGCACACACGAGAAAACAGAGAAAATTATTGCAACTGAATCAGAACAGAATAACTCATCCTCTGCTGGCTGACGAAAAAGTGATGGTTTCCCAGTGAAAAAAATTGGGCTTCCTCATGCTTAGCTTTACATTGTATAATCTTCTGTTTTTACTTAGATTTAATCCATACCAAACCTGATGCAAACTACCATCTAAATAGCCCTTGTAATTGCCCCAGAGTAAGTAGCTCAAAAAGCCACACCATACTCTCAAGGGGAACACATGTAGAATTGGTTCTACAAAGTGGACATTATCATTTCCTTATCACTGTTTGAAACCTCTTTCCAGCAATGTAATATTCATAATCAGCAGAGCTTCCAAAAATGTAAAACAGCTCCCCTGCCCCCAATTTTTACACTCTCTTGTTTTCTTCTGGACAGCACCTAGGAATGCCTGTGGAAGATAATATGGAATTGATCTACCTGGAAGGCCATAGAATTGCAGACACATAGAATCATAGAACTGTAGGGCCTGGGAGTCATTGAGTCCAACCCCACCCCCCCACCCCCAGTCAAAGGTGAAAATCAGTGAGATGCATTCTATCAGAGCTTGGAAAAATTATCTTTTTTGGGACTGTCTGTCTTTTTAGTATCATGCATATGCCGCATTTCTCCCAGTGAAGGGACTGAAAACAGCTCCATAATCGCCCAATAGCATTCTTTCTGTGCACTGTTTACAGGCAGTTCTGCAAGAACCAGGCATTCCCACAATTGGAATGTGTTCCCAGAATCTTTGGTTTCCATATCTCTGAGTTCCTGTTAAACTATGGATGGCTTTACTCATTGGCCAATCACACAGAAAGGCTTGGTTATTGGAAGAGAATTAGTCCAAACAGTGACTGCATATTTTCATTTACTATACCTCGGTTTTGTAAGGGCTAGAGGCACCCATTTTAAAATGAAAGGTTAGAATTTAGGCCAGCTGATAGGCTAAATGGCCGCTAGATGGCATGTCAAAAATCTGATCAGAACCCAGCCGGCTGTGTGAAATAGCATCCCCACTGCTGGCCCAGTAAGATCTATTCTGACACTGCAGAATGCGATGTATATCCCTGTATATGGAAAGCCCCCTTTTCACCTTGTCCGAACATACAGATGGCAGCGAAGCATCTCTTCCACGGGCAGCAGGAGCACAGCAGTTTTGTGCAGCAGTGACAAAAGGTATCGATAGCCCTTGCAACCTCTCCCGTGTATTCTTTCAGTGCGCGGGGAGGGGAACCTAGGAAGCTAATTATATTAATTATACTGGGAATCAGGCCCTTGGCCCATCTAGCCAACTCTTGTTGACTCCAAGGACTGAGGCAAGAATTTTTCCAGCTTGAGCCCAGGGTGCTGATGAAGACTGAAGTTGGGACCTTCTGTCTGCAAAGCATATGCTCTGCAAGTGATGCACAGCTTTTCCTTCTTGTGGGTTTTTTGGAGCTCCCTATTTGCTTGTGTGCATCCCGTTCCCCATTTCACTTTACATGGTTAGCAAAACACAGTGTTTGTATTTTCTGTTTTGAGCAGTGCTGAGAAAGCAAGGCAGAAACTCAAAACCCACAAATATTCTGTTAGACCTGTTTGCATTTATGGATTCCTGACTTTCTTTTCCAACAGTAAAGCCATTCGTCTCAAACTGCCTGTTGATTTCTGTGTCTGTCTTTTCTTTTTCTTTTAAAGGAGAGTGAAGACTTAGAGAGGCAGAATGCGGCTTTGCGTCGGGAGATCAAACAGTTGAGAGAGGAACTCGCAAACTTCTCCACGATGCTGAACTCCCATGAGACTCATTGCTCCGTTTTCCATGCGCAGCCGCCGGCACCCTCCGAAGTGCTGTACACCCCACTTTCCTTTCCCCAGACCCACATCAGCTCCCCATGTTTCCAGCACTGAGGTTGACGGTTAGGACTAGAAGAAAGCTTGCAAACTTCATAAGGCCTTGACCAAGGGCAAGGCCTCGTGTGTTTCACAACTGTGGACAGCTTGAAGTCTCCCTGTGCCCTTGTGGAGGACTGGCAGTGTCCTGAGGAAGAAGCAAAAAAAGTGACCTGGGATTTGGCTGCTTTGCCGAAAGAGGGACAGGCCAGCAGAGCTTGCAGAGGGTGAAGCCTGTGAAGGTCCAGATTGAGTGGAACCCAGGCAGCGATATGGTTTGCACTGGATATTTTGCCAAAGAACTTTGTGTATTACAGAAGTGCGTTTCTCTGTGAAATGTATGCTTGTGGCTCTACAAATGACGAGCTTGGGCGAGGGAGAGAGGGAGGTGAGAGTGTGCCACTATTTTTTTTTAAAATAAAGATGTTAACGCTTAGAACACTTTGTTTTCAAAATCTCATCTGACCTTCACTTGTGGATGATATACAGACTATGAAGCACCAAAACAGAGACAGTGGGCAAGGCGAGCATTAGGAATAACTGGAAAACTGTGAGCCAAATGTATTCTTACCTTAAACACGTTGTGAGCTTTGCTTAGTTTCCTCCCTAATATCATGGCTGGATATCTTTCATATTGAAGGTGGTGTGCAAAGCTGGAAATCCGGGTTACAGCTCCTTAAATCTGTTGGCCCACATCCCAACTCCTAGTGTCATGATTGAAAAGAGTTCCAAACTCTTGGGGGGGGGGGGGTTGGTCCAAGATCACAATTAGGATTATAGTGCTATATTAGTGAAGGGCTGTCAATTCAGTTTCAATTTATGGAGACCCACCCAGAATTTTTTAGGTAGAAAATACTCGGAAGTGATTTACCAGTTCCTCCTTCTGGTGGTGTTCTAGGGCCCGTGTAGCTCATCCAAGCCATGTAGCTCCGTGTAGCTCCACAGGTGCCACTGCATGTAACCCCATCAGACACATGTGCTCATGGTGATCCCTGCTGAGCCCTCTCCTGAGAAAAATAATTTAAACTGTTGTGCCTGTTTACAAATTTCATTTCAATCCCCATCTCCCACTGCACGGCTGCTCTTTTTCCTTCCCAGTTGGACACAAAAGCTGAACTCAGAAAGTTATAAGGCAATACACAGAGATTGTAAGCTGTGTAGCACATTGATTGACTGGAACAGTGCCTTTGACCCTTTGTGTCTAAGATAAAATGATAATACGAATTACATTAAGCAGGCACGATGATCTATTCTGTCTTTTTAAGAAACTAGGAAAAACCAGCCACACAAAAGTATGGCTGCATACCTTGTTGTGTTTAGAATTGCTACATTATCAGAGGCTGACCTACTGTACTTCATTACCCCAGTTGAAAAGGCTGTATACCAGAACTGGATTCATTGCCCACTATTGTATCCAATGACATCATTAGTGTATAACACTAGTTGTGGCATGATTTCCCAGTGTAACAATGGTATCCAATAAAATGCTTGTTATGCAACTCATTGCATAACAGCTTGAATGACCATTTGTGCAAGGATGCAGTCCAGCTCAGCTAGGAGTGATTTTTACTCTGTTAGGGGTATATTGGGTTTGGGCCTCTGTGTCTTCAACTGTGGATCAGATGACTGGTCCCAGGGAGGAAAGCTCTGCATGAAAGCAGTTCCAACGAGAATATTTTAGTTCAACGTAAGTTCATCATTTCAGAAATACGTGTTGGAGTCTCTGTCAGGGAGAGAAGCAGCAGCTACTAAATCCTTGATACGTCCTTTTGTATTTTAAGTACTTGTCCCATCTCATGTTTTGCTGGTTCCTGTTGCAATTCTCCAGGGGAGTTGAGACTGTGGTAACACTATCTAAGAGAAAAACATCTACATTATTTTCTTCTAAAAGGGGTGCTGTGAGACACATTGTTAAACAGAGAACATACTGTCCTCATGCTGGGGAATAAACACCACTGTAACACAAACATCTGTTGCCACCAGCAGTTTGTCTCTAGTGATGTTCTTCACTTGCACAGCAGATAGCCAAAAGCAAGGGGACAACTGAGGATGGAAAACCCCATGAAATATCCCTCAGCTAGTTTGTCATATTTATATATAGTAGGTGGGAGGAACTACATGGTACTGAAGCTAAGATTGCTAGCAAAAACTTTGCTTAAACTTGGGGGCAAGAGCTACTGTTTGTGAGGATCCTGATACTAATTGTGACTGGGTTTCCTTTCCCCAGTGAGGTTATCCCCCAATTCCAAACTCACAACCAGAGACAGTTCTGGTTTAAACGCTTTTAATTCAACATAACAGGTAACTTGTCAACAACCATTTCAAATCGTTCAACATAAGTTTCAGGAGTTTGAGCTTGAACTAAAGCATTTCCTTGAATAGTCCAAAACTTTGTCTCTAAGGCCGGGGAACTTCCCCAGACTTATCCTCTTCTGAGATTAGATGAGGGGGCTGACACAGAGCTGAATACAGGTTGCCACAACATGGGAGTCTCGCCCAATTCCCTCCAACCTTTCTCCCTCTCTTCCTCATGGAACTTCCCATCTCTCCATGAGGCGTCTGGCTTTTCATCCCCTTCTCTGGGGCCAGAGGCCATTCTTTCCCAGATGTCTTTCCTGGTCCCAAACCTCCTTTCTCCTTTTCCAAACCTCTGCATTCCTTTCTCTTCCTCCCTTCACAGAAGGAAGGTTTACGGCATGTGTGTGTGGCTGGTGTCGTCTTTGTCTCACTGTGTCCTCCTTAAGTAGCTTCAACTGTACCAACTCTCCAGTTCAAGGGTCTTCCTTGGTGACCCAATGCCAGCCCTTAGATCTGGTTGAGGCACTTTCTCCTCTTCCACGAAGCATATCTCTTCTTCCCTCTGGATATCCTTCACTTTACCCTCTTCAGGTGGAGGGTCTTTGATCTCTCCTTTTCCTTCCTCAACGGGTTAGTCTGGTGCTCTCTCTTCACTTTCTTCAGGCTGACGGTCTTCTACGCTTTCCACTCTCACACCTCCCCCTTCCTCCTTCTCTTTTTCTCTTTTTATTCCCTCTTCCCTTTCAGGCTCCTTCTCCTTTGGTCATTGTTCATTTCCCAGGCTTCCTGCCTCTCCTGGGCTGTTGGGTCTAGGGGGTGACTCTAAGCTTGTTACCTTCATGCCAGACTCTTTTGGGGAGCAAGAGGTTTCACAATCTTCTGTGTTTAGGAGAAGAGGGGATGGCATGTGGGAAGGGGCATTCACTTCCCTGTCTTCTCTCTCACAGGATGCCCCTCCAAGTGGGCCATGCCCTCTTAATCCAGCATTGCTGGATTAAGAGAAATAATCAACATTAATCTCCTTTTTCTATATTCTACTATAAAGGCATAGGGTTGGAGAGCCAGATACCAACAGGTCAAATGAGAGTTAGTGTGTTTTATTTGATAGAGCCATTGCAAGGATGCATGGTCTGTTATAAGGGTAAATGGTGCCCTTAGCAAATAATATCTTAATAATATCTTAGTGGCCCATTTCGTAGAGAGGTCTTCCCTCTCTATAGCAGCATACTTCTATTCTTGACAGGAGAGTTTTGGGCTGAGATAGAGGATGAGATGTTCCTCCCCTTATTTCTGTTGGGCTCTAATCCCTCAATCCAGGGTGCCTGTTTGTAAAATGAAGGACTGAGGGAAGTCAGGAGTGTTGAACTGGTGCATCCATTATGGTGTGATGAGGTGCTTCCCCACTCAATCTATGGACTGTACTTGAAGATAATGAAAGATGAAGAAGAATCATGGTCAAAGGTCAAGTAGGGAGCTAACTTAGCATGTTCTAGGTAAAGGTAAAGGTTCCCCTTGACATTTAGTCCAGTCGTGTCTGACTCTAGGGCGCGGTGCTCATCCCCGTTTCCAAGCCGTAGAGCCAGCGTTTTGTCCGTAGACAGTTTCCGTGGTCACGTGGCCAGTGCGACTAGACACGGAACGCTGTTACCTTCCCATCATGGTGGTATCTATTTATCTACTTGCATTTGCATGCTTTCGAACTGCTAGGTTGGCAGGATAGCATGTTCTACCACTTTCCTAATAGGAAACTGTATGAGACTTTGAGAGAGAAAGAGGATTCTATCCTTAGTATTTTCAGAATTCAAGGGTTGTCAGTAGCTACAATAATGCTTCTGAGACCAGTGCCCTGAAAGACAAGTGACTCAAGTAGGTCACAGGTGTAGAGGAACTAGTGCGCCTGCCTTAAGTGGCATGATACATACATCCACCCTGGAGCCACCAAGAATCAGAAGCAGAGGCGGTAGTGTGGAGGCCTGATGCAAGACATTTCATTCCCTAAGCAAACATCTGATGATTTTCAAATAGATTTTAGCAATACATGGCACACCTGCTTCACCCAAGCCAAATGCACAGAACCCCAGTCATCACACCACACACAGCGAGAGTACTTGGGAGATCCAGAATCTTATCCCCACCAGGACATTAAAAAAAACATGTTAGGCTTTGTTGTACACAGTGACATCTATTGGCACTACAGAGAACTGCAGCAGAAAGTGGTTGTGCTTAATCATACAATAGAATTTAGAACGGGAAGGGACCCCAAGGGTCATTGACTCCAAATCCTTTACAATGTAGGAAATCCACAATTAAAGAGTCTCTGACAGATGGTCATCCTATATCGGTTTAAAAATCTCCAGTGAAGAAGAGTCCCCCATTTTTCAAAATAGTCAATTCCATAGTCAAACAACTCTTACTGTCAGAAGTTATCCCTATTATTTAATCATAATCCCTGTTCTTGTCATTTGAATCTATCACGTCAGGACCTACTTTTGTTGTTGTTATGTGCCATCAAGTCACCTCCAGCTCATGGAGACCGTATGAGTGAGCAAACTCCAAAGGGTCCTGTCTTCACACTGCCCTGCTCATCTCTTTTAAACTCAAGTCTGTGGTTCCTTTAGGGAGTCAGTCCATTTCATATTTGGTCTTCCTCTTTTCCTGCTGCCTTCCACCTTTCCCAGAATTATTATCTTTTCCAGAGAATCCTGCCTTCTCATGATGTGACCAAAGTAGGACAGCCTTAGCTTCAGTATTTTCGCCTCCAGAGATAGTTTAGGCTTCATTTAATCTAGGACTCACTTGTTTGTCTTTCTAGCAGTCAAGGGTATCTGCAAAGTTCTCCCCCAGCACCACGTTTCAAATGGATCAATCCTTTTTCTGACAGATTTCTTTACTGTCCAGTTTTCATACCCATATATTACATAGTGATCGGTAATAGAAGAGTGCGGATATTCTTGGTCTTGGTCTCCAATGACACATCCTTACACGTGATATTTTCTAATTCCTTCATTACTGTCCTTCCTAATCTCAGTCTTCTTCTGATTTCTTGGATGCAGTCTCAATTTGGGTTGATGGTTGGACCAAGGTATACAAAATATCTATTTCAGTTTCTTCATTGTCAACGCTAAAGTTGTGTAGTTCTTCTGTAGTCATGATTTTTGTCTTAACATTCAACTACAGTCCTACTTTGCCACTTTCTTCTTTCACTTTCCATAACAGTCATTTCAAATCATTGCTGCTTTGTGCCAGTAAGATATATCATCTACATATGATGTTTCTTCTTCCAAATTTCACACCTCCTTCATCTGAATCTGGTCTGACTTAATAAAATAAAATAACATGCACCATTGTCTGACATCTTTACCCATAGGAAACCATTCTGTCTCTCCATATTCCATCCTAACGGTAGCTTCTGGTCTACAATACATCAGGACAATCAAGTGCTGTTGCATACCCATTGTTTTCAGAACAACCCATAGCTTCTCATGATCCACACAACAGTCAAAGGTGTTGCTGTAGTGTATGGAACATAGACTGATCTTCTGAAATTCTTTGGTGTGCTCCAGTAGACAGCAGATATCTGCAACATGATCCCGAATGCCTTTTCCTTTTCAGAAGGTATTTCTCGTGCTCCATAAAAGGTGAAAGCCTTTGTTGCAGCCTACTCTAGAGCTGCAAAAAACATGTTTGGGCATCTTCTAGCCCTTCAAGATATAAAGGGGTAATTAATCTACATTAAATGGTGAATAAGGAATCTGAAGATGTTTGATTCTTGTGACAATTCTTGTTCTCCCACCTAGTTTCAGGTTGAGGGGGTCTCTGCCTCAGGACCAAATTGTCAGGAAGTCCCAGGCAATTCTCCATGTAGCTGCCACCACCCCAGTGGGTTTTCTTAATTATTGTTATTATTTTAAAGTACTGGGGAACCTTTACAAAATCATGTACAACTCAGCAGAGTGACGAAGTGGATCGGACTGGAAATAGAGCCTCTCCCTCTCTCAGTTAGCTTGCAATATCACACTTCCAAGTTTTATAAAGTGTATTAAAAGAAACCACATAAAGAAAAAGAAAAGAACCGAGCAGATAGTTGCCAACAAAAAGAAACGGTTCCAGAATCACAACAGTGTGGCTATAGATTACAAAATAGGCAAAGAGAACCTTAAAGGTGATATTTTGCCCTGTTTTAAAGAAATAAGTTTATCCTGCTTGCCTAAAGCCTCCGACCTCCCCCCTCATCTCATACTGTGAGCTCCTAGGGAAAGACAAATACAATACACATTACAGTTCCTAAGTAGAATGAATCATTTCGTTAATTGTCTGTAATTACTGGTAATCCTGTTTTGAACCAAGCAGGGAGCAGTGAAACTGAAGCATACCCCAAAATCAAGGTATCTTGCAAATCACCTGGAAGATAAATAGATGGTTAAAGCATCATCCTTAGTTTACATATGGCAATCTTCCTTGAATTCAAACACCCTTTGACAGTCCAGGATGAACAGAAATTCTGCTGAATTAGCATTTCCATGGCACACTTTGACCATTTGTTTCAGAGGAATAACAGTATGTTTAATTAATCCAACTAATATCTGAGAATAATTTCTTCACAATTGTTTATCTGCCTTCTGCAATGTGAACATGTGGGCTGTTCAGACTACCACGTGATTCAAGGGAGCTTCATTTTATTTCTTATGCCTGTTTTCAAGTTTCAAGCAGGGTAACTCACACCCTGGCAATTCTCACAGAAGAATCTCTTCTTATCTTCTCTGAGCTCTTGCTGTTCTTTCCTTCCCTGTGGAAAAAATCTCAGTCTGCCAAATTTTGTGAACATTACTTTCTAATTATTACTAGCTGTGGGTAACATCCAGCAGGAAGGGGATACAGGAAGGTAGCAGCAAGGTATTGCAAGGTGATAGCTGTGTACCACACAGATTTTCTTCTCCCTGCCCAGCCCTTGTCTACATGATGCCGTGGAGGATTCTGGACCATCTTCATTGTTAAAGTAAGAGTCAATGGTGAATGTATGGAACAAGAGTAAGGTGCTCTTCATCACAGACAGAAAAATGACTTGGACTTGCTTTTTAATAGGGTGGCCACTTACACAACACCAAAAAGAAAAAAGAAAAAAAAAAGAAGATACTCAGCACCAGAGAAAAAGGCTCCAATTTTGAATCAATTTGTATATGTCAATGTATATTTTTCCTTGGCTATATGAGAGCCAGTGTGGTGCAGTGGACAGAGTGACAGACTGGGATTCAGGACACCAGGTTTAAATCCTTGCTCAGTCATGGAAATAGTGGAGTGATACTTGTAAAATCACTCCTCAAATATCTCCCATACCTTGAAAACTCTATTAGGGTTACTATAAGTGGGATTCAACTTGACAGCACATAGCGCACACACATTTTTTATATGCAGATGCAAAATTAGAAGTGAGTTTTATAATTTCAACAGATTTACTAAATGTCACACCTTAACAGGAAAGATTGTGACTAGATGACTTGTGTGCCTGCTTGCGGAGTCTGCTGTGCAGGTAGTCACTGTGGGTTAGCAACTTCAAGATCCTTGACCTCTTTCCTTATTTTTAAATCAGACTGAACAGCCCTTAAAATAGAAGATACCTTCCAAACAAGGGCTATTCCCTGGGGGGAAAACCCCAAACACCATTTCAGCATGCTATTCTCATTTCTGCTTGTCATCACCTGCTAATGTACTTTGTGTTTCACCTGCTAATTTACTTTGTGCTTGAGGAAAAACTCAGTCACTTGAGGGACTGTTCAGGATAACTTGGTAGTGCTGGGGTATGTGCGTGTAGAGGTTTTTTAGGTCGCAATCAGTCAACACTCCAGTGTTGGTGTTGTTTTCTTTTTCTTCCTTGAAAATAAATAAAAACATTCTGGCCAGATTTCTGTGGGAATTGTGCAACATAAACTGGGGGTTGCATAAGAAGTGCATGTAACCTTGCTGTCCGCAGTGCTTTTTGGTCATCTTCTGGTCACACATTTCATTGGGTATGTGAGAGATTGTTCGAAAAATGCAAAAACCGCTTGTGTAATTCACCTTAGACATGGGGTATTTTGCAATAGGATTTAGGCCTCAGATTCTCCCATTTTTTGTACAATGTAGAGTAAAAACCTTTAAAACGTGTCAGCCTTTACCACAGCATGCTGGTTTCTGATTTCTCCATACTCTTCCACCCTGCCGGTCACTTTCCACTCAGTTAACTTGCCACCTCTTGGAATTTCCATTTCCACAAATACCCGATCTTCTTCTTTGCCTTGGAACTGGAACCATCACTTTCTTTTCAGTCTTATAGTTTCCATCATTGTCCCTAAGTTTTTTAAAAGCGTCCATTCCATTCCATTCAACTGAGAGATGGCACATTTCTTTAGCTAGGTTTTTCAGCTGCTCACATGTCTACCGTTATGTCAGGCAAAGCTGTGGTTTCTGCATTTCTTTCTCTCAGGAAGATGTCATGACAGGAAGAAAAGAGGCAAAATCTATGTCGTGTGACCCAGGGAAATGGAATGATGGTGGTTTCAGGGCACATCAAAGAGGGTCAGAGCTTGGAAACATTGTTTTTTAAAAATATATAATATGGGTCCCAGAATCCCTCAATCAACATGATAGGCCTTGTCAGATGGGGGATTCTGGAACTTGTAGTAGAAGAAAGGAACTTTTCCAGTCTTTAAAGTATTGTCAGTATGGTATAATGGCTAAAGTATTGGATTGAGAATTGTAAGGCTCTGGATTCTAGTTCTTACTGATTTTGCTGAGAGACCATCCACTTTGGACTTCTCTTCTCTTTGAACTGTTTTTCAATCTCGCTGGCATTCCTAAGACCCTGGCAAAAAACAACAACACACAACTAGTTCTTGAGTTTGCTGTGTTCCTCATTCCTACAGAGATCCCTTTTCCTTTTATGTTATGTCACTTATATTGCAAGCCTTCCACCAGTTACTGTCTTAGTGATCTCTGTAAGCTGCACTGGAAGTCTTTTGATCTCAGCTAAAGAGTGGCAGGTCAAAAAAATCTTTCAAACAAGCAAATAATGAATTTACCAAATGCCGTATGTTGTAGTGGTGGCTGTTAACTTTGATGCCTTTGAAAATAGGTAACATAGCTTAATGAAGACTTTAATCTGTTAACAGCTACTAGTGACATTAGTGAATTTATATATCATAGGTGGGAGAAACTATAAGTACTCAGTCTAAGATTACTAGCAAAAACTTTGCCTAAATTTGGTGGTGGTGGGAGACTATATTTTGTGGGAATCCTGATACTAATGCATAGTCAGGAACCAGGGAAATTATTTATGTGAGTTCAGAACTAGAGAATTGGTGAGAATAAATTTTAATTATTGGGTAAGCAACAAACATCTTGAAAGAATAATCTGTTGATATGTCATGATATGGTCTCAGGAGGTCCAGAACTAAGGGGGAAATGAAGGTTTCAAGTCAATGGGTTCAGTTTAAGCAAATACACATGTAATAGAATGAAAAGCCAGGTGAATTGTCTGTGCTGAGGCACAATTTTAAAAAGAGGGGCATTGGTAGTTCATGCTCTAAACAGCAATGTGTGCCCTGATCTCTTATGGTGTGATGAGGTGCTTCCTCACTCAGTCTATGGACTGTGCTTGAAGATAATGATAGATGAAGGAGAATCATGGTCAAAGGTCAAGTAGGGAGCTGACTTAGCATGTTCTACCACTTTCCTAATAGGATCAGATAAGAACTGGATGAGACTTTGAGAAAGAAAGAGGATTCTGTTGCTATCCTTAGTATTTTCAGAATTCAAGGATTGTCAGTAGCTACAATAATGCTTCTGAGACCAGTGCCCTGAAAGACGAGTGACTCAAGTAGGTCACAGGTGTAGAGGAACTAGTGCGCCTGCCTTAAGTGGCATGATACATACATCTACCCTGGAGCCACCAAGAATCAGAAGCAGAGGCGGTAGTGTGGAGGCCTGATGCAAGACATTTCATTCCCTAAGCAAACATCTGATGATTTTCAAATAGATTTTAGCAATACACGGCACACCTGCTTCACCCAAGCCAAATGCACAGAACCCCAGTCATCACACCACGCACAGTGAGAGTACTTGGGAGATCCAGAATTTTATCCCCACCAGGACATAAAACTTACTGGATATCCTTGGCCATTACTGACTTGTTCACCATGAATTACCTCACAGGAATTATGAACCTATGTTGAATCTCTCATCTGCCTTTGAAAACAGATAGCACAGATGAATGAAGACTTTAATCTGTTAACAGATAGTATCATTAGTGAACCCTCTATGTTTGCAGGCAGTGTACCTCATGGTACTGGTGACAGGGGAAAACAGAGTGGGGCTGGCATTTACATATCATGCTTGTGAAGCAGGAGTCCTTTTTCAGAAAATCCTACCAATCCATATTTCCTCCCTATATAAAAATAATAAAAAAATAACTTTAAGCTTGCTGCTTTTTCATGACACCTTAGTCACCTCATAAGCTTTGCAGTGGGCTGGCCGCCGCTGAATATAGAATACTAAGTTGGATGGACCTTGACCTGATCCAGCAAGGCAATATTTATGTTTTTCCCCCAGAACATCTTAGCTACAGCACAGATGTGTTCAGAATTAGTGAGTAAACTGGCCACTTCATGACTGTTCCACAACCTTTACCCTTGCTCTGTCATGTTCTCCACTTGGCTCAGAGTTTACAACTCTTACTCATGAGTCTGTGAAGAAACATTGCCTTCATTCAAACTTTTTTTTTTTTTTAAACTCTGGCCTTACAGACAAGGGCAGGCTTATTCCAATCAGACCCTTGCTATTTTCACATGAAAATACAAGATGACTTGCTGTGATCCCATACATTGTCACTATCTGCAGAACCTGACAATGTGAATGTAGTCCCAGCTCTCCAATCATGACCCCTCCCCGAGCCAGCAAGGCTAGCACCATGCTAGCTAGGTGATCCTGGGTGTTGCAGACCAAAAAAGCGACTTGTCCGGCTCTGACTGTCTGCCATATTTCCTTCTGAAAATCTCTGTTTTCTGAAAGGAGCAAAGTTCAGTTAGCTGTAGGGCCAACTTATGCATTATAGACAGTTTGCCATTTGAAGAAATAATTTAAATGCTGAAACCTTCTGATGGTCACAGCAGGAGCTTTCCACACTTCCCAGGGTTTTTTCTTCTTCAAACTACCTTGATTTGTTTTGGGACTGGGCATCAGGTGATAAGCACAAGCTTTGTTTGTAGGCGTGATTGCTCCATCACAACATCTTTTTGCTTTGCTGGCAAAATTAGAGAGTGGGAGGAAGGGAGCAAAAACAAGGCAAACTGTTGTGGCACTTCAAGGACTACCAGAGTTATTTCAGTGTGAGCTTTCATGGATCAAAAAAAATCCACTTATTCAGACCTATATAGATGTCCTCTATATTTATACATACCTGCCTAGAGTAGGACACATGACCAGACAAGGAACTCGATTTTAAATTTTCTGGAGCACTAACCAGTTTCAGCTTGTGGTGTGATCTAAATAGGGTCACTTGAAGTTGTTGGGAGGAGTGATATGCCATTTGGTGTAATCCTTGCGTCCCAATGGCATATTGTCCTTGAGAGTCCTCTGACTCCTTCCACTATTAATTGAATACTTCCCCTGCTCCTCTGCAGAGGAGCAGGGGAAGTGAAATTATTATTTTTGCCTGTGGTAGACCATCACAGATGCACTAAATCACTTAGATTAATTTATTTTTAAGTTGCTTTCTTTGCCTTGTATGTAGTGCCAATCAAGAAATTCCCTGCAGTTGTGGTTCCAATCAGCACTTCACACAACGGCAAAGAAAAAAAAGTTGAATTTAATCTAAGTGATTCAGCACAACAGCAACGGTCTAGCAGAGTAAAAAAATAATAATTTCATTTCCCCTCTGCAGAAAAGCAGGGAAAGTACTCAAGTTTCTGATATCCTGCAGTGACTTGCTTATTAAGTCACTTTGCGATACCAGAAATTGAAACCGGAGGGAGCCTTGGCAGCTTTAACAGTTACAGGGCTCAATTTTACTCATTTCCCAGTGATCACACATGCTGTAAATGGAGCACAGCAACATGCACCATAAAAGTAGAAGCTCCTGACAGAAGCTGAAAAAGGTGTGGGGGCAAATTAGTCCACTTCAGTGATTATGTCATGTGATTTCCAAAAAAAAAAAAAAAAAGGAGCGAACCAATCTGACCTACAATGTACTATCAGTGGGACCAATACCTGTCTGAATAAGCCCTCAATTGGTTTTGCTGCAACAGACTACAGACTAACATGGCATCTCCTCTGGAATTTTCTGATTGTCACAGTGCTTTTTGGAAGAGGCATGTCACATGTAGTGGCAGCACAGCATTTCATCTATATTGCATCTGCAATTCACATATAGTACACATGAAAACTGACACTTCCAAAGAATCAAAAACGTACTCATAAAAAGTTACAGGCAACAACTATTTCTCAAATTATATGTCCTACAGTTTTCAGGACAAGCACTCATGCTCCCACCACACAGTCCAAATTCCTGGGTTTAACTGTTCATTGCTCAGAAGGTTTGCCTTTGGGTTTTAATCCCTGGTGGACCATTATACTGAGTCAGGGAAGATACCCTAGCCTGAACTGGGCTTGGAGGACTCGTTCTTCTTCCTCCATCCATGAGCTGCTCATGATTCTACTGCTGTGTCTGAATGGCTCCAGCACATTTCACAAAATTTGGAAATGCCATACAGAGATCGGGAGATACATTAATACAATCATCCTTAAACAATATCTATCATTCCTTCCTTCATTCACTCATAGATTCAATCTCCTGCTGTTCTCTCGATATTGTGACATAGTATTTCATACTGGGATTGAAAACAGATACAACTAAAACCATAATTAAGTGTTCTCGGTAATGGATTTCCAGTTTGAGTTAGGTTGTCTTAGATTTCTTGACTCCCCACTGTTCAAATT
Organism: Intellagama lesueurii; assembly: GCA_037013535.1. Classification (NCBI taxonomy): domain Eukaryota; kingdom Metazoa; phylum Chordata; class Lepidosauria; order Squamata; family Agamidae; genus Intellagama; species Intellagama lesueurii. Next base: position 37,456,668 of record JBAJHW010000001.1, on the reverse strand, counting down.
ATACCTGTTTTCCCCTTGACCTTAGGGCTCTGCAGGAAATGTGCTGCTTTGCTTACTCAGAGAATTTGGATTAGTCTTACGCTATGCAAGGAAACGCAAGCACTTTTCCTCCTGCCACTTCCGAGGAGCAAACCTGGGAACTTGACACATTATTTTGTCAACCTCCCACCTGACCTCTTTGATGTGTCTGGATGCATCATGCCTCCTTGCATCGTGCAGCCAGAAAATGCTGGGTATGTGACAAGATATTCTGGATGTCCTCATGTTGCAAGCCTTTAGGATAAGGTCTTTTCTTGTGTTCTGTGGGCAGAAGAATTAAGATTAGTAGAACAATAGCCAATACCTTTTTGCTTTATTTAATAACACTGGGGTGAAAATAAGCAGCAGGTACTCAGCAGTACAGCAGGGCTCATCTGCTTTAGGTCAGGAGAGAGGTGCAGGGGGCCTGCAGGGCCCCGCCTGTGCTTTCTTGCTCTTGAGAGTGTTGCTTCTCCCTAAATTCAGAAGAAGTGACTTTAAGTTTAAACATCCAAAGTGTGAACTAATGAGTGTAAAGACATGAAACAAAAAATAATTTTGTGGTGAAGCTGAACAATTTCATTCTCATAGTGGAAAGGCATTTCCCCCTGCCACGTAAGGGTGGCTTTTCACCACAGCAGAACCTCCCTCTGAAACCTTGAGGTAAAGTGCCCTCCATCCCAATCCACAAGCCTCCCCTCTTCTCAACAAATAAGCAAGGCAGATGATTTTCTCAGAGGGATACTCATCATGCATATATTCTTGTTTGCTGCACAATGGCGTCCTACAACCTTGGCCTAGAAGAAGACTGAAAATAATAATTCTGTGCTGTCAAGTCAATTCTGACTTATGGCAACCTTCTTCAGGATTTTCCAGGTCGAATACTCAGAAGTGATTTACCATCCCTTCTGGGGTGCCGTGGGACTGTGCAGCTTGCCCAAGGCTACACAGGCTAGCTGTTTCCCATGGCAGGCATAGTAAGGAATTGAACTCCCAATCTTTGGCTCCACAGTCAAATATTGAACTCACTGAACTATTCAGCAAGCTTGAAGCAGATTTATCTTTACCAAAGTTTAGGCAAGTTACTTTTTTTTGGACTATAGTTCCTGTAATGTTCCAAACAACATGGTTATTGGCTGTAATCCAAAGCAATAACTTTGCTCTGACCTTACCCATAATTCATTTCCAGATTCCTTACTAGCTTGGAGTAAGAAGATGTGAGTGTCTTGAACACTATTTGCTGTTCCCCAAATTTAGACTTAAGAATCCATGAGAGATCCAGGATTCTACACAACTGGAGTGAATAAATGGAAGGAATACCTTTACATAGGAAACTATAGTCCTATATAGTCCTATAGTCCTATATCGCATCCCAGTTCCAGAGGTTTTTGGGTGATGCGGATTATCTAGATCCATTTCATCTGGCTTCAGACCTAGTCAAGGGACAGAGACAGCTTGGGTCACCTTGGTGCATGATCTACACCTGGAACTGGACAGAGGAAGTATGTCACTGTTGGTTCTGCTGGACTTTCAATACCATCAACTATGGTATCCTTTTGGTGTGACTTTCTAGGATGGGTCTTGGAGGTACTGTCTTACAGTGATTCCAATCTTTCCTGGATGGATGAACTCAGAAGGTGGTACTGGGGAAATCCTGTTTGACACCCTGGCCACTGACCTGTAGTGTCACACAGGGTTCAGTTTTGTTCCCCATGTTATTCATCATCTACATGAAACCACTGGGAGAGGTTGTCCGGAGTTTTGAGGTTCAATGCCATCAGTATGCTCCATCTTTCCTTCCCATTTGTTTCCAAGGAAACTGTTATGTGCTTAGACCAGTGCCTGTTGTCAGGAATGGACCAAATGACAGCTAACAAACTGAAACTTTGGGTTTGAACACACTTGCCAAAAGAAGCCCAGTTATACCATTTTGGCCATTATTTGGATTGTTTCAAAATTTTCCGTTCACATGACGCATGGCTAAGATCAATTCATTTGCCCTGGCAATCGGTTTATTTCCACCTCACCAGGAGGGTTGTTTTAAAATGTACCAGTCATGTAGCACTTAATTCTTTATTGTTTCAGCATGTGTGAATGTTGCTGTTGATTTATTTCCTTTGTGAAGAGGTCGAGTTCTTCAGTGCTCTGGCCACTTCATGGCCACTGTGCTTGTACCTCCCCCCACTTTTATTTCTTTTTAAAGGGATATCGGTAAATCACTAGTAGCAGCCACCACCGCAGCTGCCACAAAAACAACATGAATACACTGCTCAAAGGAGACAGCCTTTCCCCATTTCCTGCTTTGAATCGTAAAGAAATGGGTGTAGCATTAATATATCCTCTCTCTGTTTTCTAAACCCTGGTCTTCACAATACTTTGCAAGTCTTTTAAAACCTGCTTCCACCATGTAAAAGGGAAAAGGGAAATGAAACCCAAGAAATGAGAAGGAAAGTTAAGCAGGGAAATAAGGAAAAGGGAATGGGTGAATAAAGGAGGGCAGGAAAAAGGGGAGGAGGAGAGAAGGCTCATACTGCTCTATTGATATATCACTTTTGCAATTAAAAAGGAAAAGACAAGGGGAGGCTGATTGCCCCAAGAAACAGCAGAAAAAATGAATTGATACAAAATTAAGTGTCACCTGCTATATAATGGTTCAAATAGAAAGAAATGTAGCAATACAATTCAAAACAACGTAATGCTCCTGCCAATATATATACCACATGACTGCTGGAAAAAAATGTACGTATCAGTACAACAGAGGGATGAAAAGAATTGGTATAACTGGGTTTTTTTTCTCATCTGTGATTGAGTCCTTAATCCAAATGAGACAGAATGTGCTCCAGGCCAGTTACAAGGCAAATCAAGGGACAGGGATCCCATTTTTACTGGATGGGATTGCACTTCCCATGAAAAGTCAGGTTCACAGCTTGGGTGTGCTCCTGGATTCAACACTGAGCTGGGATGCACAATCTCAGTGGTGGCAAGATATGCCTTCGCACACTTAAAGCTGTTTTGCCAGCTGCATATGCTCCTTGAGATGTCTCATCTGGCCGCAGTGACATCTCGTCTGGATTACTGCAACATATTCTATGTGAGGCTACCTTTGAAGAGTGTTTGCAAAATTCAGCTGGTTCAAAATGCTGTAGCCAGACTACTGACTGGTGCCGGTTATAGGAAGCATACAACTCCCTTATTACAACAGCTTCACTGGCTGCCGGTCTGTTTCCAGGCTCAATTCTAAGTGCTGGTTATTACCTATAGAGCCCCATACGGCTTGGATCCAGGCTGTTTGAAAGATCGTATGACCCTATATGAGCCTATTCAGCTTTTAAGATCTTCTGGGAAGGCTCTTCTGTCAGTTCCGTCACTTTTCAAGCTTGCTTGGTGAAGACATGAGAAAGAGTCTTCTCAGTGGTGGCTCCCAGGCTTTGGTATGTGCTGTCCTGAGAAGTCAGATTGCCCCTCTCTCCCTTGTCCTTCCATCATCAGGCAAAGGCTTTCCTTTTCAGGCAGGCTTTTAAGCAGTTAGAGGGGATCTAGGGAATGACCAATGTTTAAGAGAAAGAGTGTGTGTGTTTGTTTGTTTGTACTCACTCACTCACTCACTATCGATCGATCGATCGATCTCTATGGTTTTAATTGTTGTAGCTGCCTTGAATCCCCTCTGGGGAAATTAGGCAAATAAATAAATGAATTAATAAATATTTAGTCAGTGACGGGTCAGTATCGGCTTTCCCTCTGCATATTTGGAAAAGGTAGGTCTCACAAACAGGTAGGACTAGTGCTGCATTTGAAATATATAATGCTAGGTCACAATTCCACGATACAGCTCCACGCCTTAGACAAACAAACAGCTCATAGACTAATAACAATAAAGTACTTTAACTGGCATCAGTTGTAAATGATTGTACTCATATTTTTCTTACATATACATGAGTTGGAACTGCCTGCTTAATCACAGAAAGGTAACTGACCTGACTTAATCCTGGAATTTATTTCACATAATGTTTCTACTATGCAGCTGATAAATACCTTTTGAAATATCTCCAGACCATAAATGAGCTATAAATGGGGAAGATATCAAAACTGATGTCCGTGACCTTATCAAGTGTCTATATAAGTGACACATCAGCTCAGACTTAACTCCTCATATGGCTCAAGGCAAGTTCTGCAGGCTGAGTTGTGTACTAATTACAATTGCTTCCCCCCGTTTTACTGCACAAGGGCTAAGTCTTCATTAATGTTTGTGTTGACTTTTAGAAGAGCCAGCTTTAAAGACTTGCAGTACATGAGGTTTCCACAAGCCTGAGCAAGGGCAATAACCACACAAAGAATGTGAAAGGTATCTGGGGAACCTATAATAGTCCACGCAGGACTAATTTAGAAGTGAGCCTCACTTTGCAGTTCCAAAGGCGTGCTTCAGCATGACAGCAAAAAAGATCCCAAACAGGGTTGGCGCAAGGACACAGCCCTGTTTCACTCTGCTTCGGATGTCAAAGGGATCTGATGTTGAGCCATCAAAAACTACAGTGCCCTTCATTTCCTCATGAAAGGATCTGATGATGTTAAGGAGTCGAGGTGGACATCCAATCTTGGGAAGTATTTTAAAAAGGCCGTCCCTGCTAACCAAATCAAAGGCCTTTGTGAGATCTATGAAGGCCACAAAGAGTGGCTGCTGTTGTTCCCTACATTTATCCTGCAACTGTCGGAGGGAGAATACCATGTCAGTGGTGGATCTATTAGCTCAAAATCCACACTGTGATTCTGGATAGACTCTGTTTGCAAGCACCTGGAGTCTCTTCAACACAACACGGGCAAGCAGCTTCCCTACAACGCTGAGAAGAGAGATGCCATGGTAGTTATTGCAGTCGCCCCTGTCTCCTTTGTTCTTATACAATGTGACGATGTTTGCATCCTTCATGTCCTGTGGTACGCCACCTTCCCTCCAGCAAAGACAAAAGATTTCATACAGCTCAGTGGTGATGATCTCTTTACAGCACTTCAGCAGGGATGTTATCCTTCCCAGGTGCCTTGCCGGAGGCGAGGGAATCCAAGGCCACTTTTATTTCTGCTAAAGTTGGTTCGCTGTCTAACTCTTCCAAGACAGGCAGGCACTCGATGTTATTTAGTGCCTCTTCGGTTACTACATTCTTTCTGGAATATAGCTCAGAGTAGTGCTGCACCCAGCGTTCCATCTGCTGTACTCGGTCCTGGATGATCACGCCTGTAGCAGACTTCAAGGGAGCAGATTTCTTCTGTATTGGACCTAAAGCCTGCTTGATACCGTCATACATTCCCTTGATGTTACCTGTGTCCGCTGCTATCTGTATCTGAGAGCAGAGCTGAAGCCAATCATCGTTAGAATCTCCTGGCAGCCTGTTGGACTTTGCTACGAGCAAGTCGAAGAGCCTGCAAGTTGTACTCACTAGGACAGGCTTTGTACGCTGCTAGAGCTCTCCTCTTATCCTCGATGGCTGGCATCAACTCCTCCGAATGGGCTTCGAACCAGTCTGCCATCCTTTTGGTCTTCTTGCCAAATGTGGACAAGGCGGTGTTATAAACAGCGTTCTTGAAATGTTCCCATCGTTCAGGTGCATTTGCATCAGCTGGGCCTGGAAGGGTTTCCTCAAGCGCTTGGGCAAATTCCTCCACTTTTCTTTGATCGCGAGTCTTGCTGATGTCAATACGTGGTCTTCCTTCCTTTTTCGTGTGATACAATCTATTTGCTCGCAGTTTTACTCTACTACACACCAGGGAGTGATCAGTATCGCAATCAGCACTCTGGTAACTGCGTGTGATCGTAATACTAGGAAGGCTAGAACGTCTAGTAAGGATCAAATCGAGATGATGCCAATGCTTCGATCTTGGATGTCTCCAGGAAACTCTGTGTTGAAGCTTCGTATTAAAGAACGTATTGCTGACACAAAGACCATAATAACAGCAAAACTCCAGCAAGCGTTGGCCATTTTCGTTCATATTCCCAATGCCAAAACGGCCTAGACAAGTGGGCCAAGAATTGTGATCAGCACCAACTCTAGCATTAAAGTCTCCGAGAATGAACAGTGGTTCTCTCTTGGGGATTTTTTTGATAGTAGCTGCCAGATCGTCATAGAATTTGTCTTTGACTTCTGTTATGGATGACAGTGTTGGTGCATATGCACTAATGAGGGTGACCAGTCCCGTTGATGAGTGGAGCTGCAGAGACAGGATTCTTTCACTCCCCACAGTAGGTGGAACAATGGATCTCAGCAGAGTATTTCTGACCACAAAGCCAACACCATATTCCCTGGTCTCATTCAATGGTTTTCCCTGCCAGAAGAATGAGGTTTTTTTCTTTGAGAGATCCCATGTCTGGCCATCTCGTCTCTTGCAAGGCAACAATGACCATCTGCAGCCTACTCAGTTCCATGTCGATGACAGCTGTCTTGCACACGTCATCTATTTACTGCAGGTCGTCAGAAAAGCCAGGGGTCATTGTCCGAACATTCCAGATGCCCAACTTTAGGGCAGAAGTTTTCTTATGATTGTTGCATGGTGCAGGGTTATCAATCTGCTTGTCGGCTTTCACCCTAAACCCCACGCACCCCGTGAGGTTAACAGACCGTGGCGAGGTAGCACCTTACTGGTTGGGGACTGCCCAGCTTAAGGCGGGTGGTAGCTACCTAGTGAGGTGCAATGACCTCTCCCACCGTCGGAAGTAGCCCCTGGCGTCGTGCTCTACGCCAATCGAGCAAAGACTTATAACCGGTAACTGCTACTTCCTGCGTTGTTTCGACGCTGTATGTGAATCTGGAGTGTCCTCTCCAGAGCACGAAGCCTGGGTAAAATAATATGGAGGATAGGCTGTTACCCAAGCAGCAAATCCCCCCTCTCCACGTCGCTGAAATAGTCCAATGGAAAGGCAAGAGCCAATACAACTGGTTCCAGCGACGTCGCAGGAGTTGCCAGAACGACACGAACTGCCTCCGGGACTCCAGCTCCGGATTTTGCCTCGAGGTTAACTTCTGAAGCCTTTTCCATCAGTGGATATAGCCACAAGGCTATATCCACTGATGTTTTGGATCACAAGTTCCAGAATCCTTTAGTCAGCCCTACATTTTCTCAGAGCAGTCTTCTTCTCGTCTACCAAAAACCGTAGTACTTCATTAGATGTGCGTATGTGTTGTTCTTACTCCTCTAACCAAATGGGAATCTGAAAAAAAATGTAACAGCTTGCTGCTTTATCTAAGAAAGAAAGTAGCCAGAATACCATGGAGATTATTACATTTCAAACAAAGAACTTGCTTTGGTTGTTGTTGTTTTTAGCAGACATTTAAGGAATGCTGGCCCCTTTTCAAAGCCATGGGAGAGGTGATGTTTTCAAGGTGGTGCACATATTTTGCATGCCTAAAGTGCACATTTAGCTCCATGCCTCTTAAAGTGGGGTGGACAAAATGTGGTCTGGTGGTTTGCTTCCCCCCCCCCCACCTAAATTTTTTGCAATCCTCAGAACCACCTCCAAAACCTGAACAATTGTTCCTGTTAAAGCACACAGAACCACAATCCAAGACACATTATTCTCCTTTAAAACAAAATGCATGGCCCATACGTTGTTTTGTTTAGGGCCAGGGGACAGAACCACCACCCCTTTTTTTGAAATTGCAAATTTCCTTCCTTCCCTTTTTGGTTAGGGCAGGAAGCACAGTGCAGCTTGGTGGTGAGGGTGGAGATTGGCCTTCGGACCTTCTGAAGTTGTCTACTCCCAAATTAAAGAATATCAGAAAAAAGAAAGTAATGCTGGTGTGGTGTAGTGGGTACTGTGTTGACTAGGATTCAGGAAACCTAGGTTCAAATCCCTGCTTGGCCATGGAAATTCACTGGAGGGTAGCAATGGTAAACTACTCCTTGAGCATATCACATAGCTTGAAAACTCTACTAGGGTCTGTAAGCTGGAAGCAACTTGGTGGTCTGTGAAAAAAAGAACAGAAGAAAGTACAAACAAGCCAGAGACTGTGGATTACCAAGTAAAGTAAAAACACTTGTTTAGATGGACCAACATTCTGCTTTGGTGTAAGACAGATTCATACACTTTAGAAAGGCCAGAATGACCTGCTATGCCTCTTTGAAATCATCACCTATAGAGTTATCCTCAGAAAATTGTTGGGATAATAGCAGTCTTGTATGCACTGGGTGTCAGTGGGGAGGGGGCTTTATAGTCTGATGTGATTGTCCTTTGACACTAACTTGATTGATAAAGTTCTTTTCCCATCTCTGGCATTTGAGGCAAGCACCCACCCCTCTTCCTGTATGTTTTTGCTCCCATTATGTTGTTGATAGTTCTTCTTCCTCTGACCATTTCCCAAGCAGCAAGAGTGCAGAGTCTCCTGCATGCCGTGGACTCTGTTTCCCCCTTTTTTCTTCTGACTACAACTACTGATGGTAACTGTAAGAAAACATACTTTTTTTTCTACTTTAAATAGTGATTTTATCATACAAGTGCCAGTCTGTGTGCAAAACTAGGGAGGGTATTGATGAGACTGGGCTGCTGAGACTGGGCTGATCTCTTCAAGTTTCTGTTGTTTTTCCTACATTATACTCTGCTAACTAAAAGGAATAACCAAGACCCCCTGCCTTTTACCAAACATTCCCAATAAAAATATGGCTTTACAGGGACATTTGACAAATTCATGGTCAATAACGTGACCATTGCTACTGGCCACTATTGCTATATAAAACCACAACAATATCTGAAAATATTTTTATTTCAATACCAGTTGCTGAAATGGCCACTGTGGGATCAGAATTTTAGTCTATTCCAGCATATCTCTTTGCATTTTCTTAATGTTTACTTAGATGAGATTCCACTAAGATCAAATTGACCTGCTCCCTAGTAAGTATGTACAGGACTGCAGTTTTGGAATTCTGACTCCACTGAGGTTATCTTAGTTGCATATTTCTTATTAATTTTTCACTTCAAGTATTTTTAATCACTTTATGAATATCTTGTACCAGACACTGGAATACATTTTTTCTCTGTTTCCTTGATAGCATGCTGTTGTCCTTCAGCTCCATTTTGAACTTTATCCTCCAGCTCTGTACTGTTTGTTACAGCTGCATTCAAGATTCATTTAGATTTAGTATATTATCCAACCAAGTTTGCTTAGAAGTCAATCCCATTGGCAACAGTGGAATATGTTTCTGTGGAAATGTAAGGGGATTGGGCCCTACATATGGTCACACAAGTATATTCTATTTCCAGATGAAAAATGTGTGGGGCAGAGGAGCAGATGACAAGCTGTATGGGATATTAGACTCTGTGGAGGATTCCTTGTGCTAAACCAGGAGTGATATAACATCATGTATGTTTCTAAAGAGGACGAGACGGTTGGACAGTGTCATCGAAACTACCAACATGAATTTGACCAAACTCCGGGAGGCAGTGGAATACAGGAGGGCCTGGCGTGCTCTGGTCCATGGGGTCACGAAGAGTCGGACACGACTTAACGACTAAAAAACAAAAATGTTTCTAAACTGAAAAACAGTGCAGAAAATACTATCTGCAAGAGTCTGCTATTTATTCATAGACATAACTGTTATGCAGGGGAAAAGCTGATGACCATTCTGTTCTATTATGGGTTTTGTGTGAGCAGATTAAAAAAATAAGCATAGTTGTCAAGCTCACTCTAAGAGTTAATAATACCAAAAGTTAAGATCTTGCATATCAAATTTGTAAAAAGACGCACTGGGGAGACAGCTTGTTTGAAATGTGTGAACTCTGATGTGTAACATGGACTCTGGTTCTTTACTGGCAAGGAAGGGGGCCTCCAACAGAGTTGGGGAACACAATCCTTGCATTTTGTTGTTGTTGTTTAGTCGTTAAGTCGTGTCCGACTCTTCGTGATCCTTGCATATTACTGTGGAAATAAATCCTGTTCTTTTCAAAGGTTGTTATTCCCCAGTTATTGACCCAATAGGTCAGGATTGCAACCCCCTTGGATTAAGCAAGCCTTGAATAATAATTCAATTAAAATTCCTTTACCTTGTTTCTTTCCATCATTATATTTTAGAATTCACACTAATGAGAAGAAACAATTGCATACATTCATATGCTAAAAGTCATGAGAGAATTACTCTTAGAACTGATCCTGTTGTCAGTGGCTTAATAGGTCATAATGTGGATTAACAGAGAAGGGAGAATATAGATGGCCATACAGTCAACTCATTGTTTCTTAAACTAACAAGCTGATTTGTTTAAGGAATTCATTTATGTGCTGTCTTCTAATCAAGTTCTCAGAGAGGCTTCTAACAAGAATAAAAGTAAATAAAAAATACAACACAGCAGGCCAACAATAAGAACAGAATTTAGAAAAGTTACTTTTTTGGACCACCACTCCCCATTTCCTTCAACATGGCCATTGGAAAATTCTGCAAGTTATAGTAAAAAAAGGATGACAAAATCTCAGTAAAATATATAGAGGCAGCACAGAAATATAAGCTACAAAGACAAAAATTGTTAGGCCTGGAGCAGATTAAGGGGCCTGTGAAAATGGAAATAACACTTGCTGCCAAAATAAGATCAAGGTAAGTGCAATATGAATCACTGCAGATGGGCATTCTGGGATGGCCAGTGTTGCTACCACTGAGAAAGCTCTTTCTTCAGAAGCCATTCAGTACCCATCACTTGGTCAGGAGGAGCTGAATGAAGAAGAGTCTCAGAGGTTCTTAGGGTTAGGTGCCTGTGGAGGCAACCCTTCATGCACCCAAACAATGAAGAATTTAAAAAATCAAAAACGGAAATTTGAAGTGGACCTGGTAACAGATTGGAAGCCTAGAAAACTGGCAAAATGTGGTCTACTCATTCTCCCTCACCTGTTTACAGTGAACAAATGAAATGCAGCCCTCCTACAGTGCTCTGCAATAATTAAATTACATGCTACCAGGGCATGAATAACTGGAGTCAGGCTATTCCACTCTAGTAGCTCCAACCCTTATCATTATTAGCCAGAGTCAGGTAGGCTTTTAAGTGATATAGACAAGAGAGAGCAATAAGAATGCTGTGTTCATTGAATTTCAAAGGTATTCTTAATGGTTTCACAAGTCTTTTAATTTTTGTTCTGGTCTTTCTTTCTTTCTTTCTTTCTTTCAGTATTATACTGAATTTGCACCCGAGCAGTTGGGGTTCTCTGGGTCAATTTGCTTTAGCCAACTACACCAGAGTCAGCAGAGAGAAAGGAGGAAATTGATAATCAGCCCTTGTTTTCACCTTGTTAAGACAGCTCTACTGTGGTTGTCCAGATTTGCAGGAAACATGGCTACAGCAGAGCTATCCTAACAAGCTGGAAACAAGGGCTGATTACCAATTTCCTCCTTGCTCTTTCTCTCTCTCTCTTGTCTCCTAGGTGCAAAAACACCCAGTTTGGAAACAAGGAGTGCTTGGCTGCGGGGAACTGATGCCCTCATGAGTGACTCTAAATTTCTGTCTCTCCACCTTGAACGAGGAAGCTGGGAGATTCAACTTCTAGTCACCCATTCAGCCATGAAGTTGCATTAGTTCAAGTGATCACACTGATGGAATGGATGCAAATGCATTTGATTAGGAAAAAGTAAACGCTCCAGTGACAGAGGGGAAAAGTACAGGTTTGGAGGAAAACCTCTGGGCTGATTTGCATTGACTTGCACATTGTGTAGTCAACAGAAAATAATATGACAATGACTTTCCCCACCCTGGAGTATTTCCTCTATTATTTGTCAATGTATTTATTAATTAATTATTATTTATTTAAAATATTTCTATCCTACCTTTCTCCTTTAAAAAGACCCAGTTGCCACTTCAGTTTATAACGTGTAATCTTAAAAGTACTTACAAAGATAGAGATGGGGAAACTCTAGGAGCTAAAAGGACCTAATCTTCCCCAACCCTTTCATGGCCTGGACGATATCAGAAAGCAGAGACATGCCTATTGACATCACCAGGTCTGTGGCAGCTGAAGCACCCACTGGAGATTCTCCACCCAGTTCCCTGGTTGTATCCAGCTGAAGAGCACTTAACTGGTGCTTCAGCAGTTGGCCAAGTCTCTGGTTGGGACTCAGGTAGCTCCTGCAGTGAGGCCTGAGGCGCTTAGCTTTGCTGCTCCCCGATCTCTACATAGCAAACAAGGGAGAAATGAGGTGAGCCTGACTCCCACTCTTGGGATGGGGTGGAATTGCATTTTGACACCTCCCAAGCGAGAGATAGCAGCAGAGTGGGCCAGTTTTGACTCCTCACTGCTAGGAGGTAAGGATGTTTCAAGGCAGAAGGCTCTTCCTATTAACCATGCAACATGGGCTGCAGGGTAAGAGCCAGCTTCATCTGCAAGCACACGACGTTTCAGAGGGCTCAGGAGGAAAACACTCCCCCCACCGTACACATTTAGGGCTACTCTGCACCTATAAAAAGATACAAAAGATGTCTGCAGCTGGAAGTTTTTTCTTCCCTCCTTCCTTTTTTCTTTCTCTCCTCCTCCTCCTTCGCCGCCGCCATTCCGGGAGGGGGAAGTACATGCTCTTTTTGTCCGTCTCCGCATCAAAAGCCCAATGTTTTGTTTCATTTTGGTCTGCGGAGGCGCTGACCCAGTTCTCCGACACTTGGCGCAGGGCACCGGCTCTCAGCCGCAGACACTGGTGCATTATTTATGCCCAGTTTTACGCCGCGCTATTCTACGGGTCTACGGTTCTATTCTAGGGCTGTGAGGCCGCCTCGCCTCTTGCAAATCGAACGGGCCTCTGGGACTTCAACCGAGGTCGCGGGACGATCGCACAGGGCTACCTCCGCGCCGCCGCCGGCTACCATGTGCTGTTTCGTCCTGTTGAACAGCCCTACGAATGAATGGGCTTTAGCTAGATGGTTTCCCCACGTGCGGTGTCCTTCAATGTTGCCGCTACTCCTCGTCGTTCTAATTTCCGACCTGCCTACAAGACGCCCCAAATGCGAGGAGCCGCATCCTTTTTTCGCAACCTAATTACTAGGCGTTTGGAGGCGGCTCTAATGTGAAGCAAGGCTTCTGTCCATTGGCGTGCTGCACTTATTGTGGGGGGTAAAGGGGAAAGCACATATAGGGCCATCTAGATGTGCTTTCCAAAACTAAGCCACCGTGAATGTAAAGAGGGCCTCTTCCCGGTGGTCTTGGGGGGTCAAACAGGAGCCAACTGCCTGCGCCTTGGAAAGCCGAGACGGTGGGAGTTGCTGGCCTTCCCTGGGCCACGTACAGAAAGGCAGCCTTCAACAACAACAACAACAACGCCCACCCGCTTGGTGACTCATCGAGGGAACCTGCCCCGTAGGACGAAAACCAACGCCGCCCACCCCCGGCTTCGCCTCGTCCCGTCCCGTCCCGTCCCGCGCGCTTTTTCGCGGAACTCAACCAGAGGAAAGCGAAGTTCCCATAGAAATAAGAAACGGCGCGGGAGGGGGGAGGGCCCCCGAAGAGGGCCAATCCGCGGCCTAAGGGGCGTAAACGGGGGGGGGCGGTGAGGAGGCTAATCCGAGCCCACGCCTGCAGCGCGCCCTCGCGACGACGTGTCCAAGGAGGCGGGGGCTGTGCTGTCACGTGCCGGGAGGCGGGCACGCCAAATAAAATTTGCGAAAGGTAGACTTGAAATAAGAGGAAGACATGCACCCACGAGCTAGGGACCCGCTCCGTGCAAGAGGGGCCAGGAGTCGGGAGGGCCGAGGGCCGACGGAGCAAGCGGGCCGGCAGCCGACGGGCGGCAGCGCGAGCCAAGCTCGTCGGCTCCCGGCGGCGCCCTGTAGAGTCGACCCGCCTTGCGAGTAGCGGGCAGCCCCGGCTCCGAAGGCGCCCGACGCGCCTGCTTTCTGCCTTACGGGCTATGGTGAGCGGGGGGCTGGAAGAGGTCGGGGAAAGGGGGATGGGGTACAAGGAGGAGGTGGAGGAGCAGCCCGACCTGCTGCAAGAGGTGAAGCCGGAGTTCGTAGAAGCGACGACCCCCAACGGAGGGGGGCCGGAGTTGAGCCCCGGGGTGCCCGAGGTGCGCCTGACTTGGCGCCGCTGGGTGATCGTCTTCGTCTTCAGCTCCTATTCCTTCTGCAACGCTTTCCAGTGGATCCAGTACGGCAGCATCAACTCCATCTTCACCAAGTTCTACGCCTTGACTCCTCTCGCCATCGACTGGCTCTCCATGTGCTACATGATCGTCTACATCCCGCTCCTTTTCCCCGTCGCCTGGCTGCTGGACAAGAAGGGACTGCGCCTCATTGCCCTGGCCGGTTCGGCTCTCAATTGCCTGGGCGCTTGGGTGAAGACCGGCAGCATGAAGCCTCACCTCTTTCCCGTTACGGTCCTGGGTCAGATCATCTGCTCCCTGGCTCAAGTCTTCATCCTGGGCATGCCCAGCCGGATTGCTTCCGTCTGGTTCGGAGCCCGGGAGGTTTCCAGCGCTTGTTCCATTGCCGTCTTTGGGAACCAGGTAGGTTGCAAACTATTCAGAAGGATGCCAGTGGAAAAACTTCTAATGTAACAAATTAGGATAGGCGAGAAAGCGATGATAGCTGTTTGTGAAGAAAAGGGAGAGAAGGTGTTGCATGGGTCTGATACCCCACCTGGAAACTCAGCAACATGGGAAAGTAGGTTAAAAAACAAAAAAGGGTAACCTCACAATAATCTGAAGCCTTGACAGGATGAGAAGGAAATGCCTGTCAAGCACATACAATGGGGGGGGGGGGGGGGAGAGAGAATCAAAACACACTGGTTCGGGCATTGCAGCATGGATGGACGGGGACACTTGTTGCCCTCCTGTTGATGCTCGAATATAAGTCCCATCATCCCTGAGCAGTGGCCATACTTTTTGGGGATGGTGGGAGCTGGAGTCAAGTGACAACAGGTTCCCGTTTATGCATGAAGGAGAAGTTACATGGTAGTGTAAAGTGTATGATGGACTTATTTTCACATGGAAAAATGCTCACATTAGAATGTACACGAATTAAGCAAGAAAAATAATTTGGAGACATAGGTTAGCTGTGGCATACTCTGATAAGTTTATAATGAGTAAAATATGCTGAAAGGATTTTGGGGTGAGGAACATTTTAATGTTAGCTTGGACTGATATTAACGTAGCTGTGATGTATTGAGGTTTATTTGCTGTTTCCTACTTATTTTGGTTTGACACAGAGGAGGTGGGAATGGCAGCTACAGGCTATTTCACAGGCCAGGTTGAGTGCTGTGCATCTTTGCTGCTTTGCTTTGGCTGTTCTTTGACATGTGTAGGTAGGACCAATTGTCTTGCAACTGGGAGATGTAGGGAGAAATTGGTACCATTAGGTTTAAGGTAGCTGTGTTGGGTTATGGTTCCTGCTAGTTCTTTGTGTGTCCTGAAGGATCATCTAAACTCAACATGGCATTATGTGCCCCTTTTACAGTAGAAGGTAGCCTTGCAAAATGGTCTCTTGTGATAATCAGCAATAAGTTCAAAGTGAACACTTCCACTTCCTTTAAAAGTGGCCTTTGCTATTAGTGAACCAGTAGCTGAGGATTGCTGAGCAAGAGCGATGGGGGAAGTGTACATATATAGAAAAATGCAATGGTTACCAGTAAATGCTTTTGCATGTGATGTAGATATATAAATCCAGACTGAGCTGATTTGCGAGCTAAATAAGCAGCAGAAGAATTCCTCTGTCAGATTTCTGTCTAGACAAACACATACTCAGAAAGCCAAACGGGGGAAGTCAACCATAGAGGCTTTCAGTCCACTGAGTTTGAATGTGGAACCCTGAGTTTGCCAGAAAAGAATGTAGGTTCCTATCACAGTAACAGGAGCTCACACTTGCTTTTTGCAGCTGCTGTATAGTTTTGCACTAGAAACATGCTGGTACAGTTGTTTCCAGCTGTGTAAATGGGCAAGAGTCCAGTAGTTGCTAATCTCAGAGAAGCACAGTAACTCTGAGGATTGTGTACACTGTGTATGTGTATGGCAAATTATTATTAATCGGCTCTACCTAAAGTCTCATTCTACAAGAGTTTAACTGCTGAGTTTGAATGGAAGTGATTTATTTTTTCAGAATCTCATTCAGGTTAGGCTTGAGTTACAAATACAAATACTTATTTTTAAAAGTTCTTCAGAGAGCTTGTTTCCCCAGTGGGATAACTCCTGCTGCTGTTGCTTAGATGTTTAACTGAATGTGCCCTTTCTTCGGAACATTCCACACACAGTGTTACAAGAAATGTTTGTGATTTTTTTTCTTTACTGGCCTTCAGTTAAGAATCTTGGCTTTGAATTCAGAGGTCCAGAATGTAAACTTTGCGATAAATGGAACAATGTGCGTAGATTTTTGGATGTCCTTGGAAATACTGAGAATTACAAAAGGCTGGTGGGCTTCTACTTTTGGTTTAAATGGCAAGAATCCTATTGGATAGTTATGTAGGTGTCAGCATAATGGTGTCAACAGCAGTGGTGAATTACCACTGGTTAACAATTTATGGTTTGCATCCCTTGTAATCCACCAGCACATGTGACTGGTGTGCAGTGGGGGATGCAAATGGTGAATTATTAGCTGGAAGTAATTAACCATTGCACTTGTAGCTGTGTAACTAAGTGATAGGATTGTGTGGCTAATGAGCATGTGCCAAGCAGCATCTGTCAATAAAGCAAAGCAAAGTGTGCTGTTTCTATACCGCCCCATAGCGCTTAAAGCACTCTCTGGGCAGTTTACAATTTAATTACCATATTTTTCGTGTATAATACGCCCCCACGTATAAGACACCCCCCCACTTTTCTAACCCGGAATTTCTTTCTTCGCAAGAAAGTGGAGGGGGAAGGCAGGTATCAAAGCGCTTTGATTCCTGCTTACCCCCTCCACTTTCTTGCGAAGAAAGTGGAGGGGGAAAGCAGGAATCATCAAAACGATTCATTAAAGCGATTCCTGCTTTCCTCCTCCACTTTCCTCACAAGAAATTGCTTTCCCCCTCCACTTTTTTGCGAAGAAAGTGGAGGGGGAAAGCAGGGATCAAAGCGCTTTGATCCCTTCCCCCTCCTTACTTCCGTGTATAAGACAATCCTAAATTTTTATTCTAAATATTTTAGAGAAAAGTATCATCTTATACACAGAAAAATACAGTATGCAGACTGTACATTGCCCCTCCCCCGAGCTGGGTACTCAACTTTAGAAGGATGGAAGTCTGAGTCAACTTTGAGCCAGCTATCTGAGCCCAGGATCGAACTCGGGTGTGAGCAGGTTCTTTACTGCAGTACTGCAGTTTAATTATTGTGCCACAAAGTAATAAAAAGTTTGGTCTGATAGAAGTTGTACATTGGAATGATTCTGCTGATACTCTAGTTTTACGTCAGAGTGCCAGGATTGTAGATGGCCGCACGCTTAAGGTTTTCAGTAACCTTCTTACCTTCAGCTATGCTGTCAATTCATTTAGTAGAATATGTGGTGTGGTACTGTAGTGGATTCCACCATCCCTTTTATGTTGACTTGTCACATAGTTTGTTTTAGACTGGTGATAGTGACCTAAAATGTTTGACTTACATTAGGTAACTGTCCAAAGTGGGCTTTGATGTCACATTAACCAGATGTAAACGTCTGCACGTCAGCTCCAGTGGGAACAAAGTTCAAGAGACACAACCTTCAAATTCCTGAAGCTTAGAATTCTTTTTTTTTCTTGGGGTGTGTGTGCATTCTTGGGCATATTAAACCTGTCTTCATGTGAGGTTGTGCACAATGAGAAAGAAAAGAGCATAAAATATTACAACAGCCACATGTACATTTGTCATGTGATTTTCATGTTGTGATCCCCTATCTATGCCCTTGAGATGTTATGGCTGGGGATTCTGTTTCCGTGTCTGAATTAATCCAGCTTTCCTTCTTTAACTGATTAGCTTCTTTGACCACCCAAAGGAATCAGAGGCCTACATATGAAAGATCCCTGTTAGTTGTGTAATGAATGGGGCTAGGATAGCTGTTCAGCTTGGATGAGAGGGTAGGGGCAGCTACTCTAAACTGAGCTGGAAGAAGACAGTAAATAATATCTTCAAATAAATATAAAACATTCCAAAAAGGCATCCTGTATATTTTAATAGATGTACGTAAAGGTGAGCAAGAGACAGTAATGCCTAACCCTTGTGTAGTACTTTGGTTGGAAACCTTCCCTGTGAGGGAAACCAATATTGTTTCCCCAAGCCAGTGACTAAGGCTAAAAGAGCAGCTTACTGAAGGGGGAGTCTCAGAAAGAGGTGTTTCTATTACTTGCAATTAAATAGCACTGTGCACCTGTTTAATCTTTTCCCCGCAGGCCACCCTTTGTTCAATTCATCCCAAATGAGTTCACAGCATAGGCAAAATTCAAACCAGGAGCTTCCTGATCCTCCTGCAGCGGCTTGCATCACAAAAGCAGCATGAATTAATCGAAGATACAGATGTTTGTACCACACTAGAGAGTGGTTATTGTTGGAGGTTTGGTTTTTTTTGGCAAGCTTGCATGCTATCTGTAATTTTTGTTACTGGGAGGAACTTTTATGGGTTGAGGTGATTTATCCAGCACTAACCAATCGTTCCTTCCAGTCTTTGATTTCCAAGAGACCCTCTCCTCTCTGCTGAGTGTTTCTTTCCCTCTCTTTTCTTGGTTGTTGGCAGTTGTTTGTTTGCTGCTGATCTGTTCAGTTAGTTGCTAAGTATGAGTGCAGTAAAGAAAGCAGCATAGACAAGTGTGTAATTTTTGCAACTGTAACTAAAGAAATGTTTTTTATTTTCTCCTACAAATGTATCAGAGCGAGTTATTGAGAATTTAAGTGCCAGTTAATGAGAAAGACGAGGACTCTGGGGAACTTGTTGCTATTCTCCTCTGTGGATCTTTGTACTATTGCTTACCAAAAAGGGAATTTTACTAGAAATTCAAAACTCTTCAACAGTTATTGTGTCCTTGGTTTAGGAGTACAAGTGTAGGATACAAACCATGTGCATCTTTGCACTATATTCCTCTTCCCTTATCTGAAGGCTGTTCTTCCCTTTTCTTAACACTTATTCTATCACATTTGAACTAGACACACGATGTTTCGCAGCTACTAGATAGTAAATTGAGGTAAGCTGACCAGTCTGGAACACCTGTTTTGTGGAAACTACATATTTTTTAAATATAAAACCCAAAGGGTTGTGGGTTTGGGGCAGGTGTTGCTTTGGTGTTTGAGGAATAAGTGTGAGGTTGTCAAAGTCCAGGAGGAGTTTGCTTAGAGGGATGCAGGTTTAAATCTTGACAACTAGCTGAGAGCAAGAAGATGATGGCAGGCGCTGTTGACTAGAATTCATAGCATCAATTTGTTTAAATTGCACAGTATATTTTTATGCGCAAGAGTTTTCTGCAATACTTGAAGGTTCTTTTCCAGTATATGGGAAGATGCCGTGTGAAGAGGAAAAAGATATGGTGAAGGACAGGGTGTTGGTCCTGGAAAACTCCCTGACATTGGACATGATGCCAATACACAAAGCCCTTTGGTGAGAGCTGGCAAGGCTCCATCTGAAAGAGCAGAGAGATCACAGTGACTTCTGGTGCAGCGTTTCCTCCCTGTTTTAGTATATGGTTGAATGGAGTGGAATATTCTAATTACAGGTGATGCTTTCAAGTTGGCCTTTGGCTTCTAATTGTGGTAAGATCTTGGGGTCAAATTGGAGGGTGTGTTGTAACCAGGCAGAGGTGTGGCTTCTAGTGTGGTAACTAGGTTTGTAAAACTAGACTTAAGCCTGTGGGAGAAATTAAGCAAAAGCAGGACTCAAATAGCATCTGCCTACATGCCAGCTTCTGAAGAGCAGCCCTTAGTTCTTATTTGGGATGTATGTGTGCTATACTTATTTTAAGCATTAGATACAGTTATAACAATAGTCAGCACATCAGTCCTCACAACTCACACGTACCTTGGCCTCCTGTGAGCTCATGTCTCCTCCCCGTCCACGTGGCTGAAGTGACAGCTGTGGGGAAAAATGCTCTGGTGAGAATTCTCTAGAATTCTTTAACTCTTGAATCTTATACAACATTTGTCGCTGTTTTGTGGCACAGAGGCCTTCAAGCTACACGAAACAGCTACTGGGTGGATGCGTGACTTTATGGGGAACAGCCTTTCTTGAAAAGCTGTTGAATCCTAATCCAATTTAAAGATTGGGGTGGGCCTTTCAGATGTTTCAGAATTCTGCCTGAGGGATTCTAGATTCTGGGAGTTGTAGTTGAAAAAAAATCCAGAAGTCCCGCCCCAGTTTAAAGCTAAAGAATCCCAAGAAGAAATACCAGGGTGTCCTTGAAGTGGCCAATCAGTTGTTAGCACCTGCACAGTAGAGAGAACAGGCATGTAAATCAACTGGTTACACTCTTCCCTGTTATAGTGAATTCCTATTTGAATTTACCTCTCACTAAATTAGCATCTACACTGTATGCTCTGTTTTTTTGCTGGTGTGTAAGTGGCCAGTCTGTTCTTCTCTCTAGTTTGGGTCATTAGCAGGATCTTACAGCTTGTAGAAAAAATTCTTTGGCCACCTAGCACACGTAAGTCCTTGTTGGACTGGTTTTTTTATGTTTCCTTTCTTAGGTTTTTCCTCTTAAAGGCATTTTATGTTTAAATTATGAGGTTTCCCTGACACTCTAGCTACATAAGCAACTACGCTGAATGTTATAAACAAAGGGAAAGGTCATCTTCTCAGCCGGTCAGTATTACCAGCTATATGATGGTTAGGTCAGAAGGTCGTTTTGATAGTTCCATGTTACTGATTACTTGGCCCTTCTCTACCAAAATGTTCATATGTTTTATTCTGCATTATTGGTGCAAATGTTGCATCTTCATTTTTTTTTCTATATCTTGAAAAAAAGTTCCTCCTGATTGCCATGTTTTTTGTAGAATAATACATTTCCTCTAAATACTTCCTTTTTGAGCATTTCTTCACATGGTTATCTGAGATGCTCAATTCATAAAGGCTGGATCAGATTCTGTTAATGTTGATTACTTAAAAATAACGTTTAGTCTCAACTTCTCAATAGAGTATCTTGCACTATCTATTTAGATGATGACTGTGCATGGTGGGGTACAGGCCTGGGAAGTGTATTTGTATTCTTTGTTGGAAGCAACCCTGTGTACTGTGATACTTGAATGATATCTGGCCAGATGTGTCGTATAAAGGACAAGTGTTTCCTGCAAGTATTATTGGTCATAGTTGGATAGCTCAGTGTGTTGGAGGACCTGACTATGGAACTTGGGCTTAGGAACTTGATATGCTACTGTGCCTTCTGGGAGAAGAACCAGGTTATGTAACATTGAACAAGGTACATGGTACCAGAGAGCCACTTTAAGGTGTTATTGGTAAACTGTTTGTGAATACTTTGTAACTAGAAAACACTGGGAATGGTTGCCACAAGTTGTCATCAGTACGCTGATGATACTCAGCTCTACATCTCCTTTTTTCCAACAACAGTGGATGCTGTTTCGTCCCTTGAGTGCTGCCTGGGGGCTGTTCAGCAATGAATGCAGGTGAATGGACTGAGGCTGAATCCGGCAAGACGGAGGTCCTTCGGGTGGGTGCCCCAGACATCAGTGGTCTGGGAAACTCCCTTTCCTTTGGGGGGGGGTGACTCTTACCACCAAGAGTGAGGTTCGCAGCTTGGGTGTACATCTGGACCCGGCGCTCACCATGGAGACCCAGGTGTCGTCAGTGGTCCATTCTGCACATTTCTACCTTCGGCGGATTGCCCAGCTGCGTCCCTATCTTGATGTGGAGGCGCTCATCACTTTGGTCCATGCGCTCGTAGTCTCAAGATTAGACTACCATAATGCGCTCTACGTGGGTCTGCCTTTGAGACTGATGCGGAAACTTCAGATGGTACAAAATGCGGCGGCCAGACTTCTTACAGGGGTGAAAAGGTACCAACATATTTCCCCCACGCTGGCCACCTTGCATTGGCTGCCCATTCATTTCCGCGTTGATTTCAAAGTTCTTATGATTACATATAAAGCCCTAAATGGTTTAGGACCTCGATATCTGGCAAAGCTCCTTCTCCCACCCAGTTCCGCCAGAGTCACTCATTCCAGCCAGGCCGGGCGGCTGAGGGGCCTAACGCTGAGGGAGGTCTGGAAGGAAAGAACGAGGAACCGGGCCTTCTCGGCAGTGGCCCCTCGCCTCTGGAACAACTTGCCCGTGAAGATCCGCCTGGCTCCCTCTCTGGGTGTCTTCAGAAGCAAACTCAAGACCTGGCTATTTGGGCAGGCTTTCCCTCCTGCTGTATCTTAAATTCACACCTTACCATCTTGGATTTATAGTGCATGTTTATTGGTTTAACTGTTTTTAAATTTGTAATGCCGCCCAGAGTAGACCTTTGGTCTAGATGGGCGGGGTAGAAATCCAATAAAATAAATAAAAATAAATAAAACAAGTTGGAATTGACCTGATGGCACTTAATTAGTTCCTCCTCAAGGTTAATTTGTACATGGGGAAAATAATCAGGAGGTTCCCCCCACCCCATGTTTAAATAGCTTCATTTAAATATATGTGAGATGGATGGCCTTGCACCTGGATTTTATCATAGAAAATCATATGTAAGATCTGGTCCAGATGAATTGGGTTATTTGCTCTAGGCCTTCACAATGAAGATTTCAGTACTACAAAATGAGGCAAATATGTGACCATTACTGTAACAGACATGAGTTAAAAGGGAATGGGTTTATCTCCCACTGTTTGTAGTCCTTTAAATGTCATTGATTGTGATACTGAGGCTCAAAACATGTCTGCATCCACACAAATAAAATGTGCAGAAGTGTTGCAGTGGTGTGCACTATGTGTGTGCATCATGCTTACAAAACACTGTACTGGTTTTTTTTTCTGAAAAAGTTTCTGCAGGCACCTTAACACAAGTAAATGATAATAAATGTGTAGTAAATTAAAAAAAACGATTGGAAAACAGACGGACACATCTCCTATTAAAAAGGTTTAAGTAGGATCCAGAAAACCTAAATTTTAAAACATATGTTTAGTTTTCCGGAGTGCTTAACAATGAACAGTGGCCTCCGGAGAGCTTTATAGGCAAGCAAGCTATTTATTGGTGAGACCAGAGAGTGATATATATATTTATCGGTGAGAGCAGAGAGTGATATATTTATTTATTGGTGAGAGCAGAGAGTGATATATATATATATATCACTCTCTGCTCTCACCAATAAATAGCTTGCTTGCCTATAAAGCTCTCCGGAGGCCACTGTTCATTGTTAAGCACTCCGGATATATATATTGTGTAGACCATCCTTCCTCTTGAGTTGGCATTTCACTCTGCGGCAAAGAGCTTGAATTAGAATTCCACTCTGAGGCAAACAGGATGCTACACACACATCTTGTTGTAATAAATACCAGTTTGGTGCCATTGCCTTGGTTGCCTTCCAGAAACCCTGAAAGGCCTGGCAAATCATGCCAGCTCCTTTTTCTTTGACAGACATGTCAGACTCATTTTAATTATAGGCAAAATGTTTCTTGGAAAATCTACAGAGCCTTCTTTCTAGGAGCCACAACAGGAGAGTGGCTGTGAAGTTGTAAAGGTTTTGGATGCTTTGAAAAGTTATGCTCAAACCAGTCCTCACACTGTCTCTATCTTTAAAACAAATGTAGGCGTAACACTGGCTAGAAGGTATCTTAGGGTACCTTCTACTTTTTAAAAAATCCTTCATTTAACGGTGTTTATAACGCATTGAGAGTTCTTTCTCTTGAAGGATGAAGTGTGTGGCTCTTCGGCCAACACAGGGAACTAAATCTTAATCTGCAAGTACAGAATTGTTCATCATGATAGAATTCTGACTAGATTCCTTTTATTCAGTGAAAGCCATAAGATGAATGTTGATATCTGGAGGTTAAGAGTCTATGAATAGAAGAGATAGCAAGGATATCTTTAAGTTCAGATTTGTTCTCGCCTGTTGCCATATGCAGGAGGAGATACGTCTGGCACTGCATTTAGGCTTTGCTGCATCCATAGGGGAAGCAGTCATGTGATCCAGACACTGGGCTGTCAAATTGTCAAGTGCTGTATCAGCTGTGTAAATGCAGTAGAACTAGTAGTCACCCCACTCTGGGATGTACACCTTCATGTAGTGAAAAGCATTGAGTGTGTCAGGATGCCAGACTCTATGACAAGTCCAGACTTTCCCAAGGTGGAAAGATCAGCACTGATACACCAAACTAAGATGCATCCATCCTCTCTAGAATTAATGTTCATATTTGCAGAAGATAATTGATTGTTCCAGTAGTGATGGGGGTGGGGAAACTCTTGAAAGGCAGTTGATGGGTAGCAGCAATAGTGGAAGGTGACAATGGCAGATAATTAATTAGAATGGTAGAGGATTTTTCATAGATGATGACAGTGACACTCAGGCTAACTTTTATAGTATTGTGTTCAAGTAGTCAAAGCTAAGCAGGTTCTGTACCTTGAAAACTTTATGATGGGACAATTCAAAACAAAATGGAGATAGTGCTAGAAGGTGAGATTTTGAAATTGGAAGAGCAAAGCATGAGTGTAAATAAAACAGGGAAATGTTCTCTTCTCAGTCGGCATACAGAACATATCTTGTAGAAAGCTGAATTAGAAAGAGAATTGAAAATTGGGGGAAGAAACAACACTAAGTTGTGCCAATGACACAGGAATAAGAATAGTATACCATCAAGTCAATTTACAGTAACAGTGATTTAACTTGACAAGGCTGCTAGATGAAGATAAAAAAGATGCAAAAGGAGGGTTACAGCTGAACATGAAGATCACAACAAGATTTACATAAAATTAATGTCTCTGAAGATATCAAATTGTTAAATATTTTCTATACTTTAATTATCCATCGAAATGGAGGCTGCATTTGGAACTAGATAAGCAAACTAGAAAAGAATCTGAAATGGAAGGATGTCATAGCAACCAAGGTCAAGATAATCCATACTGTGGTATGCCCAATAAGGATGTTATGGATGTGAAAGCAGGATAGTAACAAGAAAAAAAGGGGTGTGTTTGAAATGTGGTGTTGGAGAAGAATTTTACAAGAACTGATGAATAGCTCAGTGGTTTAGGTACCTGGCTTTGGAACCAGAGGTTGGGAGTTTGATTCCCACTGTGTCTTCTTGACAGGAATTAGACTTGATGATCCATAGGGTTCCTTTCCATTTCTGCTGTTCTAAGATATTTTGTAAGTACCATGGACCAACAGAAACACGAAGAAGTAGTTCCAGATCAAATCAGTTCTGAACTATCCCTAATGACTGAGGCTATCATACTTTAGATATGTCATGAAAAGACAGGGCTCAGTGGAAAATACAATAATTCTAGGAAAAGTGGTGTAGGAAAACAGAAAGAAAACTAATGGATTAACTTGGTAAGGGGAGAAATAGCATATAGCTGGCAAGATCTGAGCAAGGATTTTAATGATATCACCTTTCTGAAGTTGTGAAATTAATACTAGCACATGACAACAACAAAACATCCTCTCTGAGCTGATTGTGTCTAGAAGGGCTTTTTATTTTCTTGCTAAGCCTTATTGATCGATAATGGAACTATCCATCTGGGAAGGAGGATCTTTGTAGAATTTTTCAGCACCCCCTTATTGGTTGACTTACAGCAGCAAGGATAGAAAGCTGGATAGCTTTTTAGAACTAGGAGGGCAGATTGTGAGTCTAGTGTATTTGGAGAAAACTGTGGTTCAAATACCCTGTTCAGTCATCATTTTCCTGGGTAGCTGGCTAAGGATTGGACATGACCCCCATATTCAGTAGCACCTATTGACAGAAGGTGTCTTATTAGTATGTAAACTTTGTGGTGTTCTTTTTCTTATTGTTGTATAAATGTCTGTAGTTCTTAAGTGCTTGTTAAACTACTTGTGTTAACCCAGCTGCCTGATCTGGCCCATGTGGGCTCACTTACCTTTTGTATAAAGGCATTAAAGGCATCTGCTTTCTTCCCTTTTCAACAGAAGAACAGGCTGGATCTTTTAAAGATCTTGGACACTAGTGGAGCCTGGTTGTTGAGAGAATACAGTGTTAAGTGTAACCAAATGGAAACTTACAATATGTTCTTCAGCATGATACTGGAATGAAGGATGTGGTGCTGTAAAATATGTGATATGCTCACTTACCTTGACTAGGCATTTATGCCTTGAGTTTTTTTCACATCTGCGAAATGCATTTACCTACCTACTCACAAAGCTGTTTTTCAATATGGACACAACAAGTTTGAAGTATCGTCAACAAAGCTTGGAAGTCTTTCCTTTAATTGTTCTTTTGCACTGAAATGTGCACAGTATTTGACTATGATTTTTAGTCCATATAGGTGAACTGATTGGAGTTGATTCCTTTTAGATCCCACAGGACTGTATCAGAGTACAGTAATACACCTCTCAAGTGCTCCATCTGTGGATGATAAGACGAGGTTCAAGGGCAGTTTCTTGCAAAGGAAGCCCTGTAACAAACAGGGGAGTTAATTATTTGTAGCTTACATTGTGTTCTTGGCTCCTTCATTGAAAAAAAAAAGTTTCTTAACAATCAAACACAACACAAGTTTCAACTGAGGACTTAAACTTGCGAACTAAATTAACAGTTTTCTCAGAAATTGCCCTATCTGTTTTAAAGAGCTACTATAATTTCAGCATAGTGATTCTGAGTTGTGCTTACATGTGATATTGTGAAACAGTGTGTAATACTAACAAAAAGAAACCATGTCACCGTATCATGAAACTATAAAAGCAAACACTCTGTTCCCACATTTCAGCTGCAATCTGTGGAGTTTGTAGTGACTGACCAAGACTCATGTATGCATAGTTGGAATATTCTTCCATGTAGATAAGGAATCATTGATTCTTACAAGGAAAGCAAAACACAGTCAAGCAGCCCTAGGGTTTCTGTCTTCCAGTTCTTCAAATTTAGGCAGCCTAATTTGCATATTAATGAAATTAATATTTGCAGTCTTACTTGCATAATATGCATTTTTGATAGCATACACATTTTAACCAGTAGCTTTTAGCTTTTATTTATTTATATTTATAATCAGTGCTCTGAGAGAGCCAGTATGATATAATGCTTAGTATTGAACTTACAATAAGGATACCCAAATTCAAATCCCAGATTAGTCACTAAGCATCCTTAGGGGTCTGAAGAAGTGAACTTGTCCATGAAATCTCCCATTAAACTATGGCAGTTAGTCTTTAAGGTGCCATTGTTTTTGTCTTCTTTATGTTTTAATTTTTGTTTTGTTTTTGCCTGACATGCTAAACATCCTTTGTGTCTTCGGGACAACCTCTCAGCCAAACCTACCTTACAGGGCTGTTTTCAGCATAAAATGCATAGAAGAGAACCATGTAAAGCAGCTATGTACATGGCTGCTGCAGATAAAAAAAAAGATGGAATGATGTTTCACACACATGTGAACTTATATTAATACTGTCATGAGATGGCTGTTGTTTTTGCCATCAGTTTTGATTCATGGTGAAAACCTCCTACAGCTACTACAGCAATCCCCCACAACTGGCACCCTGTCATCTGATCTGCAGGGGAAAAGACAGGGTAACATGATGGCAACTTGCAGAAATTAGGGGAAAACACAAGGTAGCATTTCCTTCACAAACAGAGATAAAATATATTATTATAATGAGAAAATATCCCAGCTGAACTTTCTTTACCCTATTAGATTTTACAAACACACATTCATACGGTATATGGGAAAAAGCAGGCGCCAATCCAATGTGGCATCTCCTTCTAAAAACTTATTAGCTACCGTTTTGTTTCACTGCTGTGGACCATAGCATAGTAACAAATGCGATCCATAGCAGAGTTTCAAACTGTTCTTCTTGGACTGCACCATCCAGAGACCCTTAGCAAGAATAGTTGTGAGCATGTTAGCTGGGAAATAAAATGATCTTGCCAGCTTTTGCTTCCTAAGAAGCCCAAATATATTGGTGTTCTATGCAAAATGACTGATGTGTAATGCAGGAGGATACACTTAATGCAGTAGGATACATGTCTAATTAAGCAGTTGAAAGAGCCATAATAAACTCTCAAGATAAGTTCATGTATAAATACTTCTTTAAAAAGAACGTTATCATTTCCTTTTCCTTGTTTTATCTCTTTCCAGAAATATAACATTCACAACAGCTATAAGCTTGCCCTGAACAACAAATAGAAGCTTCTTCTGATAATTTATAATAAATTCTCCCCCCACCCCAGCAAAAAAACCTCTTGGTTTCTTCAGGGCAGCACCCAGCATAACCCCCAATTAAGGTTCGGCACACATGTGAAAGATAAAAGATAACTGTTTCTGGAAGGCTATAGCATCACACATTCAGAGTACTGTAGACCCCTTATCCAGATGCATTTTTTAAATATATGATTGGAAATGATTGTCTAATTTCATTCTGGACTTAATCCTTTTTTGGGGGAAATAAATGCCAGCTGTGACAAACACAGGCTTCTGATTTTTCCCTACAGGTCTAAAATGCTATAGGGCTCTTAGGGAGATGTTTAGGCATCAGACTCTCTGACCTAACATTTTTAGTGAGTTAGCCAGGTGGATCAGGTAATCAGATACCAATCAGATACTGTTCTGGGTCTGATTAACCCATCAGTAACATTTTAATTTTGCCTTACCTTGGGAGACAAACCCCATAAAAAGGAAACTGTGCACAATCAACTGAAAGAAGAAGGTCTGCTTATGTAAAGTAATTTTGGAATAGCCACAAGGTAGGCAAAATTGTTCAGAACTTATTTAACCAGATGATGAAAATTCTGGAAGACTTTTAAGCTATGAAATTGCCACTTTAATGATGTTTAAGAGAAAGATCTCTCTCTCTCTCTCTTTCTCTCTCTCTAATCTGTGAAAGGGAGGTGCTACTGTTACAGACAGATGAAAACAGTTCAAAGCGAAGAAATTCTTACCACAGCAACTACAGAAAAAGTTGCACTTGTCTGCAAGGACACTGTATACTTCTGAATGGTGGTATAGCATAAATTCATAATCACAGAACTTCATTGCAATAGACTGCACAACAATATGTAAGCAGACAGACTTCAGGAGGTGAATTACAGTTCATGTTCAGCACACCAGACACTTGGTCTGCAAAAATTTCATTCTTTCTAAAATTGAAAAGAAGATACCTGGATATCAATATTTTTCCAAAAAATAAATGAACTGGGTGCAGACAGATGCCCTCAAGTGCTTCAGTCAGCATTTCAGTGACACTGAACAATGGTTTTACATTGAACTATATTGCTTCTTCCATGCCTTAGGGAGGTCACTGTATAGATTAGGAGTAATCCTCAGGTCTTTATATGCTACCTGTGTTGACCTGATAGCACAAGATTTAAACAGGTAGCAGTATAATGAAGAAGATCTGCTTCCTGCCATATTTTACAAAGCACCTCCTTCTTTATAATTTTTAAAGGGGTAGCTATGCCAATCTTTTGCCATAAAATCAACAGCCTTATCACCTTAAAAAAAATTAAATGAATTTGTCCTGACACAGGACACTTTGTGTCCTGTTTCTATTCCAGAACAGCAGCTATATTGAATTCCACTCTATAGTGCAATATTAATGTGTTGTGCGATGTCGTGAGAATGGCTGACGGTCGGATTCCAAAAGATCTCCTGTATGGAGAATTAGTGCAGGGAAAGCACCCCAGAGGGAGACCACAGCTGCGATACAAGGATATCTGCAAGCGGGATCTGAAGGCCTTAGGAATGGACCTCAACAGATGGGAAACCTTGACATCTGAGCGTTCAGCCTGGAGGCAGGCGGTGCAGCATGGCCTCTCCCGATTTGAAGAGGCACTTGTTCAGCAGGCTGAGGCAAAGAAGCAGTCCCGAAACCAGCAAAATCAGGGAGCTGGGCAGGGGACAAATTGTATTTGTCTTCAGTGTGGAAGGGATTGTCACTCTCGAATTGGCCTTCTCAGCCACACTAGATGCTGTTCCTGGACCTCTATTCAGAGCACGTTACCATAGTCTCTCGAGACTGAAGGATGCCTACTGGTGTGTGATGGGAAATTGAATGTGAAGGATGTGGATGTGAATGAGAGGGATGTGTTTCATGTGTAATGCGCTATGTTTTCATGTTATGGATGCTATGTTATTGTGTGTTTTATCATTATGTGTACTGGAGATGGCATTTAATTTCGTTGTACGGAAGTACAATGACAGTAAAGTAAATTCAGTTCAGTTCAATTCAGTTCAATTCAATTGTTGTCTATTATATTCACTATCTTTGTGTTAGTTCTTGTTTTAGAACTAACAGTATTCTAGTTAGTTATTCTGCTGAATAAGCCCTGTTTGAAATTCATTATCTAGTTTTAAGCTTTGTAATTTTTAGAAAATGATGTATCACATTTTTATCCATCCATCCATCCGTCCGTCCGTCCGTCCGTCCGTCCGTCTGTGTACTGCAGAACTGGAAGGGACCCTATAGATCACTGAGTCTAGTTCTTGTCAAGGAGACACAGTGAGGAATTGAACTCCCAGTCTCTGGCCTTTCAGCCAGATACCTAAACCACTGATACCTTGCAGCCAGATACCTAAACCACTATCCATTTTGTTTCAGATGTTAGAATTTTTGTACATATGTCTCTGCTAGTGTTGATATGTTTTATCATTTTGTGTGAATTGGTAGTCTATACTTCATTCTCGCTCTTGCAGAATTGAGCACATGCATGTTCAGTTAAAACAGCGCATAGATGAAAAATGATGCGAATTAGACAGCTCTTTTCTGAGGACTGTATATATAACATGCATATGTATGTATATGCCCCATGTACCTGTGGGTCTCATGCTTGGTTTTTAGGAACTTTATGGATTTGTTGTCTGGATATATGTGTGTAAGTTTCTCCAGCTTATACCACAGATCTTCCCTTTAGCTAGTGAACCACAACATAAACAGGGTGTTACCTGTAAAGTTTGAAGACCATGTAAAATGTATTAATGCTGTTGATGTGAGAAAAAAAAAGGCAATCTGAAGATTATAATTTCTTCTCTCCCCTCCCCCGCCCCCCATGAAGTGTAATATAAAATAATTTTCTTCACAACTGTGTAGTAAAGGCAAGATTGCCTGTTTGGAAGATGACGAGTGCTTTCTGATATTTTTTCCTCTTTCTCCCCCTCCTATTCAGCTTGGTATTGCGGTTGGTTTCCTCCTCCCACCAGTTCTGGTTCCAAATTCAGAAGATAAAGAGAAGCTGGCCCATCATATTGGCATCATGTTTTTCATGACGGCAGGTGTAGCAACAGCACTTTTCCTCTTAGTAATCTTTGGTAAGTTAAAAAACAGTTTAAATGAGGTAGAAGTGGAGGCTGAGCTAATAAATGAAGTCAGGCCACTGTATGAATTTCTGGAACATGTATTTCTCTTTTTGACCACTATTTCTTGTAAATTTGTAGTGCACAGGAGTATTATTAGCCACTATGAACACAGAGGGATTCAAACCCAGACTTTTAAGAATTATGTGCTTCAAGTCCTAGGCTCAGAGAAATGAATGTGTCAGTTTTGGTTTCTCCTTCATTTAGATTTTTTGAATCTCATGTTCTTTGCATCATAAATAAGAAGAAATTGTGAATTTTTGTAATTTCTTATAAAAAATGAATTAAAACAAAATTCTCCCACAACTATGCTCAGCACCCCAACTGATTTTTCTGTGGGACACAGCCCTCCATTAAAAAAGTCCTTATATCTTGTATGGTACTTTGAAGTTTACAGAGTCATACAGATAACACTGCCTCATTGTAATGGTTATAACAGTCTTCATGGTAGGTCAGTTTTGTGGTCTTCTGTAATGCAGATGGGATCCTTGGCAAGTAACATCACACCTAGTTTGGCCCCAAAGTACTGATATCCAGGTTGGTCTCATCTTACACATTTTTATGTTCCAGCTGTGGTCTTAAACGTTCACCTCATGTATAGCCCATTGTCAGCGTGCATGAACAAACATACTTCTGTTTCATAATTTTTGCTGTCTGTGTCTCTGTAAGCCTCTCTGAGAGTTTGGCAAATGCCCATTCCCTTGGTCCTGATTTCTGTTCCTGTGCTTCTCTCTTCCCATTCCACCTTAACCAGTGTTCCAAGAAAAGCCTCCATATCCTCCAAGTCGGGCTCAGGCCATGATTCATACAACAGTACCCGAAGAGTATTCCTATACGAAATCTATTGTCCGGCTGTTTCGCAATGTCAACTTTGACCTGCTGATAGTCAGTTATGGTAAGGTCCCTGCCTTGCTTGAGAGGATAATCTAAAATGATAGTTTTTCCTCTTATTTAATCTTTTTATTGAATACTTAGGATGTCTTTGCACCACATTGTGTACTTGACAACTTTATTAGCAATAATCATAACAATTCTTTTTTTTCAGGTGGTTAATTGGTTGTTTGTTAATGCATTCACCTTTCTTATGGTGCTGCATGGATAATATTGCAGGACCAGTGAGACCTGGTCACATTTTATCCCTGTAATCGTCTCCTCTTTCATCTGTCATTTTCAGCATTTTCCCTCTGTGTTTCTGCTTCTTTCATTTTGTATTGAGCAAAATTGTGCTTACTAATAAGTGAATCTCTTTGTTAAAACAATGTGAAACTGTCTACGCTCAGAATCTTCCTTCCTTCCTTCCTTCCTTCCTTCCTTCCTTCCTTCCTTCCTTCCTTCCTCCCTCCCTCCCTCCCTCCCTCCCACCTACCTGGGAAAGTAAACAATTCAGAATTTATTACTTGCTCAAAAATGTAACCAATGCAGAAAGGATTGAAAAGTTTTAAATGGTGTGGGGCAGGGAGATGAGAAATGTTAATAGAATATTTTTGGGGGTTGTGTTGTTTAAGTAAATGCAGCCTTCCAAAGATGGGTGTGAGTGCCCCCCAAGTCTTTGAAAGTTGCCCAGTTCTGATCTAGAGGAAGTGGGATTAAGACCATTAAGTCATATACCTCAAATTATCTTTCCACATCATAGTATGTCTGTGTTGTTTGGGGTTCTTTTTCTGCATCCCAGATATCCTGAGATGTCATTTTTCAGAGTTTTTGTTCCTGTTTTGCCTCATCCATCTCGGTCGAGCACCTAAGAGTGCCCCCCTTTCCTCTTCATCCATATATGTTGCTCTTTGCACTACAATTCATTGCTAGAGACAGTCATCATATTGTTCTGCTTCTTATACTTCTGAGGAGCTAGAGAAGCACAATTCTCTCTCTCTCTCTCTCTATCTCTGTGTGTCTCTGTGTGTGTATCCTTGTAACTCAAAAGGATGCAATTTGGAAAAAATAGGCAGGGATCAGTTACTGATTAAAGTAATTGAAAAGGACAGAAACTGATCTTCCTGAGAGAGTCTGTCACATTGGGGGCCTTCAGTGACCCTGATACTGCCAGTTAGCAGGGATGTTTAGTCTTTTGCAGTCTACAGTATTGAAAAAGACTCTTTTTAATCTCTTTACTAAGTAATCCTCAATGATGAGTCTGTCTTCACAAATAAGGGGGTTTCAGGCATGTCAAGAGAGAACGACAAGAATCAAATATTTTATAGGTCCTGGATTATATAAAAGGAAGGCATTCTTTTCTTTTTCCTGCCAGAATACTATATTCCAATTCATGAGGTCTATGGGCTGCTTTGTGCTCCCTACGAACAGCACTGGTCTGTCTTTAGGACATAATCTACCACCATGGCTCTGCCCAGACCTAAAGCTATATAGTGATGATGGGAAGATTTTTTTGCTATCCAGAACAAAGAGTTAAACTTAAAGTCAAGAAGGGAATAAAACAGCACAAAAGGCATGATGTTAACTAAATAAGGGACTGTCTACAGGTTATAATGTGAGTGGAGGATGTGTGGCTCCCCAGACATTCACAAAACAATTAAGTCATAGAATTAATAGAGTCAGAAGAAACCCTGAGGGCCATCTAGTCCAACTGTGCAGGTAATAAGTTTGTTGCATTTCCCAAATGATAGCCCTTCAAATATTTGGAAGATTGCTATCCTAGCACCTCTTAGTCTTCTCTTTCCCAAGCTAAACATGCCCAGTTCTTTTAAATGTTTCTCATGGTGCTTGGTTTCACATTCTTGGTTACTTTCCTTTGGACATGTTCCAGCTTGCTGATACCCTTCCTAAACTGTAGTACCCAGAGCTGGACAGTTTTCCAGCTGAGGTCTGACTGAAGCTGAACAGAGTGGTAATGTGGTTGCTTTTGACCTAGATGTTATACTGTTATTGATGTAGGCTAATGTTGCTTTATGCTGTCCTGTTGCCAGCACCAGCTTAGGAACAACTCTCATGGTTGATGATAAGCCACCTTGGAGGTGATTTGACTGACAGATGTTTCCTTGGTGCAAATTGAAGAGGATCACTTTTCTCAGGACACCAATCTTTGGAATTAACAAAACCTACATTATCAGCAAGTCTTCCCACCACCCCAACACCACAGTCGTGCCTAGTGCTCAGCCCTTTCAAGGAGTAGCATCAACATCTTGTTGATGTTGACCGCAATATCTGAAATGAAGAACCAAAAGATATTGCTGTTTATTGCAAGGGCTGAGCACCAAGCAATTCTTTGGTGCTGCAACAAAACTTACTTTATTTATTTTATTTAAAATATTTTAAGAAATAAAATGACTTGGGTCCAAGCTGTCTAAAAGATTGCATCTCCCTCTATGAGCCTGCCCAGGGATTAAGATCATCAGGAGAGGCCTTTCTCTCAGTCCCACCACCTTCACAAGTGCATTTGGTGGGGAAATGGGAGAAGGCCTTCTCTATGGCTGCTCCCAGACTTTGGAACTCTCTCCCACAGGAGGCCAAACTGGCTCCATCTTTGCTGACCTTCTGCAAGCAGGCAACGTCCTTTCTCTTCAGGCAGGCTTTTCCTTAGAGACTGACAGCCTGAGAGGGTTTTTTAAAATTGATTGTTGAGCTCTGTTTTTAGTATTGATTTCATTGACCATTTTTAATATAATGCTTGTTGAATTCTTTTTAACTATTTGTATGCTTACTATTTGTAGCTTTTAAATATTGTCTTTTAATTGTAAGCTGCCTTGGGTTCTTTTGGGGAGAAATGTGGGGTAAAATATTTTAAACAAACAAACAAACAAATAAACAAATGTTGTTGGATTGCCATTCTCAGCAAGCCTACCTGCATAACCAGTGGTGAGGAATCGTGGGAGTAGCAACCCAACAACATCCTCCATCCCTGAATTACAAGATGGATGCTAAAATGTGTGAGGAATTTGCTGCCTGGATCTTCTTGATTGCATGGGGATAGAGGTGACATAACAGTGATGGGTAACTCTGTGAATTTATAGCAAGGAAACTTTCCATAGGATCAGAAGTGTCTACATGCCTTACCGTGATAGCAGGTCCTCATGTCAAAACTGCTTCTCTCTAATGTGTGACATTGAAACTGCCCCAAAGAAGCTATCATACTGTATATTCACGACTTTGATTCTTATACTAAAATTGGAGGTTCACTGGGAAAATTTGCTGGTGGTGGAAATAGCAACTTAGGGAGGAACAATTTTCTTTTCACTGGCACTGCAGCAAGGAAGGAAAGGATTAAACTCCTCCATCTGTTAAAAGCCTGGTATTATTAGAAGAGATGAGAAAAGTAAGGTTTTTTTTACTACAGCTGTCAGAACACCTTGCAGGGAAGAATTTTGGTGAATGGAATTTCAAAAAAAGGGTCCCTTTTCATCTCTCATTATGAGGGCCTCAACACATGTTCTGGCCTTAATGCATGCCAAGTTGCGTATTGGCCAACTGGCTAAAGTTACATTCAATCCATGCTTCCATTCATTATTCAGTCTTGAACAACAGTGAATATACTCAAATACTAACTGCACAAGAATGATGAACAGGACACTGAATAAATGGTGTAGATGAAGTGAAAAGACAATGGAACGCTAGGCTTTCCAGGTGGCAAATTCGTTCAGCTACAGAACATCAAGCTGAATAAGACTAAATGTTTCTTCCTGGAACAGAGAATCAAAGCATGACAACAAAAAAGTCAAGTCTGATCAGTTGACAGCAGATCTGTAGAAGGAAATATTGAACTAGTTTTAATTGTGAACATGGGGGAGAGGGTAATATAACAAATAATATGCAATTGGGGCACAATCGCTCCTCCTAACCCTGACTGTTATTTCCATTTAAAAAAAATGTGCATGGTAAATGCAAATATAGCTTCAGTGTCATGTCTGCTATAGTTTTGACAGAAGTTGCTCCTGCCGTCTTTGAAACACATCTTTCCTCTTAATGCATGGAAAGTCAGGTGTAAATAACATTACTGTAATCTAAATGGAAGGAATTGACTTTAGTCTTGACAGCTACTAGCTTCTTTACTAAAATTCCTAAGTAGATTTTCTTCAGACAGGCAAAATGACAGAAGATTTCACAGAAGTTTGGAGAAGATGATAGACTTTTCTCTCCTCAGTTGTTGAGCCAGATATGAATGTATTTTTCATGTATATCACAGGTCTTCCCTTTTGGTTTCCAAATTTAACATGAAGGTATTTAGATGAAGCAGGCATTATCTCTGAGATGGTTTCTTTAAAGGGTTAGCAACTGCACATGCTGAGGCACTGCACAGTTCCAGATCAAGTAATACTACTGTCTTGTGATAATGCTTACTGTCTTGTGACAGGAAAAGGCATGGGGGAGTGGTTCTGTTTTTAAAAGAAAAAATTATGTGAAAGAGATTCCAGAGAGCTTTATGAATTCCTGACTGGTTCCAGGTTCTTTCTCAGACTGTTTCAGTAACCCTGAGTGCATTGGGCTGTGCCCCCTCCCCACTTACCTCTGAGCAAGCAACTGGATCCAGTGCAAAGGGCAAAATGTCTTGTCATCCTCCTTTTGTGTGGGATGGTCTCCTGGAATGTGTTCTGCCAGCTCCATGCCTACCTTATCTCTCCTGACTTGCTGATTGTTCTCTGAGTTGGCCAGAGTCATTGCCATGGGCTTTTCTGCTGCAGAAATCAGCAGTGTTGGGAGTTCCCTGTCACGCCTTCAGAGCCTGGCACATTCTCTACCCGTGCACTTTGAGTTCTGTTCTTGTGGATTTCATATTTTTCATGTTTGGCATTTATCATTCTATTACTTATAAGGCCACATTCAATAGGCTGTGTAATTCCAGCTTGGGCACATGACCATTGAAATCAAGAAATAGGTCATAACTAGAGTAGGCTTATAGATTCAGTGGAAATTTGGTGAGTCAACACCTGAGTACATTCTGTTTATTCACTGTGCCTACTCTGGTTACGACTTACTACTGGTTTTAGCCATTGCTAATCCTTTCTCAATTTTCAGATCAGAGTTGAAAATGTGATTTTTTTAGATTACAGGTACCAGCATTCCTCCAGTCAGCATGGCTGTTGATATCACCACCAGACTGAGAGTGTGATTATACTGCAAAATACCACACAGTTTGTGTTGGAATTTTTAAACTGGTCAGGGAGTACCAAAGTAGTTTCTGCTGCTGAAATTGCTAGAGTGGTCCACATGAATTTGATTAATTATCCAGGCTCAAGAGTCCACAGCATACTTCCCAAATGGTACAATATTCACTGGAATCATAGCCCCATGCTATTAACACAGTCTACTTCCTCACCCCACTCCCCTTTGTCCCTCCTCTGTATGCAGAAGCATAATGTTCATGTCCCTGCAATTTTGGACTACTTCCCCCTCTTTTTTCAAAATGACATAGCACTGGTTCTGAGACTGACACTGTGAACTTTGGGATCAGAGTCACCACAATCTAGGAAACCATCTCCCATCCCCACCCCTTTCAGCTGAGGAGTAGACATGTTGCGTGCATGTGTGAGAGAGACAAGGTGAGAGAGAGAGGGAAAGGAGGGGAGAGCTTGATAAACTTGTTTATCAGCTCCCCGGTGGAATCTTTCTGAACCAGCTTGTTTAAAAGTGGGTGGGAGGAGAGGAACATGAACATGCATGTTTTTTTCCTGAAGTGACATAGCACTGAATTGCTTTAACAGCACATCAGTTAAGTAAAATGGACTAGCTTTGTCAATTTCATTGGGTTCTGAGCCAAGCTTTCATGGTAAGAAGATGAGGTGGGGAAGGAACCCACAAGAAGTTGTTAAAAGTAGAAAGAAATAATGATTAACTCATCTGCATCCCATCAAGGCATTCCCATCATAGCAAAAAAAAAATGGGAAGAGGGCCCTCCCCAGTTGGTTTCCAGAAGGCAAGCAAACAAGGCATCCTTATTAGTCCAGCACTCAATTGCCACAGCGATAAACCTGACAGGCGTGTTAATAAATAGTTTGGAGGAGAGACAGCAAACACTCACTTGAAGGGAATTATCCAACTGTAACCCCTTCATGGATTGCTGCCTTGTCGTGGTGAAGGGGCTTGAGTTATTCAGAGAAGCTATGGGCTATGCCATGCAGGGACACCCAAGACGGACAGGTCATAGTGGAGAGTTCTGACTAAACGCGATCCACCTGGAGCAGGAACTGGCAAGCCACTCCAGTATCTTTGCCAAGAAAACTCCATGGACAGAAACAAAAGGCTAAAAGATGTGACGCTGGAAGATGAGCCCCTCAGGTTGGAAGGCGTCCAACATGCTACTGAGGAAGAGCGGAGGACAAGTACAAGTAGCTCCAGAGCTAATGAAGTGGTTGGGACAAAGCCGAAAGGACGCTCAGCTGCGGACGCGCCTGGAAGTGAAAGGAAAGTCCGATGCTGCAAAGAAAAATACTGCATAGGAACCTGGAATGTAAGATCTATGAACCTTGGTAAGCTGGATGTGGTCAAACAGGAGATGGCAAGAATTAATATTGACATCCTGGGTGTCAGTGAACTAAAATGGATGGGAATGGGCGAATTCAATTCAGACGATTACCATATCTACCATTGTGGGCAAGAATCCCGTAGAAGAAATGGAGTAGCCCTCATAGTCAACAAAAGAGTGGGAAAAGCTGTACTGGGATACAATCTCAAAAATGATAGAATGATTTCAATACGAATCCAAGGCAAACCTTTCAACATCACAGTAATCCAAGTTTATGCACCAATCACCGATGCTGAAGAGGCTGAAATTGACCAATTCTATGAAGACTTACAACACCTTCTAGAACTGACACCAAAGAAAGATGTTCTTCTCATTGTAGGGGATTGGAATGCTAAAGTAGGGAGTCAAGAGATAAAAGGAACAACAGGGAAGTTTGGCCTTGGAATTCAAAATGAAGCAGGGCAAAGGCTAATAGAGTTTTGTCAAGAGAACAAGCTGGTCATCACAAACACTCTTTTCCAACAACACAAGAGGCGACTCTACACATGGACATCACCAGATGGGCAATACCGAAATCAGATTGATTATATTCTCTGCAGCCAAAGATGGAGAAGCTCTATACAGTCAGCAAAAACAAGACCTGGAGCTGATTGTGGCTCTGATCATCAGCTTCTTATAGAAAAACTCAAGCTTAAACTGAAGAAAGTAGGAAAAACCACTGGGCTAGTCAGGTATAATCTAAAACACATCCCTTATGAATACACAGTGGAAGTGAAGAACAGATTTAAGGAACTAGATTTGGTGGACAGAGTGCCTGAAGAACTATGAATGGAGGCTCGTAACATTGTACAGGAGGCAGCAACAAAAACCATCCCAAAGAAAAGGAAATGCAAGAAAGCAAAGTGGCTGTCCAACGAGGCCTTACAAATAGCAGAGAAGAGAAGGGAAACCAAATGCAAGGGAGATAGGGAAAGTTACAGAAAATGGAATGCAGACTTCCAAAGAATAGCAAGGAGAGACAAGAGGGCCTTCTTAAATGAACAGTGCAAAGAAATAGAGGAAAAGAATAGAAAGGGAAAAACCAGAGATCTGTTGAAGAAAATTGGAGATATTAAAGGAACATTTTGTGCAAAGATGGACAGGATAAAGGACAAAAATGGTAGGGACCTCACAGAAGCAGAAGACATCAAGAAGAGGTGGCAAGAATACACAGAGGAATTATACCAGAAAGATCTGGATGCCCGAGACAACCCAGATAGTGTGACTGCTGACCTTGAGCCAGACATCCTGGAGAGCGAAGTCAAGTGGGCCTTAGAAAGCATGGCTAACAACAAGGCCAGTGGAGGTGATGGCATACCAGTCGAACTATTTAAAATCTTAAAAGATGACGCTGTTAAGGTGCTACACTCAATATGCCAGCAAGTTTAGAAAACTCAGCAGTGGCCAGAGGATTGGAAAAGATCAGTCTACATCCCAATCCCAAAGAAGGGCAGTGCCAAAGAATGCTCCAACTACCGTACAATTGCACTCATTTCACACGCTAGCAAGGTTATGCTCAAAATTCTCCAAGGCAGGCTTCAGCAGTATGTGGACCGAGAACTCCCAGAAGTACAAGCTGGATTTCGAAGGGGCAGAGGAACTAGAGACCAAATTGCTAATATGCGCTGGATTATGGAGAAAGCCAGAGAGTTCCAGAAAAACATCTACTTCTGCTTCATTGACTACGCAAAAGCCTTTGACTGTGTGGACCACAGCAAACTATGGCAAGTTCTTAAAGAAATGGGAGTGCCTGACCACCTTATCTATCTCCTGAGAAATCTATATGTGGGACAGGAAGCGACAGTTAGAACTGGATATGGAACAACTGATTGGTTCAAAATTGGGAAAGGAGTATGACAAGGCTGTATATTGTCTCCCTGCATATTTAACTTATATGCAGAAAAATTATGCGAAAGGCATAATCCCTGGAGGAATCCCAAACCGGAATTAAGATTGCCGGAAGAAATATCAACAACCTCCGATATGCAGATGATACCACTCTGATGGCAGAAAGTGAGGAGGAATTAAAGAACCTCTTAATGAGGGTGAAAGAGGAGAGTGCAAAAAATGGTCTGAAGCTCAACATCAAAAAAACTAAGATCATGGCCACTGGTCCCATCACCTCCTGGCAAATAGAAGGGGAAGATATGGAGGCAGTGACAGATTTTACTTTCTTGGGCTCCATGATCACTGCACATGGTGACAGCAGCCATGAAATTAAAAGACACCTGCTTCTTGGGAGGAAAGCGATGAAAAACCTAGATAGCATCTTAAAAAGCAGAGACATCACCTTGCCAACAAAGGTCCGCATAGTCAAAGCTATGGTTTTTCCAGTAGCGATGTATGGAAGTGAGAGCTGGACCATAAAGAAGGCTGACCGCCGAAGAATTGATGCTTTTGAATTGTGGTGCTGGAGGAGACTCTTGAGAGTCCCCTGGACTGCAAAGAGAACAAACCTATCCATTCTGAAGGAAATCAACCCTGAGTGCTCACTGGAAGGACAGATCCTGAAGCTGAGGCTCCAATACTTTGGCCATCTCATGAGAAGAGAAGACTCCCTGGAAAAGACCCTGATGTTGGGAAAGTGTGAAGGCAAGAGGAGAAGGGGACGACAGAGGACGAGATGGCTGGACAGTGTCATCGAAGCTACCAACATGAATTTGACCAAACTCCGGGAGGCAGTGGAAGACAGGAGGGCCTGGCGTGCTCTGGTCCATGGGGTCACGAAGAGTCGGACACGACTTAACGACTAAACAACAAAAATCCAACTGTAATGGCATACTGTGCCCCACTGAAGATATCACCATCAATATCACTGTAGGGTACAGCCCCAACTCCCATTCTGGATTGAGATAAGCAATCACACATGCCAGAAAAGGGCAATAAGTCATGCAGCTGAATCAATACAAAATAAACAACTCCCTGACAGCTGAACAAAAAGACACAAATGTCACTGAAAAAAAGTGTGGGTTTCAGGGTGATTAGCTTTACATTGTGCAGTCATGGGAAAACAATTTGATTCTAACCATTTCAATGCTGATGAAAATCATGTG
Organism: Intellagama lesueurii; assembly: GCA_037013535.1. Classification (NCBI taxonomy): domain Eukaryota; kingdom Metazoa; phylum Chordata; class Lepidosauria; order Squamata; family Agamidae; genus Intellagama; species Intellagama lesueurii. Next base: position 37,414,852 of record JBAJHW010000001.1, on the reverse strand, counting down.
GTATTTTGTGGTAAAGACACACCCTACCATTCCCCACTGTGCCTCACAGGAGAAGAGCCAGCATGTGCAGCCTTGGGTGAGCTCAGCATTTCCAGAGCACCTGTAGAAGAAGTGACGGGTAAACCACTTACGTATATCCAGTGCCCAGAATGTGGCAGGGGGGAAATGTCTGAAAAAAGTCATTCCCCACTCTTGGAAGCTTATAAAAGTGGTGGTTTTGTAATACAACAGAGTACAGTGCCTCCAACCCATTGAACATGCATTCACAAAAATGAAGTTGGAAGTAGACTTCAGTAATTTTTGGCTTTGATTTTTCATACTCTTTGACCATATTCAGGGTTGCTTCATTGCCTACTGGGTTCTGGGGGCAAAAGTTGGTGTCTCAAGCTGCTGAAGTTGCCCACCCTTGCTTTGTAGAAACACAAACACAAACACACCTCTTTTATTCAGTTTTTCTGCAAGCTTGAAGAAAAAGCAATTTATTGCTTTAAGACAGATGAGGCCCCTACCCAGTTTTCATTTTGGTGGGACTTCAGCTGTGTTTCTCCATCCTTTTTCAATCAAAACCTAAGTGACCAGGAGATCCAGGTTTTTTTGGGAAAAACCCTAGCTGGAGCCAAGAACAGTAGGAGAGAAGGGCAAAATCCCCTTTAACTAGCCAATTTCACCCTCTGGAAGTTTCTGAAGGAGAGACTGAAATTTTCCGGGTTGAAAGTTTTTCATTGCGGTGAGCATAAGGGGCAATATTGGGGAGTTTGGGATCACACATTTCCTACCTCTACTGTAAGAACACTGGACTGAAACTGGTCAGAACTGGAAAGAGAAGTCTTAAAGAGGGAAACTTAAGTATACTCCAACGTATTAGTTATAACCCCATAATGGTTAGATTACTGTTCCTCTTATCAAAGAAATCCTTGAAATGATGGGTGGTTTAATATAAATAGAGCTAAAATCTTCAAAGGGGAGCTGTAATGCAAATTAGTGGATTAAACAAACTGACACTTGATTTTTAATGGCTTATGAGGTGTGTTTGCACGTGTCTCTTCCCTTCCCATCATTCCTATCCTGCTGTCTTCCAAAGTCCTCCCCCCCTCCCGAGCTTTGATAAAGAGAGACACCTATTACCTCGGTATTTGAACAGTCTTAACTAGCAGTGATAATAATGGAATGATTACTGGCGGTAATTTCTCTCTGACCTCATTGCTCTTAGATCACTCAGTCTTTTGTGTGTGTGTGTGTGTGTGTGTGTGTGTGTGTACACATACACACACACCTTATGTACATATATTTTATAATCTGAATAATGTTGCATCCATCAGATGAAGTGGGCTGTGATTTTTGCCACAAGAGACTGACACAGCTATCCCACTGGGAAATGGGCAGAAGTGTTCACTCATTTCAAATAGAAGGTGTCATTTCAAAACAGATGATTTTCAGCATCATCCGTTCCCCTCTTGTGGTAAGAAAGGCAGAAAGTTTATCCTGTCACTGTAAAAAACATGAATCAGCATGCTGTGCCCAGTTTAACCCTGCTTCCCCTTTCTGAGAGGAAGAAACTTGGTTGCTCTGTTGCCATGGTTTGTGGAAAGAGCTTTTGCAGGGCATGGTTTGGATTTCAAGAGAGGTTCCTCTACTCCCCAAACAGTAACTTCTGTGTTTATATATTTATAGCATTTCTGGACCACTCATTTAATCAAATACTCTGAGTAGTTCCCTTCAATTTAAGCCTCCAGGCTAAGCACTAACATTAGAGATTTGGAAAATGTTCTTTTTGGGTCTATAATTCCCAGGATATTCCAGGCAGCCTGGCCAAGAAAGTCACAGTCCAAGAAAGTAAAATTTTCCTTCACGGCATATGATTAACAACATGCAATCAGTTTATACTAAAACAATTCATATAAAAGCTGAAGCCTACTGTAAAATGGTCATAAATACCAACACAGAGCAGCCTAACATTAATGCAATTGTAGCATAAAATCCAGGGGAGGGGAGCAGAATAATTTGTTTCCAGATTTCAAAGACACTAAAAACCTGAGAAAATGAAAATGTCTCCACCTCTTAATTTCCTAACAAAGGGGGCAGGTAAATTGCTCTAGGGAGGGCATTCCATGATCAACATCAAGAGCCACCTCTTGGTAGGTACTTCATTAGGTGGGACAATCTGGAGAAGGGCCTCTGAAGAAGAGCTTAATGTGTGTGTGTTCCTGCAAGTGTGTTAGAGCTTTAAATATTAATTTGGGTGTACAAACAGACCAGAAGACCTTTGAACTGGGCATGGAAATAGAGTGGAAGCTAGTGTAACTCACACAGAAGTGTTGTAATAGGATTATACCAACTAGTCCCTAGAAACATTCTTGCTGTAATATTTTGGATCCGTTGATATTTCCAGAATATTTTGAAAGACAGCTTTATTTATAACACGTCGTAGTAATCCATATGAGAGGTCACTAAAGTGGGGATAATTATACTTACAGTGTGGACAACTGTAGTCATGCTGTCTGTGTAGTTAGTGTATCAGCTTAAGCTCAGAAAAGGTCCTCTGTAGTTGAAATGTTGGATCCAGGAAGTGGAACTCACATAGGAAAGAAGATGGGAAAGAAAATTGCTTTCGTGAGAGCTCCTGGAGGCACCAGCTGAAATCTGGAAGGGAAGTCTATGCTGTCCCTGATCACCGACCAGAGATCGTGGGAATCCATTCCTATCCTGGAAGGAACGGAGCTTTTGGAGTAGATGGAACAGGGCCTTGGACCCTTGGTTGGCCAGATCTGGATGCTTGACCAGCTAGATTCCTTCCCAAGGTTGGAGACCCCTTCCCCTAATGTCAGTATTAACTAACAGTTAGCACTAACTAACAGTCCATGGGCATGTTGGAATGTGCCTATCAAGAATAGTGACCCATCCTGGCACAATGTGGCCATCCAAATAAGAAATTGGCTATCTGAAAAAGAGCTGAATTATTGTGGTACAGTGTCTGGAATCCTGTTGGTATAGCTCTGCATGTGTAAAGCTAATAATGTAATCAGCCATGGCCTTTGTTTAAAAATAAAAAGTTTCCTGTTCTTCCCATGTTTTGAAGCTCCCTGGTGATCCCTTTTGACCTAGGGAAGCCTTTGGGGTCCTTGGGACAGGAGGAGCCGAAGCCTTTAATGTCCAGAAATTGCCATGGCCAGTCCTCCTACCAGGCTGGGATTGTTGGTGGCAATTTTTGGAGATTAAAGGCTCCTCTCTGTACTGAGGACCCCGAAGACTTCTGCAGGTCAAAAGAGATGTCTGGGAGGTTTCAGAATCTGGTAAAATGGGGTGGGGAGGAAACTTAAATAAAAATTAAAGGTCCTGGCTGATGACATCATCAGCCTTATGCATATGGAGCTGTGCCAACAGGATACTGTCCAATATGTACAATGCCCAAGCCTGAAATATTGTCTGGAACAATACCATGGTCCTCACTATGATACTGAGAGGTCCAAGAGAATCAACAGGATCAGACCTTCTGCTTTGCTGAGCAAGAGCAATCCCATAGAATAATCAAGGCCATTTCCATTCCAAAATAGGATAATGTGAAAATATGGTAGAATACCTCTGGTTAGGTTTCCTTTATTGACTGGTTTTTACTGGTTCTGGTTTTATATTCTAATATATTCTATACTGTTATCCTTTTCTGTTTATATTCTAGTATATTTTATAATACTCTCCTTTTCTGGTTATTTTCTTGCTACTAGCTGGCAGTGGGCACGTTTTTCAACAAAGGTGCAATATAAATGTAACAAATGCAGGTTATACAAATTGTCCCCATCTGAGGGAGAACTGTGATAAACTTCATGCTGGGAAACTTGGTGCACCTCTTATTTGGATGTTCAAGGAACTGTGTAGAACCGTTTATTGACTTGGGTTTATCCTGAGAATTTTGTGCAGTTGGTCCTAATGGTTAGCTTAAGTTCTTTCTTGAGAGGGAAGAAGATGTTGTGGAATACCAATTAAGAATGACCCGACACTTGTGTTTTGACCAAAATGTTATAATTTGGGTGAGGCAGTTCCTATGGGTGGGAGTACAAGTCTGTGACTTATTAGAGAAGTATGTAAGCAGGAAATGTTTGTGCTGCTGTAAAAAAAATGTGCATTACCAAGTGAACTTGAGAGGACTCAGTGTGAAAGATCATTAGTACATATATACATGTATGTATGTATGTATGTATGTATGTATGTATGTGTACACACACGCGCACACACATACTATGAAAGGCACTGGATTTAGCTGAATAGAGTGGAGATGTCTGACAAAATGGACTTGTCCATGAAAGCTCACATTAAAAAAAAAAACAGTCTTTAAGGTGCCACCACGTTTTTGTCTTTTTTAGTTGTTCTTTAAATTTTTTAATTTTTAAAATTTTTATTTTGTTTTTACCTAAGTATATATATATCCAATTACTCATTATGTCTCTTGTAGAACACTGTGTAGAAATGATGTAGTCTGCACTGTATTCGAACCAACGTCCAGCTTTTTCATGTTTCCATACTCATGGAAAAAGCTTATATCTTTTTGATGAAAGAACTGTTTTGATATTGTTGAGTGTGTCCTGAACAGCTGCTCTAAACTGACATCCTCTTCATTGTCCCAACATTTCAGTGTTGTTGCATTTTCATAAATAAAAAAACCCATGTCAATAAATGACATTTGTTCTAACCAATGTCCTCTTCATTGCTCCAGTTAAATACTTTTATTTCAGCGTTGTCACATTTTCATAAACATAGACAACCAGCTCAGAGTTACAGGAAGTTGTTTTTTTGTGTGTGCATTCGTATGCATACTGTGCACACAGGAAATATCTCAAGATCTCTACCAAGATTGTGCACAGAATGATGCCAATCTAAGTGTGACTGAAGTATTTGGGAGGATATCATATCCCAATCTGCTTTTGAGCTCATTGGATGGTCAGGGGGCAATTAACAGTTCTTCATCTTCTGTTTATAATAAGCATACCAATTCTGTGCTGTCTCTCTACCTTGCAGGCTTGAACACAGGCTGCTTCTATGCACTCTCAACAATGCTGAACCGCATGGTGGTGATAAACTATCCAGTAAGTGACTCTCTGTTCAGCTGTTTTGGTACTGAATTGACATTAAGAATATTTTCTCTTGCTGCATAATCAGTTGTTGTTTAGTCGTTAAGTCGTGTCCGACTCTTCGTGACTCCATGGACCAGAGCATGCCAGGCCCTCCTGTCTTCCACTGCCTCACGAAGTTCGGTCAAATTCATGTTGGTAGCTTCGATGACACTGTCCAACCATCTCGTCCTCTGTCGTCCCCTTCTCCTCTTGCCTTCACACTTTCCCAACATCAGGGTCTTTTCCAGGGAGTCTTCTCTTCTCATGAGATGGCCAAAGTATTGGAGCCTCAGCTTCAGGATCTGTCCTTCTAGTGAGCACTCAGGGTTGATTTCCAGTACCAGTGATATTTGCCTTTAATGAAACCTAAGACATAATTATTGATACAACAATAAAGTCTAGTTGCATCTGAAAGCCAGCAAGTATTATTTGGCATAAACATTTGCCAGCTGCAGCTCACCTGCATCTGGGGAATTTTTTTTATTTTTATTTTTTGCATTTCCTCGGAAAAGATTAACAATGTAATTGTTAATTTTGGGACCCTCTAGCCAAAATTCTATTGGCATAAATTTACAATGGCAGAAGCTGATGATGTCATCCTCTGGCACTGATAAAAACTATTTTAAATCAATTGAAAGCTTCCTCTCCCCCCCCATCTTCAGATTCCAAAGCTCCCCATGACTCTCAGGGAAGCCTTAGGATGGAGGGATGAGGGAGCCTTTAATAGCCAAAAATCACTGCTGGTGGTCCAGGTCCCTCCAGCTATGATTTGTGACTATGAAAGGCTCCCCACCACCACAAACCTAAGGCACCCAAAAGGGATTCCCAGAGAGCCTCAGAGCCTGAAAGAGGGGGTTAGGAAGCTTTCAACTGATTTAAATTAAATGGCACTGGATGATGACATTATCAGATTCTACTAGCATAAATTTACTCAAGAGGATTTTGTCCACTGCATTTAATCTCTCTTTTCACTTACTCACCTTCTCTCTTCACTTACTCACCTTCACCCTTGTGTCTATACTATATACCGTATGCATTCCTGAAATTCTGGATAGTGCTTTGTGCATTTGACAAACTGGGCTATATATGTTATAAGTTTTTTATTTTACTTGCTTGGGTAGCATAACAATCTTTGTCACTTGCTTCAGCCAACCAATAGAGGTACCCTACTCTATTATGGAGATTTTTATTAAGGTGAGACTCAACAAGATGAGGCTTAAAAACATGCTTGAGCCTCTTATTCTGTTTGTGAATATGTTTGTTTGTTTTTAATGCACAGTGGAAAATCAGAGAGGCATTTTTAATGGCACTATAGAGTTCATCTTTTTGCATTTCAATCAGATTTGAAGTGAGAATTTCTTTAAGCCACTTGTGTGAAAAATATCTGTTATTGCTTTTCTGAGAGGAGAACTATAATGTGACCCACAAACAATGTCATTAAAGCCTTTCTAGTGAAAAAGCAGCCGTTAGGGCCAGCAGAGTCGTTACTTTCTGTGACTGCTAGATTAGCTTGTCTTTGTTGCCCTTCCATTCTGATTTTTTAATTTCACATAGGAAAGCATGCCTTTACCGTGCAGAGGCAGCCAGGCTTTAAAATCATGGGGTACAGGCAGGACTTAAAGCTATATTTAACAAGAAGAAGAAGAAGACGACGACGATGACGACAGCAAGCAGGCCACATGCGGCCCCTGCCTAGTTTGGGAAGTTTTGGATCAGTACCTGAACATTTATTGTTGCTGGAAATTTTATTTCATAGAATCATAGAATAATTGAGTTGGAAGGGGCCTATAAGACCATCGAGTTCAACCCCCTGGTCAATGTAGGAACCCAAATCAAAGCAGATCTGACAGATAATTGTCCAATTTTCTCTTGAATGTCCCTAGTATTGGAGTGCTCACAACCTTCTGAGGTAATTGGTTACATTGCTGTGCTGCTCTAACAGTTAAGAAGTTTTTCCTGATATTCAGCCTAAATCTGGCTTCCTGTAGCTTGAGCCCATTATTACATGTCCTGCACTCTGGGGTGATCGAGAACAGACCCTGCCCCTCCTCTGTATGACAATTTCTCAAGTATTTGGAAAGTGCTATCATATCTCCCCAAGGCTAAACATGTCCAGTTCTTTAAGTTTTTCCTCATAGAGCTTGGTTTCCAGTCCCCTGGTCATCTTTGTTGCCCTCCTCTGAACTTGCTCCAGTTTGTTCGCATCCTTCTTCAAGTGTGGTGTCCACTGTACTCTACTGGACAACCCAGTGCTCAAGCCTATCAAGATCTTTTTGAATTATGTTTCTGTCTTCCAAGATATTAGCTATTCTACTCAATTCTGTGTCATCAGAAAATTTGTTAAGTATTCCCTGCACTCCTTCATCCAAGTCATTAAGAAAAACTGAGCCTTGGGGTACCCCACTTGTTACCTCCTCCCAGTTTGAGAAAGAGCCATTAAGCACTCTCGGAGTACAATGCTGTAACCAACTGTGCCTCGGCTTGACAGTTATTCTATCCAGCCCACACCTAGTTAGCTCACTAATCAGAATATCATGGGACACTTTGTTCGATATTTTCAGTTTTTAAAATAATCCTTCCTTCATTTTTGGTAAAGACGTGGCTCACACCTGGGTCCAGGGTGTGTGTGAAAAGTGACCCAAGGGCCCATCCACGTATTTCACTTTTCTTCCGAGCTCTTAAGTGACACATCTGGTTCTCTCTGATCTCACGTTGTCCTCTCAACAAGGAGGAAAGCTAGTCTAAGATATTTTAATCCACCCAAGAGTCATTCAGGGAGCATCATGCTGGGCACTTGAACCACTTCTGCCTTGGCATCATGCAAATATTCTTATCTACTGTATTGCACTGGCTCTCGGTGTTGGCAGTTCTATCTACATGGAGGCTTAGGGAGTCTGCTGCCTGTGTGCAGATTTAGTTTGAGAAGTTTACTGAAAGATAATGAGAATTTTGCAATTATCTGCTCAACCCTTCAGCTTTTTATTTCCTAACTGCACTGCATACCTGTTTGTTGCTGCAGGGAGAAGAGCAGAATGCTGGCAGAATCGGTCTCACCATTGTAGTGGCAGGCATGGTTGGAGCCTTGATCACTGGCCTCTGGTTGGACAGAACCAAAACCTATAAGTAAGTCTCCCAGGCTATTAGCTTTTTTTGGGGGGGGGGGGGGCGGGGTGATCACTTGGGGGAATTCTTGGCCATTTTTATATATTCAGGTGTTTTTTTTTTAAGAGGCAACACTTAAGTTACTTTTACAAAAAATGTAATGGAACAAATCTCTATCACTCATAATGCAACAAAGAATAAGTTATTTTAACTAGTTATTTTTTATTTTTTTATTTTTTAAAAAATAATAAAGTTCGAAGCTCTGGTCAATGCTGACAGTTCTGAATCTGTGTGTAGGCCTGGTGTAGAATATTTTGCTAGGTCCCTATTTCCTCCTCCTCCTTTTCTCCTGTGCTAGCGACCACCCGTTAACATGACTTCTTTTTTTAGCTGTTTGTATTGTAGTATGCAGGGTTTTCGAGAAAGCTTCAGCTTGTCTTCACCTATGTATTTATTCCACTTGTATCCATACCTGGTCGATCTTAACGTGAGGTGACTGCTAGAAAGCACAGTGAAGGTGGGGTGAAGATGAGATGAACTTTCTGAGGCGTATCACAGGGAAGAACTTTTCAGGAGGGCCTGGCGTGCTCTGGTCCATGGGGTCACGAAGAGTCGGACACGACTTAACGACTAAACAACAACTCCATGTGTGGGACTTAGCCTGATTGTGTGGGGCCATGACAGCATATGCTGCCCTCTGCTGGTGGACAGCCAAATGACTCATACCGTCTCCAGTTCTAAATCAGGGCCTCTTATCTATTTCTACTAGTTGTGTCTACACTGACACAGCAGCTTTGTTGTGGGGCGTTTTTTGCAGTGGCTGTCTGGTGATAGTTGGAGCAATGGAAAAGGAGACCCAAGGCAACAAAAGCAGCAGTGAGCTACTGGCAGCTGCCCAAAGAGGCTGCTTGTTGTTGCTGATCTGGATTGCTCCGAATTTTTCCAGGTTTTCAGTTTCCCAAGGCCAGGTTCAGCATAACGATTGGACTGTGTCTTTGGTTAGAGGGAGTTGGGTTCTTCAAGGAAAAAGGGAAGAAAGATACCATAAAGTCACCAGTTTTACTGGGATGGATTATAGTCATGCACAGGCAAACTCCAGGGACAGAAAGGTGGAAGGAGGAGAAATCAGCAACAAAATATAAACATAGATCTGTAAGGTTTGAATTCTTGTGTCATATGGCATTCTTGCCTCTTAGAACACAAAAGGGAAAGAAGGGATAAGGTGGGGTTCTTCTTCCTTGGGGTGTGTGTGTGTGGGAATATTGCTGAATCTGCCTGGGGACCAACGATTCTGATGAAAACAGGCCAAAAGTTTTCAGTTCTGCTGAGCTTGCTTCTGGTCCTGTCTCTGGCTTGTTTTCCCATGACTTGACTGCACAAAAGCCTTTAGTCCTTCCAGTAGAAGAAGTGAGAAAAGAGAGTCGGCTGCAAGAGCTGGGAGCAAAAGGACGGCAAAGCTGCGTATGGAAATAACAGGCAGGTTCTTACAAGACTTTCATGTGTTCTGTTGCAGGCAGCACACTCAGGCAGACAGCTTTTATTTTCCTTTGCTGCTGGCAGAGCATGCTCCTGAGTAAGGCTGCCTTTTCCAGCCTCTGCGGCTAAAGTAAATGGATTATGCCATAGCAGTGGAGCAAAGTGTCATCTTTTCCCCTGGGGGAGCCATATTCCAGTTCTACTGTTGCGTAAAGGTAGTGATCTTTGCCACCCACTTTCTTCACAGGAGTTTTCAGTTGTCTAGACAAATGCATAGTGAATAATTTCAATGTGCTGCTGTTCTTTTATTCACATGCTTGCCTCACTTTAGCTAAGGAATTTTGGAATCAGACAGATTCTTCCACTTGTACAATGGATCAGCTTTGCATCAGATAGCTCCACTCAAGTAGCCTATTTCTGTTTCATAGGGACCGGGGCTTATCACATGTCCTGCTTTACTCTGTCAGTATTCAGGAAATGTTTGCTGCTGTGCCTCTACATTGAGGCATCTCTGGAGTTTCATGCCCCACCACAGGTTTAGCCATAGCTTTTGAACAACTTCCTGCTTAGCATCTTGTTGATCCTTGGATGGAAAGTTCAGGAATTATGACTATTGTAAAAGTAAAAATGTAAACATTCTTAGGCTGTCATATTAGATTTGTGTATCCTGCCCCCCCCCCCCCCGAATGGACTCTTAATTAAAATGTAATAAAATATGACTGGGGAGCAGGGCCAGATTAAGACCTTTGGAGGCCCTAAGCACCGAAAAAATTATGATGCCCCTATGAATATGGCACGTAGCAGATCCCATGGCTTGGAAAAAACCATATGATGCACACATTATATGCATGAAAATATGATAATTAAATTGTATAGAATGTGGCAAAAAAGAACTATGGATTGTATGCAAAATCATACATATAATCAAATTACCGGCTTCCAGCCAGATCTTATGCTTTCACACTTTGATTAGTGCAGACAGATTTTATCAGATTCTGTAAACTGAAAACCTCAAACAAGAGATTAAAAAATCCTTTTGGGATGCTTTTAACAGTGGCTGTTATTCATTTGGCTTGCACATAGAGTGCAGAGGCCATAGGTTTAAAAGACCAGCAGGTTTTTTTGTCCTTATCCCCACCCAACCTTCCAAAATACAGAAATAAAAATAAAAAACAAACACCAAGCGACGATGACAACGATGACGACTGATCATTTCCCTCAAAACATGGGTTTTCTCGCTAGATGAGTCTTTATACTTTTTAGCTTTTACTGGTTCATTCTCAGTTGCTTTGGCTAGGGAGGTGGTTTTCTTGGGGCTCTGGAGAGAAGGAGGGAGGGAGAGAGCAGAAGGGTTTGGATAGATGGATGGATGGATGGATGTGGTTTGTTAAGGAGGGTGAACTATTTACAACATGGCCCATGGTAAATCTGGCACTGAAAAAACCTCTGTGGTGCCCCCTTCCCTTGTTGATGGCCTAAGCATGTGCTTATTTTGCTTCATGGTTAATCAGGGGCTGCTGGGGAGTTAAAAGAGAAATGTTGACTACAGGGTACGTAGGAGCACTGGCTTAATGCTGTTATGCTTTTCTTTGTTATAGGCAGACAACGCTGTTGGTTTACATCATGTCATTTGTAGGCATGGTGATCTATACTTTTACTCTGAACCTAGGCTATCTCTGGGTAGTTTTTGTGACTGCAGGTGTCCTGGGGTAAGTTTTCTTCCTACCTTGGCCCCATCATTCAGAATCAGTTTTCATAGTTGTTCTTCTGAGGCATTTTGTTGCTGCCCCTGACACAGAATTAAAGACCTCTCCCTTCTCTCCATGGGAAGTGGAGGTGTCAATGAGCAAAGAATGTTTGGCCATTGTGAGATCTGCACACCAGCACACAGTGACCTTTCCTGCTTCTGCTGGCTGTGAGCATCTTGTTGCTGGAGAGCAGGGATTTGTGAAATGCCGTGGAAATGCAGGTGGGGCTGTGCATTTGAGACTCAGGAGAAAGCAGAGAATGGAAAGTTACTTCTTACCATAATTAGTTACAGTTACAGTTCAGAGCTCCCATTTTAACTTTAAATCTTTACATTCTTGTTATTAAAAATACCTAAAATAGTTTACTTTAAAAATCAAAATGTTACAAATTGGTGGCCGATGCTACAAAGTACAGCTAAGTAGTGAGACAATATGATTCATATAGACTTAAGTTTACAGATACATTGAAAAGGGAGCAAAATTACAGTTCATCAAGTTGCAGTCATAATGAAATTTAATTATGTTTTAGTTAGAGCAAAAGGAATTACAGGTAGTTTTTTTGTAACTGGGTGTTCATGAGTTCTGCGAGAAATGGGAACTGCAGTAGCTGTGTACATTTAAATGACCTGACCTTGATATTGTAGCTAATTATTTTGACATTTTGCATGGCAGTTTTTTCATGACAGGGTACCTGCCGCTGGGCTTTGAACTTGCAGCAGAATTAACATATCCAGAATCTGAAGGGACATCATCCGGTCTCCTTAATGTAGCTGCCCAGGTTAGTGCTTCTTTAACAACAATCACAGGTATATGTCTTCTCAGACACCAGATTAGTCTCTAGATGCTTTTGATATTGTCAGTGATGGTATCCTTCTGGAGCAGATTTCAGGATTAGGGATCAGAGGCCTGGTTCATCACTGGTTCCAGTTCTTCCTTGATGGCTGCATCCAGAAAGTTCAGTGGTGGAAGGTTGTATCATCTCCCTGGATCCTATGCTATGGTGTCCCGTGGGTTTCGATCAGCATCTGTGTAAAGCCGCTGGGAGACTCATTTGGAGATTTGTGGTGTGTTGTCATCAATATGCTGACAACACATAGCTCTATCTTTTGTTTACAACATCTACAGTGGGTGCCATTCAGCTCCTGGACCGTTGCCTGTTCTCAGTAACCAACTGGATGAGGGCAAACAAGTTGAAATTGAATCCCAACAAGATGGAGAAGTTGTTGTTAGAGGCGGGTTGTCTCCTGCCAGATTAGGGGATTATTTACAGTACCTAGTCTGGATGGGGTTACACTCCCCCCAAAAGCAAAGCTTTTCAAGCTTTTATTTTATTTGCAGTGACAGGGCATGAGATCTACGGTAGGAGGTATGGTATAACTGAAACAGCAACAAGAGAGGCAAGGAACGATTTAGGGCATTTGAGCAAAGGTATTAACATTTATTTGTTCAACTCCTTTGTAACAGTTTTAAATGTTTTGTATTAGATTTTTGGAATAATTTTCACCATCAGCCAAGGACAAATAATTGATCGCTTTGGGACTGAAGCAGGAAACATCTTCCTCTGTGTATTCTTGTTCATCGGCACTATTATAACTGGTAATTACACTTCTCAACATCCTCCAATCTCTCTTTATTCTTCCTTTTGTATAGGAACTTCGTTTAAGTTAGGGTGCAAAATTTAATCCCATGAGAGAGACGGGGGAAGTTTTTATTATTAAAAATATCCCCCTGCTGGTGGCGTCATCATCCTTCCACTGGCATAACTTACACAAGAGGATTTCAGTCTATGATTAAATCAAGTGACCGAGTTTTAAAGTCATACTGTATATATTTTAATGCAAATATTTAAAGAAATAGCAGATGATAAACACTACCGTGTTTCCCCGAAAATAAGACAGGGTCTTATATTAATTTTTGCTCCAAAAAACACATTAGGGCTTATTTTCAGGGGATGTTTTATTTTTTTCATGTACAACCATCTACATTTATTCAAATACAGTCCTGTCATCATCTTCTGGTTGCTGCACAAGGGTGGAGGGCGGGCTTTCACTTAATTGGGGCTTATTTTTGGGGTAGGGCTTACCGTATTTTTCCGTTTATAAGACGACCCAATGTATAAGACGACCCCCCCTTTTCTAACCCCAGATTAGAAAATTTGATCCCTGCTTTTCCCTTCCTTTTGCTTAGCAAAAGGAAGGGAAAAGCAGGGATCAAAGGGCTCCCTTTGACAGCCGCTTTTCCTTGCCTTTTGCGAAGCCACGGGGCTTTTTTGCTAAGCCCCATGGCTTCAAAGTGGCTTGTCAAAGTGACCGCCTTTTTTCTTTGCTTTTTGCGAAGCCACGGGGCTTAGCAAAAAGGAAGGGAAGGCTCCCTTCAGGTAAAGCAGCGATGAAAGGGCTGCACGATCGCAGCCCTTTGATCCTGAAGCCCTTTCATGGCTGCTTTCCTAAGCCCCGTGGCTTCGCAAAAGGCAGGGAAAGCGGCTGCCTTCCGTGTATAAAACGACCCTCAATTCTTTGTCTAATTATTTAAAGGAAAAAGTGTTGTTTTATACACGGAAAAATACGGTATATTACGAGCATCCTGAAAAATCATACTAGGGCTTATTTTCAGGTTAGGTCTTATTTTTGGGTAAACAGGGTACCTGTAAATGTTTTCTTTTTTCCTTTCTCATCTAAGAAGGAATGCCTCTTCTAAGATGAAGAAGCAGTCTTGTGTTGTAGTAAGCATGCAAAACTGTTGTAGGGGGAATTTTCAGGTTGAGTTCTGGATAGCTGTCTGGGAAACCTCTTGTGGGACTAGTTACCAGCAGTGGGCATGGCTATCCCTCTATCCTGTACAAGGTTCACACAGACATACATACACATTTTTAAACTAGACCAGTTGTATATTTTCTTTTGTGCTGCTGGTTTTAATATATTTTTGTGCTTTTAACCTGGAAACTGCTTTCAGAATCGAAAGACAGGGCACCAATTTTCTAAAATAAATTCTAAAGCAGTATCTTTCTGCTACCATGCCTTACTTCCCTTGGCCTTCCTGAGTCATAAGCATTGCACCAGATGTTGTCTGATGCCGTGTGACAGCTGCTTATGGTCTGCACGGCAGTTTCTTGATTCTGATTTTAATTCCCACTTTCCCTTAGGTTTCATCAAGCCTGATCTCCGGAGACAGCGGGCCAATTTGGATAATGAACAGACTGTGAGTACACAATATATTTTTGTGTTGGGAGCTTACAATCATAAGCCCCACCTGTGAGCTGTGATCATAACTGTTGCGCTGAACCGTTGTGCCAGCCTGGGGAAGTGTGGCTGTTGTCTCAGCTGTGCCAGGTATGAGTTATTAACAGTTGAGTGCTGCTGCTAGATTCTCCTCCAGGAGTCAGTAGACCTACGTAGGCACAGCTGTAGGGACTGAATGACATTCAGGCAATCCTTCAGTGTGACAGCTTGTGTACGTGGAAGCCCATCAGACATCTTTGAAGCCTCATGAAAATTTGGGAACCATAAAGCTTCTTTTGAAAAGAGAAAGAAAATCATGAGCTATCCACTGTTCTTGTGCATGCCAATCCCTCTATTGCCGGGTTTCCCAACCTTTTTTGAGTCATGATCCCCTAGCCACCTGTAACTCCATCACCACATTTGCATAAAAAGACATTTTTAATGGGGTAAAGAAAACACACCCCAAAATATTATTAAGAGAGAATAGAAGAAACCATATGTCCTGGGCTGGCTTACCCTAAAACTTTCCAGATCCTCTGTGATTCTCCACCCCCACCCCCAAATACTATGAAATGAGTCTGAATAAGGAAGACTGCACAGCCTCTGCTGTTTATCTTTCCTTAGATTCTCCATTTCTACCCCCTTTGCATGGACTGGAGAGAAACGGTCTGCAGGTAAAAGGAAGACAGAATCAGGATTCAGGATACCTTTCTTTTCCTTCCCTCTCTTAATGAAAATGAATTAATGCAGATATGAATGAGGCAGATGGATAGAAACCCTTGGTTTCTTTAAGCCTAGTGACTCCCCAGAAAACACGTTGTCACACTCTTGGGGATCACATCCCCTAAGGTTGGGAACTTGTGCTCTATTAGGTAACCAAGAGGTTTTTAGTTTAGGCCAGGGGGCAGGACCTATTGGCTGTCCAAAATATCTGGAGGACAAAAGACTCCTTTTACTTGGTCGAGACAGGTGACAATCTGTTGTCAGTAGACTAAACTATGAACAGGTGAGTGTTGTTGTTTATGCTGCAGGCACCATCGTACATACCCTCCACTTTGTTGCAGACTGTGGCATGGATTAGAGAGACATGGAGAGGGCAATGGTTGGGATGGCCTTGCCTTTGAGGAGGGACGGGGCTGATATAAGCTTAATATTTATTACATATAGAAACCAAGCCAAAAGTTCTAGTCAAAGATGAAACTGATTTTTCTCTTTGCCAACTTTTGCTCATGTTGTTGCTCAATTTTTGTCTGTATTTGATATTGGCAGTTGATCTTTAACTGTATTTTATAGCTCATCTTCAGTAGTGCTCACTGCTTAAGGATGGGTATGCAGCTGCAGTTAGTAAAAATAAATTTTCATGCATACTCACATGGCTCCTTGAATGGGACACCAAGCAAGCATTAATTTTAAATTATGCGGGCAAACTTAATTTTGGATCCAGATTTTAGTTGCAAAATCTGAATTCTGAAAATTGAAATTTCTGATTTCAATTTTTAAAAAAAATATCATTTTAACGTTTACCTTCAACCTGCCTGCTTATTTCTTTAATTTTCTTCATGTTTCCAGGAAGGAGGCCATTCATGTCACCTACATTCAACATGAAGGGCCAGTCGGTTGAAATATGTATACAGTTGCAAAGATTCCCATAACTTAGAAGTGGGAAATCTGTGACTCTCCAGGTATTGCTGAAAAACAGTTCCCAGTATCTGCCACCGTTGGTCGGATGGTCTTAGACTGATAAAGGGAGTCCAAAAATATCTTGGAGAGATGGTCAAAAGCATTTTCCATATTGTGAGACTCTTCTCTGTAAAGCCAAATACACAGAAAAATGGGTGAAGGGTGTGAAAATGGCCCCATACTCTTATCAGGAAGGGGGAGCCCCAACAGCATGGCAGAGGGAAGAAGCACCTGCTTTGCTTGGCGAAATCCTAAGTTACTGGTAGTAACTGTGCTTATTTCTGTTCTGCAATCATCATCTAGAGTTCAGTAGAACAGAGGAAGTGTTGCTGGCCCTCAGAACTAGGTTCATGTAGTCAGAGTGATATTCTCATACTGCCAGATCTGATGAATGTTATGATACTGATGCATCGTTATCATAGCTAATGACCTCACTTGGAAGAGAAGTGAGATAACTATGATTCAGAAACATGAGTAGGTGTGATAAGCCACTAGCAAGAGTGAAAAATGTATGTCTGGAATTGTTTTTGTCTTTTTTCAAGGATTCTGTATTCTCCACTTGAAATTACTCCCCCCCCCCCCAAGAAATATTAACTTGCGAATATTTAGTATAGAGTAGAAGCCCATATCCGTGGGGTACCGGTTCCAAGGCCTCCTGTGGATGCTGAAAAACATGAATTACATCAAATGCTATTGAATAGAAAATGCTATACATAGCATGGTTTCTGGTTCCCTCTAATGGCTAGTTTTGGTAACTTAATCATTAGAAATATATATTTTGGGGTTTTTTCTTTTAATATTTTAAAATATTTTCAGACCATGGATAAGTGAATCAGCGGATACTGATCCAACAGATAAGGGGGTCCTACTGTGCTGCTGGTTCAAGTGAAATGTCTTCACAGAAATGAGACGAGCAAAGGGCCTCATCCTGGTTTCATCAGATTTCCTACTGCCTTGTACATTTATAGAACTGAAAGCCCTCTCACATTTTCAGTGATCCATCGAGACTGGATGGATTGACTTGTCTACAGTCCTACTTCTCACTTTCTTCTTCCAGCCATAAATGCCCCCTTCCTTTTTTTTGTTCTGCTCCTTTCTGGATTGTGACTTGTGGCTGTTTTTACAGAGACTCCAGGGCAATAAGAGTCAAATAATGAATTATGGAGTATGTGCCTTAACCCCATCATTTCCCACCCCTGCTCAATAACTTTCTGATAAAGGTAGGAGAACCATCTCAGCCTGCAGCTTTTGTGAGGCTGCACTAGCACCAAATCAATGGCAGATTTCAGGGCTAATGTGAAAGCAATATTTAAGAGCTAAGAATGATACAATTTTACTTTTAAAATAATACTTTTCTCTCTCTCAGTAGGTCTAGAAGCTTATGCAGGGCCTAAAACACAGATTTGGCTAAAAATACAATAAATTATAATGTTAAAACTCAATGAAACACACCCCATTGAAACAAATGCTGCATTGAAATATTTTAGAACAGTATAAAAACATCAAAGAAAAGCTAAAAAAAGAGCCCAGCATGCAAAAGCCTCCTTCCTGTGCTCTCTTCCCAAAATCCTGCTCTTTTTTTTTTAAGGTCTTTATCTGCCTGGGATGTACAGGAGGAAAAGGGGCCCATCTAGCTTCCTGTGGAAATGAGTTCCACAGTCTAGTAATAGCCACCAATGTTGGCAGAAAAGTAGGTTATGGAGTTATATAGAAATGATATGTGTCGAACCATTTCCCCCTACAATAAAAAAGTTTTTCCTTGGAGACAATATGCCTCTCAACTTTTCAGCGGGAGGTCTGTTGAACCGTCTTGCTGAGATAACAGAGTTCATCGTTACAGCACTGCCTTCAAGTAATGTTCATATAAACCTGGAGATAAATGCAGCTGTTTGTTCTTCAAATAATCTGAAGCCAGAACTTTAGCAATGAGGCCAGATGTCCTGTGGGCCTCATACAGCCCCCAAGCCATTTTTTACATCACCAGGAAAAGAAAATTGGCAGCACAATAACTAGTGAAAATTGGCAGCATCATTTGCTGCTGAAAATCGGTGGCAAACTGCAAGTCAGAAGCTGCCTTTGCTGCTTGAGCTCTTAATTGTCTAAACCTTGCCTCACCCCCGTAAGGTTTCCCTTTTCAAGTGACATTTATTCATATAGGACTCTTCTTTTTTTTTACTCCTTTTTCTACAATTATATTTCTGTTTTCTGATATAGCTGTTCCAGTTTCATCATTAAACAGCTTCCACGGAGACCGTTTGTCCTCCATCCTAACATGAGTCTGTGGTTTAGGACTGTTTAGTGATTGGATAACCACAGAACTTTAATTTCCTGATGGTGATGGTTGGCGTTCAGCTTGTGTACTTTAATAAGTACAACTGATTTGAATAACCAGACTAAATAAATAAAATTCTGAATGGTTTTTTAAAATAATGAATTACATGTAATCAATACATTTGATTAATGCATTCCTTACATATAATTAAACATAATTTTTTTAAAAAAATTACGCAAGATCAAATCTTTGATCATTTATCAGTTAACCGCAAAATGAAAGTAAAGAGTGAATTTGTCTATGCCTGTTTCCAGTTTGCCCGCTGGGGAGTGCAAGCTCCTGCATTATCGGGTAGATTGAAAAATAGCACATAGTCCCACCTAAGTTGCCTACACTTGGATCAGACAGAAAAAGCTGGCTTTTGTTTTTGGAAACTATTTCTGGAGGAGGTTGTCTTGCCTAATTAGGAGAAGGCACTGAGAATGAGTTTGGAAAACAATCTGTTATCCTTAACTTTGCCATTTAGCTTGCATCTGACATTTTGTGCTTATTTGCTCAGCAGGAAATGTTACAGTAGATAATGAGAGGCTTCTGCTCTCAGATATCTAGTACAAACAAGATGGGTGGAGAAGAGACCAAGCACTGCCTGTGGAGCAAACCAAACAGTCATGAAATTCAGCTTCTATTGCGAAGTTTGACCACCTGCCTACCCACAATTAAGCTTTGCAGCTGAAATAGCCATTGGATTGGAGCCTTTAGGGGGTTTAAATGGCTAGTGCAACTCACAAAATGTTTCGCTTTGCACGAGTACCCTTGGCTTTTTAAGAAGAAGCCTTCCTGCTCTTGCTTAATACTTTGCTGCTCTCATATTTGGAATATGCATCGTCTGGCTCTTTGTCTTTCCTACAGTTTCATCTTCTGCTGTGGCTCAAAACATGTGTTCAAACACTTATTGGTCACCATTCTCAAGTGAGGAACCTCTTTGGGTAGAGACAATTAGCTGAACTGCTAATATTGGGCAAAATCCTAAAGGACTGAAAAAGAGTGGTTAAAAAACTGGGTGGGGTGGCTGTGGCAGCTGCTGAACAGTGCTAGATGTATTCATTATTATTTGGATTTAATGTCCTGCCTTTCAAGTTCATTTTAGACTGGTGAGCAATCAATACGTGAACACTGATGCATATTGAAAAATCATGTATGTTTGGTTATGGAGGGTGTACAATGACACCTTGAACCCATTTTCCACAGCTGCTAGTTTCAAGTGTTGCTGCTTGTGAAATGTAATATCAATATATGCCAACTATCCTAAGTTATTGCTGTACCTGCCCCATTAATTTCAGATTGGAATGATGTGTTGTTGTTGCAGAAGTCTCCTTAAAAGCATTTAAGTATGTTGTAGAATCCCCCCCACAGGCCTCATTTGAAGATTAGTAACAATAATTGAGGTCCATGCTAGACAAAAGGATGTAAATGTTATTCAGCTTTTTTTTCTGTCCCACCCATAAAGGCAGCTGGAGGGATAAGATTATCTATATTGAAATGAGGTTTGGGTGATTTACATTTATACTATATGCATTGAAGTTGACCAGTCATGTCCCCAGTCTACCCCACTGGTAACGACCGATGTAGAAAGAAGTATATGTGTGTACAGTTTTATTTCAGTGACAAGCATAATTTTTTTTTGAAGGAATTATAAAAAAAGGGATAATTATGTGTGCAAAGGTTAGAACTTTCTTCTCTCTGGATGCTATTTGATTTCAAAACAAAACAAAGCAAAACACACTTGTGTGTCTCTGTCCTCATGTTGAGCTAAACATCAACATATCTTCAGCCTTAGGTCAGAGTTTCCTATCATGCTAGTTTTGAAGTTTTTGAGCATACAAAAGCCCAGCTATTCTCCATTGTGATAAGGGTCAGAGATACAAATGGCTGTTAGATTCAAATGGTTCGTTCCATGTAGAAATGGTGGTTGGAATCATCCCAACTGCAGTCTTAACCCAAATTTGCATATATTTACAAACCTCCACAAAAACTGTAGTTATTTTTGAGTCAAAAGTGTCCCAGGTTGAAGCCCCCATGCTGCTAAACCTTGGTTTAATATTAAATAACTGGATTGAGCCTCTGACTTTGTGTGTAATAAGAGGCAGAGAGCTCCAGGTGCAGTTTATAACAATCCACAGTATCCTTTTTGGGGGAAACTTGGGAATGTGTAGTTTGTAGAACCCCCAGTTTAGTATTAAACTGGAATGCAAACATAGTAGCCTCTCATAAAGCAAAGAGAATTTAAATAATTGTATGGGTTATCATCAGTGGTTACGATTATTTTAATTGTTGCACGAGCAACTAAATGATTAAGTGAAAATGAAAAACTGGATGGGACCTTATCAGTGCTTGTGCATTGAATGTGCTAAATGTCAAGGCGTTGTAAATTGGACTTCGGGGTTCATAGTTATGCCTCTGACACCATGCTTCTGTAAGTTCTGAAGAGAATTGTAATGGCAGAGCTTCCTTTCCCCTTGATTTTTCTTTTTTTGCTGTTGTAGTCAATGCATTCCTGGGCTGCAGGAGTGTTGCCAGTTTGCTGCATAGCATGCATGATGTGAGAATTTATTAGGCTGGTTGTAGCCCTGGGATTGGACTAATATTGTCCCTTAGTGTTTCTTGACTGGCAGTTGCCATCATGGCCATGGGACATATACCACAAGGCACTAAGACTGCAGTCTGCGTGTCCTCACTCATATAAACCTACCTAAATATACTTGGCCCGAGAGCTTGGAAGTGTTACTTTTCTGGATGTAACTGACTGTGGATTCTGGGAATTATAGTTCTCTCAATCTCACATATACACACAGTGGGTCTGATAAGACTTGCATAGGATTGAGCTGCACATATTTTAATAAAGCCACATTCTTCTTTGTTTTGTGCAGTGAATGCTGTATCTCTTCATGCACCCCTACCTCAGCGTAAATATTGCCTAGATTGGGATACACTTAGCAAAATGGCATGTCATCGTAAATGGCAGTGCTCTCCTGTGCTTTTAAAGTTTATGCCAAGTAAGAATTGGGAAACCTCAGATAAGGGCCAGGCTTTTGGGATGAAGGGCATGGGGAATGGAAGTGGTTTTTTAAAAAGCCTCTTAAATGTAGGCGGGGAACCTGTGGCCCTCCATATATTGTTGCGCAGCAGCCCCCAATCATCTCTCACAACTGGCCATAATGGTAGGGTCTGAAAGGGGATGTAATCCATCAGCATCTGGAAGGCCCTGGTTTGCCCTCTCTGCTGCTGAGCACTGAGGTTTAACATCTGCTGAGGTTGTTGTAGTTATTCAAGTACAGCTGCCAAATTCCACTAATGTGGAAGGAACTCAAAGACCTGCAGGTCCTGACTTGTGAAGCAAATGGAGATGTTTATTTTGCTTTTTCTCTGTAGACTTCTCACATTATCCTGAATTTCTTATCGAGGTGAGAGGGAGGAAGATATGTCAAAATTTGAGTGAAGGTTGTGATCCTTACTTGGGAGCAAGTCTCATTGACTCTATGGGATTGAAACAGATTTAATAGTCTCTCTCTCTCTCTCTCTCTGTGCACATATATGTATCTACACATACCTTTTGTCTGAGATGAAGCAGCAAATGGCCACAGCCAGATATTTTGGCATCTGAGGTGGAAAATCCCAAAGTAGCACTTTCCCTTCCTTACCAATAAAAATACAAGAAAAATAAATTATATAACTATGGCTGAAATCCAGAAAGAAGTTGCAACTAGAGTAGGCCCATTGACTCAGTGGGAATTTGGTGAGTCCTCTGTAAGGTCCATTGGTTCAAATGGGCCTACTCTATTTGCAACTTACTACTGAATTTCAGCCTCTTATGTTTCTGGACCTCAGATTGCCCAAATAACCTGCCTGGTGCAGCCACCTTCCCCCTGTTTAGTAACCACTAGGGCTGGTCCTATGAAGATCAATATTTAATAAGCCACTTTGTAGCTTCCTTGTTTAGATGCGCTAGTCGCTTAACAATGGAGGGAACCAATGAGGCACATGGTGTCTATGGTTAAGAGGCAACTTAATTTCACTAATTTCCTGCCCCGCTTGAACCTTATTTTCTACAGGGTATCTTGGAAACACTTGTTGTCTGAATAACAGTGCATTGGCCCTAATGGTGGTGTTATTGCTTCCCACTTAGTGGAAGATAGCAGAATATAATACTCCTTTCTAACAGCAATGTGTTACAACAATTCAATATGAACCCCATACCAGGCTTGTAAGTGAAATGTGGATCAGGCAGGCTTGAAGGAAATTCCTGGTTGTGGTAATTCATTTTTGGTATGTCACCAAAGCTGAATGGTATCACTGGCCCTGAGCTTTCAAGACAATTTCTTGGGTTGTGCAGTTTTGGTCATGGCAACAAGTGCATTTTTAGAAGTGGCATGATACATTTTAGTGTTGAAAGTTAACTTCTGGTATCTGTGCTCTCCTTGCTGTTATCTATATTGCCCTTCTCTCTCTTTCCTGTTCCTTGCAGCTAGAGAGGTACTGTTCTCCATTTGGACTTTGGAAGCTGGCTTTTTCCTAGCTGAGGGTAGATGTTTTTCATTTGGACTTTGCTTTTTCCACCTCCCTTTGAGTAGCGATCGGGATTAGGCACATGTGCCTACAGAAAATTCATCAGGCTTTTCCTTGGGATCCTTGCTGTCCTGCCATTTGAGATACTTGAATGCAAAGCAGGGTTGGCTTTCTTTTGCAGGAATGTATGCTGCTGAGTGTCTTGCTCTCTGCTGCCCTTGATCTATCTACATTTTTTTTTCTTTCAGAAGAAATTGGAGGAAGTTCCTCAAAACCAGCACAGTACCATTGTGTGAGGAATCTAAAGGATGTGATGGGAGAGTTCTCATCTCTACTATCTCCACCTTCCATCACATGTAGCGTGGGGTCAGCAAGCAAGAGCAATCGGGGAAGCTGCTTATGCAGCTAAGGAAAGAAAAGCACAGGACTCGAGTCACCCTCATGTGAACCAGCTTCTTTGTCCTCTGCTGCTCAGCAGAAAGAAACTGAAGCCAACAGCTGTCTCATTATGGCAGTGGCAGCCAAATCACTGAACCCAGCAGTACTTCCAGTGCATTCAGAATGGACTGAGAATGACCATTTGTCTATCCATTTAACCATTCAATAGATCGGCAGGATGGGATATGAAATGGATCCAAAGGAAGATCCTTGCTCCTCAGGGAGAACCAATTATTTGCTTTGTGAGCAGCCCTAACTGGAGTAAAATTCTTGATTTGCATATGGGAAACTTAACCTATCAAGAGATAAATACGCCGAAAGTGGTTGAGGCTTCCTCCTCTTTAAAACTTCCCAGTTTTAACTCCACTCCAACAAATTAAAAAAAAAAAAGATAATGAGCCATCATTTTGAAATGGAAACACTCTCTTTTAACAGATCATGGTCATACTCTAGAAATGTTAAAGTGCAACTGATTGTTAAAAAGGATTTGACAAGCACAGCCTGCCTTGCATTTTCCCCCCCACTTTAGATCTTCTTAGCACTGCTGTGGTGTTGCTTTTCCACAACCAGATGGATGCACAAACAAAATAAGTTTCAAATGGTGTTTAATATAGCATATTACCCTGTAGTGTTTTTCCTCAGGGCCAAGTGCCTTCTCTAATGTTTACTCAAAGTTCCTTGAAACATTATTGAAGTGACCAAGGCAGCTTCTGCGGCTATGGGAGTCAGTAACTTCCACGACTGGTTTCCCAAGTTTTTCCTCTAGAAGGAATAATGCTATTTTGGTATCAAATAATAATAGTAATAATAAAAATAACAGAAGGAAAGTCATTATTCAAGCATCCCTCAAGACTGTTTAAGAGGCAGCTCATCACAGTTGTCTCAGCTGTGCTGAACAGGAAGAAGGAACACTTTGAGGAGGAGGTTTTAATTAAAAGCACAATAGTATTTACAAATCTTGGTAGTACTTTTGACAGTCTGTACTAGAAAGGCTGGCAGTACAGATGTGTTGTATTGCAAGAAAAAAAATGCCACAAATGAGGTGTGAAGAATCACAGGACCATAAAATGTAACAATTTGGTGGCTATTTTTTAAAAAATTCTGTCAAATATGAGTGAATAATCAAGGTTGTTGGTTTGTAAGAAGATGGCCAGCTTGGAAGTGAATATGCAGTGGCCTGCAGGGATTGCTTTACTGTTGGGGGGGGGGGGGGGAATGCAGCTTAATTTTGTGAAGAAAGGTGAACCTTTTGTGTGATTTGCAGTGCTTGTGTTAGTACAACAATGCAGTCACACCCAGCCATACACCAGGATGGCAAATGAGAAATCTGAAGAGTGAAGAATGCAATTTTCCAATCAAAGTAAGGAGAGCTGTGCCGGTTCCACTCATTTGAGTGAGGTATGCAAACTCCAATCCTAGTACCGCTTGCCACTTTTATTGTATTTGTTCAGAAATGGCAGAGTAGTCTTGTGGCAGCCTTACATAACTGCAGAGAATTTGGAACTGATTTATGAGCTCTTTGGCCTCCAGTATGTAGCACTTTATTTGTGAAAAGCTCTGTGTAGCTATCCCGGTGCATTTAGGTGTTGCAGTTAAAGTAGTCTTGTGGACCACAAGTTGTGGCACCTTAAAAATTAGCACCTTTTATTATGGCACAAAGGGCACACTGACCACTGGAAGTGGGATGTGCCGCTGAAAAATTTGTGCCATAACAATATTGACCAAAATTAAATAACCGATAAATAACAGATAAAGGATCCCATTCTGTGGCAAAACGCAATTACTGTCCTTCTTCAGATGGTGAGCACTTAATTCCCCATCCCCACTCCCATACAAAAAAAACACAAAACAGCAATAACAACAAACCAGGAAGCCCAATCCTTCTCTTATAGGTCTTAATTAAAGAATTATGAGTAACTTAATTCCCTTTCACTTTAGTGCTTCTGCTCTCAGTAGGGCTAATCAGTTTAACCCCTTGAACTAAATCCAACATTGAAAGAGTGGTTGCAACCTAGCTTTCCCCTTGCACTCTGAAAATTGGTCCCAGAAAGTTTAACAACCCTTCAGAGTTAGCCTGGAGAGGGGGAGGTACAAGGAGTTTGTGCTATAGTTTTAGAAGCACTACTCTATTGCTGTTATTCATATTTTCCATATTTAAATTTGTTCTTTCCAATTCTTTCCTCTATAGCAGTGTTGCATTTTTGGCTTTTTTTTTTTTTTGCCATAAAGTTCAACATGTTTAAATGTATTGTCTCATTGCTGTATTTTTCTTTTTTCCTTGTTTTACATTTCAGCAGTGAATAAATTACAGAGAAATTGTGTAAAATGAATGTTTAACAGTAAAATCTTAAAGGTAGCTCAGAACTGAACCCTCTTAATTTTACTGAGACATACTCCCCTGGTTGTAATCCTAAACACATGAATAGAATAATCTTAGGTGGTGAGTTTTCCAGTGTGGTGTAATGGGTAGAGTGATGGACTAGGACTCTGGAGAACAGGATTCGAATCCCTGCTCAGCCATGGAAACTCACTGGGGGAGTGGAACTAGTAAAACCACTCCTTCAGTATCTTACTGACCTTGAGAGCCTTATTCGGGTTGCTGTAAGTCGGTATCAACTTGATAGCACAGAACACATACATGGGTGGTAGCAAGGGGTAGTGAAATGACAGCTTGTTTATCACTTCAAAAAGCCACATGGGAGTGGTTTGTTTGTTTTTTGGTGGAGGGAGAGAGAGACTAACAACTTATTTTTATTGGTTCCCTGCCACTGGCAGAGCTTTCCATGGGAGCACCATAGTACTAGTTGTATTCTATCCTTTACTAATGTGACAGTACATCAGCATATTTTTACAGAATTGGAATTGCCCACCCTTTGTTTCTGTGTCATTGTTCTGGGTGTGCCTACTGGATGGTAGGGGACTGTCCTGGCATAGGTAGTTGTGTCTGTCTGGTACTGCAAAAACATGCCGTGCAACATTTTAACAGATTTATTAAGACATTCACCATTATAGAGCAGAGCCTGATTCATCAGAATGATGAATTCTTATTCTAACTTGATAGGATGTTATTTTCTTGTGTATGGGTTTAGATGGGAGAAATAAGTAGTGTAGTCACATAGAAACAAAATGCAAGACATAAACGATACCTACTGTTTTTAAAACTTAAATGTATGTAAATAATTACACTTGCTGCACAGAAAACAATACTGATAACCCAAGCATCCTGGCATTGATAAACACCTGTAGACATGGAAACACATCTCAATTTAGATAATGGTTGATAGGACTGGTTTTTTCATAGGTTTTCACACTGGAGTCTCCATTTTCAAGGGTGGGTGTTGTTGTTTTTTGGTTAACGCCCTTTATGGTGAGTCACAGAGTATCTTGGGACATGTTTTTGAATATTTCTCTTTTGTGCTGTCAGATTTGTGTCTTTAGTGTAAAGATTGCAAGCATATGACATCTACCTTGTAGGAGTGCTGTTTTCTAGAGCTCTGCCTTACTTGATCTAACCTCATTTGAGGGCCACCAAAACAATAGGTTACAATTGCATTCTAGCTGCAACTGTGATGTCAGTGGTACAGCCAAGGTGCTCAGGACAGTTTTTGTCTGTTGGCATGGTCCTTGTGGAGGCCCAGTATGTTCCTTTATTTGTGATCTGTGAACACAGAAGCGTCATTTAGGCAGCTTGAGTCTTGATTAATTTTGTGTTCCTCTCATTTGCCTCCCAGGTTTTTCCATGAAAATCTTGTGGAGAAATCCTGTACACATTCACTTAGAATTCACTCCCACTGGCTAGAATTCTGCTGGAAAAACCATTTGCAAAGCAGTAATCAAACAAGCAGTTCTCCTTTTGCTGGTTTTGCAATGTGTGCATCTGGCTGTGTCATGGTTACCCCAGCAAAGAGGGGAACCATTTGCATAATTACAGTTGTGTGTACAGCTTTTCCCCCCCAACATCATTCTGGGCCATTGCGTTTAATGGAGTTTCCCCCCCAAATACATGTGGGGTTGAGACTACAGTCTTAAAAACCTATGGGAACAGATGGCAACATTCTTGCAACTTAGCATTATAACTGGGAAAGGTTGAAGGCAGCAGGAAAAGAGGAAGACCAAATACTAGATAGATTGACTCCCAAAAGGAAACCACCGGCTTGAGTTTGCAAGAGCTGAGCTGGGCTACTGAGGACAGGACATTTTGGACATCACTCTTTCATGGAGTTGCCGTAAGTTGGGGGAGACTTGATGGCACATAACAGCATTACAACACAATGTTACCATAAATGCATGATTTGAAGTGCTGTGTTGGCTTTTTAATTGTTTTTAATGGCCAACCATTAAAACCCACAATTCAAACCAATAAAAAAAACATTAGTGGCACTTCAAGTAATATATTTAACATTGTCTAGTTGGGTCCTAGATTCACTTTCACTGAGTAAGCAGAGCTATGCAGCCACAGAGCATGTTGAGGAAGTGGCACCATTCCATGCTGAAATACACCATATTTTTCTGTGTATAAGATGCCCCCATGTATAAGATTCCCCCTCCCTTTCTAACCCAAAATTAAGAAATCTAAGCAGGGCTTAGCAAGTGGAGGGAGAAAGGGATCAAAGCAATCCCACGGCTGCACGATCGCTTTGATCCCTTTCTCCCTCCACTTGTTTTTTGTTCTCTCCTCAGCTTACTTCCGTGTATAAGATGACCCTCAATTTTTAGTCTAAACATTTTAGACAAAAGTATCATCTTATACATGGAAAAATACGGTAGTTCAAATAATTCATATATTAGTCACCTATACTAGCCAAGGGCTAGTACTTGCATGAAGTAAAATCTAGCCCATCTTGTGTTTTAATGTAGGCGAACAGCTTAACAATAGATAAATGGTGTACAAATCAACAGGCATAATTTTTTTAAAAAATTTCAGTATCAGTAAATTAGCACACTATTTGTATTGCACATTAATTCATCTGGACTAAATACTGGTTCTCATCAATGTTAGAATTCTCCACTTCACCTATAGGCATGCACTGGGGGGGGGGGGGGAGTTGATCAATCTAAGCCTTTACCATTCTATTCCTTCACCACCTGACAGTAAGTGCAATCTCATTTACAAAATACAACTTAGTACTGAATACATCATAGGTTACAAAGAGCACCAAAATGAGAATGGGCATACTGAACTTTTGATTACATTGTGAGGGGCTGGTGATAATGCAAACACCTTAGAATGCAGAGAATATCAACCAACAAAAAGTTAAGCTACCTAAGCTACCTATAGACATCTCCTTCCAAAGGACTTCTCCAAGTCATTTATACAGCAGAGGCAGATGCTCCTGGAAACTGGGCACTGTTTGGTTCTTCCTCTTTAGTTTGGGCAGTTCTGCACTGAGCTTTAATGTGAGAGATGTATGTATTTATTTTTGAAAAATGTATAAACAGACCTTTATCCCAAAACAGATTCTAGGGCAGTACACATTAAAAAAACAGCAACACCCAATAGTCAATACAAAATTAATAATAAAAGTAAACATCAATACAATATGAAAGGCATCAAGATTATTCAATGGATTAAAAACAGTGTAACCAGTTTTAAACAGCTGGGCAAACAGAAGTGTGTTCATTTGGCGTTGAAAACAATATGATGCTGGTATCTGTTAGGCCACCTTTTGGGGAGCATTCCAGATATGGGATGCCACTACAAAGAAGGCTCTCTCCTTTGTGGATCCATAATACATCTCTTCTGGAATTCATCTGTTGGTCTTAGTTCATCAGCAGGTTGGTATGGGACAAAGTGCCATTGGACCCCAAGTTGTTTCAAGCTTTAGCACCAATAACTTGAACTGGGCTTGGCAGCAAACTGGCAGCCAGTGTGACTTCTTCTGAATCAGCATAGCACAGTTCTACCGAGCAGCTGAATTCTGTGCTAACTGAGCTACTCTAATTCTGTGTGGTGCTCTCGCAAAGGGAGGTAGATGTATTATCATCTGTAGAACTACAATGGCAGTAGTTGTGATTACAGTGAGTAAGACCAGGGCTGACCTAGCTTTTTTTCTGTAGAAGCAGGAAAAATCCAGTACTTCTGTTGATCTTTTCTAGCCTTTTCTTTACATGGACCCTGCTATCACCCTAAAACTATGTAATAAAATGCAATAATAAAAATAATTTTGAAAGTTAGTTTTGTATGGCAACTTCTTTCCCAACTTGGGACTGTGCCAGCTCTCATATACAGAGTAGTGCTGTAGAAAAGTCTCCTATTTATTCTCAGATTTGGCTTGCCAAAGGGGGACTGAAAGGAGAAGTCTACTACCAGTTTAAGAAAAGGAACATGAACAAAAGAGGAGGTTGGTTTGGGGTCAATAGAGTGTGGAAGTGTTACTTTTTTAAGATTACAATTTACAGCTCACTTTTGCCACCGTGACAAATAAAAGTCTAGAATTCTGAAGTTGTGGTCCAAAAAATCAAAAACAAACCCCAAAACAAAACCCACCCCTGAATACGAGCTATCTAAAACAGCAGTCTATTCTTTTAAATGTAAGTGTACTAACACTTTCTCTGGAAGGTGGAATGAAGAACTCAGTCATTGTTGCTAATGCAAAGACTAGGAGTGAGAAGACGGGGAGAGTGAAACCAACATCTCTCCCTCTCTCTAGTGGATAAAAAGAAGCTACACTTCTGCATGATTCTCTCTCATTTCTTAAAAACCATGCATAGAGACAAATACACTGGCTGCTCGGTATGTCACAAAAACAGATACCTGGCCCTCCCTTCCCACAACCATCCTCACTTGATCTTAGGAAGCACACATTTCCTCTCTACTAGATATCCTGCAAGGGATGGGATGGTGAGAGAGAGCAAGAAATCTGCTCGCTTTACTTGGCACAGCTCCTGTGTCCTGCACTCCTCCTGGAGAGCTACAGATGCTTTCAGACCATGCACTCTATCAAGGAATACTCACACCCAACTTGGAACCATGCTTCTGTCACTGGATCCAGATTTAGTGTTGTCTGTTCAGAACAAAACCAGTTTGGTGCAAAAAGATGACAGATGTCCAAGTATGCTCTGACCACTTGTACAAGGTGAGGAGAAGAGGTCAAGGAGGCAATGTGGTGGTAGATGCTAGAAGATGGTTGGTTGGCAGGCCTAACGTAGACAGGATCTGTAGCTTCAGTTCCGTTTCTTGTGCTGTGATGTTGCTTCTACTTCCAGATACTGCAGTCCAATCAGCATACCCAAGATGGAGAAACCTGAGACAAGAAAAATAGGAGGAGAGAATACTTCTCGTGATACAAGCATATTTCCCACCCCCTTCTATATCTGTAAGAGGCATTAGTTACATTTGGATTTGGAAAACCCAACTTCAGCTCTCTCTTCAGTTATGAACTTGAATAGCTTTGGGCAAGTAACATATTTTGCCCAATGATTCTCAATCTTTCACCCTCTAGATGTTGTCAGATGTTCAACGTCCGGTGTCCTTAACCATTGGCTATGCTGGCTGGAGCTTAAAGGAGTGGATCAAAGGTTGAGACATGCTGCCTTGGACTTGCTGACCTCACAGGGTTGTTGTGAGGCTTCTGTGAAACGTCTGCAGGAAGAGTGGGCGACCACTGTGAAAACATGGGGCAAGCCACAAAGAATGAGAGACAGTTGAACTCTACTTACTTGCAACCATAAGAGGGGCCAGGACACCAATTGTGGCTGCTGCAGTGCCATAAATGAAGACTTCAGAGAGGAAGTGGCCCAAGGCAATGAAGAAGGTCAAAAGGGTGATGTTATAGAGACTGCCAAAGAGCACAGAGAAAAAAAAATTATTGCAGAGAGGTGGTTCAAAGAAATTAGAGTGAATAAAGCAGAAAATAAACCAGAAGCACGGTAAAGTCTAGACTTTGCATGACACAGTAAAGCTTAAACCAGAGCTGGAAAATGTTCCTATTTTTAAGGACCATCCCCAGAATCCCCCCCCCCCCAGCAAAGATGGGGGGATTCTGGGAGTTATTGTCCAAAAACAAGGAGCACCTCCAAGCTCTGTGCTAAATTCTACACTGGCTTCTGTGTCCCTTGGAAGTGCTGGAGATCCTCTTTTGCCCTTCAATGCTCCTGCCACCCACAAGCCATACAAGGAGTGTGCCCATCCATGAGTTTACTGACTAGTCCGAGCTGGTCCTACCTTTCCCAGGATCACTTCAGCCAAAGTAGAATAGATAAAAATCAACTGGAACATTTTGTTAAGATTTTTTTCCCCAACATGCCTTTAGATGGTGCCTCAAAGGATACTCAAATTTCGATTTCATTTTAAAATGAACACCCACAAGCCAGCAATATTTGGTGACTGCCACCTGTGGATCCATCTATCCCACCGCACTGCCAAATCTGCTGCCGTCTTTTGTTTCCTGTGAGAACAAGGGGAGCGGGTGCCTTGTTTTTAATTGAACCACGTTTCTAGGAGGCCTCCGAGAGTGTGGTCCAGACACACGCTCCTCAGGCGCTTTACCTAGAAGAACCCAGGAATAGGGAACGCCATGCAGGGAGAGGAGAACACAGGCTTTTTGAAGCCAAACATCATAACCTAAAGCACAATACATCATCTATTTAATTTATTATAAGCTCAAAACAGAGCTGACATCTGATCTGGCAGACAATATGGTCTGGCTTTTGGCCTCCAGGATATGTATCCTATGTGTCACATGGAAAAACCACTATGCTCACCTAGATGGTCTTGTACTCATTTATGTTTTCTACCCAAGTTCTGCTTACCCCTTGGAATTATTGAAATCCACTAGTTTAACTTAAGCCATGTAAGTCTGATGACATCAGCGGCAGTTTTTCAGAAACCGAACACTTCCAGTCCCCTCCATGAACATCTCAAGGCTCTCTTGGGGTTTCTTTCCTTGTGGGGAAGCCATTGGGGAATGGGGCAGAGGGGAATCTTTAATTTCCAAAAATCATGAATTCTTTATTTACAGAAATTAGTGGGCACATTTATTTTTACATAGGAAAGTTCTTACAAAACAGGAATCTTAAAGTACCGAAATTAAAAGAATGTTTGAAATCTTTTTTAAAAAATCAATCCAGCTGAGACTGAGGTATGTTTCCCCCACTGCAATTTTTGGTTTATACACACACACAAAAAAAACCACATCCGATATATGTATGTATTCTATACCAGTATTTTTGCACACTGCTTTTCTATGCATCATGCCTAATTCAGTTTACTAGCAGTGGCTTGTATCCTATTCCCCTTCTATGAACAGAGTAACTCCTTCAATC
Source organism: Intellagama lesueurii (assembly GCA_037013535.1). Lineage (NCBI taxonomy): Eukaryota > Metazoa > Chordata > Lepidosauria > Squamata > Agamidae > Intellagama > Intellagama lesueurii. Next base: position 37,381,989 of record JBAJHW010000001.1, on the reverse strand, counting down.
TGTGGATGGGTTTTTGATCACGTGGTGATTCCAACCAAGTGGAGACCAGAAGCAGTCTTCATTAATTTCTCCCTCACTCCTGCAGCCCCCTGTGCTGAGTGGTCATGCACTCCCCTTTACAGAGGAGAGTCCTTTACTGAGAAAACTGCCAGAGGCCTGTTCTTACTTTCAATGTGTTCTCTGTTCGAAGGGCTGATTTAAAGAGCTGTAAGAAGGGAAATCAGGGGCTATGAAATTGCTCATCCACAATGATGACATGGACAGCAGAGGCACATGTGGTCACCTGGTCATAATCCTCCCTATTAGGATAAGATGCATCACATTCCCATTTAAATTAAAAAGATAATGCTCAATTTCCCATGTACAAAAACCACTTAGCATATGCAGTTTTATGGAAACCAGTGTCCTTTTTTTCAGTAACATGTAAGTGGCCATCTTAACCAACTTCCACTCTATTACGAAGGATCCCCCAATTTTTCACAGTAAATTTTTGTGAAGTGCAGGTAGGTAGAGGGAAAACCTGCAATTCTCCCCCACCTCCATCTTCCACGGATGCTCTTTGGACCCAGGCCACTTATAAACTGTGATGACACATCAGATTCAAACCATTCTCGGGGCGGGGGGGGGGGGAACACGCCAGAAATCTCTCTGCGCTCTCAAAAACATCTAATCCTTCTTGTTAGGACAAGAACAGTTTATCCCTGATGAAAAGAAGGCAAACGAATGGTTTTGAAAACAAGTGTTTTTAAACAAAAATCTGGCTGTTACATAAATCACCTACTTGGAATCTTTGGGATAGTCTAAACAACTTCTAAATAACTGCAATATTTTATGAGACTTATTGATGAGTAAGTATGTAAGGGCCAACAGCTTAAAGATGAAATCCTATCCACACTCTCCTGAGAGGAAACCTAACTGAATGCACTGGTACATGGACTGTACCAAAACATGCACAGGATTGCTCTGTGAAATTTACTGTTCACTGTCAACATCCTGTTTATTTTTAGAGCACTGTAAGACACCAAATTGTGTAAGGACAACAATATATGTTGTTGTTTTTAATCACAAACTCTTACCTGCAGGCTTACAATCTGAAAATAAAATTATAAGCTTTGACAGATATAAAGTATAGATTAGGACTCTTAATGATCATTTGCCACTGCAACCAGATTATTCTGTCTGCTGATTCTCCTTCAATAGCACAGCTCACCTTTGAAGACTGGCAGCATAAATAGCTGCTTCTCAGCATGCAGTTCCTTGACACTTTAAGCAATTGAGTTCAGGCTGCCAACTTCAGTGATACAAAAAATAAGCTACTGTGGTTTTTCACACACGTAAATTCCTGCTGAGCCAAAAGAACTGAAGGAGGATGAGCGGGGTGGTGTGTGTGAAATAGTATGCTTAAGTGAGCTTCCATTAGAGCTGCCTGTCCAAAGACAGAGACAGCACAGTGAAATCAAGCAGCAGGACTACTAATAAGGAAATGAAAATAGCTAAATTTTAAATAGGTCATTGGCAGCACCAGCAACTAGATCAAAACTATAAACTTAATTTGTCCTTTCACTTGTCTTTCTTTCTCCACAAATACTTTAAATTTGTATTTTAAATGTATCATTTCATGAATGATGGTTTTAAAGGTAAAGGTTCCCCTTGACAATTTTGTCCAGTCGTGTTCGACTAGGGGGCGGTGCTCATCCCCGTTTCCAAGCCATAGATAGAGCCAGCGTTTGTCCGAAGACGATCTTCCGTGGTCACATGGCCAGTGCAACTTAGACACGGAACGCTGTTACCTTCCCACCGAGGTGGTCCCTATTTATCTACTTGCATTTGCATGCTTTCGAACCGCTAGGTTGGCGGGAGCTGGGACAAGCAACGGGCGCTCACTCCGTCACGTGGATTCGATCTTACAGCTGCAGATCTATAGACCTTACAGCACAGAGGCTTCTGCGGTTTAACCCGCAGCGCCACCATGTCCCTCTGAATGATGGTTTTACAGATAGAAAATTGGGGGGGGGGGGGGAGAATGTGGTGGTTTTACCCTGTATCCCACTTGTTTTCAAATCTAAATTCTAACTTGGGAAAAAAAACCTAGATGGTAAAACTAAAAGCCAATTGTAAATTGCATATATTATTAATCTGCTTTATTTGCGTGATTGAAAATTGTGAAATTTTGAATGTTTTGTATAACTGGGAAAGTGTTATTCACAACTGGGTCGGTGAAGGTCAAGACAAGCTGGAAGGAATGGTCTGAAGAGCACAGAGGATCAACAAGAACAGAAACCCTGAGAACTCTCCAGGGCCATACTGGTATGGGTGATGAGAGTGGTGGCCCAAAAGATCCAAAGGTACCAGGCTGGGAAAGGCTGCACATAGTTCCTCCTCCTTTCTTGTCAGGGTGGATTTAATTTAAATTAAATTGATTTAAAACATGACTTAAATTTTCTAAAAAAGGAATTTTTGTTATGATTTTTTAAAAAAATTAATTGTGATTTAAATAAATTTGAATTTTAAAAAAATCATTGATTTTTATCCACCCTACTTCTTGTTCTTTCTTCTTCTTCTTTGTGCAAACAAAATGCTCTAAGGAAATATCAGCTGTTCCCCAACTGCTCAAGCTACTTGACGAGAAAGTTTAGAAAACAGAGATCCATTGCAGAATTCCTACGGGTGAATAGAGAATGTGCAAATGACTGGAAGGCAGGTGAGGAGGCAGGGCTCCCTTCTAGAATTCCTTTTACATACGTTTTGTTGCGGATATCAATGGCACAGTAGCAACGAATTACTGAAGACAGCAAGGTCCAGATGCCAAAGGTCCGAGCCTGGAGACCATTTACTATACAGAGAAAGCAAATAAAGAATTAATGCTCCTTTTTCTCTGACACCCTCCAGGGGATTGAAAACAAAACAGCCAACATTATAATGCCATTGTACAAAACGCTGGTAAGGCCGCATCTGGAGTACTGCGTACAGTTCTGGTCGCCGCACCTCAAAAATGACATTGTGGAACTGGAAAAGGTGCAGAAGAGAGCAACTAAAATGATGACCGGGCTGGGGCACCTCCCTTGTGAGGAAAGGCTACAGAGTTTGGGGCTCTTTAGCCTGGAGAAAAGGCACCTGGGGGGGGGGGGGGACATGATTGAGATGTATAAAATTATGCAGTGGATAGATAAAGTGGATCGAGGGAAGGTCTTTCCCCTCTCACGCAATACCAGAACCAGGGGACATCCACTCCAATTGAGTGTTGGGAGAGTGAGAACAGACAAAAGAAAATATTTCTTGACCAAGCATGTTGTTAGTCTGTGGAACTCCTTGCCACAGGATGTGGGGATGGCATCTGGCCTAGATGCCTTTAAAAGAGGATTGGACAGATTCCTGGAGAAAAAGTCCATCGCAGGTTACAAGCCATGATGGGGATATATAATCTCCAGACTTAAAAGGAAAGTACCTCAAAATGCCAGATGCAGGGGAGGGGTATCAGGAGACAGGTATCTAGTTGTCTCGTGTGCTCCCAGAGGCATCTGGTGGGGCCACTGTGAGATACAGGAAGCTGGACTAGATGGGCCCTTGGCCTGATCCAGCACGGCTCTTCTTATGTTCTTATGCAGGTAGAGTTTAGCAGTAGGCATGGATGGGAAACATCCTATAAGGTGGGGCTGAATAGTATCTGAGTGGTAGTGTTACTGGTAGTACTCAAAGGGGTGATGCTACTACAGGTATTAAGTTTTAAATGTGCTAAGCTAAAGGTGGCTGATCCTGGTCCTGCTTTCCTGCTAATACATAGCTTATTGGAGCAGCACATAAAACATAAAATCAATTAATCATTAAAACACATTGACCAGCTGAAACAACAGCAGGCCCACACATAAGCAACACCATCATTCAATAAATAAAATTTAGTGACAGAGTCAGATGGTTATTTTAAGAGGACTGTTTTCACTTGCTGCTTCAAGACAGATAAATTTATACAAATTTGTATGCGTCCTACTTTTTCCCCAATTCAGAAATATAAGGCAGTTTGCAAAATGGCAGCAGGTGGAGAATAGATTTGTAAATTAAACAATAAAAATTCTATAAACATAATACTATTAGAAGGTCATTGAACTTAAAATCATTTAAAAAGCAAAAATAGCAAAAACACACATACACACACACACAAAAACAAGTTTTAAAGAAGGAAAGCACAGGATCCTCTGTTAAAAATTACCTCTGGGGACTGATCCTTGACCAAAGCTTGACTGAAGAGAAAGGTCTTTGAGGCAGGTGGAAAGACAACAGGGAGAGGGCCAACCTAGCTCTCATGTAGAAGAGAATTCCTCAGAATTCACAGAATTCTCTCTAACCCTCACTAGACGTGCCTGTGAAAGCATTCAGAGAAGAATGCTTACACTGACAGAGGATTGCTAGAACTGGCTGGATAGCTCAGTGGTTTAGGTATATGGTTGCAGAGCCAGAGGCTGGGAGTTCAATTCTCCACTGTGCCCCTTGGGAAATAAGCCAACTTGTGTAGCCATGGGCAAGCAGCACAGTCCCAGGATGCCCCCAGGAAAGAGAGATGACAAACCAATTCTGTGTATTCTCTACCTCAAAAATCCTGCAAAGGGTCACCATAAATCATAAGTGACTTGACAGCACACACTTATTAGACGATTGCTAGAAGCAGAGATGACCCTTCCATATCCCAAGAACCTCTCCCAAAAAGTTAAAATCTGGGGTTTAACTACTCCGAGAGGCTGTTGATTGAAGCACTGATAACCAGACAGTGAAAGTGCTTGTGACCTTGTTGAGAATGAAATTACTGAGACACAGCCAAAAAGACTGTGCAACAGTGATCAGAGATGGAGCAGATTTCTTTTTTGGGACTACAACTCCCAGAATACCCCAGCCAGCATGGCCATTTCTGTATCTGGTCCTGGTGATGATCAGAAGACCAAATGGAGACTAGCCAGTTATTACAGACTCCCTGCTTTCCAAGCTTACTGGCAGTCTTAAAATATGTGTGGAATCTGTCCCTAGGATAGACAGATGTCTCATCGAGAGAGAAGCTTCTCCTTTTTCCTCTGAAGATGGAAGAGAACATATCCCTCTGGATACATGAATGGTTCAAGCAGGGGAAAACAGCAAACTGCTGGGCCATAGATGCCAGAGTGGTACAGGAATATGTAATGAAGGTTTGTGAGAAGCAATATGCTCCCGAGGTTCACTTGCAGGCCTCTGAAATAGTGCACAGAGGAAGGAAATGAAATCAATAATCTATTGTCATTCAGGTTCTGGCACAAAGACTGCAAAGGATGGAGAGTTTGGGGCTTAAGGCCATGGTGGAACAAGACCAGGAGTTGATTCTGATGTATGCATGGGAGGTGCAGGACTGCTTTTTCTTGACTCTATTCAAGAGAAGATGAGATGGATCTATATATTTATTTCACCATATGTACAGGGTCAGCTGCACTCAGCAAATGACATGTACACATGACACAATAAACATTGGCTTCTGGCACATCAATGAGACATGTTGCATGCATACAAGTTATTCCACCTGAATCTATATTATGTCTAGTAGCTTCTGAGTTGTCACCATTGAAAGAAAATGGCTGCCTTTGGGTGTCTGAAATAGCAAATTGTAGGCAAAAAGATATTTAGCAAAATAATAATAGTAATGACAATGGTCACATCATTTGGGCCTGAATCCATTAGTAATTCCAACAAGAGTAGACCCACTGAATCAATAGGATAATTGAACAATTAATTCATTAGGGCTACTCTGAGATTTGAATAAACATTTCTGGAAACTCCAACCAAAACACAGAATCCAAACCTAAAATTTCAGCATTTCCAACATGCCAAAAATGTCAGCCTAAATATCTTACCTTGGCTTGGCTTGCCTGTGTACAGCTTCTCAGAGAGAAAACTGTGATCTCTGAAGCTTTGCACTGTGTTCCCCATCGCAATGATGGACACCATTACTAGCCAGCTCCGGAGTACGTTCAGAAAACGACTCATCTTGCAGAGGCACTACACAACCTGATCAACAAAGGAACAAAGGCAGAATTTAGAGTACTGTATATGATATTGTCATGCATCTTAATTTGTTGTCACTCTTCTTTCCCTTACCTTTGCAACTTTTCCTGCTACATCACTGTATAGGCCTTTGCAAAAATCTCAACAAGGGCCATAACTTCCTTTAGAGATCATAATAATAATTGCATGCCATCATGCTGATTTCAACCTATAGAAATACCTTCCAGGGTTTTCTCAATATAGAATAGTAACAAGTAGTTCACCATTCCCTTTTTCTCAGTGCACTCTGGGACTGTGCAGCTTGTTGAAGGTCACATAGGCTGGCTCTTCTTTCAAGAGTCAGCTCCTGATCTCTGGCTCTGTAGCCTGGTACCCAACTCACTGAGCTATTCAGTCAGGGCTCAGGGATTCCTGAGATTCAGCAGTGGCACACACTTAAATTAGCTACACAAAGGATTGGAACTGAAGACTATTTAGTACAAATCTATTCTGAAAGAGTCATATTTCATGACAACACACTGTTGGCTGCGGGGTGTGTGATTTCTACACATACCTTTATTATGGGAAGCAAACATCCAAGCCTGCATGCAGCTAATTTGGAAATATGCTTCAGCCAACGTCCGACAGCAACTTCCAAGTAAATACACATACAGCTGCCTACACGACAACCTTGATCAACCAGTTTGTGTTCTCCTCCCCTTCTTTCAACCTATAACCCGAAAGACCAGCTAACCACGAAACAGGAGAATACTGGGCAAACAGATCGCATTTTTCAATGTGCAGCGACTAATTTTGTCAACTTGTAATTGCTCCTATTATAAAGGTACTCCACCTTTGATAACCCCACTCCTTCAATCTGCGATGCTTGTCGTCTTTATAAAAACTCTCTCTAAACATCCCCATTCAGCTCTTACAGTGCCGTTCCCTGTTCCTTGCACACAAACCCTCTCCGTCCAAACGACGTCCCTTCGCTGCCACCTCCTCCATGTCCAACCCCACCCATCCATGGATACCCATAGAGCCTACATCACCCTACCTCGTCGCCCAACTGCAGCAAGCTTTTCACCCCACCTCCAGTCCAAGGAGCTGTAGCTCCACCTCCTCGCACTCTATGCAATGATTGGTCTACGGTCCAGCTTCGCATGCTTCTGGTTGGTCCCTACGTCCCTCTGTAGACCTACCCTCCGAGCCAATCAAAGGCTTCGAATGCTTCTGAGGCGCCGTGATGTCAGCTTCGAAGGAAAGGTGGTGGGGTGGGTCCCTATAGCGCCACCGTCCCCGTCTTCTTTTTATCATTATTGCAAAACAGAGAAGCTGGGGTGACGCCATATTAGAAGGGGCGGAAGCGTGCGAACGGTGGAAGGTACTGTTCTGCGCACGCGCCTGGGAAACGGAGCTGGGCGGGAGTGGAGAGTTGGCGCATGCGCAGACGTGCCTCGAAGAGGGAGGGGGGGACGGTTGCTTGTTGGTTGTTGTAGTAACAGAGAAAAGCGCCGGCAAGAGTTGCTGCGGCTACCGGCGGCCAAGGGACATGAAGCCGCAGGTACTGACGCTGAGGGTGTTCAGGAGCGGTAATACGCGGACTGTGGCAGAGTCTGCTTATGCGGAAGTGCTTAAGCTTCCCGAGAGGCGTCTGGGGAGAGGGAGGCAGCAGCAACGGCATCTTCTTCTCCCGCTCAAAGAAGGAACAAGCGTCCTGGAGAGGAGGCTGTCCTGAGAGCAAGAGGAAGAGACTGGGCCCCTTTGCTTAGGTCAGAGCTGGGAGAAGTTACTTTTTTGGACTACAGTTCCCAGAATAAACCAGTTAACATGACCGTGGTGGCTGGTGTATTCCGGCAGTTGCAGTCCACAAAAGTAACGTTTCCCATCTGTCAGGGCTAGTCGGGTCACGTCGCATTGACTGGTTGAGCCGGAAAGCCCGCAGAGTCCAAGCACAACGTGCAGCGAGGAGTGCAGGACCCAGATGAGGATCCCATACGCTTTCTGCTCCCCATAGGCGTAGAGATGTGTTCCCATTTATGGGGGAAACGCCGGGTCGTCTAAAGAAGGACTGGTACTTCTAGGAAAGGAACGACTTTTTCAGAATAGGATTTTGTGTGCGTGTGTTTGGGGTGATGGTGGTGGTTCCAGCCCCTTGCAGGTAGTCATCAGACCACAAGAAAGAAAACCAGAATCATAGTAAGTAAATGTGTGTTGTTAGAAGCAGCTGTAAAGTTACATAGAAGAGAAGGTACTGAATATAACTGAGAGTGTTTCAAGAAGGTGAGTTCTTCGTTCGACCTGACAAAAAGGCATTCTTCCGTCTTTTAGACATAGCGGATTTTTGCCTGTTGAGAGGAAGACTTGCCTTTACATTTCTCTCAGTTCTGGAGATACGACTTTCGCTGTCTTCTAATCAAGTAGTCTGAACACAGTGAATCATGTAATTAGTTTTATGCTATAGATTAGATCCTGTGGATTGATAGTTATGTCATGACACACAGGGTTGTTACATAATTCTACTTTCATAAGGATTTATTTTGTTTGACAGGTTGTGGCTCAGTTATATAATTTGGGTCCAACTAGATGTGAGGGTAGGAGAATTGTGTTTTAAAACATAACTCATTGCCAGACAAGATAAAATGGGAGTGGGATTTACTCATGTAAAGAAAAGTGAAGGTGGGTTGTTTTCATTCAGAGAGAAGGAATACTGTGTTGTAAAATGGTTCTGAACCTGTTGTCCATAATTGTATCTGCCTTGTACTCCCTATCCCCACAACTCTCTTTAGCTAGTTCCCAGCTGTGGTGCAAGAATATAACTGAGTCCAGTACTGTAATGTGAAAAGCTCCTCAGGTGAGGTGTGTATGGGGCAGAAGACTCACCACCTCTTGCCACCATTGCTTCTCTGCATTCCCCTCCATATTTCATATCTATTCAGCATATTTTGTGTTTTAATAAAAGCTTTGTTGTTCACTTATATGTATTTATGAACAGCTTACATCTATCAGTTTTAAAGAAGTATGCACAGCTAATGAAATGTATCATGTAAAACTGGTAAACAAATGTATGTATTTATCCTTAAGAAAAATGGATGGTAGCTTGAGTTGTATTAGGAAAGCTTGCATAAACAAATGTACTGTCAACAAATTCAGAATTCTAATAATTGTTATACTGAAGAAGCATGAAGTCTAATTATACCCCCAAGGTACAACTTCTGGAAACTACGCTATATGTCTGTACCCAGACCAAAGTGATTTCCTTTACTAGTCTGACTGGAGGGTACGGAGATTGCAAAGAGAGTGCAAGTAATACAGATAATTTGGAGAGGACAAGCCATTGTAGGTTCTTCTGTCAATTGTATAATATGCATCTTCTACTGTGTTTCCCCCAAAATAAGACAGGGTCTTATATTAATTTTTGCTCCAAAAATGCATTAGGGCTTATTTTCAGGGAATGTTTTATTTTACAGTCATGTCATCTTCTTCTGATTGCTGCACAATGGTGGAGGGCGAGGTTTCACTTAACTGGGGCTTATTTTTGGGGTAGGGCTTATATTACGAGCATCCTGAAAAATCATACTAGGGCTTATTTTCAGGTTAGGTCTTATTTTCGGGGAAACAGGGTATTTTTGGATGAAGGTCCCATGCAGATATATCCAAAGAGACCAGTATTATAGATGGTCTGTTGAAGATAGTTGACTGTTAATATTTATATTCTCCTCTTTCTCTTAAAAGCTCAGATGTTTCATTTTGTCCTCATTTCTATCTCATGTTATCCTCCCTATAAACTTTTGAGGTTGTAACTTGGACCAGAAAGAATTACAGCTTACTGGGAATTTTCACTTGAATTCCTATACCCAAATCCAGCAATCTAACTATAACACCACACAGTCTTCCTTAATTAGGAAGCATTGCCTTGCTTTGATCACTTCCCCCTCCCATTTTTTCCCCACAGAAAACAACACCATATAAATCCACTGATTTTAGAGGGAAGAGTTTGAGAGGCCATTGTTTCTGGGCTGTATGAAAACGTCCACAGGAAATGCCAGTTGGAATGGCTCGGGATTTAGAAGAAACAGATTCGTCCTCAGAGGAAGAGGAAGAGGTGGAAGAAGGGCCAGAGTAAGTTAAAATACATGACACCATTACACAGCACTAAAACTACAATATTGGCTGAAATCCTGTTGCTTAGTGTGAATCACACTAGAGTAGGCCTGTTGAGTCAGCGGGGTTTGGGGAGTCAACTCCATGAGTTCCATTGATTCAAATAGGCCTACTCTAGTTGTGACTTACTATAGTGTATAGAACTGCTGTATAGCAAAATGGTTTAGGTCTCTGACTGCGGAGCCAGAGATTGGGAGTTTCCCCCCACCGTGCCTCCTCAACGGGCTGGACTTGATGATCCATAGGGTCCCTTCCAGCTTTGCAATTCTAAGATTATCATTATTATTAATAAGTTACAACTTGAATGCCCGTTTGAATCAATGGAACCTAGAGAGGAAATGACTCACCAAATCCTCCCTGATTCAATAGGCCTACTCTAAAGCAACTTATTATACTGAGAAACATAATTTCAGCCTTTCTGCTTCAACATGTAAGTTTAGAGGTTTTCAAGGGGAAAAAAGGAAGTGGGTTACAAGGTATGACCAATGTGTAGTTTCTTATCTGAGTATTGTTCTGGGACTTGAGAAGCTATTTTCTCTTGTAATTATGTTGGCAAGCTGGTGGGATGCAGGATAAGAGAAACTATTTGTCCCTCTAACTCCATATTTTCTACTCAAATTTGCAGTAGTTCCCCAGAGTTTGAGGCAAAGGTATTTTGTAGTATCTCTGGCCTGATCTTTTTTTCCTGAAATGTCACCTTTCAAAAGATAACATGGTATCAGTGCCACAGTGACATAAGCTTCATAATCTGTATGTGTATGCAGCTTGCTTGTCATGCTTCAAAAATATGCAGCTAAGTACTGTATAGCTTAGAGTCAGAATTATTCTCTTGATAGGCATTGCCTACTATCCAACATGTCAGGTGTTGCATCAGGTAACCCAGGGTCATGAAGGATGAGTGTTGCAGTCATTTGGAAGCTTGTCTGAGCCCTAGTGTTATTATTGTAAATCCTGAGGACAGGGCTTAGTCTAAAGTCCCTGCATGCAACCTTGGCTCTATTTCCTTTTCCATAAAGTGTTAGGATAGATACAATAAACTCTTCTTTGACTTAAAACTGCTACCTTAGCTCAGTGTTCCAGACTGAACAACCTGTGGAAGGGACTGAAGAGGATGTAGTTTAGGATCTTCATACTGACATCCAAAGATGTGGGATTTTAATTATCAACATGTCCTATGCAAAGGAAACTTAGAGAAAGGAAACATTTTATGGTGGTATCACCTGCAGTGGATTACTGCTTTTGCTTTATGTGCATACAGACAGAACTCTGTTAGTGAAAGTGTGATCTCAGGAAGGGCAGATATTTTATTTCTTTTAAAGATTGTGATATTTTATTCATCAGGATAGAGCATACATTAATTCAGATATGTGATATGTAATAATAATAATTGCATGCTGCCAAGTTAATTCTGACTTATGGAGATCCTTTACAGGGTTTTCCATGTAGAGAATATACAGAAGTGGTTTACCATTCTCTTCTTCTGAGGTCATCCTGGGGCTGTGCAGCTTGCCCAAGGCCACACAGCCTGTCTCTTCTCCCTAGAGGCACAGTGGGGAATCAAACTCCCAGCCTCTGGCTCTGCAGCTAGATACCTAAACTACTGAGCTATCCAGCCAGAACTCTGTTATTTTTGGAAAGTGTGATCTCAGAAATGGCAGATACAGTGGTGCCTCGATTTACGACCATAATCCGTTCCGGTAGGTGGGCGTAACTCAAAATGGTCGTAAGTCGAAGCACCATTTCCCATAGGAATGCATTGAAACCCCATTAATCTGTTCCGGCCGAAAAAAATACAGTGGTGCCTCGCTAGACGATGTTAATCCGTTCCGCGAAAATCGCTGTCTTGCGAAAACATCGTCTAGCGAAGCACGTTTCCCCATTGGAATGCATTGAAATCTCTTCAATGCGTTCCAACGGAAAAGTCGTCGTCTTGCGAAGATCGTCCATAGGGAAACATCGTCTAGCGAGCGCGGGTCCTTGTTGGAATGCACTGACAGCTATTGACCGCTAGTCAATGCATTCCAATTGGGAAAACTCGTTGTCTAGCGAAAATCGCCCATAGGGAAACATCGTTTTGTGAAGTGCATTAGCGATCGCAAAAAGCCATCGTCTAGCGAATTCCTCGTCCTGCGAGGCAATCGTCTAGCGAGGCACCAATGTAATCACAAAAAAAAACAAACAAAAAAAAAACCACTCCAAGCCCCATCGAAAGGCGATGGGGCTGGGGAAAAAAAAATCAAAAACACCCCCCCACACACAGCCAGCTCCATCGGAACGCGATGGGGCTGGGAAAAAAAATCAACCCCCCCACACACAGCCAGCCCCATCGGAACGCCATGGGGCTGGGGTAAAAAAAATCAAAAACATCCCCCCAAAGCCAGCTCCATCGGAACGCGATGGGGCTGGGAAAAAAACACTCAAAAACACCCCCCCCCCCCCATACACACACACAGCCAGCTCCATGGGAACATGATGGGGCTGGGGAAAAAAATAAAAAAACCACACACACCCCACAGCCAGCTCCATCGGAATGCGATGGGGCTGGGGAAAAAAACAAACAAACAAAACCCCCACACACAGCCAGCCCCATCGGAACGCGATGGGGCTGGGAAAAAACACTCAAAAACACCCCCCCCCATACACACACACAGCCAGCTCCATGGGAACATGATGGGGCTGGGGAAAAAAATAAAAAAACCACACACACCCCACAGCCAGCTCCATCGGAATGCGATGGGGCTGGGGAAAAAAACAAACAAACAAAACCCCCACACACAGCCAGCCCCATCAGAACGCGATGGGGCTGGGGAAAAAAACAACACCCCCCACACACACAGCCAGCCCCATTGGAACGCCATGGGGCTGGGGGGGAAATCAAACACCCTCCCCCACACACACCCAGCTCCATCGGAACGCGATGGGGCTTGGAAAAAACACACACCAAAAAACAAAAACAAAAAATCACAGCACAGAAACGAAACCCCTCCCAAACCCACCCTGCAAAACCCTGTAAATGTACTCACCCAGAAGCAGAAAGCAGCACCAGGCAGTCCGAAGCCTCTCTGCAAACGTGCGCACACTAACCGTTGGGGCGAAAGAGCTACAAAGAAGCTCTTCGCCGACCAACGGTTAGCCCTCTAATTTGAATTGCCCGCCTTTTCCCCCTGCCTCTTTTATTTGCAACTCGAAGCTCCGGCCGCAAGTCGAAGCAAAATTTTGCGGCCGGAGCTGGTCGCAACTCGAAATGGTCATATGTCGGGACGTTCGTAAGTCGAGGCACCACTGTACTCTTATTTCTTTTAAAGATTGTGATATTTTATTTAACAGGCTAGGGTGTGCTTTAATTCAGATATGTTATATATAGTATGTCATGTTTTAAAAACATTTTATTTTCATCAGAATTCCTTAACTGGTCCATTGCATGGATTACATAGTATGTCTGTTATGAAACTGACAGATATTTGGATTTATTTGTGTCCTTGTTTAACATAAGTTGTCACATTTTTTAGTTTATAGTGCAGCAGGGAAAAGAGATCTCTTACACAGAAAACTAAAGCTGTTGTTCTCAGGATAAATACTCTGCAGACTGCTGGAAAGTATACTGTATATTCCAAATGTTTGGTTACTTTCTGTATCAATATGGATTATTATTGTTTGTCATTAATTTTCTTAAGTACTTAAATATGTTTGTCAGTGTAGGTATATATTCTGTTCTCATCCTAAAAATATCACTTGGTTTTTTTTACATTGATATAAATCCAAGTGGAAAGTTATTGTTTGTCTAATGTATAGTTACAGTGCATCTAGTCAGATAGAGTACGATTCTGTTTAGTCCATTCAGGGGACACTGTGCATAGACACCCTACACTGACTCTGCATTGGTATGAGAATACAGTATTAAGGAATTTACCTCATGGTAGCACAGCAACCCTGTCATTCTTTTATCTCTAAGATCTGTCTATATTTTACTCCTGTTACATGATGAATTGCAGTTCCCAATGGTCTAGTAATGTTAGCTTTGCCAGTTATGTTCTGTTTTTATTTTTTCTTAGTTATTATTAAGCATTTGATACAGTTTATGGGAGGCACGTTGGAGGAACAGTAACCATGACACATGTAGTATTCTAGTACAGCGGTCCCCAACCTTTTTGGGACCGCGGACTGGCTGAGCCTTCCGAGGAAAGCGCCCCCCCAGGTGCGCGCTCTCTCTCGGGCGCATGCGCGAAGCGGTGGGGGAGCGCCCGCCCACCAGCGTGAGCGCTCCCCCACCCCTTCGCGCATGTGCAGGGGCGTCTGCCCCGCGCGCCCGCCCACCCCTTCGCGTGGGCGCTCTCTCTCTCGGGCGCATGTGCGAAGCGGTGGGGGAGCGCCTGCCCGCCAGCGTGAGTGCTCCCCCACCCCTTCCCACATGCGCAAGGGCGCCTGCCAGTGCGCCCGCCCACCCTTTCGCGTGGGTGCGCACTCTCTTGGGCGCATGCGCAAAGCGGTGGGGGAGTGCTCACGCCGGCGCTGGCACGCGCGCATGTGCGCAAAGCAGCTGTGGGGAAGGGAGTGAGTGCAGGGGGGGGCCGGAGGTCTGTCTTCGCGGTCCAGTCCGGCTCAGGCCACGGACCAGCACCAGGCCGCGGACCGGGGGTCGACGACCTCTGTTCTAGTAGATACTGTAGAGCTACATTGGTGACTTGGGCATATTGTGTTACTTGTTAGATCTGAAACATTCTTCAAACTTTGTTTGAGGTACTTCTGCCTTTCTTAACTGAGTCTGTGTTCTTATGCTTATCAGAAGGAATACTGAGCTTGCATGTATTTTTGCACAGTCCGGTTCCTCTTGGGTAGAATGTTGGTAAACTGTCTTAATCTTCTAATTCTTTCTAGGCCAGAGTAGGTTGTAGGTTCCTGGCGATAGACAACTCAGTGTTTTCTTGGGTCATATATTTGTTTCTACTTGGAGAGAGGAAGTGTGAAGGAATGCTGTAGGGTTGTTTCCTTGACTATAAGGCTCTAGCAGTAGAAAATGGTATTCCAAAATATCTATGACCCTGTTGTGAATTTGGTTTGAGATTGAAAAAGCAAAGTGTGCTGTTTATATACTGCCCCGTGACACTTAAAGCATTCTCTGGGTGATTTACAGGTTTTAGTTACTCAGGCTACCCATTGCCCCCCCCCCCCCCCCAAGTCGGGTAGTCAATTTACTGACTTCAGAAGGATGGAAGGTGGAGTCAACCTTGAGCCAGCTACCTGAGCCCGTTGGGATTGAACTCAGGTTGTGAGCAGAATCTTAACTGAAGTACTGCAGTTTAACCACTTGTCCATGAGGCTCCTCATGGATGGTAATCACAATTAGTTTATGCAAATTAAACTTTGATTTTATTTAATGGAATTGTTGATCAGGCAAAAACATTTTCACATAAGAGTATGTTATATGAAAATTTGCTTGTATTTTCCTTCATAGTCTTCCTATTTCTTGTTCTAACTTAATATATTTCATTTCTCAACTTTGTTATTCGCCATTACCTACAACGAGTTGTCTTCTTGCTGCATAGTGACCATACAATATCAACATCTCTGCAATTTGGCCTGAGGCTTAACCGTAACACAGCAACACTTTGTTATTTCCTGAGATGTTGCCTTAGCAAAAGTTGCTGTGATACACTGTCACTTTTTGCCCTGATTCATGAAGAAGTGAAATAGGAAAATGTAAGGATATGTCTTACAGAACTGCTTTAAGCATTGCAGGTTTAGTCTGATGCTACTTAAAATATCAAAACGATCTTTTGTTATGCAAGTGATCTTAATGTCCTTGCTTCGAATGTTGAATCAGATAAATGAAGAGAGTAAAACTTGTTATTTGTCTAAACTGATAAGGAATTCAGATAAATAAACGTAAGTAAGAATAGCTCTTAACTATAGATGGTAATTTGTTTCATTATATAAACTTGTACTTAGAGTATGTGGATCCTGACGTTTATTCTCACTATGAAGTGCTTTCAGTCCATATAAACTAGTTAACTTGGCTCTCTTCATAGTACAATTTTCTATATGTTCATATCTGTGTCTTCTTGTTTTAGGGAGCATCCATGTATCACGTGGACAGGTGGATTCAGAAGAATCCCAATCCTGGTATTTCATGCAGAAGCTATTTTAACCAAGGACAGTTACATCCGCTTGATTGGGGGTAAACATAATTTTACAGAATGTATTGTTATTCTCAGAGTAAGTAAGCATAGTGTCTGAATGAAAAGACTTAACCAGAAGCCACTTTCCTTTCTGTCATATAAAGTAAAGGGAATCTTTAGTAAGGTAGTCATTAACTGTTTTTGGATATAAATAATTTAACAAGTATTGAAACCGTGAACTCTTAAGTCATAAGGGCAGAGTTGGTTAAATTTGTTCCTTCTGTGTTTACTGCAAATGGATAGAAATTTAAAAGTTCTTGATCTTGTTATATTCTGTTTGATTTAAGAAGTACACATATTCTTTTTTCCTTATATAAAAAAGTTGTGCTTTGCTTCACATAAGAATTCCCAATATGAAACATTAGGAGTTTAAGAACTGTTCCATCTTGGTCTCCAGCAGTAAATTATTTACTTATTTGTGTGTTTAATTTGTATCTTGTCTTTCTCCTAAAAATTGGAACCCAAGACAGTGTATAGTATAATTAAAAGTAATACATTATAAATATTAAAACTTAGTTAAATCAGTTATTCTGTTTAAAGCCATTTAAAAAATCTCAGTTAAAAATAATAGTTACAGTTAATAGTAGAAAAGTGCAGCACAGCCTCACTTTATACAGTGAACTGATGACAGCAACTGCAGCAGTAAGCACAACATAATACGGCTATACTGAGTTCTATAAACTAACATTATTGTGCTGTTAGTGAAATAGTGTAAAGATATGCTATACTTGTATGCCATTGCAGTATGATAAATACAAATTATTAAATTCTCTGGCACTATTTTCTCTTATATAACTGGTACAATAGAATGTATCTGGAGTGCTGTTACTGATTTTGTGTTGTTTTCTTCACAGAACGCTATCGCCTGTCTTTTAAGATAGTGAGGACAGACAGTCGTCTGGTACGCAGCATTTTGTCAGCTCATGGATTCCGTGAGGTACATGTATCAGACTTCTTGAGTATGAAGAAACTGAAAATCCAAATCTGTTTCCACTCCTCTTAGAACCAAGAGACAGCTACAGATCAGAGCCTGGGGTGTGTTAAACAATGCCAAGTAAACAAACAGCTCTGTAAAATGCTCTCTTTATACATTTTGTTGTCTTGTCTAACATTCTGTTACAATCGTGATTACTTTATAATGTGCATTCACCTTCTAGAATGTTATTATTTTTTTGAGGTTGGAAACTTGCCTTAGAGTTTCAAAGCATAAAGTCTGGTGCTGCTCCTAATATTCCCGAAGACACTCAGTTTGTAGAGCTGGCCGTGTAATTTTGTTTGTTTGCTCTTGAAGGGTTCTTGGATTGAGATATAGGCTGTGTATCAAGAGCTGCTAGAACAGTGATGGGGAATGTCCAGATGTTGCTGAATTGCAGCTTCCATATTCCTCATTGTTAGCTGTGTCGGCTAGGGCTGAGGGAGCTCAAGCCCAACAACAGCCCCTATTCCAGCAAGATATTTAGCTATTAATTTAAATATGGTAAAAAAAGGAGTCATAGTCTTGCTTGATGCTGTAGCAGGGAAACAGAATGAGGAGGTTTGCCATATTTTTTAAGACTAGACAGTGTGTAGGCTTCAGATTTACATAGTTTTTATTAGGGATGTGCATAATCTTTGTGCCCCCTCTGTGACTGAGTAAAGGATACACAGATTGGGGCCAATCTGCCCTACACCCTTCTGATGACACGTTGACATGATCCTTTTCTGGTCCATGATAGTATTAATTTGTTTCCAATACTCATGAAGTCTCTGTTCCTGTGAATGGGGAAATACAAATAGCAAGACCAGGTCATAGACTGAATAATGTAAGATGGCAGAAGGGAATCTCCAACAATCTTACAGAGCTGGGCTCTGTTTTATTTTCATTTTTATTTTTCTAGCTGCCAGGAGAAAGTCCCAGTCAACTTTTTAAGAAATTTGCTGGGAAGGGAGTGAGATAATGAGTGAGGGACTTTAAAAGCACAATTGGCACAATCATCTTTGGTTCTTTCTTGAAAGGATAATATAGGGAACCGGCAGTTCTACTTTTTTTGTTGTTTGTCCCTTGTCAACTCTTCCTGTTCCCTGATCTGAAATTAGTGGTGCTGTGACCACAAGGTTTTGCTGATTTAAGCAATGCCTTGTGATAGGAAAGGCAAAGAAGATTAATTTCTAAGGTAAAGCTCATATTGTCCTTCATAATCATTCTTTTTCTAAATACTGGATTTGACATGGAGGATCTGTGGGGTACTGCTTCACCCTGTTAATGTCTCTGGGCTCTTTGCTTTGTCCAAGAAATGCAAATTATCCCAGATTCAGTTTGTTTTTACACATTTGACCAAAGAGAGCATACATCCCTAGTTATTATAATGTCTTCCTTGCTGCTTTCAAATTAATGTATTAATTTGGATACTGTAGTTTTTTACCCAAATGATTATCTCATAAGGGTGTACAAGCATGTTTTCCCCCCAGGTGCATCCAAGCAGCAATGAATATAACCTTATGTGGACAGGGTCCCATCTAAAACCCTATGTTCTGCGAACCCTCACTGATATTCAGAAGGTCAACCACTTTCCCAGGTATGAAGTATGTTTAATTAAAAAAAATCTGAGGTTTCAAAAGTGTTGTATTACTTGTAAACTCCATTATGAAGAAAGCATGAGTTTCCAGTTGTTGTTGAACCATTTTCATCAGCACTAGTAGTATAGGTTTCAGTTACTACAGTTGATAATAGTTTCAGTCTGTATGAATATCTGGAGGAAAACTGAATCTGGATAAAAACAATGTTTCCTAGGAGGGGAAATTAATATCAACACGGGTCTTAAAGGTCATTTCCAGGTGTGACTTACTGCACTGTCAACAACTTGTGCCCAGAGAAAAAACCAGTCTGTTTTGCGGTCATGCATAAATATTCTTATGTCTGAAGAAGTGGACCTTGTCCATGAAAGCTCACATTCAAATATAGCAGTCAGTTTTTGATGTGCCAAAACATTTTTGTCTTCTTTATTTTTTATTTTTCTTTTGTTTTTGCCCGGGTAAAAACTAAATCACACATTGTGTTGTTTTTCAGTCTGTCTAATAGGTTAGATGGAAAGTTAAAACAAATCAGATTGTTTTTTTCTCCATAAAAAATGGAGAAAAAAACCATCACCAAAATGCTCAGGCTGATTAACAACTTTTATAAGTACAGTGGTACCTCCACTTACGACCATAATCCGTTCCAGAAGATGGACGTAATTCGAAATGGTCGTAAGTCGAAGCACCATTTCCCATAGGAATGCATTGAAATGCAATTAATCTGTTCCGGCCGAAGAAAAGAATCACCAAAAAAAAAATCGCTGCAAGACTAATTGGAAACGCGATTAATCCCTTCCGGCCGAAGGGGGGGGGGGGGAAGAAAAGCAATCAAGCACGCAAGACCCATTGGAAATGCACAGAAAACAAACGGAGCAGATCGGAAATGCACAGAGAACAAAGGGGGCAGGTTGGAAATGCAAAGAAAACAAAGGAAAAAGCAAGGGAAGCATGCAGGACCCATCGGAAATGGGGACCCCCCCCCAAAAAGCAACCAAACCCCCCAAGACCCATCGGAAATGGGGGGAAAAAAAGCCAACAAACAAACAAACCCCCAAGACCCATCGGAAATGGGGAAAAAAAACCCCAAAAGCAACCAAACCCCCAAGACCTATCAGAAATGGGGGTAAAAACAAAAAACAAACAAACCCCCCAAGACCCATCGGAAATGGGAAAAAACACTCCAAAAAGCAACCAAACCCCCCAAGACCCATTGGAAATGGGAAAAAAAACACCAAAAAACAAACAAACCCCCCAAGACTCATCGGAAATGGGAAAAAACACTCCAAAAAGCAACAAAACCCCCCAAGACCCATTGGAAATGGGGGGGAAAAAACCCAACAAACAAACAAACCCCCCAAGACCCATCACAGCACAGAAACATAACCCCCCCAGCTTAAAACCATGCTGCAAAAACACCCAGAACAGTTTTTAAAAAGCAGAAAACAGCACCTTACCTTACAAGGCAGCCCGAAGCCTCCCTGCAAACACACACACACGCTTTCAGAAGCAGAAGGAGGCAGTCCCAAGCCTCCTCCCACGACGCACACTCTCTAACTGCTGGGGCGAAAGAGCTACAAAGAAGCAGCCTCATCGCCACCTACAGTTAGAAATTTGAATTTCCCGCCTTTTCCCCCTGCCTTTTTCTGTTCGTAAGTGGAAGCTCCGGTCGCAAGTAGAAGCAAAATTTTGCGGCCGGAGCTGTTCGTAAGTCGAAATGGTCGTAAGTAGGGACGTTCGTAAGTCGAGGCACCACTGTACGCAAATATAAGAACCCTTTGTTGCACTGCTAAAAATCAGCCTTTTAAAAGGTTGCTAGTAGTAATGTTTTATTGCTTGTAATTGGTGAACCTCAAGGGAAATGGAACTTTAAAAATTAGGCACCAGCACTACCAATTATCTGCAAATGTGGCTCACTCATCTAATTTTTTTAAAGAAGATGTGGTTAGTCTATAGGCCTAGGCAGCATACACCCTTTAGACAGGTTTTGGGTTGCATCTAGCAGCCCATTTTACTTTCCTGTACCATCTGTCACTGCAAGAAGAATAAGAGAGAGACCATTTGGTATGTGCATAACTGAGCATGGTGCCTAGAGTAGTATAGAGTCCTTCGGTTTCTGAGCTTGTGTATGTGCCTGCCTGCTTCTCAGCCCCCCCCCCCCCCCCCCAATATCTTTATGGCGGTTGTGTCTAACTGAGAATGTGGGTGGGAATCACTGAAAGAGAGAATAGGACACTTCTGATAGAATACAGCCCTTGACTGGGAAAAGGTTGCCTAGTCCTGTTTTAGACCACTTTTAAGACAAGGAGAGTAGTTGGTTTGGAACTGACTGTAGCTGAATGTTTTATCCAGGCTGACAGTGGCTAAAGAACAAGCTAGTTAGATTGCACTGTCAGAGCTGTACAAGTTACAATTTTGGTCACGTGACCCATGCTTTAATCACTACTTATTTAGGTTACTATCATGCGTTCTGTGTGGGGCTGCCCTACAGCTTTCACAAAATGTAGCAGCAGACTGTTGTCAAGCTTGTCTTTTAGGAACTGAATGTTCTTTAGAGCCTGAAAAAAGTACACTGGCTTTCAGTTTATTTCCAAGTTCAGTTCAGGGTACTAATTTTGAGCTATGAATTCTAGATTCTTAGGATTAGGGTATCTGAAAGACAGCCTCCTCCCATATGAAGTTGCCAGAAGTCAGATATTTACTGGAAGTTCTGTTGCTAATTACACTACTTAAGAGGTTCAGTTGGTAGTTACATTAGGACACAAGCTTCATCTGTAGCAGCGCCTTAACTATGGAAATCCCTCTCGAGTAGTAGGACTGGTTACATCCCTGCAGATTTTCTGACAGGCAGTTAAAGCTGTGTTCTCAGTCCTTCGGCTTTAGAATTGGTTTTTTTTACTGTTTTCGAAAGAATGCATATGCCAGTTTTTGTTTTTTTTTGTTTTTAAATTTTATTTAAAATTTTTTAAAACAAATACAAGAATACAAAATACTTACTATTACAAATCTAAAACACAGTGCACCCCCATACCCACGGGACCCTTTGGAGCAATACTTTTAATATGAACCTCTTTTCCAAAATTGTATTGATTGTTGTTTAGAGGATTTCCCTTTCCCTTTCACTAATACAAATTCAATAAATCTACCCCAAATAGCATAAAAATATTTGAACTTATTTCCCCTCTTTTCATCTTCAGTTCAGTAGTCAATTTATCATTTAATGCAATGTCCCATACTTCATTATACCAATCTTCTAATTTAATATCATTTTTATCTTTCCAGAATCTAGCTATTAATATTCTAGCACTTGTCATAAAATTGGAAATCAATTCCTTTGAGCAATAATCAAGTTCTATCTTATCAAAAATTGACAACAAAGCAATTTTAGAATTGAATTCAATATCTTTTCCAAATGTATCACATATTTCCTTGAAAATTAGTTTCCAAAATTTCTGAATCCACCACATATGATAATACGTGCCAATTTCTTCATCACATTTCCAACAGGCCTTAGAATAGTCTGAATTTATTATATTCAATTTCACTGGAGTCATGTACCACCTTAAACTAATTTTAATTTTTTTTCCTTATTGGAGATATTATATACAACAAAGGAAGGTTAATTTGGTGGGATATGGAATCCTCAGAAATAAATAGGAATATTGAAAAATATTTGTTTAATGTAGTAAAAAGAAATATAATAAATCAGGTGAACAACCCTTTTTTAAGAAACATGTTAAATATCTGGAACAGAAATAAAAAGAAGTTATGTCCCTTTACTTCACCACTAAAATTAGTGACCGAAATAGAAAATTTCCCACCAAACCTGAAGGGTTTAGCTGATTTGTTTAAGGATAAAAAAAGTTGCCAGATTGAAGGATTGGATGACTAAAATGAGATCGAAGGATCAGATTATAGTTAAACTTCAAACTAATAAACTAACATGGTATAATTATATCCAATTAGATAGTTGGACAAATGAATGGCTGAAAACTAATGGCAAATGTAGAGAATGTACTAAGTATGAACAATTCCTGTCATCACATGAAGACATGCAGAAAGATGCTTTGAGGAAGGGAGTAGTACGTAGAATTTATAACCTAATTTTAGAACAAGAGGAAAAAGAGACAGAAATAGAAGGTTTGAAATCAATTTGGGAACATGATTTAAAGACAGAAATTAAAACAGAGGATTGGACAAAAATTTGGAAGATGAGAGTTTTAAGATTAATGTCGGTAAGAATAAAGGCCGGTTTTTGTTTTTACATTGTAGTTTTGTTATACATTCCTTTGGGGGCCCTGGTAGGCAGAACGGCAATTTATGAATTCTTTTGACAAAGAGGTGTACAGAGCAGTGTTTTTGGACTACAGCTCCCAGAATTCCCTGTGCTGCCTGGGGAATTATGGGAGTTGTCAAACAATGCAAATTTCTACACGTTTACTTTTTATAAGAGGCAGAGGTTGTTAAAATTTGTGAGTGCTAAAGTATTTATTTTTTTGTAAGATAATCATAAAGAAGATATCAAACAGTCACTATATTTGATTTCAGGTCATATGAATTAACTCGAAAGGACAGATTGTACAAGAACATCAATCGAATGCAGCAAACCTATGGTTTCAAAGCATTCCATGTTCTGCCTCAGACTTTCATCCTCCCAGCTGAATATCAGGAGTTCTGCAGTAAGTGTCAGCTTCAGAGTAACCAGTCTTGTATCTTTTGCAGGACGTTTATGGGTTTGTCTCCAAAGTTCTTCAAAATACTAGGAGCTAGAAACCAGATGTTTCTCTACAGAAACGTTGTGTGGTATATTTTGACTGGGCATGCTGGCTGCAGTAGTCCCCTTTTTGAAACAGTAGGACCTATGAACACTTAATTTTGCCCATATGCTGATGAAATGCCAATTTAACTTACTGGGTAGGTTGTAATCGAGTAGGTTGTACTGGTTTGGGATTTCTGGGAGCCGTAGTCCAAGGAACTTACATTTCTATCCTGTATGTTCTGGACATAATGGAGGAAAAAAGACCAACTCAAAAATTAGCCTTGGGGCTGTAGAAGAAGAAGAAGCACTGGTATTGTGAATAGGACTAATGTTTTACTAACACTTCAGCAAATTGAATGAGTACCAGAGTGGTGAGAGCGAAAGTGAGAGCAGTATGAAAGAAAGAATTTAGAGGGTGAGAGAAAACACTGGGGTGAGGGTAGGTGTCATTGTTTTTTAACCTGGGCAAAGTCAAGCACATTTGCTGCCTTGTAAAATTGGAATTGATCAATGACATACGACTTCTTCATTCCATGACTTTTTTGTGCTTCAGCTCACACAGTGCAAGACATGGATGTTATAATGATTCCAATGAGAAGAGGCTTCTTGTTTTAGTTAAAACAGGAGCCTCTTATCACTAGAATAATTATAAAACAGAAGTCTAATCAACTGGTGTATTAATTATTTCTGACTGCATGATCTTAATTCTTTCTGGAAAACTGAGGAGTACAAAAGTGTCTAAGGTTATTGTGTATCTCTGCACCAAGGAAAATAGATATGAATCCTAAGTCTTGGTGCTTTGACTCTTGAGCTCTTTTTACTGTGTCGCAATCAAAAGGGGTCATCCAGGAGCTCCTGCTTACAAGGAATCACTCCAAATTCTGATTGCTGTGTGTCATTGGCCAACATCTTCTCGTCTACTTATGCAAGAGGAGTCAAATTACCTCAGTTTAAGAAATCTTTGTAGATACTAACTGTTGCATACTGAGTTGTGTGACTCCGTGTGCAACAGATATGTCTACAGAGATTTCTTAATTTGAGGCAATTTGCTTCCAAATGTTATGTCATTTGCATACCTACGCAAGAGGATTTTGGC
Source organism: Intellagama lesueurii (assembly GCA_037013535.1). Lineage (NCBI taxonomy): Eukaryota > Metazoa > Chordata > Lepidosauria > Squamata > Agamidae > Intellagama > Intellagama lesueurii. The sequence goes on along the minus strand of JBAJHW010000001.1, from coordinate 37,357,250 downwards.
CATTATTTACACTACACTGAATGTAAAGGATGCAGAATTTTAAAAAGAGGCTTATGACTACTTTAATAGTTTACAATATTGGTTGAAAGATATATGTAAGCACTCACTAAAAAGGTCAGAAATTGGTAATATGTTTGTAGAACATTTCATAGTGTTGTATTTATTTGTCCATTGCATTCTTTCCCAACCAGATTCCTATTCAAAGGATAGGGGACCATGGATAGTGAAACCTGTGGCATCTTCTAGAGGGCGAGGTGTCTATTTGATTAACAATGTAAGTATCTGAAGGCATAGAAAGTTTGATGACTGACTGATATTTCTGAACAAATTCACAGTAACATTTTATTCCCCATCAAAACATTCTGACTTTTACCTGTAGAGCATATTGTATGGTACTGCCTTGAAACACTTTTTTGTTCTGCTTACATGAGATTATCAAATGATGTGATAGTTGAATACAACAGCCTTGAGTTATGTCAAGTGTGGACACAGGGCCTTGATAAAGTGGGTGCGATGGTTATCGATATATTCTCACCAGACACATGCTGTATAACTAGATGTTAGGCAAGTGTACAGTCTTTAATAATCACATGGTGATTTTCGTATGTGGCATATGCAGATGTTTTGAGATTCGTAGAACAGGTGTTAGTATGACTGCTAGGAAAAGTCGAGGTTTTATCTTATCTTAGTTGCTGTAGAACAGTTAGTGAAACCGTGGCAGCGCTTGTCATTTTTCTGCAGTCCTAATGTTTGATACAACCCAAAAGTTAGACTGAGCAGAAAGCAGTGTTTACCAAATGGTAAGGGGGTTGTAGTGAACATACAGTCATATGGCAAGCTTGTATTTGTTTGTAGCGTCACCCTGTGTGAGAGCAGAATTTTACCACGCTTCTGCTTCTCATCGGGTATCTGAAAAAAGCAAGAATGTGATGAGATTCTTGCTGTATGTGACCATCTCCTCTGACTTATATATCCACCATAGTAAGTATGCAGTTTGTAAAGAGATTCAGTCATACTAGTCCAGTGCCATGGATTCAGTGTTGACTGTACCTCACCTATAGGTATGGCCTGGACATGGATTTCTTGCTTAACTGCAATGCAAGTGTATGTATATAATTCTGTGCATGTGTATTCAAAAGTTAAAAAAGTATTATTGGTATAAAGTAGTGCAACACCGGACAATGAGTCATTGCTTTTGCTCGTCCCTTCCTCCCGTCATGTTGAAGGGGCCAGCTTGCCTCATCTGCTGTCAACCTGGCTTCTTTCCCATGGAATAAGGGAGCTGCTAGCCAAGTGCATGAAGCAACTCTTTCCAGAGCTACGTAAAACTTTACTTGAAGCTTCAAAGAAAGATATATATGAACACTGGGTCAGAACATGGAAAAGACACTCTAAATCCATTTGCGGTCATATTTGTCTCTGCCAGCATTGTGAGAACCACAAACCTGCCAGATTTTCAGAGAGAACTGTTTATAAACTCCTGAATCCTCTGTAGATAGTAAGGGATGTATTTGTACGCATTACACTTTATAACTGAAGTTTTCTAACTGATTATAGTGAATCTGTTCATAACCAAAAATGTCTTGGTGAAGTTGTTGCTATAGGTGAAGATCATGTTTGATTTGACTTAGTTATATTGGCATTAGAAGCAGAGGTGGTATCCAGTCCAGTTCTCCTGCTCAGAGAATTGTAGGGCGATTCACCTCCCCTGCATTCTCAAATTTTACACACAGAGACTGCAGATGGAGGAAAATGTCCTGGGCTCCTCTTTGCATCTTTAGCAGAAATTTTCAGTCATTAAAGATTTTCCCTACCCTTTATAGTGGTTATCTTAAGTAGACAAAGGCTGAACTTATTTATTTATTTATTTATTTATTAGATTTATATATATATAACTTGGCCTCTTGATATTTACAGTTGCTCTATATATACATACAAACAATAGGGTTGTATCTGCTGTCCGTCTGCTGATAGAATGAATTTCCCAAACCCCTGTGTGCTCCCTGGATCTGTTTTACAGGTTGGGAGGTCCTGTGAAGCAGATATGTGGGGAAAGGATAAGTAGAAGTCACAGTGCCATAGTGCTGAATCTAGCATTTTGTCTAAAGTATAACAGTAAATTGATTATGATGATGATGATCATTTTAGAACTGCAGAGCTGGAAGGCACCCTATGGATCATCGAGTTAGCCTCTGTCAAGGAGGCATAGTAGGGACTAGAACTCCCAACTCTGGCTCTGCAGCTAAACCACTGAGCTATGATAACTGATAATTAGTAGAATTTGCCTTGCCTTTTTATGCCAGTGCTCTGGTTTTTGATACTCTTGAATGAAGGTCTGTCTCTTCTGTTTTCCCCTTGTACTGTGATGTATACCTGTTTCTTTGGCCATAAAGGAACCTGATGACTAGGAAGAAGATTTCTATGTCATGTCATTTCCCCCCCCCCCCCCCGCAACCTATTTCTAAGGTTATGGGTGAGTTTCAACATGTTTATTAATAATCTGGTGAAAAAGGGCAGATTACTCATAAACATGTTTGAACTTGCTTATGGATTCAAATGTAGGTTGCAGAGAAAATGTGAAATGTCATAGAAATCCTCTCCCTACTGATGACTAATGCCAGTGTTGTTCTAGCACATCTGCAACTTCAAGCTTTAGGGTTAATCACAGAACAATATTCTGCCCTGTCTCACTTATGTGCACAATACCTGGAGTGTTTCTGTGCCTTAAGATAACTGCACTGAACAGTGCTTTGTTTGGGATAAATCAGATCCTAGCTTTAATTACAGGGTGTGGTTAATTAAAAGCATTGATTTCATGTTTAGTTATTAATCAGATAAACATTGCATCAATTGTGGGCAAAGTCACTGAAGTAAGCATCCAGGCCTTTAATTTCTCACTCCATTGTGCTGTCTGTTTCATTCTGTAGCCAAATCAGATTTCCCTGGAAGAGAACATCTTGGTCTCGCGCTACATTAGCAACCCTCTACTCATAGATGGTAAGCTTCTGTTAGCATTTGCTTTTCATGTATGCATGAGACGCTGAAAGTTTTAGTAAAGTATTGGAAGACATTCTAAATGCTTCTATTGTATTTGTTGGTGTGGTAAGTACAGTACAGTTTCTGTCATCCAAACACAGTGCATATTGCCATTCACTGGGAGATAATTCTGGGCATTCTTCCCCAGTTTCTGAGCAATTTGAAGCAACTGATTATTGTTGCTCCTTTTCAGACTTCAAATTTGATGTGCGGCTTTATGTCCTGGTGACATCCTATGATCCCCTTATTATCTATCTTTATGAGGAAGGCCTAGCCAGGTAGGTGCTTGTTCTGTTTCCCTTACTTTGTAGGCCAAATACTTTTCCCCAGAGTGACATGGAATATAGGTGAGTGTGGATCTAATGACCTTTTATAACCATGAGCTACAGATAGTAAAAGGACTCTGTAGATTATTTTAGAACTTTGGTGAGTTCTAGGTGTTGGAAATTGTGAATGAATACATCTATAATATCTAGATAACAACCCCCTTCTAGTACTTTAGATTAATGTACACTACTTGTTACTTTTTCATGGATCTCTAGCCCTGAATATTTAGAGGCAGCAATTGGTCAAAATTAAAGTAATCCCAGTGATGGTGGGGAAATACGGAATATATGTCTCAATGAATTAAATACCTTTTCTTCATGTAGCCTTCAGGTGGCAGTAGTGGACTTTAAGGCTGTCTTCGCCTATTTATCTTTTTTATCTTTACTGGATCTGAGCAAAAGCACAAGGGAAAGCTTTCATGGTTCCATTAACACAAATTTTTCAAGTCTTTTTGTTCATAAGTCTGTCAATATGCCAGGAGACTTCTCAATGCTGTATGAACGTAGCTGTATTTTAACCAGGTCATGCATGTATACTGTCCCTTTTTACAAAGTGTTGTTTTTATTGAAGAATTTGTTACTCCTGAAAGAGTGTGATCTTTTCACAGCTTTTTTCGTTTGGAAATGGAGACAGAATGCAATGACTAGGTATAGAAAGAATACTCACTAAATCTGTCAACATTTCAGTGATCAGTTTTAAAACTTTTTGAGATTCCTGCCCTCAGTTGAGAGCAATATGAACAGCTAACCCTTCCCCCCAGGTTTCTGTAACTGATGATGATGATGATCATCATCATAATCTTAGAACTGCAGAGCTGTGAGGGACCCTATGGATCATCAAGCCCAGCCCCTGTGAAGGAGGCACAGTGGGGAATCAAATTCCCATTCTCTGGCTCCACAGCCAGATATGCTAAACCACTGAGCTATCAAGCAGTTCAAATTCGCCCAAAATGTCTTTAGTGTCCTTTCCCTTTAAGAAACTAAGCACATGTATTTTTGATTAAGAAGGATACAAACAACACACAGTGTTTCAAATTCTTAAACAAGCAGCAATCATCCTAGTTTTGAGCTATTTTCACAATTTGCCAAACCTGAAAATTTGAGGTAGACTGTGCAGTCTACCCTATTATATGTCAAATTAGCATTTTAAAAAAATGATCTGTTTCATATGAAGCAGAATTATCAACCATCTGAATACATTAAATTGTCATTGGGAGCAGAAACTGAAAAAAATGCAACTTTGCACTAGAATACCTCAGTACAGTAATTAACACCATCACGGCTTCCATGATGTATCTTATAGCAGCCAATTATATGCTATCATAATAATGCACAAGAGACTTGTATGTTTCTATTATTTGTTCCATATAAAATATCCTTGGAAAGTGATTTTTACAGTTAACTCTCTTTGTGTTCTTTTGTCTTCCTTTGCTCTCTCTCTCTCTCTTTTTGTTGATTTTGTAAACTTAGGCAAAATGCCAGCAGGTGGCACTCCAATACAGACTTTATGGGGAGTTGTCTCCAAAATTAAGTTTTCTTTGTTTGGATTCAAAAGGAAAATTTCATTCATTAAAAATATCAGGTTTTAAATAGATGGCAGCTTTGGGGCTTCAGACTTCTTCAGCAGACTCTCCTGACTGCTGAACTGGGGAAACAGTCAAGTTGTTTTGTGGAAGCATGATGGTTTGAGCAGAAAAGTGAATGCACTTCTGAGGGCCCAAGCAGACAAGGGGGGTGGGTGGGAAATGAATGTGGCTGCAAGAGCTGTGCAAGGTCTGAAATGAAGTAGCTGGCGGCAGAGCCTCTTAATGTCTGACAGTGCACTGCTTTCCTGTTCTTGAGCCCCCTAGTGCCTTCTTTGGTAGCCCTGCTTACTAATTAGCACTGGCTCCATGGAGATATTTACCTTTTCTCTGCTGGATTCCTGTGGTTTCCAAAGTATTCAGGTACTTACTGTGAGCCAAGGAATTCACATTACCTCATAGACTATGTTGTGGCCAGAGCCTGTTACAGCAGTTGAGTCCCCCCTCTTAGTAACCCCTGCCTGGCAGGCCCTTGACATTTGGGGAATGTAGCTCACTTAAGTAGTGGTAGAACAACAGTTGGTTTCATGACCCACCTCCCTTCTTTTCGTGGCAAGCTTAGACATTTTGAACTGCAGCATTTTGTATTTCAATGTGATGCTTAACGTGTTTTGATTAGTTAGGTCAAGTTGAAACTTCCTGCTACTATTGGTCTCCTATACCAGAAAGTTGGGGTTATTGAAAGGACATAAGAATGGCATTGGTAGATAAGTAAACAGAGAGGGGAGAAGGAAGAAAAAGACTGAGGTTTTAGCTAGAATTTGAAAGAAGAGCTGCAGAGTAAACATCAGTGTGAGATAACTCAGATTTGACTATGAAAGAATTTTAGAAATTGAGTATTCTAGCTATACAAATCTCATTGGTTTGGAGATTAATAAACCACGGGAAATAGTTTCTGTTAATGTGTTTTTACATGGTACTTTTCAGTTACCTGAAGGATATTCAATTGATCCAATTCCATTGAAGCTCAGCGTTCATCTACTGTTTATGAATTAAAGGATTTAGACTAGCTCATTGAGAGACTAGTCCATACTCAGATATCTTTTACAGGATGTTTTGTATCATCCAGATTATGTGACGCAGAAAAATGTAGATCAGACAGAGACCCTATTGAAATAACAAAAAAGTGAATTTATCAATATTCTTGCTCCATGACATTTTTGCTTTGGTTTAAATATGTACATGTATTGTTTTGATATTTATTTATTTATTTATTTATTTATTTATTTATTTATTTATTTATTTCATTTATACCCCGCCTACCTGGTCAATTGTGACCACTCTAGGCGGCTTACAATACATATGTACATGTATTGTTTTGATAAGGTAGCAAACATCTTATTGCAACTCGGGAGAGGACAATAGTCTGCAAAAAGGATAGTTTTTCCTGATGTGTTGAGTTGTCAGATATCTGGTGACTTCAGTGGCATCTGCATTCTAAACCTTCTGCAGAGAATGAATCCTAACCTTTGTGATAGTGAAACATGGGCTGGAGCTGAAAATGTAAGGAAAAGAATTGGGGGAGAGATCTTTGACACTGAATTGACAGATCTTACTACAGTTTGCCTGTGATTATTTAGACTTTGCTTCCTCATGCTTACCTCTATGTATGATAAAAGTTAGAAGATTCTTTAAGTTCAGCTTGTTCTTTACTCCTTCCTCTGTATCTCTCTGTGCTCATCAAGGCAAATGCTTGAGTCATGGGATCCAATGTCTATTTGAACATTGTTTTCACTGATTTTGGATACTGAGCTTGCTAACCTAAGCATTAATATCCATGGGTGAAAGAAATGTGACATTCAAATTACTAAAGCATTACAGCAGTCTGGGCATTTATGGTACTTTGTAGTGTGATATGGGAATAAGAAGTGGGAGCAAGAATGCAACTCAGGAACCAGGTCCTGATTTTGCCAAAGTAACATCTCGTTATGAAAAGATGATGGAGGAATTGATCTGCTTTGGTTTGAATGATTATTGTAGTCTTCTTGTTTTGTAGGTTTGCAACAGTTAGATATGACCAGGGAGCAAAGAATATTAAAAACCAGTTCATGCATCTAACTAACTACAGTGTCAACAAGAAGAGTGGTGACTATGTCAGGTACTTCGGAGTTCTTTAGCCTTACATGCCAACAGCGAAGTTGTCAAAGTCTTATTTGATTTAATTTATCTTCTTTATCTTTTTTAATTACTTAATAGCTTGCCATTTTGGATAAAGCCCTTCACAGAGCTTTCAGAGGCAAATAATGGATTCAGTCTGCCAAAAAATTAATAAAAGCAAAGATAGAATTAACAACTGAAACAGAAATTAAAAGAGTTACACCAAAGTTACAGAGGCCACCAGTGTGTAACCTATTTCTTTGGTTTTAGTTGTGATGACCCTGAAGTGGAAGATTATGGAAACAAGTGGAGTATGAGTGCAATGCTGAGGTATCTGAAGCAAGAAGGGAAAGATACAACTGGTGAGTAGAGAACACTTATTCCATTCCTTCTCTAAACGTTTTGTATCACCAGCTCTACTGGGTCTAATCATCCTCCTATGATTTTCTTACAGTTCTGCCTGTTCACATTATTCTCCCATTTATTGTAGAGCAAGGGATTCCCTTACTTCATCCTTGGCTGCATTTTTTCCTGGTGTGCTTCTGCTTTCTCTCTGTCAAATGTTTTCTCCTTATAGCTGCAACTGTCTTTCCTAGTAACACCCATGTGTTTTATAAAGTGAATGTCTTTTATCCTGGAATTCCATAATTTACCTTGCATTTAATTGGTTCCCTCAGAGTATGATGAATGAATAGTGCAAATTTCCATTTGGTCTCAAGTGGTATTATTAGCACAGATCCTGGTTTGTTTGGTGGATGGGAGTTCTTGTGCATGGTCTTCTGCTCTTATTTTACATATATTGGTATACAGTAATTTGCACACCCTGGTGATTACTTTGGGTTGTTTTTCCTGTTAGCTGTGATAGGTTGGAATTTTAAAATCAATCATCTGGTTCCCAGGCACCCTCTACTGGATAAGAGTAAGCCTAGGAAATGCAGTCTATTTCTTGTCTTTACTTTGGTAGGTTATCAAACCTTTTTCTTTCACCATTTTTCTTTTCATCTTCTAAACAAACTCCCTGTACTTCTATTCTGTTTCTGCTTCCTGCTGCTATGCTTCTTTTAGAGCAGGGGTCTCAAACTCAATTTACCTGGGGGCCGCTGGAGGCAGAGTCTGGCTGAGGCTGGGCCACATCAGATTTTCTGCCAAGCGGAGCAAGAGCCTGAGGAAGCCGCCCAGGAGTTTCCTTAGCCCGGCTGGGGCTCCGAGGAGGAGGAGGAGGGGCGCGTGAGCCCTCATCGCCGGCCACGACCCCCTCCGGCTCCTTCTTCACTACCACCACCAGCAGCAGCAGCAGGACGAAGAAGCGGAGAAGGGAGGGAGCGCCGGCAACCGCCTAGCCGGGAGGGGGGAGGAGGGCACGACATAAAATTAAAAAAAAAAACCCTCATAGAATTCACCTTGCCAAAGGAGAAAAGCCCCCACCGGTACCCGCGAAATTAAACAGAACAGGGCGGGGGCCCCCACAGGTGCGCGCGCGCGCACACACACACACACACACACACACACACACACACACACACACACACACACACACACATGGAGGTCCGGCAACTTTCCTCTGAGGCCCCCCCCCTCAAAAAAAGGCGCACTCAGCAGCAGCAGCTACCCCCACCACGACAGAGGAGCAAACTTTGCGAGGCGAGCCCAGGCAGCCTCCAGAGCCGAGGCGGCTGAAGCAGGACGAAGAGGAGGAGGAGGAGGAAGCACCGCCGGGTGCTGAGGCGGCCGCTGGCCGGGCTGGTGCTGGGGGTGCCGAGAGAGAAAGAGAGCCAGAGAGCCGTTTCCCTGGAAGAGGCGGCGGCGGCAGCTGCTGTTGGCGGCTTGGAGGCGCTCTTCGAGGACGGGCCAGGAGCGAGCTCCGCTCTCAGGCATTGCTCGGTGGTGGCTCGGGCGCTCGGGGAAAAGGGCCGGCAGCGCACCTCGCTCGCCAGCTCTCCCCCAAGACAGCGCCTCTTGCACCCTCCATCTGGAACTGCAGCCTGCCAGCCAGCAGACAGGCGGGCTGGCTGGCAGGCTGCAGTTCCGGATGGAGGGTGCAAGAGGTGCTGTCTTGGGAGAGAGCCGGCGAGCGAGGCGAGGCTTTTTTTGACTCTTGGCAGCAGAGGACGCGTGGGCGCTTCGGGGGGGGCCAGGCAAAGCGGGGGCCACAAACTATCATCTGGCGGGCCGCAAATGGCCCACAGGCCGCATGTTTGAGACCCCTGTTTTAGAGCAAGAAGAGTACAGTCCTGGCCTTTCCAGCAACTCTGGCTACTGTAGGGGAATCTGTAAAAGGCCAGATGCCTCCATCTATTGCAAGGAGAACCAAAAACTCTCGCAAACTCTGTGCTCTCAGTGTCACAGCAAGTCCCACAAGAATGGAACTCATTGTGACACTAGCCTTCCAGGCCTTTTAGACATTGGAAGTCCACAAGGGAGGCATATCTAAGCAGCTAAGTAAGAACAAAGCAACCCGAGTTTCAGTTTTCTGAATCACTGGTGGTTGCTCTCTCAATCTAGAATTTTTTTATTGGGTTAAGCAGATGGTGGTGAAGGAGATTGATATGTTCATCAAAGCCACCAGCACACCAGGAAGAAAGAGAGAACACAGTTTGTGGGCAGGGGGAAAAGCCCATCATGGCATGAGCTGAATTCCCTGTCAAGACTTTCCCGCCTTTTTTATGGCCATAATGGTCCCTTTCAAAAAATGTGTTGTATGCATGAATTAAATTCTCCTCACTGACAGCTGTTCCAAGTGTCTATACTGCCTCGGTGAGGGACATCAATCGTGTACTTGCCAACTCTGCTCAAAATTTACTAAGGTCACTATTAAAAACCAACAGTCCAGACTCCAATTCCACCTTTGGGAGAAGTCCCTGCATGCTGTCAGCTCCCTGTCTCAGCAGGCTTCAGCTGTCCCATCTGTCTTGGTTTGCAAGACAGTACCTAGATGATCAATCATGGAGTTGACCCAAATGGAACCAGGCTTCAAGGCCCAAGGTGAACAATGGGCAAATGAAACGGAAGCACAGGTTGTTGAAACTGGAATATGTTGTCTACCTCGAGACCACATTCTGTGCAACCAACATCATCCTGAGCTTTGTCGGTACTAAAGTCAACTCCTTCAATGTTGAAGAAGCATATGAAACCAACCGGATCAGATTCTATGCATACTAAAAAACTAAAACAAGACAGAATCAAATATCATAAAAAAGATAAGCCTTCGGCATCAAAAAAGGCTGTACAACAACCTCCAGCAAAAGCCAAGCATAGTGTGTTGCTTACATACCGTCCCATGGTGCTTAAAGCACTCTCTGGGCAGTTTACAATTTAATTATGCAGGTTACACATCCCCCCCACAACTAGCTGGGTACTAAGTTTACCAACCTCAGAAGTACGGAAAGCTGAGTTAACCTTGAGCCTGCTACCTGAGCTTATTGGGATTGAACTCAGGTCATGAGCAGAGTCTTGACTGCAGTACTTCAGTTTAATCACTGCAGTACGAGCTTATATGTTTTGGGAAGAAATTCTCCTCAGGAACTGAGGTACTCTCTCTGGAGTAGACATCAGTCCCAACAATCGCTGTCTGTATCAGTTTTCACTGTTTGTGAGAGGTGTATCCACCACAGGAACCTGCACAAATCTCACCATCAGCATGAGGTCAAACAAGACCCAATGTATCTGCCTCCGTATTTCTATGGTTCTGTACCAAATTACTATTTGTGGCCTGACTGGCGTTTCCCTCCACCCACATATGAATATCTTGGGCACTACAGAGAGAAACCTCCCAGCTCTGTACACAGAATGCTAATTTGTTCCCCCATCCCATCATTCTGGTATCTGACACTGGGGTCTCTGATGCACACTGGTGGTGACTCCATACTGAAATCCATGGAGCGTGGGCAACCACAGAACTGGTGCTGGCTAAATGGAATAGACCAATTAGACTGTCCACCTGCTACCCAAGTATGGCTCTGATTGCTCGGTATCAAGATCACCTTCAACATGGTGACCTTGTAAAAGTCCTAAAGGAGTGGCAACTTGAGATGTTGTGCTATCAGAAAACCAGTCACAGGATGTGAGGTCAAGTATTGACGCTGAGACCTAGTGAGTGCTCTGTCTTCCATACTCCTTCTGTCTCCTTGAACCAGTCAGTTATGCAAAGGCAACACCATTGTAGCCACTCACAATCCTAGTTAAAATAAAAATCAGCTAAGGATGCACAAAGACATCATCCCACACACTGATCTTGTACCCAGCTTTCGACTTTGACATTGATTCTGGCATCCAAAAGGTCCAGACATATCTCGCAGTCTTGGGGCTGATCTTCGGAATTGGAGCCTGATTTTACCCAGGAGTCTGAATACAAGCTTGTATGGAAATTCAAGGGGCGACTTGAATAGTCCAGATAGGCGGGGTATAAATGAAATAAATAATAATAATAATAATAATAACAATAACAACAACAACAACAACAACAACAATAATAATAATAATATTTCCCCCCGCTAAAAGACCCTTAGCCATGTCCAAAAAAAAACCAAAAAACAAAAAACAAAAACCAAGGTCTATGTTTTGTGGGCTTTTTCCTGTTTAATTGGTTATGATGGATAGAGTGTGGCTTGGAGATGGGGCTGGAATGTTTGGGTTGTCTTTACCCACTAGAGAATGCCTGGGACTCAGACAATTGGTTTAAAAATGCCTGCCTGTCAGTCAGAGTGTGAGGGACAAACTAAGCTAAAAATGTCCTTCTAGTGTAGAGAATGGAAATATTATGATAAGTGCCAACATACTTTTCTTTCTGCAAAAGTCAGGTGATGCCTGTTCATATGTGTGTTTTCAACTGGCTTGTCCAGACCAAGGCATTGGCATTCCTGTGTACTTTGAAGTGTGAGATACAGAAATCAGCATACTAACTCTGCCCCCATCTGGGCTCGTGAAAGTGATGAAAATTCATCCAGTTTAGGAACTGCAATATCTTTATTGTCAGGCCATTAGACTTCAGAGAGTTTCCTGGGGTCAGGAGGGTACTTTTCTGTAAAAGGTTAGCTTCATAATACGGGTTGCTATTTTCTAGAAGTAAGTTCACATGGCCTCTGCATTTAGGCCCAGCAATGCATACATCCGCTGACAGTCTAATAAAGCTATAACATTACTGGTGTCTAATTGTTGTTGTTGTTTAGTCGTTAAGTCATGTCCGACTCTTCGTGACCCCATGGACCAGAGCATGCCAGGCCCTCCTGTCTTCCACTGCCTCCCAGAGCTTGGTCAAATTCATGTTGGTAGCTTCGATGACACTGTCCAACCATCTTGTCCTCTGTCGTCCCCTTCTCCTCTTGCCCTCACACTTTCCCAACATCAGGGTCTTTTCCAGGGAGTCTTCTCTTCCCATGAGATGGCCAAAGTATTGGAGTCTCAGCTTCAGGATCTGTCCTTCCAGTGAGCACTCAGAGTTGATTTCCTTCAAAATGGATAGGTTTGTTCTCTTTGCAGTCCAGGGGACTCTCAAGAGTCTCCTCCAGCACCACAATTCAAAAGCATCAATTCTTCGGCGGTCAGCCTTCTTTATGGTCCAGCTCTCACTTCCATACATCGCTACTGGAAAAACCATAGCTTCGACTATGCGGACCTTTGTCGGCAAGGTGATGTCTCTGCTTTTTAAGATGCTGTCGAGGTTTGTCATCGCTTTCCTCCCAAGTCTATGAGGGCTACTCCATTTCTTCTACGGGATTCTTGCCCACAATAGTAGATATGATAATCGTCTGAATTGAATAATACCCTTTTGGAAAAGATATAATACAGGAATGTTCTCCTTTGGAATGAAACTGAACAAGTGCTTTATGATATTTTCAGTAAAAGGCCAGTAGGGATTAGATTTAATTTCTTTGGGAACTATTTGGTTGTACTATAGAAGAGGTAGAAGTGAAAATGAATCAGAAATAGAGTGATCTATTCTTTCATGTAATGCTTCAAAATTGGAGCATTGTTTTAATAATAATAATAATAATAATAGCATGCTGCCAAGTCGATTCCAACTTATGGAGACCCTTTACAGGGTTTTCTAGGTAAAGAATACACAGAAATGGTTTACCATTCCCCTTCTTCTGGAGCTGTCCTGGGACTGTGCAGTTGCCGATGGCTACACAGGCTAGCTCTTCTCCCAGGAGACAGAGTGGAGAATTGAAATCCCAGCCAGATACCTAAACCACTGAGTTATTCATATTATTTTACTTGGCTTTAATTCTTGTACTTTGGCATAACATTATACTGTACCTTTACTCACACATAGAATTTTTCCTATGATTTATCTTAAAACAACTGCTGATACTAAACTTTATATGTGTGGACCATTGTGATATTGCAGGTTAGCAATCCATTTCATCAAGATTTTTGTTCTCTCTGTCTTTCCCCTTTCTCATTCAAGCTCTGATGGCCAGCGTGGAGGATCTGATAATTAAGACAATACTTTCTGCTGAATTGGCTATAGCATCTGCCTGTAAAGCCTTTGTCCCACATCGTGGTGTTTGCTTTGGTAAGGAACTTAAGACACCTTAATTATTATAGTTTCTGTTAATATGTGGTACATTTCTAACCGCTGTTCTAGAGGTGATTGAACAGGTGGATGAATGGCACTTTATATTGTGGCATTAATGGACTTTCTACAGGCCATCTGAGGCTATATACAGCTGTACTTTGATGTTACAATGTAGTCACAACATAAGTGTCCAGTTGGGTTGATCCATTCACTCCTGTATGGACTGTTAGAGAACAACTGTTACCAATAGGCAGTGTTGTTTTTCTTAGTAATGTAATATTGGCATGAGGCCATCAACTAAATAAACAGCTGAGGCTTAAAATGAAAGAGAAGTTATTTGTTCAATTCACAGATGACCTAGTGGGTTCATTTTGCTAGCAAAATTATAACAAAGAAGCACTCAGCTAATTAATGGAATAACTGGCAACTGCTGTTAATAGGGATGAGGCAATTTATGTTGGGTAGTGAAACTCCAGCTTTTTTCTTCTTTAAAAACAGTTTGAGCTCACAACTGAGAGAAATACTCGGAACTGTGCGGAGAAATAGTCACTAGAAGAGCATAGGATCGCCAAAAATACAAGGAATTGAGACTGGGTTTTGTTTGTTTTGGAAACTCCCTGTACCTTGGGCTGCTTTCTTGTGACTTCTAGTCTCTTTTCTTCTTTCACTTTCACTCTGTGTTTGTCAGATCTTGACAGTTCCAGTAATCACCTGTTAGACAGCCTTGACAACAGTGATGACTGTCATGTTTTCTCCCAATTCTGGAGCTGAACAAAGTCCATGATTGTTCTCCTCTTCCTTATTCAAAGTTAGGAGCTTTAGTTTTTAAAAGAATTCCTCAATTTCCTTTCTACATACTTTATACTTGTCTCTACCATTATCTCCAGCCTTTTGTCATCCTTTCTTTTAAATTAAGAACTTTCACCAGAGTTCTTTCTTTTATCAGGATGACATATCCCACTTTAGATCCTCACTTCTGTATTTTCTCCAGCCCCACAGTATTCTGTATATAAAATGAAAACAATTCCTCGCACTATTTTAAATATAGTATACGATAGAATTATATAATGGCATTTTGAGACATGATGTTTTCTTCCCAACATCCTTTTTAATTCCCAGTGCTAAATTTGTTTCTTTGGTGGCTGGGTGTACTGAGAAGTGATTTTAATGGATTTGGGTACGATACTGAGTGGTAATATGTAATGTAAACCATATTAACACATAGTGTTGTGTCAAACCCAGTACAGTACTCTCTCTCTCTCTCTGTATGTATTTGTAATACATATAAAAACACATATTCTTTACTGTGCACTTAGGATGATCTACCATATTCTTGCTAGGTTAGAAAAATTCTTTTGGAGCTCTTCACAATGTGTGAAACACTGAACATCTGGCTGAAATTCTGGTCTAAGAATAAATTGACACTGTGCCTAAAATCCTTAGGGTATCCATTTTACAGTCAGGATTTCCCTGAACTTTAATAGAAGGATAGAAGTGGATGACTCAGATGGGATATCTGGAGTCCTATATCAAGAATCTGACCTTGTTACTGTCAGGCTGTGATGAAGCTGAGTTTGAGAATCCACAAATGGAAGTACTCTCAGAATTTGTCATACATAACGGCTTTGAAGTACCAATCATTTAGATGGAAAAATGGCTAAGTAAAATCCAGAGACTCTTTATAGCTCACAGAAGTCCAGGTATATTTTTTAAAGGTTCTTGGAAAGATGATTTGTACAGAGTCTGTAAGTTCAGCATTCTGAGGGAAAGGGTGTTCTGCTGGCTTGGGCTTTTTTTTTTTTTTTTTGCTGTGGTTGTGTTTTGAAGGGTTGTACCACATGGCGGCAGTAGAGCTTACATCTGGTAGGGCTTTTATACTGAGCTATGTGCTGGCAAAGAAAGGAGAGCTCACTGGCAAAGAAGTTGGGAATGGCTCCAAAAAGTAGCGGCTGGTACCACTGTGTGCCTTCTCCCACTTTCCAGTACCTGCTGCTCAGCCTTCCCTTTGGCAACCACCTCCTGCTTCCTGCAACCCTTTCTGCAAACACAGGATAGAATCCACAGTGCTGGAAATTGCAGAGTCCAGAAGCATTATATTCCAGTGCCCTTGATCTTCTCAAGGGTTAGTATTTATGAAGCCTTCCCATTCTTGTTAGAATGACAATGAATAATGTCTTAACTTCATATAGACATCCCACAGATGTGGAACTTGGTAATGCTATGGTTTATTACATTATTTATACTAAAATACATACTTGAGTCAGGAATTTGGGTAAATACATGCTGCTGAAAAGCAGAATTGCATACAAAAAAAATTGTGGTGAGAAGGAAAACAAATTATACTCCTCCCTGCATTTTTTAGGACCCTCCTTCAACATAAACCATGGCACCCATCCTTCCGAAGCTTTGCAGGTGTGTTACTTGGGGCCACCTCTATGCTCTCTGTCATTTTCAAAACAAAGGTCTGTTAACAGCTGGGGGGGGGGGATCATTGAGTCATTTTTTGGATACTCTCCAAAGGTGAAACCTGCTGTTGTGCAAAACTCCCTGCATGTATTCATCTGAAACTTGGCATCCTTCATTAACTTAGAAGAAGCAACTTTAACTGAGTTTTTTCCCCCAAGTTCTGCCAAAAATAAAGAAAAGTTATTGGCAGTTTTTTCATAGATGAAACTTGAAAATTGCATAATACAGTCCTCCTGAACCTGTTTGGTTGCAGTTTAATGCCCTCCTAAGAAAGAGATATGCTTGCAACTTTCATCCAGCTTTGGCAAAATAACAGAAAAAAAGTTAACAATTTTTTTTATGTGAGTGATGAGAACCCCAGTGGGAGACAGGAACCCTTGCATTGATCTGACTAGTTGCAAATCACTCTAAGGGAAAGTGGATCTTTTCTGAAACACCTAACAGGAGTATGAAATGAATTTTAGAGTTGGTGCACATCCCTAGTATATCTGGAGCGAATCAGACTTTCTATATATATGTTTTCGATTTGTATTATTCATTTTTATGTGTACTTCTCAAAAGAAGGGGTAAAGAGTTGTAGACAGAAGCTGACACCCAATCCCTGGTGACTGGAAGCTCTTCTTTTGATTCTTAGTATTGTAGCAAGCATAGTCTTTGTACTTTTAATATTATTTTCATAGATAGCTAGAAACTTAATGGTTCTAGAAAAGCAAAGAATATCGATTACCTGCACCCAGTGTCAGATTTCACACTGTTATGATGTTAGTCTGGAATACACACACAGGATTATGAGATGCCTACTTACTATCCAGTGCCTACTGTACCCAGTGTGGCATAGCGAATAGAGTGATGGACTAAGACTCAGGAAGCCTGGGTTTAAATCCCTGCTCAGCCACGAAGTTCACTGGGGGTATGGAAGTGGTAAAGCCACTCCTTAAATTTTTCACTCACTTTGAAAGCCCTATTAAAGTTACTATAAGTCAGTTCTGACTTGATGGCACATAACATAACAAACTCACTTCCTTATTTTTCAACCTTTAAAATATAGAAAAATGTCTATTTTCCCCTTTTTTCTGTGACCAAGAAGGGTAAAAATATTTTCCATTTAAAAAAAAGAACTTAAGGTCTTACTGAAAACTCTGTAATAATATATTTGCATATTAGCTGGTTATATGTAATTGTAACATTATTTCCTTTAGTTCTTCCCTGCTGTTGTACCATTTGTTACATCACCTGTCCTCGGCTTCCTCTTTCTCCTCAACCAGCCCTTGTAATGGCATGAGTACACTTTATGTGGATAGTTTTTTTGATTTGGCTTTTTAATATGCTTGCTTTAGGGTTGTGTATTCTGTTTGCCAGTACCTAGAAGTTCTGTTCCATATGAATTTGGTAGCCTTGTTAATGGAAATGTGCGTGATTTCTGTTTTTATTTGTGAGGAAAAATAAGAGAGCAAAACAATTATAGTTTACACAAAACAATAACCGCCCAGAGTAGACCCGTTCTAGATGGGCGGTATATAAATCTAATAAATAAATAAATAAAATAAATAAATAGTTTATTTGTCCAGCAGCTTATATTTGACTTGTCTTTTTAATGTCATAGAATGTGTAATAGGTAGTAGTCCTCAAAGGCCCACAGTTGTGTCTTACCACTTTGGTAAAGTTATGAACAAAGAAAAGAAAGTGAGGGATAACCTCCATTAGTATAATGCATTTTTTATCTTTGATGGGGGAAACATCTCCCTCTTGTAAATGCCAACTAGCCTTATATTGGAGATTAACTACCTTGCAGGCCATGGTGATTTAACTCTAGTCTCTCTTGAGACTTGCAGGTATTATGGCAAGGCATTAATTTGGCCCCCTTCACGGATTGCTGCCTTGTCATGGCAAAGGGGCTTGAGTAATTCAGAGAAGCTATGGGCTATGCCGTGCAGGGACACCCAAGACGGACAGGTCATAGTGGAGAGTTCTGACTAAACGTGATCCACCTGGAGCAGGAACTGGCAAGCCACTCTAGTATCTTTGCCAAGAAAACTCCATGGACAGAAACAAAAGGCTAAAAGATAGGACGCTGGAAGATGAGCCCCTCAGGTCGGAAGGCGTCCAACATGCTACTGAGGAAAAGCAGAGGACAAGGACAAGTAGCTCCAGAGCTAATGAAGTGGTTGGGCCAAAGCCGAAAGGACGCTCAGCTGCGGACGTGCCTGGAAGTGAAAGGAAAGTCCGATGCTGCAAAGAAAAATACTGCATAGCTGTGGACGTGCGTGGAAGTGAAAGGAAAGTCCGATGCTGCAAAGAAAAATACTGCATGGGAACCTGGAATGTAAGATCTACGAACCTTGGCAAGCTGGATGTGGTCAAACAGGAGATGGCAAGAATAAACATTGACATCCTGGGTGTCAGTGAACTAAAATGAACGGGAATGGGTGAATTCAATTCAGACAATTACCATATCTACTATTGTGGGCAAGAATCCCGTAGAAGAAATGGAGTAGCCCTGATAGTCAACAAAAGAGTGGGAAAAGCTGTACTGGGATACAATCTCAAAAATGATAGAATGATTTCAAGACGAATCCAAGGCAGACCTTTCAACATCACAGTAATCCAAGTTTATGCACCAACCACCGATGCTGAAGAGGCTGAAATTGACCAATTCTATGAAGACTTACAACACCTTCTAGAACTGACACCAAAGAAAGATGTTCTTGTCATTATAGGGGACTGGAATGCTAAAGTAGGGAGTCAAGAGATAAAAGGAACAACAGGTAAGTTTGTCCTTGGAGTTCAAAACGAAGCAGGGCAAAGGCTAATAGAGTTTTGTCAAGAGAACAAGCTGGTCATCACAAACACTCTTTTCCAACAACACAAGAGGCAACTCTGCACATGGACATCACCAGATGGGCAATACCAAAATCAGATTGATTATATTCTCTTCAGCCAAAGATGGAGAAGCTCTATACAGTCAGCAAAAACAAGACCTGGAGCTGATTGTGGCTCTGATCATCAGCTTCTTATAGCAAAACTCAAGCTTAAACTGAAGAAAGTAGGAAAAACCACTGGGCTAGTCAGGTATAATCTAAACCAAATCCCTTATGAATACACAGTGGAAGTGAAGAACAGATTTAAGGAACTAGATTTGGTGGACAGAGTGCCTGAAGAACTATGGATGGAGGCTCGTAACATTGTACAGGAGGCAGCAACAAAAACCATCCCAAAGAAAAAGAAATGCAAGAAAGCAAAGTGGCTGTCCAACGAGGCCTTACAAATAGCAGAGAAGAGAAGGGAGACAAAATGCAAGGGAGATAGGGAAAGTTACAGAAAATTGCATGCTGACTTCCAAAGAATAGCAAGGAGAGACAAGAGGGCCTTCTTAAATGAACAGTGCAAAGATATAGAGGAAAAGAATAGAAAGGGAAAAACCAGAGATCTGTTCAAGAAAATTGGAGATGTTAAAGGAACATTTTGTGCAAAGATGGACATGATAAAGGACAAAAATGGTAGCGACCTAACAGAAGCAGAAGACATCAAGAAGAGGTGGCAGGAATACACAGAGGAATTATACCAGAAAGATCTGGATGTCCTGGACAACCCAGATAGTGTGGTTGCTGACCTTGAGCCAGACATCCTGGAGAGCGAAGTCAAGTGGGCCTTAGAAAGCATGGCTAACAACAAGGCCAGTGGAGGTGATGGTATTCCAGTTGAACTATTTAAAATCTTAAAAGATGATGCTGTTAAAGTGCTACACTCAATATGGCAGCAAGTTTGGAAAACTCAGCAGTGGCCAGAGGATTGGAAAAGATCAGTCTACATCCCAATCCCAAAGAAGGGCAGTGCCAAAGAATGCTCCAACTACCGTACAATTGCACTCATTTCACACGCTAGCAAGGTTATGCTCAAAATCCTCCAAGGCAGGCTTCAGCAGTATGTGGACCGAGAACTCCCAGAAGTACAAGCTGGATTTCGAAGGGACAGAGGAACTAGAGACCAAATTGCTAACATGCGCTGGATTATGGAGAAAGCCAGAGAGTTCCAGAAAAACATCTACTTCTGCTTCATTGACTACGCAAAAGCCTTTGACTGTGTGGACCACAGCAAACTATGGCAAGGTCTTAAAGAAATGGGAGTACCTGACCACCTTATCTATCTCCTGAGAAATCTATATGTGGGACAGGAAGCCACTTCCTGATACCACTCTGATGGCAGAAAGTGAGGAGGAATTAAAGAACCTCTTAATGAGAGTGAAAGAGGAGAGCGCAAAAAATGGTCTGAAGCTCAACATCAAAAAAACTAAGATCATGGCCACGGGCCCCATCACCTCCTGGGAAATAGAAGGGGAAGATATGGAGGCAGTGACAGAGTTTACCTTCCTGGGCTCCACGATCACTGCAGATGGTGACAGCAGCCACGAAATTAAAAGACGCTTGCTTCTGGGGAGGAAATCGATGACAAACCTAGACAGCATCTTAAAAAGCAGAGACATCACCTTGCCGACAAAGGTCCGCATAGTCAAAGCTATGGTTTTTCCAGTAGCGATGTATGGAAGTGAGAGCTGGACCATAAAGAAGGCTGACCGCCGAAGAATTGATGCTTTTGAATTGTGGTGCTGGAGGAGACTCTTGAGAGTCCCCTGGACTGCAAAGAGAACAAACCTATCCATTTTGAAGGAAATCAACCCTGAGTGTTCACTGGAAGGACAGATCCTGAAGCTGAGGCTCCAATACTTTGGGCATCTCATGAGAAGAGAAGACTCCCTGGAAAAGACCCTGATGTTGGGAAAGTGTGAAGGCAAGAGGAGAAGGGGACGACAGAGGACGAGATGGTTGGACAGTGTCATCGAAGCTACCAACATGAATTTGACCAAGCTCTGGGAGGCAGTGGAAGACAGGAGGGCCTGGTGTGCTCTGGTCCATGGGGTCACGAAGAGTCGGACACGACTTAACGACTAAACAACAACAAATTAATTTGGCAGGTAGTCTGGAAAATGCCACTGTTCAGTGTTCTGATGTGAAGGCTGTGTAACCTGTATACAAAGTCAAAAGGAGTCTTGCTTTTTGAGAAGAATGGACAAAATGGGCACATTTTCTTCTGAAAGGGAAAAGGTAATTGGGATAGAGCAGCTTTACCCAGGATTGGGCCTGACAGTACATAGGCTATGGATTTGAATAGCCTAAGGAATGAGGATGACTCTAATATCTTTTTGCTTTTATGAGAACGTAGCTTTTCACCATTTGTACCTATTTTAGGGAGGCATCTGGGAGTTAAAGGAGGGAGAGTGGGAGCTTTCAGCACTCCAAGCAGACCATTACAGAGGTGATTCAGCAGGAAAAGGAGGGCGGAGATTGGTATATTGCGGAGCAAGTCTGTTAAAAAGGTTTCATTGTTTTGACTTCTCAAGTCTGCTTCTGGGTGGGCATAGAAAAGTTCTGTTATGGCACACACCAAATACTTTGAAGCACTGTGAAACCTTTCCCTGGGGGCAAGAGGGAAGTTGGGACAAAGGTGCAAACTTCATTTTCTGACTCATTCTTCACTTCTGCACCCATTCTATTCCCTGAAATAAGAGTCTAGGCTATGTGTAATTATATCCCAGTTCCATATTCCGTTCCCAAGACTGTTTATAAAGGAAATGTATTCTTTTGGAGCAATGTCCATGACATTTTCAAAATTCAGTTGACTCTATAATTGAGAAGAAAATATTTTTTCATCTTAAAAACATATTACTGTAACCCTTGTATTGACATTAATTATGTTAGTACTAGTTTTTAAAAGCAGATGGAATAGGAAACATTTTGTTTTATTACTATAAGTTATCAATTTCCAAATGAAATAACACTTCTGGCTCAGTGAGTGATTTCCTTATGAAATTGTATCATAATCATATGGCTCGAATTATATAGTGAATGTTGTATGTTCTTTAAGCTATAGTAGTACATGGAATAATTGATTGGATTAGTCTTTCCCCTGAAAATCATCATAGTGCAGATCAAGGTTCCCTCTCAGGCTCACGCCTCTGCCTTCCTCTGTGCAGTTTTCCTCCTCCTCCATACAGAGAGTTTTCAGCCCCTTTGGTTCCAGTCGCAACGGAATCCTCCACCCGGGAGTTGTGAAGTCACATGCGAGAGAGGCAGAGCCCCACTCCGCAGGGCTGAAAATTAGAGGGTACATTGGTGCAGATGTTTGGAGCACTCTATTAAAGTTTCATATGCAGAACGTTCAAAATTCAGTGTATCTCTCTGTCCAGCGAATATGATGGTTATTGTGAGAGATAGTTTATTGTGTATCTTTTGGCTTCCAGATTTGAGTTGGAGAGACATTGCTCTAAGCCCTGAAAAATGATTGTCATTTGCACAAAACTGCCTTGAGCAACTTGAAAGATCTGCAAGTCTTTTTAAAGCTGAAGCCAAAGCTATCTAAGAAAAATCCCAAAGGTTCAGTTAGAGTCTCATTGGCATGGTAATAGAATCTGATGTAGTTTGTTTGTTTAAAATATTTTCTCCTTAAAAGACTCAAAGTGGCTTGCATCATTAAAAAACAATATTAACGCTAACAACAATGAGTATACAAATGCTAAAAAGGATCAGACAAATGCCATACTAAAAAACATAAGTAACACCAAAACACATTCAAAGCAGTAGGGTACAACAATCATTTTAAAAGCCTACTCAGGTAAGCCAGTCACTCAGGGAAAGCTTGCCTGAAGAAAAAGGTCTTTGCCTGCTTGTGGAAGGATAGCAAAGATTGGGGCCAGCCTCACCTGTGGGAGGGAGCTCCAAAGTTTGGGAGCAGCAACAGAGAAGGCCCTCTCCCGTGTATCCACCAAATGTAACTGTGATGGTCGCGGGACTGAGAAAGGTCTCTCCTGATGATCTTAACACTCAGTTAGGCTCATAAAGAGCGATGCGGTCATAAAGATGGCTTGGGCCCAAACCATGTAGGGCTTTATAGGTTAGAACCACACCTTGAATTCAGCCCAGAAATGGATCGGCAGCCAGTGGATCTGCTAGCTATAACAGGGGCGTTATGTGAGCTCTGTAACCAGCCCCAGTCAGTAATATGACTGCTGCATTTTGGACCCACTGAAGTTTCCTGATACTTACAGAGGTTACTCGTTTAGCTTGCAGAGATTCTGGGAAAGATCCATCCATTAGATGTGAAGTGCCATCCTTTGAGATAGGGAGATTCCCCTTTACATACTGCTCAGGAGAACTTGTTGTTATATCCAGTCAGTGTCAGGGGCTAACTGTGGTATCCCCATTCAGATTATGCTTTGCTTTTTCTGTATGGAATTATGTGGAGGGGAGCAAAAGTGGTTCATAAATTAGTCACACAGCTTGACACTTTTCTGAGCTGATTTGGCTCAGTCAGGGTTTTGTCCCAAAACATACCTTCTCACAATTGGCAAGAATATGCTGTGAGTAAAGCCAGCTCCTGACTAAGCTGCACAGTTTAAGGAATGATTTTCAAACTGCAGAGCTCATTTAGAGCTTTGATGCTATCGGGACTGCTGATATTGGGGTCATACCTTTGGCATCATCAAGCCCCAGGTGGTTGGAAAGCATGGGCATGATTTCTGTTATGTCCGTCCTCCCCCCTCGTCTCATTGTGATTTAAAAAAAAAAGCCAGTAATGTAAAGAAAATCATGCCAGATTTCTTCTAAATTTCTCACTGACCAGTTAGCAATAAAACTTTCAAATTAAGGCCAGCTATTCCTATATAAATATGATATAGGAATATGCTGCTTTTGCCCAGTTGCTGTCAAATTTAGGCTTCAGCCAAGGCTAGCTCTGCCATAAGTTGAAGTGAGGCAGTCACCTCAGAGCAATGTGATTGTGGCAGCAGAACTGGCATTGCCACACACTGTTCACTTCCTGAAACCCACATAATGCCTGGCTCCACAGTGGTTCTTAGGGCCAAGGCATTGTGGAAACGGGCCAAATGGCTGCCCCTGCTACAGTGCTTTGTCTCTGAGCTTTCCTCAGAGTCAGCCACTGTAAATAGGTGGATAAGAAGTGGCTGGGCTATAGAAATGGCATGAAGGAGCAAGGATTCTCCACCTTCCACACCTGACCATTTGATGTTGCTTTAGAAGTGGGTCACCATGGAGTGGGAAATTGTGCTTCTTCTTACCTTGGTTGATGGGAGAGCTTGTGATTCCAGCATTTGTAAAACATTAAGCGATAGCATTTCTTCCTTCATTCTTATTATAGATGATATTAGTACTATTAGAGCCAGTTGTGGTACTTGATTGTTTCTTGTGAAGGAAAGAAGGAAAATGTTTCTATGTTTAAGAATCTGGAAGGCTTGTTTGCAAACTCTTCTTTCAAGAGGAAACTCAGGTTGCTGAAACTGGTCAGCAGCAGTCACTATCTTTTTAAGTCCTCTCAAACAGTGAAGAAAGACTATAAAGAGGAAATAGTTATTTGCTGTTTGTAGATGCTGGTGCAAGTGGAAGGTTAGAAAAGCATTTAAGGAAACCTGATCCTCAGGTCTTTTTTCCTTTTTGCTCATAACATCTAGTGCAATATGAGCTCTCAGTCCTGGTGCAGCAAGCTGAGAGGAAGATATCCCAGAACACTGCCCTCCTTTAATCAATCCTCTTTCTCTAATCCCTTTACAAAGGGGAGCGACATTGCGAAGCCTGGCTGTTGCAAGCAGCTGTAAATGAGGCGCCTGAATTTCTTGTACAGTTCCCAAGCTATCCTTTTTCTCTTAAGTCCCATGAGGTCTCTGTGTTTGGCGTGACATGTTCTCCAGGATGGCAGTAAATACTTCATGACTTCTGTCCACACGTGAAGCATCTTTCTCAAACAATGTGGAGTATAGCTGTGCATATGCATCTTCATAAAGTTGAGGTAGATGTAGACCTACTGCCATGGTGCAGTTTTAAAGAATGCAGATATTACTTGTGATTCAAAGAGTTTTCTGAATGAAGATGTTGGAACAGTAGTGTGTACAAAGAAACAGTTTCAGTGATGCTTTGTAAAGGTCACACATTTTAAGACTTCAGGAATGAGAGATAACACTTTATTGGTTTCATGAAGCAGGTGGAGAAAATGCTGGGTTAACAACCTATTGGCTGAAGCCATGAATAGTGTGTGTTGCATGGAAAATGTGGGTGGGAATAAACTTTCCATTATTCTCTTCCCTGTGTCTCTGAGTCAAAGCAGGTGCTATTGTTAGCACATCACCAGAAAAAAACCCACAGTGTTGCATCTATGAAGTTTTCTCCCAGTATTGTGTCTGACCATTTAGAATATAGACAAAGAGATCTTCCAGATGGAGCATTTGTACCACCTTGTTCTTCCTCCTCTTTGTTGCTTCATTTTGAAAAAGCATGGGGTTTACCAGGATTAATGTCCAAATAGTTGTGTGCCATTAAATGGCTTCAGCATAAATTGCATTTGCTGGGACAGATGGCCTGTAGCTGAGGAACGTTGGGGAAAGGAAGATGCAGTGGCAATAGCTGTGCCTTGATTGAGCCAAAAACTAGATTTTCAAAGTGAGAAGAATGAGAGAATGGCAGTGGTGGTATGCTGGTTCCGCCTCCCTCCCCATCTGCAATGACTAGAACAACCAAACATCCAGCATCTGTCAAAGCACTTTTTTTTGCGCTCTTCTGCAGCTTAGCAGGGAGCAAGTGAATGGGCATGAATCCTGAGATGACTTTTTGCAAGTTCTGTCTGGTGTGTGTGCAGTGAATCACTTCCTTCTCTCCACCTCCATTCTGGCTTTGTTCTTAATTGGTGGCAGTTAAATTACCTTTTATGTTGACCTTAGATCTTCTGCTCAGAAGTGTCACAGTGCTAAACTCCTCCTCCCAATGTAAAGCAATAAATAAATAAATAAACCAAAGGTTTTGAAAGGGACGGAAAAGGGTCTGGAAATCCATTAAAAAGAGTAGTACAAAGGAAGATAAGATTAATGTTATCTTAATGCTGGGGCAGCTTCCATTAGGACTGGTCTTAACAAAGAAGTTAAAATGGTAGAAGCTTTCCTTTTGGAAGAGCCCTAAACTGTTGTGTATCTTTTGGTGACCATCACAGAACAGTTCTAACATCATACAGTTAGATTTCTATTGCATGCAGGTTGGTTCTTTCTCCGCACACACACCCCACCCCAACCTTTTACAGTTTCTCTTGCTCCTATGTTGTTGTAGATATGGTAGACTTCTTAACAAGCAAACAGTCAAAAATAGTGTGGCAGAAGTGCTGTGCATAGAAATACGTTGAAGAAAACTATTGGAGTATGCATCTTCCAAGGTTCCAGGGGTGTTGAAGGCCACACAGCCCCAACAGCACCAGATTTTATTCTTGGCCCCCCAAGTTTATAAACTGTACAGCTTCTAAAAAGACCTTTTAACAGGTTCAGGGGAGTGGCTTACCATTTGAGTAGCATTTTTTAAGAGGGTCTGGGGAGGCCTGGTGGCTGCATGTGGTTTGTAGGCTGCCCTGCCACAGATGCTGGTGTCTGTGATGAGAAGTGGCTCTGGAAGACAGGTCTTTTATTATTATTACTATGCCCATCATATTGTATTTATTTTTTAATATATTGTTCTGAAATTTCTCTGAATAAAGTGTTTGTAGCTTTGACCTAAAAATTCTGATGGGGTCTGTGTATATGACCAACTTACAATAAGATAGTTTTCTGTCATGTGATTGGCTGGACTACCACAAACACAGTATGCTTGTGTTGTATGTATGGTTTACCTCTCCATATTTCCAACGTGCTTGGGTGATGTCTGTATACTCCCTTATTGCTGCTTACTGCTGAGGTGTTCTGTGAGCTACAGTGTTTCATGACTAGATCAGCTGTTAAAGAGTTGCTTGTCTTACCTGCTTCTCCCATGCTTTCCTAGTTATTATTCATCTAATTTGAATGATTGACATACTTTAATTTTCTTGATACCTGCCCTTCACAAAGTTTTGGTATCTGGAGAATTTTACTGAGAAACTGTGTTATATTTTCTCTGAAGTCATACATGTAGAAACCAATATAAAGAGCACTATTATCAGTATGAGTAAATGTTTAGGAACAAAATAAATGATCTACTTCTGAAAACAAGTAGTTGTTAAACAGAGAAAAATACCGTGACAATCCATAGGTAAAACTAGTAACTCACAATGCGACCACATTGGCTAAAAATGTGGGAAATACTGCAAGATTGGAACAAACTGATTCACTTTACCCCCCAATGATCATGTGACATAAAAGTCAGTACAAATCAGCCTGGAGTCCCACTCCCATCCTTAGTTTTTGCCTTCAGTGCTGGGGCTTCTACATTTTTTACCATTGGATCCATTCACATCAGTTCAGACAGTGTGATTGCTTAAATGGATGCAGAAAAGTATGGTGGCTGGGCAGTGGGAGAGGGGATAAAGATCCAGCCCAGAATCTTTGCCATTTCTTTTTTAAAAAAATCATCTTACTGCCAGTACTAAGACCTTTCCAGGACCATACTCATCCCAAATGCCTCCCACATCGATCAACTCTGTCCTTGTACAGCTATCACTGCCGCCACATCTTGGCCCTTTTTCTTTCCAGTGCAGGGCCCCAAAGGAAAGGAAAGCTTGTGGTTGGTACAGTGGCATAGTGGCTGGGTGAGGGGCAAAGATCCAAACTGGGACAGCTGGATATTTGCAAATAATCTCTCTCTCTCTCTCTCTCTCTCTCTCTCTCTCAGCTTGGTTCCAATGCTGTTGCTCTAGGACACCTACACACCAACGAGAGACAAGAGAGATAACAAGAGGAGGAAAATGGCCATTCTGCCTTGTTTTTGACTTATTAAGTAGTTGTTCTTTAGCTGTGCTCCTGCAGGACTACAGAAGATCTATGTTAACAAGTTGCAAACAAAGCTGTTTAGCCAATTTCCCCTCTCCCTGTGTGGCTGGTTTTTTTAACCACACCAGGGAAGAAACTTTAATTCCCTGGTGTGACTTCATGCATTTCTCTTGCTATATAGTTGTATTCACAGAAACATGATGTAATAACTAGGGCTGAAGCAGGTGTCACCCAGTTTAAAATCAGTCACAATGATCTGTATTACTTTCTTAATAAATCTTGATACCTGTTTCACCCAAAATCTGTTAATTTATACTTGTGCTGTTGGCTTAAGTCATTATAAATACCATTAAGTCATCTCTAGATGACATAATAGCATGTGTATTTGCTGTGTGTTTTCTTCCAGAGCTTTATGGCTTTGATGTCCTCATTGATTCTACACTTAAGCCTTGGCTGCTGGAGGTGAATTTGTCTCCTTCCCTGGCCTGGTAAGAAATTATTGAGAAAGGTGTGGTTTGAAATAACTGTAATCTAGCTGTAGCCTTGATGTATACAATTTAGTAAATTAACCTTTTATAGCAGGAATAGGTAGCCCTAATCTGTTATATATATTTTTCCCTGTAATTCCCATTAGCCCTAGCCACCACAATCAGTAGTGAGGGATTATAGGAGTTAGCCCAAAAATATCTATAGAGCCATATTTTCCTACCTTTGTTTTAAAGGAAAATGTGAATGAATCTTTTTCCCTTTCCAGGGGACTAGACTGCATTTTTTTAGTGGTCCCCTGTTGACAGTTCCATTGAGGAGAGGTCCTTGTCTGTGGAGACTGGTTCTGTTGAGCTCCCTGGCATTTAATCCTGTTGCTTTTTAAAAATATTTGATCTTTCAGGACCCTCTCCCTGTCTGTTGTGCCAAAGATACAGATGGGACCATACACTGATGAGGAAGAATGTTTTTTTTTGGGGGGGGGGTTGGAGTGGGGTGTGTCTTGTCATGGTATCACAAGTAGGTGCTATTTACAATCTCTTCCCTCATCTCCTGGTGTGCCACATCCTCTTGACTAGGTTTGCGGGAGACAGGATTGAGAGAGGGCTAACTGAGCAGTGGAAACTAGAGGGCCCTTTTTTTTTCACTTCCGTATTCTTCTGTCAGGAACAAGCAGGGCTGCTTTGGTCATGGCAGTAGCTAATTTGAAACTCTGCAACTCCACTTCATCTTAGTCCCTTCCTATGACTCTCAGGTATCCTTTTGTTTCTAGGCAAGGCCTGGGTGGAGGATCAGGGCCATTTTGTAGCAACATTATTTTCTG
Source organism: Intellagama lesueurii (assembly GCA_037013535.1). Lineage (NCBI taxonomy): Eukaryota > Metazoa > Chordata > Lepidosauria > Squamata > Agamidae > Intellagama > Intellagama lesueurii. Next base: position 37,328,137 of record JBAJHW010000001.1, on the reverse strand, counting down.
GACATTCGGACAGAAATGGTGCAGATAGCACACTCCAGTCTCTTTCTCCAATTGCATCTGAGAGATCGTTATTCTTCAAAAGAAGTGGATTCAACTGATTGTTCCCCCTAAACTTTCTGTGAAGTGGTTGAGCTGTCCACCTTGATGTCATTGAGTTGGAAAAGGAAATGTCTGCTTGTCTGCCTAAAGGAGTTTAATGCAATGTCTCCCCTGGGGCCCTTCAAGCTTAGGGCCATTGATTTTTTTAAGATGTATGTGAAGATGTAGATTCTTAAATGCTTGATGTTGTAAGATCTTGGCCTACTCTTGGAGGATTTAATGAAATTCTGTGTACTTGGCCAAACCCTTTTGTGGTTATTCTTCTTTGTATTTTTTTTCCACTCTTAAGCATCCCTTGGCCTCTTGACAGCAAGCAGTAGCAATATAATCTTTCTATGGAATGAGCTTCTGTTTTGTTAACTGTAGCACAGGAATCAGATAAAATGCAACCTTTGTCACAAAGAAAACCAATCCTAGAATATTGGGATTCATTCAGATGTTAGGGAAAATGGAATCCTGGACTCAAATTACTTTATGTCTAAATATTCTGAGGAAGGAAGATGTTAATAAAACTGAGGTGTCTTCTTTACAGGAGTTACATTTCCTTGAGTTATCCCAAAGTGATATGGACTAAGTTAATTAATGCAGTGGGTCAGTGATTTGTTTTGTTTATCTCTTTTCATGTTGGATAGTGATGCTCCTTTGGACCTGAAGATTAAAGCTAGTATGATCTCAGACATGTTCACACTTGTAGGTGAGTTGCATGCCAATTCCAGTCCAGTATTTTAGTGGCTTAAGTGATAATAATGGGTTAAGAGTGGGTATGTTCTTTTTGCGAGGATGGAGGGAGTAATTGTTTTTCTTTTAGGTGCATGATTGTGTGATACATTGGAATGCAATGTGGTAATAGAAGCTTCAGAACTCTTTTTAATGGGAGGCTATATAATAGCTGATTGATATGCACGCATTGGCAAGCAAAGTTATATAGTATGAACAAGCCATTGAAAGGTATGTAGGTATAAATTCTAGGGTGGGTGTGTTCTGGAGCTGATGTCTGTGTGATGCTCTGACACTGTGGGGATTCCAGATTAGATTTGTTAGCATGTATCTGATTTTCTACTTATTTTATTGAAAACCTTGTTAGAAAAATAAAATAAAACCTTGTCAAAGCATCACAGGTACCAGCCTATCAAAACATCCCCACAAGCTCTATATCTTGCTCACCACCACTCATGCCTTATTCTTGGTGTGTATTTTACTAATCCAGTGCTTCTTTCAAATTTGTTTGAATTTCATACATACTGAAAAACAACACAAGCAGGGTATGTTCATTCTGTCTAGAAGGAAAAACATTCTGTTACTTGGTTCCTACAGTTAAACAGTGATTTGGGATAGCATCCATGGCAGCCTATCTGAGGAAGTTCCTTTGATGGAATAGTTTTGCTTTCAAGGCTATCAATCAATGCAGAGTTAACCAAACTGTCTTCAAATTGAATGTTTTTATATAGACTGTTCTCTCTCTCTCTCTCTCTCTCTCTCTCTCTCTCTCTCAGGATTTGTCTGTCAGGATCCAGGTCAGCGGTTAAGCAGGACATCTTATTATTCCTCTGAGGCAAAGCGAAATCCCTACCAGAAACCTCAAGTAAGGGAGAAATCAAGAAAATAGCTTAAAGATTAAAATAATACTTCTTTGCTGGTATACTGAGTTGTCTTCTCTGACAAACTCTTAATTTTGAGGATAAATCTTCTTGTGTGTTGGTATTACTTCATCATGGATGGCTTCTGCACTGCTGAAAAATAAATAGATCACTAGATGGTTAAAAACTTGGTAAACGTCTGATGTTGTTGTTATTGTTTTTGTTTATAGAATGCCATCAGCAGTCATAGTGTTTTAGAGTACAAGTGGGCAAGTCTTGCCCCAAAGATCTAACAATTAAAGGATTGGCGGAGGAAAACAGGAAGGGTAGGGAGTGAAGACACAGTCCAATGGCCACATTTTCTTATATGAGCATGTCCAGGTCTTAGAATCCTCAAGAGAGGCCTTTCTTTGTCGTACCACCCTCGCAGGCATATTTGGTGAGGACAAAGGATAACTTTTTTCATGGCTGCTCCCAGGCTGTGCAGAAATCCAAATCAAAGTATATCTGACAGACGGTTGTCTAATTTTCTCTTGAAAACCTCCAGTGTTGAAGTGCTTACCACCTTCCAAGGTAATTGGTTCCATTGTTATACTGCTTTAACAATTAGGATGTTTTTCCTAATATTCAACTGAAATCTGGTTTTCTGTTACTAGAGCCCATTATTACATGTCCTGCATTCTGAGACCAGTGAGAACAGATCCTGCCCTTCCTCTGTATGACAATGTTTCAAGTACTTGAAAAGTGCTATCATATCTCCCCTCAGTCATCTTTCTCAAGGCTAAACATGCCCAGTTCTTTCCATTTTTCCTCAAAGGGCTTGGCTTACAGTTCCTTGATCATCCTTGTTGCCCTCCTCTGATTTTTTTCCAGCTTGTTGGCATCCTTCTTAAAATGTGATGTTCAGAACTGAACACAGTATGCAACATGAGGCCTAACCAGTGCTGAATAGAAGGGAACTGGGATTTGGGGACCAGATTTCTGTTAATGCAACTTAAAATAGCATTGGCCTTTTTGCAGCCACATCACACTATTGATGTGGCTGCAACAATTCCAAGATCCTCCTCGCTCGTAGTAATAATGAGCCAAATATATTTCATCTTGTAACTGTGTGTTTGGTTTCCCCCCCTAGGTGTAGAACTTTGCACTTAGCCCTGTTAAATTTCATTCTGTTGTTTTCGACCCAGTGCTCAGGCCTATCAAGATCTTTTTGAATTTTGTTTCTGTCTTCCAGGGTGTTAGTTATTCCACCTGTCATCCACAAATTTGATAAGTATTCCATGCACCCCCTCATCCAAGTTGTTAATAAAAACATTGAAGACCTCTGGGCCTGAGGAATGAGCTTTGTGGTACCCTACTTGTTACCTCTTCTCAATTTGAGAAGGAGCCACTGATAAAATCTCTCAGAGTACAATTCTGTAACCCACTGTGTATCCACCTGACAGTTATTCTAGCCAACCTGCACCTAGTTAGCTTGCTAATCAGAATATTATGGAGCGCTTTGTGAAAGGCTTTGCTGAAGTCAAGATATATTACATCTACAGCATTCCCACTACCAGGGAAGTTACCTGATCAAAAAATGAAATAAAATAAGTCTTGTAGGTTTTGTTCTTGTCAAATCCATGATATTGCTGCACTGTTTTAAGATGCTTGCAGAGTGACCATTTTATTATCTGCTCCAGAATTTTCCCTGGGATTGATGTCAGGCTGACAGATCTGTAGTTCCCTGGTTCCTCCTTTTTGCCCTTTTTGACGATAGGAATAATGTTAGCCCTCCTCTAATCATCTGGCATCCTCTATCATTTCAAGAAAATAATGGACAGTGATTCTGAGAGTTCTGCAGCCAGTTCCTTCAGTCCTCTTGGATACAGTTCATCTGGCCCTGGAGAGTTGAACTTTTTTAAAGCAGTAAGGTACACCTTGACTGTTTATCAATCTCAAGATGCAATCCTATCCCCTCTCTTACAAACCTACAGCCCTCCCATTTGCCTGTAGGGTTGTAGATTGTCTTTTGGGAGAAGACCAAGCTGAAATAAGAATGCCTTTTCTTTGTCATCTATTATCATTTTTCTATCCCCGTTGAGTAGCTCACCCGCGATTTCATTTCTTTGTCTTTTGTTACGCATGTATCTGAAGAATGCTTTTTCATTGTGTTCAGCTTGCTAACAGCAGCTCATTCTCAGCTTTTGCCTTCCTGATGCCATCCCTGCAATTCTTTGCTACTTTTCTGTACTCTTCCTTTGTGGACAGGCCTTACTTCTATTTCCTTTATGTGTCCTATTTATTTCAGATCCTCTCTGAGCTTTTTGTGAAGCTACTTCGTCTTTTTTGCTGTCTTCCACCATTTTTTTCTTGTTGGAATTATAATTCTGCCTTTTAGAATTTCCATTTTTGGAAACTTCCACCCATCTTGGACTCCGACATGTTAGGATCTCCTGCCATGGGACCTTACTTATCATTGACCTGAGTTTATTCCAATTTTAAGTGGTTTAAATTGGTTTTAAATGGATTTAAACTGTATTAATTGTATATTTGTTTTGATTTAATGATTTATTTAATACTATTTTTAAATTTTAATTTATTGTGTTTCAGCTGAATCTGAAATATATATTTTAAAATGTATATTTATAAACTTCCTTGTGTTGTTGAAGGGAGAAAGCCAGAGTATAAATTTTAAAAAATATAAGAGTAAAAACGTGAAGCAGTATGTAGTTATTTTAGTTGTGTATGCCTTGGCTTATGTATGGGTTTGGTTCCAGTAGGCTATTGGAATAAGATGTAATACCTGTGTGCCTAAAATGAAAAAAAAAATGGATGTAGAAATATTGAATGAAAAGAAACTGTCTCTAGTTCAGAACTTTTTTTGTGCTCCCTGCTCTTTAAGGTACAGAATGAACCCAGTACCACAAACACAATTGCTTGTAATTTCTGTCTGCTTATCTACATTCTCAAGACAATATGAAATTTGGGCTGGGGGTGGCTTGCTGCTATCTAAGATGGCAACACAGTTAGACAGCTCTGCTGATAAAATGAGCATTGGCAACCCCTAAAGATAATCATAATCCCATTCCCCAAAGTTAGCACTAAAAACAGGAATGAAGAAGACAGTAGACAGAGTGGCCAATATGAAATTTGCTGTATTTTATGAGTGAAATCACTGTTGTTGCTCAGAAGCGGCATAGTCTATGAAGGGACAGATGGAATGGCACCTGTGACAAACTGCAAAACCCAAAGAAGTAAGATTAAGTGGAGACCGTGGCAGATGTAAACCCAAAAGAGTTATGATAATTAAGAGAGGAAGTTCAAAAGTGATTGGCTAAAACTTTAGATAGATAGCAATATTAACAGTAATGCTTGTTAGCATAGATGAAACAGCAGATGAGGCCCTAGAAATGAGCATTGTGCAAGGAGATAATTTAACTCATCTGCGAGATATGACAACAATGATAAAAGATGAACTTGAAGATTTGGATGTTCTGAAGCTCTGTGATGCAGGGAAACAAAAATATTAATCTTCCAGGACTCAACAACTGACATATTAAAGAAGAGAAGAATTCTGAAGCCATATATAGAATCATTATAGCAGCTGAGGTAATCTGTTCTTTTGGATTACCCCCTTCAAGTTGATCATACATCATAATGGCAAAACTTTCATTGTATCTATGATTCAACAGCTGCAGGAAATCTGCGAAGCACTAGATATAGGCTTGCCGAAAGATGTGGAAAAGATGCAACAGAGAAAAAGGATAAGAGTGCCTAAAGATGTAGGAAAAATATAGAAAATAGTAAAAGAGAAGAATAGAAATAGTGTGATTTTTCAGAGGCAAAGAAAAGTGAAAAGGTGGGGGAAATTATGAAAATACGCCATTACAATATCATTCTCAGTCAAAGTTATTATTACAATAACTCACTACCACCCATTATTCATGCAGTTCTAAGTGTTTGAGTGGTTTGGTTCATTATCTATCTAGCTAGTTAGTTAGCTTCTAGACCGCCCAACTTAGTGAAATAATACTCTGGGCGGTTTACATAATTAAGCAAAACATGCAAACTAAAGTAATAAAAGGATGCATAGATGATACCACAAACAAACAAAAACAGGAAGGCGACCAAGGATTGCCACCTGGTGGCTTAGGTGAACCAAATTTTATAAACCATAACATAATAACAATTTAGTCATATGACTAAATTGGTTTCTGTTGAAAACATGTAAACATTTAATTATGTGCGATGTATGGAAGTGAGAGCTGGACCATAAAGAAGGCTGACCGCCGAAGAATTGATGCTTTTGAATTGTGGTGCTGGAGGAGACTCTTGAGAGTCCCCTGGACTGCAAAGAGAACAAACCTATCCATTTTGAAGGAAATCAACCCTGAGTGCTCACTGGAAGGACAGATCCTGAAACTGAGGCTCCAATACTTTGGCCATCTCATGAGAAGAGAAGACTCCCTGGAAAAGACCCTGATGTTGGGGAAGTGTGAAGGCAAGAGGAGAAGGGGACGAGATGGTTGGACAGTGTCACCGAAGCTACCAACATGAATTTGACCCAACTCTGGGAGGCAGTGGAAGACAGGAGGGCCTGGCGTGCTCTGGTCCATGGGGTCACGAAGAGTCGGACACGACTTAACGACTAAACAACAACAAAAGGTGGAACTTTCAAGTCAGAAGGAGCAAGATGATTCCTTGGCTTTCTTGATGCCTAGGACAGTGGTCCCATGTGGTGGCTGCTAGAAATGGAAACCCTCCCTGTGTTTAGGAGCTCAAGTATATATTGTTTCAGATGTTTAATATGATGCTGTTGCTAATATTTCTAAGGCACAGTGGAGAGGAAAAAGTGATACTATCACAAAACATGCAATATAGAGAATAATTATTAGAAAATGCAAAATATAGTACAGAATATAGAATGTTCTTCTTCGTGGCCTCTGTGAATGCACACAATTGGGTTTAGACAGCGCCTGCGCTGGTCTTCTCGGAATCTTCTAGAGCTTTTGTAAAAAGTAACAAGTTTAGAGTTGCCCCTATCGCGCATGCTCCACCCTCCTCAGCCTTCAGTTCCATTTTACCGCCTTTGCGATAGGAACTTCTCGGTATAGAGCTTTCAATATACTATTTCTTTTGAATCATTGTCGGCTTTGAACACGGATTTTGGACTTTGGACTTTGAATTCTCTCTGTTGCCCCCGACTCCGGTCTGTTTGACAACTCTTTTCTGGACGATTTGATTTCCCGCGCTTTTCCAAAGCCGCGCTTGGCTTTGCTGCGGCAAGGCCGTTTCCCGGTCGTTCAGGACTTTGCTTATCTGATCGGAAACCTCTTCGTTTCTTGAAGTCTCCCGTGAGTCTCTTTTATCCCGTTTTCCCCTTCTACTTTATGTCCCCCTCAGGCCCTTTTAGCAGGTGTGTGTCGTGCTCCCGTAAACTACCATTCTCGGATGGTCACGACCGCTGCCTTTTTTGTTTAGGGGATACTCACCAACCACAATCCTGCAGACATTGCAAAAAATTTACTAAAGCGGCGCTAAAAGCTCGTCAGCAGCGTCTAAAGATTTTTCTTTGGGACAAGACCCTTTCGGTGTCGAAGCCTTCAGAAATGGAGACTGCTTCCAACCCCTCCGCTACACCTCATTCTGAGGTACATGTCGCTTCCCCTTCTTTGTCGGCGTCCAGACCGGCCGACAAGTCATCTAAGAAGTCTTCGACATCGACATCTAAAAAGGCTTCATCGTCCGCTTCGTCGAAAGAGACGACGAAACAAAAAAAGACGGCGTCGACAGACAAGAAGAAAAAGCCCAAAGAACACCGTATTCCTCCTGTCTCGGCGTCGTTGCCTTCGCCGATCCTCGAAGATTCCTCTCGGGATCGGGAGTCTCTTTCGGAAGCAGCGGCTTCCTTGCCTCCACGTCGTATGGAGGCTTCACCGGTCTGGCTCGACCGCTCACCTAGCCAAACCTCTGCCCATTGTAGCCCTGTTTCCGCCGGGCGGGCATCACTGATACCTCTCTCGCCGTCAGCCTCATCGAGACAAGACTCTCCACCTCGAAAAAGGACGGCCAAGAGAAAGCATATTTCTCCGGATCGACATAGATCCCCGAGGAGAGAGGTGGTAGTGATACCCAAGTCGTCTCGACACCGAAGGAAGGGTAAACGTGACGACCCGATCTATGTCCAGATCGATCGAAAGAGATCTCACCATCGACGTCGACGGGACGACTCCGACACTGACTCGTCGTCGACGTCGGAGGACTACCATAGACGTAAGAAGGTTCGCTACATCTACGCCTCGACGTCGTCATCGTCCTCTTCATCTCCTCCTCGACGTCGACACCGACACGACGTCGACGTCCACGTTCAACCAAGGGCAAGTACTAAGGCTACCTCCAAACGTGTCGACCCTTTGAAATCGGGTCGTAAACAATCTAAAACATCTGGCCAGGCTAAGCAAAAACCCAGGAAAGACGTTCACTTACCATCCCCTTCTGAGCATGAGGAGATTTTCTCTTCCCTTTCTTCTTGCCATGAGGACGAATCACTCTCTCCTGCTCCAGCCGAAACACCTGTGGAAGGGGAATCATTCGATTCAGATGCTGGCGACATCCATCTTCTCCTTCGGAAGATTTCTCTTCGTATGTCCAGATGATTTCAAGGATGGCTAAAACTCTCAAACTTCAAACAGAACAGCCTCCTCCTCCCAAAGAAGATCTGATTTTTGGTGACATTGATCAAGAGAGGTCTCCACCTCTAAGCCTAGCTTACATCCCAGCTCTTATGTCCCTTATCAAGGAATCATGGAACCAACCCTCTACTTCTCAACCGGTTGCACGTAGAACGGAAAATCTTTATCGCACTCATGGCGATGACACAGGCTTCCTCATTAAACACCCTGTGCCAAATTCCATCATTGTACAGTCGAATTCCTCTAGAACTTCCGGTAAGGCATATGTCACACCCACAAATAGAGAAGGGAGGAAGCTAGATGTCTTGGGTAGAAAAATCTACTCATTTACCACGTTTCTGTTACGAGTGGCAAATTACCAAACAGCCATGGGGGCTTATCAGCGACAGCTCTGGTCTAGAGTCCTCCCAACCCTAGAAGCAGCCCCAGATGATACCCGTCAAGGCCTTCTGAACACCTATGCAGAGGCCCTTACGGTGGCAAAACACCAGCGACTAGCCTCGCGACATTCAGCAGACGTTGCTTCCAAAACACTGACGTCTGCCATTGCGTTACGTCGCCATGCTTGGCTCCGATCTTCAGGCATCATAGAAGATGTCAAAACGCGGATTGAGGACTTACCCTTTGATGCCAAGGGTCTCTTTAACGAGAAGACCGATGATTCTCTTGAAAATCTGCACAAAATCAAAAAGACGGCTAAGTCCTACACGATTCACCAACAACCAAACAAATTCCAGAGAAACCAATGGCGTAAGCAATATCCACAACAGCAATACCAGCAACAATCTTCACAATCTTACCAACCCTTCAAACAGGCTCAGGGTAGATATTCCCAAACTTCCTCTTCTGCTCCATCCTATAGGCCTCAAGCATCTTTCCAAAAACGCCAGCCGATAAGTCCGCCTGCCAAGAAAACAAAACAGTACCTTTGACTTCGACATCCCATCTTCCATGCCTCCACAAGATGTTCGTTTGGCTCCATTCTATCAAAATTGGTCCCTTATTACAAAAGATTCTTGGGTTCTAAGTATCATCCAATTCGGTTACCGTTTAGAATTCTTAGAACCTCCTCCTCTAGGACAAGTCCATTTCACATCCTTCGATACTGCCCTAGAAGAAGAGATTCTCACGCTTCTTCAAAAACAAGCTATTCAACGTGTACCACATCGGGACGTAGCCAACGGTTTTTACTCACGTTATTTCGCCGTACCAAAAAAGGACGGCGGAATCAGGCCCATTCTGGACTTACGAAACTTGAATACTTACCTGCATCCACGAAGATTCCGGATGGTCACACTGGAGGCCATTGTTCACCTTCTGAAACACAACGACTGGTTTATAGTTATAGACCTAAAGGACACATACTTTCACATTTCAATCCACCAACACCACAAAAAATATCTCAGGTTCATTTTTCAGAACATGATTTACCAATTTTGCGCCCTTCCTTTCGGACTATCCACAGCTCCACGCACATTCACAAAATGCATGGCCCCCGTAGCAGCATTCCTCCGTCTCCACGGTGTACAGGTCTTTCTGTACATAGACGACTGGCTGGTAGTTTCCCCATCCAGACAGAAGGCCTTGCAAGACACAAAGTTTGTTCTGGACACTCTGCAAAGCCTAGGCTTGATGGTGAATCTCAAAAAGTCAACCCTGGTGCCATCTCGAGTCATCGACTATATAGGAGCACGGTTGAACTCAGTCAAAGCTCGCATATTTCTTCCACCAGACCGGATTCTGAAGCTGCTGAAGGCTGTTCGGAAATTTCATCCCCGCTCAGACGTCTCAGCTCATCATGCGCAACATCTACTCGGCCTCATGGCCTCCACAACATCAGCGTTGACACACGCACGCCTGAAGATGCGATCCCTTCAGTCATGGTTTCTGGCTGTCTTCGACCCCCTTCAGGACAGCCCACGAAAACGTCTGCGGGTCACTCCAGAACTGGCGAAACAATTACGATGGTGGACTTTCATACCACATCTGTTGGTCGGCCGTCCCTTTCAACCGCTACAACTATCTGTTCAAGTGACAACAGATGCCAGCACCACGGGATGGGGGGCACACTGTGGACCACACAAGATCCATGCCCTGTGGTCTCACCAAGACAGGTGCCTTCATATCAATCATCTAGAAATGCTTGCTGTCATAAAAGCCTTCAGAGCATTCCTCCCGTTGATACAGGGTCGTGGTGTTCAAGTAATCACCGACAACACCACGACCATGTTCTACATCAACAAGCAGGGAGGGACGAGATCAATGTCTCTCCTGTATCTCTCCATACATCTGTGGGAATGGTGCTACCTCCACCATGTGTTTCCGGTAGCTCTTCATATATCAACGAGCAACAACCAACTTGCAGACAAGCTGAGTCGGCTGACGGGTCAGTCCCACGAATGGGAACTGGACGAGAACACCTTCCTAATGCTCTGCTACCGGTGGGGTCAACCGTCAATAGACATGTTTGCGTCGGGCATCAACAAGAAATGCACGAAATATGCATCTCGTGCAGGCAGAGGTGTGGATTCGCTAGGCGATGCGTTCATGATCCCTTGGGAGACGCATCTCCTATATCTCTTCCCACCAATCCCACTCATACAAAGGACTTTAATCAGAGCCCGACAGCTGATGGCGGACGCCATCCTCATTGCACCATGGTGGCCTCGACAACCTTGGTTTTCCGCCCTCAAGGAGATGGCTGTGGATGTCCTCTGACTGCCACAGATTCCACACCTTCTTACCCAGGATTCGGGCAAGATCCTCCACCCGGACCTACAGTCACTGAGTTTGACGGCGTGGAGGATATGCCATCAATTCTAGAGGTTCTAGACAAGGCTAGGAAACCGTCTACAACCCTTCTTTATAAATACAAATGGAATAATTTTATCAAGTTTACTCAATCAAAGCAGTTACAATCCTCTCCTGTCTCCCTCCAAACCCTGCTCACCTACTTGCGTTACTTGTTTGATTCAGGTTTGACTTTATCCACTCTTAAAGTTTACATCTCAGCAATAGTCTCCTTCCAACCTCGGAACTCTGAGTCAGCACGTCTTTTTTCTCATCCAACACTTAAATCATTTTTGAAAGGACTGTCTAACATTCGGCCTCCTGTCAAACCTCCGGTACCCCAGTGGTCTCTCACACTTGTTTTACGTGCACTCATGCGTCACCCCTTTGAGCCCCTGGCTTCTTGTGATATACGTTTACTATCGTTCAAAACTCTGTTTCTAGTTGCAGTTACGTCTGCGAGAAGAGCTAGTGAGTTGGCAGCTCTTAGGTCAGATGATCCTTACCTGCAATTCTTTAAGGACAAGGTTATGTTATATCCAGATGTGTCCTTTCTACCGAAGGTTGTCTCGGATTTTCACCTTAACCAACCTTTATCGTTACCAACTTTGTTTCCTCAACCTGCTTCGGATATCGAGCGCATGCTCCATTCTCTGGACGTTAAGAGAGCCTTGGTTTATTACACCTCAAGGACTAAAGACTTCCGAGCTGCACCAAGGCTTTTTCTCTGTTTCCAGGGATCACACAAGGGCTTACCTGCCTCATCTTCCACTCTATCTAGATGGCTTGTCTCCACAATTGCTCTGGCTTACGAACTTCAAGGCAAGACTGCCCCAGAAGGTTTGAAAGGACACTCCACCCGAGCGGTTGCGACGTCTACAGCGTTGCTGCGTGGTGTTGATGTCCCAGAAATATGTAGAGCGGCCACCTGGTCTACTGCATCCACTTTTGTGACACACTACAGGTTGGACCTTCGAGCCAGAAAGGAGACAAGTTTTGGCAGGGCAGTTTTGACATCTGTTCTGCAGTGACGGCCCTCCTTCCGGTAAGTGAGCTTGCTAGTCACCCAATTGTGTGCATTCACAGAGGCCACGAAGAAGAAAGAAAGGTTACTTACCTGTAACCATGGTTCTTCAAGTGGACCTCTGTGAATTCACACATCCCACCCGGCCTCCCCACTATCCGTCACTGATTATGTCTCCGATAAGTTCGGGCTTTGTGGCGAATAAATGGAACTGAAGGCTGAGGAGGGTGGAGCATGCGCGATAGGGGCAACTCTAAACTTGTTACTTTTTACAAAAGCTCTAGAAGATTCCGAGAAGACCAGCGCAGGCGCTGTCTAAACCCAATTGTGTGAATTCACAGAGGTCCACTTGAAGAACCATGGTTACAGGTAAGTAACCTTTCTTTCTAGAATATATAACCATTATTTGCCGAAAGGGTGGTGGCATCGGAAGAAAGTGTTAAGCTAATGTCAAACAAAATAAGATGAAAGAAATAAAGATTCTTTTATACAATGTATAAATGTGTTGGGATCAGTTGGCAGGAAGTATAATGTTATAAAGGGAATTAAAAAGATAAGTGAGGAAAGAGTAATGCTGCAAGAAACTATCATTTAAAAAAGTAGAGGAGAAATATTAAAACATAAAACATTGTATAATTCTCCACTTATGGACATCTAAGGCAAGGGGTGGCAATTCTCTTGTGAAGAATGTTCCCGGTGGTGGTAAATTGAATGGAGAAAGATAACACAGGCTTAACAGAATAAAAACATTTTGAAGAATCTACACAGATTGGAATATCTTATTCTACATTAGATATTTAGGTGTAAAAAATGTGAAGCAAACACAACTAATACCAAGACGTTAGAAAAATCACAATAAAGTGGATCAATCCAACACTGAAAGAGGAGGGTGAATTAAAACTTTTTATGTTAGGATGCATAGGGACAATTAAGACACACATTTTGTGAAAGACAACTTTTTTATTTTAAACAATTCCACTTAATCCAGAGCACAGTAAATTAAAACAATGGCAAGAACTGTTAAACAAATTTATCATGGGGCAAGAAAAGTATGCCTTCTTAATCTATTTTGTATAGGAAAGGAATCAAGAGAGGCCTGTCAATATTTAATATGAGCTATTGCTTCACACCTTTCAAAATGCACCAGTTAATTAAGCTAATTAAAAATAACAATAAGGCACAATGGGTGGTAATAGAAACAAAAGATTCGAAATCAAAACCAGAAGAGAGCCTGTGCAAGGCAAACATGAATAAAATGCTTCTCAGATTCAACGACCTATTTCTAACTAGTACACTGCTAGAAGAAGGGAAACAGTGGAGTCAGTTTTTCGTGCCCACCTCCTTCCCAATAGGGCCAATATTGGATCACCATAAATGTAGTGAAATATATAAAACCATGCCTCTAAAAAGCTGCAAAAAGAAAAAGAAAAATATCTACAGAATAAAATATTTTTTTTAGCAGGGGGTCTCCCCAGTAAAAGAACAACTGATCTCCAGATTAGCTCATAATAGACCTAACTGGCTGTAAATAAATACAATATATTCACCAGCACAGACATTAATAAAAAGTGAAGGAATACTGCTCTGCCTTACAAAATTTTAGGCATTCTTCACATATGTAAAAACAACAACAAAGGACAAATATTTCAAATATACAATTGGATAATAGATGTGATATACACAGGAATTCAAGGATCCAAATTAGCGTGAGAAACAGAACAGTGGGAGAAAATTTGGGCAACACCTTCATATAAAACTATCTCAGTACAAATTTAAAGAAATACCTTGAGAACCATTCAGAGATGACGCTAAAGCCCAATAAGGCTGTCTAAAATGAATGCCCAGATTTCCCCCCACATGCTGGAGAGGGTGTGGAAAGAGAGGTACCCTTTACTCACCTAGTTTATGGTGGGAATTTCCAAAGGTGAGAGATATCTGAAGGAAAAGGGATCCCAAATCTCATAAATAACAAGTCAAAACTGAGCCTTGTGTAGCTTTGTAGATGTTATCTATTTGTGTGGGTCCAAATGGATAACTGTTAAAGATCTAATTTCATAGTGACTAATAACTGTGTAATATGGAGGAACTGACAAGAGAAAACTCGGGACTGACAAGAGAAAACTCGGTCAAAAGAATGTGGCAGGTAGTGCTTGCCGGAAAAACTATCACATACCTTCCAGGTATCCAAGGCAGCAGCTAGACTGGACAATTTTTTGCAACACGGAATCCTTTTATTTATTTTTTAACTGAATCTACAGGAAAATTCTGGCCAGCAGGACACAATATGAAATTCTGGCAAGATAGGCTGTAAATTGGACCTAGAATATTGCTCTAAATAGTATATGTTGACAGTGAAATAATGGCAATGCCAACATCAGCATCCGCACAGATCTTCTGTAAACAATAAACTTGATGTCAAAAATATACAGTATTTCCATGTTTGTTTGTACATCTTGTATTTTTTTAAAAAATTGCTTTATGTTAATGTTGAGAGAGAGAGAAAGAGAGAACTGAAATTTGTCCCTTTTCTTGAGAATGAATATGATACTTAGCCTGAATTAAATTACAACTCCTCTTGTTAGTATACATCTGCTGGAGACATATCTGCTTCCAGAAGCTGCTACTATGAAGTGAAATAAGTTCTTAGTTTTAAACATTGCATTATTATCTGCTCAGGATGAATGTGAACCTTAAATGTCTTGAGTGTACATTTAGGAGGTTGTACATATGACACTGGGAACGGAATATTTTTACACAGATAAGAAAGAAATGCCTTGTGCAATGCTACACAGGGAGAAATGAGGGCAGTGTTTATTCTTTATTCTTTTTATCTTTCTTCTAGCGTCCTGTCTCTGCACAGTCTCGATCATCAAATGCTAAATTGGTAGGTAATAACTATAAACCTTATGCTGTGTCAGAGTAGACCTTTGGTCTAGATGGGCGGGATAGAAATCCAATAAATAAATAAATAAATAATCTATATAACTAAATAATTGAATTTTATATTGATTGTAACTGCAGCGCATTCCAAAAAATAATATAAGAACATAAGAAGAGCTCTGCTGGATCAGGCCAAGGGCCCATCTAGTCCAGCTTCTTGTATCTCACAGTGGCCCCACCAGATGCCTCTGGAAGCACACGAGACAACTAGATACCTGTCTCCTGATACCCCTCCCCTGCATCTGGCATTTTGAGGTACCTTCCTTTTAAGCCTGGAGATTATACATCCCCATCATGGCTTGTAACCTGCGATGGACTTTTTCTCCAGAAATCTGTCTAATCCCCTTTCAAAGGCATCTAGGCCAGATGCCATCCCCACATCCTGTGGCAAGGAGTTCCACAGATTAACAACATGCTGGGGAAATAAATATTTTCTTTTGTCTGTTCTCTCCCAACACTCAATTTGAGTGGATGTCCCCTGGTTCTGGTATTGCATGAGAGGGAAAAGAGCTTCCCTCTGTCCACTTGATTCACCCCCTGCATAATTTTATACGTCTCAATCATGTCCCCCTTCAGGCTCCTTTTCTCTAGACTAAAGAGCCCCAAACGCTGTAGCCTTTCCTCAAAAGGGAGGTGCCCCTGCCCAGTCATCATTTTAGTCACTCTCTTCTGCACCTTTTCCAGTTCCACTATGTCCTTTTCCAGTTCCACTGTGTCTTTTATGAATATGTTAATCACATTGTTGGTGCATTTATAATAATAATCAGTCATGTGCCGGCAAGTCAATTCTGACTTATGATTACCCTTTTCAGGGTTTTCCAGGTAGAGAATGCTTAGAAGTGGTTTTCCATTCCCTTCTTCTGGGAGCACCCTGGGACTGTGCAACTTGTCAAAGGCCAAACAGGCTGGCTCTTTTCCCAAGAAGCACAGTGAGGAATTGAACTCCCAACCTCTGGCTCCCCAGCCAGATACCTAAACCATTGAGCTATCCAGCCAACGAGTGTACGAATTACATCAGCAGTGCTTTCTGAGACTGACACAAATGGTTGTACAAACACAGTGAAGGGAAAGAAATATTTAGTCTGTTCCAAATGACAATACCTGCGGGCAGACAACTGATAATATGCAAGACTTTCTTCAGGAATTCTTCTGGAATATAGTATTTAGAGCAGAATTAAGATTTCTGTATGTGAAATATAGATAATTTTTAAAATTCTCATACAATTTGAGACTATACTGATGAAGTCTGTGATTGTCAACTATGGAGTTTTGATGTTCTGCATTACTTTGTTCCCAATATATGTTACAATTGTGCTTTTTGACCTCTAAGGTGCCTCCCACCGTCTGCTTTAAACTTCTTGCGGTTTCCATCAGCATATTATTGAATTTAACACAGTTATATGAAGATTAGAAATAATAAGCTTTTAGTGTAGAACAAATGGTACATGTTAAACAAAATTATACAAACTTGCCAACATTTGCATGACTTCTGTGAGATGCTGATAAAGTGCAGCATATTTGGGAGTAGACTATGGACCCTCCTGAAATATGGATAAATATTGGTGAAAGAAGACATGGAAGGTTGTGGTGAGAAAAGTAAAACCTTTTGGAGAATTTAAAAAGTAGTGGTGGATGGTGACACCAGTTTTGGCGATGCTGTGAATACACCTGTTTCTAGTGTACACTTCGTAAGAACTATCACAGTGAAGAACTTTATCCCCAAAATAAAGTCATCCTCTTGAATAGCTTCAGTTAAGCACAGCATAAAACCCAGAGTGGATCCTCAGTACCCTCAAAATTTAAATCATTGTTGTTGTTTAGTCGTTAAGTCGTGTCCGACTCTTTGTGACCCCATGGACCAGAGCACGCCAGGCCCTCCTGTCTTCCACTGCCTCCCGGAGTTGGGTCAGATTCATGTTGGTAGCTTCGATGACGCTGTCCATCCATCTCGTCCTCTGTCGTCCCCTTCTCCTCTTGCCTTCACACTTTCCCAACATCAGGGTCTTTTCCAGGGAGTCTTCTCTTCTCATGAGATGGCCAAAGTATTGGAGCCTCAGCTTCATGATCTGTCCTTCCAGTGAGCACTCAGGGTTGATTTCCTTCAAAATGGATAGGTTTGTTCTCTTTGCAATCCAGGGGACTCTCAAGAGCACCTTGAGCTCTTGAGAGGGGACTCTCAAGAGGGGACTCTCCAGCACCACAATTCAAGTCATAAAGTCATAACAGTCATGACAGTTTAAGTCATAAACTGCCTCTAATAAAAGGAAGGAAATATTATTAATCTGATAGATTAAGTGAAAGCAATGACAAACACATAAAAGGTCATTGTGTATTCTGTTCAGATCAGATATCCAGAGTTGAGAGAGAACAGCACTCTACAGTCATATTATCTGATCACATAAGGGCTTAAATTGAAGCCCCATTCTCCAATGTCCCTATGCCTGCCTTTACTGTTCGTAGTGTTGCCATGTGAAACAGTGATATTTGAAAGTCAGGAACTTTTTTCCCCTCTTGTTGTTACATGCCATCAAGTCATCTCTGACATATGGTGACCTTATGCATGAGTGATCTCTAAAGTTTCCAGTTCTCAAATGCGCTGCTCAGCTCTTGTAAACTCAAGCCTGTGGTTTCTTTTGGGGAGTCAACCCATCTCTTATTTAGTCTTCCACTTTTCCTTCTCCAGCATTGTTGTCTTTTCCAGAGGTTCTTGCTTTCTCATGATCTGTTCAAAGTATGACAGCTTCAGTTTCATCATTTTTGCCTCCAGAGATAGTTCAGGCTTGATCTGATCTAAGACCCATTTGTTTGTCTTTCTGGCACTTCAGGGTATCTGCAAAGCTCTCTTCCAGCACTGCATTTTGAACAAATCAATTTTTCCCCATCAGCATTCTTTACTGTCTAGCTTTCACGACTGTAGCAATCAGGAATACAAGAGTGTAGATGATCTTGGTCATGGTCTCCAGTGACACATCCTTATTTTTTAAAAATTCCTTCATTGTTCCCCTTCTGAGTCTCAGTCTTCGTTGCAGTCCCCATTTGGATTGATGATTGAAACAAGATATACATAATCTTTAACAATTTCAGTTTTTTCATAGTCAACATTAAAGTTGTGTAGTTCTTCTACAGTCATGATTTTTGTCATCTTAAGGTTCAACTGCAGTCCTGCTTTCACACTTTTTAATTTTACTTTCAATAAAAGTCGTTTCAAGTCATTGCTGCTTTCTTCCAGTAAGATGGTTTTACCTGCAAATCTTAAATTATTGAACCTTTGGTTCTGCTTTGTTTCCTATTTTTGCATTCCATTCACCTATAATTATAAGCATATCTTGTTTTGGTGTGAGATCAATTTCCTCTTGGATGCTTACCTAAAAGCTTTCAAATCCATCTTCCTCAGTGTTGGTAGTTGCTGCAGAGATTTGAATGATAAGTTCTCCATGGAATTGGATTGCCATTTTTTGGTCAGACCTTGCAGTATGACTTCTACATCTTTCCTCAGTATTAGAGCCACTCCATTTCTTCTGAGTTTGTTGTTTCCAAAGTAGAACACTTTATAGGTGTATGACTGAAAAAACCCTGTTCCAGTCCACTTCAGCTCATTGACACCAAGCACTACAATGTTCATATGTTCCTTTTCTTGCTTTATGGTTTCCAGTTTTCCTTGGTTCATACTTCTCACCTTCCACGTTCTAATTGTATGCGTTGTGCAGCATCAGACTTCCCCTTCACTTCTGTGCAGATCGGCCACTAGACGTCCTTTAGGCTTTAATCTAGTTGTGTCATTAGTTGAGATGGGCATGAACCTTGGTTTGGACATTCATGCTGGTTCATTGGACCAGCACCACAAATTCCATATGTTCCCTTCCCCTACCCCCGTCCAGATCCCCCACTCACCAGCTGGCATGCACTGCTCTTCTCCTCCTCTTCAGGCATTTGACCAGTCCCAGCAGGAGCGCATGCTTCCCTCCTCTGGCAGCCGCCCACTCAAAGGCAGTGCTGCACGAATTCCTTCCCTGCCCTCTCATCTGAGCGGGCGGCTGCTGGAGGAGGGAAGCATGTACTCTTGCCAGGACTGGTTGAATGCCTGAAGAGGAGAAGAAGAGCAGTGTGTGTTCGCTGGTGAGTGGGGGATCCGGCTCGGGAAGTGGGAGAAGGGAATGCATGGCACTTGTGGTGCCAGTCTGATGAACCAGCACAAACCTCTGAACTGAGGTTTGTACCCATCTCTAGTCATTAGCATCAGAGCTATTTGTACTAGTCCTTTGTTCTTCCCCAATAGCTGATTGAGTGCTTTCTGACTTGGGAGTCTCACCTTCCAGCACTAGCTGGTGTTTCATTTTGGACTGTCTCATCATAGGGTTTTCATGATAAGGAAATTTCAGTAGTGATTTACCATTCCCAGCTTCTGTGCAGTACTAACGAAAGTTATCTTAAGTGTCATTGCCTTTGCCTCCTTTGCCAGTGGCACCTTCTGCGGCTGCTGCCCAGTAGCTGCCACCTCCACTATAGGAACTATCCATTATGTAACTGCTGACCATTGAAGAGGGTCAATGCATTTTAGTCTGGTATCTCAACTGTGACCATTCTGCCTTTGGTGATCCTGCTAAGAGTCCAGGCTTGTAATGGAGTCTGGCCTCCTGATGGCATTGCTCTCAGTTTCATTGACACATATAAACTCTTCACCATGTTAAGCTGTGCATCTAAGAAGCTCCCCAACCTCCAGAGGAAAGTTAAAATAAAGATTCCATTGCAAATATGATAATAACGTTATGAGAATGTAAGTTTGCCAGTGTCTTGACAGATGCACCTTTTCTAGTGGTTTTGGTAACAGAGGAGGGAGACTTAGCAGGTCATTACCTGATACAGGGGATGATTTCTTTCAGTTCCTGCCTCATTAGCAGTAGTGGGATTTTTTAGAGAGGTCATTCTCTTTCAGTATCATGGGTTTTTCCCCCTACTCCAGCAGCTACTTCCTAATTAAAGGTTTGGGCTACTTTTTCTTTGCCCTGATCTGGAAGGAGAAAGAAGGAACCCTCTGAAGTGTTAGTTTTCTGTTTGGTTTGTGGATAGAAAGCTGCTTTTTGTTATAGCAATAGAGGGTAACAAGCACTATATCAGAAACTTAGTATGTGTCAACCAGTGCTACTCTTCTACATCTTTGACATAAACAATGGCTCATGCACTTGTCTTACAGCAAGCTTTCCGTGGCACATCTATTTGGTTGCCATGTTGGAGAACTAGGTAGGAGACAAAGCAATGCTTTCTATACATTGAGAGAGCAAGTAAGTGAGCAAGTCTCCATACACAAGGTGCATGGTGACTATGGAAGTTGCAGAGATGAGGAAGTTGTCAGAATGTAATGACTTGCTTGTGTAGGGGGCTTAAACTACCTTGGATTAGACAAGATAGTTTGTGGTATTTTATTTTTGTACTTGGAATGTTTTTAGATCTTTTGTGAGTCATCTGGAATGCCTCAGAAGCACAGGATAGAAATAATTTTAAGAAAAATAAAATACATTTCTAAGATTTCACTTTTTATGGAGGGAGAGGACAATGATGCAGGCAATATAACATAGCAACTCCAATGCTGCTTCAAGCAATTGCACTCCCTCCATGGCTTTTCTGCATCCCAAAGAGGAAGACTTTCCTATTATAGACCCCAGGAATAATAATAATAATAATTTAAAAATGAGATAACCTTAAATTTGTATTCTGAGAAGTTCTTGGATCAAGTAGTCTTTCTATTCTATTAAAAACAAAAGTAAGGAATATAAGCAAAAATGGTGGCAGAGCCATAAAGAAAAGTATGAAGATGTGATGTTGGAATTAATCAGTTGAGTCTAGTAGTTTCTTCCTTTCCTGTGATTGTAGGGGCTGCATGTATATTTGTTTTTTCTGTTAGTCCTTTATTCCGCTTTTTGTTTCCTACTCTTCTCTGTTCTTAGTGATTGTTGCTTTACTTTACTGTTTGGAAGTTAACGGTTTACTGTGAGATTGATGATACTTGTAAGAGGTGAGGGAAGTTCCTTCTTGTTTGATATCACTTTGTGCTTAACATCCTTCCTGGTTATGAAGCGAAGGTACTTCCTCCAAGTGAAGTCTATTCTGTCCTAGAATCTCAAAGAACTGAAACTGCCTATCATCAATTCAATATTTGAATTGTTACGTAAGATATAGCTCTCTCTTTTTTAAAGGCTCATGTTGGCTATGCAATATGCCTGAATGTTGGGTGATACTTAATGAAGAAATTGAGGCTGGTTACTAAGTGATTATACAATCTTTTTCATTTGTCTAGATTTGTATACTTTTGTCTAGATGTGTATACTTTCCATTCTAAGGCTTATCCTGTCTTTGATTTTTAATCTTGTCTTTCTCTTCTGTATTGATGAATCAAAACCATATGGAATAATTGAGCAAAATCTTAATGGTCTGTTTTTAACTTCAGCTACTCTAATCTCAGTGATTTAAAAACTTTCTTTGGGAACTTATTGTCTCAAAATCTTTAAATACCTTTGATTCCTGCCTTGGCAGTGTAGCTGCATTGAAAATGTTTTGCCAGAACTTCAGATTCTACTTTCTCTCCACTTTTGTTTCCATGATATACTTGCCCATGACAAATTCAGATGACCACTTTGAGACTGAAATTGAGATGACTGCAAAAAATGAAATTTCTCTTCTCAGTAAAGATTTTTGACTGTGATAATTTCAGTATTTGGAACTGGTAACATAACTGAGGAGCTAGGTTTTTCATCTTTGGTGTGACTCCATCTCTAAAGCTGATTATTACAAATGGGCTTTGTAGTAGTTAGTTAGATACCCCCCATATAACAGAGCCAGGAACATGTGTCATGTTCTACCCATACAGATAGAAGATGTAAATGCTGGCTTCTACTGCTTTAGGGTGTGGTTTTGCGGTCAAACACTAAGAATGTGAAATTTGATTTTGGTGTCTAATGCATGTGGCCCTTGCTATAGTTGGAGGCAGGGAGTGTGAAACCTGCCATTTCTGCCTATGGATCTCTTTTGGTTTTGAATATGATGTGTGTATTTTTTTCATGGGCAGATAGGTCAAGCATTTGAAATCAGTGAAAAATAAGTGGAATAAAATTGGAAGGAATACCTTAAACTTGATTTCTTATTGTTATCCCATAGCGTTCTCGTCCCCTCTCTGCCAGCGATGCTGAGATGAAAAATATTATGTCTTCAGCAAAGGAGAAGATGTCAGGAAGGCATGTCGGCTCCCTGCTGGGTTTATCCATGGAGGAGGTAAGGGAATCACGTACCATATCCAGCCACTAATACATGAAGAAATGAAACCGTTTGATGACTTAAACCTTTTTACTACTAGACGCCTCTGTCTGCTGTGAACAAACTGAGTCTGGCATCATGTAGGCATAACAAGAAACAAAATAACAAGGAATAAAAGGGTTTATTCTGCAGAACAGAGCTGTCAAAAAACTGGCCCCCAAACTCACAAGTCTTTGATTCACAGGGACTATATGTATACTCCACTGTTAGTGAGGGCATCTCATAGTATTCTGTGAAGCCAGTTCTTGTCAGTACTATGGATTCCATTGCTCATTCTTATTCCAGATAAAGGTTTTGCGCCGTGTGAAGGATGAATATGAGAGAAGAGGGGGATTCATTCGTATATTCCCTACACCATTAACTTGGGACACTTACGGGTGAGGCAAAATTTGATCTGTCATCCTGATAATTTTAGAAGTCACATAGGAGATAACAGATATATATGCCCATTTCCTTTCACTGTAATACACTGTAAGCCATTTCTTTGCACTGTAAATTTTTACTTACACTTTAAAAGATATATCTTACTGTCTTCTCCTTCTCCTTCATAGAATAGTAGTAGTAGTATTTCCAAGTAGCTCCTGCTTTTCAGTACCCAGGAGCTATACCTCCCTTTTTCTGACATTCAGTGCTGTATGTCTTCAGAAGAAGCTTTGATATTTTCCTCTGCTCTGATATTCTTTCATGTTTTTAATGGTGAATTTTATCTGATTCCTGCTGTTGGTTTTTCAGATCCTTTTTGGAACACAAAACTACAATGAACTATATGCTGGCCACACGCCTTTTCCAGGAAAGGTATGCTAGTAGATCTTGGAGTCTGGAGTATGAAATGGGCTGCAAGAAAAGGCTAGAATGGGGATAGGCAAAGTGTGTGGCCCATAGGCCACATGCACTATCAGAGGGTCTCAGCATTCCCCTCAGGCCTCTATGACTGTTTATCTCCCCCTTAATTTTGGGTGTCAAAATATCAAAATGTACTTTCCAGAAGCCTTGTGGTGAGATTTGCCATTATAGGCATAGCTCCTCTGGCTGTTTTAGGGATTAAAAGGCCTTTTTATAACACCAGAAATGAAGTGTCAGGCAGATAGAAATGTCAGAAGGGTTTGTAGCCCCCAAGGTTGCCCAAAAGGACTACTTGGATCATCCAAATGTTGCCGAGATTGAACATTTCAAAGAATGTGGAATTGATTTGCTGGACCAGACTATAGCTGCCTCTACCATTTCCTTCCAACTGCCCTGCAAATGCTCCTGCAGTCATGCCACATTACAGTAACTTAAATTGAGTTTCATTTATCATTTTGTTAATTTGCCTTATTCACAATCAACTTACTTTAAGCTGTTTACAGAGCTTCTGGGTGTCATCTGATAATTTGGCTACCTTGTTCAAGTCTGAATTCAAATCACTTGTGAGCAGAGTAAATAGCACTAGCCCTATGTGCTATTAAGATACTCTAAGCAACACTAGCCTTAGCGTATTCTTCTCGTTGTTGTGAAAACTTACTATTCTTTGTGGGATTCTTTTAACTAAACTGTAAGAAGGTATGTCCTTTTATCCATTGATTGCTCAGTTTTCATAATATCTGTGAATGCTCTTTTTCATGTGAACATTTAGGCACACACCAAATATAAGTTCATAGATTCACTTATACTGAACATTCTTCTATATTGCTGGGCTGCAGTCGGATGTTCAGCTGTGTATGGGGATATTTATGTATTTTAATACTTGTGTATGGAAATTGTATTTGTAATTTTTGTCAGAATGTTAACTTGATACAACTTTTTGAGTTATATCTGCTATTAGAGCTATATCAGAGTATCAGGTTTTTTCTTGAAACCTGCTTTCCCCTTCAATCTGGGGATGATGGAATTTGTAGTCAACACATTTGGGTTTCAGTGGGTTGGGTAAGTCTGCCATAGCAGTATTGGCCAGACCACTTCTTGCTTTGTACATGTTTCTCTGACATACTGCTTTTGGAAAGACAGCAACAGTTTATTTGCCTTTTGCATCTTAAGTACCGTTATAGAGTTCTGAAAGACATAGAGATTGAAAATATGAAGATAACTCATGCCAAGTTAGATCATTGTTCTTTTCAATCCAGTGTATTTTTGTCGGTTCTGACTGATGGTAGCAGCTTTCCAGATTTTCCAGCAGAGGTCTTCCCCCTCTCCTTTAATTGGAGGTGCTAAAAATTGAACCTGGGATCATATGCATGCAAAATATGTGCTGTTTTAAAGAGCTGTGAGCTCTCCTGCTTACTTCAGATGATTAGGCTATTTCTTCTTTGAGAACACTGTGTCCCAGAGGCACTACTTGCTGATCCTTTTTGGAATGCATTTGTAGAGTGATTACCTGCCAGCAACAGTTCCACTGGTCTGAACAAGAAATCCATCCCACGTGTTACTGTGTTCAATAGAATTTTTTTTTTAGTAATAAAACCCAAGAAGACCTCCCAAAGAGGCAGTAAATTTTTTATTGGAAAAAGTTTGACTGGCAAGATGGGAGTGCCAGTGATACATTTTCCAAATAGTTGGAGTAGGCAGGTTTTGCTTTTCAGATATCCAGAAGTAGCTGCTTTGGTCCAAGGTACCGTGCAAATGGCTTATGATTCAGAATTGCTTTGTACTTGATTAGGCTATAAAGAAACATTCTGCTGAACTGGTTTTGGCACTAGTTTTATTTTGGAATCATGGTGATTACTAAGGTAGACAAGTTTACAGAAACCAGATCGCCATAATAGCAAATTCAGTTGTATTGCATTTTAAATATGGCACAGTAGGTAACAAGCAGTGACAGAATCTGCAAGCTTGGGGGTCCTCAAATTTTTGGAAATATATTTGTTAGGGAAAAAGAAACAGTAAAAAGGAGAACCCATGACAAATAAGCCTACTCATTGGACACAGAATAGTGACTGTGGGGAAGAAACTCAAATGGAAGGTAGAATGGAATATCATGGAAGGGGTTACCTGTCTGGCACTCTGAACCAAAATCACTCCACATACCATTTTTTGGCACATCCCATTTGTTGTTCAAGATGGTGAATTTCAAAATGATAACTGAGGAAGTCCAGTATGTATCTTCAGACTGGATGAATGGGCAGCAAAAAGGCAGATGAAATGTAACACAGGTAGATATTAAGTGATGAACGCTGGATGTGTTTGTATACATCCTGACCATATGCACAATCACAACTTACTGTGACTATTCAAGTAGGAGATTAGTTGTTTTAGTGGAAGTTTGCTGAAAATGTCATGAGAAATGGGGACATTGTTTTATTTTTTTAAGTGTCCGGTGGTAGCTACTGCTACTGAAATGTGTGCAACATAGGGAGACATTTTTATTTTATTTTATTTATTTAACTTATATGCCACCCACACTACCCGAAGGTCTCTGGGCGGCTTGCTGTTGTTTAGTCATTAAGTCGTGTCCAACTCTTCGTGACCCCATGGACCAGAGCACGCCAGGCCCTCCTGTCTTCCACTGCCTCCCGGAGTTGGGTCAAATTCATGTTGGTAGCTTCGATGACACTGTCCAACCATCTCGTCCTCTGTCGTCCCCTTCTCCTCTTGCCTTCACTCTTTCCCAACATCAGGGTCTTTTCCAGGAGTTTTCTCTTCTCATGAGATGGCCAAAGTATTGGAGCCTCAGCTTCAGGATCTGTCCTTCCAGTGAGCACTCAGGATTGATTTCCTTCAGAATTGATAGGTTTGTTCTCCTTGCAGTCCAGGGGACTCTCAAGAGACTTCTCTAGCACCACAATTCAAAAGCATCCATTCTTTGGCGGTCAGCCTTCTTTATGGTCCAGCTCTCACTTCCATACATCGCTACTGGAAAAACCATAGCTTTGACTATGCGGACCTTTGTCGGCAAGGTGATGTCTCTGCTTTTTAAGATGCTGTCTAGGTTTGTCATCACTTTCTTCCCCAGAAGCAGGCGTCTTTTAATTTCGTGGCTGCTGTCCCCATCTGCAGTGATCATGGAGCCCAAGAAGGTAAAATCTGTCACTGCCTCCATATCTTCCCCTTCTATTTGCCAGAAGGTGATGGGACCAGTGGCCATGATCTTCGTTTTTTTGATGTTGAGCTTCAGACCATTTATTGTGCTCTCCTCTTTCACCCTCATTAAGAGGTTCTTTAATTCCTCCTCACTTTCTGCCATCAGAGTGGTATCATCTGCATATCTGAGGTTGTTGGTATTTCTTCCGGCAATCTTAATTCCGGTTTGGGATTCCTCCAGTCCAGCCTTTCGCATGATGTATTCTGCATATAAGTTAAATAAGCAGGGAGACAATATACAGCCTTGTCGTACTCCTTTCCCAATTTTGAACCAATCAGTTGTTCCATATCCAGTTCTAGCTGTTGCTTCCTGTCCCACATATAGATTTCTCAGGAGATAGATAAGGTGGTCAGGCACTCCCATTTCTTTAAGACCTTGCCATAGTTTGCTGTGGTCCACACAGTCAAAGGCTTTTGCGTAGTCAATGAAGCAGAAGTAGATGTTTTTCTGGAACTCTCTGGCTTTCTCCATAATCCAGCGCATGTTAGCAATTTGGTCTCTAGTTCCTCTGCCCCTTCGAAATCCAGCTTGTACTTCTGGGAGTTCTCAGTCCACATACTGCTGAAGCCTACCTTGTAGGATTTTGAGCATAACCTTGCTAGGGTGTGAAATGAGTGCAATTTATAGTAGTTGGAGCATTCTTTGGCGCTGCCCTTCTTTGGGATTGGGATGTAGACTGATCTTTTCCAATCCTCTGACCACTGCTGAGTTTTCCAAACTTGCTGCCATATTGAGTGTAGCACCTTAACAGCATCATCTTTTAAGATTAGTTGAACTGGAATGCCATCACCTCCACTTGTCTTGTTGTTAGCCATGCTTTCTAAGGCCCACTTGACTTCGCTCTCCAGGATGTCTGGCTCAAGGTCAGCAACCACACTATCTGGGTTGTCTGGGACATCCAGATCTTTCTGGTATAATTCCTCTGTGTATTCTTGCCAACTCTTCTTGATGTCTTCTGCTTCTGTGAGGTCCCTACCATTTTTGTCCTTTATCATGTCTATCTTTGCACAAAATGTTCCTTTAACATCTCCAATTTTCTTGAACAGATCTCTGGTTTTTCCCTTTCTATTATTTTCCTCTATTTCTTTGCACTGTTCATTTAAGAAGCCCCTCTTGTCTCTCCTTGCTATTCTTTGGAAGTCTGCATTCCATTTTCTGTAACTTTCCCCATCTCCCTTGCATTTTGTTTCCCTTCTCTTCTCTGCTATTTGTAAGGCCTCGTTGGACAGCCACCTTACTTTCTTGCATTTCCTTTTCTTTGTGATGGTTTTTGTTGCTGCCTCCTGTACAATGTTACGAGCCTCCATCCGTAGTTCTTCAGGCACTCTGTCCACCAAATCGAGTTCCTTAAATCTGTTCTTCACTTCCACTGTGTATTCATAAGGGATTTGGTTTGGATTATACCTGACTAGCCCAGTGGTTTTTCCTACTTTCTTCAGTTTAAGCTTGAGTTTTGCTATAAGAAGCTGATGATCAGAGCCACAATCAGCTCCAGGTCTTGTTTTTGCTGACTGTATAGAGCTTCTCCATCTTTGGCTGCAGAGAATATAATCAATCTGATTTTGGTATTGCCCATCTTGTGATTTCCATGTGTAGAGTTGCCTCTTGTGTTGTTGGAAAAGAGTGTTTGTGATGAGCAGCTTGTTCTCTTGACAAAACTCTATTAGCCTTTGCCCTGCTTCGTTTTGAACTCCAAGGCCAAACTTCCCTGTTGTTCCTTTTATCTCTTGACTCCCTACTTTAGCATTCCAGTCCCCTATAATGAGAAGAACATCTTTCTTTGGTGTCAGTTCTAGAAGGTGTTGTAAGTCTTCATAGAAATGGTCAATTTCAGCCTCTTCAGCATCAGTGGTTGGTGCATAAACTTGGATTACTGTGATGTTGAAAGGTCTGCCTTGGATTTGTATTGAAATCATTCTATCATTTTTGAGATTGTATCCCAGTACAGCTTTTCCCACTCTTTTGTTGACTATGAGGGCTACTCCATTTCTTCTACGGGATTCTTGCCCACAATAGTAGATATGATAATTGTCTGAATTGAATTCGCCCATTCCCGTCCATTTTAGTTCACTGACACCCAGGATGTCAATGTTTATTCTTGCCATCTCCTGTTTGACCACATCCAGCTTGCCAAGGTTCATAGATCTTA
Source organism: Intellagama lesueurii (assembly GCA_037013535.1). Taxonomy (NCBI): domain Eukaryota; kingdom Metazoa; phylum Chordata; class Lepidosauria; order Squamata; family Agamidae; genus Intellagama; species Intellagama lesueurii. Next base: position 37,299,525 of record JBAJHW010000001.1, on the reverse strand, counting down.
CATTCTAGGTTCCTATGCAGTATTTTTCTTTGCAGCATCAGACTTTCCTTTCACTTCCAGGCGCGTCCGCAGCTGAGCGTCCTTTCGGCTTTGGCCCAACCACTTCATTAGCTCTGGAGCTACTTGTACTTGTCCTCCGCTCTTCCTCAGTAGCATGCTGGACGCCTTCCGACCTGAGGGGCTCATCTTCCAGCGTCATATCTTTTAATCTTTTGTTTCTGTCCATGGAGTTTTCTTGGTAAAGATACTGGAGTGGCTTGCCAGTTCCTGCTCCAGGTGGATCATGTTTAGTCAAAACTCTCCACTACGACCTGTCCGTCTTGGGTGTCCCTGCACGGCATAGCCCATAGCTTCTCTGAATTACTCAAGCCCCTTCGCCATGACAAGGCAGCAATCCGTGAAGGGGTCTGGGCGTCTTACAACAATTTAAATACAGTAAAAAGATAAAAAGATAAAACAATTAAAATACAATTAAAAATACAGTGCTCTAAATATTGCCATCAGGACTTTCAATTAAAAACCTGGAACGGGAAGGTTTTGACCTGGCGTGAAATGTAATCAACGTCAGTGCCAGACGAATCTCCCTCGGGATGGCGTTCCATAATCTGGGGGCAGCTGCCGAAAAGGCCCTTTGTCTACAAGCCATCCCTCTTACCTCCTTAAGGGATGGCTCTTTCAGGAGGCCCCCCTGGCTAGAGCTTAATTCCCGGGTTGGTTCATGTGGAAGGAGGCGGTCCTTCAGGTATCCAGGGCCCAAGCCATTTAGCCGCTTGTTTATACGTCAAAACAAGCACTTTGAATTGGCCCTGGGCAGCGACTGGTAGCCAGTGTAATTTAAACAGAATCGGCCTAGCGGCCCCACCACTCATCAGCCGCGCAGCTCGATTCTGAACCAATTGTAGTTGCCGGACCATCTTCAAAGGCAGCCCCACATACAGCGCATTGCAGTAATCTATACGGGATGTTACTAGTGCATGCGTAACTGTCATAAGACTCTGCTCGTCCAGGTAGGGCTGTAGCCGGTATAATTTCCGCAGCTTAAGGAAGGTGCCCCTGGCCACCGAGTCCACCTGGGCTTCCAGAGTTAGACCGGGGTCCAGGAGCACCCCCAGACTGTGGACCCTGTCCCTTAGGGGGAGGCCATCCCCATTCAGGGCAGGGAAATGGCCCTCTAGCTGGCGAAGCACCCACTAACAGCAGTTCCGTCTTGTCTGGATTGAGTTTCAATTTATTAACCCTCGTCCAGTCCATTATCAGGTCCAGACACGAGTTCAGCACAGAAACCGCCTCACCTGGATTGGTGGAAAACGAGAGGTAGAGCTGAGTGTCGTCAGCATATTGCTGACTCCTCAGCCCAAACCTCCTGATGACCTCTCCCAGCGGTTCCATGTAGATGTTAAACATCATGGGGGACAATATCGAGCCCTGAGGAACCCCATGACATAAACGCCATGGGGCAGAGCAGCTGTCCCCCAGCACCACCTTCTGGACATGGTCAGCCAGGAAGGAGCGGAACCACTGTAAAGCGGTGCCCCCAACTCCCAACCCAGCCAGCCTATCCAGAAGGACACCATGGTCGATGGTGTCGAAAGCCGCTGAGAGGTCCAGGAGTATCAACAGGGTCACACTCCCTCTGTCTCTCTCCCGGCAAAGGTCATCGTACAGGGCGACCAAGGCAGTCTCCATACCAAAGCCCAGCCTGAAACACAATTGAAATGGATCCAGAAAATCCGTTTCATCCAGCAGCGCCTGGAGTTGCCCGGCCACAACTCGCTCCAACACCTTGCCCAAATAAGGGAGGTTCGCCACTGGTCGGTAGTTAACCACCAGCCTTGAGTCCAGGTTAGGCTTTTTAAGGAGTGGCCGAATTACCACTTCTTTCAAGGTGGTAGGAACCACTCCCTCTCTCAAAGAGGCGTTCACGGCCTCCTGGACCAGGTGCGAACCCCCCTGGCAGATCTTCCAATTAGTCAAGATTTATTTTATTTATTTATTTACAAGATAGGCAAGGGTCAAGCGAAGTGGTGGTAGAACGGACAGATCCAAGCACACTGTCCACATCCTCAGGTCTCAACAATTGAAACTCATCCATTAATACTTGACCTAAGCACGGCACACTGGACACATCCTCTGATTCTGCACTAATGGTGGAGTCCAACCCACTGCGAATCTGAGTGATTTTCCCCTCAAAATGAATGGCAAACTCATCACAGTGAGCTGATGAGCGGTCTGGGACCTCCACCGGATTTCCCGGTTGAAGAAGATCCCGGACCACCCGAAACAGCTCTGCTGGACGACATTCTGAGGAAGCAACACGGATGGCGAAATATTGCCATTTTGCCAGCCGTATTGCCACAAAATAGGCCTGATAATGGGCTCTAAGTCGTGTTCGATTAGACTTCCAGCGGGATTTCCTCTACCTACGCTCCAGCCGTCTCCCCTCTTGCTTCATAGCTCTCAGTTCAGAAGTATACCAAGGAGCTGTCTGGGCTCTGCATGCAGGGAGAGGGTGCTTAGGCGCAATCGTGTCAACTGCCCGGGTCATCCCCCTATTCCATAGGGTGACCTGAGCTTCGACAGGAGCGCCAACCATATCAGACGGATAATCCCCCAGAGCAATCAGGAAACCATCCGGATCCATTAGTCTCCGAGGGTGGATCATCCTAATAGATCCCCCACCCTTGCAGAGGAGAGAATAATAATAATAGACTAAACTTGACCAGGAAGTGGTCTGACTATGACAATGGGGTCACAACCAGCCCCTCCACATCCAAACCACCATCTTCCAGTCCTGTTGAGAAAACCAGGTCCAAAGTATGGCCCTTCTCATGTGTCGGGCCGATGAAACATTGAGACAGCCCCATGGTTGTGATGGCGGCCATGAAGTCCTGAGCCGCCCCAGTCAAGGCAGCCTCGGCATGCATGTTGAGGTCCCCCAGCACCAACAGCCTGGGAGTCCTCAACACCAGGTCCGAGACTACCTCCGTCAGCTCAGGCAGGGAGATTATTGGTATGCAGCAGGGTGGGCGGTACACCAACAGAATCCTCAATCTGTCTCGTAAGCCCAACACACAATACAGGCCCTCAAGACCTCCTCTCAAAGGGATAGGAAGCCTGGTCAAGGAGATATAACTCCTATAGACTATAGCAACTCCCTCTCCCCGACCCTCCGAGCGATATTGGTGCTGGACCGAGTACCCAGGAACACCACCCTCCTCTCCCACCCAGGTCTCAGTAATACACACCAGGTCAGCACCCCCATCCAGAATTACATCATGGATTAGGGTAGTCTTATTTTGTACCAACCTGGCATTCATCAACAGCACCGTGTGACTTGAGGGTTTGCTGATATGGTCACCTGATACCATCTGGTTGGGGGCAGAACTAGAAGAGGGGATAGATGTAAGATATTTAACCTCTCTTCTCCTATGTGGGCATGTTCTACCCCCACCGCCATTCCTTCCCCTACCCAGCACCACCTCAATGGCTGCCCCCTCCAACGCCCTCCCCCCTTCCTGTTCCCTAAGATCCATTGTGGGTCTCTACAACCTGATGGTAACTGACAACCCAATGACATGATAGGGAGAGCCAACTACCCTTGTCTATAAGTCCTTTTGCTAGGAATTTTGTGTTCTCTCCACCTCCACCCCGGTTCCCCTGTAGACTAGTGAAGCTGCTAGATATTCTAAGTTTTCATACATTACATAAAATATAATTAAACTGAAATCTTGCCTCTCTCTCTCCTTGAACCTGAATTAATCTGTATTTTCCAGTAAATTCCAGAGAACATATATAGCAGTATCTAGTAGTCCTCTGTGGTTTCTAACTGACACTTCTTGCACCTGTGCAAAACCTAATTCAGAATATTGTAGCCTCTTGGTGGGAACATTGCCCCACTTTCCAAATGTTCATGTTACTGCAATCCCTGATGGTTTCACCTCAGTTGCTTTTCGTCCATTGAGTGATCAGCAGCAAAATGAGTTTTCAAGAGCAGATACTGTATTGTTAGCCAGTAATTGTTTTCTGTTTTTGTCTATTTTTCATTCTTACTGTAAAAAAAATTTCTTAGAATGGAGTTTCCTTTTTCTTAATGTTTATGTTCTCCATTGTTTGTTGTTGTTTAGTCGTTAAGTCATGTCCGACTCTTCGTGACCCCATGGACCAGAGCACGCCAGGCCCTCCTGTCTTCCACTGCCTCCCGGAGTTTGGTCAAATTCATGTTGGTAGCTTCAATGACACTGTCCAACCATCTCGTTCTCTGTCGTCCCCTTCTCCTCTTGCCGTCACATAGCCTTCTTTAAGTAATATATAGTCAAAGGGAGAATACCCCTGTCAGGGGGACATACAAAGTGCTTATCTTGGGCTAGCTCATCTTGCTTATCAATGCTCAATTTGCAGAGGTTTGACTAATGTCAGCCTGGAGGAACAGGGGATCAATCTGACACTACCTTTGGGAGAATTGCTGTCAGGCATATTTGGTAGCAAACAGAAGTCACAGCGTACTGCTTTGGTGTCAGTTGAAAAAAGCAAAAAGATGTCTTATGGCAGCCCTACAGTCTACTTCTTCTGAAAGCCAAGATTTACTCTCAGTAGCAATATCAGAGGCTTCAGTGTCAGCATCTTTGGTACTGATGTCAGTCCATTCTTGTTATTTATACTGAGTTCAATTTGTTGTCAAAACCAAAAAGTACCTGCAAGGAAGCATTTGGCTTCTCCAGATTTGAACAAACCTAAGGAACAAAAGAACAAGACTGTAGCTATTTCTGGCTTTCTCTCTTCTTATTGAACCTTCAACTTTGACTTCGGGGCTATTGTTCAGTGCTCTCCATCTTGGAACAAAAGAATGAGAAATTAAAATACAATCTTTGTTGAAGTACTCCAACAGGAAATGCAGCAAAATAGTATGTATTTCCCTCAACATCAGGGGGATACCCCTGCACCAGGTTTCCATAAGTCTCATGGTCTAAGTTGATATTTAGAAGTTAGATCTCATTCTTGCATTCCTGAATCATCATGAAACTGATGATTCACCAGCTTCTATATCATCACTGGTTGCCAGACCGAGAGATTGGTGATCTTGCCCCTTTGTCATAATTTGAGGATACATGATTTTACACAGAGCAGATTATCGGTAGCATCTCTTTAGTTAGAGTTAAAGGTAACTTTCCAGGTTTAATAGAATTTGGAAAACCCTGTCACCAAGCTTTGGCTTTATCTCATTTCATTAAACAGTTATGGGTTAAACCAGCTATGATGCTGCCAATGACCAGGACAACTAAAAATCTTTAAACAAAACAGTTTTTCTCTATCAGTTTCCAGCATCCAGTTCTATAGTTGTGGAAGTGACCCAAGCAACAGTCAAAGGGAAATCACTTTCTATGAATAGGAAGGGAAGAAAATTAGATTAATGGGCCACAGGTTTTATTTCTCCACTGCTTTAAGCTTGAGAGACAGTCACTACCAGCAGTTCTTAAGGGAAAAGATTAAACCTCTTTTAACAGCATTGCCAGAAGATCATAGGCTCTTTGCTCTTTCATTTATGAGAGAGGCACTACTCTTGTAGCTCAACAAATTCATTGAGCCTATTGTGGCAAATTACTCATCAAAGGCGATTTAGTGGCAGTTGCATTAGGACATCATCCTTGACTAAGGTCTGCAGGGATGTCAGCTGATACTAAAACTTCTATGGAGGACTTAGCTTTTATGGTGAAGACATCTTCAGTGCCCACACTGATGAGATGATGAAACAAATGTTTAGAATTATGAAAGGTGAGCATGGGTTCTCAACAATAGCAACAGTCTAAACAATATACTGTAAATCGACTTGGCACAGAGCACCAAATTTCAATAGAACTAAGTTTCTGCAGTCAGTCTCAGTCTTCTAAACATTCATCTTCACAGTGTCATGAACAGCATACATACCAATCTAAATATTGGATTTCTCATGCTTGTCTAAAACAACACATCATGCAGCACACTTGATTCCAACAGATACAAAGAGCTGTTTCCTTTAAAGGATATTTCTATATTAATTATTATTTTCCACTTTCAGGGTATTTTTAGCACCATATCTCAATGCCTGAAACATCATCACTCATCATAGTCTATGGGTATGCCATGAAATTCATACCCCAGGCCCCACTGGGGAGGTTTAAAGCAACTATACCTTTGAAAATTCTTAAGAAGATCTCCATATTGCTTCAAAAGGATGGCAAAAGGTTAATTCATCCTTGACAGACAGGAATAATACTTCTGATATTTTACAGTTCCCACGAAAGATCGAGATCAGACCTATCTCAGACTTTAGAGGTGTCATCTCTGAAGATTAACACTAAGAAATTTCAAAAAGAAGTATTATCAGAGATGTTTCCTCTGCAGGAAATAAATTGTTTCCAGTAATAGACCTAAAAGGCATGTCCTTTCATATTTCTATTCATTCATGCCATTATCACTTTCTGTGTTTTGAACAAAGTTGGAAGATTTATAATTTCCTTTTGGTCTATCTGTAGCAACATGAATTTTTACCAGATTCATGGCATTAGTGGCAGCTTATTTATGGGTTTGACTGTAACACAGGTGAGCACACATGGAGAAATGATTCAAAATAAATTGCATTCATAATCGCGTTAAAATAAACAATCCCCTTGTGAGTGTTTAAAAAAACTCTTTCCAAACAGAAAAACCACATGCTTCCTGGCCAAAACCATGCACACTCAGCTGCATGTTATGTAAACGGATATTTTTAGATCGATTTCAAACTTGCTGAACCTGATGCAAACCCAAGAGTATTTTGACATGTAACTGCACTTTACCCAAATGACGGCTGTCCGTTCAGACCATGCAGCAATCTATTAGATAATTTGTCAGAGTCCCTCCACTGTCTTCTTGAGTACCTTATTGGTCACTGATTCTCCCTCTCCTGTGCCTATGAATAATTTCCTGTACAGACAAACAGAACATCAACACTACACTGTGCTGGTGAAATTTAAAAAAACAACAACAAAGCTAACCAATAATGTTTTTGGGCTACAAAAATACCATAAAATGTGCTTGTGAATTTTTGTAGGGAGGATCTTCTAAGTTCCATAAAGACAAGCCTGGAGAGACTTTCTACAGAGGAAGCTAACAGCCAGCACCATCCCCTGAATTAGTTCTAAATTAAGGAGGCAGGCAGAAGGTGACTGGATGAGGGCATAGTGGGGCCAGTTTCCATTTTCCCTGATAGACTATTTTCCTTTGAAAGCATTTTCTGTAGAGTAATAACTGAAAGTCACATAGTCTTGCTAGCCTAGAAATTACATTTACATGTGTGAGAAAAGGGTGACCTATGGTGTTGTTTTGTGCTTCTTTCAAGAAAGACAGTATTGTTTCACATAGTGTATCCATGTGGCATTCTCTGCCACAAGACGTGGTTGTGTATTTTAGTTTATGTAGCTTTAAAATGGTTAGACTACCTGCTGGAGAACAGGTCTATCAGTGTCTATTTACTAAGGTAACTAAGTAGAATTTCCACATGGAAGCATTATTTTCCTGAAGATCAGATGCTGGAGATCAGGAGTAAGAAAACATTCACCTTCCAAATGTTTTGGACTACAGTGCTTATAGACCTTTACCATTGCCAATGCCAACAGGGGTTAATGAGAGTTACTTCTTTTTTCTTTTTCTTTTTTTAATTTCCTCTGACAATGAACTAGGAGTAATTGTGCACTGTTTAGGAGCCTTCCAGCTGTTTTATGCCTGGTTTTCTACTAATGGAAGCAGAATGTTGCACTAGGTAGATATTATTCTGACCTAGCAAGGCAGCACTCCTTTACCTGAAATGGCACTCTAGTTTTCCAACAATATAATCCATTTGTAGCTCTTTCTTTCTTTGATATTTATTTGTGGTTTCATCAGAATCTTTTCTTTTTTCTTTCCAGAGGAGGTCCAAGGAGAGGTCTGATTCCTAGGCAAACTCGGTAAGCACCTTGTATTAAAGCTATTAAAGCATAAGAGCTGATATTACAATTTGTATCACGAAGTTGTTATTTTAGGCTTCAAACATGGCTTCTTATGTCAGGAAAAAAGCCTTGTTCTCTTGTAAAAGACTCTCACTGAATAGTATTATATATGCTGGTTTGAAGGCTGTTCAGTCTGTTCCAATTTAAGCTAAAATCTGTCTTCAGGTGAAAATTGTGTAAACTTTGGCGCAGTATTCCTAAAAATTACTGAGGTTATTTAGAATGTCACTTAAGAGAGCAGTACCTTCAATCCCCCTTCACGGATTGCTGCCTTGTCATGGCGAAGGGGCTTGAGTAATTCAGAGAAGCTATGGGGTATGCCGTGCAGGGACACCCAAGACGGACAGGTCATAGTGGAGAGTTTTGACTAAACGCGATCCACCTGGAGCAGGAACTGGCAAGCCACTCCAGTATCTTTGCCAAGAAAACTCCATGGACAGAAACAAAAGGCTAAAAGATATGACGCTGGAAGATGAGCCCCTCAGGTTGGAAGGTGTCCAGCATGCTACTGAGGAAGAGCGGAGGACAAGTACAAGTAGCTCCAGAGCTAATGAAGTGATTGGGCCAAAGCCGAAAGGACGCTCAGCTGCGGACGCGCCTGGAAGTGAAAGGAAAGTCTGATGCTGCAAAGAAAAATACTGCATTGGAACCTGGAATGTAAGATCTATGAACCTTGGCAAGCTGGATGTGGTCAAACAGGAGATGGCAAGAATAAACATTGACATCCTGGGCGTCAGTGAACTAAAATGAACGGGAATGGGCGAATTCAATTCAGACAATTATCATATCTACTATTGTGGGCAAGAATCCCGTAGAAGAAATGGAGTAGCCCTCATAGTCAACAAAAGAGTGGGAAAAGCTGTACTGGGATACAATCTCAAAAATGATAGAATGATTTCAATACGAATCCAAGGCAGACCTTTGAACATCGCAGTAATCCAGGTTTATGCACCAACCACTGATGCTGAAGAGGCTGAAATTGACCATTTCTATGAAGACTTACAACACCTTCTAGAACTGACACCAAAGAAAGATGTTCTTGTCACTATAGGGGACTGGAATGCTAAAGTAGGGAGTCAAGAGATAAAAGGAACAACAGGTAAGTTTGTCCTCGGAATTCAAAACGAAGGAGGGCAAAGGCTAATAGAGTTTTGTCAAGAGAACAAGCTGGTCATCACAAACACTCTTTTCCAACAACACAAGAAGTGACTCTACACATGGACATCACCAGATGGGCAATGCTGAAATCAGATTGATTATGTTCTCTGCAGCCAAAGATGAAGAAGCTCTATACAGTCAGCAAAAAACAAGACCTGGAGCTGATTGTGGCTCTGATCATCAGCTTCTTATAGCAAAACTCAAGCTTAAACTGAAGAAAGTAGGAAAAACCACTGGGCTAGTCAGGTATAATCTAAACCAAATCCCTTATGAATACACAGTGGAAGTGAAGAACAGATTTAAGGAACTCGATTTGGTGGACAGATTGCCTGAAGAACTCTGGATTGAGGCTCGTAACATTGTACAGGAGGCAGCAAGAAAAACCATCCCAAAGAAAAGGAAATGCAAAAGCAAAGTGGCTGTCCAACGAGGCCTTACAAATAGCAGAGAAGAGAAGGGAAACAAAATGCAAGGGAGATAGGGAAAGTTACAGAAAATGGAATGCAGACTTCCAAAGAATAGCAAGGAAGGAGAAGAGGGCCTTCTTAAATGAACAGTGCAAAGAAATAGAGGAAAATAATAGAAAGGGAAAAACCAGAGATCTGTTCAAGAAAATTGGAGATATTAAAGGAACATTTTGTGCAAAGATGGACATGATAAAGGACAAAAATGGTATGGACCTCACAGAAGCAGAAGACATCAAGAAGAGATGGCAAGAATACACAGAGGAATTATACCAGAAAGATCTGGATGTCCCAGACAACCCAGATAGTGTGGTTGCTGACCTTGAGCCAGACATCCTGGAGAGTGAAGTCAAGTGGGCCTTAGAAAGCATGGCTAACAACAAGGCCAGTGGAGGTGATGGCATTCCAGTTCAACTATTTAAAATCTTAAAAGATGACGCTGTTAAGGTGCTACACCCAATATGCCAGCAAGTTTGGAAAACTCAGCAGTGGTCAGAGGATTGGAAAAGATCCGTCTACATCCCAATCCCAAAGAAGGACAGTGCCAAAGAATGCTCCAAATACCATACAATTGCACTCATTTCACACGCTAGCAAGGTTATGCTCAAGATCTTACAAGGTAAGCTTCAGCAGTATGTGGACCGAGAACTCCCAGAAGTACAAGCTGGATTTCGAAGGGGCAGAGGAACTAGAGACCAAATTGCTAACATGCACTGGATTATGGAGAAAGCCAGAGAGTTCCAGAAAAACATCTACTTCTGCTTCATTGACTACGTAAAAGCCTTTGACTGTGTGGACCACAGCAAACTATGGCAAGGTCTTAAAGAAATGGGAGTACCTGACCACCTTATCTATCTCCTGAGAAATCTATATGTGGGACAGGAAGCAACAGCTAGAACTGGATATGGAACAACTGATTGGTTCAAAATTGGGAAAGGAGTACGACAAGGCTGTATATTGTCTCCCTGCTTATTTAACTTATATGTAGAATACATCATGCGAAAGGCTGGACTGGATGAATCCCAAGCCGGAATTAAGATTGCCGGAAGAAATATCAACAACCTCAGATATGCAGATGATACCACTCTGATGGCAGAAAGTGAGGAGGAATTAAAGAACCTCTTAATGAGGGTGAAAGAGGAGAGCACAATAAATGGTCTGAAGCTCAACATCAAAAAAACGACGATCATGGCCACTGGTCCCATCACCTTCTGGCAAATAGAAGGGGAAGATATGGAGGCAGTGACAGATTTTACTTTCTTGGGCTCCATGATCACTGCAGACGGTGACAGCAGCCACGAAATTAAAAGACGCCTGCTTCTGGGGAGGAAATCGATGACAAACCTAGACAGCATCTTAAAAAGCAGAGACATCACCTTGCCGACAAAGGTCCGCATAGTCAAAGCTATGGTTTTTCCAGTAGTGATGTATGGAAGTGAGAGTTGGACCATAAAGAAGGCTGACCGCCAAAGAATGGATGCTTTTGAATTGTGGTGCTAGAGAAGTCTCTTGAGAGTCCCCTGGACTGCAAGGAGAACAAACCTATCCATTCTGAAGGAAATCAACCCTGAATGCTCACTGGAAGGACAGATCCTGAAGCTGAGGCTCCAATACTTTGGGCATCTCATGAGAAGAGAAGACTCCCTGGAAAAGACCCTGATGTTGGGGAAGTGTGAGGGCAAGAGGAGAAGGGGACGACAGAGGACGAGATGGTTGGACAGTGTCATCGAAGCTACCAACCTGAATTTGACCCAACTCCGGGAGGCAGTGGAAGACAGGAGGGCCTGGCGTGCTCTGGTCCATGGGGTCACGAAGAGTCGGACACGACTTAACGACTAAACAACAACAACCTTTAGTTTAAGTTTTGTTTGTTTCTGAAGTGGTTTTGATTATATAATTGGACAGATGGCCTGAGAGCTTTTATTTGAATGTTTGTATCTTCATTTTCTTGAGGTAAACATTTCATCCATTGTTGTCTTTGCTTAATCTGGTTTATCTGTTGGCTAATGTTAGAATAAACCAGTATTATTTTATAATCTACTAGTAGGAGTACTAAGTTCTGTACGTGTACTGTTAGTCTTCCACCCTCATGCTCCTTCTCTTTCTCTTCAGGCCTGTTATCTCTCTCCATTTTATTTCTTCCTGGTTTTTCTCTTTCTCCATCCAGCTGCTAGTTCAGCCTTTTCCTCTCTTCAATCTCCACACCCACTTTACCAGCCAACAAAATCTATTCCCTCCCATTACTGTTCAAAGAGCTTGGGAGATCTGAGGAGGGAAGAGTTGCCTAAATATTCTCTGGAGGCATGAATGTCTGAGATCAGGCCACAGCTTCCTCTCTGCTTACAGAGTATTAATCACCTAGTGACTAAAGTTGTTTAGTAAGGAGTTATCTAATGCCTGTAGTTGCTGTTGCAGGTGAAAGTCATATTTTTATTATTTAAAATCAATTAATCCACTTTTAAAGCAAAATAATCCTTAGGTGCACACTGCTAGTGTCCCCTTAGTATCCATTGCCAAGTTTCAAATATTGGTGTTTCACTGTATTATTGCTCTGACGGAGACACTGAGAATCACACACAAATGCATTTATGCGACATCTGCCTCTGCCACATTTTTTAAACTACAAACTTTCATGACCAAACTTTCTTCTGTTTGGCTTCTATTGTGAAAGCTGGTAGCCTTCAGCTTTTGAGTTTTGCTAAGGTATCTGTGACCAGCAGAATATAAGGGAATACAAAACTGGTTTGACTTTTGGAATCCAAGAGAAAGAATCACTTTTCCAGGTGGAACACTGTTCAGTCCCCAAACTCAGGTAATCGTCAGTCACCTGGAATTTATACATAAGACATAGTGGTAGTATACAGGATTGACAGATAAAGATTAAATGAATTTCCAAAATTTATGAAAAGCATAATCAGGTGTCATCATCTGGCTTTTGAAGGCAAGTAGGATATCCCATCTGTTATCCTTTAATAAATTAGCTGTAAAACTGAGGAGTTTCCCAGATGAAGACAACAAGCACCAAACATATGGCAAGTGCAATAGTCTTAAAACTGGTTAGGATTTACAAGGATTTTGCCCACAGTCTTCTCTATATGCTGCTGCATGGTGGTGGGACACATAGTATTAACACATACAGTGTTAATTAATCATACAGTGTTACATTAATCAAAGCTACCTATCATTCAGAAATAAGTTTTAATCCTGGCTAGATAATATCTATAGCTGTATACTCTTACACTTTGATCCTCCTGGATCATAAAATAGATTAAGTAAGATATGTACAATAGGTGCAGGAGATATGGTTAATAATCTATAATCAAAGGTTCAATATCTGAAATCACACAATTCCTGTTTTTTTTCCTCTTTAGAGGCTCTGACTTACAAAGTGGGCACATTGCCACTAGATGCCTCAACTCTGACTGCAGGTAACAAAGTAACCTCTCAGTTTTACTGTTCCTGGCATTGAGTTTACACATACCTTTGCAGAACTCTTGATTTTTCACTAGTCAAAAATTCAAAGCCTTTTAAATTGGAGCTTCACATTCCTTTCCTTTTCCACTTACATAGTATACAGTTTCTGATTCAGAAAAATTCACAGATCACAGCATAATCCCTAAGGAGACAGTTATGGCGATGTCTTTTTCTGCATTGAGCACAGAGAATTTTGCAGAATTCTGGAGGAATATAAGTTCTTCCTCAGCATTTTTCATTTCATTCAATGTAGAGGGAGGTATTAAGTCTTCATTTATCCCTTCTTGTAGCTCCCTTCCTTCTTTATATACCACTTCAGGGAATGTTGAACAACCTGTAAACTCTTTGGGGATCTGCTTCCTTTCAGCTTCTGAGTACAGACTGCCTGCTCTCTTCTGGGAGATTCTACCATTCTTTGTGCTGCGCTTGGACAGCCCTTTCTAGCCTTTGCTAATTTACTCTTGTAAGGCTTAGAGACTCCAGTCATGGAATATCAGTTAAAAAGTAAAATTATGTTTTTAAAAAGAAATCAGAGTTGATTTCGCTTTAGTATAAATGAAAGAGTTCAAAACAAAATGTCAACAGCATAAGAATGTCAGTGCATGTTTTCTATACACCTGATGGCATCTGAACAGGAAGCCTTCAAATATTTGGTTGTAGCAAGCAGTATTTTTTTTAAAAAAACTTTTCCCTAATAATGGAGTGTAACATCTATCTTCTTAGAAGAGCAAAGTATGGAAAAGCAACCTCTGCTTATGTTTTTCTGGGCATTCTCTGAGCATCAGAGAATCCAGCACTCCCTCTCATGCTTAGAAAACCATCTTTTTGAATCCTTTGCTTTTCCTTTTTGAGAGAAAAACCAGTCTTTCACTGAGAGAGAAATTGAATTTTGGCCAGTTCCTGTAGGTTACAAGCAGCATGACAAGACTTACACTGGACAGTTAAATATTATTTCATTCTGTGCTGTGCTTTACAGGAGATGAAAATAAAGCATTCTTTAATTGCTGAGCCATCCATTTTTATACTTACTAACATGGCAATTTGTTGTTTTCTCTGCTCCTACAGCATCATGGTGTTCTTTCTGTTGTGTTGATGATGTATGTTCTATTTAGTCAGCCACCCTGAAAAGTTCTACCTGGAATGTGACACAGAAAATAATTAAAGAAATTCCATAACTAGGCAAAGAGTAATTTGCCAAAATGTCACACATTCCTTTAATCATTCACAGATGACTTCCCTTATCCATTAGTCCAAAGATGTGGAATTAGGATTTGAAAAGTATCTGCTTTTAATTAACAAAGGAAAGGAAATGTTTGTGCATACACCTCGAAGCAAACAAAATAGCTGGATTTCACTAAGGTTTTTAGACATAAAATAAAGACCTAGGCAAGTTTGGTGACCAAACTTTATAAACTCATCTAATTCCCTCCATAGAAGGACTGCTTACAGAACTGCCAGATACTTGACTGCCAAAGAACCTTGTTTATCTCTACCAGGTTCTCAAAATAATATGGTTCTTGACATTGCTGTGGTATAAAATGTTAACATAATGCATTTTGGCATGACAGGAAGCCATATATAAAATCCATATAAAGGGCATTAATTGAAGTGTTCCATTTTTAGAGCTTTTCTCATTACCCTGGCCTATTAAAGTGGACATTTCAAGCTACTTATTTGTTAATTCTTTTATAGATTTATTTAATTTATTCTTTCTTCCAGCAGTCCTAGTTGCTGGAAGACAGCTTACACAGAATTTTAAAACTATTAAAACAATTGCAAAGTCATTTAGCTACAACATTTAAAAAAATTAAACATATTAATCATTAAAACATACCTATTAAAACTCTTTTAAAACAATTTATCTAAGAGATAAAGGAAATAGCACTACCATTAAGATCTGTTCCTTAGCAATGACTTACTTTTTAAAAGCCAACCTAAGGGTCTTTGGCTATCTGCAGAAGGACAAAAGGGAGCCAAGCCTGGTTTCCCCTGAGAATTCCACGGCCTGGGAGTGGCCTTGTCTTACACCCACACTGCACATTGTGTTCAAGGGCTGCGGGATTGAGGGAAAGTTCTTCTCAAGGATCTTAAAACCTGGGGAGTTCATATCGGGAGATAAAGTCCTTCAGGTAGCCTGGAACAAGTTTTCAGGGTTTGTTTGCTTTTGTTTAGTGTTTTTAGCATACCAGTCTTTTTGTTTCTTTTTGAACCCAAATAGCTTTCCAAAAGAGTAGAACAGACTGAGTCCGGGGCATTTGCTTCCATTGGTGTGACTGTATATGGAGTATGTTCAAGGAATATTCCTACCTGTAGGTACCTTTTTTTTTTTGGTATTTGCTCAGATTGTGCTTGACCCTAAAAGTTACATCTAGTGACTGTTTAGTGAGAGAGGCAAGTTATATGTTCAGGGAGGCCAACATGTAAATTTTACTAAACATAGCTGGAGAACAAAAGAATTGAAAATTTTGCCTGTGTTCGTCTTGCAGTTTAACTCTTGCTAGAGAACTGGGTCTAGACATTGCAGATTGTAATGCCCAGCTTCATGCTGCCCTGTATGAGCGAAAACTCTTGTCACTAGAAGTACGGAAACGAAGACGGCGTCTTGGGAAACTGAGATCGGGAAGGTCAAGACTGTCAGGTACATGTGGGTCTTGATCATTTTCTTGTATTGTAACTTGGGTACAGAGATTCAGTGCCTTCCATTGAGATATAGTGGATAGAATGATGGACTAGAACTTGGGAGAACAGGGTATAAATCCCCACTCAGCCATGGAAACTGACTGGGGAAGTGGAGCTGGTAAAATCACTCCTTAAATATCTCATTTGCCTTGAAAACCCTCTTAGGCTTGCTATAAGTCTGTTCTGACTTGACAGCATGTAACAGCAACAACAACAATATGGATTCAAGGGATGATGAGCTTATCTTGCTTGTGTAGGTCGTATCTCCTGAGCAGTTGAAAGGCTAATATGTGTATATGTCCTGTTTGATCTGTCTGTTGTCAGTAGCTAGTTTGTGATTACATGGAGGTAAGTACTGGATGTTGTATAGGTGCACTTGATTTTTCTTCTTCTATCCTTTACTATGTTAAAATGTTGAGAACTGGGTATCTCTTGACTCTTAACAGGGATGTCACAGTCAACTGATTTTGTCCTCAAGTCAGAAGTGGAATGTGAAGAGGAAGAAGAGACAGCAGAGGAGGATGAAGAACTGGAGATAACTCATGGTGAAACAGCTGGTAGTCTTAAGAATATGCAGGTGAAACTTAAACCACAAGTGTCAGAGCAGGTGGAGCCAGCCCAGCTAAGCAAGTTGCCAAAGAATCTTGAACAGAAACGTAGACCTGATGGGCTACCAATTCAAGACAAAACAGGGTCTACTCCAAAGGATGCTGAACTTCCATTTAATTTGCTACAGATTCTTCAAGAGAACAAGAATCTAAGGTAAAAGTCACCGCTGGGCATGTTTTGATTATAGTAACTATTGTAAGGATAGAATATGTAAGACAGAGTCCCTTCTCTGCTTGTAGAATGTATGATGATGTATATTGTGGTTTTTACAGAAGACAGCCCAGTTGCTATGAGCCCATAATTTTCTTAATATTGAATGTCATAGAAATTGCTGCCACAATTTTAATATATATACATCCCTTCTAACTGAGGGCCACTCTGGGCAGTTTACAGTATGAGGCAAAACAAAGCAACTGGTAATAAAAACATCCTTACTAATAGCCTACCACAGCAAGTTAAGGGGGGGGGGAAGGATTTATTTTCATAATTTATGCAGGTTACAACTTCAATTTATGGTGAACTACATTTCTTTTAAAATGCATAGACACAACCCGGGAGATATGCATCTCACCTGTGGCATCACTCCTTTCTACTCTCCTTTGTTGTGCAAGAAAATAATCCAGACTTGCCCAATTTGTCTGTTTGTTTATGTTTACTATGGTGAATTGACAAGTACTGGAAGAGCTCTGTATTTGATTAAAGCACTGAGAATACTATGGTGGATGAAAGGCAGAGAGCAGCCACACATCCTCACCCTAGGTGCTCCGTATTATGGGCTGGTTCACTCACTGCTTTTTAACTCCTGTAGAGCTGAGTCTATTAATAAAATAGCCAAAAAGACAAAATAGTTAAGACTGACACACAGTCTTAAAAAATTCAAATATAAGGGCAGAAAGTGATCCTCTGTGAACCTCCACCCTGCCACTCACAGAGGAACCCAGCCATCCAGAAACCTTCCCATGGGTCCAATTTGTTTATCCTCCCCCCCCTTCCCAGCATGCTGCTCCAGCACCATATCTCTGACTACCCTCATTGATAGCACTACTCATGTAGGTATTGTCAGCCCTTTTCTTTTTGGGTAGGCTGTTGGTGCACCAATTATGTTAGTGACATAATTGACTGAAAGGAAGCTGACCAGGTGCTTAAATCGTATTTAAGGTAGGTACCCTCTTTGTTTTAATGTGCTGAAGTGCCCTGCCATCAGACATTGCATTCTGAGATGTCAAAAACGGAAGACACCCATTTCCTTTTTGTGGGCAATTTTACAATGGAATCTGTGGCTCATATTACCTCTGCCATTGCTAGATGAATAAGATTGTGTTGTGAGAGGAGAGTGGTGGCTGTTGTACAGTGGGTGGAATGTCTAGAAGGTTTGGGTTGGTGGTAACAAAACCAACTCTGGCTGCTGGGCTTGGATGTTACCCCCACACCCTGGTTGTAAGTTTCCCTGAAACATCTAGCTGCCCACTGTTGCAAACTGAATGCTGCATTTTCCATGTCAAAAGCAGAATTCTTGCTTCCCATGTAGTAAAATCCCTTTCCAGCTAATGTAAAAATGACTAAGTCCAAAGACCATGTCTGTATTACTATCCAGGATGAAATAATATGTTAGAGATAACCAGTCATTAGAATAGAAAAATCCTAAAATCCTGAGTGTATGTGATTCTCATAGCATGAACTTCTCTTATCTCTTGAAGTTTTCTAATTAGCTTGTTTTATTTTATGAGCAGTCTTGAGAACATAATCAAATCTGATTTCAGCTTGAAAGACTGTTTCTAGAAGACAAACATGATTTGGGTCTGATGACTAATCACCATATAATTTCGGCTGATGATTGGTTTCCATCTCACCTCATCCATAGAAATGAATGGTGGGGACTCCAGTCCTTTGTTGTTGTTTTCTTTTTGGCAGCCTATTAATAGCAGTTGTTATTCTCTCTGTCTCTCTCTCCCCCTCTCCTTTAATACTATTTGTGCTTACCATCTCTCAGAATGGTATTTGTTTGTTCCTTTTTAGTATTTGCATATTTATTGTTTTAGCTTCAAATTCAATCAAATATTGTCTTTGAATGATGTAAGCTGCCTCTTTATACTCACTGTTCTCAGCTTTAAATATTGTATTTCAAGGATGTAAGCCACCTTGGGTCCTTTTTAAGGAGAAAGGTGGGGTAAAAATGTTTTAAATAAATAAATAATAAAATAAGAGAATACATTGTTGATAACACTGAAAGTTGCTGAAGATCCAGCAGGACCAACAGGGACACACTCCCCCTGTCTAATTCCCAGTGTAGGTCATCTACCAAGATAGCAGTGCATGAGAGTAAAGCATGAAATGGAAATTAAACAGCCAGGATAGCACAAACAACAGATTTGCTTTATAGTAATCTGGAGGAAGCAGAAAAAAAGAAGGCAACGACAATATTTAAGTTTCAGAGGGATCCTGAAGAGGAAGGAGAAGTTTGTGTGTTCCTGATACATTGGATAAAAAGGCCAGTGCCTATATGCTCAATTTATAAAGTGAAACAAACTAAGTGCACAGGTTGCTGTGCCCATGCAAGAAAAAAAAATCAGAATTGCAGTAGAGCTGTAATGGTATGTTTTGACAAATACCAAACTAAAATGCAAATATGGTATGCAACACACTGAGTAGATAGCCTTAGAAGAATGGGAAGGTGGGGGAAAGAATTGTCTTGGAAAACATTGTGCCAGAGAAACTAAAGAAGTGAGAAGCATAAAATATCTACACAGGGACTGTGCTAAAATAAGTTGTCGTTAGAATAGGCCCATTTGAATCAATGAAAATTAAGGAAATAAATTAAGGCATTTGACAAAATAGAGTGGCAGTAATCTGTTTCAGTTGCTAAAAAATAGAGAATTCAAACAGGAATTCACGTATGTTCTACGATTTTTTTACATAAAATCCAGTTTATTTTATTTAAACCTAACAGTAGAGCAAATTAACCTTTAAAAGCAGCCAGATATTCCAGTTGAATATTCAAGCTTCAAATATCTTGGCTTACATCAAAACTACACACTCCTGATTGTGTAGTTTCTTAAAAGACTAAAAGAATGAAAGCAGCTAGGAAGGATTTAGCTATAAAGATGAGTGTATTACTGAAATTCATGCTCCTGTGTCAAACATTAGCACTTTATCCTAAGGCACAGATAATAGAAAAAAGTAGTAGAAGTTCATCCATGAATTCATAACAGGGAGACGTGATGTTAAATTTCTTAAATCCATGCAAGTGAAATTAAAATTTAAATGAGAATTAGCTATTCCAGATACACATATCCACCGTGAGATATATCAACTTGAACAGATTATTCAAGTGTTGAGAGACAAAGCAGAGGACAATTGGATATGAATAGAATAGGGAAATTTAACAGGGATTTATCCATGTAAAATTGAGTATGAAATTAAAACTAAAAGTTCAGAACCCATAGCTAAGAGAGAACACCCATTCTATGGAAATCATGATGATGCTGACAAAGGTTACTTGGATTTTAAAAAAACATTCCAATAGAAGAAAGGTACAAACTTTGTTAGATAGACAGCTGAAATAACAGGCAGTAAATTCTAGAGATAAATCTCAAGCCTTTCTGCTTACCAGGAGCCCCTGAAGAATGGCAGTAGGCAACCTCTGGAATCAGTAATTGTACATCACCTCCCGAGATCTTGATCTGTGCTATCTTGACTGTTTATATACTTTTTAACACTTTAGCAGTAAAGTGCATCTGTTCATTAAGTATTGCTAGGCCTAGCTTTCTTGCCATTTATTTTTCACTAATTGGCAAACTAATGACATAGCTTTTCACTAATGCGCAAGCTGATAACATAACCAGACATCACATGTATCTGTGAAGATTCTGAGTCATCCAGGTGAGGTTACTTGGATGAGTAGCGAAATGTTTCAACCTAATAAGTCCAGTTGCCATGATTCAACTTCCAGACAGACATCACATGATAGCAAAAGTATTGTTTGTTGTTTAGTCGTTAAGTCGTGTCCGACTCTTCGTGACCCCATGGACCAGAGCACGCCAGGCCCTGCTGTCTTCCACTGCCTCCCGGAGTTGGGTCAAATTCATGTTGGACACTGTCCAACCATCTCGTCCTCTGTCTTCCCCTTCTCCTCTTGCCTTCACAGAAGCATAGCAAACTGTAATCCAGCTGCTATAACTAGATTATAGCCTAGGTACTTCTTACCATCCTTGGACTTCTCACCCCAAAACAAATGGGATAAATAACTAATACTTTTCCAAGTGATCTTTGGTCACACAGTCAGAAAAAGCTGGGTTTTTTACCAGTTTCTCGCAATTGGTTTTTCCCCCTAAGTAACTTCCGAGAATCTCTGGAGTCTATAAATTTCTAGCAATAGTCTATGCATTGAACTCAGAGAGAAATATTGATGCGTATCACACTTAACTTCCTCCTCATGATAGAGTTCTACATGGACACTACACAGTATAAGCTCCCATTCATTCATCTTTCTATTATGTCTTTTTATATAATCCATGTCTTTTCCTCCTCTAAAAAGATACAATTTAAGAAGTGGCGGGGGGGGGGGGAGGAATTGTATAGAATTAAAGATCTAATCAATAGAGGAACCAACTGAAATAAAAGAACTGAAAATCAAACTGGGAGACACAGTTATGTCATTGTAACATTATAAGCTGGCTGGCTACTCTGTGAGTTGGAGTACTTGACTGTAGAGCCAGGCTTCAGGAGTTATTCATCACTGTGCTTCCTTGGAGAAAAACTAGCTTGTGTAGTCTTGGGCAAGCTGCACAGTCCTAGAGCACCCCCAGAAAGAGGGATTGGTAAACTGCTTTTGAATACTCTATACCTAGGAAAAACACTGACAAGGATTGTTACGCGTTTGAACTGACTGGAAGCACACAATTATTTATTATTAACACAAGAAACAGATTTTACTGAAAAGAACTAACACAAGGTAAGGGTCATTGTTTGAGGAAATGTGCTGCCAGATTAAAAAAAACATGCAAAGAATATTTGAAAATTATATGCATGCTTAGAATCAGAGAATAATTGAGTTGGAAAGCGTGTATAAGGCCATCGAATTCAACTCCCTGCTCAATGCAGGAATCCAAATCAAAACAGATCTGACAGATGGTTGAACCCAATTTTCTCTTGAATGCCTCTAAGATTCAAGTTCTCACCACCTCTTGAGGTAATTGGTTTTCTTGCCGTATTGCTCTAACAAATAGAAGCATACAGACCAGGCAAAAATGGCCCAGAAATTGATACAAATAACAGTTTAGTTAATCTTTCGGTGCAGTAGTTCCACTGGCAATTTGAACTGATATCTGTTCAGGCTTTTTTAAAATCGGGTTCAAGTCTCATGATATTTAATTTGGTCTCTGTGTTCACTGAATGGAAATCAGTTTATTTCTGGTGATTTAAACAAGTTTTGGAGTGTAAACTGATGAAATTGGTGACTTTTTTTTTCTTTAGGAGCTGTTTTTTTTGTTACCATTTGCCTTTTAAAGTTTTAAAAAAAGTGATACAGCGACAAATTGATGGCTCCACTCAGCCAAGAACATTACAAGGGAGTAACTGATGCATTGCTAAATAGTTCTGTTACAAATTAAGAGAGGGAGGGAGGGAGGGAGAATAGAAGCTGCGGTGGCAATGCTGCTGACATTAAGTAGGGGCATAATGTAAACTGATCGCACCATCCACATACGCTGAACCAAACTGATTTAAAACTATTTAAAATCAGTTACTTAAAAAAAAATCCCTGCTGGTCGGTTGAAAAAAAACAACAACCTTACTTTGGAGCCTAAATAAATCAATTTCACTAGTGCATTGTGTGCAGGAGAAATTATAATTCAATTTAAATAACACTTAAATCAATTTAACTGTAGTTCTTTTTGCCTGTGGGATGGTGCCCTTAGTGAAAAAGCCTCTGATCCTTTCTTGTCTCCAATCCACATTGGCAAATATGTGACAGACTCTGATAATATAGATGGCACCATAACACCATGAAACTCAAAATATTTAAGAAAATGTAACCTCTGTGCTGGAAAGGACAAAAGCTTAAGTTTCACCAGCCTACATGTGGTTTAAATGCCCCAAAAGGTGAGAATATGGACAGAGCGTAGTAAGGTAAATTAATAAAATACCTGGTCAGCCAACAGAATACAAGAATGAACTACAGTGGTGCCTCGCTAGACGATGTTAATCCGTTCCACGAAGATCGCTGTCTTGCGAAAACATCGTCTAGCGAAGCACGTTTTCCCATTGGAATGCATTGAAATCTCTTCAATGCGTTCCAAGGGAAAACTCAGTCGTCTTGCGAAAATCTCCCATAGGGAAACATCGTCTAGCGAACGCGGGTCCCCCGTCGGAATGCACTGACAGCTTTTGACCACTAGTCGGCGCATTCCTATGGGGAAACCTCATCGTCTAGCGAAAATTCCCCATAGGAGACCATCGTTTTGCGAAGCGCAGTAGCGATCGCAAAAAGCCATCGTCTAGCGATTTCCTCGTCCTGCGAGGCAATCGTCTAGCGAGGCACCACTGTATTGTTATTCTCTCTAATCATGGGGAAAAATGAAAAACTAATGAATAAACATCAAGAACAGATATTCTATGATATTGAAAATACCCGCACAAGCTGTTTACAAGCAGCTGACTACAGCAAGTGTGGGCAGTGGCAACAATGGACAAATTAGCAGGGAATCTAC
This sequence comes from Intellagama lesueurii, assembly GCA_037013535.1. Lineage (NCBI taxonomy): Eukaryota > Metazoa > Chordata > Lepidosauria > Squamata > Agamidae > Intellagama > Intellagama lesueurii. The sequence continues at coordinate 37,276,434 of JBAJHW010000001.1, read as the reverse complement.
AAATGACAACAAAGAAAGAAACAAAAGATGAATTCATTGAACAATGGTTCCCTTTTATTGAGCATGTGCTAACATATGGACAGATAACAACTTTAATAGAATATAATTTTTTTGGACTAACATACTGTAGCTGAGAGAAAGAGAGAGAGAGTTTTCTCCTGTAAATATAAAGATCTTAGAAATGTGAGCACCTCTGAAGTAAAATAAAGCTTGGCTATGTTGATATTTGTATAAAAAGGATGAGTCCAGTTTTTGTATTGATTAAGAATGTGAAAGATATAATCGGTACTTCATAAAGATATGCAGTTTACAGTGTAAGAAATAAAAGCATCTACTGACCCAAAAAAGGGTTATTACTACCTAATATTGATATACTTTCCCCCCATATATCCAATCTGTAGATTGTAGAAGAGTTCTCTCGATAAAATTTATGATTTAGTCTCTATCCTAAACAGTAAATGTAGGTTGATGGATGCTGCCATTGTTGTTGATCACCCTTTACTTAGTGCCCATATTGTGTGTCCTGTGCTAAATATGACTGTGTCCAAATGTTTTTGTGGCTTGTAGATCAAAAGTGAAGCGAGAATACACTTTGATAAGAAGTAGTGAGAATGATGATGGGGAGTAATGCTTGTTTAATGTTAAGAGGTAGACAGTTTTCCTGCAAGCATGTGTAGAATAATAGTAGATAGTAGAAAATAAGAAGATTGAACACAAGATGGCTGAATAAATTATTGATTTTGCAAGAACTGCACTGGGCTGCTAATGATACGGCTTTTTGGAGGTTGCTAATTCATAGGTTCATCATAAGTTTAAATCACCTTGACAGCACGTAACAACAACAGAGTGATAGTGAGACATGACAGACTTTGCCCATTGAGTTCAGCTCTTTTCTCTGCTGCTTCAAGTGCTATTCTGCTGCAACAGTTGGGTGGCTCACTTCTCAAAGTGCTTCAGAACAAGGAATGGTGTGGGGGTTCCAATGGAAAATAAATGAAGGGTTAAGAATAAACTGGTTCTTGAGTGATCTTTATTTTGTGTAGCAGCTGAAAATGGCATCAAGCCAGATATGACAGCTCACCTGCTTGCCTTGAACAACAGATTTGTTAACGTTGAAGGAGAAATAAGCTGAAAAATCTATTCTTGAATTATAACTTGTTCTGTGAAGCACCTGTATATGCTAGCCCAAAAATGTGGAAGAACTGGAGGTTTTGAATTTGTGACACAGAGTTTTGTTTTTGAGAGGGGACATCCTTGTCTAAAGCTTGTGCTAGTCTTTATCATTCATTCTGGGAAATATGGGAGGCCTCCATTATGTTTTAGTGCTAAAGAAGATATTGTGACTTCAGAGTGTGCTACAACTATGTTGTTGATGAATTGTCCTTCAACTGGTAGATGATGTGAAAAATATTATTGGGAACATGACCTGCTGTTTGGGCCAGTCTGCCTTGGCTCTCCAGCTTAGGGCCTTCACTTGGTGATTCTGACTTTAGAGCAGTAGTTGCAACCTTGTGTCCCCAGATGTTTCTGGACTAAAACTCCCAGAAGTCTTTACCATTAATAGCACAGACCAGGATATATGGGAATTATAGCCCAAGAACATCTGGGAACCTAAGCTTGGGAACCACTGTTCTAGAGCAGTGATTTTCAACCTGGGGTACATGTATCCCCAAGGGTACAAACCAGGACATTTAGGGGTACACAGAAAATTTTGAATAATGGCAGAAGAAGGCACATACATCAACAGTGTAAGATAAGATACAAGTCAAAAGTTGTGTAATTAATTGAACTTTGGGATGAGTGGCGAAGTACGTTTTCTTTGTTTTTGTTTTTAGTTAATATAACAAAAAAGAAAAAGACAACAATCAAACATAAACTACATAAACGACTTTCTTTGTAATTTAACCTTGAGAAAGGCCCTGTTCCTTTGCTTTGTTATTTTGGCGAATGCTGTGGAGCTCCTCCCTAAACAAAGTGTTGTGAACACGCCATTACAGTGCACATGCTTGGCATGTCTTGTAGGCTCAGATTTCACTCTCCTCCACTTCGCAAACATTTTAGTGCTGTTGCACCTGTATCTATATGTATATATATAAGTGGGCATCTCAGTCAGTCCTGTGAGCAGTAGTCCATGAGTGAGTTCTTCCAGGCCTTCTGTGATATATTTACTTGAATTCATTGTATCTTTTGAGTTTTTAATATATGCACTGTTTCTTCACTGTATTATTTCATTGCTTTTTAATCCTATTATTGGACTATTTATTTGCAGTTATAACATATAAATTTGAAATAACAGCAGCTATATTAATTGCAAACATTTTGCTAATATGAAGTGTACAATTTATAGAAAAGGGCTGCCAGGGGGTACACAAGTGTCAAAAGGTAGGGAACCGCTGTTCCGGAGCATCCCTTTGCTCCATAGCAGCTGACAATCTATCCTGAAGGGTTCTTAGGTCTAAAGACAATGTTGCTGAAATGTATTTCTGACTGTGCCTCTCTGCTTTTACAGCAAAGTTCAGGCTCGCAGGGCTTTCTCTGCATACCTACATCGTGTCCAGCTGCGGCTAATGAAAGAGGCTGGAGATCAGGTCCATAATCCTGCCTGGGCTGCCAAGGAGGATGAGCAAATGGTAAGAATTGTGCTACTTTCCAAGCTCTTTTCAGGGAGGAATCCAGCTGATCCTACTCAGCATTCCTGAATCAGGAATGCTGTTTGAAGCTGATTCCCATCAGCTACAGTTGTGCAAGAATGCTAAATACTGTTAACTGTTGCAAGACTAACTCATCCTGCTGCTGTTACTCAAATGATTTGAGACCTCTCTTTGGACCAGCGTGTGTGGTTGCTTCCCAAAGCAAGTACGAGTAGTAAGGAGTGTTTGGATTCTACAGGAGACAAACCCAGCCAAATAGGGCATGGTTCAAATGAGAGCTGTTTCTAGCTTCCACCTTCTTTTCACATAAATTCCCCTATTCTCACATCTTAAATTGTTCATACAGAATTTGGTTTCTAGACATGACTTTGTGTTGTCTGCTGACTCCCCGGACACTAGCTGAACCACTGTGCTGTATAAGAAGCAGCTGCCTTGCAGCATTTAACGAAGTCTGTCCACATTTCTAGTATTTGTCCTCAGCTAGCAGTTTTCTTAGCCTGAATGGAGACTGTGAGAACAGGCTATGAGGAACGAGCCAGTCTAGCTCATAGATTAAAAACCTTATGTCAGGAATTGGGAATAATCAGTTTGCCTCAGTGGAAAATGTTACCCTGCTCTTTCCAAGTGGAAAATTGAAACTGGCTCTGTGAGAGCTGCTTTGTCTGCTATTCTGTGAAAAATAATGTTTAAAATAACAGATCAAACCAACCTAATATAATACTAGTGAGAGGCAAGCTGTGAAATTCAACGCTTTGGCTATGAAGTAGTTCATTTGCATGTTTAGTAGGGCACCTAACCAAAAGTAAATCCAGACTGGAGACAGATTGTGTTTGAAACTAAACACTCACAGCTAACTTCTTGCTTGACTGCTCTCTTTTCAGGGAGGGCTATTTTCTGTACCATTGACTGGTGAAATAGTGGAAGGGGGTGGTGTGGTTTTCTACCCAGAGCTGATACAAAGTATGAGGCATAGAGAGTGTAATCAGAGATGTTGCCAGAGTTACATAATGGTGACAAGAGTATATGTAGTCAGAACATCATGTAAAATTGTGCCACACAGCAGCTGGAACCTCTAAACTTAATTCTGGGCACCTGTTCGCCCATGGGTTCACTCTTTTTTTCTTTTCTTTCTTTTTTTTTGACACTTTTGCAAGACAATTCCTATTATTCCAGGCACTTCTTCAATACTGTTTCTTAGAGTGAAAAATAAGAAGGTAGCTTTACTTGTTTTCTTTGCTCTCCATGGTAGGAGCTGGTGGTTCGCTTTTTGAAGCGAGCAGCTAGCAATCTTCAACAGTCTTTGAGAATGCTGCTCCCAAGTCGGCGCTTAGCCCTGTTTGACCGTAGACGTATCTTGGCTCACCAACTGGGTGAATTCATAATCTGTTATAACAGGGTGAGTATGGGTTATGACAACTGCATTCTAGAGCAGGAGAGGATTAATGTAAATTTATTTGTTTATTTATTTGTTTGCTTGTTTGATTATTTATCATGCACAATTAGGGTGGCAAACAGATCAGAATAACAGAGACAACCTTAATAACAACCACATAATCGATAACCATGAGATGTAATAACAAAAGATAAAATACCTAGTAAAAATATAGGCTATAAAAGATTAAAAATATTAAATGCAATACATGTAGGCATCCTTCAGTCTCGAGAGACTATGGTAACATGCTCTGAATAGAGGTCTTGGAACAGCGTCTAGTGTGGCTGAGAAGGCCAATTCGAGAGTGACAATCCCTTCCACACTGAAGACAAATACAATCTGTCCCCTGTCCAACTCCCTGATTTTGCTGGTTTTGGGACTGCCTCTTTGCCTCGGCCTGCTGAATGAGTGTCTCTTCAAATTGGGAGAGGCCATGATGCACCGCCTGCCTCCAGGCTGAACGCTCAGATGTCAAGGTTTCCCATCTGTTGAGGTCCATTCCTAAGGCCTTCAGATCCCGCTTGCAGATATCCTTGTATCGCAGCTGTGGTCTCCCTCTGGGGCGATTTCCCTGCACTAATTCTCCATACAGGAGATCTTTTGGAATCCGACCGTCAGTCATTCTCACGACATGCCCGAGCCAATGTAGACATCGCTGTTTCAGTAATGTATACATGCTAAAAATTCCAGCTCGTTCTAGGACTACTCTGTTTGGAACTTTGTCCTGCCAGGTGATACCAAAAATGCGTTGGAGACCATGCATATGGAACGTGTTCAGCTTCCTTTCCTGCCATGCACAAAGGGTCCAGGACTCACTGCAGTAAAGGAGTGTACTCAGGACACAGGCTCTATAGACCTATAAAGCTCTATAAATGCAATAAAGATGGCGAAAACAGGGCAGGTGCATAAACAGGAGGGTGGGGGAAGCCCCATCAATAGGCAAGATTACTCTGGGGTAAGGAAAATGACTCTTGGTTGTTGATTACTCTTGTGGGAAAAGCCAGGTCTTAACTTCTGTCCTGAAACCAAGGAAGGAAGGGACTAATTGTACCACAGGTGGGAGCAAGTTCCAAAGTGATGGAATGACCACTGAGAAGGCTCAGCTTTTGAGTGGCAGATTTTTGTGCCTCCCTTGGGATTGCTTCCTGCAACATCCCAGTGTATGAGATACAGGTGGAACAGGTAGACATTCTGAGGGACAGGCGCTCAGACAGGTAGCAAGGCCCTAAACTAGGGGTCTCCAAACTTTTCACACGGAGGGCCACATAATAGATTTGCAATATTTTCAAGGGCTGAAGGAACGCGCATGCACGGGCACGCACGCACTCCCGTCCACCCTCATGCGTGCAGGCCCACCCACCTGCACGCACATACGCACGCACTCCCCCCACCCACACTCCCGCCCACCTACTCCTGCACGCATGCACGCACTCCCGCCTGCACTCCCACCCACCCACCCACACGCACTCCCACCTGCCCACCTGTTTGCCCGCACGCCCACATGCACTCCCGCACGCCCACATGCACACCCGCCTGCCTGCACTCATGCGCGCATGCCTGCACGCGCACACGGATGGGCCAGATAAAAAGGCCAGGCGGGCCGGATGTCGCATGCGGGCCGTACTTTGGAGACCCCTGCCCTAAACCATTAAGGGCTTTAAATGCTAACATAAGTACAATGAACTTGGCCCATAAGCATATAGGCAGCCAGTGCAGATGCGCCAGGGCAGGTGAAATTTGATTGAATTGTGATGTTCCAGAAACCAGCCTAACCACTGCATTCTGCACTTGCTGCAGCTTCCAAACTGCCTTCAAAGGCAGCACAACACAAAGAGTGTTTCAATAATCTATTCTCAAGATTACAAGCTCATGGACCAATGTTATTAGGGACTTCATGTCAAGATAGGGGTCAAGGTGTGCGATCTGCCTCAGATTGGAGGGCAGACCTGGCCATGCCTGAGATCTGATTTTCCATTGAGAGAGCTGGCTCTCAAAGCATTCCCAGATTTTGCACCTGATTCTTCCAGGAGAGAGTGACCCCATCAAGACCAGGTAAACAGCCATCTAATTGGTCAGGAGTTCCCAACAACAACAGGACCTCTGTCTTGTCAGGATTCAACTTCAGCCTGTTAGCCCTTGTCCAGTCCTTGTCCAGTCCATGACAATGGCCAGGCAGCGCTCCAGGGTCTGCACAGCTTCCACCACTGAAGAGGAGGAGGAGAGATAGAGCTGGATGTCTTCAGCATACTGATGACCAAGGTTCCCTCTAAGCTGGGCGTGCGCAGGGGCACGCACGACTCTGCCTCCCTCCACATAGCTCTCTTCCTTCTCTGTGCAGCTCTCTTCCTCCTCCACTCAGTGATCACGTTCAGCCCCTTTGGTTGCACATGAAAATTAGAGGGTACGTTGCTAATGATAGCGAATTCCAAAACTGCAGATGATCTCTCCCAGCAGTCTTGTATAGATGTTGAACAGCATAGGAGAGATGATCGATCAACCCCTGTGAGACACCACATTGCAATAAATTATCTAGAAGTCAGTGTTTCTTGCTTTTGTGGCTCCCAGTGCAAGTCCATATGTTGCAAAAAAAAAAAGTGGAAAAAGCAAAAGCATGAATCATCCCCAGCCTCCTGCTATAATAATCTATCTTAATTTCTTTCCATGTTACTTGTATGTAATTCTTGAGTCCTGGTTGACTTCTGGATCTCACATATCAAGTCTGTTTCAGAAGTGTTCACTTTCCAGCTTCTTTGTAGGAACCTGTGTTTGAATCAGTCCTGATTGTAATGGTTTAAGAGGTATCACCGAGCACTAAATAGACAACTCAAAAAATCTGCAGAAGATTTATCATGTTTTGGCGCAGGCAAAAGAGATGCTGTGTTGGAAGCAGGGTTCTGAGCTGGCTGCATAACAAGGATGAATGCTGATGGTTTTTCCCCCTAGATCTGGTTCTGATAATCTCTGAAAACCTTGATAATAAGAATAAAACATTAATAGGAAATTTATTGTAGTGGGCTTTTGCAAAGTGAGCAATTAGAATACAACTACATGGACAAATTATCCCAGTCTAGATTGTGCTAAACAGTTGCTTTGAGTTGTGGCATGTCACTTGGGGTGATCTTTGCATCCACACCTCAAGCAACCCTGTTTAGCATGATCAAGGCTTCTTTTTCGCTAAATGGAAAACTTCTCATTTCTCAAGATTGTTAAATGGCTTAGGCAAAGCAAGGAGGAGAAAGCCACATTATGATCTTGAGAAATGTGGAGCTTTCTCTTTAAATCTTGCTTCCCCCTTTAGGGGGAAAGGAGAAGTTTTGCTTAATTGTTGCAAACTGACACAGTGCATCAGTAATGCTTTGAGAGGGCTTTTTAAAAAGCCTTTTCAAAGCATTGCTGATATGTTAGCAGCAACTCAGCAGCCCAGAATCACTGTCCACGTGGAGGGCCTCATATCAGTTCTGCAGTTTGCTTCTTGATGATTCTGCTTCTCTGAGCCACATTCCTCCAAGAACTTGCCTCTTGCACTAAGTATTCTTCCTCTCTGCAGGCATTCCCTCTCTGTTGCTCTTCCAGGACATTTCGCTGCTTAGCTGTATCCAGAAACATTTCATTTTCCCTGATGAGCCAAAGTATGGAGACCCAAGCCCCACACTGCTATAGTTTGTCCTCCAGAACAGTGGTCGTCAACCCCCGGTCTGCGGCCCATTGCCGGTCCGTGGCTTGAGCCCGACCGGGCCGCGAAGACAGACCTCCCGCCGCACTCCCCTCCCCACAGCTGCTTTGCGCGCGCGCATGCCAGCGCCGCCGTGAGCGCTCCCTCACCCCTTCACGCAAGCGCCCGTGCGCGCAAAGCATCTGTGGGGAGGGGAGTGCGGGGGGGGCAGGAGGTCTGCCTTTGCGGCCTGGCGGGGGGTGGGGTGGATAAGAGCCGGGAGGAAGGGAAGAGCCGGGTGCTCTGGCTGCTCTCCTCCCGCCGGCGGCGGCGGCGACAGGGGTGGGTTGGCAAGAGCCGGGAGGAAGGGAAGAGCCGGGTGCTCCGGCTGCTCTCCTCCTGGCGGGCTCCAAGGAGGCTGGGGTAGGCGCTCCTCGCTGCCTTCAGCAGGCCGATGCCGCCACTGGTGCCTCCAGCTCCGGAACCGACACCAGTGGCTGCATTTGAATTTCCCGCGGAGGGCGGCGAGGAGTAAAATAAAAAATGTTTAGTAAAATAAAATTTAAAAAAAGACTCCCAGGCTTCCGTCGCCACCGCTGGCATGCACTCCCTCACCCCTTCAAGCATGCGCCCGCGCGCAGGGTTGGGTGCGCGGGTGGGCAGGTGCTCCTGCGCATGCGCGAAGTGGTGAGGGAACGCGCGTGCGCCTATGGCGCGCGCGCTCCCCAACCACTTCGCGCGTGCGTCGGAGAGCGCAAGCGCGAAGGGCCGCCCCACCTCCCTCAGAGGCTCCGCCGGTCCGCACTACAGAAAAGGTTGGGGGACGCTGCTCTAGAAGTTGTCAGTCAGCTTGTAATTGTTGCAGATGTAGACTCTTAGATCCTGAGGCAGGAAAACAAACATTCCACAGGTGTTGCAAGTCTTGCATATGGTGCTTTGACATTCATGTATTTTGTCTTGTGCAGGTAGTGGGGAAGTAATCCTGGCCTCCCCACCAACTCGCCTGTTAAACACCCACACAGATCCTCCCTGTTTACTCTTCATGTTCACAAGCACTCATTACAACTTCCCAGGGACTCTGAGTACAGCTGTTAGTCTGAGAGTGTTCTCTGTACCTCATAGCTCAGTCCTTGAAGCCCTTGTTTATAGACATAATTGATGAATTCACCACTCCAATGTAGCAGAGATCATTTTCCAACATTTGGAATCTCCGTAATTTACACAGGCTGGAAGAGCTTCTTTTAACCTTAATGTTTAGCTTTGATTAATCAGAGGATGCTAAACAAATGAAATAGATGAACAACCTTACCTGTGAATGGCATGGATAAATTTCAGAGTGGAACAACTCCTCACCCCTCTGTCTGTTGACAAAACTACATATTTAACCATACTGGGAGATGGATTGAATAATGAATTGATTTTTGTTATATTGAGAGTTAGTACACAAAATCTGCACAGTATTGAAGAATCTAGATATTTGAGGTACTTTTCAAAGTACTAGAATTATTTCTCACAATAATAATTATTTGTGAATTCTTATTATGAAGACACACAATAGATAGCAAGTCAGCTTACAATATATGCTTTTTTTTTTGAATGAAAGCAGATTTTGTTAGGATTTTTAAAATAAACCTTTAAGCTATTAAGAGTCTTGAACCACAGAGACTTTTATTTGGTCCTAGCACAGGCTTATTTCACTTAGCTGTCATAACTATGAATATATTTTGAATACAGAGGTTTTGAATAAAGGCTTCTTGCCTTGAGCAAGATAAGTAAAGCCCAGCTCAGGACTCAAGTTTCTTAACTGTGGTGGCAAAGAGCAGTGAAATTCTAAAGCAAAATGTATACTTTTCACTCTTACCAGTGGGAGGCAAGCTTTTTAAAGTATCTTGGGCTATGTGATCTAATAGATAGTGTCTTGAAGTCTTTGGTGTGCAAGAAACGCTTCTAGATGGTATCACATAATACAGTCATGACCAAAAATATTGGCACCCTTGCAATTCTGTCAGAAAATGCAACCCTTCTCTCAGAAAATGGTTGCACTTGCAAATGTTTTGGTACTCACATGTTCATTTCTTTGGTTTGTGTTGGAACAACACACACACACACACACACACACAAAAACAGAGAAGAAAAGTCAAATCTGATACAATCCCACATAGTAGGCATCCTTCAGTCTCGGAGACTATGGTAACGTGCTCTGAATTAGAGGTCTTGGAACAGCGTCTAGTGTGGCTGAGAAGGCCAATTCGAGAGTGACAATCCCTTCCACACTGAAGACAAATACAATCTGTCCCCTGTCCAGCTCCCTGATTTTGCTGGTTTTGGGACTGCCTCTTTGCCTCAGCCTGCTGAACAAGTGTCTCTTCAAATTGGGAGAGGCCATGATGCACTGCCTGCCTCCAGGCTGAACGCTCAGATGTCAAGGTTTCCCATCTGTTGAGGTACATTCCTAAGGCCTTCAGATCCTGCTTGCAGATATCCTTGTATCGCAGCTGTGGTCTCCCTCTGGGGCGCTTTCCCTGTACTAATTCTCTATACAGGAGATCTTTTGGAATCCGACCGTCAGTCATTCTCATGACATGCCCGAGCCAACGTAGACGTCGCTGTTTCAGTAATGTATACATGCTAAAAATTCCAGCTCATTCTAGGACTACTCTGTTTGGAACTTTGTCCTGCCAGGTGATACCAAAAATGCGTCGGAGACAATGCATATGGAACGTGTTCAGCCTCCTCTCCTGCCATGCACAAAGGGTCCAGGACTCACTGCAGTACAGGAGTGTACTCAGGACACAGGCTCTATAGACCTGGATCTTGGTATATGCCGTCAGCTTCTTATTAAGCCATAGTCTCTTTGTGAGTTTAGAGAACATGGTAGCTGCTTTGCCAATGCGTTTATCCAGCTCGACATCTAGGGAGAGAGTGTCAGAGATTGTTGAGCCAACGTACACAAAGTCATGAACAACCTCCAGTTCTTGTGTAGAGATAATAATAGAGGGAGGTGAGTCCACACCCTGGGCCATGACTTGTGTTTTCTTCAGGCTGATTGTTAATCCAAAATCTTGGCAGCCCTTACTAAAACGATTCATAAGTTGTTGGAGTTCTTCAGCAGAATGGGCAACAACAGCTGCATCATGGGCGAAGAGGAAGTCCCGCATGCATTTCAGCTGGACTTTGGTCTTCGCTCTCAATTTAGAGAGATTAAAGAGCTTTCCATCTTATCTAGTCTGGAGATAGACACCTTCTGTTGCAGTTCCAAAGGCGTGCTTCAGCATGACAGCAAAAAAGATCCCAAACAGGGTCGGCGTGAGGACACAGCCCTGTTTCGCTCCACTTTGGATGTCAAAGGGATCTGATGTTGAGCCATCAAAAACTACAGTGCCCTTCATTTCCTCATGAAAGGACCTGATGATGTTAAGGAGTCGAGGTGGACATCCAGTCTTGGGAAGTATTTTAAAAAGTACAATCCCACACAGAAACCCAAAAATGCACTGGCCAAAATTATTGGCACCCTTAACTTAATATTTGGTAGCACCCCCTTTGGAAAAAATAACTGTAATCAATTGCTTCCTGTAACCATGAATGAGTTTCTTACACCTCTCTACTGGAATTTTGGACCACTCTTCTTTTGCAAACTGCTCCAGGGCCTTCAGATTTGAAGGATGCCTTCTCCCAACTGCTGTTTTGAGATCACTCCACAGGTGTTCTATGGGATTCAGATCTGGACTCATTGCTGGCCATTTCAGAACTCTCCAACACTTTGTTTGTAACTGTTTCTGAGTGCCTTTTGAGTGCATTGTCCTGCTGGAAGACCCATGACCTCTGGTGGAGATGCAGCTTTCTGACACTGGCCACTACGTTGCGCCCCAAAATTCTTTGGTAATCATCAGATTTCATGATACCGTTCACACAGTCAAGGCATCCAGTGCCAGAATCAGCAAAGCAACCTCAAAACATCTTCGAACCTCCACCATGTTTGACTATAGGGACTGTGTTCTTTTCTTTGAATGCTTCATTTCTTTTTCTGTAAACAGTGCCATGATGTCCTTGACCAAAAAGCTCTACTTTTGTCTCATCTGTCCACAGTACGTTCTCTCTGAAGGATTGTGGTTTGGTCACATAAGTTTTCGCATACTCCAGTCTTGCTTTTTTATGCCTTTGTGTCAGCAATGGTGTCCTCCTGGGTCTCCTACCATAGCGTTCCTTTTCATTCAGATGGCGACGGATAGTGCGAGCTGACACTGTTGTACCCTGTGTCTGCAGATCAGCTTGAATTTGTTGGGAAGTTAATCTGGGTTCTGTATCCACCATTCGAACAACCCTTCGTTGTAATTTTTCAGTAATTTTGCTCTTCTGTCCACGTCCAGGGAGGTTAGCTACAGTGCCATGGGCTGTAAACCTCTTGATGATATTGCGCACAGTGGACACAGGAACATTAAGCTCTCTGGAGAGATTCTCTCTCCCTTGAGATTCTTGATGTTTTTCTACAATTTTTTCTCTCAAATCCACAGACAACTCTTTACACTTCATTCTTTTCTCCATGCTCAGTGTCACACCCAACACAAAGGTTAAGTTAACTTTTCTCCGTCTTAACTGGTTGCAAGTGTGATTACTATATTGCCCACACCTCTTACTTGCGACAGGTGTGTCTAAATAGAAATTAAAGGAGCATCATATGCTTGAAAAGCAATTATTTCTCACAGTGTAGACAGGGTGCCAATAATTTTGGCCAGTGCATTTTTGGGTTTCTGTGTGGGATTGTATCAGATTTGACTTCTCTGTGTTTTTGTGTTGTTCCAACGCAAACCAAAGAAATGAACATGTGAGTACCAAAACATTTGCAAGTGCAACCATTTTCTGAGAGAAGGGTTGCATTTTCTGACAGAATTGCAAGGGTGCCAATATTTTTGGCCATGACTGTATATAGACTTTCTGCGGTCTCATTTAAAATGTGTTTCTGGTCTTCATTCCTTCAGAGAAAAACTTGAAAATGTTGCTGTGTTGCTCGTAGTCACCCTGTATTGATCTCTCTAGTCCAGGGTCAGGAATGAGGCTTAATAGAGTCCCCAGTGTAACTTAAGTTTCACATGTACGGACTGGACCTAATGTGCCACCTTCTCAGTACTTCATCTGGAAGCTTCCTAAACATCATGTAATATATGTGTAAGTAGACTGGTTTTCAGGAAAACTTTACTGTTGCTTATTTGCAGGAAACTGATCAAATGGCTCAGAAGAAATTAGCAAAGAAACAGGAGGAGGAGGAAGAAGGTGTGGATGTTGAAGACTTTCGTAAGTTTGTTACTATGGCAAGGTATGAACTAAATTTACATGTTTTGTTAGTGCAAAGGTGATTCTGCCTTTCTAGCCCTTTTCATACCTTCACTTGCAAGGATGGTGGAAGAGTGACCTGTGCCTTCCTTTCTGTTCAGTGGAAAATGTGAAAGGCGTTTCTGATCTGTCCATTTCCTCCTGATCATGCAGGGCTCCTCATTGTGTGAAAGAGCCTGGGTGGCTTATGTAAAACAGCCTGTGTGAACACACCATAATTGTATATGCATGAAGACCTCTATGACACCTTCCACTGAATGTGCAGAATTTGGGACCCATGATGTAATAATTGATTCTGCCTCTCCTTTAGTACTTAGAGAACAGTACTTTTGTCATTATATCGAGCAGTCTCAAGTAGCAAGATGGCCTTAAATGGTCTAGCTTGCACTAATTGGCTAAGTATGATTTTCTTCAGCTAATTCAAGTGTACTTCCATAATTGTAGGTGCACAGATATAGCCATTCACACATTATCTAGCCATCATCTTTGTCTATTGGTCTTGACTTTACCTGGAATACATTTGGGCAAGTCAGAAGTATGCATCATGATTTGTTCTTGCAAAACACAGAAACCCTTCTTAGAAAAAGATTCAAAATCTAGCCAAGGCCAAGAGCCATGCCATTTCATTGACATATAAATTGTGCTGGATTAACATATGTGCCAAACTGTAGTTGGATATGTTTCACTTATTTGATCATACCATTTTGCCAGAGTTTGCTGTTGTCAAGTAACTTTCAAGCTCTGGGGAGAAGGAACAAATCTTGAGATACAGTTTTCGAAATTATGTTGACAAAATAGTGGTTTTTGTCTTATTTACCAGTATTTTGCAATTAGTTTTTAAATTAGTTATCTGTCCATGAGAGAGTGAACGAGAGTGCATAAATGTTACTCCCAGTGGTAAAAATTTAATTCTTAAACTTGTATCCAAAATGAGTTTGGAATGGTTTTATGTGGCCCAGCTCTAATTTAGTAATTTCTCACTGCTTCTGATTGCAATGTTTTAGGTTAACTAGAGACTCAGAGTTAACAGGTCTCAGAGTGCTTAACTGACTGAGGCTAGTTGTCAACTTTGCCTCCAATGGCAGCCTTAAATGAATAACTTGAATTCCTCATGATCAGCAGTTCAAAACCATTGCATTATGGCTTCTTTATTTGCCATGTTTCAGACTATTATGCAGGAAGATAATTAGAATGCAGGAAGTCAGTGTGTTTTTCTTCAGGCATGCCAGGAAAGACTTGCTCTATTTTTTGGCTTCAAAAGATATTTAACTTTGTGGATTTGCTTGCTTTTATGCTCTGCCCCTAGCTGGTAATAAAAATCATAGTTGTCATTTGACAGAGACAAATAGAAATCGGTATACTGCATTGTAGATAGGAAAACTACCTTCACATTGACTTTCTCCTTGTTTTCCCACACAATGACAAAATTGATATTGAAGTATAGCTCTAGAGAATTAGCAACTGGATGATAAGCAAAGATCTCAGGTGTTACAAAGACCTTGGCCATTGGGCTAGAATTTTTAATACTAATATTATCAAAAGGCATATGCAGTATTTCTGTGACTCCACCAAGATTGTTAACTTTTACATTTAAAAAAAAATTATTAAGGCAGCACTTTTTCTGGGGGAGCGGGATGCAAGGGGGAGTTACTACTATGGTTGCCTTTGTCTGTGTTTCTTGATGACCAAAGTTCCTTAAACCCAATATTCAGTGTCATTCAGTAATTTCCTTACAACAAGTATTAGTTCAGTTTCCATTTCCTACGCATTTCTCCCCTTCTATTCTATTTTCTCTCACTGATGCTTCTCAGTACTCATCTCAGTGTATCCATTGTAGTTGTGCCCCTAAATGTCAAACATTTTCCTGTTTCTTTCTCCCTTCTTACCTTAGTGAAAGTGATCTGGAGGAGGTGTTGACATTTTACACACACAAGAATAAATCAGCAAGTGTCTTCCTGGGAACAAACTCTGGAGCTACAAAACTCAATAATAGTCAGGTGGAAATTAAGGCCAAAGGAGGTGAGTATGTCTTTTCCTCACAGTGCAGAGAAAAACTTGAACAAATGAAGTCCTGTGAACTAAAACATCTTAATCTTTAAATTGCCTCAAGACTCCCTGATTTTGTTTTAACACATTAACATGGTTACCTGCTTGTGCATAACTTAGTATCTGGAAATATCAAACTGGTTTGGATCAGTCTGATAAACTGAATTTTTCTCAGATTTCAAACTTCCTTTCAGATGATTCAGAAATCAGAGAAAAAGCTGAAAAACAGGAACTTCAAAATCCAGTAGAGAAGAATAATGTGCCTCAGGAGCTGAGAAGTGACCAGCCTAAAGAATCCAAACTGTCAAGTAAGTGAGAGAATTAGAAGATAACTCAATTTAGATAGGGAAAAGGTGCTAAGTGTTAATTTGTTAGCTGCCAAGAACAGCTAGATACCTCCTTCGTGGTATGGATTTTATGTAAAATAAAGCTGCTTGTACAAATTGGAATGTCACTTCCTGAAATGGCAATTAGCCTGCCTTTAGCTATTTTGTTATTGACTCAAGGCAACCAGAAGGATCATGTTTGGCTACTATCTGTTCAAGTTAATTTCAATTATTTCCTCCTGAAAAACAACTGAAACAATAACATAATCCAGACTTGTTGTTAAATAGATAATTTTTTTGGAAATTTAGATTTTTTTTATTTGGGCTATTTTTGTCTCTTATATATGATATTTAAATCTTTCTCTTTGTGTACGATTAAAATACATCTGCTAATATTAATTGTTGTTGGCTTTCCTGTGATTTTCATTATATATATCTGTCTGTGTGCACGTACACATGTGTTCTGTGACTGTCAGCTTTCTGTTTCTCATCAGAATGATATATCTTTGTTTATTTCTAATTTTTTAAGATCCTGTTTCTGTTTTTTTGATCCTTGCCAATTACTTAAATGTTAGGGTCTAATGAATTCAAATGTACTTGGTTTCATCAGTCACAATCAGCCATTCTGTCATCTGTAAAGAATCTTAACCTGCAGTTAAAAGCGATGGTTCTTTGAAGGGAGTTTATTATGGTAATTTTGATGAGTAGAATAAATAAATGCATTAGTCCAGTGAAAGATACTGTAGTTCTTACGAGTATTGAAAGAAACACATTATCTCACTTGGACAGAACTTCCAGTGTCACATACTATGCTATTCTGATATACAGAAATGGATATAAATGTTTATTATTTATATCATTTGCACACTAAAATTTCTCCCAATGCATGACCCAAGGCTTCTTACAAAAGTGATTTCTATAAATTGAATACTAAAAGGTAGTTAAACCTAAGCTAGAATCCTATTGCCAAATTTTGCTTGTTTAAAAGAAGTCATGAAAGTCTTTGTGGCCAATTGCTATTCATTAATAAGCAGCTGGTTCCATGCCCATTTGTCTCTGCAGTCTATTCTGTTAGCAAATGCTTGACCAAAGAGGAGAACATTTTTTATTTTTTTTATTGTATTTTTTCTACTTTTCTACCCATTGTAACCAGAGTGATTTATTACAATGTATTCAATTCATTTAATCTTGTTTTGTACTCTCTAACATAATATTAATCTAATCTATTCTACTTAAATCGGTGTAGATTTCATCCAGGTGTAAAGAGGTTCCCATTTATTATTATCCAGTCTATCATTTAGTGCAGAGGTCCCCAACCTCCGGTCCGTGGCCGGTGCCGGTCCGTGGCCTGAGCCGGACCGGGCCGCGAAGACAGACCTCCCGCCCCACCCCCCCGCACGCACTCACTCCCGCACAGCCTATTTGCGCCTGCGCACGCGCTCCAGCGCGCCCGTGCGAGCACCGCACCGCCGTTTGCGCATGCACATGAGCGCGCACGTGCCTGCACAAGCACCGCGCCGCCATTTGCGGATGCGCACGAGCGCGCACGCGCCTGCACGAGCGCTGCGCCGCCGTTCGTGCATGTGAATGAGCACAGGGGGTGCCCCGCCTTCCCCAGCTGGTCCGTGGGGTGAAAAAGGTTTGGGGACCCCTGATTTAGTGTATCTGTCAAAATATCCATTTCTGCTAGTTCAAAGAGGAGAATATTTGCCTGCTAGCCAATGGTGGAGGAGGCAACTTAGCTTTCTGTGAGAGGGTGCTCTTTATCTTAGGATCAACCACCAAAAAGGCCCTCTTTGTCCCGAAGATCTTGAAATATGGGGAGGCTCATATGGGGACATGTGGCCCTTCTCAGAGCTGGATCCAAGTTGTATAAAACTCTATAGGCCATAACCATCATTGCAGTGGCCCAGCTCTAATTTAGTAACTTCTCACTGCTTCTGATTGTAATGTTTTAGGTTAACTAGAGACTCAGAGTTAACAGGTCTCAGAGTGCTTAACTGACTGAGGCTAGTTGTCAACTTTGCCTCCAATGGCAAATAGACTGTTAGCCAACATAGCTGTTGTACAACTTTTATAGTTTTGAAAATTAGTCAAGAATATATACATTACCATTAGGGTCTAATGTTTTTACTTATTGTTTAGGAGTTTACCACAATATACTAGGATAAATGACTAAAAACAATAATATCCCTTAAAATATTATTCATAAAGTTAGTAAAAATAATTCATTGGAAAGCTGGTGTAACTGGTAGGATTAACAATCAGAAAAATGCCTAGGTAAACAGTTCCTTCCTTCCTTCCATTTATATACCGCCCATCTAGTGCCAAGCCACTACTCTAATAAATGACAGATATATCCAACCATAGCCTAATTTGGATGAGGAGACCATTTTACATTGTAGATGTAACAGAAAAAGCCCTGAGAAGGTTCATTAAGAGTACAATTTTGAAAGGACTTTCAGAATTAAATTTTAACTTAGCACATTGTAGATCACTGTAATAATAAAATGGTGCAATGGCATAGTATCTTAATGAAATTAACAAAGATTAGTATGACAAAATAGACAATATCTATAGGGAAAACATTTAAAAATAAAATCGAGATTGTTTTTAAAATCTCATAGTTGGGAAATTCAGATATGGTAGAAAATAAATCTTGTAAACGTGTCTGTATAAACGTACATGTGTTATCCTCTGACACCCTGTTTGCATTACTTATTTTTCTAAACAACTTCATAATTTGCATTCAGTTTAAAAACCGAAGATGTCCTGATCAGCTTTGTATGTCTTTGTATTTGTTTTTAAACAGGGATTCATCCTTCAGCAGATGAAGAGAATACAGCACAACCTGGCCTTTTTAGTGCGTCTTCTTCCATTCCTGACACGGTCCTACCACAAAACATCACTTCCCAGTTGTCTTATCATGCTACTAGCTCTGACAATGCACAGGTGCCTGATCATCGCTCAGTCATTTCTCTTTCTTCTGGTTCTAAACTGACTCCTACCCCTTTTTTCCAAAGCACAGCACCTGACAGCATTTCTAACACAGTGAAAAATGCACCCCACCTGTCCTCAGACAGTGCAAGCTTACACCGTTGTCGGTCTGGCAGTTATACTGTTGGCCCCTTCTCTTCTTTTCAGAGTGCTATGCAAATCTACAGCCAACGTTTGATCCGGCCATCTTCAGCAAAAGCAGGTAACTGGGTAGCACGTCTGGCTGCTTAACTATACCAATACCTCTTCTGTCTAGCAGTATTCAGAGTAGTTATATTAAGCACAAAAGGTCACAGTGTGGCTGTGCAAGCATCCAGTAGGTGGGATTATTTTTCTAGAAGAGGCTTATTTCAAAAAGAAATATAGTTAATAAGATTCGGAAATTGTTGTTTAGTAAAATGCTAAATTAATAATACAAGTTTGAGATGATTATTTTTGGCGCCCAGAAATATAAAATAGGATAATTTTGCTTCTCCAGTTTAGCTGCTGTTGGCACCTGACACAGCTTGGCAGTGGTCCTCCATAGTCCAGGAAGTGATGATTAAAATTTATCCATGTGAAACTGCTTAGGGCAAAGTATAGGGCAGTGACAGAAAGTAACCTGCATTGAAATATGAATGAATGACTCAGATTAATAGTCTTTTTCTTGGAATAACTCTTCATTTGTTCTGTGAAAGGCCATCCTGTTCAAATTATCAGGCAATGTGCATACAGTTCTTAACAGCCTCAGAATCATCTCAATTAGCTGTATGCATGAAGGGGGAGTTGGGAGAGGGGCATCTTCCAGAAAAGGGTTTGTTCTTGATTAGTGGAGGAGCGGGCCCAACATGAAAAGGTTCATTTTCTATCTTAAGTAGGCATGGCCAAAACAAATTTCTGGCTCCAGTTGGGGGGGGGGGGGGGAGGAAATCTCTCTACTTTGGGGTTTTCTTTGGAGAGCAAGGTTTTTTTCTTCAGTTTTTCCTTGACAAAAGAGGGCATGGGGCAGAATTTACCTGTTCAAGGGGGTACCTTTCATTGCTGTTGTTTGCACTGAGGAAGGTGTGGTCTGCCTTTGGCTCTCTGCAGTGCCTTGGACAGCTTCTTGGCTCTAAGTTTCACCACATGGAGCTAAGAAAAAACAAAAATAGAAACAGCAGCAGAGTAGGACCTGGCACGCTAAACCTTTCCAGTCCCTCTAGCTTCTTCGTTTGGATAGGGGACATTTTCATGTTGGGTACACTCTCTGCCAATCAGAGGAATCTTCACAATAAATCTAACTTTCTGTTCTCTTATTGACATTGCCTTGAGTCCCACTTGGGGGAGAAAGGTGAAGTATAC
The DNA here is from genome assembly GCA_037013535.1 of Intellagama lesueurii. Lineage (NCBI taxonomy): Eukaryota > Metazoa > Chordata > Lepidosauria > Squamata > Agamidae > Intellagama > Intellagama lesueurii. The sequence goes on along the minus strand of JBAJHW010000001.1, from coordinate 37,256,682 downwards.
AGCTAGAAATAATGTAGCTGTATGTAGGAAACTGGCTTTTATCTAATCAGAATATGATGCCATCTAGTAAGTAGAATCTACACCAGTCTTATTCAGTGTGCTGCCCTGCAATAAATAGGGACTGCAGCTGCCCTTGGCCCTGGACAGCATGGACAGTGATTGGGAATGATAGAAGCTGTACTCTAAAACATTTTGAGAGATCTGCATTGGCATGGTTGATCCTACTGAACTAGGAGCAGAGTTTTTGGTGGGGGTTTCTCTAGCTCGATCTGATGATTAATGATCTTTGAATATTGTTAATTCATAGGTTGCTGTAAGTCAGATAGACTTGATAGCACATAAGAACATCTGACGCTCCTAAAAGTTGAATTCAGGACTTTGTCATTCAAAGTGTGTGGTTATTCCTTTTATCAGTATATTGCTTTCTTTTTCTTGTCAATTAAGTTTTGCTAGGTTTTTTGTCTGTGGCTGAAATCCTGTTTCTGGTGTAAGTTAAGTAGTAAATTTCTGTCCGTTCCTCCCTGGTAAACAAACTGCCCTGCTGCAATTCTCGGGGGCACCTGCTGGTTTGGTTCATGTGTACATCAGCCACTAAGAATTGCAGCGGGGACACTCTGTTTACCAGGGAGGAAGAGATTCCAAGTTGTGATTTGGCTTATGCTACAAACAGGATTTCAGTCACTGGTTTCCAACTTTTTCACATGAAAATAAGATTGATACCCTTTAAATGTAGAACTCAACTTTTACCTTTGCTAAAGAAAAGGCAATTTACCTGACCCAAGGGTAGAGAACCACTGCCTGATTAGGTGGCAATAGTCTACTTATTCTTTTATCTTTGACTGTTGGTCATTCTGGCTAGGGATAAGGGGAACTGGAGTGCAGCAACATCCACAGAGCTAGTGGTCCCATCCCTGACTAAAAGGGTGAGGTGATAGAAGAACAACAAATGGCCCATTGTTCCTTAGGTACTAATGGAGATATCAGGCTTTCATAAGGAATGTTTTGTTCTAACCAGCTTTCCTTAGTGAGATGCATTCTTCAGATGAGCAATTTCAATGGTCAATGACTTTCAGTGACACGAAAAGTAGTTTTACCAGCTGGTAGTGTCATGCTGCATGTATGCCTGACTCTGTAATATTCCAAACCCCTATCTTGCACAGCTTCAGATTCTGATAGGATTGTTAAAATTGTAAGGTGTTTTCTCAAAATTATATTTTGGCACTATGATTCTTTTAGTGTTTTTCAATTTTAACGTTGGATATTAACAGTTCATGATAAGTACCACAACCTGCTCCTGGTTTAATTTTTGCAGACCTAATACAACTCCTCCATCTCCTTCTTCCAGTTACTATATCATCTAGTGATGTCCACATGTGCGGTTGTCTCTCCGGTTGCTTCAAGCATGTATTTTCAATAGACAGATTGTTGGCTTCGCAGAAATCTTATTAATCGCTCTCCTGCTTCATTTCTGTCCCCTAGACCAAATTTTCAACAACATTTGGCTCTGCTTTGTTTCTTACTTTTGCATTCCAGTCACCTACGATTATAAGTATGTCTTGTTTTGGTGTGTGATCAGTTTCCACCTGAATGCTTGCATAAAAGCTTTCATAGTCATCATCAGCATCTGTAGTTGGAACATAACTTGAATAATGGTTATGCTTATAAGTTTTCCACAGAGTCTGATTGATATTATTTGGTTAGACCTTGCATTAACTGTCCCCTAACTGTCAGTTTTACATTATGCCTCAGTATTAGAACCACTCCATTTCTTATGAGTTTGTCATTTCCAGAGTAGAACACTTTGTAGTTGTCTGACTGAAACTATCCCACTCCATTCCACCTTCTATGCAGTACTAATAAAAATTAGCTTGAGTGTTAATGCCATTGCCTCCTGTGCCAGTGTCACCTTCAGCTACAGCTGCTGCCCAGTAGCTGCTGCCCCTGTCACCATAGAAGCTATCCATTATCTTCTGCTGATGTAGTGGATACCATTCCTCATTGGGTGAACCTGCTAAGAGTCCAGGCTCACAATGGATGACCTCCTGATGGCATTGCCTTAGCTTCTCTGATACACTTTAAGGTGTGTAATGAAGCTTCAGCATGTTAAGGTGTGTATCCAAGAAGGGAGTAATTCCCTTCAACATTCCTTGGATCTTCTGTGGTTGAAGGTGAATATATAAAGAACAGATTTGCATTACTATACTTTGATCGTGAACCAGAAGAACTGTGGATTGAAACCAGAGATATCATTAGGGAAGAATGTAAAAAAGACAATTACTGTAGTAAAAAGAAAAGAAAACCCTAGATAGATGAAAGAAGAAACCCTTGAAATTGCAAAGGACAGGTGAGAAGCAAAACTAAAAGATGTAAGAAACAGGATCATGACCTTGAATGCAGCTTTTCAATGACTGTCATGTAGAGACAAACAGAACTATTACAATAGACAGTGCAAAGAAATAGGGAAGAAGAACAAAAGGGGGAAAACGAGATTTCTTCCAGAAAATCCAATAAATCAAAGGGAAATTTAAATCTAGATCAGTGGTTCTTAACCTTGGTTACTCAGGTGTTTTTGAACTGCAACTCCCAGAAACCCCAGCCAGCACAGCTGGTGGTGAAGGCTTCTGGGAGTTGCAGTCTAAAAACAGCTGAGTAACCCAAGGTTGAGAACCACTGAGAGTGCTGAAGAACCAACAGGGAAACACATTATCTGACCAGTAGAAAATAAAGAGAAGGTGGAAATAGCATACTGAACACCTGTACAGAAGAGTTAAAAGGATAACTGACTCCTTTGAAGAGGAATCCTATGATGAAGAACCTGCAATTCTAGAAAGTGAAGTGAAAGCTGCTCTGAAAGCAATGGGAAGAAAAAAATCACCAGAGGTAGATGGGATATTGATAGAACTATTTCAAGTGACACAGACTGAATTGGTCAAAATCCTAACAAGAATATGCCAACTAATATGGAAAATAAAACAATGGTCCACAGACTGGAAATGTTCAATATACATTCTAATTCCCAAGAAAGAAGATGCCAAGGAGTGCAGTAGCTATAGGGTCATTGCTCTAATTTTCTTTGCAAGCAAAGTGAAGCTCAAGCTGTTGCAACAAAGGCTTTTACCTTATGTGGAGTGAGAAATGCCTGATGTTCAAGCTGGATTCCAAAAAGGAAGAAGCACTTGAGATCGTATTGCAAATATCCACTGGCTAGTGGCACACCAAAGAATTTCAGAAGAAGACCAGTCTATGCTTTATAGAGTACAGCAAAGCTTTTGACAGTGTGGATCATGAGAAACTATGGGTTCTTCTGAAAGAAATGGGTATACCTCAGCACTTGATTGTCTTGATATGTAACCTGCATTGTGGACAAGAACCTACCATTAAGACAGAATATGGAGAAACAATGGTTTCCTACAGGCAAAGTTGTCAGACAAGTGTTCATTTTATCCCCTTACCTGTTTTATCCGTAGGCAGTTCACATATGGAAAACCATGCTAGATTCAGATGAAGGAGGAGTGAAAATTGGTGGAAGAAACTTCAGTCATTTAAGATATGCTGATGACACCATCCTACTGGCATAAAGCAGCAATAACTTGAAACAACTTTTAGTGAAATTGAAAGAAGAAAATGCGAAAGCAGGACTGCAGTTGAACATTAAGAAGACAAAAATCACAACTTTAATGTTGACAATGAAGAAGGTGAAATTGTATACCTTGTTCCATTCGTCAATCCAAATGAGGACTACAGCCAAGAAATCAGGAAACTGAAACTCTGAAGAGCAGTAAAATAGGATGTAGAAAGGATCAAGTGTAAGGATGTGTCACTATAGACCAAGATCACCCACAGCCTTGTATTCTTGATCACCATGTAGGAGTGTGAAAGCTGACAGGAAAAAAAATCATTTGAAACATGGTGCTGGAGAAGAGCTTTGCAGATACCATAGACTGGCAGAAAGATGAACAAGTGGTTCCTAGAACAAATCAAGCCTGAACTATCTCTGGAAGCAAGAATGTTGAAACTGAGGCTGTCCTACTTTGGGTACATCATGTGAAGGCAAGATTCACTGCAAAAGACAATAATGCTGGGAAAGGTGGAAGGCAGCCAGAAAAGAGGAAGACCAAATATGAGATGGGCTGACTCCCTAAAGGAAGCCACAGGCTTGAGTCTGCAAGAGCTGATCAGGGCTGTTGAGGACAGACATTTTGGAGATCACTCATTCATAGGGTCACCATACGTCTGAGGCAACTTGACGGCACATATGAACAACAACAACAAAGCCCCACCCCCATGCAGAATTTCACACTTTGGATAGTTTTTCTCAAATGATGGAGCTATATCTTTTGAATCCAACAATATTACTTTTCAATATTACTTTTCCATTTTGTTTCTCGTAAATATACCTGCACACCTTAAGTACCATCCAGTGGCCAAAGTCCTCTTGCATAGTTACACTTGTGGAAGAAACAGCATAGCTTTCAGAGGCTTGTTGCTGCCAACTAACAAGTCCTTACTGGGATTCTCAGGCACATGCTTTCCCTCTGAATGTCACATGCCCCAAAGTTCCAGCAGGGACTTGGTACCTAACAGTGAGCGTCTGCTGAAAGTTATGCCATTTATCTTCTGCAGGTGTAATTAAGAAACAGGATTTTGGCCGGGGCAGTTATTTTGTTGTTTTATTTTGTATTCCATTGCTGCTTGCTACTTTAAGCACCATTGGGTGGAAAAGTGAAATACTTTGACTGATAAATTGTAACCCTGACTTTCTTGAAAAATATCCCTCATTAGTTTGCTTGTCTGTGTGACTTTCTGGCTGAAATCCTGTTGCTCAGCTCCATGTATGCAATGAGGATGATGTCAGCAGCAGCAAGTTGCTGCTGATTAAAGACAGGCCATTGCAGATTTAAAGGCTATTTCAAGGTACATGTGACTTACACATGATGTGATGAAGTTATGTGCACCCCAAAATCACCAACGGAAGCCTTTATTCAGTGGCAATTTGTAGCTGCCACTGGTGTCATCACCATTGTACATGCAGAGCTGTGTAACAGGATTTCAGACTCTGAATCATGACTTTTCAGTAGGGTTAATTTTTCTGTTATATTTCTGTTCCCTTGTTGTTTAGAAGTGGGTTGGAGTTTTGTGTATGAAACTTGTTTTGACTAGAAATGAAAATAGACGCTCTGAGCTATATTTTGTGTAGGGAAGGAAGCACAAAATTGGAATTAGAGCGGAGAACTGAACCATAAGAAGTCAAATGTATGAATAAATTCTGCAGGAAAGTTTTTATTAAATTTTGCTTGCCTCTTGTTTATTACAGGTAAAGAAGATATATTCTCTGTAGGCTGACCATAACTGTTACAAAGTAAATTGTTCCACCATCTTTAGCAGGTTCAAGGAGTCACAGTCCAAGCAGACAGCGTGGTACATCCGCTAGAGTGAATAAGGATGGGAAAGACTGCAGACGTTACAGTCATGGCATTGTTGCAGCAGAATTGCAGAGACTGGCAGAGAAACAGGTGTCCAGGCAGTACTCTCCACCTACTCATATCAGTCTTCTTACACAGCAGGTATATAAGCAGCAGTATTTTAAAGTCAGAATATATATTTTAAGGCTATATTTCTTAGAAACTCTGTGAGCTATACTATGTGGTTTGTGGAGCTATAGTGTAAAAAAGGAGGGTTGCTGGGTACTAATATTCAGTACCAGGCATGGGGCTTTAATAATTTTGGGTTCCAGCTCCCAGAATTCTCCAGGCAGAATTCTGGGAGATGTTCCCAAAATCAGAAGTCTATAGGCAGGCTTCCTGGGAGGTATAATCCCACTGTCCATTAGGCTCTATAGAGGGCACTTTCCAATGAACTTCCTGTCCCAGGAAGACTTGCTCCAAGAAGATTTTCTACACATGATACCATAAAAACGGGTATGAGGGGACCTGTCGAAGCAAGTGGGAGAAAGAATAATCCATTTGCTTCAGAAGTTGAGGATTGGGGGTCCCTTTCAAAATGATTTAAAAGAATTAATTGGGAAGAAGAGGCTTCACAGAACTAGTTTAGTCTTACATCTTCCAAATTCCTAGATTTGAAGGAATAACAGGAAAACTTGATATAACTGGCTCGCACAATTTAAAAAAATATTTAGCAGAAAGGTCACTGAATGGGTTATCCTATTACAGCTCAGGAAAGACAAGGGCCATGTGTTCTAATTAGACTCTCAATGGGCCAGGTCCTCTCACTAGTTTTTCCCTTGGTTTATCTCAGCAAAACTCCTCATTCTGCTCTTCTTTTCTTGTATCTCTCTAACATCTCTTCTATATTTTTAGAAAACAATTTCCCCTCTTCATTTTTCACTTTGTTTCTCTCCCCCATGTTCTTCTGAGGGTGAGGGAGGGGGGAAGAAACATCATCTTAATCTGGATATGTGACAACAGTGTAGTAGTTGTAGTAGTATGCAGTCAAACTGTTTTTGTGACTAAGAGCTTGACACAAAGACAGCAAACATTGTTTTCCCATCACTATTATATCAGTGTTAAAGAAATTTAATTTTCAGTAGGTAGAAGGAGACACACACTATACAATTAGCAGTACAAGCAATTAACACTACATACAGGAATGCTACTTAAAGCAATGTCCTTAGTACTGGCAATTGAAGGGGACTATAGATGTGAAGTACCTACAGAAACATGCAGCTGTATATGGAAGTAAGTTAGTATTCCTGAACACTAATCAGAAAAATAAATATCAGCGGAGAGATCTTGTATTTCCCTTCTAATTAGCCTGAGTCTAGTCATACCCATATGGAAGTGTTGTTAATTCCATTTTCTTGTGCTTCCAAGTTTGTTCTTCCTGCTGATTTTTACTCCTTCACTGTCCTCCTACTTTTTTTTTCTTTTTTTTTTTTAAGGTAAGCTTTTGTGCATAAGAGGCTGTTTAAGTTGTTGTGACCAGTAGTCATATCAGTTTAGAAGTAGTGTTTGATCATTTTCAGCTTTAGGCGTCCTGACATTGACAGGATGCCAATCTTTTGCTCTCTTGTTGGTAAAAATTATTCATGTTTGACTAAGAATAGCAGGAACTTGCATAAAGTCCGTAGCTATACATCACTACATCACACTTGTTCATCTTTGTATTTTATCTTCTGCATCCTGAAGTTTGAGTTGATGGTGTATCGGATGAGAGATGGGCTAAAGCCTCATTCTGGTTGAAATACAAGTGTAAATTTGGCTTTTCAGCTTAAGGAAAATATTATGATAGGTATCATCTTCCAGCTGTGCATTTTCCTACCTTTTTGGCAGTTAACTAAACACTGTAGACCATGTTATTTCCATGGAATTTATTAGAAGAAGCAGCCAGGAGAACAGTACTGTAGAATTATAGTTCACTGAGGCGATATTTTATTAACATAAGGCAGAGAGGACTACAGATTAGTTTGTTTTGTTTGTATTGTAGTCAAGCAGCATTCAGTTTGTTGCATCTACAGTTGAAAGACCCTCGCTGTAGCCTGGGAAGACATTTGCATGAAATCTTAGAAGGTGGGTCCAATCAGGATTGAGAGTACTTGGCTAGCTGAGCATAGTCTAATTTGATGTATTTTAGTTTAAAAAAAAACACACAACTGCCCTTTCTGTGCTATATGCTCTGTTTTGGGATTGGTTCTGTGTGAGGTCTTTTATCAGTGGCCATTGTGTGCATGTGGGTGGGTGGGGAGCAGTAGTTTATTGCTGTCGTCTCCTAGGCTGCAGTACTCTGTGGTTATTGATGATAAATAGAAGAATGTGTGGACTTGGCCTAGCTTGATAAAAAGGAGGGGAAATCTAGTAGGAATCCTCCCCTTGTCTGAACAAGTGCGTGAGAATTCTGGGACTGACTATCACTAGGAACAGCTCCAGCTCTTCCATCCAAGGAGTCTGATCACAGGGATAACATCAGACCACCCAGGCGAGGGCTGGAATGAGATGGATCTGTCTTCTCTGTTCAGCCAGCCAGTGCTCAAATCTTGCAGACAGGCTTCCTGCAAATGTGTGATGTGTACTTACCAGTTGGATTTGGGAAGGAGACCTATTTCTTTCATGTTTTCATTTGGTAAGAAGGTGTAATTAGGATAACTTGGGCAATCCTGATGGAACTCCATAGAGAATATGGGGCATAGAACATCTACTGCAGGGTTTTCATAGCAACAGCTATATGCTAGGTACTAATAATTGCAAAACCTGTCCTATAACTGTTTCATGTGGAGACTATCAATAGTTATTAGTCATTATGGCTATATATTTCCTCCCAGTATCAGAGGCCATATGTCTTTCAAAACTGGTTGTTGGGAAATTTGAGTGAGATACCTGTTTGTGGGTACCTGTACGGTTACTCGGGGATCTGATAAACCATAGTCATCTGTAGATCGACTCTAGGGTCATCCAACATGTCTGTTTTCATGTTCTCAACATTAATTCTGTCTGATCTACATTAGTAGATTAAACCAGTGTCTGTAAAATGAATGAGTTTTTAAGAGCCAATTAAAAACTTGGCTCTTCAGGCAGGCCTTCCCTCCTGTCAATACTTGATTTTTATTTTTATTATAATTTTTGGTTTTTCCATCTTGAGCATTACTAACATGATTGTTTTGAACTGTTTTAATGTATAATGTTTAATGGAACCTGCCCTGAGTAGACTTTGTCTAAAAGGGCGGGATAGAAATCGAATAAATAAAATAAAATAAATAAATAAATAAATAAATATGAGAGAGGTAAATAACATTCTACAAACTAAAAGGGTGTAATTCACTTGCCATAAAATATATTTGATGCCATGCTCCTGTCCACAAAAGCTCATGCCAGTTAGGCCTAAATCCAGCATGACACTTATGTACCAGTACCAATGCCTTTCCCTTACAGATCTTAGAGCTGTCTGAACACTAACTTTTGAAAGTTTCCCAGTATGCTAGAGCAGATTTTAGCGGTGCTCAAGGGATTGCACTGGAAAGGGAAGATTGCCCCCCTACTTTGAGACCTACTTGGACTTTGGCTGACAGAACAGTCTTCAAGATGTCACAAGACTTTTTCAGAGCATCTCAAATTGCATTCTTCCTTCTTCCCTTCTTTTGATTCTACTTCTCTTTCACTTTCCTTTTTAATGTGGCAGGAAAACATTTTGAAGAGTAAATTCCCTGACAGGGTTCGAGATCATCCTCTGCTCTTCTTCACTGCCGTTCATGGCAGATTCTGATAAAAAGCATATGCTGATTTGAGTGCAATTTGTAGCACCTTCATCAAGAGCTTTTCTTATTTTGTGAAAAGATTTCCAACAGTAATTTTCAGACCTAGGTCTGATCATTAACTGCATCTTACAACATAAACGTACTTTTGAATTTTTTTTTAGCAATATAATACTATCTTTTTCTTTTTCTCAACTTGTCTTTTGCTTAGTCTTTTTATTTTGTCACCTTTTTTCATAGTGAGGAACCCCTAGCTGAAATGATGTGGGTCCAATTTGTAGGTTATGATCCACAAGTAGTAGGTCAGACCCACCAGCTGCAAATACTTTAAAAGAAGAAAGGTGTATTTGGAACTGCATCACTTCTTCTGTTCTTTGTCTTCAAAGGTTTTTTGGTGCACTTGGAATGGAACTTGTGATTTGAAGAAAATCACTAGTTGAATCAAGCTGAGCTTTAAGGAACTTTTGTTGTGGGAAAGATTATTCCGTGTTCATCGAATGTCTGGCGTGTATGTCTGCTGTTGAAATAGCTTGCTCCTACTGAGAAAGTTTGAAGCTGAGAGTGTTTAATTCAGGGCCTGACGTTTTCAGTAATGGAAAGAGACAAGTCACCATTTGCTACACTATGAACCATCTCTTTTTAAAAAGATGGTTAAATGGATGCATACGCTGGAGACAGTACAGACGAATCTGCAAGTTTGTCAGGTTTCCCAGGAATGTCTCTGGCAGGTCTTTGTCTGGAACGTTTTCTGGAGACTAGAACACTTGTGCTTTTTATGCATGTGCATATCCTGTAAGCTGGTAAGCTCAGCAAGCAAGGAAGGAATGTCATGGGCCTTTAGCCAGATCAGCTTTGGTACACACACAGATTTCACACCTCTCAAGCCCTTTAGTCCTTGCTCACATTTTCCTTTGGCTTATAGTTGTGAATGCAAATATATACATGAAATGAACTTGCCTGAGGGTGGATTTGTACTGTATGGGTGTGGCTGAAAATGGCCTTCAATCAAGAACAGAATGGTCTTGGAATAAGTCCTTTTTTTCCAAGAGGCCCTCATACACAGTTGGACACAACAAATAGTAAAGCAAAGACTTAGCACCAGCGTGCTTATATCCCCCCCCCCCCCAACATCTAATTACTGATCATATACAACCGTATCCAGAGGAGCAGATATGGAGTCTGTTAATTTTTGGACTAGGCAGATTGGTAAGGAAGATGATAAGTCCTGGTTGTAGACACACTTTGTTAGCAGAGATGAGATAAAGGAAGTGATAATTGACAATCCAGATGCTGTTCTTTTATACTAGTTGTATATAACCTTTCACATGAATAGTAGTAACTATTACTGATGAACACTATAATTGCTTCTGTTTATATTTCCATCTGGAGTCAATGGCCAAAATTCTGTTGCTTAGTTCAATAAACTGCACTAGAGTAGACCCACTGAATCAGTGGAGATTTGGTGAGTCACTTTCTTCATAAGTTCCATGAATTCAAATAGGCCTATTCTAACTGTGACTTTAGTAAGTCACAATTAGAGTAAGCCTATTTGAATCCATGGAACTTACAGAGGAGTTGACTCATTAAATCCTTATTTATTCAATGGGCCTACTCTATTATAATTTATTACATTAAGCAACAGAATTTTATGTTCAACATGTATGTTGAACATTAGCAATCTAGATACTGTTAAAAATTATGTGGACTCAGACATGGTTATTTATTAAAAATATTGTAAAATGTTAACTAAGTGAATCACAATTGGCCTGTGAATAGAATGGCATTTGAGACTAATGGGTTGGCATGTTGCACTGAAAGAGTGAATAAAAACTACCAAGTTTTTCTGGGACTCTTATTGAGAGAAACACTTAATAAAATTTGAAAGTCTTTTCAGTATGATGAAAATTAAAAGTGTGGCTGCACAAACCATAATCCTATTGAGCTCTGTGCAATATCATACTAAAAGAGTTCCTAAGCAAGTTAGCAGAATTCGAACATATTAACAATGCTGCACTATTAACATCTCAACCAAAAATATATCCAGAGATAAAATGACAGTTTCATCCATCTTACAGGTACATCATGGCTAGGGATGTGCTATTTATCACCACGTGCAATCAAATGTGTGACTAGGAACGTGTCTGAGACATGGCCTGGCACCTGTTCATGTAACTTGCCATGGTTAACTGAACATGTATTGGTGGATGCAGTGCAGCAGTTTTCCCCAACCTGCTATCTCCCAGATGTGTTGGACTACAACTACACTTATCCAGCAGGGCTGTTTTAGCCCAAACACTTGCAGTGGCCATTGCCTACAAGTAACAGTGAAAATGGCAGCATTCTCTTTGGATAGAATTTGGCTGGCTGCTTGAGAGGCTGCTTAACATCAGGATTGTCATTGAAACCTCTTGTGAATAGGTCTAAGTAGACCTTCCAGTAATGAGGACCTGATAGTTAAGGTGGTGCTTTGATGCTTTATAAGAGGTGGGGTAGATTCATGGCATCAGTCTGTCTGGCAGATGCACAATGGTGCACATGTTTGGTCTCCTCCTTTCACTTGGTTATTTTAAACAAGTCTTTTAAAAAAATATATGTTTAACATTTGTTCCTGGGCCAGTACAACCTGCTTTCTCCCATAAAACATTTTTTCTTTCGTGTTTCTCTTGTATTTTTCTTTAAGTGTAATCATGTTGATCAAGTTGTTCAAATTTAAATAAAATGATAAGTATGGAACAGATGGTGATTCACATGTCAAAAGCAGACCTTTTTTTTTGTCTGGAAACTATTGATCATCGTATGCTAAGCACATTTTGAGAAGAAGACTTATTTAAAACTAGTTTTGTCTTAGGATTTTCATATTCAGAGGTGCTTTAACATTGTCTTGTTCTGTGCAGTACTAAAAAAAGAGTTAGCCTGAATGTAACTTCTGTCACCACAAAATCATCGTAAGTTGGAAGCAGACCTCTCCTGCACAGTTGTGTAATATTTTAGGGGTTACCTAAGAAATCCAACAAGTTGGCATGCTAATTATAGCAGCTGAAATAAATCAGTGCATGGAGGGAGTTATTGTCTGAATGAACAAAACTGGTGAACTGGCTCAAATAATTCTTTTGTGCTCTGGTGCACATGCTTGCTTTTGAATCCATTGCCCATATTTAATTCTGCTGTAATTTAAACACCTGTCTACATAGAATTTGCAAAATGCCCTTATCCACCACACTCAACTGTTTATACACCTGCCTCATGTGGAAAGACAGCATTAAAATAAACAGTGTTTGATATTGGAAAGGAAATACACTGAGGTAGCATAGGAGGAGGATGGGATATTATGGTGAAATAGAAGGTGAAATTTACACTGCTAAGGGAGAATTGAATTAAACTCCCTTCATGTTGTCTTTTTAAAGCTGAAAATCAAGTCTCTCCTAATGGAAAAAACTAGACTGAGTTATTTCAGTATGTAAATTCTGATCTGAGGAAACAAATTCTGAATGCAGCTTAAAGTTTGCAAAACTTTACATGAGTTGATTATTCTGAATAATACTACCATGTTTCCCCGAAAATAAGACAGGGTCTTATATTAATTTTTGCTCCAAAAAACACATTAGGGCTTATTTTCAGGGGATGTTTTATTTTTTTTTTCATGTACAGCAATCTACATTTATTCAAATACAGTCATGTCATCTTCTGGTTGCTGCACAATGGTGGAGGGCGGGGTTTCACTTAACTGGGGCTTATTTTTGGGGTAGGGCTTATATTACGAGCATCCTGAAAAAGCGTACTAGGGCTTATTTTCAGGTTAGGTCTTATTTTCAGGGAAACAGGGTAATTTTGGATTTTTATGAAGCTTGGTGTTTTTGGCAGTTGGAAATGATGGAAAGGAATTGTGCGCTGTATTGAAATCCCACTTTCTGATCTCCTGGCTTTATTCTGGGTTTTTAAAAAAAATCTTTTAAACCTATGTAATCCCAGGATACTAAAGTTTGCCCTGTATGCCAGCTATGAGTTCGTATTGACACATGGACATTTGAAGCATTTATTATTATTTATCACTTGTGTTTCCTGTACACAGTGTAAGGACATAGGTTTATTTCTGTCTTTTGGAACAATCCTGCAAGGTAAGATAAATCAAAAGAGTGGCCTTATTTGGGCATATGTCACTCTGTTGACAAGCAGAGGAGTGTATGAGCCTGATGTCAGTATCCTCCTTTTACAACTTCCCTGCTTCCTTTTCAGTGTACTTCAGATCAACACCTCTTGAGTCAATTAATTAATTTCCTATTGTGACCAGACTGGGAACTAAATTACTAGAATTGGAATAAGTCAGGATCTTAAACCATAGTTCAAAGTTTAAGAGTTTAGACTGTTACAGTCCTGGAAATCACACTTTCTTAGTTTGGACCTAAGAGGAGATTGTAGCTTATTAAATCAGTGAATTGTGACACCTCAGGGGAGAAAAAAATGCCACAAGGACAAAGCCCACAGGGACACTTATGCCTCTCTCCATACAGGCTGAAGTAGATACACTTTGCCTGCCACCACTGCACATGGAATGTGTCTTTCTCTGTGCTTGGGAAGTATGGGAGTAGCCCAGATTCATGGGCCTTAGAGTCAGCAGATTCTTAATGGATGCAAAAATTCAGGATGGACCTCCTTAGACTGGTAGTAGAATGATCCAACAGGCTGACTTGATGGGCTGTTTGAATCTGATGGAATCCTATCTGCATGTTCCAATCCAGACTCCCCACCAGAAATTCCTCAGTCACTCAATCACTTCCAGTTTCTAACAAAGGCATTTTCTGGTCTAAAAGAAAATGGCAAATAATGCTCCCTAGAGTATTCTTGTTGATTTGCTATTTTTGGGCCCAAATATTTTTGTTAGATTGCAGTGAGGGCCATGTGTGACCTATAAGCCAAATGTGGCCCACCACTGATGTAATCAAATGGTATAGTGATGATCTTGCAAAAGGACAATTGTTTCCAGAATCACACTGCTATTATTACTGGAGCCATGCTGTAGTGGGTATTCCTCAGATATACGCAAGAAATTGCTGTTACCCAAGTTTTTGCTGATTTTACCATGGCAGAGGCAACATTTGTGGAACTTTTATGCAGCTTCTCATTTCCGTGTAGATTCATGGGAATCAGAGTATAGACACTAAAGTATAGTGTCATATTGTATTGGTGTTTTTTGAGCTTTATCTTTTTTTAAGAATAAGTTTTAGTTCTCAATAATTCTGTAACTAGTTCTGAGTACTTGGGATTGGGTGGGGTTGTATAGAAATCAAAATTCATATAGTTTTGCTCAATTAAATTGCAGTAATGGACAGAAAGTCATAACTTCCCCTTCCAGCCGTCATGATTTTGTTATGTTTTTATCCTGCCTTTCCTTAAAGGAACTCAGGATCACATGCAGGCTCCTCCTTCTCCCCTTCCCTGAACCCAGCATCCCTGTGAGGTGGGTTAGTCTCAGAGATATAATGGTTGGTCCAAGGTCAGTCAGTGAAGATTAGAACCTAAATTCACTGATATAAGACTTCCATGCTTTTCACTATAGCAATGTCTCTCTAAATACAAGCAATATCAGACAATGAAAATACAATTTTTCAAATGTGTTTTAGAGAATCTTGTTATTGCTTCCTTGAAGCTTGTAAAGTATTTTCCTTTCCTTTTCCTTGTCTTTTAGTTAACAAATCTAAACCTAATGAATGGAGCTGTAGGGAGAGTGACTGCAACTTCCCCCAGTTACCGACCACCGCTCAACCCAGGAGGCTCACTTTGGGCTTTTCAAACACACACACACAACTCTGACATCAGACCTGCATCTTTGACAGTTAGGTAAGTTAAATAACTTCAGCCTCAGAATGCTAGTGTAACTTTTGGAGATGTCTCTGAATATCACTTTATTTCAAGGATATGTGTCAACTGAACGAAACTGGAATGAAGAAATGTGTCAGATTGGAGGAGCTCTGCAATTCCACAGGCAAATTTAAGAATGAATGATTTGATATTGGTGATATCATATGGGTTAGAAAACACCCAAAGTTGTTGCTGGATATGCATTTCATTTATATGTAGTATGTAGTGGCAAGATGAAAGAAACAGAAGACTATCTGTTTTCCTCATTTCCTGCTTGGTATCTAAACCAGTTGTAATCTCCATATTATCTTCAGCAGTAGCTCTATATAGTGCATTACAGTAAGCCAGTCTGGACGCAATGAATGACTAAACAAATTGGACTTTTCAAGTAAAGGATTCAACTAACAAACTAGTCAGGGGAAGTAAAAGCACGCATGGCCACAGCTAATATCTGTTCATCTAGAAAAGGGGTCTCCAAACTTTTCACATGGAGGGCCACATAATATATTTGCGATATTTTCGAGGGCCGAAGGAACGTGCGCACACCCGCCCGTACTCCTGCCTGCCCTCCCGCACGCACGCACACCCACCCGCACACATGGACTCTCTCCCACCCGCACGCACGCCCGTCCACACACGTGGATGGGCCAGATAAAAAGGCCAGGCGGGCCGGATGTGGCCCTCAGGCCATACTTTTGAGACCCCTGATCTAGAAGTAAGAACACTTCTATGAATTCCCCCAACCTATGAATTTGTTGCGAGTCATTGTAATGTAGTGGATGGAGTGATGAACTACGACTCAGATTCCAATCCCTGCTCAGCCATGGAAACTCACTAGGGGTTGGGACTAGTAAAATCACTTCTTAAATATCTCACATACCTTGACAACCATATTAGGATCACTATAAGTCAGATTTTATTTATTTATTTTGTCTTGTTTATAGGTTATTTTTCAAGGCGTCTCACAATATTAAAAATAATAGAATTTAAAATACAGTAAGTTATACATTAAAAAACCCCTATAAAACTGATTAAAATACATTGAATAATTAAAAATATGTATAATGTTAAATAAATCTTAAATAAAAAATGGCATTCAGGGACTCATTCATCATTATTAAAAGGTTCATTCTTCAGCTGTCAGTGGAAGAATAAAAGGGAAGGGGGCCAATCTGACCTTCCAAGGAGAGCATTCCATAACCTGGGAGCAGCCACAGAGAAAGTTTTCTCTCGTGTCCCTATCAACCATACCTGTGCTGGTAGTGGGACCGAGAGGAGGTGAAGGCTAATATGGTGAGATATGGTCCTTCAGGTAGCTTAAACCCAAACTGTATAGGGTTTTATAGGTAATGGCACTTTGAATTGGTTCTGGAAACGGACTGGTAGCCAGTGCAGTTGTAGCAGGAGCATTATATGCTCTCCGTTTTGAAACAGCTGAAGTTTCCAAAATGTCTTCAAAGGGAGCCCCACGCAGAGTGCATTAGAGTAATCCAAGTAGGATGTAATTAAGGCATGTGTCACTGTTGCAAAATCAGACATCTTAAGCATGTGACTTGGCAACATGTAACACACACACACAGAAATTTGCTATTTAAGAGAGCAAGCAATACCATCCAAAATAGACTGAAACACAGTATCATTAGAATCTCCAAGTATTGCTTCTATCAAATGCAGATTAAGTTTCTGTTTACTCACACTCATACACACCAAATATAAGCTACTACCACTTTCTTTGACAGCAGATTTTTCCAGACTCTGATGTCTAGAATCCTATTAACTGGAGAAGCTATGAATTGACCCTGGTATTTTCATGCAGACCAAGCATGTGCTGTACCATTAAGTCACAACTCTGACACTGAACTTTCACTTTTGGGTTAGATTACTATAAATGCAGGGATGGGGAACATCTGGCCCTCCAGATGTTGTTGGGCTATGAGTTCGCCATTGGCTGTGCTGGCTGAAGCTGAAGGAAGTTGCAGTCCAGTAACATCTGAACAGCCACATGTTTTCCATTTTTGCAGAAAACAGAAAGCATGTGTTAAACATAGAGGTACCCTTGGGAACAGTTGGAAGCTTCAACCTGTGCAGAATTTGGCAGGAAGAATTCTGACCAACTTAGCAAAGCTGCATGAATTCTTAAAAATTTATATTGGCTGCTGGTTTTCATTTTAAACTCAAGATCACTTGGAACACCAGTACCCAAAGGAGTGCTTCCTTCTTTATCACAAGCCCCTTCATTAAGATCCTCAAAGGAGACCAACCCTTCTCGTAGTACCATCAGTAGGAGAAATACTTTAAAAAGAGGAAGCCCTGTTAGTGATGGCAATCTGGTTTTGGAATGTCGTCTTTAAGAATGTACAGTGGTCTTGCTTTTTTTTTTTTTTTTTTTTTTTTTTGGCACTAAATTAAAGTATTCGCATTTGCCCACCATTTTTAGTGTTAACTATGCTTTAATTTGCTTGTTTGCTGCTTGAATATATTTTTTCAGTCTTCTTTTCTTTTTTAATCTTTACATGGTGTTTTCTTTCGTGGCATTGGTTACACTGCCCAGGGCCCCCTTGGTACACTTTTAATAAACAAATAAAATGGTCTGCTCTTACCTTTTACTCTTTCCTATTTCTCTTTTTACTGAGAGAGCTGCCACTCTTCCCATTAACCCTTCTGCTACTGCAGCTAAATTCAATAGCCCTTTTATCACCACGATTCTTTTCCTGCCTGTTTGCTTAATTTATTTAAAGAAAGAGGAATGGGCAGTTCAGGCTTTGGCTTCTATTTGTTGTTTGCCTTGGATAGCATGGTGTAGAGACAGTTGTTTGTGTGTAAAAGGTTGCAAATCAGTGTGACCTGGGCAGTTTTCCTTTACTGAATTTAGATATAAGATTCCTCTCCTATATTTGTCCAAGTCTGGTTTTCTTCCCCCTGAAAGTTTTAAGTGATTAGAATAATAATTTCTTACCTTAGAGCCTTGCAATGGGGATTAATATATAAACAAAAAGAAGAGCATCTCAGACAGATGAGGAACTTGTGTTCCTGTGACACAGTTTATGAGAGCAGTAGCCTAGTTACTTCAGTCTCTTCACTTGTTGTTGTTTAGTCATTAAGTCGTGTCCAACTCTTCGTGACCCCATGGACCAGAGCACGCCAGGCCCTCCTGTCTTCCACTGCCTCCCAGAGTTTGGTCAAATTCATGTTGGTCGCTTCGATGACACTGTCCAACCATCTCGTCCTCTGACGCCCCCTTCTCTTCTTGCCTTCACACTTTCCCAACATCAGGGTCTTTTCCAGGGAGTCTTCTCTTCTCATGAGATGGCCAAAGTTTTGGAGCCTCAGCTTCAGGATCTGTCCTTCCAGTGAGCACTCAGAGTTGATTTCCTTCAGAATGGATAGGTTTGTTCGCCTTGCAGTCCAGGGGACTCTCAAGAGTCTCCTCCAGCACCACAATTCAAAAGCATCAATTCTTCAGCGGTCAGCCTCCTTTATGGTCCAGCTCTCGCTTCCATACATCACTACTGGAAAAACCATAGCTTTGACTATGCGGACTTTTGTCGGCAAGGTGATGTCTCTGCTTTTTAAGATGCTGTCTAGGTTTGTCATCGCTTTCCTCCAAAGAAGCAGGAATCTTTTAATTTTGTGGCTGCTGTCACCATCTGCAGTGATCATGGAGCCTTGCCTCCATATCTTCCCCTTCTATTTGCCAGGAGGTGATGGGAGCGAGAGGAGGAGAAAGAGGAAACGAGAGAGTGAGCCGTCCCCTCACACGTCTGAGCAGGAGGCAAAGGATGAAAGAGTTGTGAGAGAGGAGATGCCCGAAATGGTTAATAGGATGGAAGGGCTAAAGGCAGGAGAAAAGGGGAGAGGCAAGGAAAAGAAACCAGGAGGGAGGGAGATGTGTTCCTCACTTCAGAGGACGGAGGGAAATCTGGCGAGACGGAAAAGTTAGTAATTCTAGAGGATGAATGGGTTGAAGGGGAGAATGAACCCAGAGTGTTTAAGGTACCTCAGAGGAGAATAGAAACAGAAGGTAAAGATCGTGGCGTGAAAGATGAGAAAGGTGAAAACATTAAACCATTGATAGAGGGACTGTATCCTGAGGAATGGACTGTCCTAGTATATCCGCGGGGACAAGGTCCGGTGAAGAGAGTGACCAGACCAGGACCACTACAACAAGGAGAGAAGCCTCCGGAGGGAGAGTGGGCGCATCACCCCTGTTGCAGGACTATTTGTGCCATAAGGAGTGGGTGCCAGAGGAAGCCGACCGATCAGGAGCGCTTAGGACAACCCTATCGTTAGAAGCTGACTCTTACGAGAATACTCTGCCTATGTTATGGAACAGTTTACCAGTGAATCAAAACTTTAATGACCCTGTTGAAGTTGTTGTTGAGAAAAATCCTTGTTACGTTAATAAAGAATTGTTTAATGAAAACCTGCTCCTGTCTTTTCCCGCGCAAACTCCGGAACTGTCAAAAGCTAGTAACGAACCCTATCACAGCCATGATCTTAGTTTTTTTGATGATGAGCTTCAGACCATTTTTGGCGCTCTCCTCTTTCACCCTCATTAAGAGGTCCTTTAATTCCAACTCACTTTCTGCCATCAGAGTGGTATCATCTGCATATCTGAGGTTGTTGATATTTCTTCCGGCAACCTTAATTCCGGCTTGGGATTCATCCAGTCCAGCCTTTCGCATGATGTATTCTTCATAAAACTTAAATAAGCAGGGAGACAATATACAGCCTTGTCGTACTCCTTTCCCAATTTTGAACCAATCAGTTGTTCCATATCCAGTTCTAACTGTTGCTTCCTGTCCCACATATAGATTTCTCAGGAGATAGATAAGGTGGTCAGGCACTCCCATTTCTTTAAGGACTTGCCATAGTTTGTTGTGGTCCACACAGTCAAAGGCTTTTGCGTAGTCAATGAAGCAGAAGTAGATGTTTTTCTGGAACTCTCTGGCTTTCTCTATAATCCAGCGCATGTTAGCAATTTGGTCTCTAGTTCCTCTGCCCCTTCGAAATCCAGCTTGTACTTCTGGGAGTTCTCGGTCCACATACTGCTGAAGCCTACCTTGTAGGATTTTGAGCATAACCTTGCTAGCATGTGAAATGAGTGCAATTGTACGGTAGTTGGAGCATTCTTTGGCACTGCCCTTCTTTGGGATTGGGATGTAGACAGATCTTTTCCAGTCCTCTGGCCACTGTTGAGTTTTCCATACTTGCTGGCATATTGAATGTAGCACCTTAACAGCGTCATCTTTTAAGATTTTAAATAGTTGAACTGGAATGCCATCACCTCCACTGGCCTTGTTGTTAGCCATGCTTTCTAAGGCCCACTTGACTTCACTCTCTAGGATGTCTGGCTCAAGGTCAGCAACCACACTATCTGGGTTGTCCGGGACATCCAGATCTTTCTGGTATAATTCCTCTGTGTATTCTTGCCACCTCTTCTTGATGTCTTCCGCTTCTGTTAGGTCCCTACCATTTTTGTCCTTTATCCTGTCCATCTTTGCACAAAATGTTCCTTTAATATCTCCAATTTTCTTCAACAGATCTCTGGTTTTTCCCTTTCTATTATTTTCCTCTATTTCTTTGCACTGTTTATTTAAGAAGGCCCTCTTTTGTCTCCTTGCTATTCTTTGGAAGTCTGCATTCCATTTTCTGTAACTTTCCCTATCTCCCTTGCATTTTGTTTCTCTTCTCTTCTCTGCTATTTGTAAGGCCTCGTTGGACAGCCACCTTGCTTTCTTGCATTTCCTTTTCTTTGGGATGGTTTTTGTTGCTGCCTCCTGTACAATGTTACAAACCTCCATCCATAGTTCTTCAGGCACTCTGTCCACCAAATCGAGTTCCTTAAATCTGTTCTTCACTTCCACTGTGTATTCATAAGGGATTTGGTTTAGATTATACCTGACTAGCCCAGTGGTTTTTCGTACTTTCTTCAGTTTAAGCTTGAGTTTTGCTATAAGAAGCTGATGATCAGAGCCACAATCAGCTCCAGGTCTTGTTTTTGCTGACTGTATAGAGCTTCTCCATCTTTGCTGCAGAGAACATAATCAGTCTGATTTCGGTATTGCCCATCTGGTGATGTCCATGTGTAGAGTCGCCTCTTGTGTTGTTGGAAAAGAGTGATTGTGATGACCAGCTTGTTCTCTTGACAAACTCTATTAGCCTTTGCCCTGCTTCGTTTTGAATTCCAAGGCCAAACTTCCCTGTTGTTCCTTTTATCTCTTGACTCCCTACTTTAGCATTCCAATCCCCTATAATGACAAGAACATCTTTCTTTGGTGTCAGTTCTAGAAGGTGTTGTAAGTCTTCATAGAACTGGTCAATTTCATCCTCTTCAGCATCGGTGGTTAGTGCATAAACTTGGATTACTGTGATGTTGAAAGGTCTGCCTTGGATTCGTATTGAAATCATTCTATCATTTTTGAGATTGTATCCCAGTACAGCTTTTCCCACTCTTTTGTTGACTATGAGGGCTACTCCATTTCTTCTACGGGATTCTTGCCCACAATAGTAGATATGATAATCGTCTGAATTGAATTTGCCCATTCCCGTCCATTTTAGTTCACTAACACCCAGGATGTCAATGTTTATTCTTGCCATCTCCTATTTGACCACATCCAGCTTACCAAGGTTCATAGATCTTACATTCCAGGTTCCTATGCAGTATTTTTCTTTGCAGCATCGGACTTTCCTTTCACTTCCAGGTGCGTCCGCAGCTGAGCGTCCTTTCGGCTTTGGCCCAACCACTTCATTAGCTCTGGAGCTACTTGTACTTGCCCTCCACTCTTCCTCAGTAGTATGTTGGACGCCTTCCGACCTGAGGGGCTCATCTTCCAGCGTCCTATCTTTTAGCCTTTTGTTTCTGTCCATGGAGTTTTCTTGGCAGAGATATTGCTCCAGGTGGATCGCGTTTAGTCAGAACTCTCCACTATGACCTGTCCGTCTTGGGTGTCCCTGCACGGCATAGCCCATAGCTTCTCTGAATTACTCAGAGAATACGTTTTTCAGCCTTTCTCTAAACCACTTCCCTTGAAAATGGCTATATGGTAGGGGTAGGCAGATTTCAGACTTGTGAGATCTACTTTGCTTTTTATGCATTGTTTTTTCACAGAAGGGCAGCCATGGCAGATATTTTCACTCTTCCAATTTTCACTCTTCCAATTTATTTTCACTCTTTCCAATTTTCACTCTTTCCAATTTATTCGCTCTGCACGAATAAGATCCCGCTTACCGACGGACACGACCATTGCCTTTTTTGTCTCGGGGAACAACATCAAACACACTCCTGTCCCGAGTGTAAAAAACTTACAAAACCCACCTTAAAGCTACAACTTCAAAGGCTCCGCTCTTACCTCTGGGAAAAATCTTTAAATCTGGTGCCCATGGATCCGCTGACATCTCCAACTCCTGAACGTCATGAAACTCCTCGCCCAATATCGAGCCCGACGAATCCTTCGCCTCGGCAAAAGGACCATTCGAAATCGACTTCGAAATCAAGCTCGACGTCCGCGTCGAAGACCCCGACCCGTCCTGATGACTCTTCTAAGAAAAAGAAAGATAAACCTAAAAAGACCAAAAAACCAACTAAATCGACCCGTATTGATCCACCTCAATCGGTATTACCATCACCGATCCTTGAAGAGTCGTCTAGAAACGTCCCTTGCTCTGTCTCTGATAGAGACTATCAGACTTTGACATCGGCTCAGGTTGCTGCTTCTGTTGCCAGCCTTTCACTGAGTACTGGCTTATCTCCGGCTGTTGTTCATTCCAGCCCGGCCTCGGCCCATTCAAGCCCTACATCTTTAGGGCGGGCAATACCTATTCCAGTCTCTGGATCGTCTCACCAGTCTCCTAGAAAACATCAAGCAAACAGATGACACCTGTTGCCGGTCCAATATGACCCACCGCACAGGGAATATTATTACTATCCTGAATCATCTCGGTACCAACCTAGATATGAACAGGGGGATCCATACCATTGTTATGACCCCTATTACCCTGACGACTTGATTGAGCATGCATATTATGACGAGCCTAAAAGGGTGAGATATGTTTAGCCATCTCAACATTCACCGTCCACTTCGCCTTCACCACCGGACACCGACATCGTCTTTCTACTACGTACCAGACATCGACACACCGCATGTCGATCCCGACCAAATCAGCTCTCAAACGCACTCTTCTCCCACCTGTCCAAGAACACTCGCAATCCAAACGGGCGAGACAATCCTCCAAACAATCTTGACACCAAACCTCTCTACGAGTTACTACCACTTATAAGGGTCCTCCCCCTCCTCCTACCGACACTGAACAACGTACTACTCCACAGTTACCACCTACCTCGGTATCGGCAACTAAACCTCCACATCCATCACCATCTTCAGACTCTTCTTGTTCCATTCCAGATTCCAACTCTGATGTTTCTCAAGAATCTCCCTCTAATCTACCTACCCCTTCTTCTGATGTCGCCGAGAATCACTCACCTTCCTCATCTGAAGATTTTACCTCCTACTCTCAACTAGTGATACGAATGGCAAAATCCTTACAATTAGACATAGAAGAACCACCACCTCAAAAACAAGATCTTGTCTTTGATGACCTTAATCAGGACAAGACACCACCTCTCAGCTTGACATTCATCCCTGCTATGCTTGAATTGGTGAAAGAATCATGGGACAAACCCCCTTCCTCACTACAAATCTCGAGGCGTGTAGAGAATCATTACAAGACACACGGTCCTGATACAGCGTTTCTCTCTGAACATCCTACACCGAACTCGATCATTGTCGAATCCAATCAGTCCAGAGCACATAATAAATCATCTATAGCCCCTACTAACCGGGGAGAAAACTTGATATCTTAGGCAGACGCCTATATTCTCTTACATCCTTCCTTATGAGGGTCGCAAACTACCAAGCCGCAATGGGTGCATACCATCGCCAACTGTGGAACAAAATTCTACCCATACTCCAAGTGGCTCCTGACGCTTCCAAGACAGAAGCCCTAAACATCCACGCTGAGGCTACAGCCCTGGCTAAACAACAAAGGATTGCGTCTCGCCATACCGCGGACGCTGCTTCTAAGGCTATGTCGACTTCTATCACCCTAAGACGACATGCCTGGCTAAGATCTGCCGGCATCTCAGATGATACCAAATCACGAATTGAAGACCTTCCATTTGATGGTGCTGGCCTCTTTAACGCCAAGACGAATTAAGTAATGGATAACCTTCATAAAATCCGTAAAACAGCACGCTCTTATTCTACCCAACAACCTTATCGCTACCAGCGTCCTCAGTTTCGCAGGCAGCCTTTCTTCCAACAGCCTTTTCAACAGTACCAACAACCGTACCGACCATACAAACCACAAACCTATGACAGATCCTATTCCGGCCCATCGACATCAACAACACCTGCTTTTCGACCCCAGCAGCAACAGACCCGTCGTCAGCCCTTTCGACGTCAACAAAAGAAGGGTAAACAATATCCATAGACCCCTTCTATCTCCATTCCAGACCAGATTACATCCCTTCCTCAGTTCTTGGCGTCGAATCACTAATGACCAGTGGGTCCTTTCTATTATCCCAAAGGGCTATTTTATTGAGTTTGATCGTACTCCACCACCTGGACCCTACCCCATACTCATTGGCTCTCCGAGAAGAGGTTTCCCTTCTTCTACAAAAACATGCCATACTTATAATCCCTTCCTCTGCCCTGCATGATGGATTCTACTCGAGATACTTTACAGTTCCCAAAAAGGATGGAGGACTCTGTCCTATTCTCAATCTTAGACACCTTAATACATTCATTCGACCCAGACACTTCAGAATGCTGACACTCGACACTATCATCCCTCTCCTTTCACAGGGAGACTGGTTTGTCCTCATCGACCTCCAGGATGTGTACTTCCACATCTCCATCCACCCGCATCATCACAAATTTCTTCGATTCCAATTCGACAACATCTCGTACCAATTTTGCTCCCTCCCATTCGGACTTTCCACGGCACCGAAAACTTTTACCAAATGTATGGCACCAGTTGCTGCCTATCTCCGTCTTCAGGGTATCTTGATATTCCCCTACGTAGATGACTGGCTGATAGTCGCTACCTTCTATTACGATGCCGTCAGAGCTACCCAATTCACTCTCAATACTCTTCAAGACCTCGGGCTCAAGGTGAACCTTGCCAAATCCCATCTCAAACCTTCACAGACCGCCACCTATATCGGAGCGTATTTCGACTCCCTACAAGCCAGAGCCTTTATCCCTCAAGAAAGAATCACCAAACTGAGACGAGCAATCCAACCATTCCGACCTCTAGCTTCGGTATCAGCCCATCAAGCCCATCACCTTCTCGGGCTCATGGCATCGACCACCACTGTTATCCAACACGCGAGACTCAAAATGAGGTCCCTTCAATCATGGTACCTATCATTATTCGATCCCATGATAGACCATCCATCCAAACGCCTCACAGTAACACCCGAGCTCGCCTGTCAACTCACCTGGTGGACATCTCTTCCCCACTTGCTCGTTGGCAGACCCTTCCAACCTCTACAACTCACGATACAGGTCACCACCGGCGCCAGCCCCTCGGGATGGGGAGCCCATTGTCGACATCACAAAATCCGTGGCCTATGGACAACACGAGAGAAATTATTACATATCAACCACCTCGAACTTTTAGTGATCATCAAGGCTTTTCATGCCTTCTTACCTCTCATTGCAGGACAAGCCGTACATCTTCCTACAGACAATACGACGGCTCTTTACTATATAAACAAGGAAGGAGGCACCTACTCCCTCTCATTACTATATCTGACTGTCGAGCTCTGGGAATGGTGTTACCTACATCACATCTTCCCAGTAGCTGTCCACGTCACCACAGACGACAACCTCATAGCAGACCATCTCAGCCACCTTACCATGCGAACACACGAGTGGTCACTACACAACGACGTTTTCGATCTGCTTTGCCACAAGTGGGGTGTTCCATCCATCGATGTCTTTGCTTCCGAGACCAACACCAAATGTCAGAGATATTGCTCTCGAGCCGGTACCGACAGGAACTCTCTCGGATATGCCTTTATGATAAACTGGACCGGAGACTTGCTCTACCTATTTCCTCCGATACCGCTCATACAACGAACCATCATTCGACTTCGACAGTTCCAGTCAAATGCCATCCTCCTCGCTCCATGGTGGCCGCGACAACCGTGGTTCACACACCTGAGGTTGATGTCAACGGACGTATTCCATCTTCCGTCAATCCCCAATCTTCTCACTCAGGACAACTGGATGATTTGCCACCCGGACGTAGACTCTCTGAAGCTGACTGTGTGGAGGATACTCCGGCCATAAGAGACATACTTGATCGAGCTCGAAAACCCTCGACCCAACGATTATACCAAAATATAAATGGAAGGCATTCCTCTCAGAACTTACCTGCAACACCAGTGTCTCTGAAGACCTTACTTACCTTTATCCTTCATCTATTTCATCTCGGACTGTCTCATTCTACCTTGAAGGTTTACATTTCAGCTATTGTAGCTCACCAACCTTCTCATTCTGATTCGGCTAGACTTTTTTCCCACCCAACTTTGAAGAAATTCCTTAAGGGACTCCAGAATATTCGCCCCCCACGGCAACATCCTCTTCCTCAGTGGTCTTTACAACTTGTCCTCAACGTACTCACTTGACCACCCTTCGAACCAATGGCTACTTCCAATCTCAAATTACTTTCTCTGAAAACATCCTTCCTTGTAGCAATAACATCTGCTAAGCGTGCTAGCGAACTTGCAGCCCTAAGATCAGATCCACCCTTCCTTCAATTCCATCCGGATAAGGTCACCCTTTACTTTGATGTATCATTTTTACCTAAAGTGGTCTCTGAATTCCACGTTAATCAGCCATTAATTCTACCTACTTTATTTCCATCTCCTTCTACACCTATTGAGCGCATGCTCCACATGCTTGATGTAAGACGCTCCTTGGCCTTCTACATTGATAGGACTAAATCATTCAGAAAATCACCAAGACTTTTTCTGTGTTTTCATGGCCCCCATAAGGGTGCTCCAGCTTGGCCTCAAACTATCTCTCGATGGATCGTTCACACCATTTCATTGGCCTACGAGCTAACAGGCAAAACACTGCCTGAACATTTTAAGGCTCATTCTACCAGAGCGTTGTCAACTTCTACTGCCTTCCAGCGGGGAATAGAACTTCCTCACATCTGCCATGCAGCTACATGGTCTACTCCATCAACCTTCGTGAGACATTACCGTCTTGATGTCCGAGCAAAAAATGATGCTGCTTTTGGCAGAGCTGTTTTAACCTCCATTTTACCGTGACGTCCCACCATCCGGTAAGTGAGCTTATCAGTCACCCAATTGTGTGCATTCACAGAGGCCACGAAGAAGAAAGAGAGGTTACCTACCTGGTTTTTCTAGTGGTCCTCTGTGAATTCACACATCCCGCCCTGTCTCCCCTCTGTCCATCACGTTGTCTTTTTTCTTTAATATAGTTCTTTGACAGTGGCGGACTCTTACAGGAACTGAGGGGACTTCTTGCGGGCGGAGCATGCACTCCACTTCATGAAACCAGATATTTTGTTCTTCCCCAAGGAACTCTTGGCTTTTCATCTTAACCTGCTTGTTGTCCTGCAAATTTTCTATCCCTTCCCCCTCTCTCTTGAATTGGTGTTTATTCACTTATTAGGTACACAAAAGGCTCTGCCTTTTTGTATTAAACATTACACAGACAGCACCAAAATATCAGTGAATTGTTTGAAAATGAATTCTGAGATAGGGAGACTACAAAAGTGGTCTAGAAGTTATGCTCCAAACATGCTAATCAAGCAGTGAAAGATTCTTCCATCTCTTTGAATCTACAGTGATCCTGCTGTGTAGATATATTCACAGAACTGTAAGAACACTTCATCTTTACTTCTATAAGCTGCTGATGTGTGGGAGGGTCATTTTAGACTTGCTTCAGGACATGCTGGTGCTGACCTTGTATTGTGAATTGTGTCAGTTAGATATCATCCAGTAAATTTCTTATACTGGCCTTATACTGCTGCTTGACACAAACATGAATCTAACACAGGTTTGAGAACATGAAATTGTGGTGTTAGAAAGTCAAGTGTCATTAGTTATGGAAGGCACTTGGACTTCAGTATTCATTTTCTGACTTTGAGCATCCTACATCTATGAAGTGTGCAGGTTGTTCTGGAGATTTTCACTTCCTTTGTTTCTTGCTTGTTTCCATCTTGTATTTTAGATTTTTGTCAACATGAGAAAGAGGATGATATGTTTCTGCCTTTGTGGCCAAAAAAACAATGACAATTTTTGAACAGAGCAGAAAACAAAACAAAAGATTCTTTTTCCTTCTTTCATACACTTATATGAAAAAGACCTTCAGACATTTCAATGAGACACACCCGCCCCCCATATGGAGAATTATGTGCGTGGCCTTACACTTTTTATCTCTCTGAATTTAAACTATGTTGCCTTCTGTTGTTTCATCCATCATCAGGCTAACCCTGCAATCCCTCACTGCTTGCATTGGCCCTGATATTCTCCACTCTCTGGCCACATGCTCTTGACAGGGCAGACATTGCAGCTGCTATATATTCTGGTTAACTTGAAAAATCCTAGCGTAAGAGAAGCACTGGGAGGGGTTCCTTTGACAATCTCCTTTCAAATATCTTTCCATGTTCAAATCCTACCCAAAAGACTAGCTGAATATATTTAATAGGGAGTAAGACCCAAAGAATACGAGTCTCGTATCTTATCAAGACTTTCCTGTGAGTAAATGGGTAGGAAGGGGTTTCTAGTAGTCACAGGTTGGTGGCTATAGTCCTTTTGCTTTAAGTTCATCTCAGATGCTAAAAAAATTGGGTGGGAGTTGCACCACTTTTATCTGCTTTTATTGCAATAGCTAGCAGTTGTCCCCACATAGTATTTGGGGTGTCAGGAGTGATTGTTGTTTGGAAACCTGGTAAAGAATCCACAGATCAAAAACATTTCCAAGGGAAGCATACTGGCTCTTATTTTGTTTAACATCTATGCCAATGACCCACCAATTCCTCAAGGCACCAAAAGTTTAATTTATACTGACATTCTCTCACTTGCTGCTCAGTTGGACAGCCTTCAGACGATAGAATATTTTCTAATAGTTGCATTAGAGGAACTTAGTATGTATTATGATAGAAACCAACTTAAAACTGTATTTTTAAAGACTTGAATATGTGCCTTGTATCTGAAAAACAATCAGGGATCAAAGAACAATATTCTTTGAAAGCCATTGGGAGCACACAACTATAAGTTTTAGAATCTACAGCCTTGGCGCTATGCTATTCTGCAAGCAAATATGCCAGTCTGGTGTGGTATAGTTCAGGCCACACAAAACAGATACATGTAGCATTTAATAAAAGCTGTGAAATCATTACTGGACACCTGAAGCCAACCCCATTCATAGTTTTCTAGTGGAAATTGTGTCCAGTGACATATGGAGAGAGGTAGGAGCTAACAGTGAAAGACTCAAAGCATCTGAATCAAATGTGCATTCTTTCATTGTGTACCATCCCACCAGTCCTAGATTAAATTTAAGGAAATGCTTTTTCAGAACATCTGTGAATCTTGAAGGCACAGCAGAGAATGACAGGAATTTTATTTATTTATTTATTTAAAAATTTTTTAATTTGCTGCCTTTCTCTCCATAGGGAACCCCAGGCGGCTCACAACAGACAAAACAAGAAATTTAAAAACACTATATGAATATCACATTAATTAAACATACATTAAGACAGTGGTCAGGGAACAGGGGTAAATTTCCCCAAATGGGATAAAAATGAAAATCCTGGGGGTAATGAGGACGGTCGCAGCAGTGTGACCGTCCTCATTACCCCCCAGGCATTTTATTTCCGACGATGCCGTGTGTAGGCGGGCATTCCTTCGCGGGGAGAGCGAACCCCGGCGAGGAACTGCACAGGGCACCCGCCTGCCCTCCTTGCCTCCAAAGTGGGGGGGAGGGTGGCGGACCAGGCCAGCTGGACTCTTTGCCCGGCGGAGCCCTGGCCGGGGCTCTCCTTCCTGCCCGGGCCCGCCCGCCCGGTGCGCTGGCGAGGAGGCCCCCTTCCCGCCCCGCCTCACCTGAGCTCATGGCCAGTGGACCTGCCGGCCCTGCGGCGCCCGCCTTCCCTCGCCAAGGACACACTTTCCCGGTGGCGTGGCGGCTCCAGACTGGCTGCCCGGGCGGTGGCGGCAGGTCCCGGGCGAGCGCAGGGGGGGGTGTCCGCCACGGATGGCAAGAGTGGTGGGATGGTGCTGGGAGGGGGCAGGGTAATGTCAGCGTATATAAATTTTTTGGGGGGTAAAAGGTAAAAAAGTTCCCTGACCCCTGCATTAAGATTTTAAAAAATCAATATCTGAGAATCTTGAAGGAACAGCAGAAAGTGGCCGCACAACGTTCATGTGGAAATAACATTTCATATGGAAATAACAAATACCCACTTCTTAAAATGCATAACCCCCCACCCAAAAAAAATTTGGCCCCTGGTCACACAGAGAATTTGGTTATTTGAAAGTCACCTAACAGGCTTTGGAGTGGAGTTGGCAGAAACAGAGTGAACTTAAGAAAATTAGGGTGTGTGGGTGTGTTTGTGCCTGCATAGTCAGAGTGAGTGCAGACAAGAACAGGTAACTTCACACTTTTGTCAATCTACTCTGTGACTCTCAACATGTACCATGGAAGACTTGATGTTAGCTGCCGCGAATGCTCCTGATGTTGCCTGTTACAGAATGAAAATTATCTGATACATTTATTTGTTGCGCTGTGATGCTTCTGACACGAACTAAGAAAGGAAGTATTTGGAGAAGGCTTATCATGATGGTAAAGCACATACTTTCCTTGTAAAAAAGTAAAGGTGGAAGTGCTCAGTTCCTACTTCAGTACGGTCTTCTCCCAGAAGACAGTCTATGATCCCACCCCCCTCGGCAAATGTGAAATACAGAGGGAGGCAAGGTTCCCTCTAAGGTGCGTGCCTGTGAAGGCGCGCGCAAGTCTGCCCCCTCACGCAGCCTTCCTCCTCCTCAGCGCACTGGCAGCGATCATTTTCAGCCCCTTTGGTTCTGGTTGTAAGTCAGAACCATATTTGGGGGGGCGGAGTCATACGTGCGAGGGTCAGAGTCCTGCCCAATAGGGCTGAAAATTAGAGGGAAGGTTGAAGGGAGGGTTATGTTTGCAGCTTAAGATTGATAAACAGTCCAGGTACCTTATTACTTTGAATTAGTTCACATCCCCAGGGCTGGATGAACTGCATCTGAGGATATTGAAGGAACTGACTGAAGAGATCTCAAAACCACTGTCTATTGTTTTCTTGAAATTATGAAGGATGGGTGAAGTGCCAGACAATTGAAGGAGGGCTAACATTGTCCTTGTCTTCAAAAAGGGTGAAATGAAGGAAACTGGGAACTATAGACTAGTCAGCCTGACATCAATCCCAGGGAAAATTCTGGAACAGATTATAAAGCACTCTGCAAGCACCTTGAAAACAGTGAAATAATAACCAAAGCCAACAAAGATTTTTCAAGAACAAAATCTGACAGACTAATGTTATCTCATTAACCTAATCCTATCTTGGATAACCTCCCTGGTAGACGCTGGAAATGCTGTAGACATAATAGCCTTCGGCAAAGCCTTTGACAAAGTACCCTATGATATTCTGATTAGCAAACTAACTAGGTGTGGGCTGGATAGAACAAGTGTCAGGTGGATATACAATCTACATGATTGCAGAATTGTACACAGAGAGTGCTTATCAGTGGCTCCTTCTCAAACTGGAAGCAGGGAACAAGTGGGGTACCCCAAGGCTCAGGTCTGGGCCCAGTGTTCTTCAAAATTTTTAGTAATGGCTTGGATGAAGGAGTGCAGGGAAGCTTCTGGAAGTAGTAATACAAAAATACATGAGGTCTGAATATAGAACACACTGCTTGAAGAGGTAATCTTCATTAGAGGTATGTGGGTGTTTTCCCCTTCTGGGGGAGGGGCATACATACACATGGTTCTTCTCAAAGAACATAGCAATAAATAATAATACTTAACTATTAAAACATATTGTTAATTTTAATATGTTATTCTAAAAACATTGTATTTATTGTTGTCACTGTAGGCCATTTGATTAAAAAAAATTAATGTTAACATGTTAAAACTGACATCATACTTCCAAGGTCCACATTGAGTAATTTAGAAGCAGCAGCACACTGTGGTTCAGTTGAGCTAGATGTATTCTATTAAACCAAGTGCTGTGGGGAAAGGGAACATGTAAACATTATGAAATATTCAGAATAGATCCATTATATCAGTTTGACTTACCAAAGTATTGACTTTGATAGGTGATTTTCTGTTGATTTAATGAAGTTGGGAATAACAGTAGGATTTAGTCTAGAGTTGTTTTTGATCCTCCAAATAGTGGTTTAAAAGATGGGAAACCTGAGGGGATACAAGGCTCTACATAAGCACAAGGTATGCGAGGAAATTCAGATTTCTGAATACTCCCCTACATTAAAAATGCTGCAAGTAGAAAACAGTTACAAGTAGGATAGAACAATTCTTACTGTTTGTCTCAGATAATAATAATAATAATAATAATAATAATAATAATAATAATAATAATAATAATAATAATAATGGCCAGAAAACAGAAAGACAAAGGCTCCCTAATTTGTGCTAATTACAAAGTAAACCAGTAAAAGATCTACTGAATGATGCAAACATCATCAGAACAATCCCAAAAACCCCAGAAAACCCATGGCACTCCAAAATAGAAAATTCGTCTGGAAAGAAAAATAAACAACTTACGTGCAGACATTAGCAACTTAAAAACACTTGAAAGATTCAGAACTTAAAAATAAAAAAGTAAAAGCCAGACTATGCAAAATATATGACCTAGAAAGGAAAATAATTGTTGAAACTATGGAAGAATTAAAATGGCCAGTAAGAGCTACAGCAAAGAAAATTGAAAGATATGATGGATGCTTGAAACATTATAGAGAAAACACGCAATTTCAAAATAACCAACAATTATTCTGTACATCACTAGGAGAAAATGCAGAGCAAAAGAAATTAGGCCCATGTAAAGATGATGCTCTAAAATTTTGGAAAGAAACGTGGAAAAGCCCAACTGAACATAATAAAAACACCTCATGGGTTAAAGATATTTGTAAAGAAACTCAAGGAAAACATATGGATGATATTGTAATAACAACTGAAATGCTTAAGAGGCAAGTAAAGGCTGTGAAAAACTGGAGTGCACCTTCTCCAGATGAGCTACACAGATTTTGGTTCAAGCATCTAACAAGTCTCCATCAACATATAGCAGTGCAATTTAACTATTTACTTCAAAATTCTACAACTGAAGACTGGATGACAACAGGCCACACGTTTCTGATAATAAAAGATCATCAAAAGGGCAATGAACCCAGTAATTATCGACCAATTACATGCCTTCCAACAATGTTCAAGCTCCTCACAGGAGTACTTGCAAGAGCAATATATAATTACTTAACTGAAAACTGCCTATGCCCAACTGAACAGAAAGGGAACTTTAAAAAGTCAAGACGCACAAAAGATTAGCTGCTTATTGATAAAATGATACTGAAGAATGCAAAAAGACGAAAAACAAACCTTAACATGGCCTGGATAGACTATAAAAAGGCATTTGACTCATTGCCACACAGCTGGATTAACACCTGCCTAAAATGTTTGGGATTAGTAAAAACATTCAGAAGTTCCTCAAGAAAAACATGGAAAAATGGAAAACTGTCTTAATGGCCCATGGTGAAGAAATTGGGGAAGTTAGCATCAAAAGAGGAATATTTAAGGGGGATTCTTTGTCACCACTGCTGTTTAACATCTCGCTAATCCCCATGTCAGTAATTTTAAATAAAACTGGATTGGGCTACCATATTTCAGAACAAGCATGAAAATCAATCATCTGTTATACATGGATAACCTAAAACTATGTGCAAAAAGTTCCACTGAG
Organism: Intellagama lesueurii; assembly: GCA_037013535.1. Classification (NCBI taxonomy): domain Eukaryota; kingdom Metazoa; phylum Chordata; class Lepidosauria; order Squamata; family Agamidae; genus Intellagama; species Intellagama lesueurii. Next base: position 37,222,583 of record JBAJHW010000001.1, on the reverse strand, counting down.
ATAGAATCACTGCTAAACATAGTATGAATATTTAGTTAAGATATTCAAATGAAATTTGGAATTGACAAATGTGCAGCTCTGTCTATACAACGTGGTAAGATCCAAAAACTAGATGGAATATATTGTAAAATCACTCTCAAGTAATAAAAAGTATAAATACCTTGGAATACTAGAAGCAGATAACATTGTGCATACAAAAGTTAAAGTACTGACAGAAAGGGAATATATCAAAAAACTGAAAAATCTTAAAATCAAAATTAAATAGTGGAAATACAATCAAAGCCATAAACACATGGGCAGTTCCAGTAATTAGATACCCAGCTGGAATAATAGATTGGACTCAAAATGAATTCGAAGAATTGGATCACAAAACACACGAACTAATGAACATGCATCACGCACTACATCCAAAAAGTGATGTGGACAGATTATATTTACCATGAAAAATCAGAGGCCATGGATTACTGCAAATACAGCAGGAAGCAGAGGAGGAAAGAAGAAGCCTAAATAATTATATCAGTATAAACAGAGAAAAATTACTTAAGGCAGTGAAAATGGAGATTTTGAAAACAAGAGAAACCAAGGCTTAATATAAGAAAGAACAATTTGAAAATAAATTAAACAGCTGGAAAAATAAACCACTACATGGACGACACCTGAGAAATATTGATGGAAAGCATGATCATAATTCAACATGGGCATGGCTAAAACTGGGAACCCTTAAGAAAGAAACTGAAGGCTTGATTTTTTTCTGCAAGAACAAGCACTCCAAACCAACGTGATGAAAGCTAAGATCCAAGGAATTAGTGCTATAACAGCAAATGTCAACTCTGTCAAGCAAAAGATGAAACTGTGTCACACCTCATCTGTGAAGTCCAAAGATTGCACATATTACAAAGTTAGACATGATAGAGTGGCACTAGTGCACTGGTATTTATGCAAAAAATATAACTTGCCAGCCTCCAAAAACCTGTGGGAACATCAGGTAGAGGAGGTGTCAGAAAATGAGGAAGTCAAGATCTTGTGGGATTTCCAGATTCAAACGGACAGACACTTTGAACATAACACACCAGACTAGTAGTAATAGAATGAAGAAATGTCGGGAGCATTGACATTGCAATTCCAGGGGATGCCAGAGTTGAAAATAAAGAATTGGAAAAACTAACCAAGTACAGAGACCTGGCAATCAAAACATCTTGCCTCTGGAAGAAACACACTTCAGTGGTCCCCGTAGTCATTGGGGCTTTGGGAACAATATCAAGAAATTTCACACAGTACTATAATCAGTTGCAGATCTCAGAAATCACACCATCAGAGCTACAAAAAACGGCAATATTAGGAACAGCATACATATTGCGACAACACATTAGCTCATAACACATTTAAATTGTTTAGATCAATGTTTCCCAACCTGGGGTCACAACCTCAAGGAGTTTGCAAAGTATTTTATGAAGGGTTGCGGGTTGCCTTATATGTGTTGTAGTCCTTGTTAAATAATTTCTTCCTTGACCTTTTGGAGTGGGATATTAAAGTTAGCATGTATGTGTACGTATGAGACACAGACCCTTTGGGAGAGAAAGAAGCCTCTACTTTATGAGAAGGGATGACTTTACCCCTATAAAAATGCTTTTTAATGCAAATATGGCAGAAAGGTTGCAGGTTACTTGGCTATTATAGAAGCTAACTTTTAAAAATAATCTGTCATAACACAAGGCAGAAGGACAGATGAAGTTGCTGATGGGATTGATTGCAGGAAGCACTTCTTTGCAGAAGGTACACATTGAAACATGGACTCTACCACCCATTTTTTGCTGTTCTGTAATATTTGAATTAATTCAAGGCTTATTCATAGAACTGCTTTTTGATGCCATGCTGCTTTTCTCTATGTAGTCAGTTTGACACAGTCACATTAATTGACTGCCCCAAGTAGATTGAGTGATATTGGCACTATCAAATGTTGTGCAGCCTGCTAATTGTATTTTTGAGGATCAGTTCATATATGGGTGCTTGTACAGTGGCTATAGGGTAAAAATTACCTTAATAAGTGGCAAATTGCATATTAAGCAGTGAGGGTTTTGTTTATTTGGTTGTGGAAGTGGTGCACTGCGAAGGCTTTAATTATTTTTGCCAGTGCACTTTTCTATCTAAAGTGCCATCATTTTCCAAGTTCTTACTATCTTCCCTGAGCGAAAATATAAATGTGATAGTGCTCATCTACCGTACTCCACAGAGCACATACCAGTTTGTGTTATGTGTTAGAAATTTAGAGGAGGAAGATGCCATTGTAGAAAGATCAATTCTCTCATCTCCACACTGCTTCCATGACAGTAGCTTCTATCATCTCTTACCTCTGCAACCATATTTGGAGGATAGGGGTGTGCCACAATTAATGAATGGAATGAGTAGGTAGAAAATTCAGGAACTCAACCATGGTTTTTCTGGTGCATCGTATAACTTTATTCTCTGTGTTTCTCTGTTGTACTTGAGGAAGAGCAAATAAGTCTAGAGCATTGTTAAGGTTCTGAAAACCAACTCACAGTTCATTCTTGTGCAAAGAAGCACTATATTGTATCTGCTATATTAAAAAAGAATTGTTCATATTCCAGAATGACTGGCTTTCCAGGATGAATAGTAAAATTGATTTTTGAGAGCTGTGACTGTTTGCTTAAGGGATTTGGAGGAGTGCCTCAGACATTTTGGCTAGAATCTTCAGTTTTATTTTTCTAGCCCAGCCCTTCCTTCTGCTTTGAACATTCAGGGAATCCTGCAAATGCCTGACTTCTCTCCTTTCAGGTGCATGTGTTTCCTTATATATGCATATCAAGGTATTTTGAACCTTTTGGATGTTTATTGTTATGAGGCGGCCAGGGACATGATTTGTTGGTTGCTATTCTTATGGCTGGCAAAACAGAAATGTAAAACACATGGATTAGTTGTCTCTTAGAACTTTTTTTTAAAAAATAATTGCACTATTACTTCTAGTACAATGGTTACCTTAGTAGAATTCTTTCTAAATATTGGTGAAAATGCAGCACCTAAGGACAAAGAGTCAAATTAAATTTGCTTATAAAACATTTTACAAATGTTCTGCTTTTGATAGATTCATTGGGAATGATCCATTGAGAGGAGAAAGGCAGGCTATAAATAGGATAAATAAGGGGTTGATACAACCTTTCTGAGCTGAACTTTCTGGACACAGCTATCAAGAAAGAACTGGAACCACTGATGAACCAGGCCTCTGATCCCTAACCCTGACAGCCAGTCCAGCAAGATACTGTGAGTGACAGTATCAAAAGCAGCTGAGAGATCTAGGAGAATCAACAGGGTTACACTCCGCCCCCCCCCCCCCCAGCCGCCCGTCAGACTAGCTCAGAATATCTTCTTGTAGAGTGGCCAGTACTGATTCAGTTCTGTGGTATGGTCTGAATCACGACTGAAATGGATTATTGGTGTCATCCAAGAACACCTGCAACTGGTCAGCCACCACTCTCTTGATCAGTTCGCCCATAAAAGGAATGTTAGCAATAGGTCTAAAGTTGTTCATGTCATCTGTCGACAAGTTGGTCTTTTTCAGAATGGACCATACAGTGGTTTTCTTCAGACGTGAAGCATATAGCCCTCCCAGAGGGGCATATGGCCTGTTCTATAATTAAATTTCTGGCAGATTTAACTAGCCCTCATGAGCAAGGATCAGTTGGAGAGGTAGTGGCTTTGCATCGTGCAAACATCTTGTAAATATCATCAGGTGTGACAAGTTGGAACAGATCCCAAAGAATCTCACAAGATGGTGCATTGGACATCTCGATTTGAACCACTGAACAAGGGGAGTCCAGGTCCTGCTGGATGGCTTCAATTTTCAATTTAAATGGGGTGCTAGACAATTATATATAGATAAATCCAGCTGGAACACATATGTCCAGAGTTAGGAAGACTCTGGGCTGTACAATGAAGTTCTGCTTGTTCATTAGCAGTTGAGTCAATTAAATTGACATACTATGTCTTTTTAGCTGCTTTGATGGAATTACAATAAATGCTGGGCACCTTTTTGATTGCAGTTACATTGCCATATGGGGGAGGTTTCTTCCATCTTCTTAGCTTTCTCATTTGCTTCATCACACAAAGTTCATCTGTAAACCACGAAGAAGAATGAGTTCTGCAATGAAGAGGGTGTCCAGGTGTGATTGTGTCAACTGCTTGGGATGCCAGATTATACCAATTGGCAACCTGATCTTTGACAGAACCGCCCACCAGATGAGCAGGAAAAACCCCTATGGCCTGAAAACCAATTGAATTGAGTAGCCTTCAGGCGCAGACCATCCTAATTGGTCCTGTCTCCTCACAGGGAGAGGTTGCCATTGTAAGTCTGAATTTAAGGAAATCGTGATCTGACCATGACAATAATGCCGTTACTTTGAGAATTGATTGACCAAGAAATCACATTATTCATGAATGATGATGGCTAGATTGCTAAAGGAGCAATTTTGGCTGTAATGTATAGATTGTGAGAACATATTGTTCCCATGGGGCCCATTTGTCCTTTAGAGTTTCTCTTGTTTACTGCTGTAAACTAGTGACTCTCTGAACTCTTGAGGACTATAGCATTTAATTACAGCCTCTTGCATTAAAGGGATAAGAATTTCAGTGTTTCTTTATATATAGAATGACTCTTGTCCTAAAACATGTTTTCGGTACTGTTGAATAGTTTAGGAACAGAATCTTGTTGATGAAATCCAGAGTGTAGTGCCACACAGATGTTGCACACCACACCATTTGCACCTTGCAATTACCCAAGCTAGAGATTGCCCTGTTCAAAGAATGGGGCTTCTCTGCACAACATAATAGGACATACCCTCTTACACAGACAGCAAGGGAAGAACTGTTTGCAGTTTTAGAGAGAGTTGAATTTTTAAAGAAAAGTGCTTATTTTTATTTCAGTGTACAGGTGCTATTCACACATTTTTCAAAAGACTGCAGCAATGGAACATAGCAACAATTATGTCCTTTTGTATTAAGTAGAATAGTGAAAATAATCCTTGCTCATTCTAAGGTCTTTTTGGATTAGAACTTTGAAAATACTGTTAACTTTAACCTCTGTATTTACCAGAGAATGATGCCACAACTGTTGCCAACATAGAAGGATTTTAGCTTAACAACTGTTTCTTCTCCTTTGCCTCTTATGGGAGATGGGCAAAGTTGTCTGCAAGGATTTACAATCTTTCACTTGTATTTATGCAACTGAGAGTCCCCGCATGCTTGTTTTCTGTAACTGCCTCTCTTGTACTGTTCATTTATGGAAAACAGGTTCTGTTAAAACACTAGTTCTGTGCTCATCAACACACAGAAGATCCAGACATGCTTGGAAAAAATCAGCTAATTTTTTTAAGTCAGTTAGAAGTTAGTTAGAAGTCAGAGCTCATTTGCCAAAGTGTTCACAGACATTTCTGTTGCGTTATTTCAGTCCTCCCTTCACAATTGATTTGGAATTGTTCATGTAAGTGACATATAGACCAGGTCTATTAGGGAGAGAGTTGAAGCTACTCAGTAATATGCTGCAGTTCTTGCATTCCCTTTGCTGATTTGTAGATGAAGATACATTTTGATCAAACTGTCAGAAATTGTGGATGAGATGACATTGTTTTTCACATAAGATCCTGTGAAAAGTATTCCTGCCTCCACGCTTCTGTGGATATCCTCCTTCCTATCACAAAAGGCAGGCTTCTATTCAGAGCTATTCCTAATTTGACAATAAGTCCTTTGTTTCTGAACCATGGGGCCTGAAATTTAATCGATCGATTAGGCTTTTTGTTTTGATTAAGGTCTTGGATCTGGGTCCACTAACTTCGATATCTTTTTTTAGAGCAAAAGGAACTAGAGTTAGCTCCAGTTGTTTTTGTGTTACTCTCAAGGGAATATTCTCAGCTGCTTTCACTATAATACTCTCTACTCTAATTTCATAACCTTAGCCCTGAGTTGCTGTACTGGGTTTTCAAAGCTCTGATGTTTGCACCTGGCCAATGTACATCTCATTTGATCTTGGTGCAAGCAGCTGTACAGTGCATATATACTGACTGTAGTAAACTACGTTACCATTGCACTCTTCTTTCTTTCCAAACCCCCCCCCCTCCCAATTCAATTGCTGGCTATATAGAAGGCATATTTCTAGAAGGACACAACTGTAAAACTTGATAGCAATTTCTTTTGTGGTAGACATGAGTCTCTTCGACTTAAAACACATGGAGATGCTTTGTCCTTCCCTAATCCATTTCTTTTCAGGTAGGCTCACTCAGCAACAGTGGATCTCTACTAGTCTTTCTCATATCTGAGCTGACTGGAGATCCTTTGAAAGTTCCTGTAACAATGTGATTTTAGACACTTAGATTCTATTTCTGATGTACTACAGATTTTTTTAAATCCTATTAGTTTGCTTTTATTTTGCTTTGTTTTATGAGTTCACATTTCATTTTGTGTTTATTATGTCCACCTGAAGATCAGAAATATGAAGTAATTATACTCCATTAAGAATTCCTACCTATGTAGTGAAGCTTGTTCAGCAGGAATTATAAGAGTGTATTTTAAAATATATTTATACAAGCATATTCCTTTTTCTTGTGCGAGCTGTGTGAGAACCAGGAGCCATTGGTTGTTTCCATATGTCCCTTATTGGCCGTTTGTATAGACCTTAAAATTCCCAAAATGTTTTTCAGCTTGCCTTTAAAATCGTAAGCATTTGTTCTTTATGAATTGGAAAGCTAAAACATACATTTCTTTAAGCATATTCTCTAAATTATTTTATAGAGAGGTTGAGTGTTACTGCTTTAAAAAAGAGAACAGCTCTTGTCAATTTCTGCAATCAGAATCAGGACAAGAAGCATAGCCCTCTTCATGCATATCTCATGGATCATCCAGAAGGAGGACTTTTAGCCTTCAACTACTAATATACAGTGGCATTCTAGGTATGAAGCAGAAGGACAGTGGTAATACTGCCCTTCTGTCAGTATTCTTTACTCATGATGACTGATGACACACTTCTCACTTCTGCTGGCTTGTATGAACATAGTGCTTCATTCTTCCACTCTTACAGGAACATACGAAAGTTAGAAAAATTCACTGTTTGGGAAGAATTAGAATATTCCACCCTCTGGGTGACCCATGAGACATGCATTCATCTCCACTGTCCAATTTTATCTTCCTGGCTGACCAGCATAAACAAAAACTGTATTCTTAAAGCCATGGATAAAATATTAGCACCTAAAGGGGTTCAAGTGGTTGAAGGTACCTAGTTATTTCTATCAGTCAGCTTTCACTCCTGGTGTTTTGCCCAGTTGAAAGATGGAGAATGAGAACGAGCCTGTATTTCTTGCCAAAAGCTTGGAACAAGCCAATCTTAGCAGCCAAAGATTGGTGGGGGGATACCCAACAATGTTGTCATACATTTGACCATACCAGCTCGTCATCTGAGGTAGTGCAAGAAGATGTAAAATCAATGGCATCCTTGCAAGTCAGTTTGGCTGCTTGGATTGCCTGTGAGCTGGTTGTAATAGGAAATAAATCTTTTCTAGGTAAGCCTGAGAAGGTGAAAGTGGAAATACAGATAGAAATACAGGTGCCTTTGCAGTACTAAGCCATGCATAGTGATACTATCTTCTGCCTTTGATAGTCATACTTCTGTCTGTATGGCATGCTGACTTCCAAGTTCTTCTTCATGGTCTCTGTGAATGCACACGAATGGGTTAAACTGCACCTGCGCAGGACTCTTCGAAATATTATAGAGCTAATAAACTGACCAATAAAACGTTTACCTGTGTCGCGCATGCTCCGCCCGCCCACGGTACCTCAGTTCCTTTTTGCCGCTGCTGCAATAGGACTTTTTCGTGCGCTAGAGCTGTTAATTATTTGAAATTATTTGAAATCTCTGGTTTTTTATCTCGGACTGTTTCCTGACTACGTGTCGTCTTCTCTGGATATTTTGACTCGGACTGACCTGGTTTTTGATTACCATTTTTTGATTCATCTATTGTTATATCTCGCTTGACCCTTGGACTGCTTACGGTTTCTCATTTGGATCGCGGATTGGACTTAGATCGATTTTATCTCTCGGCTTGATTTCTTGGTTTTGATCTGGACTGTTCTCGATAACGTTTCCTGTGAGTTGACTCTACCCTTCCTAGCCATCTTTTCTCACCAAATTTTATGGCCTCTTCGGGCCCTTTCAAACGCTGCGTGTCGTGTGCTGGCAAAATCCCCTTTTCGGATGGCCACGACCGCTGTTTGTTCTGCTTAGGAGAAAGGCATCAACCTAATTCTTGTCAAGAGTGCAAGAAATTAACTAAGCCCACCCTCAAACTCCGCTTACAGCGACTCTGATCTTACCTCTGGGAGAAGTCGCTAACACCGTCGGGCCCGACAGCCATGGAGTCTGTAGTGCCTTCGGCTCCCCCTACTCCTCGTCCTGATACCGCTGCCTCGCCGGCACCTGCCACCCCATCTTCCAGGGCTTCTTCTAAGATCTCCAAATCGAAAAAGTCTTTGGCGTCGGGGTCGGGGTCAGTATCAAAGGCACCACCGGCTAAGGATCCTAAGAAGAAGAAGGAGACAGTCAAGCAGAAGAAGACCAAACACCCTTCTAAATCTGTACATCCTAAGGAACTTCCTCTAGCTCGAGGCACTCTGCCTTCACCTGTCCTCGAGGAATCCTCCAGGGACGTGCACGATCCCGAATTGTTCTCGGAGGGAGATGGCTTTATACCACAGCCAGATCCACATGCTTCGATGTCGGTACCGAGCCTATCTCCGACTCAAGGCCATTGTGAGGCTGATGTATTTTCCAGCCCGGCCTCGGCCCATTTGAGCCCTGTATCTATCGGGCGGGCAACGGTGATCGAGTTCTCTAACTCTGAGGCTTCACTGCAACAATCTCCTCCACGCAAGCGGCTTGCAAAGCATCAGCATCTATCTCCAGGCCGACAGCTTTCTCAGCATTGGGACGTGATAGTACTTCCACGTCCATCTCGGCGTCATGCTTTTGCGGAACATCACGAACCGCTTTACGTGGAAGTAGATCGGCATGGTGGTCAACACCGATACCGTGGGGACTATCATGATCCCGCGTACGACACCGGCGAATATATCAGACCTAAAAGGGTACGGTACATTTATGCCTCACCGTCGGAGTCATCTCAATCACCTTCGCCGCCTCAACATCGGCACCGAGCCTACTTCCAGCTCGACCCTACAACCTTGAGACATGCCACCAAGCATCATCTTCCTCAACAGGACCAACGTCCACCTCAACCCCAGAAGCGTTCTCGGGATCCATTGATATCACACCCAAAGTCTTCACATTTGCAATCATCACGGCAGACGGTGCTTACAAAAACCACCTATCTACCTGAAGTACAATCTTCCACACCGGTTCCCCGCACTTCAGCCTCCATATCGAGGGTTCACCATCGCTCACCTTCACCCCCCTTATCTCCTGACAGAGAATCCAGGGGTTCATCACTATCTTCAATATCTGAGCAGGACCAGCGTTCGGAGGCGTCCAGAGAATCACCTTCGAACTTACCTACACCAGACTCTGACGTTGCTGATATCCATCCCCCGTCTCCCTCCGAGGATTTTACTTCATATTCCCAGTTAATTTTACGGATGGCCAAGTCATTGGAACTTGGCACAGACCAACCTCCTCCTCCCAAGCAGGACCTGGTCTTTGATGATTTAAAACGAGATAGATCCCCTCCTTTGAGTTTGGCTTTTATACCGGCAATGTTAGATCTCATTAAAGAGTCCTGGAGTCAGCCATCTACATTTCTACAAATGTCAAGACGCATTGAGAATCATTATAGGACACATGGTGATGATACGACCTTTCTCAGCAAACATCCTGCACCGAACTCCATCATCGTGCAGTCGAACCAATCGAGGGCGGGGAATCATTCCAAGGTCGCCCCTACTAATAGAGAGGGTCGTCTTAGGCCGTCACATGTACTCTCTAGCTTCATTCATAATGAGAGTCTCTAATTATCAGGCAGCGATGGGCGCCTATCAGAGACAATTATGGAATAAGGTCCTGCCAGTTCTGCAAGCCGCACCTGAAGAAACTAGGGCCGCGGCTCTCAATGCTCACCTGGAAGCGACAACGCTGGCTAAGCAGCAACGGCTGGCATCACGTCATACAGCTGATGCTGCTTCCAAATCTTTGACATCAGCAATCGCTCTTAGAAGACACGCCTGGCTGCGCTCAGCAGGCATCAATGACGACGCCAGGTCCCGTATTGAGGAGCTGCTGTTTGATGGCGCGGGGCTATTCAACAAAAAAACAGATGAGGTGATGGAGAATTTGCATAAGACCAGGAAGACAGCTCGATCTTATTATGTCCAGCAGCCCAAATACCAACGGCAACAATGGCGCAAACCCATCACCTCTTACCAATCATACCAACAACCTTATCAACAGGCCTACCGTCAGTATAAACCTCCTCAAGAAAGATCTAATCCTCCTCCATCTTCCTCTGCCACTACCTCTTTTCGGGCTCAGGTTTCTGGTCAGCGTCGACAGAATTTCCGTCGCCCTGCCAAGAAGGGCAAACAATATCTTTGACTGTCTTCTACTGAATCCTCCTCTCAACCTGTCCCACCTTCCTCGACTAGCCCCTTTTTTCGACAAGTGGTCTTCCATCACCAAAGACACTTGGGTGCTAGCCGTCATATGTTTTGGTTACCTGTTAGAGTTCTCAGATCTTCCTCCTCTCGGTCATCTCAAAATCACAACCTACTCACCTGCTCTAGAAGAAGAAGTCTCTGTTCTTCTCCAGAAGCATGCCGTTCATCGGGTTTCTTCTCGGGAAGCACTGGACGGCTTCTATTCCAGATACTTTACAGTTCCCAAGAAGGATGGAGGCCTGCGACCAATTCTAGATCTCAGGCGTCTCAATACTTACCTTCGTCCGAGACGATTCAGAATGGTCACCTTAGACTCCATCGTCCCTCTTCTCTCTCCAGGCGATTGGTTTGTCGTGATAGACTTACAGGACACTTATTTTCATGTTTCCATACACGAGCGCCATCGCAAATATCTCCGATTTGTGTTCAGGGGATCAGTGTACCAATTCTGCGCCCTACCATTCGGGCTTGCCACCGCCCCAAGAACTTTTACCAAGTGTCTAGCTCCAGTAGCAGCCTATCTACGTCTAAACAACATCATGGTCTTTCCATACATAGACAATTGGTTGATCGTAGCAGGCTCTCGTGCCAAGGCACAAGAGGACACAACCTTTGCTTTACAAACTCTGGCAGATCTAGGACTTCAAGTCAACTTTATGAAGTCCCATCTTCAACCTTCCCAAATCGTGAACTACATTGGCACAGTTTTGGACTCCAACAGGGCCAGAGTATTCCTTCCTGCGGAGAGGATCATCAAGTTACGTCTTGCTATTCGCCCCTTTCACCCGGGCACTGGGGTGTCGGCCCATCACACGCAACATCTCCTAGGTCTTATGGCTTCCATCACGTCTGCTATCCCTCATGCTCGACTGAAGATGCGTTCACTGCAGGCGTGGTACCTCTCTCAGTTCAACCCATTACTGGACAACCCTGCCAAGCGTCTACGGGTCACTCCAGAGTTATCTCGCCAGCTAACGTGGTGGACGTTCAGGCCGCATCTTCTGATTGGTCGGCCTTTCAGACCCCTTCAACTGACTGTTCAGATTACGACAGACGCCAGCACAACAGGATGGGGTGCGCATTGCAGCACTCACAAGATCCACGCTATGTGGTCCAGCTCAGAGAAGCTGCTACATATCAATCATCTAGAAATGTTAGCAGTAATCAAGGCCCTTCGCGCTTTCTATCCGCTAGTGGTCGGTCGCGGAGTACAAGTGGCTACAGACAACATGACCACTCTGTACTACATAAACAAGCAGGGAGGCACTCACTCGTTATCTCTCCTATACTTAGCAATCCACCTCTGGGAGTGGTGCTACGATCATCACATATTTCCCATCGCCATCCATGTGGTGACAGAGGACAACGATGTGGCTGATCGCTTGAGCCGCCTGACCACTCAGATGCATGAATGGGTCCTTGACGACTCTGTGTTCGCCCAGATCTGCAGCAGGTGGGGCTCACCGGCAATCAACATCTTTGCCAATCAGTTCAACGCAAAGTGCGAACGGTTTTGCTCTCGAGCAGGGAGAGGCACAGGCTCCTTGGGAGATGGCTTTATGGTGAAGTGGGACGCGGTTCTTCTCTATCTCTTCCCCCCATCCCACTCATTCAGCGGACAATAGTCAGAATTCGACAGTTGCAGGCAGATGCCGTCCTGGTGGCACCGTGGTGGCCTCAACAGCCGTGGTTTACCACCCTCAAGACCATTGTGACCGATTACCTGAGATTGCCTCCCCAACCATCTCTCCTGACTCAGGACGGAGGCAACGTCTGTCACCCAGACATAGAATCTCTCCACCTCACGGTTTGGAGGATTCTCCCACTATAAAAGAAGTACTCGAACGGGCGAGGAAGCCTTCAACCAAACTACTGTACTCTTATAAGTGGTCTGTGTTTACTAAGTTTGCTGAGACCAGAGGTTTGGTCACTGTTCCAGTTTCGTTAAGGACCCTTCTTACCTTCCTACGTTATTTGTTCGATATGGGTCTTGCGCATTCCACACTTAAAGTTTATGTGTCGGACATTGTTTCTTATCAACCTGTTGGCTCAGATGCTTCCCACTTGTTTTCCCACCCGACTGTGAAGAGATTCCTGCGGGGACTACATAACATTCGTCTGCCCGTGTGGCAACCAATCCCTCAATGGTCTCTTCAAACTGTATTGAAGGCTCTCGCGCAACCTCCATTCGAGCCTATGGCTTCTACTTCTTTGAAACTCCTATCCCTAAAGACTTTGTTTTTGGTGGCTATTACATCTGCACGGAGAGCGAGTGAGTTGGCTGCACTATGGGCTGATACACCTTATATACAGTTCCACCCCGATAAGGTCATCTTATACCCTGATGTCTCATTCCTTCCGAAAGTGATTACGAATTTTCATGTAAATCAGCCTTTGATTCTCCCAACGTTGTTTCCTAACCCTTCTTCAGATGTTGAGCGCATGCTCCATTCCCTTGATGTTCATCGAGCTTTAGCCTTTTATATTTCCAGGACTAAGGACTTCCGTAAATCTTCCAGGTTGTTTGTCTGCTTTCACGGACCTCGAAAAGGTCATCCAGCTTCTTCTCAATCTGTTTCCAGATGGATTGTGTCTGCCATCGCTTTAGCCTATCAGCTGGTTGTCAAGACCCCACCAGATGTGCTGAAAGCGCATTCTGCTAGAGCCATGGCTACTTCTACTGCCTGGCTGCGTGGCATTGAACTCTCTGACATCTGTCGATCAGCTACTTGGTCTACACCATTGACCTTTGTGACACACTACAGGCTGGATGTCAGAGCTAAGAAGGAAGCAAGTTTCGGAAGGGCTGTGTTGACTTCGGTTTTGCCGTGACGGCCCTCCTTCCGGTAAGTGAGCTTGCTAGTCACCCATTCGTGTGCATTCACAGAGACCACGAAGAAGAAAGAAAGGTTACTTACCTGTAACCATGGTTCTTCGAGTGGTACTCTGTGAATTCACACGTCCCACCCAACCTCCCCGCTGTCCATCACGGCTTGCCAATAGCGTTTAATTATCAGAGCCTTGGCAGCGGCGGACGGTCGGAACTGAGGTACCGCGGGCGGGCGGAGCATGCGCGACACGGGTAAACGTTTTATTGGTCAGTTTATTAGCTCTAGAATATTCCGAAGAGTCCTGCGCAGGCGCAGTTTAACCCATTTGTGTGAATTCACAGAGTACCACTGGAAGAACCATGGTTACAGGTAAGTAACCTTTCTTTTTATCTGTTTGCAAATACATGCTTGTCTGGACTCATACATTGCTTCCTCCTGCAAGAGAGATTTGGGCTAGGGAACTACTTTAGTGCTCCTGTTATCCTTCAGTTTCTCATTGTCACCTGCTTGGAAGAGCCTGGAGGCTGCTAAACATGCTGAAGTGGTTAGGTTTCCCACAGGCTTCTAGTGAAGCTGGGGGGAAAGCGTGGCTCTTGCCTGATGGGTTTTCAAAGTGAGCCGAATCTTTGAAGTTCTGTTTTAGCAGCTGCCAGGTATTTTTGCCTCAGCCCTGTGTAGTGTTTCAGAACCCAGCCTTTGTATGCTGCATTCTTCACTGCACATGCCAGTATTTGTGGGTGTGGGGGAAGGGAAGAAAATAATTAGTCAAGAGTGTAAAAGGCTTTAACTTAGTCTTATATTGTTTAAATTTGTTTTGGCACAACCCATCTCTTGCTTCTTTTGCCTGTAATGTTCCTTTCACATGACTCATTCCAAATCTTTTTTTAAGTAACAGTTGTTAGGTTTTAAAAACTTTTCCTAGTTTCCTCTAGTTGTGCAGCATAGATTTGTTAGTATGGCATTCTAATGTTTTACTCCCAAAGAGTGATGGTTTTTAAAATGTTAACCCTGAAATTCTTTGAAAGGAGATTCATCTTTCCTTATAGATGAGAAACAATCTTAATTAAAGAACATCTTGGTTTCCTGGTATGCATGAGAGTTTTAAAAATTCTGAGGCTTGGCCTCCTGCCAGAAATACTTTCTGGGAAAGGCTGAGTATATTGTTGATACCTTAGGTTTTGTCTGACATAACTGTATTTTGGGAACCATATGAAAGCAACTTCCACCCTTTTTCTCGGTATTGGATTCAGCAATTTTCACCTCTCACTTGCACTTTATCTTCATTTGCCTGTTTGTAGCAAAGTATGCCAGCTATAGACTTTCAGCTTAAGCCTGGTCTCTGCAATAAACTAGAGTTAAGGTAGTGATATAGTTTGCTACTACTGAAAGTCCAAGGCATGCAGTCACTTGTTTTCCATTGGGAAAACAATAGATAATACTGTACTTGTCTGTGGTGTTCAGTATTGTTATAAGTAACACAAGAGTATTAGAAATAACAGAGAATGAGACTTTTTTGCCTTCTATATTACAATATTGAATGAAGCTTATGGTCCATTACTTAAGAGGAGGGATATAACTTCCCGGAAGTATGGTGGAAGAGGGATATAGCTTCAGATTCCTTAAAGCCTGCTTGTGTAGATTGTGTATTGTCAGTTAAGGATACCAAACTAGTATTGGAATTATCACGACTATATAGGGTCTTGTATTCTGATAGGATGGTTGATGTATCTAACAGTACATATCCATGTTTTCAAGGATTCATTTAGTGTGGCTGCACTCTGTTGTGATCCAATATCTACTCTGTGAAACCCTACTCTAGGAAGATCATACTTAGCACTTTTAACTGGACCTTACATGATTATCTTCCAGTCAAGGCAAAAGCAAATTGTATATAGTACATGTGGCAACAGTTGGAGCGATTTTCCTAACTAGTTTTATGGACCAGGTTCTACTCCACTCAGTTCAGTGAAGTTTGTGCATTGCACTTCCAGGAGAGTTGTGTTCACATTCTTGAAATACTATGCTGTCGTTGTGCTTTGCATTTCTTTTAATACTTTGAATCTGGAGCTATAGAATTCACTGTCTTCAGAGGAACCACTTTCTTATGCTTAAGTGAAAGGAAAGACAGCAGGGGCCCCTTCAGTCATGCTAATCTCATCACATGTATTTTTTATCATTAAAATGTTCCAGCAGGCTGGGCTCATGTGCAGGTGTAGAGCATGTGTAGAAGGCAGAACTACTTTCTGCTCAGTGCTTTTTACCATTTGGCTTTTTGCTAATTGAAGGAGAGGATGCTGTGTGTTCTGTGATTCTGCTAATCCAAATCACACAAAGAGGATAAGCATGGCTACTATTACTGCCTGTTCTCCACTGACCTGATGAGTAATGATGGGATGGAAGCACTGAACTCCTTAACCAGATGACCCCCTCACTTTTCCCTTGACTTAGTTCCCATATGTGTCCCCATTTGTTTTAGAAGCTTGATTTGAAAAGGAAAGAAAGATGAGAAGGAAAAAAGAAGGCACTTAGTTGCCAAGTATTTCCAGCTCATAAAGACGTATTATAGTTCTCTTGGCAGACCTCCAGAGATGCTACTTTGGACTGAGTGAAAGCCCACTTTGCCAATAGCTAGGTACTTAACAACTGGTAAATTTTTAGTTCTTCTGAATGTGATAGTATGGGTAGTATCAACTGAATCCAGAAATAGTTTAATCTGTAAGTTTTTCTTACACAGCCTTTCCAGTGTTTCACTTCTTTTGCTGTTTCAGTCCAGGGCATTCAGGTTTGCTAGCACATTTGGTAGACATGTATCATGCATGGCAGCATTCCTGCTTTCGACCCCCACATTCAGCTCTGGTCAGCTGCTTCTAGCTTAATTTCTAGTAGTAATAGTATGTTAGGAGAATGTTCTTCCAAAATGGGATGACACCTTTCTTTGGTTCAAGAGGCATGGCAAAATTTCTTTTAAGAACATCTTCAGGAGGAAAAGACTAATACAGCATATTGCCAGTGAAGCGGAGTCTTGCCTTAAGCTCTGTTTGGGCTCATCTTTCTCTTATATTGATTTGCCTACTGGTGTATAAAATTACACATTAAATATGTCCCTTGCCAGGAGAAGAAGGCAGATTGCTCCAATTCCAACTCCTGCTCCATATCATCACAGGGCCAGTAGAGTCATGGTACTTCCTTGGGGGAAAAAAACACTTTGCAATGCTGTTCTAAATTTTTCTGAACCTATGCAAAATTCCTTGGAGAGAAAAACAAAAACCAAAAGCATGGTTCGTGGGGCAGGCCCAGATTGAAGCAGAAGCCATGTGAGGTAACAACCCATCATTACTGTTCGATATCTAGAGTTCAAGCCATTATACCATTGCCATGTTCCCACAAATGTTCTATGGTCTATTCAGTATTATGTCTCTGAATGAAAGTAAAGGAATAAAAGTTACTCTGGACCTTTAGTGGCTAAAAAGGTTATCTAGGAAGAAGTGTTTCAGATTGGAAATGCTGGAATCCACCATTGTTTCCCATAAATAAACAATATTTCTTGGCATCCAACAACTTATTCAAATGCATGTCCATATTCATCTGAGAACTAGGCATAAGAATGATTTCTTTTCCTCCTACAATTGTTGTTTTTGGTACATGGTCCTGCTTTTAGGAACTAATATCAGCCTTAAAGAGTATTTGCCTTATTTCTGGTGTGGCACATGTAAGAACCATCTTTAGTCATAGCTGGAAAACATCTTAATTTGGTTGGTTTCAGGGGACAATATCTTGGGTAACATGTAGGCTCATGCTTTGGGATGGTAGAATACATGGTAAAGGTAAAGGTTCCCCTTGACATTTAGTCCAGTCGTGTCCAACTCTAGGGGGCGGTGCTCATCCCCGTCTCCAAGCCATAGAGCCAGCGTTTGTCCGTAGACAGTTTCCGTGGTCACGTGGCTGGCGTGACTAGATGTGGAATGCCGTTACCTTCCCACCGTGGTGGTACCTATTTATCTACTTGCATTTACATGCTTTCGAACGGCTAGGTTGGCAGGAGCTGGGAGAAGCGACGGGAGCTCACTCCGTCGCGTGGATTTGATCTTACGAGAATACATGAGAGACCCCTAATTAGCTGTGATACTATGTATTGCCTTGGGTCCCTTTATTAGGAGAAAGACAGGGTCTTAATAAATAAGTGGATCAGCTAATTATGTTGCACTGGTTCTTTATTGCTTTTTTTAAAATGTTCTATTTTTAATTTGATTTGCTAATCATGTCCTCCAATCTTTAATACCTCATTACACAACATAGATATGAACATGAACACATGAAAAAGAACCTGTGATAGACCTAAATGCCAACTGCGTCCCCACATTTTCTCAGTGTCCCCACATCTAGTCTCCCGTATCTATCCATGGTGGGCCCCAACAATGTCATCCACATCAAGGGCTCATTGACTTCTTGACTGCTGTTGTGATACTTTACCAGAAGTTTCCTTCTGCATGGAAGATATTGGATAATCACTGTGCTAGAGAATAAATGACATCAGAAATGGCAGTTTAAAAACCACCTTCATAATGTTTCAACCTGCCATTCTGCTACTGATCTGAAAGTAACTGTGTATAGAAAGAAATTACAGAGGGGAGAGGGAAATGGTGAAGGTACATTTCACCTGCATATTACGGAGTATGTTGAAACATTTGAATCAGTTCCCAGCTTTGGATCCCCGGATGTTCTTGGAGTAAAACTCCCCAAAGCCTTCAGCACTAGCTGTGCTGGCCTGGATTTCTAGGAGTTGTCATCCGAGAACATATGGGGACCCAAGGTTTAAATGAATGAGATCGATCTCTCTCTCTCTCTCTCTCTGATGTTAATGTAATGTAAACTCCCAAAGCTCATTGCTAATGTTAATAATGTTATCATCACTTTGAAACACCATTTTCTGTTGGTTCCCCATCCCCACAATCTATACATTTACATAGACTTAGGTCTAAATATTTCACTCCATGTGTCTGAGGACAGCAGATGGTAACCCACAAAAGCTTACAGTAAAATAAATCTGTTAGTCTTTAAGGTGCCATAATATTTTTTTTCAATTTTTATTTTGTTTTATTTATACCATATATACTTAGTTAACAAGGTTGCTTCCATTGGGCAGCCTTATTTACCAGGAACATTGTGGCAGTAGGGAGTGTGGCTAGCAACATGTCCTGGGGAGGAGGGAAATTGGCCTAGATGCACCAACATTGCTCACTCCTAATTTAGAACCACAGTAAAATGGTTGACCAAATTTTACCCATGTTTTGTCTTAGTTGACAGTGGCTCACAGTATATAGTGATGAAGGTGATCTGATCTCTTGTTATATCATTGTTTGCTAGCAACCATTCACATAATATGTTGGGCAAAGGCAAGGAGGGCCTTTGGATGTAGTAGTGTCTGTCTATAGGCAGCCTTTACTACAGTGAAACTATAAGCTTTTAAAGCACAGCTTTTCTCATTACAGGACCCTTGAGACTGATACCTTTGCCTGGGAAGGTAATGCAGAAAACAGCTTACACAATAAATTGACAGGAAGTCAACCAGTGCATCCCAAGGCCCCACCCAGTGCTGGCAGCTACCAACTGCATTTTGCCCTGCAGCAGCTTCAACAGCAGAAGCTTCAGTCTCGACAGCTTTTGGACCAGAGCCGAGCTCGGCACCAGGTGATTAAGATGATTGAGGCTTCCTTAGAAGATGTTTTATTGTTGGGTTGTGTACACAGGAAAGAGATTTTAATACAAAACAGAGCCAAATGCTACAGAAAGCAAACCCCGGGTCTTTCTATTTGCATCAGTCATGGAATTTTCCGTAAATGTTTTTTGATTTGCACAGTAGGTTTCCTATCATACAAGATCTTGCAAACTCTGGGAGATTTTTGCAGTATTTTGTCAGGAGCTAAATAATTGGGGGAGAAAGAGAAAAGGCTTGGCAGCAGCTAATTTGAACAAAAAAAACAAGCAGCAGTTGAGAACCATAAAAATATATACAGAAACGCACACTGCCTGATCACAAGCAACCTTGTTGGAGGATGCTGCCTCTGAATCTTTAGTTTTTCCCCTCACACAATGAGAACAACCTGATGGAAGAGGTGGGGATAATAAACACCAAGTTTTCTTTAGACTGTGCATTATAAAATTTACTTTGTGAAAGCTGTATCTCACACTGCCTGATCTCACACTGCCTGATCACAAGCACGTTTTTTCTAAACCTTGTTGGAGGATGCTGCCTCTGAATCTTTAGTTTTTCCCCTCACACAATGAGAACAACCTGATGGAAGAGGTGGGGATAATAAACACCAAGTTTTCTTTAGACTGTGCATTATAAAATTTACTTAGTGAAAGCTGTATCTTACATGCTGTAGCCATATGCTCTTGCATTTACATTATAAAGATTTTTTTTTCCATCCCAGAAAATTGCCTTTGCTTCCAGTCTGATGATTTGTTTGGTAATAGTTTGGCTTGCTATTTGTAGCCCTGAAGCCTGGTTACTGTATACACCACCAAAATGTCAGACTCTAGCTTATATACTTTATATTAGTTTGACCATTTTTATAGTCTTGTTTCATTATTTGATTGAAATTCTTCATTTTGATTATCCTATGTTACTTCTTGTAACCAGTCAATGCTAAATTCTGAAACAGTGGTTTCCATTTCAGTTGAAGGAATAGTTACCAAATAGACAAATGTGAAGTACTATTGATTTGCTCTTTCATTGAGCATATATACACTTGAATTTAGTGGTGTGGGATTTTGGTTTTTATAGCATAGTTTCTTGGTTTTCTAGGCATATTTTCTAAGTCTTTCTCACTTTAAATTGTGAGCATGAGGAACAGAAGAAAGCCAAAAATTAACTCATGACATAGTTTCCTAATACATTCCGGAAAGGAAACTTCTAGAAAAGTTCCCTTGTTCAGCAGCCCCTACTTGATTGTCAAGATCTACTATGTACTGTCATTTCATTTGCACTTCTTTCTGACCTAGCCCAGGAGGAATAGTTGGCACATTTTTAATCTCTATCCAAAGGGCCCCACATGTACACTGCTCAGCTCAGCTCAAGGTAGCCCTGTAAGCAAAGCTGTGTCTATGAGGGGTTTGAAGGGGGCCGTGCTGCTTGGCTGATTCCTCTTCTAATTGCCGACATTGAGATGATGTTGTTCTTGGCTTGAGGCAAAGCCATTACTCAGGAGTTTCTGTTAAAGTGATTCTTTGTTAAACCTCTGCTTGCATCCCCCACATTCCCTCCCCTTCTCCCTCAGAGCACAGCCATTCAGAGTTGCAGTTACAGAGATCCTTGCCATGCCGCAGGCTTAGGCAGTACTGAAGTTTCCATTATTGAAGAAAGAGGGTTTAATGCAGAGGCGCTCGCTGCACACCAAAGATCAGTTTGGTTAAACATAAGATTAGTATGAGTTAAATAAGCAAAGAATTATAAATGGGCCATTCTTGCCCTCTGCAAGGAGCAGATTTGCTGTAACTCTCTGCCTGCTGACACCAGGCATTAAAACAAACAAAAGTCTTTCTAGCCAATGTTATTACCTGTTCATTATTTGTATGCAATTTTAAGTTTCAAAAGTTACTAAACAATGGCGTAAATAAAACAGATGAAGGCTATAACAGTTTGCTTTTTATTGGATTTTAACAAGACAAGAGTTCAAGTTGCCCCACTTCCTCTCCCAACCTTATTTAAACCGGAGTGACTAACTTTCTAGGTTTGTTGTGAGGATGAATACGTTTGCAAATCAAATTTGTTTTTAAGCGAATCCTATACAATTATAAAAAATATTATGTTCTTCTATATTATTGACAGGCAAGATTTTACCTGAATTAAGTATACATCATATGTTTCTAGCTTTCATTTTTGTTGACATTCAGTGCATATTTGTGGTATGTTCCAATGCTGCATTAGCCACTGAGGTACAGTGATTGTCTAGTGTTATAGTTCCTTAATTCTTGATTGTCGAACTGTCTAAGCTGTGTGTCATAAACAAAACTCATTATGTTCTTGGAAAATGACGGCTTAGTTTTTCTTTGTATTTTAAGTATTTCAGGTAAAGCATCCTTTGCACAAATGAAAAACCATAATTTCCTGTTATAAGAATATGCTTGCACACTCTTCTGTTCTTCCTTTGCATGTGTATTTTGGAACAAAAAGCAGTTTCTGGATACTTCCAATTACACAAAATTTGTGGTCTGATTGAAATGCAGTTGGTTAGAATAAATTAGAATCAAACCATGGTGTTTGGTTTGTTCCTCCCTTGTATTTGGATTTATCAGGAAACCAGTACCTTTCAGAAACATAGGAATCTGCCTTACACTGAGCACAATCCTGTTGGCATAGTTACATAAGTATACACCAGATACAGGCACCAGAAATAATTAATTCAAACAAATTGAAAACTTCCTATCCCCTGCTTCATGTTCTGAGCATCCCTAGGGGTCCTTTTTGCCCCAGAGAAGCCTTTGAGAGCCTTGGGCCAGGGGAGAGGAGCTTTTAATAGTAAAAAAAAAATCACTCCTGGATTGTCATGATGGTCCCAATCCCACCAACAGTGATCCAGTAGTGTTTTTTTTACTCTTAAGGGCTCCCCCTCCACCACATGAGGCTTCCAAAAGCTTTGGGAGCCTTGGAACCTGAAAGAGGAGGACAGAAAGCTTTCAATCTGTTTCAATTTGTTATTTCCAGACCTGGATCCAGTTTATGCCGGCGTAATTATCCCAACAAGATATTGCCCAGTGGGTCAGACCATTGGTCCATCTAGCCCAGCTATCTGGAAGTGCCTCTTCAGCTTCAAGATTTGAAGTGGGATTCTTTGCAAAATCATTAAAGAAGCGTGTTCAAGGTTATTTAAGTTCTCCAGGTGACAAGTGGAAGATTTAATTTTTGTTCCCTCACATACAGAACAGCAAGTTCACAAACCCACAATTTTCCATGGTGCGTTCTCATAGAGAGAATCTTTGGTTTTCCATTCTGTCTGAACTGGGGCACAAACATGTCACATATCTTCTTCCCTACAGGACTTCCCCTTTCCACTGTTGTGAGTATGTATTGCTATCCTCTCATGATAATGTTCACAGCCCCATGCTTACTGGTATTGATCTCTTGTGCTAATAGTGACTCCTCGGTTTAATTAGAATACTGGTTTCTTAATTAGCATTCAAAAACTGAAAACGTATTAGAATTGCTACTCTGCCTTCACAGTTTTTTGCTCTGTATCATTCCCTCTTAGTCTGTAAACCTTTTAGAGAATAATCAGATATCAGGAGAAATGCCATGTCTGGCTCAAATGGTTAATAGCTCCTTTTACTGTTTTGAATAATAGTTACATAGGATCTTCTATCCCCACACTTTCTAGTCATTTTTGATCTGATTTTCCTTAGTGTTTATTAATTTTGCCCTCTTTTGCGTGACTAGTCCTGGATGCTTTACATTTGCCATTTTCAGGGTCCCTGTGGCTCACAGTGCCATAACTTATTTTGGAAATGACTTTAGTTATCCACACAGAAAAAATCATGCCAGGAATGTATTTAATGTATTTTTAGTGTAACAGCTGAGAAGAAGGAATGAGAGCCGACTTCTGTGGCTCATAGTTGGGAACTTCTGGCTCAATCCTTCTGTCCTGCCCTCCCACTCCCCTTCTTTTTTCCTTCAGTATGTATTTCTTCCTTGTAAATCAGTGTCCCTCACAGAGGAGTTTTGTGCAATTTGAGTTCTGTACAGAGTTTAGGATATAAATCTTAAAAAGCAACAGCAGTAGTTTTACTTTTCAGTAGAAACTGACATTGAGGGTGTGAGTACTGTTGATTTCTATTCTCCAGACAAGGACTATTGGAGAATATGCCCCCTCCAACAGGTTATCTGTAGGTGGAAGAACGTGGGATATACTGCCAATAGACATATTTTTAAAAACTCACTTACTGCTTGCTCTAACAAGTTCTCTGCAAGAGGGTGATTCATTGTGTACTGCACTCATGTCAGGATTGCTTCTGGCTCTTAGATTACTTGGGATATTTCTGCATCAGGATCACCCCTGTTGTAGAAAAAGAGTTGTACCTCAGTGGCAGAGCACATTGTTGAATCCCTGGGCTTGGTGCCTGCATGTAGGGCTGGAAAACTCCTTTGTAAAACCCTAAAGCAGGGGTGGACAAACATCAGATTCCCCCCACCCCCAGAATGTGTTTACAGCCCTCCACAGACTCCTCTTTTCCTGGGATGAAGAGGGTGAGTTGCAGCTCCTGGAAATGTCCACAATGGCAACTCAGTTCTCATATATGTTACAGGCACTCTTCACAACATTTCAATATTAAAGAATGCTCATTTTTCAAAACTAGAAGTGTGTTTCTAGCCATTTCCTGTTTCTTTTTTTCTTACTTTTTGGTATTTTGTTAGTTTGTTTGGCCACTACAAGGTCTCTGAGACATAAAATTGGTCTTCAGATCTCCCAGAGTTTGTCTTCCCTGCTGTGGAAAGTTGTTGCTACTCAATGTAGATAATACTGAGCCAAATGGACTAGAGACTTCCTTCAGTATATTGCAGTTTCCTATATTTTTCTGTATTTTTTCTCCAGCAGTTTCTTTACTGATTGTGAATATCTTGTCTGTATAGTACTTATCTCTTCAGGGTATTTTTAACACAGAGGGTACTTGTGCTAGTTAGCTTAGTGGTTTAGACATCTGGCTGCAGAACCAGAGGTTGGGAGTTCAGTTCCCCATTGTGCCTCCTTGACAGGGGTTACACTTGATGATCTGTATCAGAGGTCCTCAACTCCTGGTCTGTGGCCCGGTGCCGGTCCGTAGCCTGAGCTGGACTGGGCCGCGGAGACAGACCTCCCCTCCACCCCCACAGGCACTCCCCCCGCACAGCCTCTTTGCACCTGTGCGTGCATGCCTGCACCCATGCGAGCGCTCCCCCACCCCTTCGCACATGTGCATGAGTGCCCCGCGCGTGCCGCGCCACCCTTCATGCATGCACACAAGCGACGGGGGTGCCCCACCTTCCCCAACCGGTCCACGGGGTTAAAAAGGTTGGGGACCACTGATCTATAGGGTCCCTTTCAGCAATCAATTTCTAAGATGGTGGTGATGAGGAATATATACAGTGGTGCCTCGCTAGACGATGTTAATCCGTTCCACGAAGATCGCTGTCTAGCGAAAACATCGTCTAGCGAAGCACGTTTTCCCATTGGAATGCATTGAAATCTCTTCAATGCGTTCCAAAGGGAAAACTCGTCGTCTTGCGAAATCTCCCATAGGGAAACATCGTCTAGCGAGTGAGGGTCCCCGTCGGAATGCACTGACAGCTGCACTGACAGCTTTTCACCACTAGTCGGCGCATTCCTATGGGGAAACCTCATTGTCTAGCGAAAATTCCCCATAGAGAGACATCGTTTTGCGAAGCGCAGTAGCGATCGCAAAAAGGCATCGTCTAGCGATTTCCTCGTCCTGCGAGGCAATCGTCTAGCGAGGCACCACTGTACAGCTGTATGAATGTCAGAATTACTAGGTGGATCTTGATAGAATTCCAAAAGTTAATCCTAGAAGTTTCACTCCTGTACTGCAGTGAGTCCTGGACCCTTTGTGCATGGCAGGAGAGGAAGTTGAATACGGTCCATATGCGTTGTCTCCGACGCATTTTTGGTATCACCTGGCAAGACAAAGTTCCAAACAGAGTAGTCCTAGAACGAGCTGGAATTTTTAGCATGTATACATTACTGAAACAGCGACGTCTACGTTAGCTTGGGCATGTTGTGAGAATGGCTGACAGTCGGATTCCAAAAGATCTCCTGTATGGCGAATTAGTGCAGGGAAAGCGCCCCAGAGGGAGACCACAGCTGCGATACAAGGATATCTGCAAGCGGGATCTGAAGGCCTTAGGAATGGACCTCAACAGATGGGAAACCTTGACATCTGAGCGTTCAGCCTGGAGGCAGGCGGTGCAGCATGGCCTCTCCCAATTTGAAGAGACACTCATTCAGCAGGCTGAGGCAAAGAGGCAGTCCCAAAAGCAGCAAAAGCAGGGAGCTGGACAGAGGACAGATTGTATTTGTCTTCAGTGTGGAAAGGATTGTCACTCTCGAATTGGCCTTCTCAGCCACACTAGATGCTGTTCCAAGATCTCTATTCAGAGCACGTTACCATAGTCTCTCGAGACTGAAGTGGTCTACAGCACTGTTTCCCAACCTTTTCCGGTCTGCGGACCGGCTGGGGAAGACGGGGCACCTCCCTGCGCGCGCATGCGCGAACAAGCGCGCGCCCCTTGAGCAAGCGCCGTCATTTTGCGCATGCGCACGGCCGCTCGCACGCATGCGCAAACGGCGGCACGCGCTTGTGCAGGCCCACGCGCATGCGCAAATGGCGGCACGGCGCTCGTGCGGGCATTCCGGAGCGCGCGCGCAGGCGCAAACGGGCTGCACGGGGGTGAGTGCGCGTGGGGAGGTCTTTCTCGCCGGCCCGGTCTGGCCCAGGCCAGGGACCGGCACCGGGCCGGGGACCGGGGGTTAGGGATCGCTGGTCTACAGAATCCTAGAGGTGAACTGGCGGGTGACTCAGTAGCTGCCATATCTGCTGCCCCCTAATTGCAGGCTATGGAAGCAGAAACCAGTCTTTCCTCCCTCGTTGGAAGACTTTAGTTTGCTCCTGCATCTCTCATGCTGCTCTGTCCACCAGTCCTCAGGCTGTATTGGTACCTGGGGGAAATGTACAAATGATATGTGGCCAGAACAGCAGCTCCAGTAAAGGAGGTGCCATAGCAGCTGTTGAGAAGGTTCCCATAGGAAAAGGGTAGGCCTATTATACTGTTGGTGCCAGCTATCCTGCCAACCTAGCAGTTCAAAAGCATGTAAAAATGCGAGTAGATAAATAGGTACCACCTTGGTGGGAAGGTAACGGCGTTCCGTGTCTAGTCATGCTGGACACGTGACCACGGAATCTGTCTTCGGACAAACGCTGACTCTATGGCTTGGAAACGGGGATGAGCACCGCCCCCTAGAGTCGGACACGACTGGACTAAATGTCAAGGGGAACCTTTACCTTTACCTAGTAGTTGAGGTACCTAATTCTGGACCTTCTGCAGTGTAATAACTTTTCAGTGGGAGCCACATACTGTACAGTATGTTTGAGCATATGAAGCAACTCAGAGACCCTTGTGAGGTCTGAAAGGTAAAGTTTAAAACATTATAGAAATATACATAGAAGATTAAAAGTTTCAGTAGCCACTAAAGTTATCATGACAGGAATGTGAACAGATTCTTATTGTAACCATTTACAGCAAATGTGCAACATTTGATCCTCAAGGCATTTTTGTGCCCTCCCCAAGGTCACAGCAGAACTACCCCAAGTCTCATTTTGGAGGCAAAAAACACCTCTGGGCACAATTGGGCACTTAACTGCCAGATCCACACACACCCCATTGCCATTTTCAGTTATTTCCAGACACAATACAGCCCAATACAGTGTGGACTAGACAAAGGAATTTGGCACCCAAGCCCATTAAGATTTCCCATCCCTCATTTAGAAACACGAGGATATAAGGAACTGTATTGAAATATGAACATACGATCTACTGCAGGATCCTGTATCCACAGCAATTAACTGTGAGAAGGCCACAAATGGAGTATGATAGTTTTGGCATTCTTCCATGATCCCTATCATGGCATTTGCTTCTTTTTACAGTTCGTGCACAGAGTTAATATTTTCATTGACATTTCCACCACATATCTTATTTGTTTTTTTAGCCCTGTAAAATATACAGGAAGCTAGTATTTTCTCCAGAACCTTACACAAGACATTTCATCATATTTTGATGGCACCTCCCACTGGAACATGTAGGCAACTTTTGTTGTTGTTGTTGTTTAGTCATTAAGTCGTGTCCAACTCTTCGTGACCCCATGGACCAGAGCACGCCAGGCCCTCCTATCTTCCACTGCCTCCCAGAGTTTGGTCAAATTCATGTTGGTAGCTTCAGTGACACTGTCCATCCATCTCGTCCTCTGTCGTCCCCTTCTCCTCTTGCCTTCACACTTTCCCAACATCAGGGGCTTTTGTAGGGAGTCTTCTCTTCTCATGAGATGGCCAAAGTATTGGAGCCTCAGCTTCAGGATCTGTCCTTCCAGTGAGCACTCAGGGTTGATTTCCTTCAGAATGGATAGGTTTGTTCTCTTTGCAGTCCAGGGGACTCTCAAGAGTCTCCTCCAGCACCACAATTCAAAAGCATAAATTCTTCGGCGGTCAGCCTTCTTTCTGGTCCAGCTCTCACTTCCATACATCACTACTGGAAAAACCATAGCTTTGACTATGCGGACCTTTGTCGGCAAGGTGATGTCTCTGCTTTTTAAGATGCTGTCTAGGTTTGTCATCGCTTTCCTCCCAAGAAGCAGGAGTCTTTTAATTTCGTGGCTGCTGTCACCATCTACAGTGATCATGGAGCCCAAGATTATTTAGAATGTTCTATTTGTGAAACTGATATTCATTCAACATTTCATTCTGTTTCCATATGTCTGATGAAGTGGACGTATCCACGAAAACCTACAGTAAAATATAATAGTCTTTAAGGTGCCACATGTTTTTGCCTGTGTTTTATTTTGTTTCTTTGGATTTTGCCTGATATGCTTGCACAGACTAACATGGTTGCCTCCTCCAAAACTACATCTAGAATACAATATCACTTAATGTCACTCTGAATGGTCTTGCAGTACTCAGTCCTTCCAGTTTCTTGTCTGTAGGTTCTGAAGCAACTGATTAACTACTTGCTACTTGAGAGAATGCAAAATTATCCAGGCTGTTTTCAAGATTTTAGTTTCCACTGTCAGTGGACACAAAACACTTTGGAAGAACTGCATTCCTCAGGGCTCCTTTTTTATTATTATTATTATTATTATTTATTATTATTATTAGCGTGCCGTATTTCTACCAACAAAGGGACCCAGGGCAGCTCACAGCATTAAAATTCACACAATTAAAACACAATACGTTAAATATTAAAAGACAAATTAAACAATATATGATTTAAAATAAAATTAAAAGATTAAAACATAGAAACATGGAAAAGATTAAAATTATCTGCTAAAATGGGGTTCAGGGATTCAGTTGTAATTGTTTCTGTATTTTTATGTATGTATTTTATGTATTTCTTTCCATAGCCCTTATTCTCATAGTAATCCACAAGACCAGGAGAACTTTGGCAGACATAATCCTTGGGGCTGCACTATGGCCATGATGACAGTAGTTTCTAGGACTATTTAGCCCGCCAATACCCGACCTTGGTCCCTGCCCAGCACTTCCTAGGGGCTCACTTCTATGTAGACTTCTTCCATTTAATAATTGGTGGCAATTATTAAAAAACAGAACTGGCAAGGGGTTGAGTACTAACAAAATCAAAAGACAAGTAGTTACATCCGGTTGAATCCTGGTTTACAAAGGGAAATATTCTGTCGCATTCTAGGCCCAACAGCAGATATTCCTGTTGAGGTGATCCTCTTTAATCTTTCAGGTGTTTACTATTTCCTCACTTTGAATTTATATTAAACTTTGATGGGAGTCAGTTTAATCCTCTTGCCATCTGCCTTACAAAGCTGCTTACTTCCCAAATGATGCTAGTGGACATAGTACTGGGTTGGTAAATTAGGAGCTCTCTAAACAGAGTCCCAGTTTTGTGTCAACCATAGTTCCAAGATGATGATACACACTGATTGCTTATTTGTTCCCAAAGTTAATTCACTTTGTCACATATCCTTGGAGATTTCCCTGCCATCTTTTATCCCAAAATTCTTTATCCTGGGAAGAGAGCCTGCAAAAATTGGATGTGAAGGGTGCAAAATGCTCCTCTTCAGATAATGTTGGACATCAGCTTCCAGAATTCCTTACCATTAGTTATGATGGCTAAGGCTGATGGGAGTCGTAGTCTATAAAATCTGGAGGGCTTCACTTTGTCCACCCCCACTTAAATAGAATGGCAGTGTGCAGGAGTTTAGTTCTGTTTGCTTCTTTTGACCCTAAGGCTCTGCATGGTAAGTTGTCTAAATTTTCCATTGCTTGAATGATTGAAGGAATGCGTAGGTTTGGATTATCAGACTCTAGGAAACAATATGCTTTAGGGGATGATGCCTGACTGCTTACAGGGGTGGTGCCAACTGCTTCAGCTCTTTTTAAAGGAGACTTCCTAAATTTTGACATTTGTAAAGCATCTTTATGGGCTTAAGTCCAGATGTTTATTAAACACTACTTCTGCAGAAACAGCATTTGGGTACAGAATATATATTGGTTGATTAGAATGCTGGGTCTTTTAGCCTATTTGCTGCACTATTACATCCCAAAGTGAAACTTCCAAGGAAAATAGAAATTTGATTACTACAAATTTCTTTTCTTAGGGCCCCATGGAGAGCATTCCATTCACCAACTTGGACCAGGGCTCAGGAATTTATTTTTCAATGGGGAAAGGAATCTGGGGTTACAGCTTTAGTCATTGCTACATATGTGGGGAGGAATTTGGGGACTCATGATTCCAGCTTCCTCCTCCTGTCTCATTCTCCCCTCTCCTGCCTTAGATTTTGATTCTCTTGTGAATAGACAAGTCAAGTTTAAACTTGTATGTCAATTGGCATAATTCTTTCTGTTTCTTGCCTGGAGCAGGTGGCTGAGGCTTTCCTACCTCTGTTGTATTAGTTTGGTTTGGCAGGGCAGCACAGCTCCTTCCTCTGAAGAAGTGACAGTTGGCTGTGCCTGCATGCTTCAGAGGTGGGGTGATCTCTCAAGACTCTGAGAACAAGAAATCATGGTTAGAATCTTTTTTACTTCAAGGTTCATAGCTTTTATCTACATTGAGCTGTTTTTGCCATAATAAAGCATGAAATTGCAAGAAGGCATTTCTTGCCATCTTAGATGCCATCTAATAATCATGTAACAGAGCTAAGTCTAGGATTGGGGCTCATAACCCTGTTTAGGACTACCTACTTGGAGGTGTTCAGGCATCTATAGAAACCTTCACCTAGTTAGTTCTAAGCAGCAGGATATTGAGCAGTGTTGACTTGATGGTCTAATAAGCCTCTTCCATCTCCATTATTCTGTGATTCTCTGATCCAGTACTTCAGTCATTTCCATGTAATTTATTTGTATCCCTTCTTTTGTGACCCTAAACTGTGATTGACAATGATTTGTTCTAGTTGTACTTTAAGACAAAAAGTGGCAGCTTACTTTCTGCAGTAGGAGGGTCAAAATGCAAGTGTGTTATTGGCTTGGAATACACAGATAATTTTGTTCCTTTTAATGTGATCAAGAGGGAAATGTCCTGCTAAGGCATTTGGTTCTTTTTCTGCTGTTCAGATACTTTTGGTTCATGGTACTTAATTACACTGAAAAGTGCTTTGAGCAGTGTAGTATGAGCTTTTCCTATATCCATGTGATGTAGTCTGAATTTATTTATTTGTTCATGGACATTGCATGAGCATTAATAGTGGTGCTATTGTGCAGAACAAAACTGTTTCTCTGTATTTGTTATTCTACTATTCTGGACTGGACACTTGGCAGAGAGAGGCCCACCAGTATGTGTTAAATCATATGGAAAGGGGGACAGGCTCATTCTAGCCCAGGGTGTGGGGTGGAGGAAAGTGTCTTTTGTTGGCTAAAGGCCATACTGCCAATTTAAATTAGCCATTGGCTATACTTCAGAACATATATATAACTTTGCATGCATCCTTCACTCCTAGGCATTCAAACATACATACTTGTTTTAGTGCGTAACCTTGCCCCTTTCCCTTCATTTGTCTGCACTCACTCATTCTCATATACACATGCATGTTCAGCATTAATCTGTTTCCTATTCATGTGTAAAGAATCTCAAAGAAGAATGTTTCTTGCGAATAACATAGAGACATTACATTATTTATAAACTATTATAAATACCTGGCTGGCACCATTCAAAATGAATCCAGAGCTTGCCTAAAAATATTCGTCCATATAGATAGGTAGGGAGCAATGGAACTTATCTGAAGTACACCAGAAGTATGAAGTGCTTTGATTTAGCCACCATTTATATAGCTTTGGGTTCCTGTGTTAGAGTCTTGACAGTCAAGACCTTCTGTGTGCTGCTCAAATTTTGGATACATTATCATTCAAGTAAAATAATATTTTACACAACAGAGATTATGGTGCTCTTGATATATTACATGATTTCTAAATTCTTGAAATGTTTGATTCCCTGCCATGGGGCTCAACAGCCAACCATACCCATGCAGATCTGTCAATTGGATTTTTACCCTGCCCTCCCTTCTCCTCATAGTGCTCAGGGCAGCATATGCAGTTCACTTCATTCTCTTTGAAATAGAAGAAGATAAAATAATCCATGAAGAAGTAATCCCATAGTTTTGATTTCTTTTACAAAGTGGAAGAAAATGTGAGTTTGTAGATGAACTGATGGCGGTTGTCATGATCTGATGCAATACAATACAACAAATACTAAAACTCAGTAAATCCTGGTAGAGGGACAAATCTTTAAAATGGGGAAAAGTTACCCACATGTGGAAATATGTTTACATTTAATTGTGTTGGTAAACAGCAAGGAAGGTTGTATCAATTGTAGTGTTGAATCAATGGGAAATTCTGTCTGGCTGATCAGGAAGATCATGTGTTCACATGAGATCCTATTTAGTATCTATAGTCTCTGTGCATTTTGTTTATCTGAATAGTTAGCAATGGAGTGCTTCCAAAGATATTTTGTCTAGAAAATAGCGTCATGAGTCTAGCCCTAAAGCAATTTAATATATGTTGGAAAGGTTCGTGTTAAAGATGAGACAGTTCATGTTGCAAATTTTCCTACTCACTCAAATTTATTCAGAAACTCTAATTGATTTTGTTTTCTTCAAATGCATTCACTGGTATTTTCTTTGGTGCACCCAGTGTGGAGTAGTAGATAGATATATGGAGTAGGACTCAGGAGACCTAGGTTAAAATCCCCATTCGGCCACAGAAACTCACTGGTGATGGGGTGGAACTGGTAAAACCATTCCTTCAGTATCTTGCTTATCTTGAAAGTCCTATTCGGGTCACTATAAGTCAATTCTGACTTGACGCCACATAACACATGCAACATTATTTGACCATGAAATGCTGACTTTATCCATGAAGGTGTGGTTCTTTTTTGCTATTGAATATCATTCAGGAAGAGAAGCAGAAACAGAAGCAGAAGCAGTAGCAAAAAATTACATTATTTCAGCCACTGAGTAGGACTTTGATTTGTTTCTTTTCCTTTTTTTTAGAAGTGATAATGTTTTTACAGGAAATATACAGTTATTCTTTTCAGACATCTGTACATATCTCTGGTCTTTTAAATATTACTAGGGATATTTCAGCAAGCTAATGGCTGTATATGCATCTGACTACTTTATGCATGAATTTCTCTTGGGTTCATTCCTCTATTATACCAGATTAATAGCATACAATGTTTTTAAGTTTAAATATATTGATGTGTGTATGTATGTGTGTGGTTTCTATGCTATTTTCCCATCTCTGTATTATTTCATTGTGTGGTCAGACCTTCTGACCTGACTTGCTGCAGTCTTGTTTGCTGAGTAACTCTTTCTGGCTTCCTAGTATACACTGAGGGGATTCACAGTGGGGCAGCTTTCTTTGAAGCTGAACCTAGAGCTGAGGTCAGTATCAGCTCCTTGTCTCTGTATTTTGGCTAAAATGTAGAGCAGCCAGGATTACATCATAGCAAAGGAACAAAGCCTTTTGGATGTCTGGTGCACCCAAGTAAAACAGTCCTGACCTTTCTTCAGCCTCTGACAGTCATGCTGTTAGAAGTTGCTTTGTTGACTCTTCCCACTGGGTGAGAGAGCTGCTTGTCTGCACGCCATTATGGGAGACACAGATACAGTACTGAGCAAGAGACTCTCAGACATTATGTTTTGGTGATGAGGAGAAGAACTATAATTTTCATGCACTTCTTCTTTCCACAGTGGACTGTGGAAAATTAGTCCACTATGGAAAGAAAAAGTGCATGAAATTATAGTTCTTCTCATTACCATAATATTAACAGTTCTGTGGTTATAAAAGAGCTAGCTGATTACATGGACTGTCCAAACCAGTCATGAAGAACAAATACATTAAAACTGTTTTCTTTCCTTCCCTACTAGGCTCTGTTTGCCAACCTCCCAGCATCTAGCATCAGCAGTATGACTCTCTCATCTGGTCCTGGTGCCTGCAAAACATCAAGTGCCATTTCTAGCTGCCAGAAAGCACCCAGCATTCACAAAATAATGCCATCCCAGAGTGCTTCTTCACAGTTGGTTCCTAAGCCCCCAGCCAGCCACAGACAGGCGCTAATCAGGAAGGTGGCATCTCAGAGGATTTCCAAGTAAGTCTGTATTTATCAAACAGAAGTTGCTTGAACAGTGTAAATAGAGAAACACGAAATGCGGAGGAAGTGCAGGTGTCTCCAGTTTGTTATTAAGCCTCATGTGGACATTTCTGCTGCACAATGCAAATGTTAAAGAAGTAAATTTAGAAAACATTGAAACATACCATGTGCAGGAAGTGTCATATGGGATCCAAGTGCTTCCTGTTTTATTTGTTAGGTATGCATTGCATATTGGGTTTTTTAAAATCTCTGACAAACATATTTTTTGCCTGACTCTCTAATGTACGCATTTTAGGAAATGAAAATTTTACCTCATCATGTCCATATCATTTTACCGTCTTTGCTGATACAATCTAGTCTTTGCTTTATAAAATATAATATAAGATATGTTACCTTATCAGATTATTGCTGGTGCTTAAAGAAGTATCCTAATGAAGTATTACTACAGTAAGTAATAGGATTTTAGCTGCTGTATTTTTCAGGAATTTTGATATCTGTATTTTGTGATAATAATTGTTTGTGGTCTCTGTGAATTACAAATGCGGGTATATCTGTGCCTGCGCGAAACTCATCAGAACATTCTAGAGCAGGGGTCTCCAAACTTTTCACATGGAGGGCCACATAATATATTTGCAATATTTTCGAGGGTCGAAGGAACGCACGTGTGCACGTACAGACGTACACCCGCCCACCCACACTCCCACCCACCCACCTGCATGCATGCATACATACACACATGCACTCCCACCCACATGCATGCCTGCTTCCCGCCCACGCACGGACTGGCCAGATAAAAAGGCCAGGTGGGCCAGATGTGGCCCGCTGGCCGTACTTTGGAGACCCCTGTTCTAGAGCATAAAGAAAGAACAATTAGAGCACCCCCCCTCCTACTGCACATATCCCTGTGCCTAACAGTTATCCCTTAGTTCCCTTTAACTACCATTGAGGAAACTGCTTGGAACATTCCATTAGAACTATTTTTTGTCTTCTCTCAAAAACCTTACCTGTTTTTACCTTTGTTATCATTATCATCCGTCATTGTCTTCTTTCCCTTGCCTGTGAGTCACCCTGAAAATCAATCAATCAATCAATCAATCAATCAATCAATCAATCAATCAATCATTTGTGTTCATTGTTGTTGAGGCCTTCTCATCTTGTATGACCCCAGCGGGCCCATTTAAAAAGTATGTTTCATGTGCCAACAAAATGCCCCTCACCAATGGACATTCTGAGTGCTTATGCTGCCTTGGTGAGCAGCACCAAACACAGAGTTGTCAGCATTGTTGCAAGTTTGGTTACAATCTCACCTCAAGTTTCCCTGCTGGAAAAATTGCTATAGGCAATAGGATCAGTATCACAGCAAGAGTGCTTGGTTCAGGGCGCGGTGCTCATCCCCGTCTCCAAGCCGTAGAGCCAGCGTTTGTCCATAGACAGTTTCCGTGGTCACGTGGCCAGCGCGACTAGACACGGAACACCGTTACCTTCCCACCGTGGTGGTACCTATTTATCTACTCACATTTTTACATGCTTTCGAACTGCTAGGTTGGCAGGAGCTGGGAGAAGTGACGGCAGCTCACTCCATCACGTGGATGCAATCTTACGACTGCTGGACTTCTGACCTTGCAGCACAGAGGCTTCTGCGGTTTAACCCACAGCACCACCACGTCCCTATCTGTAACACACCCTCCAACAAATACTACTCTACAGTCAAAATGCTTCTGAAATAAATGTAGTCAAACTTTTTAAATTCTGGGTCACTGAGAATGAAAATGATGCTCAAAATTGTTGATTGGCTCTAGTTTTCAGGATATGCTATTGGGCCAGTATATATGACCATTGACTTGGTAATGGCGGAGGATAAGTGAGAGATCTCAATTTCAACCAGAAATGACTAAAATGCATTTTGGGATCTATGAATAAATCTGTGACTAGGTTTGGACAATACTTGCTTTTTAGGCAAAACAATGAATGATGCAATCTGAAGCTGGTATTGCATCATACATGATATGAATTGCATCATGTTATTCCTAGAAGTCAAGGATGATGCAATCATAACTTACCTCACTCTGCTGAACAAATTGGCCTAGAAATCATACAGGGCCGTGCTCTTATTTGTCAGTGTTTGACTTTCCAAAGGAAGACATTTCTTTTTGGCCAAAGTGAGCAGAGATTCCTCGTACTTGTGTGAACAGTGCAGATAACTTCTGCTATGTTTGTGTTTAAGTGACTTTTGCATCACAAAAGCGCAGTATAACCATTATGGTTAAGAAAGCCTATCACCTTTATTTTGGCTGCAAAATTGGAGATCAGGACAAGAGGTGGGCCCCACACATGTGCTGCAATATTTGTGCAACAAATCTTCACTAGTGGTTGAACAGGAAAAAGAAATCAATGCCCTTTGCAATGCCAGTAATTTGGAGAGAGCCAACAGATCATACCAGCAATTGTTACTTATTCATGGTGCCTCCAGTTGGGAAGGGTGTGTCAAAGAAGAAAAAAGTGGACTGTGTATTATCCAAACATTCCATCATCTATACACCCAGTACCCCAATGGAGAAGGACTGCCAGTTCCTGAAGCACCAGAATAATTTTCACTTGAGTCAGAAGAGGATGAAACTTCTGGTCTTGAACCATCAGTGTCATAGGACCCACATTTTCTACCATCCTCCTCCTCTGAACCACATCTCATAATGCAAGGTGAACTGAATGACCTTTGTCAGGGATTTGGAACTACCAAAGAGTAAGGCAGAGCTGTTGGGCTCCAGACTACAGCAGTGGCATCTCCTGGCAGGTGATGTTAAGGTTTCCATACTCCATGACTTGTCAAAATGATCTTGTCCCATTCTTCTTCATGGAAGATGATCTTGTAGCTTGCAACAACATCGATAGTGTGATGGCAGGCCTCAAAATAATTCACGATCCAGATGAGTGGAGCCTGTTCATTGATTCATCAAAGAGCCTTAAAGCTGTTTTGCTCCATAATGGCAATATTTTGCCATCAATTCTAGTTGGTCATGCAGTCCATATGAAGGAAACGTATGACAACATGAAAATAACTTTTGAGGTGCATGAACATCCAACATCAGTGGCAGCTTTGTGGCAATTTGAATGTTGTTGCTCTCTTGCTTGGTCTGCAGACTGGATACACAAAGTACTGCTGTTTTCTCTGCAAATGGGATAGTCTTTCAAGAGATTCCCACTACCTCAAGATAGATTGCCCACTCCGACAGTCATTGGAGCCTGGGAGGAAAAGTGTTCAGTGTCAATCTCTTGTTGAATCAAGGAAGATTTTGTTACCACCCTTATACATCAAGCTGGGTCTGATGAAGAACTTTGTCAAGGTCATGGACAAAATGCTAACAGCTTTCATTTACCTATTTCAATTACCTACTAACAGCTTTCAATTACCAATTAAGTGAGGCTTAGATGAAGGATGTCTTTGTTGGTCCTTAGATTTGTGAACAACTTCGAGATGATGCATTTGACCATGCACTGTGTGGCAAGGAAAAGATGGCCTGGAAAGCCTTCCAGCTTGTTGTTGTTGTTGTTTAGTCGTTTAGTCGTGTCCGACTCTTCGTGACCCCATGGACCAGAGCACGCCAGGCCCTCCTGTCTTCCACTGCCTCCCGGAGTTTGGTCAGATTCATGTTCGTAGCTTCGATGACACTGTCCAACCATCTCATCCTCTGTCGTCCCCTTCTCCTCTTGCCTTCACTCTTTCCCAACATCAGAGTCTTTTCCAGGGAGTCTTCTCTTCTCATGAGATGGCCAAAGTATTGAAGCCTCAGCTTCAGGATCTGCCCTTCCAGTGAGCACTCAGGGTTGATTTCCTTCAAAATGGATAGGTTTGATCTCCTTGCAGTCCAGGGGACTCTCAAGAGTCTCCTCCAGCACCACAATTCAAAAGCATCAATTCTTCGGCGGTCAGCCTTCTTTATGGTCCAGCTCTCACTTTCATACATCACTACTGGAAAAACCATAGCTTTGACTATGCAGACCTTTGTCGGCAAGGTGATGTCTCTGCTTTTTAAGATGCTGTCTAGGTTTGTCATCGCTTTCCTCCCAAGAAGCAGGCGTCTTTTAATTTTGTGGCTGCTGTCACCATCTGCAGTGATCATGGAGCCCAGGAAAGTAAATTTTCTCAGAAACAAGGCAGACAACTACAGGTTGTTGTTGGAAAACCTCCTCAAGGCATACAAAAGCCTTGGTTGCAACATGTCACTAAAGATACATTTTTTGCACTCTCATCTAGATATTTTTCCACCAGACTGTAGAACAGTGAGTGACAAGCATGGCAAGTGATTTCTGGTTTTTTCCCACCGGGCCTCTCTTGGCGTTAGGTCCCTCAGCCGCCCGGCCTGACTGGAGCGGGTGATACGGGTAGAACTGGGCGGAAGAAGGCGCTCTGCCAGGCATCGAGGTCCTAAACTGTTAAGGGCTTTATATGTAATTGTAAGAACCTTGAAATCAATGCGGAAGCAGATAGTTAACCAGTGTAAGGCGGGCATTGAAAGCTTCCCACCAAATAAGTTCTTGCCACCTGAACTCTACTACCAGCAAAAAGTGACATACACCCACCTCATGGTGGTCGTTTTAAAAAACATAGAACACCAGATTTTTTTGTTTCACTTTGGCACAGTTGGTACCAATTTAAGCCTTGCGTTGTCTGGACAGCAGGAAAAATACCAGTATCATCAGTGCTCATAAAATGAAACAAATCTTCCATCTGGATGAAGCCAAAGTCTATGACAGTGGTATCACACATCAAGTCTCAAAGAAACAGTCGTGCAGGGCCATTTTTCTAATTGGCTAGATGGTTAGGTAATTAACAGTTTTTAGATTGGTTTTAGATTTCTATTCTATTATCTTTTAGCTGCCTTGAGTTGGGAGAAAGATGAGATATAAATGAAAACAAATAAACATATTTTAACCCTGAGTCCTGGAGGTGAGTGGACTGCCAGTGAAATTACTTTTAGATTCATCCTTCACACCATCTGAATAGGATTTAATATGTTAATTGAATCAAATTATTCCTGTGCTTTTATCTAATTCTCATTGTTGCAGGTGGGCTGCACATTAATTTAAGTGACAGACCATTTCTGCAAGTTCTTCTGCTGAGCAACAAGATGTGTATTTGAAGATGCCGGCATGCTGTACTCACATATTGGCAGGGAAAATGTTTATCCTTATGAGATGGAATTGCAGCTCCTTGGACAGACTTTACTTAACTGCATTCTTGTGGTTTCTGCTCAGTGACAGGCAGGAGTGTGGGAAAACCGGAAAAAGCTCAGCATCAAAAATGTACAAAATGGGGCGGGGGGGAGATGAAAAGATTCCTTTACAATTTCAAACACAGTCCCATTATCAAAGGTTGCAGGGAACTGTTGCAGAAATATGTTCAGTTTGAGACTAGTTTGAGGCTCTGAATGTGTTCTTGTTATTTACAGTTGTGTGTAGTAAATTTGTCAAATACATGGAAATAGGACCTCCTGTTGACTGAAATCCTGTTACTTAGTGTGGTAAGTTGCAACTAGGTGGGCCTATTGAATCACAGGGGGATTTGGTGACTCAGGTTCTTTGTAAGTTCCATTGATTCAGTGGGCCTGCTCTCGTTGTGACTTATTATGCTAAGCAACAGGATTTCAGCTTCTGTGTTTCAGATTGACTGGGGATTTGCCATATCGACATTTCTCCCACCAGTTTGTACATGAGAAAGGCTATCTTTCTCTTAGTGACTGGCTGTCTAAGAGGGGTTTCTGTTGTGTTTCTGGTGTTTTTAGTACTGCTTTTATTGACTAGTTTCCATTATTATAAATGTTTAATTATTTTTAGATATTCGAATAATTGGTTGTTCTTAGCTTTTAATATTGTTTAAATAAATATGTCCTCCTATATTAGGCTGCTGTTCTAACCAAATCATGGGGCATTAGAGATTTCTAGAAATGTAGCCATGTTAGTTTGCAATCTGTATTTCTTAGGTGTTTAAAGTCCATGTTG
Source organism: Intellagama lesueurii (assembly GCA_037013535.1). Lineage (NCBI taxonomy): Eukaryota > Metazoa > Chordata > Lepidosauria > Squamata > Agamidae > Intellagama > Intellagama lesueurii. The sequence goes on along the minus strand of JBAJHW010000001.1, from coordinate 37,182,722 downwards.
CCAGTCCTTCTACAGTTATTTGCTAAAAACTATTTGTTCCCGTTTTTTTAGCCTACTATGAATTCAACTGATATTTCAATTACACATCATGCGAGAAAATGCTGGGAAGCGGCAGATGGTTGGCTACTTGATACCTTAATATTCTAATTCATAAAACAGGAAAAATAAATCCAAAAAATCTATATTGTATTAGACAGGAGCAAAGGAATAATTCCTTTCTTTTTGAAGAAAAATACAAATGTTATTTTGTTGAAATAGACTCACTTAACAAGAAGGTATTAGATTGTACACAGATTTTAACTTCAGGTTTTCACCTGCTTTGCAGTATTTTCCTTCCCTGTAAGCCTCTCTGTATTGGATGGAGATACATGAGGCAACACACAATTCATAACAAACTGGTTAGTGAGGTCATGGATTTTCCCTGTTGATGTTTGGACTAGGTTGGCTTATGTGACTCACTTCATTTGTTTGAATTCTGTTATTTTGGACTCCTGGTAGATTTTGTTGAGTTCTAGTTTTGGTTAATTAAAATGCAGTTCGGTCCATCTTTATTCAGACATAGAACCTCCTTTATTCATTGGGGTTTAGGTAAAGGTAAAGGTTCCCCTTGACATTTAGTCCAGTCGTGTCCGACTCTAGGGCGCGGTGCTCATCCCCGTTTCCAAGCCATAGAGCCAGTGTTTGTCCGTAGACAGTTTCCGTGGTCACGTGGCCAGTGCGACTAGACACGGAACGCCGTTACCTTCCCACCAAGGTGGTACCTATTTATCTACTCGCATTTTTACATGCTTTCGAACTGCTAGGTTGGCAGGAGCTGGGACAAGTGACGGGAGCTCACTCCGTCGCGTGGATTCGATCTTATGACTGCTGGTCTTCTGACCTTGCAGCACAGAGGCTTCTGCGGTTTAACCCGCAGTGCCACCACGTCCCTATAACCCCTATTGGGGTTTACTGTCAGGTAAAGGTGCATAGGAATTCAGCCTTGATATGCTTTTTTTTTTCTTTATTCCACAGCCATTGTCTTTTAACCTGTTTTTCAGTTCTTTCACCTGTGCTTATTTTATCTACCTTAAACAACCATTTGTTTTATTTTCAAAGCTTGTTAGAGAATGTATTTCTCACTAAGCCATTTCATTTTTAGTCTCAGCTAGACCACATTTGATTTTCTACAGTGGGAAAGAAGAGGTTTTTTTAAATCACTGTAGACATAATGGATTTCCTAATTATGAATATTACTAATTCAAAACTATTTGAATAGCTTAAGAAACTGTTCTGGTTAGGACACGTCCCTGTTCCATCATCCACTTAGATAACTTTCCTAGTCAGAAGGGTAATGAGAACCAGACAACGGAGGCTAGACTCTTACAGCTTTTTTCGTTTGTTTTACTTCCTAATTTGCAAGTATTAAACACTTTTTAAAACATATGGATATGAACTTTATAGGTTTTAGCTTCACTTTTTAGGAAGATATAAAATAGATTTTGCATTTTCTCATTCTTACACTTTGCCATGCAATATTCAGCACAACCGAGGTAGAGATAGTACCTGTTTACCCATTAAGATTCTTAAAATAAAGATAATACTCCTGATACCTGTCACTTTGTCATGTCAGGTATTGAGAAGACTCTTTGTTATGTCCAGATTATAGCTCTCCTTCCTGTTTTACATAGTTCTTAAGAGCTGATTTTTTCCTGTTTAAATTTGGTTTGGTTTTGTCACAGACCAGCATACCAGGAGGATAAAATAAACATATGAACTGGGTGCAGGTTTTGCATGGATAGTTAATTTTTTAAAAAAAAAATCATTTATTCAGCCCAAAAAAAGGGGTGGTGGTGGAATAAGTTGCCTATATATGTTGCCATTGTTTAGAAAATCTCTAAATCTTTCTTCTTCAGGATGCATGCATGAAAAATAGGAGGGGGTCATCTTCACAATCTCCAGGTGATTCTCTGATCCTATGTTAGAACATTACTTGAACATCCAGGAAAACAACCCTAAAGGGGTTGGCTGCTGATTTGATAGATGGGTGGCTCAGATGGCAGTATGAGGGAGTAGGTCTTTCCTTGAACAGATCTATGGAGAAGCCACATGGCTATATTGTGTCCTCATGTATGAGAGAAACATGTCTCAGTATGCTGTAATGTTGCTAATATTCCTAACACATTTCAGCTTTTTAATGTCTTATGGCCCTCTTCAGTAGAATATAAAAATATATAAAAGACAACAGATAAGTACATTTGTATAAACATTACAAAATTGCATCATTCAAATATTTATAAGCAAATGTACTTATGTAACAATAAACATAATTTTATAGGAATTTCAGATGCCTCTCTTCTACACGGGTTTCATTTGGATGTTTTTCAGTTTCTGCAGTCTCCATATTTTGTCCTGTAGTTTGAGAGCCGGCAGCTCTCTTGGCTAATAAGAAATTATACATTCTTTCTGTAGTTTGGGTTGTGTTGATACCTGACCTTTCAATATACAACAAAGTTCTTCTTCTAACATTTCCAGGAGCAGATTCTGCTTCCTTTCTTTTATTTACCCAGTCTAAAAAGGGGAAGACCTGGTATAAATGAGATGTTAGTATAGCATTAAAGTTTTATTTAGGCAGTTTTTGTGATCTCAGAAAAATGGAGATACTTTGTGTCCTACAAACTAGACTGGGGATAGGCAAACATTACTAGCAGAGTAAATAACATGCCACTGTGGCATAGAAAATAGCCAGTGTTTTCTACTTCTTGAAAGAAATCAGGATAAGGACATTCCTTTTCACAATATTCCAGTACAGGCAGAAACATTTTTAAGCATCTAGTTATCAGTGATTGTCAGGATTTTCAACCCTTGGAAATATTGGTCAGCAAACCTGGAATCCTTAAACCTAAAACTCTTCTCTCCTGACTGGTAATCTGTCATACAAAAGCAACAAACACAATAAGCTGTTAACTCATAACAGCTATACTACCTTCTTCCATCAGCTCTTTAATGAGGTATTCTTGCTATCTTCAATATTGTGTCTACCTCAGCATTATCTCTGTGTATGCACTGTGCAACATAATTTATCACAATGAAGCTAATAAAATTTTAACAAACGCATGTCCTTGGAATGATAGTTCTCTAGACAGATGGCTTGGGCAGTAAAGAGGTATCTTATGGTGAAGAGGACTGATACGAAGAAAATCTTTGGCATGGTTTCTTAAGTGTAAACTTAAATATAGGCGTGTAGAAAAAGGAATGAAGGGTGGAACTGAGAAAGATGAAAAGAGACAAAGGCCGGAAATGAAGGGAAATGCAGTTCTCAGGACTCAAAGAAGAAGCAATGACCTACAGTCAAGTGGAGGATCAGCAACTCCAAAAGAAGTATAAGTTTAGCTGCCTGTAGGACTTCTAGGAGTATGTGAAATCCTGGGCTATTAAATTAGGACAGGTTGAGAAGTCAAAAATAGAACACATCTGAGTCATCTGTGCAAAAATAGTAATTTTAAAAATAGAATATTGTGCTGAAAAAAACATGAAAGGCAAGGCTAGGAGGTATTAGTAGAGGGAAGACAGTTTTCTTAATTGATAATGCAGGAGTAAACAGAAATGTGATATTGAAGTGTCATAGGACTACTTCAGATTTTAATTTTGTACAGGAAATAGGAAAATCGTCTATGTTTAAGTTATATTTGGATAGTTGGACATGGATTCAATTAGTGCAATTAATGGCACTTGTAGAGCTGAGTTCAGTCTGCAGCTTTGTGTAAATCAGTTTTTAAAAAATGATTTTCAGGGAGATGGTGATGATGAACTCTTTCAACATAACAAAAAAGAGTCTTGTGGCACCTTTAAGACTTAACAGATTTCTTTTAGCATGAGCTTTCAAGGACTACAATCCACTTCCTCAGATGCTTTAGAGAAAGTATACAGTAATCCACAAAAGGACAGGCTGAAAGAGATTGGCTAGTCCTAAAGGTTCCAGCAGACATAGTTTTTTTCTGAATTTCTGAAATACATTGCTTTTTAAAAACCACCTATTACAATTGTTGTTTAGTCGTTAAGTCGTGCCGACTCTTCGTGACTCCATGGACCAGAGCACGCCAGGCCCTCCTGTCTTCCACTGCCTCCCAAAGTTTGGTCAAATTCATGTTGGTAGCTTCGATGACACTATCCAACCATCTCGTCCTCTGTCGTCCCCTTCTCCTCTTGCCTTCACACTTTCCCAGCATCAGGGTCTTTTCCAGGGAGTCTTCTCTTCTCATGAGATGGCCAAAGTATTGAAGCCTCAGCTTCAGGATCTGTCCTTCCAGTTTGACATATCAAATTCTTATTAAATGTGCAAAATCATTACAAGACCTAATAGCTTCCATCAGTTCATACTTTTATCATTAAAGTAATTTGACCACTCCATTCTTTCTCACTCTAGAATGTGTTATAAATGTCAGTTTTTCCATTTCCACCACTGTCAGACTGCTTCAAGGCTGGAGTATTTTATTTCAAGGGTTTAGCACATTGAAATTTTTTCTGCCATCCATAAATTTATTAAACCATTATATTAAAATGCATATCAAATAAACTCTTCCTCATACATAAAATCTTTATCAGAGTCATGACTGACCGTTTCAGTGTTGTGTATTCTAGGCATGTTTAAGAGATATTTGAAAGCCATTGCTTTCATAACTACGTATTTTTCTAACACCATTAGCCTGTGCAGGCTACTCACATAAAGGCAACAAGTTGCAAGGAATGAGCGCACATTTAAGCAGTCCCATCACAAGCAACCCCTTAGTCCCCAGCCTCCTTTGATCAAGGGGGAAGTAATGCAGAGTTTCCAGTCAGTGAAGGTCTTGCCTTCGTGCCCTGCTTTCAAGCATGTCACAGGCATCTGCCTAGTACCTACCATAAGTCAGATGCTTGATTTTTTATTTATTTTATTTAAAATATTTACCTTGCCTCTCTCCTTAAAAAAGGACCCAAAATGGCTTACATCATTAAAAGACAATATTAAAGTTAACAACAATGGGTATACAAATACTAAAGAGGATCAAACAGATACCATACTAAAAACATAAGCAACACCAAACACTTCAACACAGTAATTAGATTAGATGATTGGATAAACTCGTGCGAGTCATAAGTGTTTTGCATTATGATACAGTACTTCTAATTTCCACCTTTCTCTGCAATACCTTGCTTGTTCCTCTTGTTTATGTTGGCTGCAACTACCTGCACTATTCTGTAAGATACATGAGTCTCTACTGGGGGGGCAGGGAGTTCTGGATTGGTATGTTCATTACGGAATTACTTTTTCAACAAGTGATTGGACTTCATAGCTTTGTGTCTGCTTGTTGAAAGTGGATGGTGGTAGTTTAATGGACAGATTTGCTTATATAGGAACAGCTTACAGAATTGGCCTTATGATCAAGAAGATTGGAAAGGTTGATGTTCACCCTGTTCAATCATTTCAAAATTAAATTTACTTATTATAGGTAATGGGGAGTACTCCACACCTGCTCCCCTGCAGCACCTTCTCTGTCCAAGGGGGCTCTTCATTTTATTCAACAACCTGAAAAATCTGTATCCTGACTCCTTCGGAGAGCCCTCCCTCCATGGATAATGGAGGTTTTCCTTTTCAGACTTGTTACTCTCCATGTGTAGAAGAGCATTCTGATGCTGGAAGCAGAGTGGTAGGGATGGAGACTAGAGTGCTTCCCTCTACGTTTGGTAAGAAAATGTGATTTCCAAATGACTAAACAGAGCTATAATTAATATTTCTTCATGGTCATTCATGAAGACCTGATCTCAGCATTTACAAAAAAATAGATCTGTGATCCATCATAGAAGAAATACTCTGGGTTAGTCAACACCTTTATTGAGCAACTTAAAAGTTGCAAATAAGGTGGGTTTTCACATTCTTATTCTTTAATACCCTGTAGCCAGCATATTTTTACAATATGATGTCCAGTGCCTCTTCCTTTTCCAAATCCTACTTGAACAGGTGGTATTTTTCACTCCTTATAAAAAGTCTTTGTTGTAAACTGTTGAGTATAATTTTGCTTGTGTAGGAATTTAGCACAATAGTCCTATAGCTACTTCAGTCTTTGACATCTCATTTCTTTGGGATTGGCATGTATATTGAATGTTTCCAGTCTGTGGCCTTTCTCTCTCTCTCTTTTTTGGTATATTATTCTTAATATTTTAATAGATTCAGTTTGTGTAGTTTGAAATAGCTGTATTTGTATCCCATCTGTTACTGGTGATTTATTTCTTCCACATGTTTTGCAAAAAGCTTTCACTTCAAGTTTTAAAATTGCAGATTCTTAAACAAAAGACTCTCTGAAAGAATCTGTTATTATTGCATTTTTAAAAAATAGTTCTCCATTATATTGGGCAAAATCCTGTTGTTTAAATATATGCTGGCTTAACCTGAATTGACTGCCAGAAATATTTAATTTAAACTAATAGAAAACTTCCTATTCCTCACCTTTCAGGTTCCAAGGCTCCGTAGGGTTCCCTTTTGCCCTAGGGAAGCCTTTGGAAGCCTCAGGACACAGGCAAGTGGGGAGCTTTTAATAGTAAAAAGTCACCACCAGATTGTTGCTGCCAGGATCAGAACTGAAGGCTTTAGATAGAGGAGTGCAAATCAGTAGTCCACACAGCCACTCCATTCAGGAACTGGGGAGTTAATTTGGCCTTAAAAACCTTGACCACAGCAAAGCCAAACCTATCCTCTTTGGTCATAAGAAAATGTAGTATAATTTTGGAACTATCTTCAGCTCTAGTCCTTACAAGCTTCCTGTTCACCATCCAAATAGAAGATCTATGAAAATAAATACCCAGTTACTTATAAGAATCTGTCTGTTCGATTAGGTGGTCATCTTTTTTTCCAGCTAAGTCTAGTTTGTTGTTTTTAGAAGATGTATTTGCTGTAGTTAATATTTTGCTAGTTATTTCTGTAGTAACCCGCAAGGCCCACCAGTAATCACAGAGATTGTTATAATAATGTTCTTTGTCGCCACATGCAAGTTGCTGAAAAGTTTTTCTATTGCTGTCACCTTTCACTTTTGTTTCTCATCTGTGGTTTGCAATTTTAAGAGCTTAATCTGTCACCCATTAAGGCTTTTATTTTATTTTGGCTACAAGAATATTCTTTTTGCTTTCTTTCCCGATTATATTTCTGGCTTCAGTTCACAGTTTATCTGGTTCATGATTCATTGAGTTTACTTGTGCAAATTTGTTCTTTATAAGGTATTTAAATTCTTCAGGAAAATTGTTTAAATTATATTTTGGTGCTATGAGTGTTTTACAGTTGTTCTTCAGCTTTAAATTTTTCATATTAAGACTTCATGGTCTGCACTACAGTCCATTCGTGATGTTGTTGCAAAGACAATAGAGCTTCTACTACTTCTCCTTCCAATTGTAGTCTATTTGATTAATATTTTGGCTGCCTGGTGATTTCCTTGTGTGCATTCATGTATTTGGTTATCTGAAGCATACATTCGCGATGAACAAATAGTTGAAATCACAGAATCCTATGAGTCACTCTAATTCATTTGTTCTAATTCCTAGGCTGAATGCTCCAACGATACTTGGTTCTTCTTTATCTCCTGCTTTCGCATTCCAGTCACCTTTGATTCTCATCATATCCTGTTTTCATTGTGATCAGTTTTATCCTGGATAGTTGTATAAAGTTTTCAATTCCTTCTTTGTTAGCATTTGTAATTGGAGCATAGACTTGAATGATAGTTATGTTACAGGCTTTCCCCTAAGTTTAATTGGTTGGAGTTTTCATTATGACCTGTAATTGCTTGTGCTATATTTCAGTCTTTAAATCAGCAAAATGGTAGAATAAATTTATATCTCACTCTAGGCCAGAAAGACAATTACAATCAAATTGGTAGTCATACCTAGTGGCCTTACACTGCCCTGCCTTTTCAGGATTTCTTTGAAATTGACTGAGCAAAGGTCCAAATAAAATGCAACATTCCTGCAACAGAAGCAGTTCTTTGAGGTAGAGCATCTAAATGGCTTGTAATAAACAGGTCATGTCTCACAGATTATATGAAAGACCTTTGCTTTAGAATTTGGAGAGTCGGTGCCAAAATAGAAAATGAAAGGGTATGTCAGCCGTCCTCAACTTTGGCCTGTCAAGAGCTACTGGACTACATTCTCCATCATTCCCAGCCATTGTGACTATTGGCCAGTGGGAGTTGTAGTCTATCATATTTGAATGTTGCCAGAACAATGAAGGACAGGTTAGATGTACAGAATAATCTGTCTTGCTTCATAAATTCATAATGGTTTTGTTTTTTGAATGGAAAAGTAACATTGTCTGGAAAGACGGTTGGTTCTCTTTTGAATACTAGAATGGCTTAATTGTAGAGACATCTTTTTTCCTTCTGAAACATTGGCTTTCCATCTTCAGTACTGTCATCTGATTCAGTGTTTTGTCTGGCAGGGTGATCTCCACAGAAGGACATCTGAATGGATTCCAGAAAAGCCTTACCAGTGTTGCATCGTGTGAGCCACTCACAGACTCCACAGGTGAGAAAAGTGGGGCACTGCAGTCAACATTTTTCATCTACACTTTTTGTTTGACGTTTCCCTTTTGTTCTTGTTTCACTTTTTTTGTAACTTGATCTGTGCTTGCTTGCTTGCTTGCTTTGAAATATTTTTTAAAACTCTTGACAAGATCACTTTGCAGACAAAGCCTCAGTGAAAATGCTAAAATATATAAGTATCAGGAAGCACTTTGCTGCTTCTTGACATCACAGTGGGATGCAGAACACAGAAGAAACCAGCACATTTGCTGCCATACTTTCAAAGCAAAATCTAGAAATTGTAGAAAGGCAAGTCTTTAAGGAAGGAAAACAGATTTATATCATGCTACAGAAAAAGCGTAGCCCTCATTTGCATTCTTAGGATATCTTATGTAGCATCAGTCATGGTGGGCAGTGCTTTTGTTGTTGTTGTTTGTTGCCAAAATGTTCCAAAATTAAAAAAAAACACCTTAAGAGAGGAAGGGAAATGCAATTCTATGTTTGCTTGTTTTGAATCTGTAACTGCATTTTTTTCTTTCTGAAAAGATGAAACACCCAGATATAGCACCTCCCAACCAACTGTCATGTTGTTGAATATGTCAGTCTCTCTTTGTTTGATAGACTAGGATACATACTAGACTTGATGTGGAGTTGGTGTTTAGTTGTTTGCTGCACACTGAGAGAGGTGAGCTTTGTTGCAAACCAGAAGGATCTGCCTCAGGCTAAGCCATTTTTTCCATTTTCCAGGTCTTTTGGAAGTTGCCCCCCAGATTATATTCACCAGAACCAAACCATTGTCCAGCCGAACCAGAGCCATTGACACAGTTGTAGGGCAAAGAAAGAAAAGGCCAGTGGAGGGAGGGCCAGCTTAAGGTAATAGCAGGCACCTTGGTGCTCCTCAGCCATTTCCTTCTATAACTCTGTAATTCTGCCAACTCTGAAGAACAACACGTGAGAAGAGGGGAAAAGGCAAATACCCCATGGGGATAAGTTTTTTATATGAGAGAGAGAATATTACGTGCCAATTGCCAGTATATTTTAAATTAAACAATAAAATAAAAAGAGTCAGTGTGCCCCACTACTCTGGATTTTTCCCAGTAAGCTGCTACATCCAGAATCTTTGGTCATGGGGATTGTGACTGAATATGATTGTTCGCAAGATGCTGGTTCTTTAATGATGGAACATAGGTTATGTAACAGCTCGCAGTTCTTAGTGCTATTGCCACATTTTCAGCCATACCTCTGAAACTTAGAATTCAGCAGTTGTGTCTCTATATCAACCTCCTATGAAATCTCTGTTAGTTAAACAAGGGCATCCAACTTGGAAAGCACAAGGCTTTTAATAACTTTCTTGGTGCTTTATAGACTTTTATTTTGGTAGAAAAATGTGCCCCCATTCCCATTTTCCTTTTGGTGAATATATATTTTTCCATGCACTGACGATTCTCCTCCTGGGCAAAAGTAACCCCATTAATTCCATCCCTCCCTCTCCTTCTAGCTGTTGCTTGTTTTGACTGAGTGCACAGGTTGGCTTGACTTTGAAGAATCACTTCAAATGACACCTCAAGTGACCCTGGCCTTAGGTTTGGTTTGGCTGCATGAGTGTGAAATACCACATTGCACAAGGAAGCTACTTGATGTGAACACTCCTCATTAGTCCCAACACAGAAAAATCATGGTTGTGACAACTGGTTTGCAAGGATCTTTGAAAGCATATGAAATGTTTAGCAGACTATTTGAAAAACCAATCTAGTCCCCCTCATCTTGGACATAAATAATCAGTTCTCTATTACAGCCCACATCATTGTCAGTTGCTGCAGTTGATCTTCTGTTAGCCTCCCAGTTTTGAAGAGAGGATTAGAAGGAAATGTGATCTGGAGTATGGAAAGAGACATGACAATATATTGAAGAGTCAACACCTGCTTTTATGTTTCCCTTTCACTAGGACAGAGTGTTTGGTTTCCGTCCAGCGTTTTAAAGCCTTCTCCAAAGGCTTCTTGTCTTCTCTAGTACTCTCCCTCTGAATTTAGTATATCAGTGATAACTGAAGGTTATGGAAGGCTCCGGTTCATTTTTATTAATGTCTCATATGAAATAGTAAATGTGTACAAATGAGAGAATGGAAAGTTAATTTTGAAATATAATTAGATACATGTCATAATTTCCAGACCCTCAAGAAGTTTCTACTATTATAATTAGTTTTTAATGAATATTTTATTTTCCCTCTCTCAAAAGTAACTTCACTAGTTACATTTAGGTACTTGAAAATGATATCTGAATGCTGCAAGCTGCTATCCTCTAGTACATAACACATTCTCCTCCATCTTGGCATCCTCTTAAAATCCATAGCATACCACAAAGTACAACTTAAGCTAGCCATGACTCATGTCTTTGCTCATCCGCCGTGTATTGAGTCCATACACCCATAACTATAAAGAAAAGTAACTTTAAAATGTGCAATTACACTTACAAAGAGTGATGTTATCTATGGGTGTGATCAGGTGGGTTTCATCCGCTGTGGGGACAGTCTGGTTCACTCGCTTTTTCTCACAATCAGACAGTGTAATTGCTGAAGCGAGCCAGCCCATCCCCAGAGCATCCCTGCCCACACCTTTCTGGGCTCCTGTTAGGGACTTCTATTTTTTGTTTTGTTTTTATTTTGTGTGTGTGTGGGTAGGATTGCTCTGTTTTGGTTTATTTGGTTTATGCATGTTATTGCTGGGATCAAACCAAAGTGATTGATTTCCCAGCTGGTTTCAATATCCCATACCATTAGTGGATTAAACAGACATCCTGACCACTTAAATGGGGAAAATGAGAAATTAAATTGGGAAATTAAAAACTTCCTTCCAATGCTCCTCCAGAGAACAGAGGCAAAAACAAATATTTTTAAAACAAATTAGGGTAGAACTTTTGCGCTACACCACTTAGAGAAAATTTTTGAAAATTGAAATCTTCCTCCCAGCCTTGGAGGAGAAAGGAGGGGGCAAAGACAGTCCCCCTCCCCTGTGTTTGCTGGACCAGATAGGGTCACTTGTGGTGCCTATGCCATTTGGATACAAGGATCAAACCAAATGGCATACCAGACCTCTACCTGGCCTTAAGCAACTATATTTAGCCGCTCCAGTAAGAGCCTATGTAGACAAGCTCTTTGTTAGTTATAAGTCTAATGTAATTATATCTTGGCTGTTGAACAAAAGAACTAATTGCAAATAACTACTGATTTTTTTAACCAGTTACTTCCATGCTTTGCAGTAGTAGCATGGCATTCCTTATACATTAATTACAGCATCCATGTACATATAAAGTAAATGAGGCAAAAACCAAAGAAAAATAAAAAGGACAGAAATGTTGTGGCACCTTAAAGACCAACAATTACATTTTAATTTGAGCTGTTGTGGATCAAATCCACTTCCCCAGACATAAAGAGTGAGGTTGCATGGCAAATTGTTATACATTTATAAACTGGCTAGAGCTTGGCAGTAACATGTTAAGAATAGATACCCTTACTTGTTACTTCTCTAGACAATAGATAATGTTAGTTTTCAATAAAATGATGAATCTGTTGAAGCATTACCTTTTTTAATGCAAAGTATCATTCAATTACATATTGCTAATCTTTAATTATAAGGTAGTCCAGGGCAGGGTGTGTGTTCACTTTTTATTGTTATTTTACTTATTGTGTAATCATTATTATCTACCTTTAATTATTTAAGGTGGATAGGGTAAATATATATTCTGCTCAATTTTTAATTTGAAAATAAGTGTTTCACTCCACTCACAGCAGGATGAAACCCTAACCAGAAACAAAAGTTAGAGACAGCCCATAATTAGAGCTGAAAGCATGTTAATAAGCAGAAAAGTAGTTCAGACAGCCCTTTCAGGTTTATGAAGGATACTTCAAAGAAATCCCAAGGACTGATAACCAAACAAAGCAGGCTAATGTGCATACTTCTGGAGATGATAGGAACTCCTGCTGAGATACTCAGATGCTTGCATTAGTTAAGGATTTTCTTTTTGTAGACATGGATTACTTCTGATGGCTGACTGTGGCCCCTGGTGTATTCTGGGCATTTCAGAAAGTTGTGGTCACACACTTACAAGTATATAGCCCTCTGTTTGTGAGTGTATGTGAGAAGGGTGTACATGTGTGTAATTAAATAGGAAAGAGGTTTCTCAAGGAACTGCCAGAGCAGCTCACTCTTGCAACTACTGTTTGGTTATTTCCTGACCATCTGGGTCTAAGGAAGGGAAGAGTGTAGAGAGGGAAGAGTTAAGGAAGCTTGTTTGGTCTGTGCTAGTCTTCCACTTTCAATCTCAGCACCAGCACTGTAGAAGAAGATAGACTCTGGAGGGAATACCTGAGAAAATAATCATGGAACATGTACTTTCACTTCCAGAGTTCTTTAATAAACAAAGTTACTGTGAGTTCTGAACAATATTTTGTAATTGCAGCTTCCATGAAAGTGGATGTCAGCCTAGCACTTTAGAGCTGCTTTCTAATCACTGTATTCTCCTAAAGCCTTGCTCAGAAAATGTCAAGTACATTAACTCAAAATGTAGACCCACCATTTACCTAAATCTGGATGGTGGCACTTATTTTGTATGAGGAATGAGCAGCTTTGATCCTTGGCTTCTTCAAAGGGTATGGCCCTTAAGCCTTGGGTCAGCCTTTTCCTTATGAAAGAAAGAATATTTTCCCTGTTATCTGATGGTTTGGATGAATGTGGCAATGAAGACAGTCCAGGTCTGCTGAGCCTTTCTCCTGTACTGAAAGCAGACATGGAACTCTGAAGAGAAAGACCCATGTGTTCAACAGCTCCCTGAGTTCAGAACAGATTGAAGTGGAAGAATTGAGGTGTGTGTCACTGTTCTATTGGCTCATGATTGCTCCAAAGAGCCCAAAAAAAGTGATCTGACATTTCTGCTGTAATAGATAATGCATAATATATACTAGGGGAATATGCATGAGATTATCTATTTAGCTGTCTCTTTCTCACCTGCCTTTTATGTACCTTTTATATGAAAAAAAAAACCAACCAGCTGATGTAATGGCCAAAATACAGCATTAAGATTTTATTAAAGCTGGTTTAATTTTATTATTTCCACAGATGTCTGGTTTATATGTTAAAAGTACTCCAGGTCATTTTATTTAAAAATTGAACACAAAAAGTAGATCCAAAGACTGAAATCATAAAGGCTGATAACATTTAAAAAAAAATTTCATTAGCCAGTAATGATTGAAAACACACTTAAAATTCAGGTTCTAGGGAAATCTAAAACAGACTTAATTCATTAAAGGTAAATGGAAAGGTTTCATATATTTTTCTTGAACTTTCCAGGGAAAGCCTGAGTAGGTCTCAACAGACAGTGAATTTGGTATTACTGGAAATACAAACAAAAGCCCTATTCTTGGCTGCTGCAAATATCTCCATTCACTGAAGTTGTCTAAGCAGTGGTCACCTCCCTCTACAAACCTCAGTGGGGCCATACACATGCTTTGTTACAGAAGTCCAGGGTGTATGGAGCTTCTGAAGATTTAACCCAATATCAGAAGCACAAAGTTATGTTGAAACACTGGCTCAGTCACCCATAAGACGGTTTTCATTTGTGATCATGGTGAACATCTTGTTGCTTAGTGTAGTAAGTTGTAACTACAGTAGGCCTGTTGAATAGTGAAATTTATGGAGAAGTTAACTCACTGAATCCTCACTAATTCTGTTGGCGTACTCTAGTTGTGACTTACTACACTAAGCAACAGGGTGTCAGGCAGAGTGTTTTGTACATCACAGTTATATTTTTAATATTTCTATGAGCAGTTGCCACAAAACTCAATTCAACTCCCCTTCATCCTGGGGAAGCTTTCTGGAACTCCAGAACAGGGAAAAAGAACAATTTGAAGCTGAAAAATTGCTGCCATCGGCCTTAGTGGGGAGAGAGGATAAAAACTTTTTAATTCCCCAGAAAAAGCTGCGGCCATGACTGATGATGTCCTCTGAGTTAGCATGGTGCAGCTCTGCCCACAGGATTCTGTCATTATGTGTGTCATTTAATTCAAATCTGATGTTTTCTAGGAATTTTGGGTGAATGTTGGAGAGGAATTTTATATTATAATTATATATAAAAATCAAAGCAATATAAAGATATTGTCAGATCTGCTTGTAGGCTCTCCTTTTCTAAGAAAGGCAGGGTAACATAGCAATTTAATGTGCCAATGATTGAGCAAGAAAGACAAGACATTCTGCTAAAAGGAGAAAAAAAGAGAGAGAGAAGTTGTTAATGGCCTATTCAAACTATTAGATGTTATGACAGAGATTAGGTAGAAAATAGCTGCAGTCATAAGCATTAATAACCAGAAGTTCCCTTTAATACTGTATCATTCCACACCAAGGCCATGTCCATCCAGCCATGACCCATACTACCTGTTGATCACTGTGATGCCCAACCTGGAACATGCAAGGGAACAGGTGGTGCTGCCCATTTCCCTCTAGTACACCTGCACTTTCTATGAGAAAGCAGCTATATTATTGCCTGCTTTGGTCACTAACGGTCACATAGACATCAGGATATATCCTGTAGTCTGGACAGCAGAGATGAGAACTATGGTAACAGCATTTCCTCCACCTATAGTTAAAATTGGGACCATTCCCCATGGCTTTTTTTTATTATTATTTAATTTTTTTGTCATTTGCATTGAGGGGAAACTTCTGCATTCTGCAGGCAGTATTTATTTCTCCAAAGCCATTTATCAGCTTTTCTTTGTGTCTTTTACAGATCCTGCTTCAAGTTACTTTTTGCAATGAAGGATTATCCCTAAGTAATTGGTGCAAGCAGTTTGATGCTTCAGCATACAAGGAGGAGGTGAAGCAGGAATGACGATTCATCATTCTACACTCCTAGCACCACTTGAATTGACAATAAGATCAGTTGCACACTCTAGAATTTTCCCCCAATGGCAGAAAACAGCTTAAGTGTGTGCAGATGTGGTACGGAGGCCCAGACTTGAAGTTTTCCACTCAGTCTTGAGTGTTCGCTGCTTAAGCCCTCAACATTCTGGGCCACATTTTCCATCAGATGGCCAGTAGATTGTTGCCTCAGACAAGAGTTTTTGGTTGTGTTTGTATTATGCATCCTAAAGCCTGGGTTTCTTTGCAGTAATTTCACTTCATCCTGAGAATGATCAAGGTTTCCGACCTGGTACTGGGCAGAGTTTTGTTACAGTATGACTACAGTTGACATGAGCGGTTCAAATGCTGACTGACAATAGACAAGTGTGCGGGCTGCTGTCTTGAATGTTGGCAAGAAGATATAAGTCTCAGTCTAAATAAAGTCATTCATTTTGTTTGTCTAGCTTATAATTTACATTTTTTTTTTATCCTGAGCAGCATTCTTCCAATTAGTTGACATTTAATTTTATTCCAGTGGAAGGATTTTTAAAAATGTGTTATGCTGGTTTTTCCTCACATTTATTTATGCTTCATAAGTTGCTGTTCTAAAGGAGCCTGATTCCAGCAGTTAGGTTCTATCACTTCAGGTTAGCATGTGAACAAACAGTTGGCTTCATTATTTAACATTTCTGTGCCACCATTTAGTATTCTAAATGCTTTACACTTTGTTTTGGGAGGTATGCTAGGCTTAGAGACAGTGAACTGAAATTTTTTTAAAAAGTCAATTCACTCTCACTGAACAGGAATTTGTTCCTGTTTTCCTGAGTTTCACAGTGGGGTTTTCCTCTTAGAATTTGGAAGCATAGTTCTCTAAATTTATCTCTCCAGAAGAAGGAGCTGTTTGGTCTCCCAGACTAACTCTACCTTCCCTACATGCACAGCCTGAATCTTAGTAAAAAATTCTGAAAAAATCTTGTCAAACTCAAGAAGGGGAATTAAAATGGCAGGTAAGATTCAGTGCCAGTAAGCATAAACTGATGCTCACTGGAGCAGGAAAATCCCACTTTCATATATATATACTGATGACATCTGATCTGGCAGTGACTGATTAAGGAAGAGGTCTTATGGTTGTGGTGAACAACTCAATAAAAAATGTTGGAAAATGCTCTTTTAAAAAAAGAAAGAAATTCCATATTTGCTTAAAAAAAACATTTCTGATTATCCCTGACAGCTTCATACTAACCTTATACCAACCTGTGGTGTGGCTACACTTGAAGTACTGTGTACATTTCTGGTCACTGCGCCTGAAACAGGATATAGTAGAGCTGGAAAAGATTAGAACTAGATATGGGATATTCATATTCATCTCCCAGGGGAAATGAATACGAATATCACCACCACAGGTGGCCAGGCCCTTTGGACCCGCTCCCCCAGAACCAGACAGTACACTTCCCGCTTGTGGCACAGTGCATGCATGGTTGTCATCATTTGTGCCGCACCAATTGTAGAAGTAGCCTGGCTGGCACTTCCCTGCCTCCCTGCGCTGCTGACCACTCAGCGGCTGAGCAAGGGGACTCGTCATCCTGCCTCCTCGCAGGAGTGGTCAGCAGCGCAGGGAGGCAGGGAATCACCGGTCAGGCTATTTCTGCAATTGCCATACTGTGAACGACTATGGCCGCACGTGGTAAGTGGACCGGCGCATTCTGGGGGGGGGGGCACCTATGGTGACGTTATTCATATTCATATCCCCTGGGAGACTAATACAAACATCCCATCTCTAATTAGAACAGGGCAACCAAAAAGACCAATGCATGGGGCAAGTATCTGATGAGGAAAGTTTACAAGGTTCAGGGCTACTTAACTTAGAAGAAATCAGTAAGGAAATACTTTAAAGAGATGTATAAAGTTATGCACTCTGTGAAGCATGTGGATTTCTTTATATATTATTAGAATCCAGGACCATTCAATGAAGCTGAGTGGCAGGAGATTTAGGACAAACCTTTTCCCAAAGTGCATAATTAAGCTGTGTACTTTACTACCACAAAACGATGGCCTGCAACTTGAATGGCTTTAAAAGAGGATTGGACAAATTCATGGTGAATAAATTTATTAATAATTAATTCGACAGATATTTTACTTCCAATATCTGAGGCATTATAGCCAGCTGCTACGAAACATGTACAAGAGAGTGATATTGCATACATGTTCTGCTTGTGGCCTTCCCACCCCAGTTGGTTGGTTCTCTTCCCTTTCTATTGGCTTCTCAGTTCAACTCTTAAGTTTCATCAAAGACTGGAGAAAATTCAGAGGGAGGGACATTATCTCTAGTCACAGCCACTATCCTGGCACTTAGAAATGCTGGATATGATCCACACGTCATCCAGAAGTGGCAGAAGCTTCATGGTGATGGTAGCAACAATGCAGTGGAGGTAGCATGAGAAAAGCTCTAACCTGTACCCAACTTAAGTCACACATAGGAGGAGGCCCAAGTAAACTGTGTTGGCGCTTTGGACAGACGCCACTTCCACTCATGCAATAATTCATTGTTTGAGCATTTCACAAGGAGCTTGTGTATCTAGTAGTTCCATCTCATTTCTGTTGCACAAATGGAGGTTGCAGAGAGCATCAGTTTAAAATACCAAAACTTCCACCTTTTCTATGAGCAGGTGAAATCCCCATTGTTTTAAATGGACACTCTCCATAGTCTTTGCTAGTGCAATGGAGGTCAGATGGAGCTATGCTGATGGAGCACTGCAGTCTGGCAGCACTCAACAGGATCCTGGTCCCAGTCCGGGGGGGGCAGTGGGCAGAATCAGATCCAGTGCCTCCTCTCTAGAGACAGAGTGGGGGTGGATTGAAAGACCATGGCCTGTTTAGCCTACTACACTCCTTCAACCAGCTGTGGAGCTGGCTTTGCTGCATGTGGTGTTTCCCCATCTGAGAGAGCCTGTGCGTTCACACACTTGGCGCCTGAGTCTCTAAGCCAGCTTTGCAGAGTACATTTTCTTCCAGCCAGAAAAAATCCATACTGAGCAAAGGGGTGTGTGTGAGAGAGAGCGAGCAATGGCATCAGGAGGTGGCCATGCCCTGCTGTCAGAGATGTGGCTGTTGCCCTAATGTCACCTGGCTTGCAGGAGGCTTGGGAATGGCATCTGGCTCCCAGATTTACCTTCTCTTCTTAAGAGATGAGCCAGGGCCAATGTGGAGGACAACTGAGGATGTATTCTTCTTTTTCCCCTTCTAGTTCCTGAAGTGGGGGAAGGTAAGGACATAAAGCAGGAGGTATTTGAAGACCAAAATGTTGGAACTGGTTATAGCAACCACAAACAAATAGAACTCCTTGGCATTCATAAACTTTGCTGAAAGTTTACTTGCACACTCCTGTCCTGAGGAAACACTATTTGAGATTCGGCTTATGTCAGACAACACTTTCAATACCATCTTCTACCCTAGGAACTCTGTAAATCTGCTATGTTGCTGGACTGCTGGTTCCAGCATTTGTCACTGTTGGCTGGGCTGCCAGGGCTAATGATACTTGTAATCCAATAACGTCTGGAGGTCCCACCACCACGAAGACAAAAGGCATGTGTAAGGAGGTAAGTGGATACTTATGGGCCATAATCGCCTTCCCTTCTGTTCTGCACCAATACACAAACCAGCAAGCACGTGCTCTTGCTTTTTTCATGTGTTTGTTCAACTGTTCTTTACTTTAAAAGACTTTCCCCAGTTTTTCCAATTGAGGCTGAGGAAACAAGGGATCTCTCCCAAAGTGAAGAAACAAGTTGGCTCTGTTTCCCAACTAGTGTGGGGGGGAGGATGTATCAAGAGCATGACTGCCATCCTGACTTTTCTTGAGGATATGAATTTACATTGTATGTGCCCCCCAGAACCACCAACCACCCCAATTTTTCCACTAAAGTGCCTATGTAGAATATACGCTTGAATGGTTGCCTTGAGACCTTCTCTCTGATTCAAACTGCATATCAAATACAATTATGTGTTTAAAAAAAACTGCCAGTTACTTTGCTGGAAAGCAGCATTTAGAGTTGGTCTTTCAGTAGTGAATTAATAATAATAATAATGTGCCATTGAGTCAATTCTAACTTGCGTCGACCCTTTTCAGAGTTTTCCAATAGAGAATACTCAGAAGTGGTTTACCATTCCCATTTCCTGGGGGTGCCCTGGGACTGTGCAGATCGCTCAGGCCATACAGGTTGACTGTTCCCTGGAGGCAGTGGGGAATCAAACTCCCAACCTCTTGCTCTGCAGCGAAATACCTAAGCCACTGAGCTATCTAGCCAGTTTCCGTAGTGAATTGTGGTGTGTTTAATTTTTCCTCAAGTCTCAGCAGCAGCATCTGAGGAGGAGGAGGTTGCAGTAGAAAATGGACCAGCTTCTTAATTTCTCTGGCAAAAAACAGTTTCCTGCTCTTGCTTTTCAGCATAGGTGGTGGTCATTATATTTGTGTGTTTTACAAGACATTTGCTCCTTACTAAGGTCTCAGTTCTCCTTCTGTGGGGGAAATTAATAGGAGGTACAAACAATGGTTCTTTGTTGCAAATGAAGGTTCTGTGTTAGTCCCTAATGCTGTGGAAAACCTGTTGGTGATGTTCAGAAAACAGTGGGCAGACTTGGTATTGCAATTTACTGCTATAGAATTCTTTTGAGAGGAGGCTCAAGTTTAAGGTTGGTAATGTAAACACAAGATGTATTTAACTATGTTAATACAAAGAAAATTAAAATAAAATAGCATATTGAGATCAGCTTTAAAAATAAAATAAATAATAAAGTACCCTGTTGGTACTTTATTAGCAACCCCCATCCGTACAAGTTTTTTATTAGAATTTCTGCTCCAAGGAGCTGAGAATATCCTCTTGATATAGTAATCTGCTGTTTTTTTTAAAGAATGAGAATCAGGTTGGAGTAGAAGAATGATTTAAACAATAAAGGGCTAGAATGTGAATGACAATGAGTCCGTACCTGTTGTGGCAGTACTCAGTGAGACCACTTTAGAAGATACCTTATTATGAGAGAGATTTTAGAAAACCACTTGCCCACAAAAGCTAAAGATTAATCTGGGTAGAATTACTTGTTTCACTGGAACATGATTACAGGTCACAGAGACCTGAATAAAATTTAAAAGGTTAAAAGTTAAGCAATGAGTGGGAAGCACCCTCTTATCTGAGTATAAGTTTCCCTGTCACAGGCTCTCAGCCAAAAGAGTCGTTATGATGGATTGACAACAGCCCAGCTGCTGTATCTGGAGTCTTTCACATCTCATAAAAATGCTTGAAATTATGAATTAGAGCTGCTTGGTTGAGAATGAACAGCTTGGCTGTGGTTTAACTGAAAGGATAGCAGAGATGAAGGCACAGCTCAGTGTCATGTTGTGGAAAAAGGACAGTTCAAGCAGTCGACAGGAGAGATGTGCAGATCTGCGTATTCTGCCTTCTCCCATATGCAGATGTTGGTAAATTCATAGAAAGAAAGAAAGAAAGAAATTCTTACCAATCTCCAGGAAAGGGCTTCGATTGTCTATATTAGAACTGTGTGTGATGACAACATATGTAAGGGCCAAATATGTTCCCCCTCCGCTGGAGGAATATTGTTGCACAGTATCAAGGATCCCTTGGGATCCCTATTTCATATTTCCCCTATGAAATAGCCATACATAGAAATAAGTAGCTTTGTAGGTAAAAGGCCGTGGAAGAAAGTCAAGGTAAATCCTTATATAATGTGAAACAGGATTCAGAGCGCAGAAAATGTTTTTGTGGGGCTGAAGGAGAACAACAACAAAAAGTCTGTTGAGAACAGAAGAAGCTAATGAATTGTCTATAGGAAATTTTTACTTGGCTAATATTAAGCAAGTGTATAGTGGTGACAGGGAGAGAGCACATGAATAAAGTTAAGAAGGTGGGGACAACATGAAAAGTAGAAATATAAATATAAATTAAACTTGTGTCAGAGGCATAGAGAAGAAGTGATCAAGAATGATATGGCGTTGAACACAGTAGAATTGTTACTAGTTAGTATTGTGCCCAAGTCAAGAATATAAAATTGTACTCCTTGTGCTCGTTTTAAAAATAAAATAAAACACTCAATGCTGCTTCCAGCACCACACAGGGCAGAACCATGAACACACACACCACCACAAGAAATCTGCCGTGCTTGGTTCAGTTTGAATTTGTAAGCCCTTTACTATGTGGCTCCCTATCCAGATAAGCTCCCCTTGAATAGAGGAGATTGGCTAGACCTTGCCATCAGAGGTGATGTTCCTGCTTATGTGTAGGCTCCACACATGAGCAAGAACCCTTTTTTCTAATGGCAGGGTGTGCTTGGAATCATACGTGTATATTTTATGTATTTTTCTGTGGCAAGTACTTTAGCTGTCCCACCTTTGTGTTCTGCACAACCTCCCTTGCGAGTTATGAGCTGATGACTAAAAAAGGAAGAAGCACTAACAACAGCAATCAAGCAAACCCCCCAAAACACATATAAGAATCCATATTGGCTGAATATGAGAAAAAAATTCCCAACTCTTAAGGGCAGAACATCAATAGAACCAATGACCTTGAAGGTGATGAGCTGTCCAACACTGGAGGCATTCAGATATACTTTAAATTGGATTCCTGCACTGAACAGAGGGTTGGACCCCAGGGCCTTATAGGCTCCTTCCAACTCTGTTATTGTATGATTCTCAATACTATAGGTCAGTTAAGGGCTATTGCATTGCCAACCCAAGTCCTGTGTATCTCATAGGAGTTACCTAATAATGGGAAATCTATTAGGTGTGGTCCCGCCACCACCCTTGTGATGGAGAAACCCACATCAGAGAAACTTAAAACCTTGCCATCACTGGATTTTTACAGCTGAGTGAGAGCTTTATGGAGAGCATGGAGAATTGCTACCAGCTAGTCAGGAGACAGCACTGAATGAGACAGGTCAATAAGCAGTAAAAGAGCAGCAGTGTTACCATAATGAAGTTCAGAGACATCCCATGATATTTTGCTCCATGAGTCCAAAAAAACAAATGGCAACCCTTCTTGGCACATTCATACCTAAGGTCAGCCCAATTACTTTGGCACATGAGACAGAACATCCCATGAGCAATTCTCCCTGTTCCTTGCCAGAAAATTAATCATAGCAAAGTAAATATGTAATGATTTTCTGCGTTTTCATGACATCCAAAACCTGCTGCCTGAGGCAACCATCTTGGTCCACCCAATGGGAGGGCTTGTGGCAGCTTCATAAGCAGGCAACCCCCATTTGGGAACATCGAAATGTGTCCAAAGTACAGGCCTCATCTGTTCAAACAGATTCCTCCTCTTTCATCCAAACAATTCATTTGTCAAGATGTTTTGGGATTGGCTCTAGCTGGCAGGCTTTCAGGAGAGACACGTAGCTGATGTGTTCTTGTGCATACTTCTCCAGCAGATGCATTTATCCATCCCTTAGCCAAAGAATATACTTGAATATCCAATTCCAATTTGAAAAAAAAATATTTATTTATTTTTATAATATTTGAGATTAATACTTCTTAGTAAAACCTTGACAGGTGTGGCCTTGGCCAGGTCCTTGTGCAAGAGGTGTGCAGATTTTCTTACTCTATCTCAATCACCAGAGCAAATACAAACACTTTTACTGCCTGGTAATGGGCACAAGAGCAAAGCTGTCCACTCTGACCCAGAAAACATCAAGCAGGGACTCCAGGAGAAAGAGAGAAGCTGTGGAAGAATTCGCCTTGGTTGTAATCAGGGTCCTCTTACAGTTGGGACACAGGTCCTTTTACATTGTTTGGACCACAGATTCCTGCATCCACTGTCTCCAGAATAATTATTTCCGTTTCAGCCTGGTTCCTATGAAATTATGTTCCTTCATAAGGAAATCGTCATCCTTTTGCAGAAAAGGCTATGGTGGGGGCCGGGGGGGGGGGCTTCTTCTACATATTCCTGCCCTCTGTCCACAGCTCTAATAAATGTTTGTCTCCTTAGAGTGAGATTCTCTGGATTGACTGCTAAACATCTAGTCCGTATGTATGTTCACATCCTCGAGCCACCACATTATAAATGTAACTCCCAGAGAGAGCCGGGAAGGCAGAGAAGTGTTTTTGTTCTATACAGTCTTTGAAGTGGGGAGATGGCCCTGGATTGCATCTTGAGAAGGCTACACTGCAGTAGCCTCCTCCAAATATTAGTCTGTTTGGGTTAAGATCTGGGCTCCTGGCAGCTGAAGGGGGTCTCTGTGGTTCTTCTCAGCTGTGTGTGGTGCTGGGTCCTTTTCAGCTGCATTTGCAGGATTTCACCACCATATTGGAGAGCTGTTCCACTTTGGGGGTCCTTCCAACATAGTATAGGATGGTCAGAGGCTCCAGATCCTGGGGCACACAGCACGGGGAAGCAGATGCTTCTGGATTCAATGTATTGTAGAGGCCAAGCACCTGGGAAAGGAACCAAGAACGTGAGTAAACGGTGTTATTGAGGGGCAACCAGGATTGCTATTAGTCAGAAAACATTCTTCTGCAAGTTAAGCACCCCACTTATCCCTGTCCAATGTATTTTAACAGTTTATTAACAATGTAATTGTTAATCAGGAGCAGCTGAATAAAGCCCAGCACGAAGAAGCAAAGACCAGTGGAGCCCTGTTGTGTTATCAAACTTAGCTCTGCATTGGTCTAAGCAAAATCTGATCTATAAAATAAAATAAAATCCTGGGTGTAACCACCCTATGGCCCTGTTTGAGTTTCAAGAAAAACAGCTGAAAAAAGTCAACTTGCTTTGGCCAGCATTTACAAATCATGCTGGATATAATCCAGTCCCTCTCAAATATCTTCATTCCCCTCCCAACTGTTTGAGTCTTTTACAAATCTAATGAAATCGCACTCCACGAATTGTGAGAGTAAGGAAGAGGGAGGGAGGGAGGGAGAGAGAGAGAAATGCCAAAGGAGATCCTGGGAGACTTTGATGGATTTTTCTGCCGCCTCCTCAGTGTTTGTATCTAAACCACTCTGAAGGCAATGGCAACCTTAAACCTGTGTTTCTTCCTAGAAGCTGGTGCATTTATGAAAGGGAATGTTTCACTGTTGAGGTGGTGGAGATCCTAATCTACTTTCATCCTCCACTATTTTTAGGTATGCATTAGGCAGAAAATTTGTTGCTAAATAAGTTGCAACTAGAGTAAGACCATTGAATCAGTGGAACTTGTAGAGGAATTGACTCACCCAATTCCCACTGGTTCAGTGGACCTACTCTAGTTGCAATTTACTATGATAAGCAACAGGATTTCAGCCACTACAACAGGAGGCTAACAATGAAAGTGAAGATACAGCTTCAAATTCCCACCCCACCCCCATATCAGTGACTTCACAAGCATTACATTTTTGGAAAAATAAAGATTCTAAAATCTTCTCAAGTATTTTATCCGCAAAGCCTAATTTTGGTTACCCTCCACTTTTTCCAGTCTTCACTATACTGTATACTATCTTTCTTTCTTTCTTTGTTTGTTTATCCCACCTTTCTCCTTTAAAAGGACCTTAAAAAGAACATTAGAATGTTGCTACACTACTTCTACATTTTTCCAAGAGTTTGCAAAGTTACTTTCTGAAGGTCACTAGTTATAGTTACAGTTCTGAGCCCCAACATAGTGTGTAACTGCCATATATTTTTAAAAATTAAGTCCTTGCTTTCAGGTTGGTTGGTTTTTCTAAATTCTGAATCCAGCACATACCACAGATCAACACTTAAAGCTTTTGATATTACCTCACTATCATTTAGTAAGGCCACACCAACTATACAAGTAAGTTATGTTGCACAGCAAAAGTAGTGGTGTTATCCCTCAGAGGCTGAAACCAGCTATTAAATCAACGGAACTCACATAGGTGATGATTCTCCAAATCCCCACTGATTTAATAGGCCTACTTCTAGTTGTGACTCACTACTGGGTTTCAGCAAATTATAATCATGCCTTTGTTACTGTTAAACAGAATTCACTGTAAGAAACTTACTATTTATAATGCATTGTATTAAAGTTTGCTCATTCCTTAAGGAAAATAAGCCTGACCTTATTTCTGTCTTTATTAAGAAAGAATTAACTTGTCCCTCTTCCACTCACTGCTCATATGTTTTATTATCATTATTATTATACTTCTACCTTGCGCTGTTTAGTGAGGTCTGAACACTTTATAGCATTTCCGTCAAACTCATTTATGTCACCACAGGTCTCAGAGTCTGTCATAGATTTCCAAAATCGGAGGGAGCGAGGAAGTGCTCTTCCAGGGGGCATTAACACATTTCAAGGGAGGGCAAAAGACGTTCAGCAGATTTCACATTGAATTGGTTCTGTTCCTGCTAGTTCTTACATTGCATTACTTTTTAACTTCCCATGTATCACAAGAAAAACTGTTTTCTTCAAAATTGTATTTAAATAATGAAAGGGGACTGGAAAGATGGGGAGGTTGTGAAGATTTCTCAAAAATTCAGAAGACAGTAGAATGCCAAAAAAAATTGGGAACTGCTGGTGTAAATTTTCTAGAGCAGTTCTGGAGAAACACACAGGACGTCCTCTCTCTACTATGTTTTGCTTCTCCCACACATAACCCAGCAGTATTTTTCTGATGGGACCATTAGTGCCATCTGTCCAGTTTTCTCCTCCTAGTTTTAGTCTTCTATCATTTTAATCAGCAATGCTGACAATCAGACTCTTACCAGGCTTTCTTTCCAACTGATACCGCTGTTGTCAAGCACACAGCCAGAAACACCCCCTCCTGCTTCTTTCACAAAGAGCTCTTCAGGACCAGCTTCTCTTTATGGCTCACCTCTGACTGCTAAACTCACTGCTTCAGCTTTATGATACAAAACCACAGTTAGGACATCCTGATACCATCCAGATTTTAGACTACAGTTCTTATCATCCCCAACTAGCACAGCCAATGGCAAGAAAGCTGTAGTCCAAAACATTAGGAGGGTACCAGCTTGCTGACCCTGTCATAAACTGCTAGGATTGCTGCATTTCCTTACAAGCACTGTGTCTGTTCTACAAAAGAGGCAGTTATTTTGCTTCACAGAGATGGTCTCTTACATAGAACCAAACATCACAGATGGTAAGGAGTAACACTAGTGTTTTTCCTTTATTGCAGTGAAATGCGTGTGAATTCCTTTGGCTCCACAGATGTTAATATCTCTTACAACTGCAGTGTAAATAATACTCTGGTGGAACAACAGTGATGGTATGCCAGCAACAGCGGTTATATAAATACTGTCACGGAAACTGTCTCCTGTGTGGTAGAGCAGTTGCAGCCAATGGTAATAATGGTTATAGTGCTTGGCCACGTAAACACAACAGATATTAACAACCACAATGGTATAGTTTTTGGGTTCTATTAGTGCTGCCAAGAAAAAAAGACCCATTAAAGAAAACATGTTCTCTCACTATTCGTAGACTGGGTATACAAAAATAAGACATAGCAAGCTGTCTTATACAGAATCAGAACTTTGGACCCTGTAGCCCAGTACTGTCAACACAGAGCAGTTGCAGCTTTCAGGATTTCAGGCAGAGGGGTTTCCAGCTTTGCCTGGAAGCACCACTGGATTGAACTTCAGACCTTCTGCATGGAAGGCATGTGCCCCACCACATAACTACAGCCCCTTCCCCAACCATCCCTTGAATCACTGGGGCAGGAAAAGGTTCTCTGTGGATTTTCTTTTTCCTCCTGCTTGGTAGACACAACATGTGGATGTGAGATGGGATGGGGGCCCTGGGGCAGTTCTATGAATAAGGGACACTTTGTGTGTCCTGTTTTAGGAAATACAAACTACAATGGACAGCCACACACAAATCATATGGGAACACATTGTCAGCCTTGCAATTCCAGTGAGATTAACAGCCTGATGTGCATTTTTATTCTACTGCTCAGGTAACTGTGCATACAGTAAACCCCCTATAGAACCTTTCAGAATAGGTCATATAAGAAATGTTTGTGGACTACAGTTTATGTTCCTACAACACACCTATTCTCTTGAACACACAACTGCAGCTCTAACCAATAAATCAAAACAAATTTACCACTGGGACCGGTGTGTAGTAGCAACACTGGGCTCCCTGCCACCAGGGCCCTGCAGCATCTGCTTCAATTGCACCACTGATAATCCAGCCTTCTGCAGCAGGACTTGCCTCGCTTCCATTTAGAAGGCAGTCTGCAGCCATGAAAGGCTAGCACATCTTTTCCCAACATAGTATTCTACAAATATTTTGGATTATACTGCCATCAGCCTCAGCAATAGTCAAAGATCAGAGGGCACAAGTTTGAGGAAGGCTAAGGCAGTGAATTAAGCTTGCAGAAACAAAACCACAACTAAGCATGCTGAGAGCCAATTAAAATCAATAAGATTCTGAAGCCAAGATAGAGCAAAAGGGCCAAATATCTCAGCTGGAGAGAAGATCCTGACACAGAGCTTTCACATCAGGCCAAAAGCAATGGAACCCAGTGGAGGGCTGGAGACAGGAGGGCAAAACGGGCAATCTTACATTTATGACCTAACTGATCCCTTGACAACAGTTGTAAAGCAAGCCATCATTGGTCTCTAACCCTTATTTTTCACATGTGCAATGTTATAAATTAGGGTTCTGCTCCTGAGGAGGAAATTTGTGACAGAAAAATACAGGAAATGCACCAAGTGACACAAACACAAAGTAGAAAGTGATGTGTATTACATTCTCTCAGACACAGCTAAAGGCTGCCAACCAATCCATTTATTCAATCTTGCCAAGTGATGGTGCTGGTCATAGTGATCAAGTGATCATAAATGACTTTTAGACATGAACGCTGTCCACAGTTAGAAGGGTCACAAAAGCAGGGGAGCACATGTCAAGTTGTTATAACAGTGGGGGGCTACTATGCCAGACAGAGACAGCTATTTCCAGACTAGAATGAGGTATGTGGTGTTCTCATTGACATTATATTCATGTTAGTCTAGCTTGGGTGAACAATCAACACCACCCACTGCAGTTGACACCTACAAGAGGTCACTGCCAGAGGATGCCCATGATGTTCAGAAACATACATCACTGTAACTAAGCCTGGGCAGATCTGTGTTTTTGCATGATAGCTCCCAGGGAGCATGGCCACTATCTTGCAGGGCAAATTTTGAGAGCTGCAGCATGGCTATAACTGTTAATACCCTGTGGATGGGTCTGCCTACCAGAATTGGAAAGTAAACACATTTGTGGTTCTCCTGGGTGAGAACAAAGCTGGAAATATATGGCAGTGCAGTTGTTAAGAGTATTCAACTAAAACTGGGAGATTCAGGTTCCCCACTGAACCAAGCCAGGGGTGATTTTTGGCCAGCTCTTCTAACTCACCCATGATAGGCATGAGAGAGAGTTATTGTCAGGATAGAAAATGGGCAGGAGGCGAGCAATGTACACCACTCAGTGGAGGAATAGTGAGATATAAATATACACAAATTATAAATAATAAAAGCAAAGTAATCAGAATGAGTTTTGGTGCGAGAGGTCAGGACTTCAAACTGCACCTCTTTGTCTTTCCCCATGTTCTCTTCTCTCTATTCTGTGGTTCTAGGCATCTACACCCTCACTGTTTCTTCCAATTCTTTCCTTCAGTTACTCTGGAAGCGAAATTCAACCCCCGCTCCCAGTCTCCAAAACTACAATATTTCAATCCATTCACTGAATAACTTGGACCACCTCGGGAAGGTGTGGTACTACAAGCTACTCCCATCTGGCTTAATCCTGCCCACTGCATGAGATTTACTGCTGTACCACCTAAGTGTTGCCCTAGGAACAAAACCAATTTCTTGTGAAATATATTTTGAGAATAGTCCCTTTGTGTAGATGAGAATAAGACATGGCAGGGACAAAACACAAAGAATTTATACGTGAAGGACACGAAGAACCAAACTATACCGAAGACTGCTGAAACGTTTCAAAAAGGTATACTTGTTTTATAGAAAGCAAAGTATTGAGATTTTCATTTGCCAAAGGGCCAGATAAGTGTAAACTAAAAATGGTATTTGAACCAAGGGTTTAGTCTAATTCTCATCCAATACAAATTCTATGCACCCAGAATACATATTATGAGAAAGACGTTCCACTCTACAATCGGAATTAGACTGAACATATGAAAATTAATATCAGACTTTTAACATGGACCAGACCCTGTCTTGAGTTTTGTGAAACAAGAATAAAGAATGTAGTTCTGATCTGAAGATTGAGAAATTTCACTTTTCTTTTTTTCGAATTTACATCCTGCAACACCTTCCCTTCTATACAAAGAAATTCAGAAAATAAAGCTGCAAGCTATTGAATCATAAGGTTACTTAGTTTTTCACACATGGCTTCTCCATTTTGGCTTTCTTTTTGTTAAATAAATAATGACATGGTATAAATATATCATGTATTGTTTGTCATCCGAGATTGTATTTACCTAATTTACAGACCTGCTAAGGACCAGATGATTTTTGTTATATTCTGGTATGTAAAAACAGAGAATTCAAAGAGGGTGTACTTTCTTTTTCACATGACTGTACGTACCATCTGTTTTACTCCTACACAAAATCTGACTTATAAATATGCTTAATTTTTATTGTTTAAATTCTCCCTTTACACATTTTTTTCTCTGTATACTTTTATTCCCTCCGACCTGGCCACATAAATGGAAGAGCTCAGTTCACAGAGGGAGCCTCTGCTCAACTTGCAGGGATTCCTGCTCTTTGCTGCACCACAGCCTGCCCCATTTAGGAGGGTTACCCGACCCTCTATGTAGCATTTGTGAAGGGGGAAGAATGAAGTGGATACTGTAGGAAGCATGAAACATGGAAATCTGCTTCAGATGGCCTGGTTAACCTCTAAATTTGGATTCAGCCCAATCATATGTTTCTCTTCTGTGTTCAAATTTCATGTCAGCCATAAGTAGTTCACCAGGTGGCGTTAGACAAGCTTCTCTTTCTTGGCTTTGGCCCAGAGAGAGTGGTTTGTCTAAACCACATCTACAATATATCAATAATGACACTGAGCTGTCATAGATGGTTCTTGGAAGTATTTCTGAAATAACATATATAAAGCATTTTGAGAGCAATAAAAGAACTCTATAAATGTGAAATATAATGTTTATATTATATATTTCAAATAATAAAGAAACACTATTATGCTATTTCTTAATTCATTTTTTTTACATAATTCTTTTCTCTCTGCTTCTGAAGGTCCCTGGTACACTCTTATGCCGACTTTTGCAGTGGTCTCTTCACTTTGTCTAATGGCAGGACTGCCCCTCATGTCTACCATCCTTTATATATTTTTACAAAATTCTGTGTCATGAGGTACAACCTGACAGTTTTAAGTAAACATGGATAGAACTGTGCCAAGTCCAACTGTTCCGTAAGGCTCACACACAGAAAAATACATATAGAATTGCAACCTGTAAGAACCTTACAATTGGCAGAGAGGAAAGAGAGAAGTGAACAACAGATTTCTAAAATGCTAGGCTCCCTGCCCCTTGCTAAAAAAAATTGCTCTACCGTGCTGTGAGTCGTGTCTGCACTGCGTAGATATGGGCAAGGTCCAGAGCAGAAGTTGGCGAAGTACCCCTTGGGTTCATGGACCCATTTCCAGCCCAGATCTTGCCGAAAGTCAATATAGAGACGGCGCACACAACAGTTCTCCTCCAGGTTTCTGTAATAAAAAGGATGGGTATGTCACCAAGTCAAGAGCATCAGAGAGCAAACATGCTCTTCCCCAACTGAAGGAGAATACATTAGTACAATAAAATGCAATTTTAAAAAAGTCCAGCCTGAGATTGGAAAAATTCTTAGAGTTATAATGTTCACAACTGAAATGAGCATTGCAAGTTACTGAAAGCTGTATGTCCGAAGCAAAAAAGCACCATCTCGGAGCCATCACAAGTAGTCTAACACCAGAAAAAGCTGCAACATGGGGTTCATCACCTGTGGTTGCAGCATGATTCACAGCTTGTACAGAGCCATCCAGATTTTGTGGATGACTACAGCTTCCAGCACATTTTGCCATCACAGAGCAAAAGACAGAAGTGGTGGGGGGTGAGGAATAGCAGCCTTTATGGCTCTGCAGCTGCAAGCAAACAAATGGAGCCAGTTCACTCCAGAGGAAGATAAATGAATCTTAGCCTACCGAAAGCAGTAATTGGTATCCAGCGCCCGTTTCTTCCTCTGACTTTTTAGGGCTGGACTTCCAAGTCGGTGTGGGGGCAGCATCATTAAGATCAAGTGGGGGCTGTGAAGGTCCTTCTGCTTCTTCAGGCTTCCCAGGTCCCCACGTCCATGGCTCTCCTCACTGTCAATGCCTGAAGAGGAGGGGAAAAGGCAGGCATAAATCCTCACAACTGCCACAGAGCTGCAGCAGCAAATGTTGAAATGCACAGAAGACGCAATGGTAGAACAGCTTGGGAAAGAGTCCAGAAGTTTAGCTACTGGGAAGCTCCTCTCTAAGGACAGCTGCCGTGCCAGGATAAACTTGGTTTCTCTTGGCTTGGAATAAGACTTTGTGGGCCACTTGTTTTATAATTTGTAAACTGGTGGTGGGACCATTCATTTGGCACTTCTGTTGCAGGTTTCAGTCCCAAGACAGGCTGAAAAGAGATGAATGGCTGAAAGATGACCGGGACTGGGCAGCAGAAGGAATATCTAAGGTACACAGCCTCTGGGCACCAGAGGCCAAACCTAAGGCTAAGAGCCAGACAGTTGCTCATGCTGAGCTGAGCCAAGCTTCTGGCTGCCAGTGCCCACTTAGGCAGGTAGCCCAGCTTCTCTGTGCCCACATCATGCAAGGTGGAACCCTGAAATAAAACCAAGCATGCATCAGAGCCAACTTTTCTGGGGGCTGTGGAGACAGAGAAAGACAGACTAGGAGGAGACTTTCACAAAGCATAGAAATAATACTGTGTTCACATTCCTCAGCACAATACATAATAGATAATATCTACAATATAATTTTTGTGGTATCACACAGAGCTGGGAATCACTGCCTGAAAATAAAATAAATCATTACTTGTTTGCTGTAGTTTTCAGAGAGTAATGTATCAATTGTAACTCGTGTGTAAAGTAACACATCACTAAAATTTATTTCTCAAGTTTATTTTTTACTGTTTTACTCCTCCCCACCTCCCACAAAACATATAAGAATGTTCTCAAATGTGATGCTCCTGAGATAACTAAATCCTACTCATTATACAAAATGCTAAAATTTAATTGTTGTAATTAATACTTTAAAAAGTAATGATACTGGTCATTACAAAAAGAAAGGCAGCAAGTTACTTTTAATGTATTAGTTCCAATTTCTGGTCTTAAAGCCAATTTACTGTCACTACATTCCACAAAGAATCCTGGGAATTTTAATTTGGCACAGGTAACAAATATTCTGTCAAAGATGCCCACTCCCCTCACAAAACTACAGTTCTCAAAATTTCTCTATGGAAAGAGGATTACTATTAAAGCAAGGTGTCCGTAATGCACATGTGCCCAAGCTCCTGATCCATTCACTGCCTGTCTGCTCTCACCAAAAAACAAACAAGGAAAAAACAACCAACCCCCCCCCCCCCCATCTGCCCCATGTAAACAGAGATGTGTTATCATGAAACAAAACCATGTTTTAAAATTGTCAGGTCTAGATGAGACACGAATTCTCCTCATGACCCATTTTGCAGCTTGCCCCTTTAACTTCTTAGTCACCTTTAAACTTGATCTCCAGCACCTCATGCAGATTTTCTAGAATATCACCATTAGACTGGAAGGTGTTACACGGGCAATGGATGCTGATCTCCAGTCCCAGATTTGACTCTGCTGAGGGAAAGGGAAGGGGAGAGAGAATTCATTAATACAGTACAAAGTAACATATCTCCTGTCCAAAAGGTCCACCAGCAATTCCCAATTGCTCTTGCCTCATAGATAGTTTATTCAGGGATCGTGCCATTGATCTTGTTGTGTATTTATGAAAGGGGACTGGAAAGAGGAGTTGGTCTACGTGTATTAGGCATATGAGCCCTCAGTTAGAAATGGCAGACCCATGTTGAATTTTGCTTTCCTGTTCTATATCGCCTAACTGAAAGTACCTCATGTTTTGACTTCATTCAGTTGTGTGTTTCCCCACTTCTACTCCACATCACAAGCAAGAGGAGCAAATGGTTAGCACAATGACACTGAACAAACGAGCAAGCAAATCTACTGTTAATAAAAATAACTGAATGCCATCAAGTCAAGTCTAGTTTATGGCAACCATTTCCAGGGTTTTCTAGGTAAAGAACACTCAGAAATGGTTTATCATACCCTTCTTCTGGGGGTGCCTTTGGAACTGTGCAGCTTGCCCATGGCTACACAGGCTGGGTTTCCCCCTTGGAGGCACAGTGGGGAATCGAACTACCAACCTCTGGCTCCACAGCCAGGTACCTAAACCACTGAGATATCCAGCCAGCTAAATCTACTACTATTAGCTGCAATTTCACACTCTTGGATTGCATAGATCAGCCTCATGTTTAACACAAGACTTGGCAGAAACTTGTGATAGGCATGCCCTTTTGTTTCTGTACTACTACATCTATTTAAGCAATTGTGTTGGTTAGAAGATCTAGAAAATAGTCACAGAACAATACAAATCATGACACTTTTTAACACTAAAAGCTTAACACTCCAAAGACTTTGATCCTACAGTCACCTGGCAACCCCTCTGATCTGAGCAGGACTTACTTTCACATACAAATGAATACAATTGGATTGTACAATTCTTACACAACATCCTTTTACTGGCTTTGCATATCAATTAACATGACGAAAACATTTCCAGGTTCAAATCTTGTGCCACTGAGCCAGAAACCCAGCAACAGAAGAACCGAAGTGCAGCAAAAGGGTTTTATACGGAAAATTACTACCCAAGTTTACCCATACGTAATTTGGACACTCAACATGCATTGCAGAGTCATGGAATTTTAAAATTCTTGGCAGAGACTTTAATGGAGCTGGGAAGCAAGAGAGTCAGAACAAACACATATTGGACAAGCTGACATTTTATCAGCCACTGCCAGAGGAATTGTCTGAGGCTCCTGAGGATGGAGCGAGAAGCACCCATTGGATCTCAGCACCTGTCTAGTCTTCCCAACTTGTGGCAGCTGCTGAATCCCATAGCCTGAATTCTGTAGCCACATGCATTTTCCCCTGTGATTCCCCAGTGAATGCCAGGCTCTGTAGCAGCTGCTATGCTGCAGAAGCCATCAGGTCCTGAGCAAGTTACCTGCCTGTCATTTGTAGCAGTAAACACCAACTATATCACTAGTTGGTTATGTGTGATACTCTCTTGAACAGTGTTGAACTGGTAAGATGTCATAGACTTGGCCTACTAATGGCTGGGAAAGTTCCCTTTTTTGGACCACAAACAACCATGGTATGCAAAAAACGATTTTTCCCAAGCTCTGGTTGAGGCCGTGGACAAGCCAGTGCCTTAATCTTGGGGGAGGGAGCACACAAGCAATTTCTCCTTCTAGAATCCCTTCCCTGCATTCCACCTTTAGACTGATCCTCAGATACTACTGTATAGCAAGAAGGGCAGACCAGCGCTGAGTCTCAGCGACTATGAAACCTTTTGATATTCTTGCCCTAAGCTACCCTCACACCCAGCGGCACCTGTTTTCACTGAGCAGGAGTGGAAGCTAACTTCTGCACACTGCTTTACTCAGAACTCCTCTAAGACAAATGAGACATCTCTCCTACAGCATGGGAAAACTTCTCTCTCTCTCTCTTTTTAACTACAGCTATCCTGCTGGCAGAGGATTTCTTAGCAATATAGTTCAAAAGAAGTAACTTTCCCAGTATCTTAATCCAGCATATGTCATGCAAGTGCTTTGGGAATTGGAAGGGTGTGATACAAGGTGAGTTGCTGACAGCTGATGGATCTAGGTTGGTCAGAACATCTATTAACTAGATCATGGTACATTTGCTGATATTCTCCTGCCTTTCCTGAACTCTCAGGTTGTTCCTGGTTTTCCCTCACCTCTTGTAAGAGCTCCCCACTTCATATTGATATACAGTGGTACCTCGACTTACGAACTTAATTGGTTCCGGAACTCCGGTTGTAACTCAAAATGGTCGTAAGTCAAAGCACCATTTCCCATAGGAATGCATTGAAATGCAATTAATCCGTTCCGGCTGAAGAAAAAAATCACAAAAAACCACAAAAAAAAAAAAAAAACCCACTGCAAGACCCATCAGAAACGCGATTAATCCGTTCCAGCCGAAGGGGGGGGGGAAGAAAAGCAAACAAACTGTGCAAGACCCATCGGAAACGCGATTAATCCATTCCGGCGGAAGGAAAAAAGAAAAGAAAAGCAAACAAACCATGCAAGACCCTTCGGAAATGCAAAAAAGCAAAGCAAAAAGCAAACAAATCGTGCAAAACCCATCGGAAACGCGATTAATCCGTTCCGGCGGAAGGAAAAAAAAGAAAAGAAAAGCAAACAAACCATGCAAGACCCTTCGGAAATGCAAAAAAAAGCAAAGCAGAAAGCAAACAAACCTTGCAAGACCCTTCGGAAATGCAAAAAAAGCAAAGCAGAAAGCAAACAAACCCTGCAACACCCATCGGAAATGGGGGGGAACCCCAAAAAGCAAACAAACCCTGCAAGACCCATCACAGCATAGAAACATAATCCCACCACCCAGCCCAAAACCACGCTGCAAAATCCACCCAGAACAGTTTTTAAAAAGTAGAAAGCAGCACCTTACCAGGCAGTCCGGAGCCTCCTCCGATCGCACACTCTCTAACCGCTGGGGTGAAAGAGCTACGAAGAAGCAGTCTCTTCACCACCAACGGTTAGCAATTTGAATTTCCTGCCTTTCCCCCCTGCCTTTTTCTGGTTGTAACTCGAAGCTCCGGTCGCAAGTAGAAGCAAAATTTTGCGGGCGGAGCTGGTCGTAACTCGAAATGGTCGTATGTCGGGACGTTCGTAAGTCGAAGCACTGTATACTGTATACTGTATTATATACGAACTGCTGGCCTATGCATGGATATTTGAAAGGGGAGAGCAGCAGCCAAGGTACTGGTTGGTTCTGGTATCACCCCTAGGCAGCTGCTGAGGTTCTCTGACAATAGTGAAGCCTCTCGATGTTTGCTTGGACCTCTGCTCTGAGTTTTTGAACTGTATCCTAGCTTTTCTTAAATGGAGCCTTGGAGTCCTGATATTCCCAGCCACTGTGCACAGAAAAAAGGTGGCTACTGAAAAGCAAGGAATAGGGGGATTTAAAAAAACTCTGATGTCATGGAATGATTGAACTTCCAGTTCCATCCATTCTAGGATGTCTGCCACAACTGTGGCCTCCAAAGATCCATCTTCTGATGCTCTGGCAACAGGGGAAAACCAGCCCAGTCAAGTCAATGAGCTGGTGATACAGCAGCCCGAGCTTGTGAGATGCCTCATCCTAGATAACCCCTGGGCTGCTTCCCACTGTCTGTCCCCTTTCCTGTCCACCCTCCTTAATTGGCTTGGTTCTGCCTGCCCATGATCAGGAGGGGCACAGCAGCAGGAGTCAAATTCTAGCAAGGTGACAACAGCAGACCCAGAAGCAGTGTGGGCCATTCTCCATTGGTGAAGCCCCGAGAAGTTCCTTAAAAGCTCTCTGTCTTCATGTAAGGAAGGACGTATCCCAGTAAACACTGCATATTATGACATGCAATATTATGACGTGGGAAAGTGTATGCTCTCACACATACACTTTCCACATAATGAACAAGCCCTCCTTTTGTTTTTGGTCTCTCAGAGTCAGATCAGATGTTAAAGGAAATGGGTATTACTTCCACTCACAACACTTCCCCTGTAGGCATCCTTCAGTCTTGAGAGACTATGGTAACGTGCTCTGAATAGAGGTCTTGGAACAGCGTCTAGTGTGGCTGAGAAGGCCAATTCGAGAGTGACAATCCCTTCCACACTGAAGACAAATACAATCTGTCCCCTGTCCAGCTCCCTGATTTTGCTGGTTTCGGGACTGCCTCTTTGCCTCGGTCTGCTGGACAAGTGTCTCTTCAAATTGGGAGAGGCCATGCTGCACCGCCTGCCTCCAGGCGGAGCACTTCCCCTACAGGCACACAATCTTCCAAAGCATGGAAACGAAGCCCTGGTCATCTCTCAATGGCCAATTACAAAACAAAAGCAAGCTAAGTTTCAAAATGCAAATAGCATTTTGAAAAAACAGGCAGTCTTTTTACCCTTCCTAAGGGAGCTCTGCTTCTCATGATATGTTAACTTGTATAATCCTCAGTCACTGTTTTGCTCAGAAATAGTCAATGAATTCCACTGCCATGTGCTTTGAAATTCATAATGAATGACATAATGATGGACATAACGAACAAGCAATATACTCTCATTCAGATGGTAAAAAAAAATCACGCAATATCATAAATTCATTTGTCCATTACTCTCTGCAATACACTGAGGTTTTCCTGGGGAACTCAGTGGATCATATAAAGGGATATAGATAGATTTATCAGTGTTTTTCTCACTGTATTCAGAGATGCCCAAATCCTCAAAAAACAGGAGGAATCTAAACTGATTAGTTCATACTTGTACGTCTGTGCCATTGCACAGGGTGGTACAGTGGTTATAGTCAGACCAGCTAATTGTCACACTGGGACTGGGAAGACCAAGGTTCAAATCCCTACTCAAAGCTTCCTGGGTACGCAAGTCACTGTCTCTCAACTTAACCTCCCTCACAGAGTAGTTGTGAAGGTAAAAAGGGGGATCTCAATTTGCATTACTCTGAGCAATCTGAAGGAAGGGCAAGATAGAAATAAGTAATCATAGATCACATCTCACAGGTATTACCTCTACGCTGGAGTCAATTTCATCTTTTCAGCCCACCAATTTTAATAGATATTTATTTTCTAAATTAGATTACTTTCAAGAAAATTTTATTAATCACATGTTTATAATAACATCTGCTGTCAAGTAAATTCTGAATTTTGACAACCCTTTTCAGGGTTTTCCAAGTAGACTGGGTTACCATTCCCTTCTTCCGGGGGCAACCTAGGCATATTCTGGAAAATAATTTATGAAGAATATATCACATATTGTATTTTTCATAAATTATATTCCAGAATATTCAAAGGAGTCTATTTACACATTAATCCACAAATACTGAACAGTCGAATGACAAAAACTGAGTTTGCTTGCCACTGAGCCCGCTCCACCCACCTCTACGGGAAAGCCATTCACGCACAGTCTCTGTGACATCAAAGGACAACCATTCAGGGGAACCTCGTGTCATCACGTTCCGGCCACTGAGGTAGCGCTGCTTTGCAATGTGCTCATCTGGCTTCAGGACCTGAATAGAGAGAAAGCACAAAAGACACTGCTGAGTCGAGCCAGAGCAGCACCTGTGTTCTGCCAGGGTAGAGAGGAATCTGTGGAATCCATGCCTAGTAAACTCACATTTCCGAAATCTAAACACTGGTCAGAATGTTGTTATAGCACCAAACCTACATTTAACTGATGTTTGCAATGCAGTTTGCAAATTATATTGTATAAATGTTAACAAAAAATACATATATTTTGGAAAATGTGTATTGAAAAACTTGAATAACTGGAGGGAAATCCCTTAAGAAAATTAATATGTTTCAAAAATATGTGAAGACATGCACATTTTACAAAACATGTCCAAAATGTGAGTATATTGGGAAAAGTATATGAAAATACAGACACATTTCTCTGCAGTCCCCACCCCACCACCAATAATTTGCAACTTGAAGCAGAAATTAAACAGAACAAAGAGTGCAGAAATGAGAACCTGAGCCAAATCACCACTCTTTATCCTGGACTAGGCTGTTGCCATCTACAAAAACTACTGGATACTTCTTTAGCCCTCTTATCAAGATAATGTGTGCAATATATGGATGTTGTTGTTTAGTCGTTTAGTCGTGTCCGACTCTTCGTGACCCCATGGACCAGAGCACGCCAGGCCCTCCTGTCTTCCACTGCCTCCCGGAGTTGGGTCAAATTCATGTTGGTTGCTTTGATGACACTGTCCAACCAGAGACTTCCATCCCATAATTATCTTAAGACTCCTACAATCTTCTTTGTAAGGCAATGCAAGAGCCATAGGATATCCAATATATGGATACCACTGTGCAAATTGAAACCCATTATTTCAACAGAAAGAAATGAGTATATATAAGAAGACACATAATGCACACAAGTGTGCATACACACAGCATGATACAACTGTAATGAGGCATAACAAGGTCCAGAGTCATGTTTGTCACTGCACAGCTTAGTGTCCCACTGATTTAGCATCACACGAGACCTCCCACTTGCCATTACATGAGCCAAAGATCACCTAGCTACATGTTATGGGGTTTATGCTTGCACAAGGAGGTACTGGATACCTTCTTGTGTAAGCTCAGGGGGAAAAGCCAGACTGTTCATGCAACAGATGGCTGCAAGCACAGAGGGGATGAGAAGGACTCTGGCCAAAGAATGTAGTTATAGGCCAAGGGCTGATCTCCACAATAGCTGGGCATGCCATAGCTGCCAAAAACTGCTTGAAAATTCCACACATGCTGGTTCCCTTGACTGTGGCCAGCTGGTCTTGTGCCACCAGCTTCCAGCATGCCATCAGAAATACTTGAAATGCAACGCTTGCAAGCCTATGGAGTTGCTTAACCCTCTGCATGACAGCAGCTCCACTTAAGCACCGGCCAAGAACAGAAAGCCAACTCAGGCAAGATTTTAAAACAGCTACCACTCTACAATTGGGTATTCAATGCTTATGTAAGATGATCCTCTCTTTGACCTTTCATGAAACCATGTGAAGGTCAATGCTGTGTAGTGATCAGAGCATTGGACGAGGATGGGAGACAGGTGAGTTCCAATCCCTACAGAGCTATGAAGCTCCCCAAGCATTGTGAAACTTCCACATTCTAAGGAGGAAGAAGTAGCTGAAAGTCACCCTTTCAGAAGTTTTTCTTTTGATGAGATATTT
This sequence comes from Intellagama lesueurii, assembly GCA_037013535.1. Classification (NCBI taxonomy): domain Eukaryota; kingdom Metazoa; phylum Chordata; class Lepidosauria; order Squamata; family Agamidae; genus Intellagama; species Intellagama lesueurii. Next base: position 37,142,318 of record JBAJHW010000001.1, on the reverse strand, counting down.
CCTTTCCATTGATTGAATACTCCAGAGCTAATACATTTTGATGGAGCACACCTCCTAATGCTAGGACTAGTGTTGGGAAAGGTTGTGCCATCTTTGGATTCATGCCTCCCCCAATTTCTCTCTCACAAAACCTTCCTCCTTTAGCTTCACTGACATTAGAGAGATCAGGGCTGCCAGAGTCTCTGTAACAGAGGGCGGAAGAATTGCAAGGTTGGCTCTCTCTTGACACACAAGGTGAAATCCAAGACATCCTATGGCTCTTGCATTGCCTTACAAAGAAGATTGTAGGAATCTTAAGAGAATTACGGGATGGAAGTCTCTGGTTCAAATCTTGGTTCAGCCATCAGGATCTTGGAATTGCTCTCTCTCAGCATCAACACTGGATATATAGAAGGGCTGGAAAGGACTGGACCCCTATTAAGATACTCCAGGCACCTTCCACAAATACTTGCCTTCCACTGCCAAGACATCAGCCTTTTATTTGTGCTGATAATGAGGAATAGGAGGTTCCATCAAAAGCTAATTTGCCCACACCATTCAACTTTCTGACCAGCAAGAGCAGAGATACCAAGACAACTGACAAGTGAGGGACACAGTAGCTTACTTGTATTTTAGTTCTACATTAATTACTTCCCTCACACACACACCAAACTTTTTGCACTACAACTTCAGTCTTACACTAAGGTAGGCTGGGAAGTATGATACCAGCCTACCTTACTATAAGTACTATAAAAATTAGGTAACAGAAGAGAGCTAGTGTGATGTAGTGGATATGGTGATGGACACAGTCTCAGGAGACCTCGGTTCGAGTCCTTACTCAGTCCTTACTCAGCCATGGAAACTCACTGGGCAGGGTTTCAACATAAAACCTTGAATATTACACCTACTTCAAAAACCTTTTGAGGACCATCAAAAGTTGGATGCAGCTTGATGGCACAACACGATATATGATGAACTCTTCCATGAGTACTCAGGAAAAGGGTTTAATATTATTATGAAGCATTACCACCATGCTTATTATTAGCGATTAAAGGCATAAGAGGCAATCCTAACTTTAATCATAGTCAGGTGCTTGCCTTAGGTAGTAAATACTGGGCTCCGTTGAAGAAACACAACAGCCACTTTCTTTCCCACCACAGAACATGCAAAAGTTACTCTTCTGGACAATAGCTCCCAGAATTCCCCAGCTGGCATGGCCAAAGGCTGTGCTGACAGGACCATTCTAGGAGTCAAGGTGCAGAAATGTAGCCTTTCCAACTTCTATTTTAACCCATCCTTTCCTCCCCACCCCCACTGCCCCTGTTTGCCTTTGGAACACAGGGAGACAACTTCAGCTGATCTAGAAGCCAATTTTCACCCCCCCAGGACCCACTATGGGCTACCTAAGAACCTAAATTTAAAACAAACAAACAGACCAAAAAAACCTCAAAAACCTCTTAACTTCCAGAATTCTATTTCTGGTTTATGGAGTTTTCTTGTTGGGGTTCTTAAAGTCCAGCACACCATTTTATGTCAAACATGCTGCTTCAGGGGACAAAAGAAAATGACTCCTCCTCTCTCCCTCTCCCTCACACACACAGATACACATATATTTTTGGCTGGGAGGTCATGGGGAGATCTGGGGGAGTCTCGTACAGTCTACGGGTCACAACACCCACCTCTGCTCTAAAACCTTCTACAGAAGGACCCCCAAGAAAAAATGATTATTTAATTTTAAAAATTAAGTGTGGTGATTAGTTAGCATTTATGCTGCAGAAAGGGAAATGGAACAAGTAAAAACCATCCCTGAGAACAGAGGTTCCCAGATGTGCTTGGACTAATACTTGCAGAAGCCTTCACCACTAGCTGTGCTGGCCAGGATTTCTGCAGTCCAAGAACTTCTGGGGTCCCAAGATTGGGAACCACTACCTTAGAACCTGTATAAGAGAACCTGGGCTCAGGACCAAACCTCCTCTACTTTTCCACCCCTGAAGTTTCCTCACCTGGAAGAGTTCAATACGTTGTTCGGTCCTTTTGGAACTGGGATTTGGCACTCGCAGAATCCGAAATTCTGCCCGGAAGAGGTTGGTACTATTCTTCTCTGCCGAAGAGACATTGAAGCGGAACAAGTAGGAAGTTACACCTTTGGGGCAGAAAGTCAAGTCATCTAAAGAGAAAAATGGAGAAACCAGGATCACAGACTAGCTAGGATGGCACATACCATTTGAGGCATTGAAGAGAATGTATGAACTGCAGGTAGGTTGAGAAGATCTTGGATTCTTTTTTCCACATCCCATTTTCACACTTTATGCATTTACCTCAGCAAATGGGGAGTTCACAAAGCCATGTTTCCATGACTGCAGTAATGTTATACCAGAATAAAGTGGTAGTAGGGCACAGATCACTGTAGCCAAGAGTATTTCTGTCAGGTTTAAGAGCGCAGCTGGTAAACCAACCAAAACTGATAAACCAGTAAAGTTTTTAGTACCATCAAACAATGCAACACTCCTTTGGGGAAGAACACCCCCATACAGGAGAGAACAACTTGAGCCATAGTTTTCAGAGTCAAGAGATCACTTGCCTCAACCCTTATCAGGGTTCAGCTTCAACATACTGACCCGCATCCAATCCATTCCTGAGACCAACACCACCTCTCTTTCACCTGATTTAAATTGCAAAGAGAAACAAATGTTGTCAACACACTGATAACACCTCACTCAGAGCTTGGAAAACTTCATAGTCATGCTGACTGGGGGATTCTGGGAGCTGAAGTCTCAGAAAGTAACCTTTCCAAGAGTTGACCTCACTGCCTACCCTTAGATGATGTCAACAAGCAGCTTTAGAAAGACACTAGAGAGCATGAGGAAGACACAATTCTATGAGACACCACAGCTGAAATGCGATGACTCCAACAATTTTGTAATTTTTTTTTAATGGATATCCCACCTTTCCTCACAGAGTTCAGGGAAGCCATTTAGAGAAATCCTCCAGGTTTCAAGAATATCTCCAGGAGTGTGATTTTTCTCATTTAATATTATGGAGAGAAACACGTTTTATGGGCCCAAGATAGCATTTAAAAAAATGCTACATGATCATTTTAATTACTTCCCATTTTCTAAAAAGGGATGGATCCTCCATGGGTGGAAAATGGGATGCCTGTGGCACCAGGATCCACCAGGGCTGCCCAGCTCTGCAGCAGGATATTGCATGACTTTAGCGAGAGCAAGAAAGCTGGATGCTGTACATATTTCTACCACAAGTAGCTTGCTCATTTTTCTTAATTCTGAATGCTCACCACAGATCTCTGTGTTACTTCTTTTCTCCCTCTTTCTTCTTACGTTGTGGAGTAACCCTAGTTTCTTTCTTTTTTTCACCCCCTTGGGAGTCCTGGCCAGCCTAGGTGTCATACTCTTAGGCTTAAACAGAGACCACTAGGAGAGGGCTGGGTGGGGTCCTTTGGTCGCCAGTTCAGTGAGTCCACTCTTCCACTCACACACCCTGGCTGTTTCCCTGGAGACACAAAGAAATTGTGCTTTTTGCTGCTTTTGACAAAAGGGCTCACCCCTCTGGGAAGCCTGCCATGCTGAGGTGTAACGTGGACAGCAGCCACCAAGCTCTTCCTTTGCCATGCATTACTGTCCTCCTAGAGGGGAAATGTCAGGGAGGCAGAGTTTGTGGTGTGTTGCGGGGGAGTTTCCTCTCATCATCTGGAACAAGGATGTGGGGCTGCTCCCAAAATATCTGCTTTGCTTTTCTATCAGAGCTAAGCTCACCACCACCTCCTCCTCCTCCTATCTCACTTCCTCTGCTGGACTGAAGTCCTGGAACAGGACAAGTACTCTCAGCTATCTGGTTGAGGGTTTGGAGCCAGGACTGTTTCCTGTGTAGTTCAGATTTGTCAGTATCAGCCCTTGAAACCTCAGTGGAATAAGACTTTCCCCTTTCCTTGGACATGGGGGAAGGAGACTAGTTTTAGCTCTAAATTCATTCTGAATCACCACCTGGCAGAGAGACAGAGCCATGGGAAAGTTGAACATCAGCCACCTTTGAAGACTCAGGACGAAAGCCATTGCTTGGGCTAAGTAAAGGAAGGAAGACAACAGATTTCTGTCTGTAACCTCAGCTAGTCTGCATCCCCAGATTTTACCACTGCCAAATTTCCTATTGTGATCTAATTTCAGTTTCATCTCTGGGGGAATCAATAATTTGTTCCCACAGGGCTAAACAAAATGACACTTTTGCTTACAAAGTCAACTCCTGTCTTTGCAGTGTAGATGCACACGAATAACAACTGGGCAAACAACCACTTGCCCAAGAAGTTCTGGCATAAAGCCATTGTATCAGGAGTAGACATGGGATATTCATATTCATATTTGTATCCGAATATTGGCACCACAGGTGCCTGGGAAGTCCAGTTCCTCCCCCCCCCCCCCCGAACTGGCAGGTCCAATTACTGGTTGCTGTGCAGTGTGTGCACCCACATCATTCCTGGCCGGCGCTTCCCTGCTTCCTCGCGCAGCCAAGTGCTCAACTGCTGAGCAGGGAGACTCGTCATCTCACGTTCTCGCTGGAGTGGTCAGCTGTGTGGGGAGGTGTCAGCTGGGCTACTTCTGCAATTGGAGTGACGGGAACGATGCCAGCTGCGCAGACCATGCAGTGACCAGTAATTGGATCTGCCGGTTTGGGAGTCGGGGGAGAAACTGGACTTCCAAGGCACCTGTGTCGCCAATATTCATATTCGTATCCCTAGGGATATGAATACAAATATCCCATGTCTGATCAGAAGACCACAGCTCTGTCTGGTGGCAAAGTTCCCACCTTGCACCTCTTTCAAGGTCCTGTTGAACCTTCCGCATTAGGGTTTTTTGTTTTTTTTTTTTTGCACCTCAGCATACTGCCCTTTGGGGACGTGGTGGCGCTGCGGGTTAAACCGCAAAGCCTCTGGGCTGCAAGGCAGAAAGATCAGCAGTTCGAATCCACGCGACGGAGTGAGCTCCCGTCGCTTGTCCCAGCTCCTGCCAACCTAGCAGTTCGAAAGCATGTAAAAATGCAAGTAGATAAATAGGTACCACCACGGTGGGAAGGTAACAGTGTTCCGTGTCTAAGTCGTGCTGGCCACGTGACCACAGAAACTGTCTACGGACAAACGCTGGCTCTACAGCTTGGAAACGGGGATGAGCACCACCCCCTAGAGTCGGACACGACTGGACTAAATGTCAAGGGGAACCTTTACCTTTTTTTATACTGCCCTTTCCTTTTGAACAGGCTCACCTCTTCCTTGGGCCAGATGTACTCCCATATCTCACTTCAAACCATTTATATTTATTTTTTGCCCTACTGTTGCTAATTCCCAGCTTTAACCAAGGGTCTCCTTTGTATGAGCCAAATGCATCAGCAAACACAACTGCACTGCTTCCCATTTCAGCTAATGTCCTCCCCCCAAATGCCTACTGAATAGTACATGCTGGATTCCACAACTTCGCCTCTCCTTGTTAACACCAATCTCCCACAACTGGTGCACTCCAGATACCATGGATTACAATTCCAATTCCTTCAGGCTAGCACAGAACTGGGATTCATCAGGTAACTTCCTTTTCCAACAGGCAGCTAGGCCCAAGCTTGGACTATTCTAGGCCACAAAGCCATTCTCCAGGTGAGCATTATTCAGGTGTGAGTCTAGTAGGTGGAACTCCCAGTATGGAGAATTCAGGTATATGGAGTCCAAAAAACCCCAAACAAAATAAGAGTGGTACATGCCTCATGGCCACCTTATGCCCTTGTAGGTGATTTCTGTTTTGATTCTTTTATAGGAGCTCCCTTTTCGTCTATAGCAGAAATGGGAACTTTCAGGATTTGCAGGCAAAATCCAGCACTTCTTGGGTTCCCAAATAGTCCATACCCCTTGTCCAGGCCACTATCATGTAATGGCATCAACTTTTGTATCTTATCTTCTGTCCTTCCTATTCTTAACGGCTGAAATCCTTTCCCCAAGGCTCTTTTTCTAGGAGTAAGAGCTTTAAGCTAAAATATGTTGGTATTTTGGGTCCCACCCTTTTGCCTTTGGCCTCACCCACCACTGGAATGTGGCCCCCAAGAATGGCTTTGTTAATTGAATTCAGTCCTCAGGCTCAAAGAGGTTTCCTACCCTTGATCTAAAGGGAGTCTAACTGTATCCAGGAGACTCTAGGGGCAAGGACATGGACCTTCTTCACAAATGTAGAATCTTTGTTAATGGTTCTTGCTATCTCTCACTTCCTCTAAGTGAGTTCTTTAAATTAAACTAATCATGTAATGAACAAATGTTTTCACAAATAACAGTTGTTGCACTGGGACCACAATGTCACATTCTACCATGGTACCTTTAGTACGCTCAATATTGGTTCACATCATTGCTTTCACCAGTTGTGTTACTCATGGAAATGTAATATGTGAGTATGCCATATTCATGACTTGTTTCTCTACCAGCTTGTGTCGAGCAGGGTGGGCAAAGGGTAAACCTGCAAATACTGGTAGATCTCAGATGAAGTACAATAGCAAAGATTTCTGAAGAAGGATGGATGAGTCTCTCATCAGCCAGAACCCTAAAAGTGTCTGCACATGGCATGCACAACTTGCTGTGTCTAACTGCATCTAACTTATGAGGTGCTGCTGCCCATCTCTGTTGCACGCATGGTCATGCACCTGACTGCAAAACCAAAATGCACTTCAGCACCTTGTCTATTTGCTCTAGCAAGTAACACAAACCTTACATGGACACCAACAGAATTTCAAAGGTTTTACTTTCTCCCACCGTTATCATTTGAATCCAATCTTTTCATGTTCTTTATGAAGAAAATTGCAAATTTGGGTAAGTAAGAAATGACTGAACAATATGCTCAACCACCTGCAGTTGAGAAAGCCAAGAACTACTGCTATCCCATTTATGGAGTGCACCGCATTGTACTTGCTTGCTATGTAGCTGTTGAAGAGAAGAAGCCTGCTGGCAAAAAAAGATATGGTCACTATAACTCAGCAGCACAACCGTGATTCAGTATATGGCAAATCAAAAGACAGGTACCTGTACCCTTACAGTGCTGTGCCTGGATGGGTGAATCTATCAACTTCACTTTTTCCCCAGACTGAAAATCTTCTAATCCAAAGTTATTTCAGCACAATTTGGGGGGGAAATCTGGAATGTTTGCAAAGTTCTAATTAAACACAAACCACATGAAATGCTGACCCATCCCTGCTTCTGACTCCCAAATATTTAGCAACAGAAACAAGATGACTCACACCTTCCTTAGTTATACTTCAGCTGAAATGAACAATAGATATGTGAGCGGAAGCAGACGTGTGTGGAAGATCACTAAGCTCTGTAGATGTGTGTTTGGCATTACACTGTAAAATACAAAATAGAGCCTGCACACACCTGAAGTCTATGCAAGAGAGACAGTTCTACTATTAGACAACTGATATGGGGGTTCATAAACTGGCATCAAACTATGAATTGCTAAATGTATTGCAGTTGCATTTTTACTGCTACAGATAGGAAGAGGCACTTCTGGGACTTTTTACCTGCTGTGCCAAAATAACTTGCCTGGCTTCCTGCTATGCATTTTGACTCCATATGCAGATATGCCATTTGCTGCTCTACTGCAGATAGCAGAATATTTTGGGTCAGTGTGAGAAAACAACAACTGAAAAAGTTGGCTTCCTTTTGGGGTTTGTAAGCTAAAGAAGCATTGGAGTGTGGGGGCTGGCTTCCTCATGTTGACAATTACGATGGATGTGGGGCAGAAGAATTTGCTACTGGAGTGTGTATGCTGCTTGTCTCTATCAATTCTTGATGTATATTTCTGGGGGGCGAAATCTTGAACATTACATAAACTCAAATATTAGAGAACTCCATAAGCCTCTTAGGATCTCCTTTCCAAAGAAATCAAACAAGCGTTAAGTGATGCACAACTGGAATTTCTTGGTGCTTAGGACTTGAGGAAAGTGTAACAATACATATGACTATTCAGATACTTGAAAACATACAGTGGCCATGCTGAGGAGCTCTGAGAGCTGTAGTAATCAAAAATAACTTTTCCAATCTCTGAGACAATCTGCAGTCAGGGTAGTATCTTGCTAATGTCCACTAAGAAACACTGATGCCCGCTGATGTGACTCAATGTCTGCCTGGGCCACGGTATTTGTTATCGGCTTAGTCTCTGTGACTCCACGTATCTACCCCTCAGTGTGAGGAGACCAGATGTGCAACATCTGCTCAGCATCTGTATCTTCAGTGCCTTGGACCCCACAAAGCCTCTTCAGCATCTTCCTTGCCCTTATCTTGGCCAAAACTGTGCTCATGACTCAGAGTTCAATCCCAGGTTGACTCAGTCTTCTATCCTTCCAGGGTCGGTAAAATGAGTACCCAGCTTACTGTGTGTAGCCTGCATAATTAATTTGTAAACCACCCGGACAGTGCTTTAAGTGCTATGGGGCAGTATACAAGCAGCATGCTTTACTTTTTTTTCCTTTTCTTGCTTATCTGCAGCAGTGTATCTTTTCTGCTCTGCCTGGTTCATCTATCAGTTCACGGACCACTCCCTCTGCATTATGAAGAGGCTATTTTGCCACTCTAGCTCCTCCACATTTACTATCTGCTCCCTCCCTGTGTTTTATCAGCCAGACCTTGGGAAAATTGCTTCTTTGGTTTACAGCTACCATCATCTGCCAGCCGCCAGGTTTTCTGGTGCAGAATTCTGGTAGTCCAGAGAAATAATTTTTCTGAAGTTTTTCCCAATGTCAATATCATTGTTATCTCTTGGAAAGAAATACATAGGCATTGTTTTTTCATGTGAAAAGCTATTTGCATACAGCAGCTCATCTTCATACATTTGGCAGTTTAGATCTTGGAAGCTGTCTGAAGAAGTCACTGAGTTAGAGAGCAAAGCTAGAGTTTGAAAGTTTGATTCCCCCTGTATCTATCTCTGTAGTCTTGGGCAAGCTGCACAGTCCCAGGGTGCCCCAGAAGAAGGGAATGGTAAATCCCTTCTGAGTACTATCTACTTAAAAAAAAACCTGGAAAAGGTCACCGTAAGTTGGAATTAACATAGCACATACTAATTGAATTATTAGATCTCTGAAACATTATCTTTCCAGACTCCTGCAGTGGGGATTTTAGAGGTGTGGTACAAAATGGTTTCCAGGCTCAGTTTCAACCACATTATTTCACCCCTTCCCTTTGTTGAGGGAAGGACCGTGCTGGCATGATTGAGATTACCCAGACTGCAAGTGGGAAGCTCCTTCATACCAATGGCTTCCTGCTTAGGAAGTCATCTTAGTACAATTTCAGTTCTGAACAGCAACCAGGCTGCAGCACTGCTCTTCATGAACAGATTTATACTACCACATTAACGTGGAGGTAAGGACCAAATGGAGCTGTGTGGCTGAAGTTCAACCAAACCTTTCCTTCAGGACTCCAAACTTGCTGTTCGATGTGGGCGGAATGGTTGCGCTGGCAGCTAACGGTGTCCATTGCTCACTGCATGACCATCCCACCCCGTGCAAAACATAATCCCAGTCTCCACACCTCACCACACTAACTGCGTGTTAGGTGTTCCACGAAGAAGGAATTGTGCCCAGTGTTTGCGGTGACCGCTACTCACATATGGTACATTTTAATATATGTACTCTGCTTTTCAAGAATAATTTTGGCTTCCCAGCCTCAAAAAGCACTCCCTCCTCCCAATCCTGAAATATGTCTCTCCCACTCGCTCTCTCCCTGTTTCTCTCTCCCCTCTTCCCTCCCACTTTAGGTTTCTAGACATTGGCTTGGTTTTCTTTTCACTGGCTGGATTTGGGGGTTGATGTTATTCCAAGACACTGAAAGCTGGCCCAGTCCTGGCTTACCCTTTAGCCAATGCTCCAGCTCCTCCACCTGCTGGGAGGGAACAGCTCTACAGGGAGAAGAGCCTGGCTTTCATAACTTGTAGTTTCAAGTAAGTTAACCTCCTGATAGCCTTGGACCTACGTAAACTTACCCAACGGATAAGACCAAGTAGTTCAACAAGACTTCCTTACAAGTAAGGGCCCACAGGGCTGCAAACTAAATTGCTTCAGCTCTAGTCCATTATGCCTTCATTTCACACACAGAGATCAGCTTCTCCATGCTCATTCCAGGAGCTGGGAAATGTTATTTGTTTGGACTACCACTCCCATAATTCCCCAGTCAGCATGGCGCTGAGCAAGCTAGGTAGGAGTATTCTGGGACTGCAATCTCACTCACTTTCCAAACTCTGATCTGCAAAATACTGTGAAGACACTGAAAGATATTCCTGCCATCCATTCCTGTTGTTATATCCACTATCCTCTTCAACACCACTTGGACACATTCTTCTTCCCAACCCTCTCAACAGGCCCTGCTGTGAAATTCAAGAGCCCACGAGGACACCTAATGGCAGCAAAGGGAAATTTGCCTCTTGCCAGAATCTCACTGCCTCCACATGATTGGAAAACCTGCCCAGGCACTGTCAGGGGTTTGCCAAGATTCCAGGCCTGGCTTGGAAATACATTGGCTGGGGGTGGGGGGGGGGGACCAAACCAAGAATACTTATGAACAAAGTAGTGTACAAAGATTACCCCCCCCGACACACACACACATTCATGCCAATTAGGAAATCCAAAACTCAGATGTCTGCCTGTGTAGCTTTTTCCATAGGATTAACTTCATTCTCCCACACAGATGGCTTTTACCACACCCTGGTTGCACAAATGTACTTTCCTGACTGTTTAGGAACTAGAGAATGCATCCATGAGTGCATGCACATATCTTTCCAGGGACAAATGGTGCATCTCGTGAACACTTGGCAATATTGAGGATGTGCATCGAAGTCTATCCACGTGGAAGAACACCGGCTACACATAAAACACTGCAGTTAGTGCTGCAGTGGACAACTGTTGCCAACATCTTGGCCATAGAAGATTCTATGTCCCCCCCCCCCAAAAAAAAGGTTACTTCTGTTGCCAAGGCACATGTAGTTCCTCCTGATCTAAGACCACATGAAAATCTCTCTCTCTCTCTCTCTCTTGGAACTCAAAGTACTAAGAAGCAATACAATCCAAGGAACTAAAACTTGGGGGCTGATAACCTGGGTTCAGATCTGAGATCCTTAATGGCCTCCCTGGGTAACCTCAGTGTAACCAACATTTTCCTGATTTAGATGCCCTATGTGGAAAACAGGGGTGGTCCTACCATTTAGGCAGACCAGGCACAGCTCACCTAACCCCAGCAAGAAGGGGGAAGAGAGCAGCACTTGAACTTTGCCAAGGAGGTTGTGTTGATGACTAAATGTCACTGGCTCCACTTTTGCTGACCCCATCCTCTGGCACACCAGCCCCAGTGGACATGAGGGGCCCCAGCTGTAGAATGGAAATACAGGAGGTCCCAAACTCAGATGTCTTTCATTTCTTTCCTGCTTTAGAGCCTGTGGCACCTCTGAGCCTTTCTACTCCCTCTCCTGCCTGCACAATACTCAGTCAGCCTTTGTTCTCTAAAGCTGTTCACCTTTTCTGCTAAGAACCCCAACAGCCAGACCATCCCTTCAACTCCCCTCCCCCTGCCCCGTAGCCTGTAACTGGCCCTCCAAAAACAAGGGCTTACTGTGCTCCGGTGAGCCCTGGATCATGTCAAACTTATGGATCTCCTTGGCGTAGTACTCGGACTCTGTGTTGTCCTGGGAGCAGCTCTCCTCCTTCTCCTCTTCCATCTCGTCCAGGAGCTCCCGGGTGCTGTTGTACAGAGCCAGGATCTGGAAGGGCACGTGGCTCGGCCCCACAGTCTCCGGGGGGCTCGTGAGGCGCAACTTGCTCAGGATCTGGCCCCGGATGGCCTCCACCCGCTTCTTCTTGATGTGCTCCAGGTCCAGCGTCGTGCAGGAAGATAGCGACAGGCTGACAGCGGCCAAGGAGGGAGAGGAGGAACAGAGCCCTTTGCAAGTGCATCTTCAGGCGCGATGCGGGGAAGAAGGGGAGGGGGAGAGGAGGAGGAGGAAGAGGAGGAGGAGGAGGAGGAGGAGAGTCACCCCGCCGGGGAGAAAAGCGCGCACGCAGAAGGGCGCCGGCGACAAGGCAGATCCTGCTGCGGGCAGGCGCTTGGCGAGAAGGGGCATGAAGGAACTCCCCGGCCTCGGGAGCTATGCGGGTGGGGGGACCTCTAGGAAGCAGCCCTGGCAGCTAGGGCGGGGGCGCCTCCTTCAGAACAAGCGGGTCGTCGCCTCGCCTCACCAGGGTCGCTCCTCGCCATGGGTCCGAAGGCGCCCGGGTCCGCGCGCCGGGCAAAACGGCGGGAGCTCCGCTGGCAACGGCTGCGCGACCCTGCGGGCTGTGCTCGAGCGGCCTGGCTCCGCGGGCTCTGGGTTTGCGCGTCGCCGGGCAGCTCCCGAGCCAGGAGGCGCCCTGGAGGCTCAGCTTCGGAGCGCACGTGTCAGGCGGGCCCCGGAGCGCACTTGCGGCTGCCGGCGCGCCCCATTCATGCCTTCCGCTCGGTTGCCATTCCCTCTGGAGCCGAGCCGAGGCGGCGCCGTCTCAGGAGCGGCGCGCCGGCTTCATTGGCTGCCTTCGGGGGGACGGACCGAGGCGCCTGGCTCTGCGGCCGGCGGAGGGGCCGGCGGAGGGGCTGCTGGTGCTTGGCCAGCCGACCGCTTGCTTTCGGGACTCCCCCGTGCCCGCACTCCCAGGTCGTGCCGTAGCGGCTCCAGGGGGAAGCGGGCCTCTTCCTCTCTCCTCAGCCCACGCCACCGTCCCCCACGGACCCCGAGCTCGCCTCAGGTCCCGCGCCGCGGTTCCCGCCTCCTCGCTAGTGTCTCGCCCAGCGCCTCTTCTCCCCTTCCTCGGAGCTCCCGCACAACAAAAACTGCCTCTTTCTGCTCCTCTCGCTTGAAATTTTATACCTCCCTCCCATGACGTCTCTGGGACCGGGACGGGCAAAGGGGGAGCGAATGAGGGAACGGCGCTGTAAGCCCAACCTTCGCGTCCAGCACAGTTTTAATGTGTTAAACAGGCGCGTCCTGAGGAAAGCGCCGAGGCGGGAGGAGGGCAGAAGTGGAGGCGACGGCCCCGTCCTCCCCGCACACACGCACCTTCTCGGTGTCTCTTACACCCACGCACGGCGGCATTGGGGGGGATTTCTCCTCGGGCCCCGCTTGCCGCGAGTCTGTGGACGTGTCGTGCTTCGCCCGGCCCATTTTAGGCACGAGGTCCTGCCAGTTTTTCGCCCCGTTTGCTGTCTTTTAAGAATCGTTGTTGGCCAAAGAATTCAGTGATAGGGTTATCGAAGCGCAAGATCACTAGTGATGATGATGATGAAGATAATGGGGGGTAACTGATCCAGAATAACTGCCAAACCACATTCGGCCGCGTCTTCCTGAGGATGATTACTGACACGGGCTAGAACTCACACGGCGCGCGTGCCCTTTTTAAAGAGAGGAGAGGCACGCACATATTTTTGTCACGCAGTTGGTCTCTCTTGGCCAGTCAACCCCTCTCCCCCCCCCCCCTCAACCCCTCTCCCCCCCCCCTCAACCCCTCTCCCCCCCCCCAACCCCTCCCCGCTAGGTGGAAACCTGCGCGATTCCAAACTCAGGAGCGCGCCACTCGTGATGCGTGCTGCCTCTCGAACTGGCGGTGCTTAGGCTTGCTAGGAAGTAAAGCCAAGGAAATTCGTTTTGTTTATTGGAATCGGTGAGGAATGATTCCCCTCCTCACTAAATGTTTTAGAACAGATGGGTTGTACTAATGGAAGGGTGTGGGGAACCTGTGGTCTGCAGGTCCCAGAAGCCCCACCCTGCACAGTTTGTGAGAAGGTTTTATGGCAAATGTAGACCAAAACAATCCCTATTTTAAGACTTAATCCTTATTCATGTGCCATCAAGTCAGTTCCGATTTATGGCGACCCTTTCCAGGGTTTTCCAGGTAGAGAATACTCAGAAGTGGTTTACTGTTCCCTTCTTCCGGAGGCACCCTGGGACTGTGCCGCTTGCCCAAGGCCACACAGGCTCTACTCACAGGAGGCACCGTGGGGAACTGAACTCCCAACTTTTGGCTGCGCAGCTAACTCACTGAGCTATCAAGCCAGCATTTTAATACTAGCCTGATCCCAACGCTTCTGTGCCTCTAGAAACACAATGCAGTACCGTTGTAACTGTGTGTGTGTGTGTGTTTGAGAGAGAGAGAGAGAGAGAGCGACCCTCCCTCCTTGTCCTATCTTTTAAAGTTTTTCTTTGCAGTGTCTACCTGGGCTTTTGCTACTGAAAAGTTAATACGTACAGTACTGTACTGGTAGGATTTAATGATAGGGAAAATGGAATCTTTAAAACCTGGAGTATTTATTATTTCACTCCCTCGATTTGTTTCTTCTGTGCGATACTGAGCCTGACTGCGAAATTGAGGTTCCGGACTGACACAGCGAACGACTGAAGCTTGTGCAGTCTTTATCGGTCAGTGATCAAGGCGGGCCTCGCTTCATTTATTTTATTACGCAAAGTCTCTGGAAGTTGGTCGGCGAGAAAGAGTTGCTGAGGGATGCGAATGGCGCCCTCTGGCGGGCAAGCTATGAAGGAGAAATAGCTCCCAGGAGGAGAGCATGTTTATAGGAGTGATTTCCAAGAAAACTCGCCCCTCCGCTGAAAAAAGAGTGGGTTGGGTTTTTGGCTTTGGGTCCTCTTCCCCGTTATTTCCAGCTGCTAGACTGCATCTTGAAGTTTGAAAGCTACAGTTTACCTGATGTGACCTTTGGATAACAGGAGCAATCTTCCTGTTGTTTTTAAGTGCCGCCAAGTTGCTTTCGACTTATGGTGACCTTTGAGTTAATGATACCCTCCAAGTCCTCTGATTAATAGCCCTGCTCAGGACTTGCAAACGCAAGACCGTGGCTTCCCCGCGGCAGTCTCGCCAATCACTACACAAGTAGGATGCCTATTGTAAGGCTTTGTTTTGGGGGCTGTCAAGAGTGGGAAAATATATGTTAGAAACTCTGTGTGTGTACGCTATACGGAAGTGAGATTATTTAGTCAGTTTATTATATTTATGAGCTGTTTTGATTTTTTTTAAAAAAATTCCGCTGAGAAAAATTGGCCAGAATGAATTCTGTGCACATAAATGTGACAGAAATGCCTTAATAAGAGCACAGGACAAAGTAATCCCATCACTGACTTACATGCAGTAAGGAAAATAATGGAAATTATACTCACTTTGCTGTGGAATATTCAGAGCCAACCAAAGATATTTTGCTTACTGAAGTGAAGGACAGGATGGCACCCTCTCCACATTATATATGTGATTTAATATAAACAAACAAACAAACAAACTACAGAAGCCAGCTGGACTGGCAGGTGAATCATACTGGAGTACAGGGCTAGTTAATGCACAAATTTTGCAGTTCATTATTACTACTTTTACTAGAGACTGTCAATTGCTGTTATGTGCCTTCATGTTGGAACTGACTTATAGTGACCCTAGCAAGGCTTCCAAGGTAAGTGAGATATTTAAGGAGTGGTTTTACCCTTTCTACACCCCAGTGAGTTTCCATGGCTGAGCAGGGATTTGAACCCAGGCCTCCTGAGTCCATTACTCTGTCCACTACACTTCACTAGGTAGAGTCTGTCTACAGTTTAGTATCTGCAGTGAGGAAATGTCTACCACACCTGAATCAGCAAGCTGGTTTAGGTGGTGCAGCACAGGCAAGCACAGCATACATTTATCCTCTGATGGAGTAAAACAGCTGGAGAGTCTAGGAACAACATCCAGAAAGCAACCTCCACTGTCCCCTCTCACAATCTGCTGTTTGTCTGAGGTGACTACCTCACGTTTTCTAATGGTAGGGTCAGCTCCAGCACTGAGAAGTAATTTTGTGTGATAATAGAAACATTGGTGCAATGGCTTTGCTTTGTGTATTTAATTTTTGAAAAGTAATTGTGGATTGTCTCTCAACTCAATGAGGGCTCCTGATGAGGCAGAAATAAAAAATGAACACAAGAAACAATTTTAAAAAGAAGAAAAACAAGATTTGCACATTTTTGCACAGTAAAATCAAGTATTGGTAAAAACAGAGGGGTGTTAGCTGGTGAAGGCAAGGCAACACACCTTTACCAGCTGTCTGAAAGGCATTTAAGAGGAGGCCTGCCTATCCTGTACAACGGGGGGGGGAAGGGGGGCCTTTTGTGATTCCCAAAGGATGATTTTATGTCTCCCAGTTCTGTCCAGACTCCCCTTTTCCTGCAGAAGAGATGAACTGACTTTCCTAAAAGCGTTGAAGAGCAATATAAGCTGCCCCCGCCCACTTTGCATAGTTTAAGACCAAAATTAGCCATTTTTCAAAACCCAAAAAACACTTTTTTTGCCTGCTGGCTTTTTAAATACACATGTGGCAGTCTATGCTGCCCCCTGGAGGTTGTCAGCAGCAAAAAAATTTGGACCCCACACTACCATAGTTGCCCACTTAAAGGGGTAACCTTACATCCATGCTTTTGGTGCTCTACAAATAGATATATGAAAAATAGTACTAAACCAACTTCACCTGCTTAGGGATTCACAGTATGGCTACATTAGTGACAGAAAGTGATCTAGTCTGAGTCACTTTGGCATGGGTTGGAACGGTGATTAGATAGCCCCCTCCATTCACACAGAAATTATTCCTGTAGCCCTTGTAGATGCAATATAGTCAACCACATGTTGGTGATAGATCACTTTATTTGGTCACAATGTGCCCCTCCCCTTCTCCTGTCAGTGGGTTGGGAAACAGCCTGTTTCTGTTTGCTTGTGGTGGACATCAATGCTGGATTTTTAAGCACACAAGGTGTGTGCGGGGGTATGGAGTGCCATGTTTCAGTCCTGCATTCCTCCTCTTCTTCTTTTTTAAATAATTTTTTGTAAGTAGCATAGCACTTCAAGTGATGCAACACAATAGTGGGAAAGTTGTGTGTTTTTTACTTAAAACAAATGTGCCTTTTCCACTTCAGAATAGGATGGATGGTGCCATCCACAGTCATAGCCATACACCCCCACCTCTGTACATCACCACTGATGTGTAGGAAGAACAGATCTTCAGTCCCACACTGGAGCAATCTAGGTGATTGCACAGCAAGAAAACTGTGTTTATTCGGGATGATCCTAAGCATTCCAAATAAACAGTAGGCTCCAACCTAGACCAACCAGGGACTGAGTGGTCCCCATTAGGGATAGGTTGGAACGCTCTAACAAGAATATCTTGTAGTTAATATTTTTTAGAGCAATCCCAACCATTCCAGCAGAGGGCTACAGAGTGGGATAAACTCCCATGTAGCTGGCCTCTGAGACACACAACAGGCCCACACATGATGGTGAACATTTGGAGTATTTGCAAGTGTATGCAAAAAATTTCCAGACAGTGAGATTGTGGAAATAGTCTCCAGACAATTCTGCAGGTAGACAAAGGAATCAATCATAATGCACTATGAAGTGAATAAGTAATCCCGTGCAACAACAACAACACTCTTGGAAATAACAGAAATTTCTTAGAAACCTGTAGAAATCTTTATACAAAAAAGGAGCCTTGAAAAAGACTTTTGTCATCTTCATCATCCTCATTTTGAATAAACTGTGCAAGAGAATCTAGGATCTTTATGTTACCAGCTACATGTTACTGTGCAGCTATTCTTTCTCCCTCCCCCCCCCCCTTTTACTGATGTTTGGTTGGTGGGGGAAGCCAAGAGAAAACAAGGGAGTGAAAGTTATAAGCAGTGGGAAATGATTCTGAAACCCCATACAAATCAGGAGGGTAGAGAGGCATGATAAAACTCATTTGGAATTCTTCTCTGAGAAACATGGGTATGGGTCCAGATACTAGTCTTTTCTATCCCTCAGAAGCTGCATGAAGAGAAAGGCAGAATTCCTGCACCTTTATGGAAGGGGGGATTTCACAGGTGTGATTACACTGCATGTAGCCACTGCACTCAAAACTGTTGTTTTAATTTTTATGGCCTAGTTGCTGGAAAAGAATGCTGAAGAATGTTGACCTTCATTTATTACAGCAAAAAAAATTTTTCTCTCTTACTATGTACTATTTATTGTACTACTTGTTGTCAAAGATTGAAACCATGAACCCTCTTGTATTTCCAGTCACTATGTATGGGTGTGGAAGCTGATGGTGGGGGGGGGGGGGGAATGATTCATTTGAAATGTGGTGCTGGAGGAGAGCTTTGCAAATACCCCCAATTGCTAGAAAGATAAACAAAATCTGATCAAATCAAGCCTGAACTATTTCTGGAGGCAAAAATGTTGAAACTGAGGCTGTCCTGCTTTGGTCACATCATAAGAAGGCAGGATTCTCTGGAAAAGACAGGAACACTGGAGGCAGCAGGAAAAGAGGATGACCAAATACAGGATGGATTGACTCCCTAAAGAAGCCACAGGCTTGAGTCAACAAGAGATATGCAGGACATGTTGAGTACAGGGCGTTTTGGAGATCACTCATTCATAGGGTCACCATAAGTTGGAGGTGACTTGACAGCATATAACATTGTACACTGTGTTGTGTACAAAGCAAGTTAAAATATGATAAAATCAACTACTAAAATCAAATAGTAGGGGATGAAGTAATAAGGAACAGGAATGGCAGTTCTGCATCTCCAAAATGGCAGGTCTTATAGAAATGTCCAAAGAGGTAGCAGTGTTGCCTGTCTTTGTCAGCATATTGACAAAATCAAAGGGGGAAAAACAGAGAGAGAAAAAGAGGAGGATAAAATGTAGCAGTGCTGTAAATACTAACATATTTGTTTCAGTAGGACCTTTCTTGGATCAAATCCACTTCCTCAGACACAAATTTTGCCCTTTGCTTGTTTCCTTTATTTCCTTTTAATTTTGTCACCATCTCTTGTTGAGTCTCAAGATAACAGGTTTAGAATTGCATAAGCCTCTGTTGCAGTAATCTGAAATAGTCCCCTGAAAACTGATGGAGAATAAATGAGTTGCAGCGTAATTGTATGTATGTCTATTCAGAAATAAGCCCCACTGAATTGAATAGAACGATCAGATGAGTGGATATGTGCCACATTCAGGGAGTAAACACCGTTAGATTCAAGGGGAACTATTTCCGAGTAAGCATATTTCCTATTTCACCATTACACCGCTGCTTACGACTTCCTTGATGTTTATCTTATCTTTATTCACCGCAGGGAAATCCACGTTTTATGCATGAAAGCCTGTCTTTAAACAAGCAAATAGGGGTGCCACGTGAAGAAGCGATCGATTCGCTTTTGTACTGAAGAGGAACACACACAGAGAGAGGGGCGAAGAGACCATGCTTCCTCGCCTTGTCCTCCTTCCTTCCTTCCTTCCTCTACGCTTGATTTTTTCAGCGGAATCCCTGACGGGTAACGGGGTTGCGGCCCCTTTAAAGGAAGTTTAAGGAAAGGAACCTCTCTATGAAAGCTCACATTAAAATACAGCAGTTCGTCTTTCAGGTGCCACAACAACGTTTCGGTCTTCTTTATTTTTCTCTTGTTTGTGCCTTTAAAGGAAGTCGGCGGTTGCTAAGGACGCTTCTGGGGGGCGGGCCTTTCTCCCGGAAGTGAGCTCCGGAGTCCCTTTTCTTCTCTCTCTCTCACGGCCGCGCCGCGGGCCCGAAGGATGGAGGACGAGTTGGAGTTAGAGGAGGAAGTCTGCAAGGGGGTGAGAAGAGCTTCCGTTGTCATGGCAACGGGAGGGCCTCCTCTGCTGGGACGGGCCGCGCTGGTCGTAGCCGGCGGCCGGATCCCCATGGGGGAGAGCAGGGAAGGGGAAGGGGGGAGGCGGCGGCGGTCCAGATTGTGCCCCCGTTTTTACCAAAGCCCTCCAGATACTTGAATAATCTCCCTGAGTTTCTTCTCTCGCGTTGTGAAAGCTTTGGGTACACCTTTCTTTCTGTGGCCGTTTCCGGCGAGGTAGCCCTGTAATAACGAAGTCTTTAAGTACTCATATTCTCTCTGCGTCTTGTAATCTTTCGTGGGCTGTGACTACAATCCCACGGTTGTTATAGTACGTGAAGGCACAATCCTGATACTGCAGGCTACTCTGTTATTCCTGCTATAGGTAGAAAATATCCAGGCAGAAGGCAGGGTGGAAACAGAGCAGGGAAGGGCAGACGTCAGGCATATGTCGGCTTTAGTTTTATTTTTTAATAGAACCATGTAATGAATAGGGTAGATGCTCTGACCGAGGGAGTAAATCAAGTTACTTTCCACTAGGGTCACAATTTACTGCACGAAGAGAGAAAAAACTGCTACAAAATGCTCATCTACTTGGTAAATCTAAGCTTGCCTTTTCTCTGCCCCTGCAAAGACAAACCATGGCAACTGGGAGATATGGTGTTGGCACAGTTGCTGCTCGTTCCAGAATGGTGGACAGATGTTTGAAGGCTGTCCACTGTTCCAGCTCTGTGACCACCTGCCCAGCTCGAGGTAGCTAGCTCAGTTGCCCCTCCACTCAAAACTTGGTCCTGCTGAATGCCAGATCTGTATCCAATAAATCCCGGCTTATTCAAGACCTTATTCTGGAGGAGGATGCAGATCTGGCGTGCATAACTGAAACTTGGATAGGCAGTGATGGGGGTGTTCCTCTTTCTCTTGCCTGCCCTCCCAGTTACGCTGTCCAGCACCAGGGTAGACTGGAGGGGTGGGGGTGGAGAGTTGCCATTGTTTATAAGAATACCCTTGAGGTTGTTAGGCTCTCTGCCGTGGCAACGCTAGGTTTTCAGGCCCTCCACATGTTGACTGGGGCCAGGGATGGTATTGGGATCTTGTTGGCATACTGTGCTCCCCGCGATCCAGCCATTTCCTTACTGGAGCTGGTAGACTTCGTCTCCGTAGCACTGTTGGGATCCCCGAGGCTGCTAGTCTTGGGTGATTTCAACACCCATGTGGAGGTGGAGGTTTCCGGTCCAGCTCGAATTCTTGGAAACCATGGCTTCCTTGGACATGTCCCAACGTGTTAATGGCCCCACCCATGTGGGTGGTCACATGTTAGACCTGGTTTTCTCCACTGAGCAGAGTGAGTGTGGCGCGATGGTGTCTAAGCTTGCGTTAGTTCCCTTGTCGTGGTCGGACCACCACCTAATAAAATGCAACCTCACAATGGCTCTCCCTCCCCGCAGGAAGCTATTTTAATGGTCTGCCCCCGCAGGCTACTGGATCCTATAGGATTCCAGGACGCCATGCGAGGGATTCCGACTGATCTGGCTGGCGCCCCTGTTGAGACTCTGGTGGATAGCTGGTATATCGCCAGCACCAGGGCTATTGACACGATTGCACCTAAGCGCCCACTCCGACGCAGAGCTCGTCCAGCGCCCTGGTTTAACCAGCAGCTGCAAGCTATGAAGCGGAACAGGAGGAGGCTGGAGAGCATTTGGAGGCGGAACCCGACGGAAAATAATTTAAAAGCTGCCAAGATCGCGACTAACCTTTACATTGCTGAGGTGAAGGCTGCTAGAAAAGCTCACTTTGCTGTCCGGATAAGCGAAGCTTCGAACCAGCAGGTGGAACTTTTCCGTATAGTACGCGATCTATCCAGAACCGGACACAGTGATTGGCCTCCCCCTAGCATCTCATGTGACCAATTTGCAGCATTTTAAAAATCAAAAGTGGAGGCCATCCGCTGGGACCTAGCTCCTTATTTGGAAACAGTAGACCGAGCAGAGACATCCAGCGCAACACCTTGTCCGTCGAGATTTACTTCGGTTTCAACCTGTGATGTCCGTAGAGGTGGACAAGATGCTTGATCGCTGTCGTGCCACCACTTCCTCTCTTGATGCTTGCCCAGCCTGGCTAATCAAAGCAGCCAGGTCTGTGACAACTGAATGGGCTTCTGCAATAATTAATGGGTCTCTTCAGGAGGGCACAGTCCCCTTTTGCCCTCAAGGAGACACTCATTAGGCCCATGAGGAAGAAACTGAACTTGGCGGTGGACAGTATTGGCAATTATAGGCCCGTCGCCAATGTTTCTTTTCTTAGCAAGGTAGTAGAGATGGTGGTGGCCGACCAGATTCAGGACCTACTAGATGAAACCAACACTCTGGATCCGTTTCAGTTGGGCTTCAGGCGGCATCACGGCATGGAAATGGCATTGGTCGCCCTGCTAGATGACCTACTGAGGGAGGCTGACGGTGGCAAATCCTCCTTGTTGGTCCTCCTTGACATCTCAGCCACCTTTGATATTGTCAACCACGGTATCCTCCTGGGGAGGCTCTCTGAGTTGGGGATTGGTGGTCTTGCTTTTGCTTGATTCCGGTCCTTCTTGGAGGGTCGTCCCCAGAGAATACAGCTTGGGGAGAATGTATCGGCCCCGTAGTTCCTCAATTGTGGGGTTCCTCAGGGTTCGATTATCTCCCCAATGCTGTTTAATATCTATATGAGGCCGCTGGGCGGGGTCATCCGGGGGTGTGGAGCGTCGTGTCACCAGTATGCTGACGACACTCAGCTCTACATCTCCTTTTTTCCATCTGCAGTAGATGCCGTTACATCTCTTGAGCGCTGCCTGGGGGCTGTTCTGCAATAGATGCAGTTGAATGGACTGAGATTGAACCCGGACAAGATGGAGGTTTTGAGGGTGGGTGCTCCCGCATCAGTGGTTTGGGAAACTCCCTCTTTTGGGGGGGGCGACTTTCACCACAAAGAGTGTGGTTCACAGTCTGGGGGTTCATCTTGATCTGGCGCTTACTATGGAGACCCAGGTAGCGTCTGTGGTCCACTCTGCCCATTTACATCTACGGCGGATTGCCCAGCTGCATTCCATCTTGATGTTGGGTCGCTCACCATGCTTGTCCATGCGCTTGTAGTCTCGAGATTAGACTACTGTAATGCTCTCTACATGGGGCTTCCTTTGAGATTGATGCGGAAGCTTCAAATAGTCCAGAATACGGCGGCCAGGTTACTAACTGGGGTCAAAAGATTCCACCATATTTCTCCCACTCTGGCCGCCTTACACTGGTTACCAATCCGCTTCCGCATTGACTTCAAGGTTCTTACAATTACATATAAAGCCCTAAACGGTTTAGGACCCCAATACCTGGCAGAGTGCCTCCTCCCACCTAGATCTACCTGTATCAACCGTTCTAGCCAGACTGGATGCCTGAGGGGCCTAACCCCGAGAGAGGCCTGGAAGGAAAAAACTAAAAATCGGACCTTTTCGGCAGCGGCCCCTCTCCTTTGGAACACACTGCCCACGGAGATTTGCCTGGCCCCCTCGCTGGGAGCTTTCAAGAGTAAATTGAAGACCTGGTTCTTTTGGCAGGCCTTCCCACCAGCTAGTACTTAGCTCCTACTCTTGTTTTTCCCATCTTGGATTTTTATATGTTATTTTTTGTTTTATTTTTATCATTTGTTTTAATCCTATCTGTGTTTGATTGTAAACCGCCCAGAGTGGATTTCTCCAGATGGGTGGTATAAAAATCAAATAAATAAATAAATAAACTGATCCCAGTCAAGAAAATTAGACATAATAATGTTCCAGTTTACTCCTGTTGCATCATACTATTCATTCACACTTCCTTCAGCTTCACTGCCTTTCCCCACACTTCTTCAGAGAACATTTTAAGTGGTCAAGAAAACACAGCTTTACGGCAAAATCCTAAGTACTTTTACTCAGAAGTATGTCCTACTGCATCCAGTGAGGCTTATTTTGCCTAATAAGTGGGTTTAGGATTGCTAGTTCCAACAAAGGATTGTGGCTTTTGGTTTATGGAATATGTTCCAGGTCTGTACAGCTTATCTTTTCAAGCCAAACACAGCCTACCATCCATAGTTCAGCCTTCCTATATTTCTTCTCACCCCCAGTTGTATTTTTCTGTCCTCTTGTAGCCCCTGCTGCTGATAATTTTTGTTGCTTCAGCATCTGCCCCCCCCCCCACACCTTGAACAAGTCTTTTAGCTCTTTTCCTCTCTTCTTTTGTCTTGTGATCCAATAATTCTAGGGAACTAAGGTGAGGTCCTGCAGAGCTCTGCAACAGGGATGGGTAGAAGGTAAATTGTTATTTACCAATAAATAAATTGAAAATATTAGGTAATGTTTATTAGATATTTAACATTTACTATTAAATAAATTGGCCTTTAAATATATCTTGGGGATTCACACTAAAACGGCTAGAGTTCCCAACTGATGAACAGCTGCAATGACCACAAAGCTCTTTCCCCCTTAAAATAGGCTATTGAAATCAGTCTTGAAGGAAAGACACATGAAAGGATTTAGGTGCAAGTTCTTGTTTTGACACTGAAAATAAACTGATGGGTTGAGCATGTGCTCAAAGGCACTTGCAATCCTGGGTCTGCTTCATGAACTATTATGTTGCACCTGATACTGATGGGTGGAACTTGAATCTCTAGTTTTAAAAAAGTTCCTATAAGCCTAATGCCTCCGCCTCTATGTTATAGTTTGACCATCCCCATCATATCTCTGATTCCATCACTATGTATAATGGAGATGGGACATTTGGCACGTCACGTGTTTTGGTTTTTGATTTCTAGCAGCCACAGACAGGATGTCCAATAGTAAGGGATTTCTGGAGTTGGAGTCAAAACCATCTGGAGTGCCAGAGGTTCCTATACATCTGTTACATGGAGAATATGTTCTGTAAAGTTCTGAAGCTGGCCTTCTGAACATGCATACTTTTAATCTCCCTATAGATAACAAAGATGGGTCGAAGAGCTCATCAGGATTACTTCCAAGAGGAAAATCGTCTTAGCCAGACAAGTTCTCCAGCAGTAGAGGTATGTAAAGTTAGACTGGTCAATATTACTTACACTCTGGTCTTTCTTAACTTTGAAGGGAGCATGGTGATTGTCATCCAGGAAACTGCAGTTAACAGTAGAGACTCTTTCCCTCTGTGGCTTTTAGGTGTAATGACATTGGGGCCCATCATGCTGGTTGGAGCAAAGAATATTGTGAACCAACAGTATCACAACTAGAGATGGGGGTATTCGTATACAAATATCCCCGCGCAGCTGGACTTAACGAGGGGCCGGCCCCTGCAGCCGGCCTGTCCACTCACGTGTCCAGCGGTGGCGGCGGCAGCCTTGCTCATCCTTCCAATCACTCCCTGAGCTCCATTCTCTTCCTGCTCGGCTAGTGACTCAGCAGCCATGCAGGGAGACTCGTCCTCCCTCCCACTGCCTGGAGTGGCCAGGCAAGCAGGAAGAGAGCGGAGTTCCGGGAGCAATTGGAAGGATGAGTGAGGCTACCGGTGCTGGCGGATGCATGAGTGGATGGGCCGGCCACAGGGGCTGCCCCCTTGTTAAGTCCAGCTGTGTGGAGATATTCGTATACGAATACCCCCATCTCTAATTATGACTCATGAGCTTTCTTATTGTAGGTGTAGCAACCTAAAGGCTGGGGAAAAAACTCTTTCCTCTCAACCCTTGCCTGCCCTGTCTCTGTGACATCACAGGAGTCCACGCCCTGATATCATATGTATCCTTTCCATCTTACATTTTGGCCTTGAAACCTCTGGGAATGGGATGTTACTAACACAGCAAATGTATCCTAACTGGTAGCAAACTCGTTCTCTTAGTGCTAAACCTTATATAGCTATCCCTACATGAAAGGGAGGGATCAGCAGGTTTGGGGGAACACCAAGCATTGCAAAAGTACACCCCCCCAAAAAAAACCTAAATGTAACACAAAGTGTTTCAAAAACATCTCAGTGAGGACTGACGATGCTCAGTGGCCACGGAACACTGACTGTCTCTCAGAAGGTGGAACAGAAACACAGATGCCAGGAGGAATGGAAAAAAAGTATCCTGGGAAAGGTTATATTTCATAGAATCATAGAAAAGTGAAGTTGGAAGGGGCCTACAAGGGCATCAAGTCCAACCCCCTGCTTAATGCAGGAAGACAATCAAAGCATATCTGCCAGGTGATTATCTAAGTTTTTCTTGAATGCCTCCAGTGTTGAAGCACTCACCAACTCCCAAGGTAACTTGTTCCACTGTCATACTGCTCTAACACCTGGGAGGTTTTTCCAGATATTCAACCGAAATCTGGTTTCCTTTAACTTGAGCCCATTGTTGCGTGTCCTGCATTCTGGGATGATCGAGAACAGATCCTGCCCCTCTCTGTATGACAGCCTTTTAAATATTTGAAAAGTGCTATCATGTCACCCCTCAGCCTTCTTTACTCAAGGCTAAACATGCCCAATTCTTTCAGCTTTTTCTCTTAAGGCTTGGTTTCCAGCCCCCTGATCCTCCTTGTCACCCTCCTCTGAACTTGTTCCTATTTGTTAGCATCCTTCTTGAACTGTAGTGTCCAGAACTGGAGACAATACTCAAGGCGAGGCCTAACCAGTGCTGAATAGAGGGGGACTAGCACCTTGCGGGATTTGGAAACTAGACTTCTATTAATGCAGCCTAAAATAGCATTAGCCTTTTTTGTAGCCACATCACACTGTTGGCTCATACTTAGCTTGTGATCTACGACAATTTCAAGATCCTTCTCGCTCGTAGTTTTTCTGAGCCAGGTATCCCCCATCTTGTAACTGTGCAATTGGTTTCTTTTTCCG
Organism: Intellagama lesueurii; assembly: GCA_037013535.1. Taxonomy (NCBI): domain Eukaryota; kingdom Metazoa; phylum Chordata; class Lepidosauria; order Squamata; family Agamidae; genus Intellagama; species Intellagama lesueurii. The sequence continues at coordinate 37,115,815 of JBAJHW010000001.1, read as the reverse complement.
AGGTGCAGTACTTTGCACTTATCCCTGTTGAATTTCATTCTGTTGCTTTCGGCCCAGTGTTCCATCCTATCAAGGTCATTTTGAATTTTGTTTCTGTCTTCTAGGGTATTAGCTATTCCGCCCAATTTGGTATCATCTGCAGATTTGAAAAGCATTCCCTACACTCCCTCATCCAAGTCATTAATAAAAATATTGAGGAGCAGCGAGCCCAGGACTGAGCCTTGGGGTACCCCACTAGTTACCTCCTCCCAGTTAGAGAAGGACCCATTAATCATCACCCTCTGAGTATGATTCTGTAGCCAATTGTGTATCCACCTGACACTTGATCTATCCAGCCCACACCTGGTTAGCTTGCTAATCAGGATATCATGGGGCACTTTGTCAAAAGCTTTTCTGAAGTCAAGATATACTAATCTACAGCATTCCCTCTGTCTATCAGGGAGGTTACCTGATCAAAAAACGAGATCAAATTAGTTTGGCAGGATTTGTTCTTGACAAATCCGTGTTGGCTTCTAGTTATTACTGCATTGTTTTCTAGGTGCTTGCACGATGACCGCTTTACGATCCGTTCCAGAATTTTTCCTGGGATTGATGTCAGACTGACTGGCCTGTAGTTCCCAGGTTCCTCTTTTTTGCCCTTTTTGAAGATAGGGACAACATTGGCCCTCCTCCAATCCTCTGGCACCTCACCCGTTCCCCATGATTTGAAGAAAATAATGGATAGCAGTTCTGAGAGTTCTTCAGCCAGTTCCTTCAGTACTCTCAGATGCAGTTCATCCGGCCCTGGAGATTTGAAGTCATTCAAGGTGTTAAGGTATTCCTTGACTATTTGTTTATCTATCTCCAGCTGCAATCCTGCCCCCCCCCCCACACCTGCACTTCCAATTTGTTTGGAAGTTCATAGTCTGTCTTATGGGAAAAGACTGAACTAAAATAGGAATTGAGCACCTCTGCCTTTTCTTTGTCCTCTGTTATCATTTTTCCATCTCCATTGTAGAGCTGTGCTCTATGTCTTTTGTTTGTCTTTTGCTACTAACATACCTGAAGAATGTTTTTTTTATAGCTTTTAGTGTCTCTAGCTAACCTCAGCTCATTCTCAGCTTTTGCCCTCCTAATGCCATCCCTGCATTTCCTTGCTACTTGTTTGTACTCATCCTTGGTGGCCTGGTCTTCTTTCCATTTCCTGTACATGTCTTTTTTGGTTTTTAGGTCCTCCCTGAGCTTTTTGTGAAGCCACACTGGCCTTTTTTGCTGCCTCCCACCTTTTGTTCTTGTTGGAATTGTTTGTAGTTGTGCCTTTAGAATTTCTTTTTTAGAAGCTCCCACCCTTCTTGGACTCCTTTTCTTGTTAGAATCTCCTGCCATGGGACCTTACTTATCCTTGTTCTGAGATTATTAAAATTGGCTTTTTTTAAATCCAGCAGACGTGTGTGGCTACACTCTGCTTTCGTTTCCTTTGAAATCAAGAATTCTAGAAGGACATGGTCACTCTCACCTAGAGTTCCCCTTACTGCCACTTCCCCCACCAAGTCATCTCTGTTGGTCAGAATCAAGTCAAGGATAGCAAATCCTCTAGTTTCTTTTTCCACTTTTTGTAGGAGAAAATTATCAGCTACACAAGCCAGGAATTTCTTGGAAGGGCCATACTTGGCAGAATTTGCCTCCCAACATATATCTGGATAATTGAAATCTCCCATCACTACTACGTCATGTCTCTTTGAAAACCCTGCAATTTGTTTTTCAAAAGTTTCATCCACTTCCTCTCTTTGATTGGGCAATTGATAGTAGACTCCAACTACCAAGTTCCTTTTGTTTTTTGCCCCAACTAGATTGATCCAGATGCTCTTGATGGGACAGACTGTGCTGCAATATTCAAGAGGTCCATCACACACCACCCCATATTGTTGCAGGTCCTACTTTTCCCCTCTCAAAATGAACTTTGATAATTAAGTCTCTATCAACATAGAACCAGATTGGGACCATTCAGAAGTAAGCGAGCATTTTCTAGATACTTCAGAAAAACTCTCTAGGTACACAGAAATATATTTCTGAATTAAAGGATATTAATAAAATAGTGCCAGTGGCATGACAAGGACCTATGAGTTTCCACACTTACAAAATGTTGGTGGCCGTTGTTCTGAGAGAGCGGCCAAAGGAACTGGAAGCGAGTGAAGCACTACAAGTGTATCACTTTACTTTGTGGTTCAGAGCAGATGAAACATGGAATTTAGAATGCTAGTTGAAGATAAAAATAAAACAATGAGAAGAAAGAATGTGGAGGAGGAGAGGGAATTGGTCTGATTTGCTTCCTGGCTGAGACGTACTGTAAAGAGAAGATTCAAATCCAGAACTGAGGAAAAAAGGACAATTTTTGTTTTTTACTCAATAGAATTGTGGATCTGCTTGGAATTGGTGCTGGAGTCCCAATTTAGTAGTTTTCAACCACTGGAACACAGGGTTTTCATTAAACTATTTAACTAATAATAGAATTACTATTTTTGTTTGTATCTAATGCACTTAAAACTTAAAATAAGAAACAATTAGACATTAATCAAGATTTAAAACAACTTTAAAACATTTAAAAACATTAAAAAATATCTAAATTTCATAAGTAGAACATTCCCTTTGTTGTTTAGTCGTTAAGTCGTGTCCGACTCTTCATGACCCCATGGACCAAAGCACGCCAGGCCCTCCTGTCTTCCACTGCCTCCCGGAGTTGGGTCAAATTCATGTTGGTAGCTTCGATGACACTGTCCAACCATCTCGTCCTCTGTCGTCCCCTTCTCCTCTTGCCTTCACACTTTCCCAACATCAGGGTCTTTTCCAGGGAGTCTTCTCTTCTCATGAGATGGCCAAAGTATTGGAGCCTCAGCTTCAGGATCTGTCCTTCCAGTGACGACTCAGGGTTGATTTCCTTCAAAATGGATATGTTTGATCTCCTTGCAGTCCAGGGGACTCTCAAGAGTCTCCTCCAGCACCACAATTCAAAAGCATCAATTCTTTGGCAGTCAGCCTTCTTTTATGGTCCAGCTCTCACTTCCATACATCACTACTGGAAAAACCATAGCTTTGACTATGTGGACCTTTGTCGGCAAGGTGATGTCTCTGCTTTTTAAGATGCTGTCTAGGTTTGTCATCGCTTTCCTCCCAGGAAGCAGGCGTCTTTTAATTTTGTGGCTGCTGTCACCATTTGCAGTGATCATGGAGCCCAAGAAAGTAAAATCTGTCACTGCCTCCATATCTTCCCCTTCTATTTGCCCGGAGGTGATGGGACCAGTGGCCATGATCTTCGTTTTTTTGATGTTGAGCTTCAAACTATTTTTTGCGCTCTCCTCTTTCACCCTCATTAAGAGGTTCTTTAATTCCTCCTCACTTTCTGCCATCAGAGTGGTATCATTTGCATATTTGAGGTTGTTGATATTTCTTCCGGCAATCTTAATTCCGATTTGGGATTCCTCCAGTCCAGCCTTTCGCATGATGTATTCTACATATAAGTTAAATGAGCAGGGGGACAATATACAGCCTTGTCGTACTCCTTTCCCAATTTTGAACCAATCAGTTGTTCCATATCCAGTTCTAACTGTTGCTTCCTGTCCCACATATAGATTTCTCAGGAGGTAGATAAGGTGCTCAGGCACTCCCATTTCTTTAAGAACTTGCCATAGTTTGTTGTGGTCCACACAGTCAAAGGCTTTTGCGTAGTCAATGAAGCAGAAGTAGATGTTTTTCTGGAACTCTCTGGCTTTCTCCATAATCCAGTGCATGTTAGCAATTTGGTCTCTAGTTCCTCTGCCCCTTCGAAATCCAGCTTGTACTTCTGGGAGTTCTCGGTCCACATACTGCTGAAGCCTACCTTGTAGGATTTTGAGCATAACCTTGCTAGTGTGTGAAATGAGTGCAATTTTACGGGAGTTGGAGCATTCTTTGGCACTGCCCTTCTTTGGGATTGGGATGTAGACTGATCTTTTCCAATCCTCTGGCCACTGCTGAGTTTTCCAAACTTGCTGGCATATTGAGTGTAGCACCTTAACAGTGTCATCTTTTAAGATTTTAAATAGTTCAACTGGAATGCCATCACCTCCACTAGCCTTGTTGTTAGTCATGCTTTCTAAGGCCCACTTGACTTCACTCTCCAGGATGTCTGGCTCAAGGTCAGCAACCACACTATCTGGGTTGTCCGGGACATCCAGATCTTTCTGGTATAATTCCTCTGTGTATTCTTGCCACCTCTTCTTGATGTCTTCTGCTTCTGTGAGGTCCCTACCATTTTTGTCCTTTATCATGTCCAAATTTGCACAAAATGTTCCTTTAATATCTCCAATTTTTTTGAACAGATCTCTGGTTTTTCCCTTTCTATTATTTTCCTCTATTTCTTTGCACTGTTCGTTTAAGAAGGCCCTCTTGTCTCTCCTTGCTATTCTTTGGAAGTTTGCATTCAATTTTCTGTAACTTTCCCTATCTCCCTTGCATTTTGTTTCCCTTCTCTGCTATTTGTAAGGCCTTGTTGGACAGCCACTTTGCTTTCTTGCATTTCCTTTTCTTTGGGATGGTTTTTGTTGCTGCCTCCTGTACAATGTTACGAGCCTCCATCCATAGTTCTTCAGGCACTCTGTCCACCAAATCTAGTTCCTTAAATCTGTTCTTCACTTCCACTGTGTATTCATAAGGGATTTGGTTTAGATTATACCTGACTAGCCGAATGGTTTTTCCTACTTTCTTCAGTTTAAGCTTGAGTTTTGCTATAAGAAGCTGATGATCAGAGCCACCATCAGCTCCAGGTCTTGTTTTTGCTGACTGTATAGAGCTTCTCCATCTTTGGCTGCAGAGAACATAATCAATCTGATTTTGGTATTGCCCATCTGGTGATGTCCATGTGTAGAGTCGCCTCTTGTGTTGTTGGAAAAGAGTGTTTGTGATGACCAGCTTGTTCTCTTGACAAAACTCTATTAGCCTTTGCCCTGCTTCGTTTTGAACTCCAAGGCCAAACTTACCTGTTTTTCCTTTTATCTCTTGACTCCCTACTTTAGCATTCCAGTCCCCTATAATGAGAAGAACATCTTTCTTTGGTGTCAGTTCTAGAAGGTGTTGTAAGTCTTCATAGAATTGATCAATTTCAGCCTCTTCAGCATCGGTGGTTGGTGCATAAACTTGGATTACTGTGATGTTGAAAGGTCTGCCTTGGATTCATATTGAAATCATTCTATCATTTTTGAGATTGGATCCCAGTACAGCTTTTCCCACTATTTTGTTGACTATGAGGGCTACTCCATTTCTTCTATGTGATTCTTGCCCACAATAGTAGATATGGTAATCGTCTGACTTGAATTCGCCCATTCCCGTCCATTTTAGTTCACTGACGCCCAGGATGTCAACGTTTATTCTTGCGATCTCCTGTTTGACCACATCCAGCTTACCAAGGTTCATAGATCTTACATTCCAGGTTCCTATGCAGTATTTTTCTTTGCAGCATCGGACTTTCCTTTCACTTCCTGGCGCGTCCGCAGCCGAGTGTCCTTTCGGCTTTGGCCCAACCACTTCATTAGCTCTGGAGCTACTTGTACTTGTCCTCCGCTCTTCCTCAGTAGCATGTTGGACGCCTTCCGACCTGAGGGGCTCATCTTCCAGCGTCATATCTTTTAGCCTTTTGTTTCTGTCCATGGAGTTTTCTTGGCAAAGATACTGGAGTGGCTTGCCAGTTTCTGCTCCAGGTGGATCGCGTTTAGTCAAAACTCTCCACTATGACCTGCCCGTCTTGGGTGTCCCTGCACAGCATAGCCCATAGCTTCTCTGAATTATTCAAGCCCCTTCACCATGACAAGGCAGCAATCCATGAAGGGGAGAACATTCCCTAGACCCCCACATAATGCTTAAAAGCCTGCCTGAAAAGGAAGGTCTTTGCTTGATGACAGAAGGACAAGAGGGAGGAGGCCAACCTGGCTTTTCACTGCAGTCTATTCCAAAGCCTGGGAGCTGCCACTGTGCGTCTGTGTTATGGAGCCCAGGTTCTCCACCTGTCCTAGTGCTGCCACCAAGGAGGCTTGGGTGGGATGTGAGGAAAAATAACTCCAGACTAGCAAACAGCACAACTTTCTCATTGCCCAGCAACAAGGGAACAGCAACTAGTATGAAGAATTACATGTGGGAGATTTTAGCTACAAAAGATGAGGCATCACCGTGGTGGAGCCACCATATAGCAAAAGGGAAGCCTTCAGCTAGTCCCAGTGCCCCACTAGACTACAAATAGCACTGAGAGTTGGGGGTGCAAAAGGGAAGCTAAGTTCTGGCCTGGGGGAGGAACCAACCCAGGCAGTTTTGCTGAGGTTCCACTACAAGAGGTCTCTCTCCAGGTCCAGCCAAACTCCACCGGTGGGCCAAGAACAGCTTGGATAAGAACTGTACCATGCTAGAGGTAGGGGAGGCTGACTAGTTAGCATCCAGGAGGAACTTTCATAAATGCTGAAGCTCTGACCAGTCATTGGACAGAACAGCTAAGACTGCACCTACAGTAGGAGAAGCACAAGTTAGAGGTGAAGGAAGAGGCCCTAATGCCAGAAAGAGCTGTCCCATTTCCATCTCTCCTGATCCCACTAACAAGTTCCAGGCCCATAAAGTAATGAGAGATGGAGGGAAGCATGGCCCAAACTGACTGGCAGATAAAAAGAGGGACTGGCACCAGGTCCACGTGTGGCCTAGGAAACCTTTCATGGAGGGGCACCTGTGGACAATTGAAGGTAACTTAATCTTGCCACTATGAGGTGTCTTTGGACTGTGATTGATACTTACAATCAAAACTTAGCTTCTTGTGTCATGAAGGTAGCCAGGTTTGAGGTGTCCCCCCCAGACATAAGCAGGAGACAACAATGCTGCCCTGCTGAAGGTAGCCTTTTAAGAAGACAGCTCTTTGATCTCATTGGCTGTTATTGATGAGGTTATCAAGTGCATGAATACCTCTCTCAGCCTGAAATTAGTGAGACTAGAAAGTGCTTAATTGTTACTGGATTGTGCCCAATGTTTTCTTAGGAGGGAGATTTAAAAATGTATTTTTTTAAGTCCTATCAGTTCCATCCCCTTGTATCATGCAAAGCCAATGATTCATAAGCTATGATCCCTTGAGCTCCCACTGAAAGTGCTGTCAGGTTGTATGGTAATGGCTCCCATGTGCTAATTCTTCTGAAAATAACTTGGAAATACTCTTCTTAGATGGGAGCATTTGTTGCTGTAGTTGCTAGAGGGATTTCCTGTGACGGCCGCATAGAGAGGGGAGATGTGCCTATGAGCCAAAATTGTTCTTATAGAATGATCCTCTTTTGTTAAGTAGTTTTGATAATTACCCTCCACCCTTGCTTAGGTGAAACCTGTCTCTTTAAAGTGCGCACACTTGGCTGTTTGCAATTGCCTGCTGCTTAGCCAAGCTGACACAGTGGTTATCTTTTGTTACTTCTCCCCATCTCCAAGTCCCTAGTTATTTTTGCACTCTTTCTCTGAACTCCCTCTGGGCTGCATGCTTAGATGCATGTTCTTCTCTATTTGGTACACAGGTTTCTCCTGTAGAAGCAAAGATAGCTTCTCATGAACTGAATCCTTGATAACAGCCATGTGCCTATTGAAGATCAGATTTTTGTTGCTTGGGAAAGTTGGGAAAAGTTACTTTTCAGGAGTATAGCTGACAGAATGCCTCAGCTGGCATAGCCAATGCCCATGCTGACATTTATTCTTCAAAAAACAAACAAAAAACACACAAGTGACCCACTTTGCCCCATTTTTGTTAGGCATTGGGAACCTCTGTTTGCCTGCTATAGTATTTGGCCAGGGTCTTCTGGTGGTATGCTTACCTCTTGGGTGATTGTGTAACTTCCACCCATATCAGGTACCTAGGACACTGCAGGTTGCCTCATGAAGATCAACAGCAATGCTGAGAAGGGGATAGTGACGAGAACAGTTGATTGGATACTTTTGAAGGGGGAGAGGGGGGGTTGATGGACCAGAAGATGAGTACCACTTGGGACAGAGGAAATTAGCAGTTTTCATATTGTGAAAACAAAGCATTTCAAGGTTGAAACTTTGTTCAAGTACATTAGGAATCTATTCAGATCAGTGAGTCTGATGTCAGGTACACCTAAATAAACCTCTGTATTCTGAAACTAGGCAGTTGTGTTCCCTTATCCAAGTTCCTTATTCTTCATTTGGTTACTAATTGTGAAGATGAGACTGATCTGTAAGTCTTGCTGCCAAAACCTTTCCATTTTGGTTTTTATCAATAAGCACCTGATGTTGTTGCTGATATCACTTCTTCATTATCTACTTTCTGGTAAAGTCCAGGCATCTTACAACAAAACTGAAGGCATCTTACAACAATTAAAATACACAGGTCTAAACTGTATGTAAATTTAAAAAGCTTCCAAGGTGTGCTTACAAAGCATTCAAATTTTGAAGTCTCTCAAACCTTATTTGTCAATTAGCAGCTTCCTTAAAAGCTGCACAGATATCACAACAACTGTGTTAGGCAGAGTAGCTGTAAACTGACATCTTGGTTCAAGCCCAGATGTGATAATGGAGAAGATTGGTTAACTTTATGTTAGATAATGCTCCTGCACTTTGGGCTTGAACATGCTTCTTGTTTAGACTATGCGGGTAGCCAGTGTGTGCCAAGCTGTTTTCAAGGCAGCTCTGTTTCTTCTCTTAACAGCCTAATGTGCAAAGTTCTTTCTTGTTTTCCCATATGTTAAGCCATTCTGTATCACCATGTAGCTGAGCTGAGTTGCAACTTGTCTCAAGCATACAATCTTCCCTCTTTCTCCACTTGTGTGACTGGGAGAAGAAGATCAAACTTTTGTGTCCTTTTTGCTTAACTGTGGCTTGTTTGAACTAACAAATGATGGTTAATATAAGCTTTAGTTTGAAATAAGCAAACTTCAACCAATTTGAACTTATAAAACTTTGGTTGAGTCCAGAAGTTGTCTTCTGCTGATGTAAGGGTTCAAATGAAAGAAGATTCAGCCACACATTTTTGGGATATTCCCCTTCTCCTTGCATACTAGCCACCTCATTTGGCAAAATTCCATGACTCTGTACCATTTTCAGGGAGATGGAGGGGCTGCCATGGAGCAGAGAGAAGGGGGTGTCCTCCAGTTGCACACTGCTACATCTGGATTTATTGCTTTCAAGTACAACAGAGAAAGCTTTGTTTGAAACAGTCTTTATTGTGTTTTTATACTGCTGAATTGTTGCATACTTTGGTATGTCACGGAATAAAGTTATTTCATTCCTGGTATCTCAGGCTTCCCATGGTGGGAACTGTCCATCCTGCACAGTGCTACAGTTTAGTTATTGTTTTACACATTTAGCTTAGTGGAAACCTAATACATGCTGTGCCTGTGAACAGCTAATCTCTGAGAACAATTTGTTACGTAGTTGTGACATATAAAAGTCAAATGTGGAGGAAGCTGCCTTTGTTCTTATAAGATGTTGCAAGTAACTGTTCCAATTCAGCAGTGCGATACACTGCACTAGTACTTAAGTTTGATCTTGTGTCACTGCTAAAAAATAGCTTTCACATTCACACTGCAGACCTCGTGTTGAAATATACTACTGTATTTTACTCACAATTGACGGCCGGTGGGAGGAATACATCTTCCATTAAAGGATGATTTGGGCATAGGCAAGCAGTGCCTGATTTTCATTGTGTCCCTGTGGAATGGATCAGGGTTCCTTTTGAAGCCACCCAGTTGCCTGCTGAAGAGTTGGACTTCCAGCTGTTCCCTTGGAATATAGCCAGCATCTCCAATAGGCATCTGAAAAATGTAACTGAACTCATGTTCCCTAATTAGGTCAGCTTCCTTAGAATGAGCTCTGGCCTCGTTCAGGCTGGAGCTCCCCAAGGCCTCCTCCTCAGTCCCGGGAACCATGAATAGCCTGCCTAGTTATTTTCAGCTTGCTAGGGTTATCTCCTGATCCTCAATAACATTTTTCATCATTCTCACCAAAATAGCTCTCTTAAGCCTCTGTATTTCCCAGCCCTTTTCATCTTCGCTTTTGCTGTTAGTTTGCAATAATGATCGCTGAATGTTGAGCACAAACCCATGGGAAAAAGTTTTATTAAAATTCTATTTCCACACATTTATTTCATTCTTTGAATACTTTCCAACCTTAGCCCACCAAAGGAAAGGGGAAAGAGCCTGAACACTCATACGATATTGACCCTGGATGCTGTGGAGATACTCTCAGGCAGTATGGCCTTAGGATATAGCCAGAGGCAGAGAACTGGGATCTTTGGATCCTGGCAACATGAGGCAAGGATAGAAGAATGATAGAACTGTAGCTTTCAATAGTTAGGCAGTCAAGACAGACAGTGAAACCACGTACAGCTGTTAATCACCCGTACTAGAAACATGTTAACTATAAATCCCTCTGAGGCATTTTAACTCTGGAAGGGCAAATGATGAGACTGTAGGGCTCTCTTCAATATATAAATATTCCTGTTTTTGGCTGAATGGGTTAACTGGCTCTGAGAGCAGTTTTTCATTTGACTTGTAGAGCCATCAGCGCATAGGAGCCAAGGAAATTCCTGTACAGTAATGACTTCATTTGGTGAAGAGAAAGGTCTGATGAAATGTGGTATGAAATGGCCTTCATTTAGATATAGGAATTATGAAATGGAGGCTGTTTCATACCATCTGTTACTAAAACCAGAGTTCTACTATAAGCATCCCCCTACCAATTCTTTCACCCCCTTGCCCCTTTAAAATTGGTTCCAGAAGATTTTCCAGCCAAATCCAGTTTCCAAGGTGCCTGAAGGCCTGTAGTGAAAGGGAGATTATTCATTTTCTTGTTCCACTGGATCCCACTGTTGCACCAGTCAAATGTCACATTTGAATGCTGCCCATAATTTATCCCTGCCCAGTCCTACCTCCACTGGTAGAACTGCTTTAGATATTTTAAATGAATTCAAGTCTCCTGGGACAGATGAACTGCATTCAGGGGTACTAAAAGAAATTGCAGATATAATCTCATGGCCTCTGTTTATAATTGAACATTTTTGGAGAATTGATGAGATCCCTGAAGACAACGTAAATGTGGTCCCCATCTTCAAAAGGGGAAAAAAAAGAAGAAGATCCAGACAGCTGTTGATCAGTCATCTTGACATCAAAACCCGGAAAGGTTCTAGAACAGATAATTAAACATTGCAAATACTTAGGAAAGGACACTGTGGTGTCTAAGACCCATAACTGGTTTTTCAAAAAAGTTGTACTAGACTAGTATTTGTTGTTGTTATGTGCCATCAAGTGACCTCCTACTTATGGCAATCTTATGAATGATCACTCTCCAAAATATCCTGTCCCTAGCTGTCCTTCTCCGCTCTTGTAGACTCAAGCCTGTGGCTTCCTTTAAGGAGTACATCCATTTCATATTTGGTCTTCCTCATTTCCTGCTCACTTCTACTTTTCCCAGCATTATTGTCTTTTCCAGAGAATCCTGCCTTCTCATGATGTGACCAAAGCAGGACAGCATCAGTTTCAACATTTTTGCCTACAGAGAGATAGTTCAGGCTTGATTTGATCTAGGACCCACTTGTCATCTTTCTAGCAGTCCAGGGTATCCACAAAGCTCTCCTCCAGCACCACATTTCAAACAAATATATTTTTTTGTCAGCTTTCTTAACTGTTCTGCTTTCACACCCATAGATGGTGATTGGAAGTACAAGAGTGTGGATGATCTTGGTCTTGAGAGAAGTGCTGCATTCATAGTGACTGACTGCAGCAAGGATTTTGTCAAGGCCCCTCACAATATTCTTGTGACCAGGCTGATAGACTGGGGGATGAGACGATCCTACTGTTATGGAAATGTGTTGCTGGTTGACAGACTGCAGTCAAAGAGAGCTAACCGATGGTTGCTTGTCATCCTAGAGAGAATTGACAAGTAGGAGGCCACAGCCTTCTGACCTAGGCTCAGTATTGTTCAACATCTATAAATGACTTGAAGGTGGCCATGGAGGAAATGCTCATCACCAAATTTGTAGGAGTAGCAGATATTTCAGAAAACAGAATCAAGATTTAAGATGACAGTAACAGATTGGAAAACTGGTCTAAAGAAACAAAAAGTCTCAATAGGGAAAAATGTAAAACTCTACATCTAGGCAGGAAAAGCAGATATACATATATAACATGGGTGACAGCTGGCTTATACACATAACAGCACGGCAGTAGTAGATGTTAAAATGATCTCAGGGTTTTAGTAGACCATAAGCTGAAAATGAGTCAGCATAGTATCATATGTACTGTTTTGCTTTCATCAGACGTTACCTGGAAAATGGTCAGATTCTCCGCACAAACTTTAGGAAATATATTAACAAACTGGAATGTACCCAGAGGAGTGTGACCAGTTAGGGTAAAGTGTTTGGAAATCAAGCTTAATGAGAAATGATTGTGGGAACTCAGTATATTTGCCCTCAAGAAGAGAAGACTGAGAAGCCATCTTCAAATATCGAAAGGATTGTCACATGGAAGATGTAACAAACTTGCTTTCTGTAGCCCCAGAGGGTATGACCTGAGTAACAGATTTAAATTAAAAGGAAAGAGATTTCCCTGAATGTTAAGAAGAATTTCTTGACATTAATAGCTGTTTGACAACCTTGAAATATGGTGGACGCTGCATATTTGGAGGTATTTAAACAGAGGTAAGAGGGCCGTTCGTCAGCGATGCTTTAGCTGTGACTTGTTCTTCAGCAGGTGGTTGGGCTTATTGATCCTTGGGATCTCTTCCAGCTCCACAATTCTGTGATTGTATGCATCTGCTGCACTTTGTTTTACCTTCATTCTTGCACTTTGTTCTTTTTTTTTCTTCCACCCCATTGTCTTTCTCTTGATATTTGTTCATATTTTTCTCTTCTTTGGGCTTTTTTCTCTTGACTTGAAGACCCATGATCTCTCCCATACTGAGAATGCAGTCACCTTTGATACCACTTCTTCCACCTACTGCCTTCCTTTCCTCTCCATACTTTTCAGACATGTTTTCTATAAATGCTGTTCACTTCTATCCCTCTGCTTTTCTTCCTGTCTGATTTTTTTTTTACTTGTTCCTCTTTTCTGAAACTGCTGTCAATGATTCTGAAGCCCATCCATCAAAATTTTGATCAGGTAACTTCCCTGATAGACAGAGGGAATACTGTAGATGTAGTATATCTTGACTTCAGCAAAGCTTTTGACAAAGTGCCCCATGATATCCTGATTAGCAAGCTAAGTGTGGGCTGGATAGATCAAGTGTCAGGTGGATACACAATTGGCTACAGAATTGTAATCAGAGGGTGATGATTAATGGGTCCTTCTCTAACTGGGAGGAGGTAACTAGTGGAGTACCCCAAGGCTCAGTCCTGGGCCCGGTGCTCTTCAATATTTTTATTAATGACTTGGATGAGGGAGTGCAGGGAATGCTTGTCAAATTTGCAGATGATACCAAATTGGGCGGAATAGCTAATACCCTAGAAGACAGAAACAAAATTCAAAATGACCTTGATAAAATGGAAAAGTGGGCCGAAAGCAACAGAATGAAATTCAACAGGGATAAGTGCAAAGTACTGCACATCAGAAAAAGAAACCAATTGCACAGTTACAAGATGGGGGATACCTGGCTAAGAAAAACTACGAGCGAGAAGGATCTTAAAATTGTCGTAGATCACAAGCTAAGTATGAGCCAACAGTGTGATGTGGCTACAAAAAGGCTAATGCTATTTTAGGCTGCATTAATAGAAGTATAGTTTCCAAATCCCGCAAGGTGCTAGTCCCCCTCTATTCAGCACTGGTTAGGCCTCGCCTTGAGTATTGTGTCCAGTTCTGGACACTACACTTCAAGAAGGATGCTAACAAATTGGAACAAGTTCAGAGGAGGGTGACAAGGATGATCAGGGGGCTGGAAACGAAGCCTTATGAGGAAAGGCTGAAAGAATTGGGCATGTTTAGCCTTGGGTAAAGAAGACTGAGGGGTGACATGATAGCACTTTTCAAATATTTAAAAGGCTGTCATACAGAGGAGGGGCAGGATCTATTTTCGATCATCCCAGAGTGCAGGACATGCAACAATGGGCTCAAGTTAAAGGAAACCAGATTTCGGTTGAATAACAGGAAAAACGTCCTAGCTGTTAGAGCAGTATGACAGTGGAACCAGTTACCTCAGGAGTTGGTGAGTGCTGCAACACTGGAGGCATTCAAGAAAAACTTAGATAATCAACTGGCAGATATGCTTTGATTGTCTTCCTGCATTTAGCAGGGCGTTGGACTTGATGGCCTTGTAGGCCCCTTCCAACTTCACTTTTCTATGATTCTATGATTCTATGAAATATAACCTTTCCCAGGATACTTTTTTTCCATTCCTCCTGGCCTTGTAGGCCCCTTCCAATTTAACTTTTCTATGGCTGTTTATTGTCTTGTCTACTGCCTTCCTTTTTACATTTTCAATATTCTGTCCACTCCTAATCATTCTGTATCTTTGACTACTCTACTTCATCATTCATTTGCTGCTTGAGCCTAAGTATGCTCACAACTTGGAAAGTTACTTTTAAGGATGAATATTTTGACATGCTGTGTCAGATAATGCTTAGAGTTGTTAGTATATTCATCTGGAAAATAAATCTCATTAAATTCCATGGGATTTCCTCCCTGTGTAAAGCATGTATAGGATTGCAGCTTTTGTCTCAGAACATTTTTGATCTTCCTTGCATGGGTTCACATGCTCTGTTTCATTCATGTTCATAGCTTCTTTATGTGCAAAGTTTGCTGAATGACAACTCATCTTTGATGTCTTTTATAAACTATTTTAAAAATAAAACAAAATTTTCCTATTAGAGCAAACATCACGTTAGTTGCTTTTAATCATCTTGTAGATCTTTATGTCCCCAAAGACGTTACCTTGTGGAAACACATTAAATAGTACAGGTTAATATACTAGTGGGAAGAGAATGGGAAACTGAAGCTAATATCTTATGTGTGGCAGTGTGCCAAACATTGCTGTTTGTCTGTCTTGCATTCTAACACCATCGTATGTCAGCGTAGCAATATCAAAATGTGAATAGGAAAGCTTGTGATGTTGTTTGCACAGAGGGCTTTAATTTGTGTGTGGAATAACAGAGAATATTGGTGAGCTATTGAAGTGTCTTTGTGATAGCTAAGTTTTGGTAAGGGTTGATCTTAACCACCTGGTTTTTAAAAGATTTTCATTTCCACAGTGGTAAAGATTGTTAGTGTGCTTTTTCTATGAGAGAGTGAACATTTAGGTGAGAGTGTTCCCTGTGATTGACCTACATTGTGATATAGATAGACAATGAGAAAAAGTTGTTATAAACCTCTATATATTTTTGAAATACAGTGAATCATAGGTTGTTGTGGAAATGCATAGCACAAATATATCTGATATGTTTGTATGTTTGGTAAAGAGTAAAAAAAATAAGCATGGGGTCTTGTGTGTATGTACACACTTATGCCCATATGTGGTGTGCTTTCCTAAAACATCTCAGTTCAATATGCTCCTTTTTTGGCACGATAGCTTCTTGGGTTTGGCATCTGAAGAATCTGGAAGAATCATTTAAAGATCAGAAAACTCCATTCACTGCAGCCCCTGAAGGCTTCACATTTTGTGACACAGTCATTCCAGTCGACTGAGCTCTGTCGCTTGCGGATGAGCCCATAAAAGGAAACTGTTTCCTGTGTTCTGAGCTCTCTGTTTGTCCTTCTGCCCTTCTGTACCCCCTTTGCTGAAGAAAGCTGGTATTTTGAAACTGCAGCATTCAACTCATTCCTTCTCCCTGTTTATTTTTGAAGAGTGACTATTTTTGCTCCTCTTATGGAGCTATTTTAGGTCATGCCCCTTCCTTCTAGCAGCAGTAGCCCCCAATGGCAAGTATTGCCCATTTCCCACACTCATAAATATTGTGTCAAGAATAAAATTATTTCTACATCTGGAGAAGATGCTTGGCCTTTTACAAGACTTTCCTAAGTTCTAAGGGATTTCGGGAGACACCAAAGAATCATTCTGTTCTCTTGACATCTTCCAGAGGCAAATAAAATGTTGTCTTCGTAATGTATTGATTTGATTTGATTTTGAAGGGTGAAGAGACTGTGTACCTCTTGAGAGCTAACTCAATATTCAGTCTGCAGAATATCGGATAGGATAATTCCTATCCATCCATCCATCCATCCATCCATCCATCCACCCATCCATCCATCCATCCTAGTCAATTTAGGGCTAAAGGTGTCTGAATTTTAAGGTGATCACTAATACTTTAAACTGGGCCAGAACATACCCTTTTAACTGGTGCTGTTGCTACAGAATTAGTCTTAATATGCTGTGAACTTCTTGCTCTTGCAAGCAACTCGGTGCTGCATTTAACACTTTCTACTCATCTTTAGAAGCTTTCTACTCATCTTTAAGGACAGTCAGGTCATTCATGTTGAAACAAATGAAGTAATTTTGTATCCAAAATTTGATGCAAATAGGTCGCAGCAAGCCACTCTGTGTTTTATCTGATTTGATTCTAGAGTAGGTTTTTCATTAGTTGGAAAAGGTCTGCTGACCAACATTGTGCAGATCATGGTGATGGAGAAGTGAGATTTCTTTGCCACCATTGCTACAATGGAGTAAGTCCTTAGGTTACCTCTTACAGTACCTGTATTCAGTCATGTCTGTTTTGCTGCCTGCCCTCTAATTGCCATTCCATCAATTTCATAGTGCTTGAGCTCTTCACATTATCAAGGTACTGCTACTCTACAAGGATGCTTGGGTTGAGTTAGATATACTTCCGTGAAGTGCACATTGAAGACTGGTTTTTATGGTAAAATGCTGAAGAGTTTCCTGGAGTAGAGGGAGGAAAGGTTATTGGAGCCCAGCCATTATAACTTCAGTAATCTAGATGATATCACTTAAGATTTCTATGGTTCTTCAGATCAGTGTTTCCAAACCTGTGAGTTGTGACTTAATGAGTTGCAACAGCAATGTAGGTGGGTTACAGACTTAAAAGTAAACTGAAAATAGTGTTTTTAGCTCTCACCTTCTATAATAAATCTTTCAACAGTTATTTTGTTGCATATTATATGCACCGTATTCTGTTGCCTTCAGTGTTAGCAAATGGGCATCCCTCATTCCAAACTTTTTTCAGCATGATTTTAAAAGCCCAGAGAAGTGTGTGTTCTGTGCTGTCATGTTGGAACTGACTCATTGCGACTCTAATAGGGCTTTCAAGATAATGAGATATTTAAGAGTGGTTTAACCAGTTCCATTCCCGCAGAGAGTTTCCATGGCCAAGTGGGGATTCGAACCAGAGTCCTAGTTTATCTCACTATCCACTACACCACACTGGGAATCTGTTATACAAAAATATAGGAGGCATTTTTACTCCAGTAGTTTTAGCTAAACAAGGGCCATGATTCTACCTGTTTATTATTATTGATACATTGTTCAAGAAATCCCCCCACTATGTTTTCCTTTCTCAGGATCAAAGCAAGTATATTTATGTCTACCAATTGTATGTTATCAAACATGTATTTTTTGGCTTCTTTGTATTGTTTATGTTATATTATTTTTATTATGGCTGTTCAGTTTATATTATTTGTATTATGATTGCCAATTTTGTTATATTTGCTAACCATGTTGGAGAGATTCTTTCTGGGATATAAAGGCAGGATAAAAGTGTCAATATAATTAAGATAAATTAATGTCCTTGAATTTCATTAAAATAAATCAATAACTTGGTTTTCTCTGTGTGTCTTCCTTGTATTGCTTGTTGTCTTCTTTAAGCGTCCATCATCCAAACCTCCAGCCCGGGAAGGAGTGTGGTCTGGCTTGGTTGGTGCAAGTGCTTTCAAGTAAGTACAATTTCATTTAAATTGACAACACTGTAAAACACACAGTTGTAAGCATCTAGGCTGTTTCCTCAAATAGCAAGTATTTTCATTATCGTTTCCCTTAGATCTTCTCACTTGCTATTTGCTTTCAACTGCGGTATTCCATTTTGTCTGCCATTAGTGACTGCAGCTAATACAAAGATAATACCCTTTGTTATTGCCTAAGTCCATTTCTCTTTTTGTTAGTGCAATAAGGCAGGTGAAGATGAATTCAGACCCTTTTTGTTAGCTTTCACACAAAATACATGCCCTTGATTTGACAATAGTAATTATTGTGCAGAGTTTGTCTGTAGTGCTCCTGGAAAGATGTATGATTTATGATAAGACTCTGGATAGAAGAGTGGAGCTAGCAGATAGGAATATGTATCAACTCTCTGTTTCTTTGTCAGATGTTAAGCTATGCTGAAGATTCTGTCCAACCAACACCATCTCTGATGAGGGAGTTCCACACAATATAATGTTCCTACATAGTGGTGTAAAGGAGTTCTGAATCTAATTTAGATATATGAAGCCTGAATCTGAGAGGTGGCCAGTTTCCAAAGGCCAGAGGTTACATACACCCATTCCTAGATCCTGGAGGGCTACACTCATTCCTGTGGCCCTTTGCCCTCAAAATAGGTTTCTTAATATTTTTTTAAATTGTAAAAGCCCCTCTAGTGGCAGAGAGAGAGAGGGAACACCTATTTTAAAAATGGGGATAAGTGGGGCAGGGATACTGACAGTTCCCAAAAATGGCAAAATTGCTCCTGTAATCCTTAAATGGCACAAGGGATTTCTTGAGTAAAATGTTTGGTTTTTTTAAAAATCAGAATATGAGATGGCAGGGGCAGGGAGTCCATTCTTTGCCTGCCCCAATGTGATTGTTTGTCTTAGTCAAGGTAGACAGATTGAATGGGCTAGTGTGTTGACTCACCATTCAGTCATTGATTCATTGTGTCTACCAAAATTAATAGATTTGGATCAAAATCCAGTCAATGGAGGTTTGGTGAATGAGTTCCATTCCATAAGTTCTATTGATTCAAGTGGGCCTTCCTTCACTGTCAATTACTTTAGCATGTTATACCAGTTTAACTGGCTGCTAATCTGTTTCTGATGTTGGGAAAGTGGGAAGGCAAGAGGAGGAGGGGACAACAGAGGACGAGATGGATGGACAGTGTCATTGAAGCTACCAACATGAATTTGACCCAACTCCGGGAGGCAGTGGAAGAGAGGAGGGCCTGGCGTGCTCTGGTCCATGGGGTCACGAAGAGTCGGACACGACTTAACGACTAAACAACAACAACAACAAAATCTGTTTCTGGGCCCAATCCAAAGTGCTAGTTGTGATCTATAAAATTCTGTATGACTTGGGTCTTGGCTGTCTGAAGAACAGTATCATCTCATGCGAACCTCCTTGGCTTTTAAGGTTTTCTAGGAAGGCCTTTCTTTCAGTCTCACCACCCTCACAGGCTCATTTGGTAACTATGCAGAATGCAGTCCCTTGAGAAGCCAAGTTGGCCCCCTTCCTCCTTGTCCTTCCATCATCAGGTAAAGACTTTCCTTTTCAGGCAGCCTTTTAACTGTAAGTGTGGATTTCAGCAATGCTGCTTCTGTTGAATGTAGAGATTTTTTTTAAGTCTTAAAAAATCTTTTTTAATTGTAGTTTTCATACTGTAAACTCATTTAATTGTTTTTAGTGTTCTTTCTTACAGTGTTTTAATAGTATTATTATATAGTTTTAATGGATTGTGATGTGTGTTGAGTTCTGTATGAGGAGAAAAGTGGCATATAAATAGCATGAATACAAAAATACATAAATAAGTCAGAACAGAAATTAGTTGATGGCACATAATAACAACAATGTGTATTGGAATATAATGGAATTTGACCTAATTTTAGATTTATTGATATGTTTTATCTGTAGTTACATCTTTTAACAAAGCATGAGGAAAAAGAATGAGATTGGAACTAGCCTGAAAAATATTGATTTATTTCCCTCAATATTAAGCCAAAATATTTTGCCCAACCAACCTGTGCTAAATAGATTGAATTACAGGACTGAAGTAGTCTACATCATGAACATTTGAACCATAAGCAAAGGAAAGTCAAGGTGTACTAAACACGAGGAATAATCCAAGATATGAACAGAGTGGGGACTAACATAAAATATACTCTAGTTTGTCTTCACTTACAGTTACAGTCTAGCAAATCTCTCCTACTTCTGCATTGTGCAATATTCAATAGCACCTATAATATAAACTCATCTGTATCTTCGGTAGAGTGACTAAATTAAAATAAATTATTATAGCAAGATATTTCAACATTTGTTTCCTTTAATTGCTCCAATTAAAATTGTGCTGTTTCCAAAGTGGCAATTATAGAATCCAGAGGGCAGACTAGTCTGTAATGAATGGATGATGTCAGTTATTGTCTTCTTGATGGAGACGATGAGGTGTCAAAAGAAGATCTGTAAATCCTCTTTTTGATTTCATGATGTATCTGTCCCAATCACAGACAAGCCTGATAGGTCATGATATTCACAAATAAACTGCTCAGTCATCAGTTGTTCCAAATTTTTGGTCAAGTGTGCTTCTTTATGATTTCTGAAGCATGTATGTAGGTTGGTTCATGTTTTGCCTATATTCTGCAAATGCCATCCTTGCTGCCTGCATTCAGTGCGATTAGATAGTAGGACATACAGCTGATACTCTGTTTAATAGAGTAGGTCCTACCAGTAACAATGCTCTCAAAGGTGACCATCTTCATAAGAACAACAGAGGTAATGTTGCACTTAGAATGGCAAGAGAGTTATCTAGTTTGCTGGCTGGTGGTTTGAAGACATATCTTTCAAGTAGTCTCTGTAATACTGGGAGGCTGGTGGAAGTCTGTCACCAGAAGCCTGCTAATGGCTTTTGTAAGATGCTCCAAGTTTGCTAATGATGGATTGCTTTTGCTGATTGCATTGATTGCGCAGAGATGTTGGATAGAAAAGATCTCTTCAGTGAAACTGGAGTTTCTTGAGCTCAAATATTTTTTAAAAAGTTGTAGAAGGGGTAACCATGTTGGTCTCTGCAAGCATTATAAGTAAAAATAAAATAAAAATAAATTAAAGAAGAGGATCTCTTCACTGTTATAAGTACATTGATTTTGAAAGCCAAATTGTAGATAATATTCTTCTTTATATATTTGGGGTGGTAAGATTTCCAGTCAAGGTAAATGTGGGCATATGTGGGCATGCTGTAATATTCATTGACAAATTTTGTTGTTTTCAGTGGTAAGGAGAGATTGAGAAAAGAATGGGTGGAATTTCATTGGTGCTACTGGATGTAGTTCCGATATGAAGATGAACAGAGATGATGTAAGAGTTAAACTTTTCTAGGCATTCGTCATCATCCACCAAGACCATAACAATATTTTAAATGCATTTCCGACATATAAGAAGTTTGTCATTAGCCTCTTTCAGAATGCTTTCTTCTTGTCTGCCCATGAACAGATTCACATTAGAAGGAATTGTACATACTGTATATAATTTCTATAGCAAAGTCACTTCTTTAACCAGCAGAGGGCACTCAGGTTCCGTTCTGAAAGCTGTGCAGATGTACTTCATGACATCATTACCTTTTGATAAACAGATATATTGTAAATTGCCTATTATGTTAGCTCATGCATTATATTTATAAGACACAAGGGGAAAAGAGCATGTGCTTGCTGAAGACATCATCAGGCTTCTGGCAAAGAGCACCTATTCTCCTATGTTAAGGAATTTAAACTGCTTGAAAGGGGAGGAGGTGGAAAGAAAGACCCCCCCCCCAAAAAAAACACAGTCATCCCTGTTTCCACCATAGAGAGTTCCTTTTTAAAGGATATTTTGTAATTGGTATCAGTGGGTTTCTCTTCTCTTTTTTGCCACCAAGGGATAAGAATACACATACAGTAAGCTATGCTGGATCAGATGGAAAGCCTATCTAGTACAGTAGTTAGCCAGCTGCCGTTCTCCTTTTAAAAGCTGTCCAAATTGGGGGCCTTCAGTACATCTTGTAGTAGTGAATTCCACAGTTTAACCATGCTCTGTGTAAAGACTTTGTTTTATCTGTTGTGGATCTGCCAACCTTTTAGCTTCTGTGGATTACCCTGGGTTCTATTACTATGAGATAGCAAGATAAGTCTTCAAATACTTGAATTTATTCTCTTGAACTACCTTTGTTTTTCTTGTTTGTGTATACATGTATATTATCTTAAAAGAAAAATGCCAGATTTAAGGAGCCATCATACTTATCAAGAGTGGTTTTAATTGCATAATTTTTTTTAAAAAAGTAAGATAATATTTGCAGTGTTAGTGCTGTGGATCTGTGGCTGCATGAGTATGTTGCAGTAATACAATGTGAATCCAAGATTTCATGACTAAATGATAAAATATTGTGAAAGTTAATATATGTAATCTTCACCCAGGAGCGTCCTCGTATCTAGACACCTAATAGTTTAATGACTACTTGAACAAAGTTATTTTCAAAGTACACATTTCACTTTGCTATGGATTGCAGTTTGACTGCTTTAAGAATATGTTTCTGGCCCTATCAATGAAATACTAGCTATACACAAATCTACTGCACAGAAGTGGCTAAGAGACTGTATTACAAGTTGGGAAGTTTCTAATTCAAATCTTGCATTGTCCATGAACTCAGTAGATAGCTTTGGACAGGCCACTATCTGTTACTCTTAATATACACTTCCATCTGTATAGGAATAATAATACTGATCAACCTACACTGTTATTGTAAGGATTTCTAGAAGATACATATGAAGCCTTTTGAATTTTGAGAGAACAAATCTTTTGTGTCTGTTATGGATGCGTGATGTTGTGAATCTGTGGATCATTTGCCAGAAAGGAGAGACAGTTTTACTAAACTTTTCAGCCCAGTGGATCTTATTTTAAAACCCCTCCTCTTGTGAAACCAGTGTAAGGTAAATTAATTACACCAGCTGAAAAGCTTGGTCTTGGATTGTCTTGGGAGAATGAAAGAGCTTTGGATACCACAGAACCTCTTTCATCCTATCCTGTCCTCAAAACACCTTGTTTCAGGGCCTAGTGCCAGTTGAAACACCAGCAGAAGTGCATACAAGCTCGCAGAACTCTTTGCAGGTGGCTTCTGGGGTGGATACAGCCTGTATACTAGCTCAAGAGCTCATGTACTCTATCCTGACCCTTATAAGTTAGTGGATCCTGGATTTAGGATTGCTGTGTTCTGTGCTCCTAAATTTTAATGCTATTTAATTATGAAAAACACTGCACTAATGATCACACAAATAAGAATAGGAAAATAAAGTAGTGGTGATGGTTCAGTTGGAGTTTGATACACTGATAGAAATAATCCAAAGAGACAATTGTGGAGAGAGTGAGAAGGAATTGTGTTAGGCTACTCATATATTTGTTTGCACTCTTGTCAGCCCACAGATTATGCATGGGAGAAAGGGAGGATGGGATTGAGAACGAGCATTAATATTTGGACTGAATCTCATTGTTAACAGGTCCAAAGCTTCTGTATAACCTTTTGTAGAGCACTGGTTGTCATTATAATGTTAATGTCTTGCCTTTCCCAAAACAGGAAATACAGTAAAATAAATCAAAGTAACATTACAATAGAAATCACAAAGCAATGTACAAATTTCTTCATTGAAATTACTAAAACTAGAAAACTTCTGCATAGTACCCACTAATCAGAGAAGAAGAAGAAAATGATTAAAATGGAATCACCTGAAGGCCCAGTGAAATAAGAATCTCTTTGCTGGGTTCTTAAATACTAATAAGACAAATAGGCACTTGTCTATTGTGGGTGATGCAGTGCCATAACACAAAAGGTTTTGTGTCTGGGCACTGAAGGTGAGGGGGCTGAAAGAGGAACCTCCAGTGAAAGTATGAATGGGCAGACAGGTTTAGATAGGATGACCTGCCCTGTGTAATTAAGCTGCTAATAAGCAACAAGCAAAGAATAGTCAAAATATGCTGGGTAAGAGGAATAGATAATCAAGATTTACTCCAATAAAAAAGGAGAAATGAAGTCTTGTTTTCTCAGCCATAGTAGAGAATGACATTTTCTTTTAGGGGAACCTTTTTTTAGTCCCATTTGGTACCTGAATCCTTGTTTTGGAAGGGAGGCTGGTGGCTGGAAGGGAATAATTCCCAGAGAGAGGGTGCCTCGCTTTCTTGTTTTGATTTATAAATTATTATTTTGTCATTATTTTAAAGGTATTGATATGTGGAAAAACCTGTCTTGAAGCAGGTGAATTGGTCTGACAATGCCCCAAGTCTGTTTCCAGCATTGCTGCTCTATCCTTAGGGTGAGGAAAGTCAGGGCCTATCATGAAGTATTTATGTTTTAGTGTATCTTTGAGCAAGGACTGGCATGATATCTCTTGGAGCACATATCCTCCTTCTGACGTTCTCCACATTGAGCTCCATAGATGTGCATGTGAGGGCCGGGTTTTTTTAATGGGATTTCCCAGTAGATTTGCCTCTAGAGCAGCCATTCTCAATGGGGCCCTGGCAAATTTGAAGGGTGCCACAGACTGAAAACAGTTCTTCACACACCACCTTATAAGGTTCGTTGTGCAACTTATACAATTGTGATTTGGCCTATATTTCTTTCATATTGTGTTTATGGCTGTGCCCCCCCCCCCCCAAAAAAAAATTGAGATGGCTCCTCTAGAGTATCTCCAGTCTGGTACCATCTAGATGTATTGGATTACAACTTCCGTCCCACTGATTATAGTCCTGCATATGAGTATGGTGCTAAGTTGGGAAAGTGCCTAGAATTTAGAGGATTCTGATTTTACAGTTCATCTTAGAAATTGCTGGGATATGATAAGATGTCTGGGAAAGATGTTGAGCTTGAAAATATATCTACATGGAGTATGGCCTTAGTCAGTTTTGATTTGGGGGCCAGCAAAAAGTTGCTAAAGGCTGACAGCACAGAGAAAGCCTCAAGTATGTAAGCATTTGAAACTGGAACCTAGGAACTAGAAACTCTCTGGAGACTGAGCACTTAATTTGAGGGCTCTGGAGATAAGTGAAAATCAGCTAATCAAAGATAGGACTTAATTGGATTTTAATAGGATAGTTTCAATTGATGCTCTAATTTTTATCATTGGCCATTCCATAACTTGAACATGAGGTAGGCTCTGAATTCAAAATATTAATTATTATTAAGAATAATATGCTTATATGTTGTGTGTATGAAGTCACACTGAGATTTTACAAAATTTGTGAAAAACTCCTTTCTTCAAAAAAGAAGCATTTGTTGCCAGGATAAATGCTGGTTCATCTATAGAAACAATAGGTTTATTTATTCATTGATTTACTGATTTTTGTGTAGCCCCCTTCAATGTAAGGAATTAGGAGGCAGAAACTTCCATATGTCCTGGGTGATGTGAAAGATTCACTACTTTTTACCTTTGATTGCAGTGGTATTTTTTCACAGTGGTCGAATGGCAGAGATAATTGCTGGCCACTGCAAACTGTATCTGCTTGAAGACCAGTTTATAAAGAGATGTATCCACCAAGTCCTTTAAATGATAGGGAGCAAATCAGTGGCCAGTTTGAATGTGTTGTCTAAGGGGGAGTTCCCTGCTGGCTCTGCCACAAATTTGAAAGTGTGGCTTGTTGCAAATGTATTTTATCTTATCTTGCCACTTGTTGCTACTGTCACTGGGGAGGGGAGAGAGAAAAAGAGGGGACAGGAAGCAGCGTGCAAGCAGAACTTAGAAGGATGGAAGCAAAGGCAAGGAAGTCTGATTAAGTTTTGTCTTGAAGTGTCTGTTTTTGGGTTTGCCCCTGCATTGATCTGCAAGGGAATGAGGCAAGTAATGGCCCTTTGGGGACCTTCAGGACTTTCTTCTCAATGTCAGCCGTCATTTTCAATCACCCTCTCCCTCCCAGCCATTAATTTTGGCCCGGGATCATGGGGACTTGTCCATCTATCACATCTAATTGACACTAAATGATCTGTCAGTTTATTGATGAACGGCAGGAGTGGAATTGTCACAATATATTTTACTTTCTAACAACTCCTCCTGACAATTTTACCTTGTCCATCTCACTCTCCTCACATAAATCTCCATTGGCCTCTCATTCCTTCTCTTGGGCTGTTCTGGTTCCAGCCGCCTCCATGCCATCAGCACGCATCAAGGACATCAAGATGGCGGTAGAGCTGCAGTGTGTGGATTTGGGCTTTTTTTTCTCTCTCTCCCTTTTTATAGAGTGGATGTTCCTGGAATGCTAACTGGCTCATGTCCTCTTCTCCTTCAGTGTCATTGCTGAGATGGTTCTTTCCTTTTCTTTTTACCGCCACTTCTTATGTCAGACCTAGTAAAAATAATAAGGTAAAAGGGACAAAGTAGGGAACTCATCTTAAGGAGCTTCTGCTAGTTGACACAGAGCATGTTTAATGGATGCTATTTGTGTTTTACTTAGTTTTAATCTTTGAGCAAAAAAGATAATCAAAGTTGGTAATTTCTCTTTTATGCTTTTTAATCTAACACATTGGAGAATGTGGGTGGTGGTTGGTTTTTTTGTTTTTTAACAAATATTTTTTATCTGAAATAGAAAACAACAAACCATTGTTACTCTCCTTTTTTTAAAAAAAAAGACCTTTTAGATAGCTATCATGTAAGGCATGGTTTTCCTAGTAGCATTAAATGAAGATTCATTAGCAGAGTTTCCAGGACAGCAGCCCTGAGGGGATTCATAGTACAAAGATAAATTCAGGGTAAAGGAGCTAACAACAACAGATAGATGGTGAATAAAGGCATAATTCTGGCAATGTGTTTCTTAGCAAAAATTTTTGGAGGAACTGAGTTAAAATTTCTTTTGGAAAATGAATGTTGCAACCTCAAAAAAGGTTGGAAAGGTTAGCTGTACTTGTCTTTTATAATATCTTCCTTTTATTTCTGGCAGATAACTGTAATAACAGACCTGTGTCAGATCTAAAACTTAACTGTTTTTTGAGGACATAGAGGTCTATAACTTGCGCATCTTTATACCTTAACTGGATATGTTTGTGCATGAGAGCTGTAGAATTTTGAGAATGCTAGGAATTCTATTTGAGATTTTTTATTCCCCCTCTTGAGAGAAGCCATGATAGGTTTTAAATCTGAAGGGGATGTTCCTGAATGTCAGCATAGAATCTGAGCCAGAGCTTGTTACTGAGATGGCAAGGATTTGGAGTTGTCCCAAGTAGCAGAGTACTACTAAAGCCATATGCCTAATAGTTGTTCTGTATTTATGATGACAGTACTTTTGTTTTTACAGGTCCTCAGACATATTCCATTTGTCTGAGTTGCATTTAAAATTCCACTGAATTTTGCTGAGATAATCAGAGTAACAAAGATCCTTGGGAATGGTGTACTGACATAGGAGCTTCTGAAACAGACCAAGGATTGGGATTAGAGATTTTGTCAGGTGGAGTGTCCTGAATGGTACATTGATATAAATAGTTTTGTCAGTGCCAAAGATAATCTTTTTTTCAAATGATCATCATCGCGCCTTGCAAAATTTTACATATTCAGTTACTATGCCCTCACTCAGTTAAGCATTTGCTTTCATTCACCATGATCGATACTGTATCTGGCTGTGTAGCATTGTGACATGCAATCCTGAATGCCACGTATATCTGAATTAAACGAAATCACCAGTGTGATTAATCCAGAAAGCATTGCCTCATTCTCATTTTTCTTTCTGATTTGGTCATATAACCTAATCTGGCGATGTAACATCATGGATGGCACACTCCTGGCTCAGCATAGGATCCCTGATCACTCTCATCCAGAGTGTGAGCAGAGGATGGAGGAGGTGCAGAAACACCTTGGGGAAAATATTAGTATCCAACAGGATTCTTTTTAAAAAATGAGTGTTCAAAAATGCAAAGTATTTGGGTGAAAAAAAATCTTAACACCCACCAGATTTTAAATGGGAAAATTAACAGTGGAGAAAATTCAAGTCAACCCTATTAATAACACATACTACAAACAGTCCTGTACAATTTAGGCAGTTGTAGTAGAATCTTCAGTACTATATTGGAAACACTAATGCATTAATTGGAATAAAATGCTCAAAATAGAAAAGGCAATTCATTTTATATAGACTACACATTTGAGTTTTTAATATGAAAATCTTAGAAGTGGAATTAGTTGTATAGGAAGAAGTGGTAACTTTGTGGGAAAGAATCAGACAAATGTGTTAGGCGCAGAATTACTGTTCTTTTAGTTTATTTCTTTACATTTGACTCTCTTAGCCAATTTTATCCATAACCCCATACCACAAAATCCCAAACCTTTGGGTTTACAGAATGCTATATCCCTCCTTATGCCTTAAAAATAAAATTTTATCATTTTTTCCACCCCTTGAGCTGGTGGCAATCTGTGAAAGCACCCAGTGTTTTCAGTGACTTTGTTCAGAAGCAGTGATATTTTGAATGCTACAAGCTTAACAAATTGCTCTATTTTCCCTTTGATTAATCCTCCCTTCAAAAACAAAATGTCTGTGAACATCAGTACTTTCTCTTCTACTCTCTTCTTTCTGTTCTTATAGCAAGAGGGCGTCTTCAAGGGGCTTTCATTTTGTGGGTCATTTATAAAAGAGAAACAGCTTAGACAGGCCAGCAAGAATGTTCACTGCCATGCTGAAACATCCCCTTCAGCTGCAATGATGCTTCTGCATCTGGACCTGTAGTACCTTTGATATTCTAGTCCTTGGCTCCCTGCAGAGCTCAGTCACTCCCCATCCCTCACAACTGGCACCACTGGGTTACTCTTCATCTCCGTGTCTGGAAGTGAAAAACCAGGCAGTGTACTCTGTGTGTATACATTTGCTTTCTGTTTTATGGAAGTTTTCGAAGTAGTGCTATTCTTGAAAGAACACTGCATTGGTTCTAACATAGTCTGGGATTTTTAATGATATCTAGGGCTATTATTTAAAGTCTTGAAGGTGGAGGAAAGGCAGTTCTGTTGCTATTTCCATCACTTTTTTTATGCAGAATTTGTGATGTACAGAGGCTTCATTGTTCCTGAAACAGAGTAAAAGGATGACAGATATGATTATTCAGGTGTGTGTTTTGGCTACATGGTCAGTTGTTCAGCAGTAGCTTCCTTCCTTCCTTCCTTCCTTCCTTCCTTCCTTCCTTCCTTCCTTCCTTCCTCCCTCCCTCCCTCCCTCCCTCCCTCTCTCAAGCAAAGCTGCAACATGAGTTGAGAATTTGGAAGACAGAGAAGAGGGGGGAATGTTGTTTTATATTTAGTCAGAAGGGGGCAAACTTTGCACAGAAAATATGTACAAATTTTAATACAGGCTTAGTGGTTTCTATTCCATTGGCAGTATAAGATCTGTCCCATCAGTACCTATTCGGATTTTCTTTGTAATCGTATGGATAAATAATACAGTATGTGATCAAGCAAAGTGTACTGGGACTCTGATAGACTTGGAAAATGGTGTGGCCTCCCTGACTAGATAATACTGGTTTGGAAGTTAAAGGCAGATCTGACTACCATGTAAAAAGGAAAAAAGAATTAAATCTCAGTATGCATCTTGATTTTAAACAGCTACTCATAGATTGGCCTCTTACATTTTAATCATATGGGCTATTCAGCTTGTTTTGTCCACTACTCTCTAAAACAAGCATGTTCCTTCGTTGTGCCTTCTTAATATTAAGTTAGCTTTTTTAGTGTGTCTGGTCTAAAATAATGTAATTGGCTTATTTGTGCTAAGGCAAGTAATGTCCAAACACAGCATTGTTGCATTTTTCTTGTGGGCCATTGTAAATTAGCTGCCAGCTGGTCATTTTGACCAGCTGGCAGCTAATTTACAGTGGGTTCATATTATGGAATGATAATGGTTATATGTATTGCATTTTGTTGGTGGATCTCTGAGTAGTTTATATTAGGCAGCAAGAATTTTTACTTCCAGTTATTTGACTACTATGCAATAAAATGTGCCACCATTCTGACTGAAATTATACTGCTGAAATACAAAAAGATTGAGATAACTAGGAGTGGATCTTGGTCAGGTCCATTCAGTTCTGGTGCTCAAAATAAATTTCTGGGCTCAGAATTATTTATTTCTAAGCACTCTTTTTTTTCCTATCAAGCTCTAGTTGGTGGATATTCACAAGCCTGAAGTCTGCTCATTCCTGATATATTGTATGTGTGTGTTGTACACTGCACTGGCCCCCATGTTATATGAAAGGTTTTAAATAACTAGATTTTTAATAGGAAAATTTTATAAATAACTGTGATTTAAAAAGAAGATTTTAGGAATGTGAAAGTGGCATCTTGAAACTTTCAATTTCCAACCTGTGTCTAATAATTATTTCTCATGTTCTCCAAACACTTATTTGATAGAAACACTGGATATATAACCACATCACCTTATGTTATTTCCTTATTCCCCACCTCTAAGTATGTAATTTGTTCATTCTCTGTTGTATGTCTACGTAAGAGGCTGACTTCCAGAGCACTGCTGTGTGTACTGGACCACAGCAAGAAAGGCTATGTAGGGTCCTCCATGAGCTATAGACATTGAAAAATGTCAAGGGCATTTGTCCACATTTATCCCACTTATGTCCCCTGTTAAAACAGGTTAACGGTGTCTAATTAACCACTGAACATTGTCATCCTGCATGAATATAGCATCCTTGCTCTTCTTGGAGCCTGGCTATTTTATCTCCATTAAATCTCCACAGTATTCCATTAAATAGGAGAGAAACATTTTAACAGAGATGATGTCTACATTAGTACTGCCTTTCACCCTTCAGCACTTAACCTCTGAGACAGTAGCTCTCATGATTTGCTTCTTCACCCTAAACATGGTACATTGTTAGAGAAAGTTCCTTCTCTTTCTAAGGAGTATGTCTTCTGACAGAGAACAGAAAGATGTCATTGTACCCATTAATGAATCTTTTGCTTTTTAGTCTACAGCTTCAGGACAGGTCATAATATAACCATTACCAAAAAAGAAAAAGAAAGGAAGAAGAAAGGTCCATTCTAAAATGTTTTTTTGCAGTGGAAAAGACCTGGCTAGCATCCTTAACCTGGGTGTCCTTGCAGTTCAATACCCCAGAAGGACACCCAGGTTAAGGTGTCATCATCTGTCATCTGTCATCATCCCCAGTGAACATAACCACTTGCTTGAGATGGTAAGAGTTGTAGTCCATCACATCTAGAGGGAGCTAGGTTGGGGAAGGCTGAGTATGCATGTATGAGAGATTTTCCCCCCCAAAGCTGAGCTGTCATTCTAAACAAGCATTTCAACCACAGTCTTCTATTCAGATCTCACTTTTTATTATAGCATTCTGCAGTTTGATTTTCCCTCTCTGTCTCTCTTAAATCCAATGCAAAAATGAACTTGCATGTTTCATTGAGGATGCAGGAGCACTTTGCAATGGAACTGCAAAGGATGTTTCACCAGTGGATGAACCTGTTGAAAAACTCAATTCATCTATGGTATAATATGTTTCTGGCTATCAAATCTGTATTGCTTTGATGTCTCTCTCCATTTTACTTGTCTTCATAATATAAGAACACAAGAAGAGCCATGCTGGATCAGACAAAAGGCTTATTTTTGTCCAGCATTGTTTACATGGTGATCAACTATTGGAAATGCACCAGCAAGCTGCAAATGTAGTAGCACACTCTGTCTTGTGTTGTCTGCCAGTAGCTGCTGTAGAGAGGCATCCTTCCTTTGTAATCTATAGCCACTGAGATTGGTAACTGTTGATAGCATTATTTTTGATTAATTTGTTGAATCTTTTCTGTAGCTGTCCAACCTGAAGACTATTACTACATAGTGATTTTCACAGCTTAACTGTGCTCTGTTTGAAGAAATACTTCCTTGTATTTGTCCTGAGTCTTCTACCATTCAGCACCAGTGCATGATTGCCAGCCAAACAAAAACATTATAACTTTTAAACTGGGCTTAATATCAGCACTGAATTTGGCACAGTTGTAGCAGATAGACTGCTCTTGCACTGTGCCAAGTTTGTGGAAGTTTGGACAAAAGTTTTTCAAGTTATGATATTTTAAAAATAAAGCTGTTTTCCCTTGCTCAAAAATATATTGAAAGAGAATGGCTGGCCCCACCTACTTTTTTAATTTAGAAAGGGTCCAGGCTGCAAGGGCTGAAATATGGATCCTCACAAAAGGCCTTTCAAAAGGGAAAAACAGTGGCTTTGTTGTAAGATTAAGCATGCATGGAACAAGCTTGCCAGCAAGAACTTTGCAAACTAAATACATTGTTGCAGCTTCGTGAGTAAGGAAGGGTGATGTTTGGTGAGCTGTAGGTCAGTTATTAAAGGTAATAGAAACAGAGTCAAAAGACTTTTATTTAAAGAGTCAAAAACCACACTTGCTTTAAGGAAAATGGTGGAGTGACAGTCCTCCAGAAGGGGGGACATTTTGCCACGTATCTTCAGGGAATTAGCATACAATTTTTAAAGGCATATTCAAAGTATTTCTTCATTACAAAAACACACTGCAGTTGTGTTTGACCTAGCCCTGAGTGCTTTCAGTAAATATTGTCTGAGATCAGGTTCTGGCACAGGTTTTCAAAGGGGAAATCATCTCCAGGTCTGGATCAATCTGACCTTTTGAACTTGTCAATCAAGACCTAACTGAATTTTTAATTCCTTCCTGGCCAAGCAGGGATTTGTGCTTGCAAAAGGATTCTGTGTGCGGTTGGACCATAGATATCTATAAGCATAGGGATGATATTGCCAGTTTTATTTGTATACATTTTCAAAATCCTTTCTTTGTCCTAATATGTCTTACAAGAGGAAAAATGTGTAGGTGTGGTAAATTTGTGGGGCATGTTTGAAATAGTACAGAATACAAAAGGTAGTATCTCTTACCACATTTGTTATCTCACTTTAACAAAGAAAAGAAGCAGCCGAGGCTTTCTAATAGCTCTAGTGGTAACATTTGCCATTTGGAAACTGCCTGTTCCTGTAAAAACTGAGGGGTGAACGGAGGGACTAAAAAACCAGGAGGGATTTTTAAGCTCTTGATGAAATGGGAACCATTTCTGGATTTTTTTTGGTGGCAGGCTTTCTGTGGGACCAGAATACTTAGTGGTATAGTAAAATTCTGTTATGTTCCTTATCTTGCTGTGCTCCCACTCAAGAAAACAAGAAAAGAGTATTTCCCAGTACACTGAGGGTTTTTTTTTTAAAACCTTCATCCTGTAAAATAGTCAAAGCAATCAGCAAGTGATGGAGTATCTGCTAAAAAGAAACCTGGCATTTAATTAACTTTTCAAAGTGCTGGTTCAGCAACCTCTATGTTTTACATTTTGAATATTGAACAAGCATCCCTAATCGGATCTGAATTAGTTCTGGGCTTGCTGGGATGGAGAACAAAAAAGGGAGTTGCCAGCCATATCCCCCCCCCCCCCACATTATTATTATGAACTCCTGGTAACTCAACTGGATTTTCTCTGATCCACAGTGCATCTGCCCAGCCTCTTTTAGTCTCATGTGAGACAGCTAGGTTAATTCTCTGTTTATGACTAAAGGCAACAAAGACAATTTATTGTCTCAAATGTTTTTACCTGCCTCTAGTTTGGCTTAATCTTCCTCTGAGGGCTGAACATTCTTCACTCATATTGCTTCTAGTTTGAGCTAGTGTTCACAGGCAGCTTTATAGGCACCCTTGTGCCAAAACTATCTTTTAGTGATTAAAAATTGAAACTATTTTTGCTTTCAGTTCTATGTCAGGCTCAATGTGATTTTATTTACCGTATTTTTCCATGTATAAGACAATACTTCTGTCTAAAATCTGAGGAGAGAACAAAACGGCCCATACCTTGCCTCTGCAAACAGGCTTCCTTCAATCACGAGGCTTAGCTTCCTACAGTCAGGAGACTTCGCTTCCTCCAATCACGAGCCTTATGTAACTGATGTCAGCTGATGCTGAACAAACCAATTGGAAGACACCTTGTTGGAGTTGGAGCCTGTAGGCAGTGCTCAGATTCAACAGGGACTCATAATGTCTGAGCGCTCTGAGCCCAGAGGCTGAATACTCAAAGCTAAATTTTCTTAATTTTGGGTTAGAAAAGTGGGGGATGTCTTATACATGGGGGCGTCTTATACACAGAAAAATATGGTAATTCAGTTCTGGCCAGTAGGCCATCAGATGCTTGGTTAGATTTTGAAACCACGTGGAGTGCTCAAGGCAGGCAGTTATTTTAATATTTTTAAAAATATAAAAGCAGAGTACTTGAAGAATGTTCTGCTTGTTGACCACCACCAATTACATGTCCCTATATGAAAGGACTTGTATTGGTTGTGGAAGAGAATATCTACAACATCCACATGAGTAACTTGTATATCCTCTCCTTGTTCTTCCTCTGTAACATGCAGTACAAGAACTTCTGCATTTCTGTCATGTGTATGAATTCCAAATATGTGTGGAGCTCATGCATCTCACTGAAGGAAACAGGAAACATGTGCAGCATATTGCCGAGGAGGTGTGGAAAAATGTATAAGTCATCTTCATTTTTAAAAAAATTATCTGGACTGTCCCTCATCCAAGAACTGGATTCTATAGTAGTACACAAACACAAACATTCCACATTACTAATATATCATAAATAATAAAATACAGAGGCAATTTAAAAAGAACTAGTCCACCAGCTAAAAACAGTACAATCAGTCTAACATACTGGAGAAATTAAAATGCTTTGAGTGTCTTCTGTTGAAAAAGGTTAAATATTTGCTCAACATAAACATTTTCCTCAATTAATGTAGGAGAAAAAATCCTATTAAGTTGGAATTTTTCTCTTTAGTTTTTTTTAACCTCTGGAGAGAAGGGTGTTACACACACACACCCTTAGGTTTTTCAACTTACCACAGACTCCAAAGGAAGGTAGACCTTACTGTCACATACCTGCTATGCAGTTACGCAAATGGCATAACTTTTGGAAGCAAACAGCCATAAGTTAAGAAATCTTTGTAGACCTTATCTGTTGCGTGCCAAGTGGCGCTACTCAATATACAATAGGTAACATCTACGGCAATTTCTTAAGTTATGGCAGTTTGCTTCCAAAAGTTATGCCATTTGTGTAACTGCATAGCAGGATTTCAGCCAGTGAATATATCACCAGACCCTGTAAGATTCTGTAAGTTAAATTCACTACCTTGATGCCTTCATTGGTATAAGTATCTCACATTCTTTTAGGGGGAGGGATTGTACTAAAAGTACTTCTCCAGTGAGAGATGTTTTGGGAATTCTCTTTTCTCTAGATGGAATCCTGCCCTCCTTCCTTTTTTTCAGCCCCAGTTTTTCCTTGTCTTTCAGGTCAAAAAAGAAACCTGCTGAACAAGAAATTGAAGAGTAAGTTTCCTGCCTCTTCATCCACTACATTTCTGTATAATAGTCATCTGTTGAATGTAACACTTTATTCTTCTGACTTGTAGCAGCTGAATCAACACATGTTTTTGCTAGTGCACTGACAAAGCTTTGGTTGTATTCGGTGGAAAGATGTGCTCACAGAATAAGTTAGTCTGATTTCTAATGAGCCTCCAATCTTCAGAATCTAGATCAGAAAGCCATGATATGATAAAGTCACTTTCATTCCTAATATCCAGGGCCTGGGCTTCGCATTATCCCAACTAGGGTTTTTATTGTTATTGGAAAAGTCCAGCTGTAGCATGTTAGGGAAGCAATATAGAGAAGATGCATACTCTTCCTTACAGGATGTAAAGCTAGTGTAGAGATGGGGTTCTTGCTCTACTCTTCTTTTTCTTTGGGTGAAGACTACAAAAGATGCTATTTTATAGTTTTTACTGAAAGATTGTTTTCACTTTGTGGTTTCTTCTAGCCACCGTCTGAGGCAGCAGAGCTCAGAGGCAGCAGATGATGGAGGAGGTAAGACCCTCCTCTTTTAACTGAAATTAAAGTGCATACATTCCCACTTTGGAGAACATTCCAGTTAAGATGAATTGATATTTCCTCTGGGGATGGTGGCAAGTGAATTCAGGACATTTGTATGAAATGAAATATCCAAATATGGAAAGAGCAGTTTCAAAAAGTACCTCTGTTGCAGAATTAGAAGGAGATCTCAGGGTTGTAAGATGGAAACAGGAGATCATTTGTAAAATTTAGCCTTGGCAGTAAAGGAATTTAAAATGACCATACTATGTTGAAACTCCTATATTTTTAAATATCTGTACTACTAAATATTCTCTGTTGGTTAGTAGTAGAAATATTATTCATTTTCCTGCTCAGGGCAAGAACCTTTGATTTGTTTCTGAGTTTCCCATCCAATTCTACTGCCTTTTGGTTTGGGAAGTTTCTCATACTTTCCAAAAACTATGCCAAGAGGTCTTGCAGAGCTGCCTTTGATAAAATTGAGCCTACCTTGTTTGGCATCCTGCCTGTCTGCAGAGGATGGGCATAAGGAGCATTGCATTGTCCTCCTGAATTCTGTGTTCTGCTGGCAGCTATGTTTTTGTTTTTTTTTGTTTTTTGGGCTGGCCTTCTGCTGTGTCTGATTTCACAGTTGCTTTGGTCTTCTAGCATATAGGAACATCTCTATCAGCCAAGAGAAAGAAATAGAAAAATACCCAGGACACTTGCCTAGAGAAATATTAGCTAAGCCAGCAGGAAGCCTGGCAGGCAGGGACATGTCTTCTGCCAGGAGGTCCTACATTTAGTTTGAAATGGCTAGAAAGCTCTGTCCATGTTAAAAAATTGACATGTTGGGTTGATTACCACAAAAATATAACTATTGGAAATTAAAAAGACTAGTTAAAACTTGATAAGGGAGTAATATATTGTATATAACATGATGACTGGGCTGGGGCACCTCCCTTATGAGGAAAGGTTACAGCATTGGGGGCTCTTTAGTCTAGAGAAAAGGCGCCTGAGGGGGGACATGATTGAGACGTATAAAATTATGCAGGGGGTGGATAAAGTGGATAGAGGGAAGCTCTTTTTCCCTCTCACGCAATACCAGAACCAGGGGACATCCACTCCAATTGAGTGTTGGGAGAGTGAGAACAGACAAAAGAAAATATTCCTTTACCCAGCGTGTTGTTAGTCTGTGGAACTCCTTGCCACAGGATGTGGTGATGGATCTGGCCTAGATGCATTTAAAAGGGGATTAGACCGATTTCTGGAGGAAAAGTTCATTTCAGGTTACAAGCCATGATGGGGATGTATAAATCTCCAGGCTTAGAAGGAAGGTACCTCCAAAAAGCCAGATGCAGGGTAGGGGTATCAAGAGACAGGTATCTAGTTGTCTCATGTGCTCCCAGAGGCATCTGGTGGGGCCACTGTGAGATACAGGAAGCTGGACTAGATGGGCCCTTGGTCTGATCCAGCAGGGCTCTTCTTATATTCTTATATTCTTCTGAATAAGAAGCTGATTAAGATGACCTCAGGTACAGATACACACAGGGATTTTTAACACTTGAAACATGGTAGAAATGGGCAAAGTGAAAGCAGCATGCATGTAGTGGACAAAAAATCTGTGCATTCTCCACTGAGACTATTACAGTATAATGCTTCAGTCTGGCTTTGGATCGTCTCTGTGGTGAACAGCATGCTGGTAGTGCTACATAAGCTATGCAAAAATCACTAGGAATAAATATTTTGCGAATTTTGTTATTATTTTGAAATTCAAAAAGCATAAAACAAAATTATTCAAACCTAAATCATACAGCAGCATCAGCAACTATGCTACCCCCCACACTGGGGCCATTTGGAGATATAAGCAATTTTTCTTCCCTCTATGGAGCCCCATTCCCCTTTTAAAATTGCATTGCCTTTTGTGAAGATGTACATTTTCCCCCTTTATAAACACAAAGCCAATAAATTCTGTCCAAATATCTATTGATACATTCTTTCTAATCAAGCCCTTCTTAACTTTAATATCATATTAGCTTGTCATTAATAGCTATATCCCAAACTCTATAGCATTCATTTAATAGAAAATTATACCTTGTTTTTCAATTCCTAGCTACAGTTAATATTGCCACTGTTAATGAATTAGAAACAAGTTATTTGGTTGTCTAATTACATTGCTTCCTATCAAATATTGATAAAAGTACTATGTTAGGACATACCTCTAAAATTAACTTAGTTATTTTATTTATCTCCTTGAAAACCAATTGCTAAAGTTTCAATATATTCTCACATTTTCACCACATATGAAAACAAGTACCTATTTTCTGACATCCTCTCCAACACAACTTGGAGTGATTAGCATCTATTTACAGTACAGTATTTAATTTCACCGGAGTTAAAAATCATCTCCAAAGTAACTTATAGAATATTTCTTTTATCCTTACAGAAATAGATTTCAGTATTCTTTCACTTTCAAACAACAATATGAGTTCAGTGCCTTCTACCCAGCACAGCAGACCTTCTGGGTGTGGGCAGCATAGTAGGAAAAAAGGCAAGAAAGATGGCAGCCAGCCAGCCTAGTGCACAAAGACACCCACTCACTAAAGCAATGAATAGCAACACAAGAACAATGAGAGAAATGCCCTAAATTGTTCCCAATCAACAACCATCCACATAGCCCAGTGGCACACTGGCACAGGTACAAAATCTACCCCCTTGGACCACACAACCCACAACAAAACAAAACAAAACAAAAACCCAAACCAAACAAAACAAAACAATTCCTCCCCCCCAAAACACACACGCCAAAATATGCACCTTTAACATAATGAATAGTTTTTTGAAAATCAGACACACAATAGGGAATGCACACACACACACACAGACACACTCACACATACAGTTCCTTTTTAGAACCTGCAAAACAAGCAAGCAAGCAAATAAAACCAACAAAATATAATAAAAGCTCCCCCAAACCAAAACTACTGAAATAGGAGGAGGTTTCTCTCCCCTCCACCACCACTTGATGCCTTCTCTTTCCTCAAGTCCCATAGGCAGGCCAAACAACAGCAAAAATAATTCAAGAATAGAAAATACCAAAATCAATCAAGCAAGCAAAGAAATGAAAGCCAAAGAGGAGAATAATCCTGAAAGAAATAAGGAAGGGGGGGGGGGGGTAGTTTCCAAAAAACAATCTCAAGGAGGATGTTGGCACCGGTAGGCTGCCTGGCAGCAGCAAAAATAATCCAAAGAGATGAAGGGAAAATTTCCCCAACCCCCCAAAAAAGAGAAAGGATCCAAAATCTAGGCACAAGCAGGCAGCAATTAAAGATGCAGGACACCAGTAATTTATCACACAGTGCTCCCACAACAAGCAAAGAGCACTCCTCATTGGGTTCCCAGCCATTTTACAAATTCAAAATTGATGTTCCCTCTCCCCACCCCTGAATTTTCTGTTTGGCTGCTGACAGTAGGCCTCAGTGTTGGATGAAAAAATTATCAGGCCACTGGACATACCAAGGGCACAGAAGGGTTACATCGTAAAGAGAAGATGAAACTTTTGTATAAACTTATTTTGAAAACACAAATGGTTCACGTTTTAGAGACCCTCTTTCGGCAATCTCCAGAAGAACATGAACTGAAAGGGAGCCTCTGTTTCATGTTTTGGATCTTTGGCTTAAACACAAAAGTTCCATTCCTAGCCAGAATTGAACGCTTAAAAGATTCCAGTTGTGCAACACAGTGTTACGATGAAAGAGATTTTATACACACTAAATCAGACTTGGTTTTACATGCTGTACTGTGAACATGATGTTTCAGTTTCTATAGCAAAGATGATGATAGAAGGATAATTTTTTGTGAGGGATGGAAAAGAATGATGGATCGGGAAGATGACTACAAGCAAAGGAGAGAAATCTGGGAAGGCCACAGAGGTTACTTCCATTGAACATTGGAGCCCTTTCACTTGGGACATCTGAGAAACATGGGAGCATTTGTCATTTCACCCCATTTCTTCATTGCTTCTTGCATTGGTCACAGGAACAGCAGAAGGCAGTAGCAGCAGTCTACACAAGAAAGCTCTGTCCACTTAGGTACTGTTAAACTCCTGCTTATTTGATTCAAAAGTAATACTTTGTAGACACTGCTATTGCATTTTGTAAAGTAATGTATACATATGCACCTGAGTTACATCTGCTGAATCAAGAGACAGCAGACCTGAGCTACTTGTGTTTTGTCTTTGCCTTGCTCGAAGACTCAGACGCCTGTAGTATACTTCACCATGGGAAGCCTGATTTAATGGGATTTAATATAGTGACAACCTTAGGAATAATAAACTCTTGCAAGCAACAAAAATTGGTTATTCCTAAAGGACAGACCTAGTTGAGCCACTTTTGGCCAGGGGCAATTGAGGGCTTAATATTGTGTATGTAGCAATCTGGATGATCTGAGAGAGAGGCATTTAAGGGTAATTGCTCAATTTTCTATCCATGTCAACGGGGAAAATGGGCAGAAGTGGCTGAGCTCAGCACAGTAATTGAGCTGGATGAGATGGAAGATGCTGGCCTATCAGAGAAACTGGGAAGTGCTATCTGTTGAGAGTTTCCTTCACAGAGTGAAGTGCTTCTTTGAAGCTTAGTCTGCTTTGTCTGCCTTCACAGGGGGTTAAAACTATTTTAAAACAGGGGTTTGGAAAGGGGTGGCCCCTGGCCCCTTGTATCTCTAGAGGGATCACTGGTTACGTTTTTCTGTTTTGCTTCTATTTCTTTAGAATGCAGCAGTTCTAGATGGTGCAAGGCAAGGTTATCATTGGAAATTATTTTTTCTTCTTTCATGTTCTTCCCTCTGATTCCTAGTAACTTCCTGCTTTTCTTCTTTCTTGAGTGCTCTGCTCTGTTGAGTTCTTACAGAAGAAGAGTGAAGATTTGGGGTTTGTCTGACCCTGGCAGCATGAGGCTGTGAATGTGGTTTTAATCCCTCACCTGAATGGGAGCCACTTTTTAAAAAAAAAACTCATGGTGGGCGTTCACTTGTAGAAATCAGAAATAGAAGCACTGCTTGAGGACATGATTACGAGGAGAGAGCAAAAGGTGGGAAAGCAGGCAAAGATCATAATGAAAAAACAAGCTCAAACATAACCATATCAGATGTGCACAACCAAGGTTGTGTCCCTCTGCACCCTTTATTCATAACATTTATTTTTGTACAAGTGAGGTGTGAAATAAAGTATCTATGGAGTGGCCTGTTCATTGCTTCAGTCAGTGATACGTCATGCTGTCCTATAATACACTATTCCAGAAACAGACAACCTGCTGGAATGTTGTACTATGCTGACATACGAGATTCATCAGCCCCCGTTGGCATGGCTAGTGCTTGGGAAACATTGGATTTGTAGTATAAAACATTTGGAAGACACCAAGGTAT
Organism: Intellagama lesueurii; assembly: GCA_037013535.1. Classification (NCBI taxonomy): domain Eukaryota; kingdom Metazoa; phylum Chordata; class Lepidosauria; order Squamata; family Agamidae; genus Intellagama; species Intellagama lesueurii. The sequence goes on along the minus strand of JBAJHW010000001.1, from coordinate 37,074,641 downwards.
TTACTCTGCTCCTTTCTTATTCCACTAACATACTGGTTTCTGCCCCAAACCTAGAAAAGTCGGTCAGCATGGCCAGCCCATTCAGCTATTTTCAGACTTTTTTCCTGAAATACTTTTGCAGTTTTGCAAACCTTGGGGTTTCACCTAAGCCTGCTAATATGTTTCTCCTGTGCAAGGAGCTTTGTGTATGTATGCTTTCATAGGTGGCTTGTGACTGGATGGGATGTACCCCTTCAAATCTGGATTGATCCTTTCCCTCAATCCATAAGTTCACTTAAGGCTGCTTCTGCCTTCACACTCCTTCACTTCTTCAGAGGAGGTTGGGAGAACAGAATCTCAGAGGATGCAGAATGCCCTCTGCTATGGTCACCATTTTTCCTGTCAGAGGATGCATAGTAATGCAGTTCACCTAGGAGGAGGAGAACACAGGTGAGGCTGAGACCTCTCCAAGTACAATAAGGAGACAGACAAAAGTGGTTAAGCTGGGGTAGCCTGAGATGGGCAGTGCCCTCTTTTGCCCTAATCGACCAGCCACTACTGGCATTCCATTTGGTAAAGTTGGTGGGTATTGGTAAAAACACATGTTTGGGAATGGGCTTCATGCCTCTTGACGTGCTGCACTTTCCAGGCAGAATTCTGTGAAACGTTGCAATTACATTTATATTGCAGCTCTGATTGTTGAGTCCATAAGTGTAGTTGACGGACTAGGTTTACCTAAAAGACCCTTTAAGAAAAAGCTCTTGAAATATGATTACAGAATTGAGACACCATAATTTGAAAGTGCCTCAGGCAAGCTTCTTTGAAAATTGCAGCCGTAGAGGGACAGCAAGAGAACCACACAGCCCTTGATTGTAGTGTTTTTCCCTCAGGATCCGCTCTCCCCACATCAGTTTCTTATCTGAGAGGAGGGAGAAAGAAAGCAGCAGTTCGGCTCCTCATCCATCTTATGAAAATCGGATTCCAAGTGGCTGTGATCAAACCCAGTTGGCTGTCAGCTGGGGTGGCCTTGTGTGCAGGAAGGAAGCTTCTGAGGCGCTCCTGGATGTGGAAATGTCATGAATGCTATCGATCAAAGCTGCATTTTTAAAATAAATATATATGTGATTTAAAAAAAAAACCTAAGGAATTTAGCATAAAGGAAATGTAGCTTGTCTTGTTTTTGCACTGGAGCATGAAAAGGATGAAACAGAACTAGCCTTACCTGCTTTCTAACATAATTCATTTAGAGGTTTATGAGAAGCTTCTTTCTAGCCCCATAGTAAGGGGGGGGGGGAACTTAATCTGTAGCATGATTGGAGGTTTGATGTTTGCTTTTCCTTCCTATTCGATGTACTCTAGTCCATGTGCAAAAGATTATATGGTCTTAACCTAGCATTAAATAATGCATAATAGCTATCACCTCTTGATTTTGTGTTTTAAATATTTAATGCAGATAAAATTGCCAGTCCCACATATAAACTTGTTTTGAAAGATTCAAAAAAGCCAGCATGTATTTTCCCCTTATCTGCAATTTTGTGGACAAAAATGTTGTTAGATGGGGTTAAATAGCTATACTGAGCATGCACCTCTTACCTGGTGTGACTTATTACTCTTTGGTGTGAAATAATAGAAGATCAGATAAATGTTCAATCAAGCCAGATCTACAGAAGTGCCATGTTCTGCAGAGGAAGTGTGTCTGATGTAGCATGGGCATCATCTGTTACTGGGCAGTGGCATTTATCTGAATGGCCAGTGTTAATGAGAATACTATTGAGACCCATATGTAAATATACACAATTTCTGACTTACATGGCAGAGAGATTTTAATCTTGGTACTTACATGCTTTAGCAAAGTAACTCCCAAACTTATTTTGTTTCATTGAGATTTTGTATAACACTTAAAAATTAAAAATATATATGATTAACACTTTGTGGAGGATAACTTATTTGCAAGGTATCCAAGTGAAAAATTATATAAATTCTAAAATGGAATTAATTAAATTAAAGGCAACAGATAATCATGTGCATAGCACATGTATATAAAGCACAAAGTCAAATGAATGCAAAACAGATTCATATAACAGATACCATCATAAAGAACTGGACATCAGGGTGCACCTGCTATCAAAACAGGGCTATTAAGCCTGAAGCTGGCTGGATAACTCAGTGGTTTAGGTAGAGGCTGGGAGTTCAATTTCCCACTGTGCTTCTGGGGAAAGGAACCACCTTGTGTAGCCATGGGCAAGCTGCAGTTTTAGGGTGCCCTGAGAACCTTTGAGAATTGTCTACCTAGAAAACCCTGGAAGGGTTTACCATGTGTTGGAATCTACTCGACAGCATAAAATTATTATTATTATTAGGCCTTAGAAGCCATGTATAGTAGGTGTGCAACCAAAGGGGCTGCATTTTTTTTTTCTGGGGACTTGCAAAAAAGTCACACTAAGCAAATCAGAATTTTAAGCAGCTTCAACTGCTGATACATTTAATTGCGGGTTTTAGCCTACCTTTGCCATCGATTCACCAAGTTACAGATCACGAAGACAATACATTCATTTTTGTTTATTTCATAATGAATTTCTTGCACTGGAACACACAATCAAGCTTTTTATTTGCCTTGTCAAAGTATAGTATCATGATATATTTATTGCATGATGATATCTTTATTATCCCACCCAACTTTACTTCATTGTGCTTCTTCACTGAAGTCCTACCATATTCCTAGACAGCTGTAGCACTAGCAGCCTGGAGGTGTTTTGTAAAGTTTATTTAATAGTAGCTGATCATCAGTTTGTTTCATCAAGTGATGATTTGCTATGAAAAACTGTGTGCACCTCTGCAGCTGTCAGAATTTTAGCTTTGTTTGTTCTAGTCTCTCTTTGATCCAATTCACTGAACCATTTTCATTTTATTTTAATTGATCTATGTTATTTATATGCGACCTTTCTCCCCATAGGGCAGGGGCCGTCAACCTCTGGTCCGCGGCCCAGTGCTGGTCCGTGGGCTTGCCGGAACTGGGCCGCAGATACGGATATCTGCCCCCCCGCACGCTCACGTGGTGGGCTTGTCACGCTCGCGCGGGGGGCATGTTGTGCCCGCGGCAGGCGTGTCGCGCTCACGCGGGGGTGCCCCCGCCCCCCCGCACATGGAGCTCGCTCCCCCCAGCCGGTCTGCGGCCCCAAAAAGGTTGGGGACCGCTGCCATAGGGGACTCAAGGTGGTGCACAGTCAATTAAAACAACATAATTCACATAATTAAAACCAGATAAAATATAACATTAAAAACAATTAAGCAAGTAATTATATTAGAAACCAATACTAAAAAGTATTTAAATGCATACCCTTCTGAAATCAGTAAACACAGCATTCCATAATCCCCCTCTTGCCATAGTCAGTTAAAAGTCTGCCTGATGAAGTGGACTTGTCCACAAAAGCTCACATTAAAAATTATAAAAGTTAGTCTTCAAGGTTCCAGCACGTTTTTGTCTTTTTTAACTTTTTATTTCTATTTTGCTTTTATTTATAATGCTTGCACAGACTAACATGGCTATCCCTTCTACAACTACATGCCAGAATAAGGTTTTTCCTGCTAGTGAAAGGGCAAGGTGTTGGAGGCAGGCGGTGCAGCATGGCTTCTCCCAATTTGAAGAGACCCTTGTTCAGCAGGCTGAGGCAAAGAGGCAGTCCCGAAACCAGCAAAATCAGGGAGCTGGATAGGGGACAGATTGTATTTGTCTTCAGTGTGGAAGGGATTGTCACTCTCGAATTGACCTTCTCAGCCACACTAGATGTTGTTCCAAGACCTCTATTCAGAGCACATTACCATAGTCTCTCAAGTCTGAAGGATGCCTACACTGAAAGAGCAAGAGGAAGGGGCCAACCTGCCGTTCCAGTGAAATGCATTCTATAACCTTGGAACATCTGTTGAAAAGAAATCGTTAGAGCCATCCTTTGTGTAAATGCATGTTAAATTTGGCAAGTTATTTCATCGTTGCTTCACCTATCACTTCCCTGCAACTTAGTATGTACTGCACAATCACAAAGCTGCTCCATGTGAGCCAAAAGATAGATTGTTCTTATGTTCTTATGTATTACCAGCTCACTTCTGACAAAGCAGATTATTGATACCTAAGCGTCTCCTTATTTTGAAGAAGGATTATTATGCATGCAGAGTGTCTTGTGTGCTAAATATGATTTGAAATGACCTCTGGAAATCCTAAGAGATTTTGGAAGTATGTGAGATGTTGAAGGACTGGCTCACTATTGCCACTCCCCAGTATAATTTCATATTAGTTTTAAAACATTTGGTAAATTAGTACTTTTCTCCTATTTGATGAAAAATGTAGCTGTGACGGGAACCCTGACCAATCTGCTTGTTAATATGGAAGCAAGGCGATTGGCTGGGTTGGGTAGTGCATGTAGCCAGCCTATCCTGGAGCCTGAAGGAGGAAGGAGCTGGAGGGCTGGAATGTGAAGAGAAAGAGAGTTTAACTGAAGAAAAAGGGTTGTTGTTGAGTGGTGGTAACCAAAGAACTGAAGCTTAGATCTTTTTCTGAGTTGATATTACTATATAATAAAAGTATATCATTTTCATTCTTTAGCCACTGGTTCTGGTGTGGTTAATGACTGGTGTCAAATACATTACTGGAAAGTTATCTTAAGTGACAAGCTTGGGTTGGACCTGGTCACAGTAGCAAATTTAATGTTAATACACAAATATCAACATGGTACTCCCAAGCTCTACTGATGACCCCAGGGCTTGTTTTTCTAATGCATATTTTGAATCCCAGTACCTTATAAATGTATGTACTTTGGGATTATAACACACATGCTTCCCTCATAATTAAGAATAAATTATATTTTTTTCTTTTTCTCCCTTCCAGTTCTATGTATTTTTTGCCATCAGTTTCAACATTTTGCTGAATTTGCATCCCCTATAAAATTGGAACGGTGTCTCTCATACCCACCTACCTGCTTGCCTCTCCCCACTGGGGCAATCAGCAGCTTGCTATCTCCTAAGCAATTGCCAGTACAAGCAAGGGAATTCCTTTGTATGCAAAGGGTAATTAATTTTGCTCTTTTTGCTGTCATTCTAAGAAAACTTTGATACTCTTACTCGTTTTATATTAATTTATATATATATATATATATATATTCGGGTTTAACAAAATAAAAGATTGGAACCTTTCAGAACTTGTTCCATGGCAATGAGATATAATTCTACTTGTGGTTTGTATGGCAGAAGACTAAAGTCCAGGTTTGTGTGGATGTAGTGTCTGCTGTGATGTGTCTTAAGTCACTTATGAAAAAGCATTGTGTATAAAGTGCTCTTTAGTTTAATAAAAAATATGAATAAGGAATGCATTTATTTTTAATGAATGCCTTTTAGTCTTCAACAATGTTTTATAGTACCTCAGACAATACTGGCATCTTTGACACATTTTCTGTTTTCTAAAAAAATAAAGATATACCTTTATTTTAAATCTCTGTGGTATACTAAAGTAAGACCATAACACTTTGTAGGCATTTGACTAGCAGCTTCCTGTGTTTTTAATCTGAAACAACTGTCTTCCATTTTGTCATTTAAATGATTATTTATTGGAGAGTTCTGGCATCTTTCTGCCTGCAAAATATTTCATTTTATTATCTTAATAAGAAATGCTGCTATGTGATATTACCTCTGTAGTTACTGTTTGGATCATTTTGTGTATGTTACATGGTCCTAAATAAGTTACATGGAGCCTAAAATTGTCTGCTCTTGGAAGTAATAATTAATGGCATTTACAGATGTAATCTTTGCATTATGCCTTGAGGCACCATTTAGACAATTAAAATGAAGACAGCTGAAATCTCATCCTTGCTGTTTAATTTTTAACATCTTTAGTCAGTAGCACTTCACAGTTGATATAGCTAAGATTAGCCAATGACCAGTCATAAATTCTTATACATTTGTTAAAGTGCGGCATGGAATAGTGTTTTGCTAACATTATGTTTTCGGAATCAGAGCTTTTAACATAAGCTACTATTTCCTACAGCACTGTAAAAGTATCTCCTTGACTTTGGTTTCCATCATTTTCAGTGCCTATGATACAAGTAACCTCACTTAACATTGGATACTCAACTTCACATTTCAGAATTTAATTCACACATTTTCTTCTGCAAGTATTAGCAGGCACAAGAATCATCCCTAAAAAAGTATTAAATAGATCTTGCATATTAACAAATGTGGTACATGTCTGCATGCTTGATCTCAATGTTTTTCCTTTGCTTGATACCTTTTTTCCCTTGACATACATGGCACCTGTCAATGCAAAAGAGAGAGATAGAGAGAGAGAAGATATTTTGGCCCTTGTTTTGCTGGGTTCAGAAATGGAAAATGTTGGGGGAGGGGTTTGGACAACTCTCAGAATATTATAACAAACAGCATTTTCCCTCTTTGGATTTGCTCACTGTCCACTCACACTCTATCTAGTTACCTATTATTTGTTAGGCAGAAAAATCTAAATTTCTGCTGTTTCTGTTTGACTATAGAAGTCAGTCCTGTTGTATCTAGTCTGTTCTTTAATGGCTGGAAGCCTATTGGTGTTTACATAAGGTTTGCGCAAGTACCAATAGGATTCTGGCCAAAGCTTGTCTAGGTTAAAACCACTATTTTTAAGAGATGTTTTAAAATCCTTTTCTGAGATTGTTTTTGGGCACAACTGATCTGAGCAGAAAAGGTGCACACATTTTATTTTCCTATTTTCAAAGAGTCAATTTTCATTTCAGATGCATGATCCAAGGAGCTAAGCTCCTCCTCAGCTTCCATTGTTCTAAATCACATTTCTCTCAAATGCAAGAAGAATCGCTGGCAATACCACCGTCTGCCCCTTAGTGCACAGCCTTCTGCCGTAGCCAAAAATAAATAAATAAATAAATAAATAAAAATAAACATCTCAGGTAACAAAAGTCCCTTTGTAAAAGGGAGAGGGGAACCATTAGGACTGGAAAAAGGGGGCCTGCTCATGTACCAAACAATGTCTTCCAGCTCATGAACTACATACCTTCAATTCTGATGTAGGAGGACCCTTCTCAGAACCTTCTATTTAGAGTATTCACAAATGGTCTACCTTGTTCTGGGGTTGCTCTGGGACTATGTGGCTTGCCCGAGGCTACAAAGCCTGTCTCTTCTCCTGGGAAGCACAGTGGGGAATTGAACTCCCAACCTCTGGCTTTTTAGCCAAGTACCCAACTCACTGAACTATATAGCTCACAGAAAATACAAAAATGTAGACTTATGAAAAGCTAATTAGGAAAGACTATTCTAACAGGATTTTTCTGTTCTCCTTTCATATGAAGTTGAATTAGTTCATGTTGGCTGGGGAGGATAGATATTGGAGAGGACATCAGGTTGGAAATGGATATTCTAGAGCTTCCAGGATAAACTTTGTTTTTGTTCGCCAGTATATTGACATTGTGGCAGCTTTCTGTAGGAACTCTTCTTTGTTCTTTCTTGATTCTTTCCTTTTTTTTTTTTACCTATAAGGCTGCAGCTTTGTTGTCACTGGAAGTATTTAAACCACTTTCCTCCAAATGTCATCATAATTGGATAACAATTACCTGGTTCTGGAAGAATAAATCATGGCCTTCAGCTATGTGTCCTAGTAGTATGGGCCAGACAGTCATGGGTATGTATGCCTCATGGTCTGCTTATTGCCCTTACAGGAGAGAACATTCAGTCTTGTTTGCGTGTTCAATAGAAGCTGCCTCCAACTTTTGCTCTATGTGTTTTTTGAAGATTGCAGCCTGTTGCTTTCCATTTCTCTATTTTTATTCTTCCTTTTTCTATTTAGAGGGAAAAATTATCAGATTGAGATGCACTAATTAAAGCCATTTTCTGGTATTTGGTTACTAGAGTGTTTGATGTCTCTCTGACAAGACCATGAAATGCATGGGGTGTCCACAGGGACAGAATTTGCTGAACACGGTGCTTTGTAAATGCAGGGACACAGTGTCGCAGCAGCTCATGAATATGAAACGCCCATGATGCTACCTCAGTGGACTCGAGAACACAGATGAATCCTGTCATGTGCTAAATGAGACCAATTTCTTTCACTTAACTTCATCTTCAATCAGACCTTCTTCCATTTGCCTGTTTAAAATTCCCTAAACGTGGTGCAGAAGGTAACAGCATTCAGTAAAACAAAGTTTTGCAGCAGTAGAGAAATTAGAATTATATCTGGTTGAAGTTCTGTGCTTTTAAAATATAAAACTTCGCTTCTGTTCGCTTAGTTGGCTGGGCACAAAACAGGGAAAACCAAGTCTTTTAGCCTCCAAAATCTTGTTTTACATGTGCTTTACTGTCTTCATAGTTTTGTATACACGCAGCATTAGAGCTCTGTATTCTAGCACTATGGATATAGTAGAGAACTGGGATTATACTTAAAGATCTCAATTTGGAACTGGTTATTTGGAATGGCAGGTCAATGAAAGGGAACAGAGCCTGACACAGAGGTACCGAGAGAAGTATTTCAGAGCTTTTGAGAATTTGTGGAGGCTCTAAAGGGGACTCAGTAGCTTGATATTTTTCAGTTTCATTGGTCTGTGTTACACAAAACCTTGTAAGTTTGGAGGCCCCAGTAACTTAAAGGATTCTCTGGATTTAAGCAGAAGAAAGGAGGGCTATAGATTTGAATATAAATATAAACTCAGTTTTTATCTTGCCCTTTCCTTCCCACCACTATATTTTCTACATGACATAAAAGCAGCTTGTGGTCAACCCACTGCTGTAGGTGTGGATATGAAGATTGGGACATTCATCCAACAATGGCATTAAGAAAGGATCTTCCTGGATATTCTCTTTATAAGATCATGTGCTGAGATATTAAAACATGGCAACAGTTCTTCTCATTGTAAATCAATAAACAAACACGGCAGGAACTGAATCCATCCTGTTCTCTTCCCCAGTATTATTCCCTTGTCTTTGTGTGTTCCCCTTTCTTTCTTGGAACTTTACATTCCACTCCCAGGTATTTTGTCCCTCAGTTTTGAGAACCTATGGCTGAGGATATGGAGGACTAAGCTTCTGAGAATCTCAACTAATGTTGTAATGTTGCATCTGAGATAAAGCAAAGTGTGCTACTTATACACCACCCTATAGCACTTAAAACACTCTCTATGTGGTTTACAATTTTTATTATGCAGGCTACATATTGCTACCCAGTGAGCTGGGTACCCAATTTTCCAACTTTGGAAGGATGAAGGGTGAATCAACATCAAGCTGGCTATCTGAACCCATTGGGATTGGACCCAGATTGTTAGCAGAGTCTTGACTGCAGTAGTGCAGTTTAACCATTGAATCATGAGGCTCCTTCATACCAATTCCTATGGCATCTCTTCCTGTCTTTTTAGTAATGTGTGCATTTTCATTTGAAAAAACTCAGCTTTGTAAAGCAAGGATATAGTAAGGGTACTATATTTCTTAACAAACCAAGAAATAGCATAGATACATGTTTGGAAACATATAACTCAGCAAGCTGTGTGAGTTGCTAAAAAGATCTCAGAAGCAAATGTTTATGACATAAAGATTTGAGGGGGGTTACATTTGAGTAATGTGTTACATTGGATAATATCTGCAGTTCCATGACTCTCGACTGAACTCTGCAATATATGAATTAATCCAAAGGGAATTGATATGTGATAGGTTTTTCTTCTTCACACACATGAAGAGTGGTCACAATTGACCAGATAGGCGGGGTATAAATGAAATAAATAAATAAATAAAATTTATTAGAATTAACATTTTAGTTTACTAGAAATGGGCTCTGTATATTGACAGTATGATTTCTAACAAAAAAAGATGGGTTGAAATAGTTGTGAAAGGTTACTAATATAAATTGTAAGCTGCTAAACAGCATTCCTTTGGTAAATAGGTATTCAAACACCTAAATATTTTTCTGTAGCGTTACCCTCCAACATCTGATTGCTTTCATGTTCTTTTTTTGAATATCTGAAACTAGGTAATTTCATTGCTCGTATTATGGGTTGGGCTGGTGCATTATTCTTTGACCAGCCTAAAGAATCCCTCATCACTCTTGATATTTTCTAGTTTCATGATTCTGATCCTCTGGCCTTCTGGTAAGGGTTTATTTCACTAACCATTTTAGCGAGACAAAATGCATGTTAACTTGGAACAGTGTGAAATAATCCCAGCTACACTAAATGGGTTCTGCGAATTGATCCAAATGCATAGTTTACATCAGAGATTAGCCTGTAATCTGTGTGTTTTCTGAGAGTTTGTTGTGCCTATTACTTTTAATTTCCTGGTTTTCTATGCATTGTGGCCTTGATCCAGCATCCTTCGACTCACCTTCAGAGTCTCTCAGGCACTCAAAAGACCCCTAGTTTCTCTGTTCTAGGACTGGGCCTAAATAGAAGACCATGCGATTATTCAACAGCTCTATTATTAGGATCATTGAGCCCTACAGATTCTTCCCCAAATGATATTGCATCACTCCTTAGTTCACTCCTGTTCTTTTGTGGGGATGCTTGGCTATAGACTGGAAACCCCTGATGGGAGATACATTCACACAAATATTCCATGAAGTGTAGCATTTCTTCAACAGGGTGCTGATGATGCTACTGCACAATGTCACTATATTATATTTGTATCCAAACATAGAGCCTCAAATGCTTCTGTTTCTCTTTTATCCACTTTGCTGTGATCTAAAAGCTGTTCCATTGTATGCAGCAGGTCCTTGGGTGGCTGGGTTGCTGGAACGCACAACTCTGCTGAGATTGCCCAAGCTGTCATCAGCTCTTGCTTTGGCTTGGATCTGGCTTCATTCTCAGTTTCCTACAGCTCCTTCACCAGGCAGCCAATTAAGAAAGAAATCCCACTGTGTGGGTAGCTCCAAACAGTCCCCTTGTCAAAGTCCGGGTTAATCTTTGCCCTGTTGCAGATGGACCAGCACTGCCTCTGCCAGGGTTGGAGGGAGCAGGGCGGAGAGGCTGCTGGGAAGTGGGGTGGAAGTTAAGATGGAACCGGTGCTCTTTGAAACGGTAAGAGGGACTGTAAAGGGAAATGGATTTTTTTTAAAAAAAGACACTGTCCCAGACACCAGACTCTACAGGCAAGGCACCTTTCCAGCCCTTGAATATTCATTTCAGCCTGGGCAGAACTGCGGAGACAGGGTAGAGCTAAAAATCACCAAGCATTTTGTTACAAAAGCGTAGCAGTGGATTAAATTGGAAGCGGCCTTTTTGTTACTCTTGTTTTTAGTTTCGGGAATGTGGTCAGAAAATTCTGTCGAACAGAGCCAGCTGGTATTTTAGCACTCAGTTCCTCAAAATCCTCTTCACAAAAAATGATAAGGTGAAGCTTCTTTATTTCATTAGCTACATAAATATCCCACCTTTCTTCCTATAATCAAGGCAGCATGCATAGCTCTCCCCCGCCCAGGTACTATCCTCATGACAACCCTGTGAGGTAGATCTGTCTAAGACAGAACAACTAGCTCATGGTCACCCCATGCTCAGTGAGGACTAGAACCAGAATCTCCCGGGTCCCAGTCACTAATTTAACTACTGTACTGCCATTAACTTTATGGACTGTGGATTATTTTATCAGATTAGTACAGTAAAAAAGGGGAAAGTCTATAGAGATTTTCTTCAGTAATCATGATGAATTATCAATATGCAATCAATAGAAATTTCAGAACTGAAATTAAAATTTTTGAGATGAAATGGTTTAGTGTGAATTTGCCAGAACTGTAAATAGGCTGTATTCCATTCTTGTAGGCTGGATGCCACTTGCAGACTGCTAATTAGTTAGTCCTGAGGTATTTGCAAAAACACTACATTTATCTAGTGTTAATTACATGTTTATTCTGACAGAAGGAAAAAAATAGATGGAAAAAAGCAGGTATTTGTACAGAATCATACAGATTTACTGAGAGAACACATTTATGTAGTGTTTCACTGTTCTGAAATTCAGGTGTATACACCGCCACACTCACTCACTTTCTCTCACACAGATTTTTCTGCTTCTTCCCTCTTCGTTGCCATTTAAGGACAAAATATGGCATTATAGATAAACTATCATTAGAGGACGGGTTCCCTAAGTACTGATTACATGAGTTTCACAGCACAATCTGCAGCATATTTCCGCACTTCCCAAAACTTGCAAATTAGCTTGCTTTGTTTCATGAGGAATCTTCAGGGTGTAAGCACATTTTTCCTTTGCAAGTTTTTTCCTTTAAGCCATTAAAGTCTACTTGACCCATGTTTCTTGAACAAATATATAGTTGAGTACTGACTCTGTTCATTTCCTGAATCTTAGCCCATTACGTCAGTTTCTTAAGGAACCTGACTTACAAGATGCCGTTGTGGTCAGTGTTTTGCTCAAAAAAAGCTGTAATTATTTCTAATTCTAGAGCACAGACATCTCCATTCCAGTTTGTGATTCTGTTTCCAGCAATCTCTGTTCTCTCTAGCATGCAACCGGAGTTATTTTGTCATGGGGGACTCTTGATTCCATTTCTACTGCAGAACACAGGTTCAAAGTTCTACTGTTTGTATGGAATATGGCTTTGTAGTAGTAATCATTTTAGAACTGCAGAGCTGGAAGAGACTCTATGGATCATCAAGTCCAGCCCCTGTCAAGGAGGCACAGTGGGGAACTGAACTTCCAGCTTCTGGCTCCGCAGCCAGATACCCTAAACCATTGAGGTATCCAGAAGTTCAGTGTTATAATTCTCATTACTGGTGTGAGCAGTGACAATTATGACACAGTTTTCATCTCCTGTGCCAACACTACCTTCAAGTTTTTTGCGTTATATATATATTATATATATGTTTGTGTGTACAGTGCATTCTTGTTCTGTGCACAAACTAGAGATTAGACAAATTAATGTAACATAAGACTGTGGTTACTACTCATGATGGTGTATAGGTATTGCCTCCAGAATCAGGAGCAGTGTATTTTTGAATACCACTTCCTGAAGAACAGCAGGAGTGAATTATTGCTTTCACACCCTCATCCCAAAAGGAGACAAAGCTATTAAAACAAATAAGCAGTATTAAAACAACTTATCATGTTCTGTTCTTTATTACTGAGGTCCATTTACTGCCCGCCCCCCGCCCCCGAAGCATTTCCTCCTCAATTTTTTTCTAAAAGGATGATACTGGCAGCCACATAGGTATTTATCCTACAGCAGGCTGTGTAGGGTTTTAAAGGAACATAAACCTTTGCTTTAGTCAGATGACCAGCATCCATTCAGTAGTCTAGTATTGTCTACTCTGGCTGGCAGTCCTTTTCCAAGGATTCAAGAAGAGATCCTTCCCATCAATTCCCGACCTCTCCAACTGGAAAACAGATTGGCATCTTCTTCATGTATAGCATGAGCTTTACATGAAGCCCAGCTACTGCTGAGCTCTGTAGCCCCCACCTGAAGTTTTACTGCCCCAAAAAGGAAATAGGAAGCTTTCTAGTAGTTCTTCTTTTTTATGACTCTTCCATCTCTTGCAGATATTCCAGTGATCCCCGACTTGGAGGAGGTTCAAGAAGAAGACTTTGCTATGCAAGTGGCAGCCCCACCCAGGTAACAAGATCACCATTGTCGCAAAAATGCTTTTGCTAAAATAGTGAATACAAGTGGATACATTTTCCCCTCCCTAGCAATTTCCTAAATTTAGTTGTCCATCATGTGGCATGGTTAGTTGGTGCAGTTTGATAAATAATATATGGCAATGGTAAAACGTTTTATCATCTGAACGGAGAGAACAGCTGCTGTAGATTCTGTGTAAATAAAATAAAACAGATGTTTTGTACTAACACCCGGTTCATATTGAAAGGATGACAATACTGGATTCTGGAAAGGCATGTGAAGCCCTCACTTCCCCCACCAGGTTGATCATTCTCTCTTTCCCCAATTTCAGTGTTCAGGTGAACAGAGTGCTGACCTATCGTGATCTGGACAATGACCTCATGAAATATGCTGCTTTCCAAACCTTGGTGAGTACAGTTCAGTAGAGAACTGTCTTTCTACTTGGTCCTCAAAGAAAACAGCGGCTGCCCTTTTCTGTTGCTGCCAAAGGTCAGTGTGTCACCCCAGGATGTCTCTTTTCAATCCCATTGCAGGCTCACGTTGCCCATTCTTTTGAAGGGGCCCTTAGTATCCTCCTGGAATGTTAAATATAGCTAATTTGTGGCATATCTGCTGGACATTCTTTCTGTAGTAATTTCTGAGGAATCTCTGGGTGTTTTTCCTCTTAGCTATATTTCATTTGGCAGAGCTCCTTTCTCTCCAGGGCAGAAAACCAGTTCTATATTTTAGAGCCAAGGGTGGATATAGGAACCTTGGAGAATTAGAAGGCTATTATGCAGTTCTTTCCTGAGACGAGGAAACTTCCAAAAAAAGAGCAAAACGTAAAGTATGCTGTTTATATATCACCCCATAGTGCTAAAAGCACTCTGTGGGTGGTTTACAATTTTAATTATGCAGGCTACACATTGCCCAGCAATTTACCAACCTTAGGAAAATGGAAAGCTGATTCAACCCTGAGCCGGCTACCTGAGCCCATTGGGACTGAACTCAAGTTATGAGCATAATCTTGACTGCATTACTGCAGTTTAACCACTGCTCCACGGGGCCTAACATGACATGTTTTTATAGCGTGGATTACTGAAATTTCTGTTTTATCCAGAATGATTAAGATTCTGGAGATCTGGGTTCAAATGCTCACTTTGCCCTGAAAACTCACTAGGGAGTGGCATTGGTATAGCCACTACTTAAATATCTTAAATCCCTCCTAGGGTCGCCATAGGTCAGATGAAACTTGATGGTAGAGAACATATTGTGCATTTGAACAGTTTGCTCTGTCACTGGTTGTATCTATATTTTCCACTGGAAGAACAGAAATGGCTTACTTTTACTTGGAGAAATGTATGCATTCCTTCTTGTTCTTGGACAGGATTATATTTTTTAATGTGCTCTCATAGGATGGAGAGATTGACCTGAAGCTTCTCAGTAAGGTTCTAGCTCCAGAACAGGAAGTACGAGAGGTGAGTACATTCTGGACCCGGAAAAGGGAAATTAGGTTATTTATCAAGTTCTGTCCATACCACTGCCATTCTTTCAGTTCTTCACAACTTCATTTTGGCTCTTGTACTTTGAATCAGACCCTTGGTCCAGCTACCCCAGTGTCAGTATCCAGTACCCCAGTATGTTATAGTAGCTACTATACGTGTAGTATAGTAGCTTCCTAGGGCTTCAGGGAGGATGCCTTCCTAGTCTGGCCTGGAGATGCTGGGGATTGACCCTGAGACCTTCTGCATGCGAGGCCCATTCCCTACTTTCACAGGATCCCTTCCTGTTGCTGGTATCAGCGTCTTCCTGCTCTGGGCTTGCGTCCTGCCTATACACGTTTCCTGTTCTTGAACAGGGGAATTTATTCTTTCAGGCAAGTATATTTTTTAAAAAGGTAATGATGAATACCTGCAAGTGAGGTACAAAAATGTAAATGAGACAAATGTGACACATGTCTCCCTGTGTATGAGAGGTTCAGGGTCTCTTTGGGGGCCCATGAAAGATCCTCCTGAAACAAAGTAATAGAAAATATCTCAATACATGTAATTCATTTTATTATATACTCTTCTGAACTAGTTTACTCACTAGAGGCTTTCCAGGGCTCTAAATAAAGCCAGCCTTTTTTAAAAAATAAATTCAATAAAAAAAATTTTTATTTGCCTCATATCAAAGTCTGAAATGAAACATACATGAACTGAAGGATTTTCAAAAAGTGTCAGTGATTGCAGCCCACATTATAAAATGGTGAGCCCTGTTAACAGAGTCGGGTCCCTGTGGCAGCCCATCTCTTGGAGAAGATGTAGCCTTCTCTCTTCCATCTGGACTATGTAACCGTGTTTAGAGCCTTTTCTCCACTTACCCTTTCTTTTCTTTTTGGCCAGGATGATGTCAGTTGGGATTGGAACCATCTCTACACAGAGGTTGCCTCAGAGCTTTTAAGTGAGTGGGATTCAGGGCATCTGGAAAAAGAAGACGGCCTCAGCCTGAGCAAGAACACATGAGCTTTTGCTAGCTGATTTTGCAGCTGTTAGGCAGGCAGGCACACCTCTAAATTATATACATTATTGTTTTGATACATGGCTTATATCTGAGAGTTGTTTTTTTAATTCCATGTAATAAAGTGAAACTGGCTTCCTAAGAAGTTTAGTTGAATAGAACTTGACGGATTTGGTGGTAACTGATATTTGCTAGGTTGCAACCATTTGTCTAATAACAAGTTGGATTAATGTATGTGAAGTCTTTTGATTATTTTTAATATAAATGGATGTAAGAATAGTAGAATGACTCAAAGATCTGCAGTTCTTACAAGTACCTACAAGCATAGTTTGACCCTAAGGGGATGCCTCTAGAGACACACACACACATGCTTTTTTACCTTCCAGATTATTGTACATTGTTCACAGAAAAGCCTGTCCCAATTAAAAGTATTTAATTAACTAAGGTTTCTTTATTTGGATGACAACCATAGTATTTACTTTAACATAGTTTTAAAATGCACACAGTAAATTTCATAGGAGAAAAGACGTTATACAGACCTTACTGAAAAGGAAACAACAGTGTTGCTTTATGCATACAGTATTTTTAAAAACGCTGCAGCATACATCAGTCTTTCCTCAGCCTTTTTGGTACACCAACAGGGAGCAGCAATTTCTGCAAGTGTAGTGCTGGGCTGATCCTGCTACCTGCCTGTTCTCCCAAGATGAAAATTTGCTTTTCCTTTCCCCCACCTTTTTCTAGCAAACATACTGAGACTGTGCCAGTGAGTAGAAGAGTAAAACTGGGGACCGGGAGAATCAGCAGACAAGGAGCATGCTCCGCAGGCTTGAAGGAAAGCAGCGCTTTGTGCAAAGAAAGAAATCAAAAGCCCTTCTCAATGTGGCCTACATAAGTGCAAACCCCTCCCCAACCCCATAGGGAACAGAACATTAGAAACAGTTCAAAGCCACAACAATGAGTGTAAAGCAGGGCTACTGAAGGACCATTTGTTTTCCCTGTGGGAAAGGGAGAGAAAACAGAGCAATGGATGGGCAGAAGCTACTCTACCATTCAAATCCCTGCTTGTAGTTCTGGCTGGGAAATGCCCTCCCCAGAGCTGCCACTGTTGGGTTACTTAAGAATCGCCCTATACTTCGAGGTTGAGAGAGATGACAGAATGGTCTGTCAGGTAGCCCATTGGAAGAACATAACACAAAGAAGAGACCAGAGCATATATGGAAGCCTTTCAGTTGGTCTGTGCCAAGCATTGAAAACACCTACTGAACAGAAAAGCCAATGCAAATCCGCCCAGCCCTTTTGTTTCCAAAGTGGAGTGGTTTTTTCTCTTTTGGTGCAGGCTTCTACTTTTTCCAAGCCAGGGTGATTTGAACGGTGGTTTCTCTCTGTGATCAGTTGTTTTGGTCTCTGAAAGGACAGGGAGCATGACTGTGGGTGGTATTATGGTGATATATGGAGCTGGGAATGATGCCTTTCATGCTTATCACTGCACTGATATATTAGTTTTGCACTATATCACCTTTGCATAGATAAAAAAAAGGAAAGATAAAAAACAATATGAAATGGAAACAGCTCCACCAAATATAGCAGACTACTGTGTTTCCACAGTGTGTGTGTTTGTGTTTAGATGTTATAGAGAACTTTAGAAAACTGTCAATTTTCCCTAATGCTTTAAACAGCCCACTGGCTTTACAATGAACCATAAAAGGAGAGCTGTGGATTGGTAGTGTGTGGGATCAAAGGAAGAAGGGCTGTGGGCTGTGGAGTGGATCAAACCATATCAGATGAATGGTCCAGTGTGGTCACTGGCACCAAAACAATCCACTCTCTTCATGTGATCATCTAATCCAAATAGAAAGGTCTAATAGGCTGTGAATCAAGCTCCAGCAAATCCAGATCATTCCAATTCAGCTTGCCGGTGTAGTTGCAACCTTAGTATCATCCTTTAATGAATTAAAATGAGAACTTTTCCCTCACATTAAGATAAGGGTACTCCTCTGACACTGTTGAGTTTGGGAGCTGGATGAGAAACTTGCTGTGCAGCCAGACTCTGCCCCACTTCACAGTGCTAAAGGCCTTAGATGCAAATAAGAAGGGAAAACAGACACTGGTCATTATCATGCTGCTCACCAGCATATAAGAATTTCTTTTCTTACTGAGACAGAGTATGACAGCATCCACAACAAAGCAGCGCATCGTGTCACTTCTTGCTGGTTAAAAAGCAGCAGCATAGTGGTTTGTTGCAAAACGGATGCATGTTATGTGTTTACAAAAAAATCCCCCAAACCCTTCACAAGGTTTTTTAGACTGTATCTCCAAGAATCTCCCAGCCAGGCATGGCCAGTGGAATTTCTAGTAGTCCAAAACAAGGGAAGCTTTTCCAAGTTCTGGCAGTGAGGAATAACTGCTACATATTCCTTGTGTGTGAAAGAGTCAGGGCAGCCCTGTTTCTTCCACCAAGACCTGCACAAGCTCACACATCCACTCCACGCCCCGCTTGAAAAGCCTTTCATTAAAATTCAGAAAAACAAAGTGGCTCAGTCCCTCAGATGCACACCTGGAAACACAGTGAAATTGTGTGCCACCGCTCTTAATTATAAGCTGTGGGACTTACTGGGGTAGGAGCGCTTTCTTCCTCACATTCTCAGGTCAAACTCAGGCACGCTCTGCTCTCCTGTTTCACTGGCATCCTGCTGTGGCAGTGTTTGCTGTTGTTTGTCACTCCCAACACACTTAGCGTGCAGTAACCTGAAGGGGATTTCTTCCTTGAGAATAATGGCAGAAGGCTGCTGTAGCCTCAGGAGCGGGCCAACGCGATGGACGCCGCAGCTCCCAAGACAGCAGGTTCTATATATTCTGGCTGTACTGCGTCTCCCCTCTAGTGCACACAAGATATTTCATCTCTGCATGGAAACAAAAGCACCAAGATGCTGGGCAATTTTGAAAAGGAAAAGGAGTGGTGAACCCCAAGGACTGTTGTGTTACTGTTGTATAAAAAAGTGCTCACCTGGTATTTCAAGGTGACAAACCTAGAGCAAAACAGCAAAGGGCCAGTGCATGGATATGCAAACCAGAAACCCTGAGTCTCATTGCTAGAGTGATATTTGCAAAATATGTTTTACCTTTACATCCAGTTATTGCAGTGGTTCCCAAGCTTGGGGTGTTCTTGGACTGCAGCTCCCAGAAACGCTGCTCAGCACAGCTAGTGGTGAAGGCTTCTGGGAGTTGAAGCCTAAGAACACCTGGGTTACCTAAGGATGTGAACCACTGAGTTACTCTCTCTCCTTTTGACTTGATTCTGTTCCTCTGCACATCTCATTCAAGATATTTCAATCAACTGCCCCAGAGACAGGAAGCAGCTGTGCAGTTCTTCATTTGACATGGACGAGGAAGTCAACCTACCACCCCAGTTCTTGCAACAGTATACAAGTCATGACATGGTTGGGTTGAGGAAAGTGTCTGTCTGGGTGGGACACTTGCAGTGCCCCCCAGCTTGCAGACATTTTAGCTGTTATCACCAATTGGTGACCAAATAGAAGTGGCTATTTGAAGCCTGGTAATTGAGGTCTCGTTTATAGTCCAGGAAGGTACGTATTGCATTTAGCTGCCAGGTAAACCATTGGCCTAACATGGTATTGTTGAAAAGAGCAGTAACATATTTAACAAGTGATCTGAGGGGAGATGGAGGACAGGCAGATAGATACGTAGACAATACATGTTTCTTCCTTCTAGATCCACATTTAGATTGCTACTTTTAGACCTCCTTCCTCAACTGAGAATATTTTTTTGCTACTTTGTCCTAGCTAGGTGAGAGACAATGAAACTAATAGCTGAACAGACTCACACAGAAACAGCTTTAGGGCTTCTGCAACCAAGTTTAGGGTTCCTTCCTGAATAGATTTTCTGATGCAAAAACCTGTTTTCTTTTTAAAAACAGAGATTCTCAAAGTAGCTCCTCCTGTTCACTAGCCATATATTCAGCATTAATTCCCCACAGCATAAATATCTGGCATTCTTAAATATATGTGGTTGCCTCCTATGTTTTTGAAAATTGAAATGCTGCAGCTTCAATTAACCATGTCATTTATAGTATAAATAAAGGACGTCTATGTACATCATTCTATTCTATGTTCAACATTCATATTTCCATTTGAGGTTTGGAATAAATGCATTCCACCCTTATACACTGGAATGACTATACGCTCTACAGATTCTTCCCCCGTCCCCCTGCAAGCTGCATCAGTCAGAGGAAAGGGTTGCAATTTCTCCACCTTCTGGCCCTCTTCCATGCAGCTTCTCTCAAGATCCTATTTTGGGCCTCAGTGCTCTTTGGAATGTGTCTGGGCATGGCTGCTTCCCTTTTCACATGACCTGATGCTATCCCAGGATGAGCGGTGCATAATTGCTGCATAACCAAATAGAAACAATGAGGCACAACTGGAAATCCAAAGAAGTTCTTGGCAGTGTGCTGGAGATGGGACTGTACAGCATCCCCAGGTGTTCTGCCTGAGATGGGACTGTACAGTGAGCCTTAATTTCTACAAGGATTCTTTGGAAAACACCAGAACAAAATGTCTCCTTTTTGTAACTTGTATTGAACTTAAGCACATGCAAGAGATTTCCTACAGTCTGGTTCTTCTAGCATTCAGCAAGCCGTTCTCTCTGCCCTAATCTAAGGAGTTGGAATCATTGTTGTGTATAGCAGGGATTATTATAAGTAGAGCTTTGACACTGACCATTTTGGGGAGGGAAGTATTTGCAAACTAGCGAATTTTTTTTATCACTTTAGTTCCCTGATCAGGATTAGGGTCATGAGTCATAGACTGGCAGCAACCACAAACCTCCTGGAAACTGGGCTGGAGCCCTGAGCTTGCAAATTACTCTCATGTCTCCTCTCATGTCTATGGAGGCAAGTCGCTGTTTGCCTTGCTCCACCTCTGCTGCCATGATTAAGCCCCTTTTGGGCCTTCCTGCAAGAAATGTTGTACCACAAAAGTACTCATTGTATGCCATTCAACCTCAGCTCCTTGCTTTGCTCCTAACTGTTGCTGCCTGGATTCCTATCCTATTTTTGTCCTTGCAGAAGTCACCCCAAATAGTGAACTTCATGCGAGATGTCTCTGATTGATTTATGGTGGTTCTTCTACAAAGCTGAGTAAGCCACATTTCACAATACTGTATTCTGTATCTCTGCTCCTCTACAGAGGCTTTTTGAGGGAAAGGGGCGATACGAGGTGCTACTGTGTGAAAGGAACAAGATCCATGGTACAGATTTCGCTTGTCGTCTTGCAATGGTGGATTTCATACTTCAGATCTATTCAGTGAAACATCATACTGACTTGGCTAGTTTTGTTGTATGCAGGCTCAGTCTAGCTAATTCAAGACAGTATAATACCTGTAATGATCACTTAAGTGAATACAAAATCATAGAATGCTTGTGGAATGTTAAAGTCAGAATGGGATTTTGGCTTTGGAGAAATCCCGAATCCGGTCTTCAATCTAAGTAGGATGCCTGCAGAATAGACCAACTCTGTACCTGTACACTCCTGAAGACTGGTTAGCATTTCAGTTCAGAGGGTCAAAGAGACATCAGTAATGTGTTTCCAAAATGGAAACATTTCTTCCCAAGTTCGCCATTTCAGGAAGACACCAGGATGGAAAGAGTGGTGAGCAGGGAGAGAGAGTTTTGAGACCGGCAGCTCTAGCTTCTAATTACACTGAACAATTTAACAGGTTTCTCTAACCCCAGAGCTTTGGAGGAAGGATGATGAAGTAATATGTATACATGGCTAATGTATTCAGTACTTTTTGATCATTCTCTCTGCCAAGAGCAGGAATGTTGATGGAGTCTGTGGGAACTGGGAGGCTTTGCATGCTTGCTTACACCTGTTGTTGTTATGGGCTGTCAAGTTGCTTCTGATCTATGTTGACTGTATGAACGAGTGACCTCCAAAATGTCCTGCCTTCAACAGTCCTGCTCAACTTCCACCTATTGTCCTGAAATTTAGTAGTTTCTGAATTAGAGACATCTTTATGCCAGGTGTCATTTTCATAACAATTGTTTACAAAAAAAATATTTTATCAATAAGGATGCTCTTTTTCAGGACATATCAAACTGTGATGGCCATTTTTTTACAAAATGCCCTGGACCTAATTTTGTGAAACATGAAATGCTTGATCAGCTTAGAATGTTTAGCTAGCTCTGCAAATGTCATCAAGGAAAATATTAGCTATTTTTAAAACCAGCATTTAAAAGTATGTAATGCCCAAAACTTTGCATCAATTTGTCTGAATCTTGGTAGGTGTAATCCACTCATCAGGGGGTACTAATGCAGTTTGTTTAATCATTTTGGAAAATGTTAAAAATCAGTTTAGGATGTTTGTGGATTTCCAGTGATAGTCAACCATGGGTGTGAAGATCTGGCTGTCTGAAAAGAGATTTGGATTTGAAGCTGAGTCAGATTAGACAGCCTAGAAATCAGGCTGAGTTGAACTAGTCTGTTTTCCCTATCACAAAACTCAGGCTTCTGTTATAACTTGTAGTTGGTGCATATTATAAATTTTGGAGATGATTGTTAGTCCAATCCCCTCCTCAGTGCAGGATCTAAAGTTCAGGATGCTTTGTACAAATGAGCTTTGAACAGGAGTTCACATAGCCGCACTGTACTTTATGTCTTGAGTATGTCTTGTCATCATGTGTTAATAGACAGATATGGTGGTCCCTTCCCAATGTGAAACATCCCAAAATGTAGTGTTTCCAAGCTGGGAAATCTTGCCTAATAACATTCTGTAGTATTTCTCCTTGAATGGGGATAGCAGTCTGAATGTATGATGATGCCTTAACTAGTCCTTCTCCATCCTGGCATCCCCAGATATTTGGACTAAACTTGCTTCACCCCAGCCAATGTTGTTGCTCTGGGTGATGGAAGTTGTAATCCAGCACATCAGGATAGGAAAGCTTTGTTCCTGTCATTAAAGTAAGCCTTTCTTGTAAACAAAACCTAAGTGGTAACTGATGGAGATTTTGTGGTACATGTTACGTAGGCTTTGCTTACATATACGTTAGAGTTTTAAAATTTCTAAGAAATCTGGTTAGGACTAAAAATGCCAAGGCAATTTCCACACAACTTCCACAGTAAATTCTTGCCAACACCAAGCCTCAGAAAGGGCTACATCATTAAGTGAGACAAAGTGATTGGAGGTTAGGGGGGTTGCTGTTTTAATAAGTTGGAAGGACTCTGCTGATTCCTCATGCTGGCGTGTCTCAGAGAAAGCGGAATTAATTCATGGCATATGCTCCCAGCATCTGCTGTGGTGGCCTGGAGTGGCAGGATCACAGGGCAAAAGAGTGAGAGCCAATTTTTTTTTCCTTTTTGGCATTCCCTTGATCCCTTGGCATGCAGCCTGTATTCATTCTTCGGGTAGGGGATCAGCAGACACATCTACTGTCACTAAACTGCCTTAGAGCACAAGTGGCATGGGGGGGGGTTAAGGGGGTGCCCATTATATGAAAAGGCAATCTTGATGATGGTTTGTCTCTGATTAGGATGCAGGTGCCTCATTAGGTATACCTTCATACTTCCAGACTCTTCAGTCCATCACCACTTTGTAGGATGGAATGCACAGATTCAAATACATATAGGCCCATGTGTTTATTCTATGTAAGAAATGTGTAAAGTGACTGAAAGTGACAGAGTCGTCACCACAGCCCAGATTAGGAGAAGATGGGGGCAGCAGAAAGCAAGAAAGACTACTGGACTCAGAAAAACTGCAGACAGGTAACAGGTAGGATTGTGTTGTGCACAAAGTAGTGGGAGCTTGTTGCTGTTCCTGGGTTTGTTTAATTAATTAATTAATTAATTAATTAATTATGTGCCATCGAGTCAGTTTCAACTGATAGAAATCCTTGCCAGATTTTCCTAGATATGGATTACTCAGAAGTGGTTTACCATTCCTTCTTCTGGGGCTGCACTGCGACTATGCAGTTGCCCAAAGCTATATAGGCTGGCTCTTCTAGGACACACAGTGAGGAATCGAACCATCAGACTCTGGCTATGCAGCCAGATATCCAAGTCACCAAGCTATTTGGCTAACTGGTGCCTTTATTTCTCCAAATACCCGAGGAAGGACAAAACAAATGGATCCTCTTCTTTTTCCTTTCATGCTCACAACCATGCTGTGAATGAAAAGGGATTTGAACCCAAGTCTTTCCAATCTTAGCCCAGGAATCTTCTTACTGCACCACAATGATTCTTGTTGATAAAAGCTTAAGTTACAGAGGAGCTGGGTTTTGTTGCAACCCACCATCTATAGAGCTGTAGCTCTTTTAGGTCAGCCAGGTAGACCAATTTGCTGTGATTCAAAAGCATTTTGGTGAGGAGCCACATGTTTCATCAGCCGCAGGGAACCTGTTCCTCTTTTACTATTGCTGGGTTGCACCTCCCACTAGCCCTAACTAGTACAGCCAACAGTTAAGGAAAAAGGTAGCTCTCCTTGGGATATTCTGATTTTTTGTACTGTTCTTGTTATGTGTCATCAAGTCAGAACTGTCTTGTAGTGACCCTAATAGGACTTTCAAGGAAAGTGAGATATTTAATGAGTAGTTTTACCAGTTCCACTCCCCCAGCAAGCTTCCATAGCTGAGCATGGATTTCAACTTTTTGGACTATAAATTCCATAATTCTCCATCCTGGGTGTCACACCTGACATGCAGACACCAAAATGTGACTTACACCTGTAAAAAAGGCCTATACCAGAAAGCTTAGCAGAGGGTAGCTTCCTTTCTGAACAGGAAGTGAGGCAGAGCTAGGCTTAGGCCTTTCTCCCAGGTGAGCCACATTGAGGTGTCTATATGTCAGGTGGAACTCCCAAAATTGAGAACTATGAGATTTATAGTTTTTAAAAAAATAAAAAAATCCCATGCTGAATGACAGCAATATCTGGTGGGCCACAGAACTCCTACCACAGAATTCATAGAAGTTTCATTTAGGTATGCCAATTTCTTTTCCTGAACCTGCTCCTGTGTTTTGAACAATATCCTGTTAGCAGGTATTACTTATGCCTGTATTGTGGACAAGAAGCTATTTTTAGGACAAAACATGGTGAGATAGTATTGTTTCCCATAGGCAAAGGTGTTAGACAAAGATGCATTTTATCCTCTTATGCGTTCAACCTATACAGAGAACATATCATACAGAAGCCAAACTACATTCAGAGGAGGAGTGAAAACTGGTGGAAGAAACATTAATAATTTAAGATACACAGATGACAATATCTTGTTGGCAGAAAGCAGCAATGTTTTGAAACAACTTTTAGTGAAAGTGAAAGTGAAGTAAGAAAGTGCCAAAGCAGGGCTGCAGCTGAACATTAAGAAGACCAAAATCACGACTACAGAAGAACTACACAACTTTAATGCTGACAACGAAGAAATTGAAATTGTTAAAAGTTTTATACACTTTGGTTCAATCGTCAATCCAGAAGAAGATTAAGACTTGGAAGGGCAGCAATGAAGGAAGTAGGAAAGATTATCAAGTATAAGGTTGTGTGACTGGAGACCAAGACCAAGATCGTCCATACTATTGTATTTCCAATCACTATGTATGGGTATGAAAGTTGGACAGTAAAGAAAACTGACAGGGAAAAAATGATTCATTTGAAATATGGTGGTGTAGGAGACCTTTGCAGATACCCTGGACTGCCAGGAAAATGAATAAGTGGATCCTAGAGCAAATCAAGCCTGAACTATCTCTGGAGGCAAAAATGTGGAAGGTAAGGCTGTCCTACTTTGGGCATAGAATGAGAAAGTAGGATTCTCTAGAAAAGACAATATTGCTCATTCATAGAGTCACCATAAGTTGGAGGTGGCTTGACGGGTTGTAACAACAACAACAAATTACTTATGCCAGAAGAAGGCTACCAGATGCTTTGAATGACAACTCCCATAAGTCACAGCCAACATAATCAATTATTATGGGTTTTGTGTAGTAGGAGAGTGCCAAGTTCCTGAAACCGGATTTAAGGCATCATTTTATCTCCATTCCAGGAAAAGCTGCCCTCTAAATTTTGGTCTATCAGGCTATTATTAAAGCCATGGGAGCCAGACTGGGTTTTACCTAGTGGAAACTTGAAATGATACACAGTTCCTGTTCCCTTTTCAACTTCTTGCCTGCTTTTCCTCTTTCACCCACAAGTCCACAGGTCCTTCTACTGTAGGACTATATGACATCTTATCAAAGCCTATCTCCTGTCATTTCAAGACCACTTCATTATCCCTTTATTATTCCTCTTCTCCTGCTTATCATTATTAATAATCACTCTGGATTGGCTAGAGTGCTGACAGATGCTCTTTGTCTATTCTTTCTGTCTATTTTAATCCTGCGTGTTTATCTGCAATAAACCAGATCCTTTTTCCTTTAATTAAAGAAATCTGGTGAGCCTCCTCTTCCCTGTGCAAGGAAAAAGCTGATGGCTTCTCCTGATACAAAGGAAGAATCTGAAGGCTAAAGGGCAGAATAATGGACAACACTGTAGGTCATCTTGATAGTCACCACTGGAACCAGGACAAACACATGTGGTTGACTTTTGATTGTGTGACAGAGAGGCAGTGAGTATCACATTTACCAGGCCTCTCCCCACATTGCATGCCCATGGCCTCCCACCACATGAAGCAGGCACCCACACCAACCCTAGCTATATGAGGAAGATAAGGAGGCTGGATCCCCTGCATCGGGGGAGACAAGAGACGGTGGCACCACCACACAGGGGGAGGTAGCACCTACACCTGTGGGCAAAGGAAAAGGCATATGTGTTCTGCATCAGCACTGTGGAAGAGGAGGAGGAGATATCCCCTCACATAATAGTCTGGTTGTAGATAGGACTGGTTGGTTCCTATATGCCATGCTCCAAGTAGTCCCCTCATCATTGGATTTTTGAGATAGAAATTTTCAAAACCAGTTTATCATTGCCTCCTTCTACCATCAAGAATTAGCTTGAGTGTCCAGTGGCCATCTGTTCAAGCAGTGCCATCTTCCACTAGTGATCCTGCCCTTCAAGAATCACCTCATCACCATTTGGAACTATCCATCCTCTTCTGTTGATGTAGCCATTAATTCTTGAAGACGATGAATGCATTTAGTCTTGTGTTTTCAACTTTGACTGTTTCCACGTGGGGTAACTGCTAGAAGTCTAGCCCTCTGAATGTATTGCTGCCAGTTTCCTTGGCACTCTCTTTTTGGTGTACATTCAAGAGGAATGCTACTTAGCTGCCATTGGTTGAGCATTGAATCAGGTGATTACAAAGTGTTTTCCTCAGGAAATGACAAACTAGAAAAAATCGTATGGCTCTCATGGTGAAGTGAGATGTAGCACAATCAGCTGGGAGCTATAGTGCAGTGTCTGATCAAAAACTATCAATGAGAACTCAATATAACCATCATTTAAGACTACACTTCAGTTACAGATGCTGGAGAAGAACAAATTAAACATTTTTATTCAAGAGCACAGGAGGAAATTGATCAACTCAAAATTAGGATGTGCTAATAATCATAGGTGACTGGAACACAAAAGTAGGCAGTAAAGCAGAACCAAACATCATTGAAGAATTTTGCCTATGTCCAAAGCAAAGCAGGAAAGTGACATAAAGAATTCTGTGAAGCCAACAGTCTTTTTATTGCAAAGACATGCATCACACAATCTAACAGATGTTATACTCATGAATGTCACTGGATAGCCAATATAAAAATAAAATATATATAATACCGCGTTTCCCTGAAAATAAGACAGGGTCTTATATTAATTTTTGCTCCAAAAAACACATTAGGGCATATTTTCAGGGGATGCTTTATTTTACAGTCATGTCATCTTCTTCTGGTTGCTGCACAATGGTGGAGGGCGAGGTTTCACTTAACTGGGGCTTATTTTTGGGATAGGGCTTATATTACGAGCATCCTGAAAAATCATACTAGGTCTTATTTTCGGGGAAACGGTAAGAAGGAGAATATGGAGAAGATTTATTCTTTCTGCACAAATAAGACGAAGAACAGGCTATGGTACACGAACCATTAATATGTCTTTTAAAAATTGGAGTAAGGCTGAAGAACACTAAACAATCATAGTGCCAAAATGTAATTTAAATAACATTCCTGAACACTTTAAAGACCATATAAACAACGGATTTGCATTACTAAACAGTCTTCACTGTGAATTTGAATAACTGTTGACTGAAACTACAGATGTTATCAGGAAAGAATGTAAAAAGGCAATTCCTGTAGTCAAAAATAAATCATGTATGGATGACAGATGAAAATCTTTAGAATTGTAAATAATGGATAAGAAGCTAAAGTAGCAGGTGACAGAATCCTAAATGCAACTTTTCAATGATTTACATATAGATTGTTGCACTATTGTGATAAAGCAGAGAAACAGAAGATGGGAAGGAGAACAAGCAACCTCTGCCATAAAATCCAAGAAATTAAATGGAAATTTAAATGATTTAGGATACTGAAAGATCAAAATGGGAATATGCTTAAAATAAAAAAGGTGGAAACAGTATCCTGAAGATACAAGATCTGCAAGGATGACAGATTCCTTTTAAAAAAAATCCTTCAATGAAGAACCTGTAGTTTCTCAAAGCAATTTGAGTAATAAATGATCAGGATTAGTTGGGATACCAATAGAACTACTTCAGGTTACAAAGAAGAGACTTTTGGGATTCTAACAACAATATGCCATCAGATATGAAAAACAAAACATTGGCCCATAAATTGAAAATGTCCTGTATTAATTCTGATTGCATAGAAGGGAGATGCCAAAGGTTACAGTAACTGTAGTACTATTACATTAATTTCCCATGCAAAGAAGGGGATTTTCAAGATTTTACAACAGATTTAGAAAAGAAAGAGGCATTAGAGATTGTATTGCACATCTACATTGTCTACAGGAGCATAACAAAGAATTTCAGAAAAAAATCAATTTGTGCTTTTTAGATTACATTAAAGACTTTGAATATGTGGATCATAAAAGTTATCAATCATTCTAAAACAAACTTGTGAGAGGAAACATTGTCCTGGTATGTAACCTGTAATTCAGACAAGAAGCTTCTCTTAGGACAGAAGACAAAAAAAAAAATACAGTAACACATGTTTTTAACTGGCAAATGTCTTAGACACGGGTGTATTTTATTTCCCAGGCTGTTCAATCTATATAACACATCATACGAACAGCTGAATTAGATTTAGATAAAGAATGAGTGGAAAGTGATGAAAGAAACATCAAGAATGCAGAAGACACCACATTACTAGCAGATAACAGCAATGCAGGCATGAATCATGATTACAGAAGAAGTACATAATGTTAATGTTAACAATGAAGAAATTAAAATTGTTAAAAGTTTTTCTATACCTCAGTTTAATTAGCAACCCACAACAGTGATGGCAGCCAAGAATTCCAAAGAAGACATACATAAATTTGGAAAGGCAGCTATAAAGGAACTAGAAAAGATCCTGAAGTTTAAGGATGTGTTGCTGGATAACAAGGCTAAGATAATTCATAATATGGTATTTCCAATTTCTACGTACCGATATGAATGCTGGACAGTGAAGAAGACTAACAGAAAAGAATTGAGTCATCTGAAATGTGATGATAAAGCAGAGCTTTATGGATAGAATGGAATGTCAGAAATCAATTCCATTCTAGATCAAATCAAATCTGAACTCTCTGTAGAAGCTAGAAGGAGTAAATTGAGGCTATAATTTTGATATATCATGAGAAACAAGATCCATTGGAAAATATAATTGTGATGCTCTTGTCTCCCTAAGGAGCCCTTAGCATTCGGTCAGAGAGTTCGACAGGCCACTTACCTACCACCTTTGCGCTGGGGCAAGTCCCAAGACCTCAGCAGTGCGTAGCGTAAGCTCCTTGAACAAGTCTGACCTTAAAAGAACACTTTACGTTTACCCAGTACTTTGCAAGTACAGACACATGGGCTTTGTGATTCCTTAGAACTCACAACAGCTCAGTTAGGTAGGACTCTTAAAGATAGCTAGTTTGTGGCCCTCTCCACCTCCTGGATTTAGCCAGACCCTGCTGTTCAAGAGACCAGTCCTTTTGTAAGAATTTTTCTAATTAATTTTTATTAGAAAAATAGAGTTTCAGAGAATCAGTTTATATTGCACAAGCTTTAGCATAAAGAACATATTCAAAGATTATTACAGTTAAATAAAATAACTATTTCCCATTAAAATAATAAACACTACTAAACTGGGCTAAGGTGGGCTACAGTGGGCTAGCCCCACCTCCTTCTTTCTCTTTACTTACATCCTCTCTCAATCAAGTTCCTTTCTCTCCCATCATTATGGAATCGAATCCCAGAACAAAACTGGATCTCCATTTCTTTCACATAACCCATCGTCCATTTTTCTACACTCTCCAACTCCTCCCTTCTTCTTGACAATTCTGGCTGTTAACCAATTAGCCTCAAGGGGCTGTAACACCTTCCTCCTCCCTTAATTCCCATGAAAGTCCAGGTGTTTTATCTCTTCTCCAATTAGCTCGGAATGTTGAGTCTTCCACGGGCTCCTTGATTCGACCTTCAGCTCTATCTCGAACCATGCTGTACCGATCTTCAGAAAAACACTCTCATAGCACTTAGAAAAACACATTCCAATGTCTCTCAAATCATCTTCACACAGAACCTGTCTGATTCCATCTTACATTTCTCTGACTACATATCCCATACTGCTTCAACTCCATCACAATAATAATGCTAGGAAAAGTAGGAGGTAGCAGAGAAGATTATCTAACATGAGATGGACTGACTCAATAAAGGAAGCTACAGCCTTTAGTTTGCAAGATCTAGATGGGGTTGCTAATGATATGACCTTTTGGAGATCATTAATTCATTGAGTCTCCATAAGTCACAAGAGGCCCTCAGAATCCATGACCTTCCCTCAAAGTGAGGCTTTTAGGAATCAACTAGCTCTGGAATATACATGTAACACCTGCAGGTCTGCAGAACAGCGGGGGGTCATCTCATCACCGCGGTGGTGGTGGTGGTGGTGGTGGTGGTGGTGGGAGTGGAGAAACCGCCACTGATGTTGATCTATCACCTACAATAAGGTGATTAGGTCATACGTACCACCTCATGATAGGGCTGCGCCTGGAAGAAAATCTCTGTTGATACAGTCATTAGTTAAATTAGAATACTGGAACCAAACATAAAATTAAAATATGAAACAGAATCAATTAAATTGGAACAGTAGAATAAAGTGCCAACTAGAGATGGAGGTATTCGTATTCGCATGGCTAGCAACTCAGCAGCCATGCAGGGAGACTCGTCCTCCCTCCCACTGCCTGGAGTGGCCAGGCGAGCAGGAAGAGAGCGGAGCTCCGGGAGCAATTGGAAGGATGAGCGAGGCTGCTGCCACCGGTGGACACATGAGTGGACGGGCTGGCTGCAGGGGCCAGCCCCTCGTTAAGTCCACCTGTGCAGGGATATTTGTATACGAATATGAATATCCCCATCTCTAGTGCCTATCTCAAAAATAGCAAAAGAAAATACTGTAGTGGTTTCTGGCATCCTCTAGTGGCCAGTTCTGGTAATGCATATATATATATATGTCGCTATTATTCTCAGTTTTCAGTATCCACGGGGGGGGAGGGGCTTGGAACCACTCCCCAGTGGGTATGGAGGTCTTACTGTATTATATGAGAGTGAACAATTTTGAGGGGCACCTTGGATCAAATTGCTTCATGGTTTAAAAGCCAAAACTGACCCTTGGAATTAGGTTCAGCCACAGGTTCAGCCACAGCATGGGAGCCAGTGCAACATAGAAATTGGAGTAATAGAGTCTAGATAATTTGGCTCCTGTCAGCATCCCAGCACCTCCACAGCTGCTGTCTAGCCTGCCTGTACTTGCATGTTTCCAGTGACAGAACTAATACTAGCTTGGGAGGAAGGTGGTGGGGTAAATCTGGAAAATGTTGATCAGAATTATACGCCCTGAATTTCAAATTGATGAATGGTACAATGAAATATGGAATATAGCTATAAATGATAAACTAACTTGTAATTTAAAGGTTAAGAAAGGAGAGTTGAAAAAGAATATTTTTTATGAAATATGGGGCAGATTTTTGGAATATGTGTTAACAAGAGGAAAAGGGAAAGCTCCAAATCAAGAATCAATGCAGTTCTGGAGAAGAGGACAATAAAAGAAGAAGAAGAATATAGATGGAGGAAGAAGAAGATTACTGCAAGAGGTCCCGTCTATGGTGGTGGGGAACACGGTTAAATTGTATTTTGGTTTGTGTATTTTATGTTTATGTTTATGTTATAGTTATAAAATTTTAAAAAAATTATACACCCTTTCGGCCAGCACTGTTGTTCTAATCAAAGCCTAAGTTCTCTATAGCTTTGTTGAAGCTGAATGTAGCATATGTGTGGGGGAGCCAATCACAGAGATCTTGTACCTCGTATAGTTTCATTCTGAAAACCATGTGGCAGAAAAAGAAATGTCATCCATCCACACCTGCCTTCTGCAAAGCAAGCACTGCATATTCAGCTTTCATATAATCTCATGCCACTTCAGACATCATGTCATAGTCATTCATGGACAGCACCAAACTATGGCAGGGTTGGTGTGTTTTACTCCTTCTTTCATTTGCGCTGGGTGCAATCCAGTGGTGTTTCCAGAGTAAAATGATCAGCCGATAGGGTGCTGTCGTTGCAAGGGGAGACTCAAATGTGTTAACAAGTCCTCACATTCTTTGGGGACTCTCCTTCTTTGTTTCCATATACTTTACTGATGTGGTATTTCTTCATTCAGTTCTTTGGGTTTGGTGGAGAACACTCACATTGTGAAATGACCTTCCTGCTGTCCTGCTCAATGGCCAAGAAGCAGCAGGAGCAAGGGTTAATTTGGGAACAATATTGCAGCTTGGCATCTTGCACATATCAATACAGACAGGCTAACATACACTAACCACTTCTATCTGGATCATGGGGAAGATCACATGCTCCCAGAAAGAAGGTAAGTTGATATCACAGCTTTCCTTAATATAATAATAGTAATTATGTGCCATCAAGTTGATTTCAACTTACAACAGACCTTGCCAGGGTTTTATAGGTACAGAGTACTAAGAAGTGGTTTACTATTCCTTTCTTCTGAGGTTGATTGGGATTGTGCAGTGTCACAAGGTTACACAGGCTAGCTCTTCTCCTGGAAGGCAGAAGGCAAATCAAACTCCCAACATCTGGCTCTGCAGCCAGGTACCCAACTCACTGAGCTCTCTAGCCAGTGATCCCTAATATGGTGCTCTCCTAATTTGTTTTACCAGAACTTCCACAATCTCCAGACATCATGGCCCTCTTTTTCAGACATCATGTCCCTCTTTCCACTATTGGGTCCTCAGAGGATGTTGGGCTAAAACTCCCATCATTCCTGAAGACTGGCCATGATGGATGCTGTTGACCCATATTTGGAGACGAAAGCTTGGGAAGCTGAGAAGCATGTCTCTTAAAGTTGAAGATTATGCATTCTACAACTAGAGCCCAGGAATGTAAGGTGGTCTGGTCCAGACTTCAGTCTATTTGCCATGGGGAAAGTCTGAGTCGCAACTGTAATCAGAAGCATTTTTAGAGCAGAACAAGCAACATTCTGAATTATGAGTTCCTGGCCTAGGCCTTTCACTAGAGCAGAGAGGGCGTAAAGGGCATTTAAATTAGTTTGGGAAGTTTAAAAACTTGTCCTTTCCTAGGCGATACATCTTTTTAAGCATCACTAGTTCCAGGATTCCTTGTGCACAGACAATAGGGAGAAATAGCTGGTGGAAGAGGCAAAGCACAATCAAAGGCAAGGATATTGATCCCAAGGACAATGGGAACCAGTGCAGCTAATAGAATTTATAGCCTGAAAAATATATATGAATGATGTCTACTTCACAAGTGTCCTAGTGAAGTTAAATGATGCACCTGGAAAGTTTGGGATTGTACCCCAAACTGTATTCAACAAGATTTTAAAATGCACACCTGTGATTAATTTTCATGATGTGTCCCTGTGAAGTTTTCTTTCTCCACTCCCTGCCAGGGATTGAGGGTACAATCAGAAAAAAGTTTTAGCATGCTAGCATTCATCAAGAACCACAACCATTCTGCTGTGAGGCAAGAACAGTTCAGTTACCTAATTAATTTATCTGTTGAGTGAGCTCACACACAAAAAATTGACACTTGGGCCACCATTCACAATTTTGCAATTAGAAATAACGCTTTAAAGTGTATTAATCTATTTATAAATTTGTAGGAGCAGTGTTAGTTCATTAAAAAAAAAAATCAAAACACAGGCAAGGCAGAATATTGCTTGTCCTGCTCTGTTTAGACCAACCAGAAAGTCACAAAATAGCCAGCAAGCTTCTTTAGACCGCAGGTGTACTGCCTTCTCATGTGTGATGCCTACAGTATGTCCAGCTCATGGATGCCATTAACACATATGGCTGCCAGCCACTGAATCATAAATTACTGAGTAAGCACTTGTGCACTGGCACTAATTTAGGACAGATTATGTAGATAAAGTTGATGTTTCTGTACAATAGAATGCATGTGGGGTTATATATTGTCAGTTACTGAACATATCAGCATTAAGCATGAGATAGCTGCCCACATGCTAGTCTGATCATCAAGTCTTTTGTATACATCTGTTTGTGATCCACTCAACACCTTTTTTCTGTCTATTATCTGACAAATTCTTCTTCTTCTTTCCACCTGGTTCTGCAGATCTCTGGGCCCATCTATATCCTGCTTCATCTGCTTGTCTGTCTCAACTGTGCACATATGCGCCAGTGCGTGGCTGAGGTTGGAAGTATGTATGGCAATTAAAATGTTTTTCCTGGAAGGTGTTTGAGGGCTTTATTTTTTGAAGTGAGGATTTTTCAGACTTCAAGGTGTTAACAGCCCCCTCTAAACGGTTTTGTTTTTAATTGCAGCAAATGACTGCGGAGCCATTAAACATGCGCCCCCCCTTTCTCTGCAGTTGTTTCTAAGCCCTTGCAGTCCTCCTTCTATTTATTCTGTTTAATTCAGTCAGGTAGCTTCAGGGCAGTGAAGATCAATACTTTACTTTGATAGAAAAGAGTCAGGTTTGAAACACAGAGATAAAACTGACACATTTTGTATAAATTTAATTAAAAATGCACCTTCAGCGGCTTGTTGCAAGCACAAAGCAAGCCCTCCATCTCCCTCCCTCCCTTTCTTTCTCTTTCTCCCTCCCTCTCTCTTTCCTTTCTTCCTAACAGGAAATCTTGGAATCTGCCTCACCAACAAAGCCTTGCTCATTCTGTTGTGTTCTTTCTGCCTTGAAAGTGTTTTCCATTCGGGGGAAATAGAAGGCATGAGAGATTCTAAATAGACCTTCTGCTCTTCCTTTTTTCTTTTCATGGTGGTGCAGCAGAGAGTATTCCCAGGTGATGTGGCGAATTAGGTTGGAGAGGGACCCACCTTTGGAGCCAGTGGAGGCTGGCCCATTAGGGGAATGTGGGGTCCTGCCCCCCACCTCTGGCTCAGTCTACCCTAGCCTCCTCATAGCTGCCAGCTACTGCATAGAGCATCAGCCTCCCCTAATGTGCATCAAAGTGTGTGTAAGGAAGAAAAAGAAAATGAGAGAGTGAAGGTGAGTGAACAAGACTCATGCCCAGCTTTGGAACCAGGCATAAATGGGCACAACAGCAGTTTAGGAACACGTCTAATTTGGAGACAGGGTTTCTGCTCCTCAGCTAAGTTGTGGAGTGAGGGAATGTCAGGGGATGAGGCAGTGCCTGACTGAATGCCAGCTAACTAGCCAATCAACCAGCCAGCCTGAGTATATGCGTGCTTGCCTGCCTCTTTCTGTGTATGAATCCACACTTTTGCTCCAGCTCTGTCTGCCACTCCTGCCACCGAGCAACCACAATGGGCATCAGCTGCTATCCACATCCATATACGTGGGTTATGTTTCCCAGACCATTTATGCAGGACGGGACTAAGACATGCTGAGGCACCACTGCTCCCTCCCACTCAACTGGAGGAGAGTGTCCTTTATATTAAATATCATAACAATGTGTTGTCAAGTCAATTCTGATTTACAGCAGCCTTTTCTAGAATTTTCTAGGTAGAGAATACTCAAAAGTGATTTATCAGTCCCTTCTTCTGGGGGTATTTTGGGACTGTGCAGTTTGGTCAAGGCCACATAGACTGGCTCTTCTGGGATGCTCAGTGAGGAATTGAACTCTCAACCTCTGGCTTCACTGAGCTATTCAGCCAGCTGCTGAGCTCTCCAGCCAGCTCCTTCATATTTAGAAGCTCATAATCTGAGGCTCTAAATAATTACCCAGTATTGCTGCTCCTCTTGTTTTGTTTTGTTGCTCGTCTTCTCTTTCCTTAACCCTGCTGCCAGGAAGAATGTTTGTCTTGTGTTTTATAATCTGGCCCTTTCGCCCCCTTCCTCCTTGTGTCTCTCTTTCTCAGTCCTGTTTGGCTTGGTTCATTTTTCACATGAGTGGTTTTCCCTCATAGTCTCCCCTTTGCTCCAGCCTTCTTGTGTTCAACACCAATAAAATACGCACAACACAAGTAAGACAATGTGCCAGGGCTCAGCATGACAAACTGCTCACACACCACTCAATAACCAGGACAGTAAATATCCTCCTGTTCACCTACCTCAACTGGGAGCTGGTAGTTATGGTGTGTGTGTGTAGGGTTGGTCCAAAACATTTTGCTGCCTTAAGGTGGAGCAGCAAATGGTGCCCTCTCCACCCATTCAAGTCAGGGCATTGCTAGCCAAGTTGTTTTGTCCTAAGAGGTAGACAATCCCACAAGCAGTTCTCCTTATACCAGGCAATAAAAATACAGCAATAGCCAATGAAAGGACTAATCAAATCTGCTGCTTGGGGGGGGGGGGCACCTTTATCTGTCCAATAGCAGAACTAGCCCAATGACTGCCCTGTAAGTGTGGCAGGAAGGCTCCTCTGTTTCTCTATGGTCTTACGACAGCACAAAGGCACAACTGGTGCCTACCTGGGCATTGGTGTCAGCAAAGCCCTGCTGGTAGCACTACTTAGACAAGAGCTACATTCTCTCTTCATGAATCGATGAAGCAGAAGCATGTTTGTGGTGAGAGTAGCTCAGCAATTTAAACAATCTTTCTTTTACAAGACTGGGCTATTAGACTGCAGTTTTAAAATTAATGAATGTTGGGCTTTAAAAACCACTTTGTTACTTTATTATAGATAAAACTGGGCAGGAATTCACCTACCCAGAGGTGCAAGTAACTGCAATTTTCGAATGCCCTGTACATTCAAATTTTGGCTTAATTGTGTTTGAATCAGTTTGTCCTTCTGCAAAATGGGTATAAAAGCTCTTCCTTTCTTCACAATAGATTTATGGTTCAGGTTTGATGTCATCAGATTCTGCCACAATGAGAGGCCTGGATGCTGTCTTAAGTGGCAGACCGTCACCAAGAGAACAGGAGAAGTCTTGTTGAGACACTAGTGAATTATGTGTACTCAAAACATGGTGAAGGAGTGTGCTAGTCCCACCCTTACTGTTGCTGCTTCCCTTGAACAGCTGAAGAGGAGAGCTGTGGAAGCACAAGCCAGAATTTGGAGTATCAGAGGACGAGATCTGACTCATGGACAATTTGCACAAACTGAACATGCTGACCTTTTCTGGAGCAGTTTCATCTAAGGGAAGTGACAACAGAACAGGTAGGGTTGGCCCATTCCCCTTGTTGTGCATGGAGTATACACAACACCACTAATGCCTGAATATGGCGAGAGTGTACTTCTAATTTAAAATTGGATAGAATGGTCATGAGAAGTCCTTCCTTTGCTGGTGCTCTGGCCAATAACTTCTAAACACCAACATCCTACAGTATACCATCTGTTGATGCTTTCAAGCAGAGATGGGCAAAATGCTGCCCATGGGCTGCATGTGCCCCACCTTAAGGCATTCTACATCCCACCAGTCGGACCCCTGGGTTCCCCAGTCCCTCCCAATTTTTTTGAAAAAAAAATACTGCTTAGAAAGTCTTCATATGCCCTCTAGGAGAACACAGAAGGCATTTTTACCATGTTGTTGTCATTGCTCTTGTTTCAACTTATATACTGCCACATAGTGCTAGAGCAATCTCTGGGCAGTTTTACAACATAATTATGCAAACAACAAGCTGGGTACAAATTTTATTGACCTCAGAAGGCTGAGACAGTCTTGAACCAGCTACCTGAACCTATCGGGATTGAACTCGGGTCATGAGCTTGAGGAGGCCACCTCTCTTTGTCCAAGGGCTGGGTCAATCCTATAACTGCCCTGTAAGTGTGGCCAGCTTGTAGTGAGCAGAGGCTTGACTGTAGTACCATAGCTTAACCACTGTGCCATGGGGCTCTATTGTGAGCCTCCTACACACACAGGGGACATCCATAGCTTCCCCCCTTTAAAAAATATATGGCCACTAGAGGGTGCGATGGATTTTTTTCAGTTGAAAAATCACAATTTTAAGAAGTTAAATTCATTTTTCTATTAACAAAATACATTATAACAACCTTTTTAAAAATACACAAACAAAATAAAAAGACTTTTTTTTTGTCATGCCACTTCAAGAGCGCATCCCTAGGACTTCCACCAAATCTGAAAATTGGTCCTCAATCCTGCTGAGGTCACACACTGTGCTTTAAAGTGTATAGAAATGTTTCTTTCATCATTTTGTTTGGAAGGTGTTTTTTTTTAAGTTGAGGAACTTGTTGTAGTAGTAGCTAATGCCACTGAAATACTTAAATCTGAAATAACTGTAGTATTGACATGTCTTTTAAATTTAATTGGGTGATTGTAAATCCAAATCATTTGCCCCCTTTTTCAGAGTGTGGAAAAGCAGTATTTCCAAGTTTTGAAACCTTTTCACATTCAGTAATTGACCTCTGTGTCTTCCTTTCTCCTTACATGTCCTAGAACAGGTTCCTCCAATTTGGTATCATCCCAAGCTGGCATGGCCACCAGTACGAGGGAGCCTGCTCTAAAAAAACCACTTTCAAAATGTCACCCATCCCCATAGGTTCCACAGGTTTGGTTCCTTAGCAAACTACTATCAGAAGATATTACAATAAGCACAGTTGTTCTAAACAGGCTGAAAGAGTGAGGCCTTCATAACACATTTATAATAGTGATTTTGAGGCTGCAGCCCTAAATACACTTACCTGGAAAAAAAGTCTTGTTGAATTAAGCATCACATACCTCAAAACAGACATGTGAAGGATTGTGCTGGACTACCCATCTGTCAGCAGATGGATATTTTCTGTTAACACAGTTAGAATAACCAAGTGCCACTAAAAAGAGCAAAAAGAAACTAAGTACATATTTTAATTATATAGACAGCAATCCAAACAAAGCAGGCAGAGGGTAAAGAAGGAGGTTAGCAGTTTAACGGTACTAAAGGATGTGAGATAGGAGATGACAATATAGAGGCATCAGTCAGGCTGTGACCACAAGAGAACAGCTTCAAGAACACTAGGAGAACCCTTTCCTAAGCCCCCTTCCTTATTGCTTCCTTACATAGTGCCATCAGTGTGTGTGACGCTTTGGAGAGTAATAGGGCAGACCCAAGGAACTTACAATCTAAAATCCACTGCAAGGGATCAAGAAAGGAAGGCAAAGGAAGCAGAAGTCTAAGTAAACATGAATGGGCGGTTATAACTACTTGGAGAGAGAAGGAAAACGTGTAGGCTAGCCCTTCTGTTTGGCACAGTGAGGTAGGTGCCTCAAGTGGCAGGTGTTAGGATGTGGTAACAGCTGCCACTTTGACCATTCCTCCAACCCAATGTGTTCATGCATTTTTCTGGTCATGTAATACATGCTGGTGCTTCTCCATTGCTGCACTAGTTTTAAGAAGGCAACAAAAGGCACAAAAGTGGAGTGAATGGGGAAGAGATACTGGAGGACTTAACTGTGTGCCTCCTGTGTCCTGCCTTGAGCCCCCAATCAAGTCAGGAGCTCTCTGGGGCAGTGGAGGATACTCCTCCTTTGACAGCCCTTTAAACAGAGTACAGGCCTCTGTAGGGCCACTCGACATCCTTTAGCAGAGGGTGAGTCCCAGAATCATTTATTTTCTAGTTCTAAAGCTCAGTCCTGGAATATAGGAAGTTATGCAAAACAGGATATGCCTGTAAGCATGCAACAGTCTCATTAGCTTCCAGACATCCCAATTTTAATGAACTGTGTTTGCCTTGAAAGCCTTAAGTGGTGGAAGCCTCCTGTCTAAAATAGCCATCTGCTGCCATATGAGCCTGGAGGTCATATGGGGATCTTCTCTCAGGTTCATGATTAAGAGATGCATTGGTTCCTTGTTAGATTGGTGGCAACCAGAAACAGAGCGGCCCCATATTTTTGGAACTCACTCTTCCCAAGTTTCATGCAGCTCCATTGTTGTTATTTATTTGTTTTCTGCACACTGCCTTATAAGGGCTGGCAGGCAGTTTAGTAACTTGTGGATGATAAATAAATGTGTTTGTTTGCTTACTGGGTGGACAATGGGTTTTCTAAGCTAGAGGGCAAGGCCGTCACAAGGGCTAGGTAGGTGATGCTTCACGGTGCATCTCTTGTTAGAAATGGGTCCAGCTCTAGAGTAGGGTGACTGGCATCTGAAAAAGGTTCTCAGGACTGTCCATCTGACAGGAAAGAACATAAAGTGTGTACTCAGAGCAAGAGACTTTACATAAAGGAATACATGGGTGACCAGATACAATTCTTCTGATCTGTGCCTTTAGGAACAGAACACTGAGGGAGGTCATTGTCTTGACATGTTCGCCATTGTGGACATGCTACTCTAGCACACACTACTGCCAGGGTCTCTGCCTGTGCCCTAGATTATGGCAAGTGGGCATTTCTAAAAAGCCAGAAGAGATACCTAGTCTTTTGTGTACTGCCATCAGAGCCATTTCTGCTCTGTTATCTGTGTTGGTAATTGCAGACACAAGTGTGTGTGTGTGAGAGAGAGAGAGAGTGAGTGAGAGACACAGAGAGAGAGACACAGAGAAAGAGAGTTTTAAATGGCACATCTAATTGAAACAGAATTTGGAATCAGGACCCTGCAGGCAGCACTTGTTGAAAGAAGAAATAAAGATCGTTTGGGTCATCTCTTTTTGTAATTTGTGTTTAATAATCGTTCCAGGAGGTACATACAAAGGGAGAAGAGACATGAGACGCGGAAACCCAGTCGGCTTCTCCCTGCCTCCCTCTGCCTCACAGCCCTTTCAGGGGAAAGCGGGGGAGGTGGAGGAGGCCTGAAAGAGGAGCTCTCTTTTCATGTGGGGAGGTGGGATCACACTTGGATCTGCCAACTCCAAAAGACAGAAGGTTAGTTCCCCTGGTGAGGGGCAAGGTAGCAGAGAGAGCCGGGAAGATGCAGTGAGGGAACAGCCTCCCTGCCTTTCGGTGGCTGTGTGAGGCATGTTTTACATTTATAGGCTTACTGAACCCACAAGCAGGCTCTTGCCCTGTAGGGGTTGGCTCATACTTAGGAGCAGGGGTCATACCAGCTGATACGGACTTTGGTTTTAATTGAAATTAGACTTGTAATGAGATCTTTCTTGTCAGCTTTTATGGGCCCTTCTCCCTGCAGCTGTTGCTGGGTGCTTTTTGTGGGGGGTGGTCCTTCTTGGCGTTTCTGTAAGGAGAGAACTGGGAAGTCACTGACAAGTCTTTGTTCACCAGAACCTGGGTGGCCAAAACCATGGTGGAGGCTTCTACAAGGAAGCTGAACTACATGTCGTTAGTTTAAGTAAGAAACTGTAATAGTGGCAGAGAAGGGATTAATTTGTCTTTGGGTGACAGTGATTTTTAGTATCCTGATGAAGACAGTGAAATGGAAGTCTTGGTGTTGTGATGGATGAATGCATTCACCCAGATGCTAGCATTTATATACCAAGATAAAAATGTAAAAAGAATGGTCCTGGATCAGTTCAAAATCTATCAAGTTTAGCCATCTGTTCCCTCAGTGACCAGCCAGATGCCTACTCAATAGGTATGTATCAATCTTGGGTGAAAAATCTCTGCTCTTACTATAGTACTTCTAATACACAGTTACATACATACATATGTAAAGTAATTTTATCTTTTTCTCAACAGACCTGGAAACAGAGCGGGGTATAAATCCTATGAAGAAACAGACCAACAGTTTTGATCTTCATTTCATCTTTGTTCCTCCATTCCATTCAATTTATGTTCCTTATTTAAAAGAAGGCTTTAGCTATGGGTTCAGCAAGCCTATAAGTGTTCAGACACTGCGTGAACTACAACAAAATACAACATGCCTTTTTAAGAATTCTCTCCATAACTTAAAAGAAGCTTCTTGTGACAAAGTCTGTTAATCCCTGAATTAGACAAGAGTACAGAAGCCATCTGTTCCCAGATGGTTTAACTCAACCCATCTTCCCAGTACATCTGTTAGCCTCCAGATAAATAATGGATGATATAAGTTAATGGTGCTACTAGTAGTTGGGGGAAGATGGAACATGCTTCATATGTGTATTTCTGTCTGTTTGTTTCGCTTTTCTTCTTCTTCTTCTTCTCCTCTATCAACATTATCAGTTAGAAAACAGAAACAGCATATTTTCTCCCCCCCCCCAAATTAGCATTTCCTTTTTACCCTATATAACCTGTACAGTATTTCCTATCTTTAAAAGATGTTGGATCGTTCTTGTTTTGGACTTTTTGCCTGTGGTCAGGAAGAAGAACAGCATCTGTTGCCTGCATATGAACATACCACCCAAGTTAACATTAAAGCCCCAGGGCTCTGCTGAAAAGACCCTACTGCTGAATTCAGAATTTCTGCATGATCTTGTTTAAAAACTGGAAAATACAAGGGTTATAGTTAGGTACAGAAATCATACCTATGAATTAAGAGTGTAAGCACAGGTGCCTTTTCTCAACAATGAGTTGTTTCAGGGGTCTCAGCTTTTATCCTGAATTCGGATTTCAGGCAAAAATTAATCATACTTTTGTGACATAAAGTTTAGTTACATAGATGCAGAAGCTGATGACGGGGATTCTCAGCAGTAAAATGCCAACAGATTCCTATTTTTCCCATCAAATGACTGAAGTAGGAGGATACATCCCTCAAGAATCTTTTTGTAGCTCCCCAAAGTACCTA
Source organism: Intellagama lesueurii (assembly GCA_037013535.1). Taxonomy (NCBI): domain Eukaryota; kingdom Metazoa; phylum Chordata; class Lepidosauria; order Squamata; family Agamidae; genus Intellagama; species Intellagama lesueurii. Next base: position 37,031,447 of record JBAJHW010000001.1, on the reverse strand, counting down.
TAAGGAACTGTACAACTGAAGACCAACAGCAACTGGGGGAAAGTCCAATTTAAAGCAGGCTTGTTTTAAATGGACTCCAGTGGACAGCTGTTAAAATTTGCAGGGAAAACTCAATTTGAGCAAGTAGAAGCTTATGTGGGGTATGTAGAGTATTCTCCTGACTGCTACCTAATACCAGTGGCACCCACTACAGTGCATTTAAAGCTAATGTGATGCTTGCTCAAAATGAAGCTTTAAACTGCTAGATAGTTCAGTGGTTTAGCCAAAGGTTGGGAGTCCTTAACAGGGGCTGGACTCAGTGATCCATAGGGTCCCTTCCAGCTCTGCTGTTCTAAAATGATTATTATATTTTTATATATTATGAAGCTTTTTCCTGGTTGCTACCAAATTTTGCAAAAGTTTGCAGCCCAACAATGCCATGGGCTCAATGAAGCTTCCATCGCTCCCCTGGTGCACACACTATTTATTAAACATACACACCATACACACACAACAGGAATGTCATATATAATGCCATATGTTCTGGTAAAGATCGTGCTTGTTCCATGTATTTTTTATATGTTGTTTGACTTTATACTATTTTCGGCTGCATTAACAGAAGTATAGTTTCCAAATCCTACAAGGTACTAGTTCCCCTTTGTTCGGCACTGGTTAGAACTCTTCTTGAGTATTGTGTCCAGTTCCTTCAAGAAGGATACTGACAAATTGGAACAAGTTCAGAGGAGGGCAACAAAGATGATCAGGGGGCTGGAAACCAAGCCCTGTGAGGAAAGACTGAAAGAACTCTGCATGTTTAGCCTTGAGAAAAGAAGACTGAGGGGTGATACAATAGCACTTTTCAAATATTTGAAATGCTGTAATTCAGAGGAGGAGCAGGATCTATTCTCTGTCATCTCAGAGTGCAGGACATGCAACAATGGGCTCAGGTTACAGGAAGTCAGATTTTGGTTGAATATCAGGAAAAACTTCCTAACTGTTAGAGCAGTACGGCATTGAAATCAATTACCTCGAGAGGTGGTGAGTGCTCCAATACTGGAGGCATTCAAGAGAAATTCAGACAACCACGTGGCAGATATCCTTTGATTTGTATTCCTGCATTGAGCAGGGGGTTGGACTCAATGACCTTATAGGCCCCTTCCAACTTCATTATTCTATGATTCTGTTCTATGATTCTATACTCATTGGCCGCAAACTCTTGACAGATAGTTGAACCCGAGCACTCATGCCACACTACCAAGAAGAGATTAACAGTTAGTTTGAAAGGCACCTGAGAAGTAAATTAGGATGGAATATATAAATCTATATCAGCTAAACTATATTAGTGTTTGGAGATACTCAAGAACCTCTGTGCAGCAGTAAATCATACAATGATGTAGTGGCAGATGTCAAATATGAATGCCAAATAAAACAAATAAAAACAATCCTTTGACCTAGTTTTGCTTGTAGTTTTTTTCCTCCAAGTAACCATAGTGACTCTAAGAGTGACAAATATCTGTGGTTACCCAGAGTATTCTTAGGACTCACAGTAGACCAAAAGAGATAAGTAATGTATGTCACAAAAACTGTAGAAGGCTGTTGAAAATCTTTGGTGCCTAGACATTGGTAAAAATACCGTGAATCAATGGATCTAGGAAAATCAGTACATTAGATTGCCAGCAAAGGCCTTATACAAATAATTCCTTAGAAATAATGAAATGTTAGAAATTCAACCAAAAACTAAGATTTTTTAATGTCTTTTAATCTGGCTTCCTGCCTATTAGCCCTAAGCAAACATGAGGGCTCTAAATAAAAGAAAATGACATTTGAGAATCTTAGAATGTTCACATTACCCACAGTTGAGCTACTCAGAAATATAAGAATAATCATTGTGTTACCACCTTTGGCAAAAAAAGTATCTAGTGCTGACTCAGTGCAGTGACATATGTGCTACGAGAGGGTGGGCATGACTAGGTTTCTAGTAGTCATTCAACTACAGTTCCCAGGGTTTTCTGGGGGAAATCATTGCAATTTAATTAATTTTAAGGAATTAATACATTTTAAAATAGCTATACTGTTAGAGCAGCCTGTACCAGTTCAGGTGATTATACTTCAGAGTGGTTACTATTTTAGCCCTCATTAAAATGTGCATTGAGTGATTTCTTCAAAAAACAAAAAAACAAAAAAACAAAATCATACATTTATAAAAACAACTAATAACAATATTTTTTAATATATAATTCATGCTCCCCCTCCCCCTGGGTCCATTTGGGAATTGCAACCATTCCCTCCTGCCGTATGGAGCCCCATCCCCCCACTCCAAAATTGCATTGGCTCTTCCAAAGGTGTATGTCCCTTCCCCTTTATTAATACATAATCCATCAATTATCGCCATTTACAGTATCTATAAATAGATTCTCACTAATCATCCCCTTCTTAACTTTAATATCACATGTTATCTTGTTATTAATAGCTATATCTCAAACTTTTCTATACCATTCATTTAACTGAAAATTATACGTTGAATAAGATTAAACCACAATATTCTATCTATTCCTAAGATTTCTTTTATTTGCTGTTTTCAGGTGATAATATAAAAATTTTGCCTATCTTGTTTTAATTTTGGGTAAATTCTGAAACAAAATGTGACAATATCTGCCTAACTGAGGATTATAAGAGAGCATCTTACATTTCAGAATATCACACCTCCAGCTAGAAAAAGTTACTTTCCTGGGCCCTCTCCCAGAATCCTTCCAGCTGGCATGGGCACTGGCGGGAGAATTCTGAGAGTTTTAGTCCAAAAAGGGAACTTCACCATCTCTGTTCCAGCTCCCAAGAATTGCAATGAACCTATATTGCTAAGCCTCAAAACATTTCAGAAAAAGCCACAGACGAAAATAACCAAGCTCCGAAAGGACAACTATCATCGTAGTATCTCTTACTATGTTTGGATGGCAAGGTACCTAGAATGCTCAGGTATATTATTACTTGGGTAGATTCTTTCCTCTCATTCAAAAGACTCCTGCATTACTATAATAAGCAGTCTCCTTTTAAAAGGGTGCACTTTCCAGTTTGCACACAGGTGGATGAAACCATAGTAGTAGTGTAAACGCTGTGTGTGTGTGTGTGTGTGTGTGTGTGTGTGTGTGTGTGTGTGTGTGTGTGTGTGTGTGTGTACGTGTGGACGCACAGACAAACACAATCTGGCTCCCTTTTCCTTCTGCTGTCTTCCAACGCTCCCATCTGTTTGCTGTATAATTCCTTGCTAAAGTCACTTTTCCTCCGCAGCCCCCAGGCCTGGGTGCAGAGATCTGCTCCCTCTTTCCCTCCGACAGTCCGGTGGGCTTGTGAACATGTGTTTCTGGGAGGCAGACACCAGCTGGCTGGGAGGATATTTGCATATTCAGCTAAAAGTGCCAGAGCTGAGTTGGGGACGCCTGGAGGAGGCAGTGGCAGGATGGATAAACCAGAGGAGCTTTGGTCAGCTAGAGGTCAAGTGGAACAGAATTACAAACAGATAGCCAGATGGCAAGTGGAGATGAGAGGGGGGGGGGCTCAAACTTTTGCACCAGATAAATAAAATTGTTAAGTGAATAGTGGGCCAATAGGCTACAGGAAAATGGGCAAAACTAGGTATTTCTGAAGTCACAGATCTGAGAGGAAGATAATCTTCTGGAGTTTTCAGGGCAAGCCTAAAGCTTATTTATTTGTTTCTTCACTAATAAAATATCTGTCATTCTGAGAGGGAAAAGGGGCAGAGGAAATATATATTGCACAGACATGGGAATGGGTGGATTCAGTCCAGACCTAGTTATAAGAACAGCCATGTTGGATCAGACCAAGGGCCCATCTTGTCCAGCCAGCTGGCTATGGGAAGGCCACAAGCAAGATATCACCTCAGTGTACCCTTCTCAGCAATGGATACATAAGGGTCCATACTGCCCCTGGTACTGAGTGAATAAATATCCCCTTATAACTAATAGCCACTGACAACATTAAACTTCCATTAAACTGTTGTTGGATCCCTTTTTAAAGTCTGCCCAGAGTGGCAGCCATCACTCCACCTTTGGCTTCAAATTCCACAGCTCAGTAATGCACTGTATAGTATGATTCCTTTTTATTTGTCCAGAGTCTGTTACTGTTCCCTTTTAATGGAAGATTTAGGAGCAGACCCTCCCAAATCAATTGGATTCATTTTAGTCAGAACCAACTAAAGTGTCATTGGCCAGCACCCTGCTGGAGATTTCTGTATGCACAACTAATATTTAAATAGGCAAAGTTTGCTGTGCACATAGAAATCCCATGGCCATGGATTTTAATGGATTTTCCAGAAGTTGGACTAGGTCTGTTTTCAAACCACAGTTTTTTTGTTTGTTTGTTTGTTTGCACTCTGCTGCATGCCAGGACACACCCTATAACTCCTGTGTCTGTAGGCTGTGGGCTACACAGCAACCGTGACAGTATTGTCAGATTTAAATAGAGTTGATATGTCTTCTATGTAGAGGATAAAACTTGTTGATTGTATAATTCCTCAATATTTCATTCAAAATTGAAGGTTACGTATAGCCGGCAGTAAAAGAATCAGTCAAATGGCAGAATACTTGTCAGGCCTGCTAACTGCCAAATTGAGGCCTACCATATGGCAGTGAAATTTCTTTTATGTTCCACCTCAGAAACAAACAGCTGCATCTCAAACGGTTTACAGTGTGCTTTAAGATCTTTCAAATTCCTGAGATTTAACTGGTGTAGTCAATTAAGGAGTAAACAGTGTCTCTCTATGGTCAGCAGAAGGCTTATTCATAGCAAGGCCACGCCAGGTTCTGGCCACCAGATATCCCAGAGCTGACTTCTAGCAGTGGTGCTATGGGCTGAGGCAGTTGTGTAGCTATCATTGATGCATGTCTTGTGTAAGAACTAGAGTGTGTGCTGAATCGCATGTAGAGTCAACATTTATGTTATGTTTCAATGTGGCTGTGAAGAACTGGTAGATTCCTGATTTCTTCAAGTAGCCATCTATTAATGGGCATTAATCAGTTTTCTTGTGTTTGTACAGAGCCTTCCACAAAATTTCACCTCTTTGTCCTTGTGAAAGTTAAATAAGAAGGATCAACCCAGAGAATACACAGCTTGCTAGCCAGGCTTGCCAATGTCAGTGCCACTGGAAAACGCACCTTCATGGAAAGAAGTCTGAAGTCCACAGAGGCTAAGGGCTTGAAAGACTTGTCTCACTAAGCTTACTGAGGCCAACAAACAAACTCCAGGGGGTAGCAGTGGAAAGCGATTACTAAACCTCCTAGAGAGTGTTTGATATCTGAATGGGAAAAACAAGATTAGTCCAAAGGCAGATGAGTGTAGGCTAAAATAGCTGTCAGATAAACTGGAACATAAGACATCATAAGCCCTTTATGTTTCAAGAACAAAAAGAATGTAAAAAGTGTTGAAATACTAAACTCAAATGGCTGAGCCAGAGAGCCATCATAAATGTCTGGAAAGCTTTCCCATTACACGTAAGGAGGCATGTGTACTGGACTTCTTGGATACATCTAAGATGGCAATTTTCCCCAAGCGGGTGGAATAGTGGGTCGTACTCAGATTCTCCATGCCCTGAAATGTAGGGAATAGATACAGGGATGGAATATTTTGCTTTGGGTCTGACTGGGATAATAGCATTTGAAACTCATAATCTAAAACCAATAACTGGGGTGCATACCATGTTTGCTTTGGCTACCATGGTATTATTAGAATGCAGTTGGCATTGTCCTGTCTCAGTTTTGCAAGAATTCTTGGTATCAGTGGAAAAAGAGTAAAAACATAGAGCAAGAGTCGGGACCAATCAAAGAGAAAAATGTTCTGTGAGACTCCCCTGAAGCAAATCCATTTGCACTGTTTGAGATTTGTGGTAAACAATACAAGCCCAGCATTGAAAAAGAGGTACTGTGAGAGGGTGCAGATGCCATTCATGCATAGTGGTGAGTTTGTTGCTGAGAATGCCAGCTTGGATTTTTTTTCCTCACACAGAAAGTATATTGCTGTGCACAAAACATGCTTCTAAGTGCACTACTTGTACAAATGTATCATCAGCTTCATAAGCATGTGGACTTTGTGCTGCCCTGCTTGTTGGTATAAATACTATCATGCTGTTGTCCTTTGAGACTTGTAAAATCCAGTGGATGAGGAGACATTGGAAGACCTGGACAACTTTGAGAGCCGCCAGGAGTTCCAATACATTTTCCCCATCAGGCTTCCCTGCAGTCTGTGTATGCTATATGTTAGAAAAGGAACTTCCCATCAAAACACTTTGGGTGTTTTAAAATCTGTGCCCTTGCAGGCAGTGTGAAGGGAGGTCCTCCAGTAAAGGGACCTGCAGACATGCAGCTGAATGCAGAGATAAGCTTCCAATTCTCTCTGATGCATTAGAAAACCCTGAGAAGCAAGTGGTCTCATGTGGCAAAGGGATGAACAGCCATTGTGGAGGCCATGAGACCCAACACTACCTGTATGTTTTGAGAACTCAGTCACAAAGTTATAAGGAGGCATTTTCCTTTAGAACAGGGCCATCGCTCTGGTGATAGCTAATGCGGTTTTGCATTTCTGAAATTTAAGTGGGCATCAATGAAATCAATGATTTGTATAGGATACAAAAGATACTTTTTTCTTTTTATCCTGAATCTTACCTTGTCTACTGGGTTCGGTGTGGTACACAAAGAGTTGAGGAGGAGGATCTTAGAAGAACCCTCAACCAGCCAGTTATCAATGTAATAATAAAACATTATATTATGTAAATTTGCCTGAGAAACCAGTGTGGAGTAGTGGATACAATGATGGACTTTGACTCTGGAGATGAGAGTTCAACCCCACTTGGCCAGGGAAGCTCATCGGAGGAGTGAAATTGGCAAAACTGTTCCTTAAATATCCCACTTACCTCAAGAGCCCTATTATTTATTTTGTTTATTTAAAATATTTTTATCGCACCTTTCTCCTTAAAAAGGAACCAAGGCAGCTTACATCATTAAAAGACAGTATTTAAAGTTAACAACAGTGAGTATACAAATACTAAAAAGGATCAAATGAATGCAATACTAAAAACATAAGCAATGCCAGGACACATTGAAAGCAGTAAGGTACAACAATCCATTTAAAAACCTCACTCTGGCAGGCGGTCACTAAGGAAAAGTTTGCCTGAAGAGAAAGGTATTTGCCTGCTTGCAGAAGGACAGTAAAGATGGGGCTAGCCTAGCCTCCTGTGGGAGGGAGTTCCAGAGTCGCTCTTAGGATCTCTGTAACTCAGTTCTGACTTCACAGCACATAACTAACTAATCTTACATGAGTTGCTATCAGTGATATGGATTTTGTAAATACTCTGGCTGGGAGCAATGGAAAGGGTGAATGGTAGAACCTTGAATTGGAAAGTCCAAGCTCCTGTAGTGAGGCAGAGGAATCTTCTGAGACATGGACACATGGCTATGGGGAAGTACCGTATGTTTCTGTTTATAAGATGCCCCCATTTATAAGACACCCCCCCCACACTTTTCTAACCCCCAAATTAAGAAAACCTAGCTTTGAGTATTCAGCCTCTGGGCTCAGAACACTTGGACATTACAAGTCCCTGTTGCATCTGAGCCTACAGGCTCCACCTCCAACGAGGTGTGTTCCAGTTGGTTTGTTCAGCATCAGCTGACGTCAATTCCATAAGGCTCGTGATTGGAGGACGCTAAGTCTACTGACTGTAGGAAGCTAAGCCTTGTGATTGAAGGAAGCCTGTTTACAGAGGCAAGGTATGGGCAGTTTTGTTCTCTCTGTGTTCTCAGCTTACTTCTGTGTATAAGATGCCTCTCATTTTTTAGTGTAATGATTTTAGGAAAAAGTAGTGTCTTATACACGGAAAAAATAGGTATGTATCATGAATGTCTATAGAGGTGTACCAATCACCTTGATGCAAAAGAGATAAAATAGGTTTCACTCAGACGATCAAGAAATGCTTCATTGAGATAAAGGAGTTAATGTCTCTGAGGTCTAAAATCAAGTGTAATCCATTATCCTTCTATGTGACAGGGAAGTATTTAAACGAAATCCTTTAGTACTATGATGGATGGCCACTTGTTCTATGACTTCTTTAGCCAGCAAAGCTATAATGTCTTCTAGACACACAGCAGTCAGTGGTGTCATCCAAACAATGCTTTGACATAGAAGTGCATTGAATTTTATGGTGGAATCCTGGTTCACAGTGGTTAGGACCCAGCTGTTGGTTGCTTGCCAGTAATGGAACTGGGCAAAAGCCATTTAACAAAGGGAACTGGTGGATGAAAAGAAAGAGGAAAAGATGGTTAGTCAGAGGCAATGCTTAGAATTGTCAAAAGAGTTTTTCTTGCTTTGAGGTTTGTACTTGCTCTGCAAGTACAATCTCTGTGTTGAAGAGGCAGCTTCAGAAGATGATCAAGACAGTCTGCTTGCTGTGAGAATATTTTGGGGATGACTACCCATTTTTTGCACTAGCTCTTAATTCATCATAATGGCCTAATTTGTCACTCATTTCCCCCCACTGAATCCACAGTGATGGTGAAGAGGAAGCAAGCATCTGGCATCAGTCCTGAGAATCTGGAGAGCTACTGTCTTGGTAGCATAATCTGCCAAATGGCAGGCTGATCTCCTGGCCTGGTAACCTATAGGCCTCTGCTTGAAAAATTAGGACCACCGTTCTTTGCTCTTCTGTTGAGAAAGGGTGTGATCTCTACCCTCAGGTTCCCACAGAAGCCTTGTTCTTTGGGATTATCAAAGACAAATCAGGAAATGAGTTAATTCTCTTATCATGGCATCCAGTTTCCTTTCCTCGTTATCATTTGGTGCCAGATGGAGTTACTTCTGAACCTTTCATCATTGATTGATTGATTGGGCTGCATCCACTGTGATTGAGTTTGGAGTAGGGAGTTTGGTGGGAATATGGGAGAGGGCCTGTGGAGATCGCCCTTGTGGCTCTGTTTGTTGTGGCCCTCACAAAGGTTCTCTCCCTCTTGATTTTTCTCGCTGCCACCAGGTATTATTTACTTAATACCACCTATGTGTGTTAGACACATGTGCTGCCATATGCAAGGCTTATTGAACTTCAGAATCAGTTGGTTGGAATAACAGATAATCTTTTATTATTCATCAAATCACAAAGTAAATCACGTAACCACTGTATCAGGGGTTTGATTAGGTTTGGATAGGATGGGACATATATTCAGGCTTATTATATAATTTCAATCACTCAATATCTATCTTATTCTAGGTGTTCTCATTCCTGCTTGTTCAATCTAATAACCTTGCTCTTAATTCACTTTCCTAACTCTCTATTCCGGTCACTCTAACTCTTCTCCTCACTAAGCTCCAACCCTCCAACTGTCTAACTGTCCCCTTGGTTCCGCCCCTCCTGCTCTATCCTTGGCTCCTCCCTCTAGAGCTCCTGTGACTGACAGGCAGGAATAACGTCACCTTTAGGCATTTCGTCACAGGGCCTTCTCTGTAGCTGCTTCCAAACTCTGGTCCTCCTTCACATAGGAAACCAGGCTGGCCCCATCTTTGCTGTCCTTTCACAAGCAAGCAAAGACCTTTCTCTACAGACAGGCTTATTCTTAGCAACTGACTGTTTAACAAGGAGTTCATAAAACAGGACTATTGTGTTTCTTTTGTTTTTAAGGTGTTTTTAGTATTGTTTTTATCTACTAGTTTTAAATATTATATTTGCTTAAATTTTTAGAATATTGTAATAGTTTATTGTTCTTCACTTTTAATACTGTTTATTTTTTAATACTGCAAGCTGCCTTGGGTTCTGTTTAGGTGAAAGGCAGGGTATAAATATTTTAAATAGATAAATAATAAAAACTCACCCTCCTTATCCTGAACCCTAAAGAAATATTTTGATCTGCTTTGAAGTTGGAGGTTAAGAAGATGGGGTTTGCCATGATGGTCAAATTGCATGCATGAGTGAAGGCAGCACAGGTATTGCCACAGGCACGGCTATCTTCCCCTGCAATGCTGATTTTGCTAAAAAAAAAAAAATCAAGAGAAGATCTCAGATCTACTCTATAATGGTCAATGCAGAGCCTTGCAATGTAAATTTGGAGCTATTTGCAGTGAGGTAGCCCTTCTGTCAGCCTGCCTGGAGCTGGAAAACAAAGGTGCTTGTGAACAGCTGTGTCTGCACCATCACTGCTACCGAGTAAGCTAGCTGCTCCCTCCCCCTGAAAGAAGGGCAAGTTTGGAAGCTGCAGAAGGGTTTGTATATAGACTGATTTTCCAAAGGGCTCGGGTTATTGGCAACTCTTGGATGGTCCCCATCCTTGACAGTGAGCTTGATCCTTTGCCACATATAATTTGGTTCTCATAAACAGTAGCATGAATGGCCTTTCTAGTTTGCTGAACCTTTCTTCCTTTTATGCACTGCTCCCTCTTACTTCCCAGCATGCACCACTTCCTAGCTCACAAACAGTTCATTCAGTATGACCCATTTTCTTCCCACATGGTGGGCAGTTGCTGCAAGTTTCCTCATTCTTTTTTGTTTTATGAATCCCCAGTTTCCACAAGGGTTTTTAAAAAATTGAGCTAGAATGGATCTACAACCTTGTGGGACAAGGACATCCGCCTGGCTGCTGGAATGTAGGCTTAACCCCCTTCCCCCAACTACTCTTCATTTCCCTCTAGAAGAAGAAAACATTTGAACACAATAATGGGACTCCAAGCAGAAAGCCTTTCCGCACTCCCAGCTGGGGTTCTTCACTGGGGTTTGGACTGGTTTAGGAACATGAGACAGAAGGGAGGAGGCAGACAAGCATTTTCCATCTGATTTACCTGGAGGCTGAGAGTCAGAAAAGCAGGTTGAAGAGAGAGAAGATGCTAAGGGGGCTGCTCATTGATTTCGCTGACAAGGACCAAGACAAAAACTGGGAAGTGGCAGAATGGATTTCTAACATGCCCCTCTTCCTACATCCCATGACCATGAAAGAAAAATGTATATTTTGATTATATATTCTACATTTTGGAAATTGTACTTAATCCCACAGTGAAGATTTTTTTTGTCACGCCCAAACAAGGCAGCATGATGTGTGCACAAATACACGCGGACAAGCTTGCCTGTGTGAACTAGACATTTACTCACATTTGGGGGTTTGTACCTCCTGACAGCAATACTGGCTTCCAGTTTTCCAGGGAAGTGACATGGCTACCCATTGGCAGAGTGTTATTGTGGGCTGCTGTAGGTTTAGCCAAATGAAAGTGAAACCCATAAAATTCAAGTCGTATTCTGAAGAAGCACAAACCTTCATGCCTATCAAACTATAAGTCTTAGGCATCAGCAATATGATACAGATAGAATGTTCTTAGAAGCGGGAGTTCTTTAAATGCCAAAAGACATCTGATTGTCATAGCGAAGCATTCTTCTCTCCCACCATCTGGCAAACTAGCTTGCTTTGTTTTGTGATTGGTCTTCAGGAAGTTTAAAAACCTGATTGCTCAGGCATGGATTTCTGTGGAATTATTATCAGCCTCTAATGATCTTATCCATATCAGGGATGTGTAATGGATCCTCAGTAGAGTTAGTGTGCAAACAAGGTCACAAAGATTGATGCCCAAGCTACTTTGTACCCTTTTGGAGACACTCTGCCTGATCCTTGCCCATGTCTGAGTTGATATCTGAGCATTTCTGGGTCTCTGTAAAAAAATAAAATAAAATAAAAATTCTGTGAATGGGGAAATGTAGATAGCTGTGACTTGGGATGGAGGGTTGCACAGCACCATCATAAATAATTACAGCAAAATTCTTTGTCCAACTCAAACATAGAGAAAATAAGAAAAAGAGAAGCAGGACACAGCTATTACAAACTTTGACAGTGACCAAGAAGAAAAGAGAATCCAAAGGGGAGGAGAGAGAGAGAGTCCTAACGTGAAATTCTAACCTAAGAACGTGAATGAAGGCATTCATGTGCATGTGTGCAGGGGCGTGCATGTGCACATACACAAACACACAGACACTTATTCCTAGCTGTTGCCAATGAAAAAAGGTAAAGATCAGGCAATATGCAACACCAACAGATATTCCTCGTTTCACCCAGCAGGTACAAAAAAATATGGAGAGTGGCTGGTGCAGCCTGGTGACCTTACTCAGAAACCCTCCCCAGTGGATCAGTGATTGGAGTCTGTGGAAGACATCTTGGGCTTCCTTGAGTGTGTGCATGTGTGGAGCTGTCAGTCCCTTCCTTTGGTGCCGGCTCAGCTTCCTCTTAAAACAGTTTTTATAGTTTTGATTTACCTTTTCCCATTTTTAATCACATTGCATCTATTTTATTTGAGTATTTTTAACCCCTCTAATGCCAGATTTAATGTGCAGGATCTGTGTGTGGGGTTGTTGCTGTGTCCTCTGAGTACATCTGGGCTCTTTACCCTGTGATCATTTTGGAAATGCACAAAGAGTCCAGATTAAACTAGTGTTTTGAAATTCACTCAAATCAGATGTACATCCCTAATCTGCATCATCTGATTTGACCCCTACTTTAGCAGGTCCTTCTTTCTCTAAAGAAAGGCTGTGGCCAGAAACCCACTATTCAGAATGTTACTTGTCCTGCTTTACCATTGCTTCCAACTCACCATAGCAAAGATCACAAAACCTGACGGGATACATATACTGATACAGTAAAGCAGATTTTCACAACAAGCCTGTAAGGTCGGTGAGTGACTGCCTCATTGAGCTTTACAATTGAATGTAAATTATAAATTAAGACTCCCTGGTCATAATCCATTAATATGTGTCTCTATAATGCATATGTTCAGAACGAAAACCTCAGATATGCTCTTAAAAGATGTGACATTCTACAGTACGATTTCACATATGGAAGCCTAATCCTAATATATGCTTACTTGGAAATATGTGGGAGTTCAGGGGCCTTTAGCCCACATGGCACTGTGCATCAGATTTGAAGTTAGTAGGAACTGTACAGACCTTGGGAAAGTTGCCATTTTGGACTACAGTGCCCAGAATCCACCAGCAGCATGGCCAGTTGCTGGTGAATTTTGGAAGCTGTAGTCCAAATAGGGTTTTTTCCTCCAAGCTGTAGAACAGAACTATTTCATGACCATCCTACACACAACAAGGGAAAACAGAGACGTTTTATGTTATGTGACCAACAGCTGCTTTTCCAGCATTTGGCGGGCTGTGCCAAATAAATTTCAAAACAAAGGAATCACTCTCTTTCCGTTTTGCACTCTGCAGTTCTAAGGTAGACTGCTAAAGCTCGGCAGCCTTCAGATGAGGCATTTATTATGCGACCACCCTACCTCGTTTACAGAATTGTTGTGTGTGGGGGGAGATGCTGTCTTTTCCCCCCTTGTGATTCTCCTTTTTATTTCCACAGAATATCTCTTAAGGGTGGAAAAGACTGTTAACTCATAGTGTCCTTCGGCTGGTAGCTTGATTAGTTTCTTAGCAGTGGAGTTTTGCAAAGGAAGTCACAGGGAGAGGAGAGGCAGCTTCCCCCCAGCATCACTAGAGGTCTCCCTTTACCAGTGAGTTCCTGTCTGGAGGGCAAAAGGTAAAAAAATACACTTGCTCTCAATAACTTCTTTATTGGGCACTTGACAGCTTGCTGTTTTCTGGAGAACGGAAATCTTCCTCTCTTTCAAAAGTCTGTATTTCTGTGATTCTGTGCAACAAAAACTGTTAAAGAAACTGCCCATTATACAGTGCTGTGTGTTTGTGGGTCTACTGTTTGAATCAGACATGTGGACTTCAATGTAGACAGCTATTTAAAAACAAAAACAAATGAACAAACAAACAAAAAAGCCCAGAAGAATTTGATATGTGAGTTTATCTCAGGATGCTGAGAATTTTCTCAGCTGGGAATACGATAACTGAAGAAGCACTAAAACGAATGAATACAGAGCCAGCAGTCACTGAACGTATAAAAGAAAGCTAGGACACCTTGGTCACATGTTGAGAACCAAAGAATGCAGGCTGTTACTGTTGCTGATTATTCAAGATCAAGTGAAGGGGGGAGGGAGTGCAGAAAAGTAGATAAAAGAATGTGGTAATCTGACCTGGATGCAACACAGCGTAATTGTTTAGAGATGCCTCATCTGAAGTCAGACTAGCCATGCTAATGCTTAACCACTGGGTAAGCATTAGCAAAAACAGAGAAGTACTTCTCCAGATGCAAACGGATAAGGAATGCATTTTGTATGCCATTGCTACAGAGCTTCTCTAGCCCACCTCACCACCCAGGATGAATGAGGCTCTTTTTGCAAAATTAGTTAGCAGTGCAATCCCATGTGTCTATGCAGAAGTATGCCCACTGAAAGCAATAGGACTTGCTCCTGGATAACAGTGTGTAGTATTATTGCTTTATTGCAGAATAAATGTGCAGTGGTTTCTCACTTGCTGCAGCCAATCCCCAAATCTTATTCAAGGTTGTTGGAGGGACAGAAAGCTTCCTCCATTTTCAGAGCATAACAATATTTTGTATTTCGCGATATGCTGTTGCCTGTCTGCTGTCATTATAAACTGCTTTTCTGGAAATGGTTGTGTGGATGTCATGAAAACATCTTGGATATTTTCTGTGACATGATAAATGATGCAAAATACAACTTGCCCGTCTGCATGCCTGCACCGGTCTCTCAGATCCCTGCTGCTTTCCTGCAGCAAGAAGGTACAGCACCAAGGACAGCTCCCCGTGAGCACTTTGTTCTAAACTGAGGCTGAACTAAGACCTCAAATGTCTGGCCTAGAATGACTACCTGGTGCCTGGCACTTGGTCAAGATGCATTGCCTCCTGTAGGCATGGTGCTGGCATTGGGGCAACAACTCTTAGGACTGTGATGATTGTGGAGGAGAGGGGTCATCCCAGCACAGGGACTAGCGTCTGGAAGCTTCAGGCTTGAGGGTGTGTCTGTGTGTCACGTCTGGCTCATATCAAAATGGGTATAATGGCCAGGATCGTGTTGAATATTTACATTTGCTGAGCTCTAGCTTCCAGAAGCTGCTACAGCAATGATGAGGTGCCAGACATGAATCTAACTGCACAACTGGGTGACACGATCAGGTACCCAGTCCCATGCAACTGGCACCTTCTTAGATCATTATAGCAGCTCTTGCAGTTGGAGCTCCATACAGATACACATTGAACAGAATAATGGCCAATGGAACTGGTTCTGATGAAGAGCTCAGAGCACCATCCCTGTGGGGTACATTTCTAGTTTGATGTGGGGTGCGCGCGCGCGAAGAAACCAGCCTAAGAAGACGTTGGCAGAGATCTATAAAATGATGCATGATGTGGTGAAAGTGGATAGAGAGAGGTTTTTCTTCTTGTCTTATAATCATTTTTGGCATCATCTGATGAAGTGGTTTGGCAGGAGTTCCAGGACAGGAGAAAGAAAGTAGTTCTTCACACAATACATTAATGTATGCAATTTGCTATCACCAAATGTTATGGCGGGCCATTAGTTTGGATAGATGTGAAAGCAGAGCAAGCAAACTAATGGAAGATATGGTTAGTCTTGACAGCTTTATGAACACATGGTGTTCTGAGGAAGTGGTCATATCCTGTTGGAGATCATAGAGCACAATGGTCTGCTATATCTGGCTTGCTGTTATGGAAGGTGGAAATCACCCCATTGAAAGAAACCAGGAATTTATGCTTGTACCAGGAAGTAGTGGATATCTCCCAGCTCAGTCTTCATGTCCCATCAGCGGCAACTACTTGAGACAATTCTGGGAGTTGTATTCCAAAACAACTGGAAGCCAATAGCTTCAAAAGGGCTGCTGTATTTTATGTGCAAAACCAAATATAAAGCACAATAAAAACAATAAGAATACAATCATAATAGAATTAAAATCCATCATAAGAAGATGAAACACATGTGCTAATGAATGCTAAGGGCTTGTCTACATGGGTCCTTTCGGAGAAGGCTGCTGTGGGCTAAATAGGGTCACTTGGGGTCAGTTAAAGCTATGGTATGCCATTTGGTGTGATTATCACATCCAAATGAAATACTGCAACTCAGGCAATCCTGTTTGGTCTGGCTCCTTCCAGTTTGAATGTCCAATATTTTGATTTTTAAAAATTGTACTAGACCACCACTGATGCACTTATAGAAAAAATAAAAAAATATTTTCTTTGTCCTTAAGGATTGCTTTGTCCATGGATTTGGTTGTAGGCAGTTTCTCAACTGGCCCTTCAGACGAGGCAGGATTTTTTAAAATAAATGATGCAGCACATCAGCGATGGTCTACTACAATCTTAAAAACTCACTTCCCCTGCCCCTCTGCTGAGGAGTAGAGGAAGTGTTCAGTTTGCCAATATTTGCCAATATCCTGAGGTAGCTACTCTATTAAGCTACTCAACTATATTGGCAATTCAAATTGGAAGAAGCTCTGACAGCCAGAAAGCTCACTTTTGGTCAATCCTGGAAATCACATGCACTGGAAACAGACCAAACCAGACTGATCCTACCTGCACTGAAAAAGTAGAAGCCCTGACATGGGTTCGGAAAGGTGCAGGTAGAAATGCTCTGGGGACAGTTTAGTTATCTCCAGCAATTATGTCATGTGATTGCCAGGAAAAGGAGTGAACCAAGCTGTCTCTGCAGCAGAACAAACAGCAAGCTAGATGCCAGTATGATCACATCATAAATCTTCACATAAATGAGCTAACCCTCTTTCTAAATGAGCCAGTAGTTGTAATCCAAAAAGACTGATCATAATCTACTATTGATTTTTTTATTAATGAATGGGAGGATAAACATTAACATTTTAAAGTATGGGAGGAAAAGGGCATATTTACTTGATGCCAAAAGACATCAAAATGGGCATCTGGTGAACCTCTTTTGGTTGAGCACTCTACAAATGTGTTCAAGCTATGGACTTTAGGTTGAGGGGCATTTGGAAAACAGTATTTTCTGATGACCTCAAACAGCTTTTTACATCCTGATGTCATCCAGATGTTTTAGAACACGACTCCCGTGATTCCCATCCATACCTGTGCCTTGTCACATCCATTCTGGAAATATTTCATCACAATCAGGCAGGCAAGATACTGAAGAATTAAGTTAAACAGTTGAATTTCCAGACAAAAGCAGGAATAAAAGCTTGAATTATTATGAAAGCGAAGACTGCAGGCATATAAGCAAGAGTACAGAAAACAAAACAGCAAAGATATATTAGTTGCCAATCAACAACCCAACAGCACTTTTGTTATTCTGGGAAAAAAAACACAAGATGGAATCAAACTTCAGATTCACCGAATCCATGGACTTGCTGGCTAATCATGAGAGGTCCCTAGGGATTATCTAGGTAATAACTTCGTTTCATACAGAAACAGACTTCATCACAAAAATCTCAAAGTTTCAGGAATGGTTGCAGAGGGGAAGGCTGTAAAAAAAAACAACGCAGCATGTTCATAATGAGGTTTGATGAGCAATGATATATTGAAATGTTGTCCTAAACAGAACTCTGAATGTAGACACAAACCAGTTAACTCATTTGTCAGCAAACTTTATATTATGGCCAATTTTTGGGCTCTGAATTAGCACTTAATAGGACACACATTAAATGCCCCATTCTTTGTTGATCCAATGAGCTCAAAGTGGAATACACGGGTCTCTTCCTCCCCACTTTATGATCACAACTGCTCTATGAGGTCAGTCAGAATTAGACCTGCCACAAGTTATTCTGTGAATTTTATGGCAGGGTAGGGATTTGAATCCAAGTTTCCTGAATGCTGGTCCAACACCCTAACCATTCCACCACATTTTCCCTGGTTTATTCATCTACTTCTTTCAGGAAGCCATCCAAGTAGCTGGCCAACCTTTGCCAATGGTCATCAGCTTTCAGGGACCAGCATGAGCTGGCTTTATAGGTATGCAGGGAGCTCAACAGGCCTGAGAGGTTTGAAGATATCAAAAGTGCTAAAATAGCATCATCAGGCCTTGCAGTCAGCAGTTTATTCTAAGTGCCCTTAAGTGTGATCTTGCACAGAAAGCATGTTTTGTCAGGGATTTTATAACAAGTTCCTTCCTGTATAGACAACTTTTTTTAAATATTGTCATTGTGGCGAAACCTTCGGCACCACCATATTTTGTGCTAGCCAGTCAGCAGTTTCTTCAGTCACCATTTGAATCCCTCACAATCATCATCAATCTATCCAGCCTGCCAGGAGGTTGGAGGGGATCAATCTGAGAGCAAAGAAGAGTGAGTTGTTTGCAGATCTTTGGGGACTCTCGAGGGAACCTCGCCGTGTTTGACGACAGTGAGTGTGGCAGGAAGCTGGGGTGATAGATGGAAGAAGATGAGGCCATTGCTTGGCTGAGAAGTGATATGCAGCAGCTGTGACAGGTGCCTATGTCTGTCCCCTCAGCCTGCAATCTCTCCTAATGGGGAAGATGGAGGAGTCCAGAATGAAACATGTCATGTCCAAGAAGGATGGGAAGAAAGGTGGGGACTCCAGAGATGCAAAGAGCAGGAACGGAGATGAAAGGAGGGAAAGAAGCTGTTAGGGCTGTGCCGTCGCTCATCAATACGTTTTCTCACTGTGTATGAAATGGAAAAGCTCTTTTTCATTCCTTTTTAAGAGGTTGTTTTCAGTTTGCACTTTGTTAAACAAACCGTAGAAAATTAAACCTGGTAGAGAAGAATCTTACCCCCCCCCCCCGCATCTACCACTAGGCAGAGTAACCTAGCAACCATAGGCCTCAGTAGATGTGGGGGCAGCTTCCCTGAAATGTGGGGCTGATGATCCTCCCCCCACTCAGTTCATGAGCTGCTACTGACAGCTGCCACAGTTGGCCAATACTGAAAGGTGAGGAGTGGGCAGAGGTATGTCCAGTACCCCCTAACTTCGCCACTTGCCCTCAGGTGCAAGGGAGGATGCTGTATGATTACTGGCATTAAATTATGATTCAGCTACTAGTATGGTTTGTCCCTCCATATGGAATGGGAGGTACCATCTTACCTTTCACACCAGACAGAAGAATGAAAAGAATGGAACTGTTTTCCAAGGGCCAAACTACATGTTACAGAAAAGCCATCATTAGAACTGAAATCATGTTTAGTGTTCCAGAGACATGATGCAGGCAGACTGTTTGGAAGCAAAAACAGACATTACATATAACCAGTCATTAGAAGAGGGAAATTATTAACTGCTGAAAGTATGTGAGTGCATAACAGAAACTTTTCTCAATATATATAGCTTGCAAATCAGCTTGCTTTGTTTTGCAATTGCTCTTCAAGTTTTAAGCATGGAATTCCTTTGAAACCTGATCTCTCAAACAGAAAGTTTTTCTTAAAATCATGTCTCCCCAACACTGACAGCTCTAATCGTAAGTTATCTGTCATGTTTGTTTCTGCCTTGAGAAATCAGACTTGCACAGAAGGACAAAGCAAAAACAAATGCAAATTAATTTGTAAACTACGTGAGGAGAGAAAGCTCTTGCTGTGACAATCATACTTATTTTGGAACTTCTGGAATTCTCTCTTTTAATCATGGGTTATCTACAATGTACAATTCAGCCCCAACCAGATCTGCTTAGGCTGCTTGTAACTTATCAAAACTCTCCAAGCAGACATATCAGAATCTCTCAGAGCAACCATATACCATGCTGACTCAGGATTCTGGGAGTTATCGTCCAAACAATTAACACTTGCAAGCTCCTTGTAGGGCTTGAGAAATTGCAGTCCATTCAACTTCTTTCCATGTATAAATTAAGCCAGTGGATTTTGCCCAGTGGCACATTTACTAATGATAGGACACAGAGAAAGTCTAGTTGGGATGCCGGGCTTTCATAGCAATTACTAAGACTCTACTCTCCCTTGGTCTCTGAGCCCTGCTAAATGTGTTCTACCCACCACAGATTATTCAGCTGTGACTTTTGGGCCTGCTTCCTGTAACTTTGGACACTCTTACGTTTCTCCTTATCTGCCACCCATGCTGCCTACCAATTTACCGTTAATGATGCATATAATAGCAGAATACCTTTAAACCAGTAGTTCCCCACCTTGAGTAACCCAGGTGTTCTTGGAATGCAACTCCAAAAAACCCCGGCCAGCACATCTGGTGGTGAAGCATTCTGGGAATTGCACTCCAAAAACACCTGGGTTACCCAGGGTTGGGAACCACTGCTCTTAACATATAAATCCCTTTCCTGGAACAAACTGGCAATTTGGATAGACTCTTTGGATATAGGACACAAAATTGAGAAACACCATATTAAGCCACATACAGTGACGTGATAAAGAAAGTACAGTAGTACCTCAGTTTACATACGCCTCGGTTTACATAATTTTCGATTTACGAGCCTCGGTTTACATTTTTTACAGGGTTTTTTTCACTGTACGAAAAGGACGCATTGCATCTGGAGGTTTCTAGCGCTGCCCCTGTTGCTACGGCAATCCACGTTCCAGTTGACGTAATTTCTGCATTACGTAACGTCCCGGATGATGGATTAATTTCATAAACTGAGGTACTACTGTACACCTTCTTTGAATTTAATGGCTTTACATATTAGGACATAATAAAAATCATCTGGTCCTTAGGAGGTCTGAAAATTAGGTAACCTCAGATGAACAACAACACATGACATATTACACTGTGTCATGATTTATTTAACAAAAATAAAGCCAAAAATGGAGAAGCCATGTATGAAAAACTATGTACACTCTTACTGCTGTCATAGGAATTAAGAGGCTAAGTAGCAGTCGGGTGTTGCTAACCAAATGCCCTTGGGTAACTGGTCATCAGCTAATGTGCCCACCTCTATAAAAGCCAAAATTTTAGCAGTTTGCTGGTCTGGAGCATTCAAGTGTGTGTTAACACAATGCCAAGGAGGAAACACATCAGCAATGATCGTAGACAAGCAATTGTTATTGCCCTTCAATTTGGGAATGGTTAGAAACTATTTAAAGTCCATCATTCTACAGTGCAGAAGATTATTCACAAGTGGAAAACATTCAAGACAGTTGTTAATCTTCCCAAGAGGGGACATCAAAGCAAATTCACCTCAAGGTCAGACTGTGCACTGCTCAGAGAAATTGCAAAAAACACAAGAGTTGCATCTCAGACTCTACAGGCCTCAGTTAGTGTGCTAAATGTTAGAGTTTATGACAGTACAATTAGAAAAAGACATAACAAGTATGGTTTGTTTGGAAGGGTTGCCAGGAGAAAGCCTCTTCTCTCTAAAAAGAATGTGACAGCATGGCTTAGGTTTGTAAAGTTGCATCTGGCCAAACCACAAGACTTCTGGAACAATGTCCTTTGGACAGACAAGACCAAAGTGGAGATGTTTGGCCATAATACACAGTACCAGGTTTGGTGAAACCCAAACACAACGTATGAGCACAAACACCTTATACTGTCAAGCATGGTTGTGGAGGAGTGACGATTTGGGTTTGTTTTGCAGCCACAAGACCTGGGCATCTTGCAGTCATTGAGTCAACCATGAACTCCTCTGTATACCAAAATATTCTAGAGTCAAATGTGAGGCCATCTGTCCAACAGCTAAAGCTTGGCTGAAATTGGGTCATGCAACAGGACAATGATCCCCAGCACACCAGCCAATCTACAACACAATGACTGAAAGAGAAAAGAATCAAGGTTTTGGAATGGCCTAATCAA
This sequence comes from Intellagama lesueurii, assembly GCA_037013535.1. Lineage (NCBI taxonomy): Eukaryota > Metazoa > Chordata > Lepidosauria > Squamata > Agamidae > Intellagama > Intellagama lesueurii. Next base: position 37,009,845 of record JBAJHW010000001.1, on the reverse strand, counting down.
AGTACAGACCTCAACCTGATTGAAATGCTTGTGCCTGGACCTTATGAGAGCTGTGCATAAACAAATGCCAGTAAATCTCAATGAACTAAAGCAACATTATAAAGCAGGGTGGACCAGAATTCCTCCACAACAATGTGAGAGACTGATAAAGTCATACAGAAAATGATTACTTCAAGTTATTGCTGCTAAAGGTGGTTCTACAAGCTATTGAATCATAAGGTGTAGTTAGTTTTTCACACCTAGCTTCTCCATTTTGGCGTTATTTTTGTTAAATATACCATGATACGGTGTAATACGTTGTTCATCTGAGGTTATATTTACTTAATTTTCAGACCTGCTAAGAACCAGATGATTTTTATTACGTCCTGATAGGTAAAACCATAGAATTTAAAGAGGGTGTACTTCCTTTTCCACATGACTGTAGTTCTCAATTCTCTGGCAACACATGCAGTTATATCTGCCTAAATGCAAAATAAAATCATCCTGATTCCCTGTTTCACCCTTCTGAAGCACCAGACTGAACCACTCCACTGTTGTAGTATCAAGGATTTGGTGGCGGGGGTGTATGTGACAGGACCTGGAGGCAGAGCTTTGGTTGGGTTACACAATGCACTGATCACCATTGCTTATCTAAAAATGAATTCAGGAACACTGAGCAATAGTGCCTTTCGCAAACGGTATGTTACAGTGTGTGCTTACAGCTCCATTCTGCATGTTTCCCTTTTGCTTGTCCGTTCACTTGCGTTGCAGTGCAGGCCTACCCACCAATGCAACGGAATCTGTTTATTCTGCCAACGTGGTGCAGTCTTGCCATGGAAAGAATGGTGCTGAGGCCGAACTGTTGTGTTAAACTAGTAATTACAGCAGATAATCTGCTCTGCTTGAGGGCTGCACTCTCCAGCAGGCTGTGAGGCAGTCACCACAGCTCTGCTGCTGAAGTCTATTCATTTTAATAAGAGGGACACCCTGTGTTATTAAGAAGAGTGTTTATTACTGTCGCTGTGTGCTGACAGCAACTTCCATCATCGTTAAATGGCAGATAGGGGGAGGCGGCGGCAGGGAGAGAACTGCCGGCTCCACTCTCTGAAAGGTTGGGGGCTTTGCAGCTGGGCAGAGGATGGCAGGAACAAGAGGCTTCTTCTTGGTTCACAGGGATTTGTCTTTCCTAGCCATAAAAACAAAACTGGTGAGCTCAATAAGAACATGGAGTTTCTAAGTGGGGTGACCAGGCGCCCTACTTTGCAGTGGATGAAGGGCTGTCAGAGGACAGTCTTCTAGCTCAAGGACTATCCCGGTCCATGCTCAATTTAAAGATTAAGAATTCTAAGGAAAGAGCAGAGGCCTTACAATTATCCATCAGCAATTTACTTTTACACAGAAGACAAAGGAAACAGGCACAGAGGCTGCTGTCTTGACCATGATGAGCAATGCAGAGTCTTACTGCATCTTAAAAACTTAATATCTTTTATTTGGCCTAATGTTTCATAGACTGCAGATGCAGAACGAAATGGGTTCCAGTCCATGAGAGCCACGGCAGGCCCTGCGATTAGTCCAGAGGCAGTCATTGGTGGCAGAGCTTTGGGGTAGCAAATCCTGCACCTGCAACCTTCTGCCACAAATAGGGTCTATGTTGCTCTGCTCTGGGCTGTTTGACTGCTTCTATTGCACGCTAGTTTTTAGAATGGCCAGAGAGTGCAGAGATGAGCAAGTCATGGCTCATCACCATTGCTTCTCTATGGCTCTTAGTGTCACCAATGCTGTTGCCAGATGGATCCTTGCACCATCACTTCTGTCTCCTTTTGTGTCCTCAGAAATATGATGTTCCACAGCCAGAAAACAGATTTTCTGGTGTACCTTCTGAGATGTTCCCTCACCCTTTCCCATGTAGTGAAGACACACATAAATTTCCACAGTCTCACACACCCTTTCCCCCCCTATTATCCTCAATCCTAAGGTGATAAAATTTTTCCCTCCTCTCTTTGAGGCTCAATTTCAGGCAAGCTGCTTTTCTGATTCTAGAAAGGAGTAAGAACTCTCCTGCCCTTGTGGTGCAAAACTTTGCTCATGACCTGTGTTCAGTCCCAGCAGATTCAAGTAGCCGGCTAAAGGCTGACTCAGCCTTTCATCCTTCTGTGGTCAGTAAGCTGAGTACCCAGCTCACTGGGTGGCAATGTGTAGCCTTCAAAATTAAATTGTTAACTGCCCAAAGAGTACTTTAAGCACTGTGGGGCCGTATATAAATAGCACACTTTGCTTTGCGTTGCGTTGCTTTGCATTGCGCTAATATGCTCTTTCCTCTTTTCATGTGCCAGCATTTGTCATGGTGCACACCTGGCAGTGCTCAAGCACAACCTTTTCATTGCTGGATAGGGAATTTTTCTTGCCCCATGAGGCTGCTGGTGGTGGTGAAAAAATCAAGTCTTCCCTACCAAAAAGCATCCCCAGAATGAGATGGGAGAAATGAATTTATCTCTGAAATGTTCAGGTCACATGAGGTCACTCACCCTAGAGCCACTAAATCTCCCATGCCTGGCTTTTTCCCTGCCAATCCTCCTCTTTCTTTTGGTTCATTTCATTTCTATATCTGTAACGTCTGATCCACATCCTCCACCCCATTGCTGTTCTGATTCTTAGGGGTGGCGAAAGGGCACAAAATGGTGAGAGCCCTCGTGGCAGGAGCGCCTTCTCCTTCTCCGCTTCTGGCAGTGTGCAGGTGTGCTGCTGACACTGCTGCATTGTTGCTGTTGTTACTGCCACTACCCAGCAAGCTCCAAAGTGGAACACAGTGGTGTTGCAGTAAATCTGGACTTGCAGGTTCTCATAATTACAATCCTCATAGCCAGCCCTCCATCCCATAAGGAGAGTCCAATAACACATGTGTCTGGATTGGCCCGTATCAACAAATGAGGAAAAGGGATTTTCTAAGGTTAATGGCTCTTATTTGCCTAATCAGGACCAAACCACCAATAAACACTTTATATTATAACCAGGAAAGCCTACAATAATAAATTGATCCTGGGTAAATCCATTTGTGTCGCCTCTATTAGAAGAGGAAGAAGTACAGCAAAGCTCAGAGTGTATGGGGAGCCGTGGGGTTGGGAGCAGATGACATCAAAGTTTCTGCTACTCAGAAAGTTCTGAGACTGACCCTGAGAGCCCAGGGGCTAGTATACCACTGGTGCAACAACTGTGTGTAATGGTGGGATAGACAGCAGCAGTGATGACTCTCACACAACGGGGGGGGGGGGGGAGGCAGAGCTTGTATCCCTCCTGATGAAAGGAGCAGAGCTTGAGCTTGTATCCCTCCTGATGAAACCTTATTCCAAATAAGCTATTCCAACTTGTCTGGTCTTTAAGGTGCCATGGAAATACTCTTTACTGCTTTTGATTTCGCAAACTAGTGCAGGAAATATCCTAATATGGCAAGAGGTATTGGGTTTTTATTAATATTACAGTTAAATATTTGTAAATTTGCACTTCTGCATAATAGGGTCCCTTCCAGCTCTGCAGTTCTAAGACGCCAATACATTACTATAAAAATATTTTATTTAGAAACACGTTTTTTAGTGATGGATTTCCTCATTTAGGGATGTTTTGATGTCAAAGTGATTGTCCTGTTTTTGAGAGGAGTAAAACAGGGCATCTATATTTTTCATCTCTCTCTCTCTCTCTCTCTCTCTCTGTGTGTGTGTGTGTAGGTGGATGGAGCCATCTATCTTCATTCACCTGCTTGGCTCAGCCTTAGTGTCATCATAAGCCTCAGGACTAGCTGAGCAACATTTACCTCCTTCTTTCTGTTATGTGCGGTATTCTGCTATTAACTCACACACACACACACCAAAGACTTACAGCAAGCGAGTTTTATTTCATGTCTGCAGGCATGGAGAGAACACACCTGGGCGGGTGTGGTCTTCGCTATTCAAGCATTCAGCAATACATTTTATACCCGACGCAACGCAACCCCTCTCTGTCCCTCTGGCCAATCCTGACCAATGCGGAAAGCTCACATTCTACCTATCACACGACGCAAAGCGCACCTATGCCCATATATGTATCCCTACTTGCTACACTGACTCATGTTTTCTCAACTTTCTACTTTCTCTTTCGTTTCTCAATTCTCTGTGAACTTAGAACTATTGTTTCAATTTTCCATATCAATCCCCGCTTTTTCTTTTATACTATATTCTTCTAAGGTTCACATTTAATCTCCACTGGTATTATGCTTGTATCATCTACGAGAATCATTTGAGTCATCACCTCACTATCTCTAGGAATCTTAGATAACTTCTTTATCCCCGTTACAACTAAAGGACTACATTGAATACAACAGCAAGCAACTATTCCTATTATTATAAGCAGAATTCCAAAAGCGATTATTTGTTTCAGCCATGTAATATCTGGCAACCATGAAGTGAAGCAACTCCATGGATTGTCATTTTCTGTCATATTATTCTCTATTAGATCTTGCAAGTTCCCTAAATGATGTTCTATGGATTTATTCATGTCTTGATACGTAACTTTGCACCCGGGACCTACTATTTTACAAAACCCTCCATCCTTGGCCAACAAATAATCCAACGCCAGGCGATGCTGCATTTGTACTTGACTCAAACTCTCAATCTCTTCTTGTAGTTCTCTAACTACTTGCATGGTGGCGTTAATGCTTTTCTCTAACCTACAGGTAAGACCCAGGATGCTCCTCCTATTTTCCTGTGCTATAATTCCCAGATAAGATCCTAGGGTTAATGTCCCCATTACAGCACCGCCACCCTCTCTACTTCCCCTTGATCCTGATAATTGTTCATCAATTATTACTTCATCCCTACAGGTTGGTCCCAAAGGGCCCTTTATTCGGTCCTTTCCCACATTTGCACTCCGTCTTGATCTTCTTCCTTCTTGGGGCTTGATTACCTGAGCCAGGAAAGTCAAAAATCCTACTCCCACACAAGCACCCCTTTGAAACCCTGGGTGATAATCGGTAGCCCATCCAGAAAAGAAAAAAAACCAAAGATTTGGATCTTTAAGTAGCATGTGTCCACAAATGCTTCCTGTTCCTGAGTAATTTGCTTGCAGAAGGGGAAAGGCAGGATAGATGTCGGCTAGAGTGCTATCACTTGCATTCATTCCCACCACCCCATGTGTACTTGATCCACTACCATTACTAAACAAGGTTGTCCCTTCACCAGAAAGCCAAAAATGGTCCCAAAATGTGTATAGTTTCCCAACTGGTCAAATCTTTCCTTAGACTTGTTAAATCCTGGTACTCTTCCATTCCAGTTACCTTGATGAGTACAACAGAAGCACAGCCCTTTAGTGCTCTTGGTAGATCCCAGCCAACTAACTTCAGTTCCATTTAAATGTTCAGGTACCTGTTGAAATAATATTTCTTTTCTTTCTCCCTCACTTATACTCTGTAATGAACCTACTATTAAAGAGGTATCATTTATCAGTCCAGGTACCAAACTCATGGATGCTACAGAGACTGGAGACTCATATATCAAGGTCACATCCTTTCCCATTGTTTTAAACATGTGGTGTGCATGTCTTGCCCAGGAGTTACCATGTGTTCCTGGTCCAATAACCGGTGAGAACAGTATCACTCCCAACACAAACAAAAGCAGGCAACCCATTTTAGTCCACACTTCCGCGCCTCTTCAGCTTTATCTTGAGAAGATCTGTTGGGTCTTGGGAACACGTCCACTGACTAGAATTCTCCTCTGCTGGAGCTGGCACCAACTTTGTCCGTGTGTGGTGGGTCCACCCTCCTTCAGCTGTTTGTATGGAAGTTTCAGTTGTTAGCAACACCAAGTAGGGTCCTTCCCAGCTGGGCTGTAGCGGCTCGTGTCTCCACCTCTTTATAAGCACCCAATCTCCAGGCTGTGTTTTATGTACAGGGGCTTCCAAAGGTGTGGTCCCTTCTTCCTATTGGAAGTCAAAATAGAAAACAAGGCCAGAATATATTCTTTCAAAAACACATCTTTCATCTCATGGATCGCCCCACAGGGCTTGTCTGGCGCTATGTCCCAAATAGAAAATCCATGTTGTTGTTTAGTCGTTAAGTCGTGTCCGACTCTTCGTGACCCCATGGACCAGAGCACACCAGGCCCTCCTGTCTTCCACTGCCTCCTGGAGTTGGGTCAAATTCGTGTTGGTAGCTTCAGTGACACTGTCCAACCATCTCGTCCTCTGTCGTCCCCTTCTCCTCTTGCCTTCACATTTTCCCAACATCAGGGTCTTTTCCAGGGAAGAAAATCCATATATCATTTCAAAAGGGGACAATCCCAGCCCTGTCCTTGGTTTTGTTCGAATCCCAAATAAAACTAATGGTAGTAGTTTAGTCCATGGTAACCTATTTTTCAACATCAGTCTTTTGAGTGTATATTTCAGAGTGGCATTCATTCTCTCCACCCTCCCAGAAGAAGGCGGATGCCAAGGGGTATGAAGTTCCCATTTTATCCGGAACTGCTTAATTATTCATTGAGTTATTTTTTCCTGTAAAGTGGGAGCCTCTGTCTGAATCTATTACTTCTGGCAAACCAAACTTCGGGATAACTTGTTCCAGAAGGCATTTTGTCACATTCCTCACATTTGCTTTTGTCATTGGAAATGCCTCCACCCAGCCTGTCAGGTGATCTACTATTACCAAACAGTATTTCAGCTTGCCCACCGGTGGCAGTTCTATAAAATCCACCTGTATCCTCTGAAAAGGTCGGGTAGCCAACAATCTCCCTTCTTTAGATGTCATCCGTTTTCCTGATTTATTCACCTTCTGGCAGATGAGGCACCTTTGTGTAATGTCTTTAGCTAGAGTCCATACCCCCATCCCAACATACTTCTTTAAAAATGCTTCTACCAGAGCTTCAGTTCCCCAGTGCCCTCCTTCATGTAAGGCTTTTAAAACTTCTCTTATTACTGCCTTAGGTAACCAGACCCGGTCATCTGGCATAATCAACTTCCCTTCTCTTAACCGGGCTCCCTGCTCTTCTGCTAGCTCCATTTCCTTCTGCTGGTAGATAAAGGGAGGATCTGCTCGATCTCCCATAGGTATCAGAGCTTCAAGTGACAGGACATCAGGGGAGCCAGTAACTGCTGCTTCTTTGGCTAAGGTATCAGCCATTCTATTCCCTCGAGCCTCCATCGAGTTCCCTTTAGCATGTCCTGGCACATGAATCACAGCCACCTGTTCAGGCAGTAATAGTGCTCGCAGAGTTTCTTGTAACAGTTTTACATGTGCTACTGAATTTCCTCTTGAATTTATCAGTCCTCTTTCTTCCCATAATTTTCCAAATACATGTACTACCCCAAACGTATATTTTGAGTCTGTATATATGTTTATCCTTTTCCCTTCAGCTAACTGTAGCGCTCGTTTTAGAGCAAACAGCTCCGCTGTCTGAGCTGACATGCTTGGAGGTAATGACCCAGATTCAATCTCTTGTCCTCCTTTCTCAACTATGCCGTATCCACTTTTCCTCTTTCCCTCTATCACCCTAGAGGATCCGTCTATAAACCAATCTTCTGCTTGTCCAATCGGTTTCTCTCCCAGGTCTTCTCTATATTTTGTCTGTAAGTTTATGATCTCTATGCAATCATGCTCTTGACTCAGAGTTCAATACTGTGTGTTTTCAAACCCCAACCCTGGTAGCTGTTCATCTGTGACAACCGTTAGATCTGTTTGCTCCAACAAAATGGCCTCCATTTGCAAAAGTCGCCCATCTTTCATCCATTTTCGTGGTGCTGCTGTAAGGATAGTTCTTATCTGATGGGGAGAATGTACTATCAATGCCCCATGCCAAAACAATTTCCGGGCTGCCTTTACTGCAACCACTGCCGCTGCAGAAGCCTGTAAGCAAGATGGCCAGCCTCGAACTACGGGATCCATCATTTTAGAGAAATATGCTATTGGTTGATAAGCTCCCCCTTTCTTCTGGGCCATGACTGTCCCACAGAAACCATCTTTGTTGGATACAAACAGATGAAAAGGTTTTTGCATGTTAGGAAGACCTAGGGCAGGTGCTGAGATGAGAGTTTCTTTTAGCTTCTTAAATACCTTCTCCTCTTGTTTTTCCAATACCAGCACATCAGGTTGACTTTCTCCTAACTTGGTGATGAGGGGATTCATCAACTCTGCATATCCCTCTATCCAAATTCGACAGAAGTTGACAGTTCCCAGCAAACTCCTCAACTGTTTCTTCATTCTAGGAAGCTCTAGACCTAGGATCCCCTCTATTCGTTTCAGATCCAACTGTTTCTTTCCCCCTTCAAGATAGTGTCCAATATATTTTACCCGGGTCTGACAGAATTGCAATTTCTTTTCAGATACTCTCAAACCTATTTTTCCCAAGTAGTTCAATAGTCTGATAGAGCTTCTCCTTACTGCTTTACCTTCTTTCCCGCTTAAAAGCAGACCATCTACATATTGTGTCAGAACCACTCCCTTCTCAGGGATCCAGTCATGAAGGACCCGGGTCAGCACTTCTCCGAATATCGTTGGACTTTCAGAGTACCCCTGAGGCAAGACCTGCCATTCAAATCTAGTGACAATCCCAGTCACAGGGTGGGGCCATTGAAAAGCAAACAACTGTCTGGCAGATTTTTCCAGGGGCACCGAGAAGAATGCTGACTTCAAATCTATTACTGTGTATACCATGTGTTCAGGTGATATCCCGTTCAAGATAGTGTATGGATCTGGCACTATAGGAGCCCTAGGTATTACTACTGCATTTATTTTTCTCAAGTCTTGAACCATTCTATAAGTACCATCTGGCTTCTTGACCAGATGGAGTGTTACAGGGGGTGACCGATTCCTCAATCAGACCATCTTCTATCAATTCCTTGATCACTGGCTTTAATCCTTCCTCTGCCTCTTTTGAAACCGGGTACTGCTTGATTTGGACTACATTATGGGGTTTGGTATTTAATTTTACTGGTTCTATTTGTAACAAACCGGGGTTCCCAGCTCTGGCCCATACCTCAGAATTTATTTCAGTTCTATCTTTTTCCCTAAGAGTTGCTAGTTTTATTATACACTCTCCATCTTTCAAATACATTTGCATGCCCAATTTCCTCATGAGATCCCTCCGCAATAAGTTGAGGCCATTTCCCAGTATCCACAAAAAGTCATGTAATGTAACATCTTTGCCTTCATGTTTCACCGTCAAGGGAAGTAGTATAGGCACTTCCTCAGGGGCCCTGTTTATCCCTACCACCCTAATAGTTGCCCCCGAGGGTTGACTTCCCTCAACGTTGACCGAGAGCGTAGATCTTGTAGCTCCCGTATCCACCAAGAAAGTTACCTCCTCTCCCTTTGGTCCCACCTCCAAATTTATCAAGGGCTCTGTGGAGGTTGGACCAAAGTACAGATACCCCTGACATCCCTAATCTGAATCTTCATATTGGAGAGCCTGCAAGTATGTCTCTTGATTCTTTTCTTGCTCCTTTTGTGGGCATTCTCTTTTCTAGTGCCCTTTTTCTTTACATATGGCACAAACATCCTGGGGCAGAGGAGCCCTTGTCCCTGAGCCCCTCCTTTCCCCTACTAATCTTCCTCTCCTGTTCCCCTGACTTTCCTTCTCTTGATACCACGCCCATCCTTGTCCCCTACCTCTTCCTTTCCCTCTTCCTCGTCCCCTGTCAGCCACATTCACCTCCCTTACTGCTTGCACCATCAGCCCAACCTTTCTTTTGTCTTTCTCCATGTCTCTTCTTACCATAACTTTTTGTGCCTCTTTAACTAACTGCTCCAGGGTCTGTTCTGTCAGATCATCTACCCGCTGAAGCTTTTTCTTTATATCCGGATAGGACCCAGAAATGAACTGGAGCTTCAGCGCTGGCTCATTTTCGGGGAGGTCGGGGTCTAACCCTGTATATTGTCTCATTCCCTTCTTGAGTCTCTCTACAAATTCATCCAGTGTTTCCTCCTTCTTCTGAGGGGCTCCAAAAGCCTTACTTATATTTATCGCCCTAGGGATAGATTTAACTAGCCCCTCAAGCACTCTAGTGCAGTACTCTGCACATACTTCTCTTCCTCAGGCTTCTTGGACATTTAAATTCGGGGGTTGTTGGTATGGGATCGCTGTTTCAGCCTGTATGGGTGTCATATCAGCCCCCCTTGAGATCCACAATTCACGTGCCTTCTGCACTGCCCCCCAAAACTTCTCATTGCTCATGACTTGCTTCAATATAAATATAAACTCCTGGATTGAATATGTGGATGTCCCGAGCATTCCCTCTAGATCTTTTACAAATCCCTCCGGGTCTTCTGTTTGTTTAGGTAACTGGTTTCGGATAGCTCTTAGTTCCGTGGAAGTTAAGGGGGCATCCACATACCCAATCTGTCCTCCTCCTTGTGGGACCTGATGGAGTGGATTAAGATTTACAGCTCTGTCTTCCTTTCTTTCACTGCCTCCAGCCCCGCCAATGTCCGCGGGATCTTCTTCCCCAGTTCGGAAGGATCGACCATCCCCATGATGGTCGTTTCCCTCCAGCACACCTCTGATTTCCCTTCGGCTTATTCTAGCTGCTACACTGGCCCCTCTAGCTGGATAAGGAGGTGGCAGCTGACCTAGGGGTGGCAAGTGATCCAGGGGGTCCCACTCCTCCTCTCCTTCTCATGGAGCCGAAGGCTCCTTGACAGTCTCTATCATTGCAGCGCAGACTGCACCCGCCCCTGCACACGGCCCCGTGAGAGCAAAAGCCACCCAAGTGGACATATATGGGACTTGTTTGTCCAGTTCTGGAACTCCAGGTCTCATCATAAAAATAAAATACAGATGTAAAGTTTCCACTAATTTGGTCTCAGAGGACCCAAGAGGTGGCCAGCACCTGTCACAAAAATCGAACTTAAAGGTTGGCCATACATTCATACACAATCTAACCATCTCTCCCTTGGTCATATCCTCTGTGGCATACTTTCCCCATACCAACGAGATCAGCTGTCCCAAGGGGCTATCCCAAGGCACCTCTACCTGTTTCCCTACAGGCGGGGCGTCCCCCTCGAGGGCCTTTTTTTGAAAAAAACTTGTTTCCCATATTCTTCATGCAGCCACACTATCGTGTTCTAACTTGACCAAGTTACTCACCCTTAATTGGAGATTTGAAGTTTCTCTTCGCCAAACCCCGAACTATCGGTTGCTGTAGTCTCTTTTTCCAATCAGGGTTCTTGGGGTACAAGAGGCGGGCCTTACCGCAACAAGGGCCAACTCAAACCAGTTGTTGGGGCGCCTCCCTTCCAACGGCAGCGAACCCTTCCTCCCGTACTCCAATGGTGGAACGATTACTTAAAATCTGTTCCCCAACTCAATAGAGCAATATCCCACTTCTGACACCAAATTGTTATGTGCGGTATTCTGCTGTTAACTCACACACACACCGAAGACTTACAGCAAGCAAGTTTTATTTCATGTCTGCAGGCATGGAGAGAACACACCTGGGCTGGTGTGGTATCTGCTATTCAAGCATTCAGCAATACATTTTATACCCGATGCAACGCAACCCCTCTCTGTCCCTCTGGCCAATCCTGACCAACGCGGAAAGCTCACATTCTACCTATAACAGGACGCAAAGTGCACCTATGCCCATATATGTATCCCTACTTGCTACACTGACTCATGTTTTCTCAACTTTCTCTTTCATTTCTCAATTCTCTGTGAACTTAGAACTATTGTTTCACCTATCCATATCATTTCAATACTGTACTTGCATATTGGTCTTCCTTTGGCAGTGGTGAGAAACTGGTGCAGAGGGACAAGGACCGCTACTTGGATTTCAGGTGAAAACACACATTGGACTTTTAGAACCTGGGAATCCTCCTCACTGCATTCTGCCTAAATGTGCCTGCACTCCCTTCTGCCTATCCCTAGTGGAATCTTACAATGAGATGCATTAGCCATAAGATGCTTTCCAGGTTACATCTTAGCTGAGCTATGGAAGTTGGAAACTTTGGCAATCCCACAGTTCTATTCAGGTATTCTGAGAGCGTGGGAAAGCCACATGCGTTGAGGGAGTTTGCAAAGTCCCCCCCCCCCCATTGTTGCTTTCAACATGCAAAAGCAAAACCCTGAGGAAGGGGAGGCTGCTGAATCCATGTAGGTTCTCTGTGCAAGTAAAAACATGTGTGTTAAAAATGGTCATGGGATGGAGCTAGCCACACTTCTCTGTATGTTCTCACATCTGAAATGTGTCTGAATAAGACTGTTTTCTCTTTCAGATTCCTCACCCTTTTGTGATAATATCCTCCATTTTACAAGTTTGAGGCACTTACACTAAAATTTCATACATCTCTATTCAAAAGTGGAGAGTACAGATTTGCAACCAAGGCAATGGTTATGAAGTATTTTGAGCTCCAATAAGGAACAATATACTAAGATAAAAAATTGTTAGATACCTGCTTTTTAAAGTTAGAGCATGTTCTGAAATCACACCTAGTACCAGATGTAAACTGGTAATGGTATACTAACAGGCAAAATGTAGTTTCTCTGACTGAAACTGGTTCTTAACAGCTTTATATGAGTATTCAGTTTTGATAGTTCTGTATATTTTAGTATTTTAAGAGCAGGACACAGTGTTAGAAAAAAGGATACACTGTCTTATGACAGTAGAAAGCCAATGTAGACATGTTGCCACAGATGGTCCTTGTCATTTGGTATGATGTCTACTCTGGAATGTTTTCTTTGTTTTTTAAAACCCTCATTGTAGGATGGTTTGCTTGTCTGGAAACTCCTGTATTTCAGAAGCTCAGCATTAGATAAAAGAGCAAGTGATTATTCTCTTCAGATTTTTTTAAAAAAGGATATCTCTTATGTGCTGAAATGAAGTTGAAAACTGTTAGTCAAAGACCTGACCTTCCTGCAGTTTTTTCGCTTGGCCTTCCGCTTGGACTTGTTAACCAAAACATCTTATGGCCACTGGCCTTTTTGCTGAAAACTACTTTGGTTAGTCGTTTGGTGTTAAACCTCCTCCTTGGGACCCATCTCAGCCATGCATGACATTAAGGTGCTTCTAGGTCTTTGTAGGATGTGCAAGGTTGATTGGGACCTACGCATGTCACTCCAGACCACTTCCTCATCACCATAACTCTAGGGTGAATAACAAGAGGCTGAGAAGCTGCTAGCGCAGGCCTCGGCACGGCACCCTTTCATTCTCTTTTATTTGCCCCAGAGATTTATGCTACCTATCTCCTTTCCCTTTGTCCACTGACCAGGCCCTATAAGTCATGTCCCCTGCCTGACAGGTCACATGGCCTGTGCTGCTGCTCTGTCAGAGTGAGTGATGCCAAGGAGTGATTAAAAGAGAGGAGGGGTGAGAGGTCAGCAGCAGACGGCATGATGGGAGAGTGGAATGTAATTATCAGTCCTGTGACATACTGCTGGGGGCTTTAATGGATCAAGACACGTTGCCTGGGGGCAGGGAAGGAGGTTCTAAGGAATGGGTGGTAGAGGAAAGGGGCGAAGGAAATATTTTGGATTCCCCCACCCCTGCAGGGAAATATGGTGGCTAAAGGGAAATATCTGAGAGTGCACATTTATTCCCTTGTGGTATGTTTTGTGCAAACCAGCAGTTCCCATTTTTTCCACACCATGCACTGTTTTTTTATTTTTGAGAACCCCTCACAGCTCCCTCCTCTCATTTACCAGTATTCAACACCCTTTCAACAACTACAACAAAAATCAATATAATAAAAAATTAAAAATAAACACAAAAATTAATAAAGATCATTTTATTTTAATAATAGGCACAAATAGATATATTTTTTTTGGTCACAAAAAGATCATAAACATGGAATTTACCTTAATAGATAATAGAACCGAAATGAATATATAGGAAAGGATGGTGAAAAGCAATTATCCAGAAACCATGGTAAATGCTGTAAACTGTGTTTTAAAAGTTGTTTTCAAAGTCTTAGGGAACCATTTGCATGTGATTGTGTAGGAACTTCCTCAAGTGACCATAAAACAAGGGTGGAATCCATAGTTCCTCAGATGTTGTTCAACTACAAAGCCTGACCAATGGCCACAGTAGCTGGAGCTAATAGGAAGTGAAGCCGAACAGCTTTTAGAAGGAAACAGGTTTCCCCATCCCTGCAGAAAGATCCCTCAGGTGTGATACTACAAAATTCAAAGAGGTTCTAATCACATTAGAATGCTGACTTCCAACCCACTTACGTGGCCATGAAACCAAGTAAGTGGGTAGGGGAAGGCATCTGTAGAGGCTGGCCTGCCTAGGCTATATGGCTTTTGGATAGTTCATAGCAAAGACTGGCAACTTCAGTTCCCCCGAGGTTGCTTGAACATGGCCAATAATCAGAATGATGGCAATGTTAGCCCAACTTCTGGAAGTCCACTGATTCCTCGTTCCTTTTTTAAACTATACTACTTGCTGGTATTAAAGTTTTAACTTTCCCAGATATGAATATGCTCTCAAATATTTTACTTCTCTGTGCAGAAAAAGAGGATAGTGGGTATCTCCAGATGATTCCCCATGGCTCTCCACCTCTTTTTAAAGAAATAATTTGCTTGCCTGCATCTTCAACCCAGGTGTCCCTATCCTGAGTAGAAATTTCTTTCCAATACTAGGATTATCACAGGGACCCTGAAAGAGTCATATCCACCTGTGTTACAGAGAAAGAAGATGATAGTACATTGCTAAGATACTGAAACATTTGAGTAATTGTTAGGAGAAACAACTACAGTGGAAAAAAACATGAAGAGCAGGTAAGCACACAGATGCTAATGAAATGAACTATATGCTTAAAATGTGTAGTTGTACTGGAATTATATACTTTGAAGTTCACAAAATATTTACAAGTAGAGATGGGGGTATTCATATTCGTATACGATTACCCCCGCACAGCTGGAGTTAATGAGGGTCTGGCCCATGGGGTTGGACTGTCCACTCATGCGTCCGCTGCTGGTGCCAGCCCTGCTCTTCCTTCCAATTGCTCCAGAGCGTCCGGTCGGCTAGCCACTCATCAGCCTTGCAGGGAGACTCATCTTCCCTCCTTCTGTCAGGAGTGGCTAGCTGACTGGGCGCTCCAGAGTGATTGGAAGGAAGAGCGGGGCCGACAGTGGTGGCGGATATGTGAGTGGACTGTCCGGCCCCAGGGGGTTGGACCATCGTTAACTCCATCTGTGCAGGGGTGTTCGTATATCTCTGTTTACAAGCTACAGTTTAGATTCTTCTCAAGAGGATAGGCATTGCAAAAGAAATTTCCAAATGTAAAAAAAACCCCACCTTCAGCTGCCATTAGTGAACTTCTGGGCTTGAACACTGTGCCTGGGATCATCGTACTAAAGTAAGAAGATGGGAGTAATAAAGTATACTTATGTATAGGAGAGATTTCATATGATTTATAAAATAAATCTGACTTGCAAACAATGTAGTAGGTTGTTATACACATGTCCCAAGGCCCCAGACCCCTTCATGAGACAACACTTGGCAGAACATGTTCTGCTGCCTTGGCAAACCATGAATTAATTGCAAATGAAGTTATATATAAATAAATAACGGTCTTTGGTGTGAGTTCTACTTGATATGACAATGCTTTGTAGAGCTCAACATTACATTAAAGGCTTAGCGAGGCAATCCAAAGAGAGTGGGAGAGGGAAAATCCAAGGTTGAAGATCTTCCAAATCTAAAGCTCTGCCAGATTCATGCCAACGTGACAGAAACTGGAGCATGTTCATGTACTGATGTCATGTTTCTTAAAAATCTCCCTCCTAACTGCGGCTTGTGTTTTACATTTTCTGTCCCATTGGTCCCTGTGGAAAAGGGAATTATACTAGTTCCAATCCTCATCATCATCAGCATCATCATCATGTGCTATGAAGTCAATTCTGACTTGTGGTGACTCTTTTCAGGGGTTTCTAGGTAGAGAATACTCAGAAGTGATTTACCTTCTTCTGGGGGAGTCCTGGAACTGTGCAGCTTGCCTAAGGCCACACAGGTGGGGTGGGGGAATCAAACTCGCAACCTCTGGCTCAGCAGCCAAATACCTAAACCACTGAGCTATCCAGCCAATTCTACTGCTGCTATAATATCCAACCTCCCTCTAAGAATGTGTCAGGGACTGCAGGGCTTTGGAGCCAGCAGATTTCTATGTCTAACCCTCCACAGAGCACTCCATACAGCTCCTCTTCTGCTGTTATTGGTATTGGGTTAGGGTTCTGTGTCTACAGTGGAGAGGCTTTCAAAGAGGTGTCTGTCTTCCATCTGGAAACTTTCCTTTCTGCACCTAGAGAGGCTCTTCTTTAGAAGAGCCCCTGGGATGCTTGTCCAAGGACTACAGCATTGCAGCATCAATCCAAATAAATGTTTTTTTCAGGCTTTTGGCAGTTCCACAAATCACTGCTTTCTGGTGGTGCTGGAGTTGGAAAGGTGATTTCCAAGCTGGTATTCATCAGTAGTGCATTTATCACCTATGGCAGGGGAAGGGAAAATTTTTAGGCCCAGCAACCAATCCAGGAAAAACTCTTAAGAGCTACATGTCCAGAAGTGGGAGAGAAACAAGGGCAAAGTGTACGGCCAAAGTGGATGGGGTGGGATATAATTCTAATCAGTGAGGACATTGACTGCTAAGCATACGGGGCCCAGTTCAACTCTGCTTTTTCCCACTTATAAGTAAGTCCCAGTGCAAAGTTTCTCAGTCTGGAAGGCACAGCTCAGTTCTGTGAAACAGCTTCTGGTATTGCAACTCAGAGCTCAACAGAGCCTACAGAAATATTAGTCCATTGTCCAAATGTAGAAGAGGTGATACCTTTATTTAGACCACTAAAAATCAATCATTTAATGCAAGCTTTCATGAATAAAATTCACTTCCTGGGGCACAGGGTAGAAAAATTATAAATGAAAGTTCCCAAAAGGTCATGGCAGAGATCTGCCAGACATGTTGCTTAAGGTGAACTGAGAGCTGGTTTCAACCAGTTTGGGGGTGGGTGTTTTGAAATGCATCACCCCTGGTGCCATTTGGTTGGAATTATCCACTCAGCCTCCATGATAGGAGGTAATCCCTAAATGAACCCCCTCTTCCCCACTCATATTGCCTGTAGGGAAATCAAGTTTTCTTATTGGCTGGGGGTGGGGGGTGGGGGAGAGAAAGGCCACACAGAGACTCAGCCATCCTGATCCTAAAACTGGGATACATTTTGTTTAACTCACCAGGTAGTAAATAGCCAAACAAAGCCAAATTAATTTCAAATTATTATGTTGCTTGGTGAGTTTTGCAAGTAGACGTTAATCTTGGTTGCAGTCCAGCTTGATGATGTCTAAAGTTGACCAGTCCATGTAATATCCTCAGTGTCACTGAGTTGGCTTTTTCTAGTTATCCTCAAATATTCCAAAATAAAAAACATAATACAAAACAACAAAACAACACACACACACAACAGAGATAGTTTACCATATGTCAGGGTGCAAGGCCTGCCAGGTAACTGATGTTATCAGCAGGAGTTGGCTTCTGGCGTTTAGTGATGATGAGATGATCATCATCATCATCATCTTAGAACTGCAGAGCTGGGACTCTGTGGATCATTGAGTCCAGCCTGTCAAGGTGGGAAATTGAACTCCCAACCACTGGCTCTGCAGCCAGATGACTCTACAGCTTTTATTGAGTGCTACGCTTACATATTTAAGTCTCAGCAGGATTGGAATTAGGTTGGTTTCTATTACAATATGCATCTGTTAAGAAGTATTCTAACATCTGAAAACTGTTTGACTGAGGAGCAAGTGACAGATAAAAATTTTGATGCCTTGAGAGAGTGGTTCATTGTTGATGAAGATGGTAAACAAAATAAGAGCCAGTATACTGTCCTGGTTTTATTTTAGACCATTCTTTTCAGTCTTCCATTGATTGTATTGCCCTTTTGTGAGCCCTGCTGGCCCTGGCCGGGTTGATAGCACTTCCTCCTCCATACATTGATCCATGGACACAGCAGGCTGAACTAAAACAGAGTTTATTCTTACAATGTGGGAGTTAACAACAGAACTCTCACCAGCTAAGCCAGGGCTAATTCTCAGAACTTCCTGGGTGCCTGTAACCAACTTCACAGAGTCCAACTCCTTTTCCCTCCCAGTTACATTCAACAAGAGGGCATCCAATCCAGTCATTCTCAAAGGGGTTATACCTGCTGAACCAAGTCAGGGGAGCCACAGCAGGGATGGGGGATATGCCCACACTATGGGCGGTAGGGTTAGTTCCTCAGGTCCCTCTCCTTGCACCCCACTCACTCTTGGGTTTGGCATGTTTTCTACTGCTGTCTCTCCCAGTGTCTTTGTTCTGTTGCAACTGGATCCCCAGGGATAGCTTGTGGAGCCCAGCATTTCATCTCCCTATGCTCCTGCTCCCCCAGTATGAATGACAAGGAGGCAGATGAGGCTTGAGGGAGCAGTCTATCTCATCCAGAAGGACCCTGAAGAGCCCTGCATTATTCATTCATTCATTCATTCATTCATTCATTCATTCATTCGATTTCGATACCGTCCATCTGACCAGTATAGGGTTTTCCTTACATATACATTCCAAATCCCCAGATGTTCCTCTGGGAGTTCTATCTCCACATGGTAGCCCTCACTAGGATGCTCCAAGGTGACCTCCTCCTCCTGAACCACCACATCAGGGAGCAGGTCTCTGGTCTGCACCCCTCGCTCCACTGTATCTTTTCCTCCAGGCCCAACTGCCTTTCTAAGGCTTCCCTTATATAGTCCCAGACCGAGGGGCCTCCTTTCCCCTCCAGAGATAATTTCACTGGGATGGAGTTGCCTGCACATGTCCCCGGCTCCAGGCCCTCCATTTGTGTTCCTTCTTCCTGTCATCCAGGTTCTTCCCATCCAGGTTCCCTTGGGGCTTGTTGAGCTGGTTCTATCTCTTCCAGGTCTCTTGGGGTACTGACCGCCTGGAATTCTGTGGGCCCAGAGTGACGGTGAGATAGCACACTGAGAGGGGTGCCTATGCCACTGTCCCCTCCTTCACACCTTAAAAATTAAAAAAAAGTATTGATTGATTGATTGATTGATTGATTGATTTGACTTTTGAACTGCCCATCTGGCTGCCAAGGCCACTCTGGGCAGTTTACAACATTATAACATAATCTAACATGATACACAGCAATTTAAAAACATTGAACATCATAACTATAGAAATCAAAATTAAATACATAGACAAACCAACATAAAATTATCTAGAAATAATTAAAGTAGTATGAAGGCAAGGCGGCGGAACTGATAATATGTATGCTGAAACAGCCTCTGTGTTAAGATGTTATAAGGAAGGCCTGTCTGAAAATCCATGTTTTCAGTGACTGTTTAAAAATTCCCAGTGAAGGAGTCAGGCAAGTTTTGGGTAGGAGATTATTCTAAAGAGGGGGGGGGGGGGATTTGACCGCTGAGAAGGCCCGGTTTTTTGTCTTCTCTTCCTGGTCCTTTGTCAGGGTCAATATTCTCAACCACCCGGCCTGAGAAGATCATATAAGATGGGCAGATCTCGTTGGAAAGAGGCGTTTTGTCAGGTACTGGAATTCTGAAAAGGGTTTTCTCTTAATTTATTTAGTTTATAATCCTTGGTTAGATTATACAGTTTTTGCAGTAATACTTTATGATGAACAGTGCCATAGGTGGCTAACAAGTCAAAAAAATGTCATCTTCCTCATTTCAAAGCCATTTGTTATGTTAAATGTTGGACTTGTGCTGTACAATTCTTCCCAGGTCTAAAACCAACCTGTTGTGAATGAGGAGTGGTTCTGCTACCGCCATTAAATGGTTATTCTTTCCAGGACTTTCCTGGTGACAAAGCTGTGAGATTGACCTTAATTTTGCGGGATCTGTGCATTCTTTACCAAGTTTCAAGATAGTAATCACTTGTGACTTTCTCCAAATTGGATGAGCAAATCCATGTATTGATAGAGAAGATAAAAATGGAAAGAAGAGAAATATAAATTTGGGGGTTGCAGAGCTGATAAAGAGCAGATTGAATCCAAAGGTGAATCTCTCTGTGAACTTACATACATTAAGTAATAATTGAGCATAAGGTAAAATATTGGTGGAAATAGGATAGTTTTCAGATTTCATTAAAATAGTCTATTATATGCCTTCAAAAATGAATGATGGTCCTTAACTTCATTGCTAATTGTATCTCCAATTAAGGCAAAACATATAGTGTCACGTGCACTGATGCATGCCTATTAATAGGTGTATTTCAAACTTCAAATTCTCTCAGATACACCTCAGCCAAAGCAAACCTATTGTCTGAATTCATTTGAAACATTCTCATAAAAGATAGAAAGCATACAACACAAGTTACCAATAAATTACTCCAGAATAAATAAAGACGAAATCTATCAAATACAATATTTGCTCAAGAACAGGAAGATACAACAGCAAAAGGAGCTGTTACAAGAAGAAATGAGTGCATGGAAAGCTGTGAGCGGCTGAATGAAAGAGGAGGAAAATGGTGAAGATGAGTGCATGGGTGAAAAGCTGTCCTGGAAATAGAGATCACATGTTTTGGGTGGAATTATAAGAAATGGCAATGAAACCAGAAAAGAACAAGCAAGAGGAATAAGAGCAATCGAGAGAAGTAGGAGTAACTGGGAGGGAGGAGGTAAGAGTGCAAAGGAGGGAGAGTCTGGTGAAGGGAAGACAGCATGACTGTGTCTGATCTACACTGACGAGTACCAATGTTAACTGTCAGCTCTCATCTCTAAACTAAATCACACCTGGAATTGGAGGCAGCGAGGAACTGATAGTCAGCCTCAGCAAGACGACAAGTCAATCAGAGCGGAGATGCGTGGAGAGACACCAGCTTTATAGGGCTCAGCGCCTTCATTCATCCTGGGATTTACACCTGTCAGTTTCCTTTGAGCAGGGAGCGGAGAGTGATGGCATTCACTTGAGCACCACTTAACATGGGACGACAACAACATGCCCTCCTTCCCGAAGCATGTTTCTGCATTTGCTCCCTTCCCTCCATGTTCATACTTCACATCTTGAGGAATATGTATTAGATGAGGCAGGCCCTTTCATTAGGTAGGCTGAGCCAGTCTGCATCAGATGGCATATTGTGATGTATATTTAAGCAAATTGTCACTTCTTTGGTTTACAAAGTCGGGTACCACATACATCAAGATGTCAAAATGTAGAGTGCTTCTGTCAAGTGTTCCAGCCAGCTCAGTGTTGGGAGGAGGCCAGTGAAATCACTTTTGTGTACTATAGTTCCTTTAATCCTCTGGCCAGCATGGCTAATGGGCATATTGGATGAGGATTCTGGGAGCTATAATCTAAAAACTAATTTCTCCAAGGTTGAAACCAGCCATGCCTTCTTCCACTCTTCTCCTCTTTCTGTCTCTTCACCTGAATCTCAGCATCAGGTGACCAGTGCAGGTGTGAGTGGCCCTCTCAAAGATATTTTTTAATTTCTTAAACTTTGGTGTTTCCTCGATAATGTTAATATCTTCTTTCTTGTTTTTGCTCACTTAGCATGTGACTCTCTGTTGACATAGGCATGATCATTAATTCTGTTTTTGCTGTAAAGAAGACTGCTATTTGGATTTTTGCCCCAGGAACTAACTTCTTCTTGGGCATTTTCTGCTTTCACAAATGTCAAGACAATATGATGGAGTCATTGTGAATTGTTCCAAAATTCATGCTGACATGTTATCTTTGATACGGAGGTATTAGGGTTAAAAAAAGTTCTAGCTTTCAAGTTAAATAGATCTAGAGATTTCTTTATCAAGCAAGTTTTTACAAAACCCAAAAAGCTACAACCAAAAACAGGTGGGAGAAGGAACAGCAGCTGAATTGATTTTGAAGTTATGACTCTTAGGCATTTCTGAGGCAGGACCACTGAACACAGAATGTATCTGTATGATCTGAATATTGAGACAGAATGAGAGAAGATGAGGTTTGAATACCTTGAACTCTAGCAGGTGATCTGATTGTTCTACCTGGAGCAATCTCATATCAATTCAGCTCATATTCAGAGAACGCCTCGAGCCTACTATAGTCTCTGGACAAAAAGGTTTGAAAGTGGAGCTATTTAAAAAACAACACCCTACATAAACTTCCCAAACCTGTTTGACCAAACCCAGGATGGAAGCAGAAACAAAATGTACAGATTACTATTACAACACCCTGACAATATCTGATCTCATCTAATTCTGAAAGTTAAGCAGGGTTAGGTCTGCTCAGTACTTAGATAAGAGACCATCCGGGATTGCCATGGATCTCGAAGTACAGCTAGGAAAAGGATCTCACCTGAAATCCTGGAGAGCCACTAACAGTCACAGTTGCCAATTTTGGGCTGGATAGACCAATGGTCTGACTCAGAATAAGGCAAGTCACCTGTGTACTACAAATAACAATTGTGTCTTGAGGCTATCTTAAAGTGTCTACGAAGCTGTTGTCCAGAACACCATTGGCTTTATTGAGAGAAAACACAAAAGCGAGATAGAACTTTAAAATATACTCCTGGGAAAGTTCTGGGGCTTCTATTTGAAGAGTCCCTCCTAGTTCCATCCTTCAGATATGACTGGACAATTCCAGGCTGCAGTTCAGATGCAGACAATGCAGAGGGTTAATAGAGGCAGCTGCTTATAAGCAGACTGCATAGGACTGTTCTGTGCTATCATTGTAACCACACAGCTGCCTATGGCTGTTGGTATTTATTAAAATAGCGAAATCAATGCCAGTTTTGAAAAGCAGCCACTACCTCCCTGAATTCCCCCAGTTAAAACTCCTTTCCCTTTTTAAAGGCACCCCCAGATCAGGACTGTTCCCTGCTGGCTAAATCTTGGGTACCAAAGCTGGTGTTACAAGCTTTGAACAGGCTGATCTCTTAATCCAGCTGTGCTCATTCATCTGAAACTGAAAGCAGCTCCTTTTTATGTCCACCGCTTCTCAGCATTAAGTTCTCTTTGATGTAATTCTCGCTTCCGACTCCTTTTCCCTTCATGGAGAAGATTAGTGTGAAATTGGCCTGCTTCTCCAGAGACTGCAGTGTTAAGCCTTCAATACTTGATATTTACTGGAAATCTTTAACCAAAGTGAGCAGTTGGTGAAGGAGTTGAGAGGACTGTGTCTTGTGTCTGGGCTTCACACTGGAGTGTAGAACAAGAAAATGAGAGTACTAATGCTACAAAACTGATTTTACTCACACCTGCAGAAAAGACTCCATAGTCCTGCAGAGCAATCCAGAAGACATACATACTGAATAACCCACAAAATGAAGAAATATTGAAAGATAATACTCACAACAACTTTCACCATAATTTATTGCATCCAGGGATGTAGTCATCACCTGTAAGCCAAAAACTGTAGAATTCCTTCCCCCTTAAGAATTCTCTTTTCTTGGAATTTCCATCCTTCATCAGCCATTTCTTGCAGTGTATCTAGATGACTTTGACTGACTGTTGCACTCCAATGTTCTCTATGTTGCCCTCAAGTGTTTTTTTCACATGAATTTTTAGTTATTGTAAAGGAGAAATAAAATGTAACTGCACTGCCAGCTTGTCCAGTGTAGATAGGCAAAAAGATTGCTGACGATTTTTTCAGGCTACCACACTTGAATTAAAAAAAATTAAAAAATTCCTGTTGGCAGAAGCAACACGTTTTACTGCTTCCTGTTGAGTGCAACATGGAGACTGCTGGTGAATTACCCCTCCATTACTTTTTGTACAGGACCTTAACTACCTTACAGGTTCTTTACTTTTACTTTTCCAAATGGTAAGATACCATTATTTTGCTATAAAAGAGAAAACAGAGAAATAATGAGAGGAGATCTATAGTTAAAGCTCCACCATATCAGAAAGTTGATTAATTAAGAGATAATTCATAACTTCTCTTTGAGGCACATTTAAAATGAAGCAATAAAATGGACAGAATTTGCAAAGAAGAAAGGTTTAATTAACATTGCAGGGGACCTCTGCTGTACTAAGTTTATTTCTGAGTACACATTATAGGAGGTTCACAGCCATGGTGGAGGGCACTACTTATACAGTGTCGAATACTACGCCGCTATATTATAGGTGAGTAAATTATCATGTTAGTTTTACTTTCAGCTGATTGAAGGCTGTGCTAAAGGGCTCTAAAGTGGAAGCAGCAATTTCAGATTAATATATTACCTAACTTTTGGACACTTACACATTTCATTGTGCCTTTGGAGCACAGAGAGTGGTTTTATTTCATCTGTAATTTTCCTTTTGTGGTTGTTGGTTCTCATTTTAATTTATATTATTTTAAATGTTGGTGGCTGAAATCCTGTTGCTTAGCATAGTAGATTGCACTAAAATAGGCCTACTGAATCAGTGGGAGGTTAGTGAGTTAACTTTGTAAGTTTCACTGATTCAAATGGGCCTTCTTTGGTTCTAACGTACTTTAGCACAGTAAGTTGCACTTGGATCAGCAAAATTTATGGAGACGTTGACTCACCAAATCCCCACTGATTCAATGGGCCTACTCTAGTGTGACTTGCTATGATAAGAAACAGGATTTTAGCCATTATGAATCAATTTGGAAACCATTTTGGTTGAAATACAGTGTAAAAATATTTCAAATAGATAAATAATTCAGCAGGTAGGTAATTAAGCATTACCTGTGAATAGGTCCCAGTAAATTTTCTGAGGTTTGTGTCTGGATAGACTTGAATAGGGAGCGCACTGCAGGTTACAACAGCACTACGTATTTTAAGAGCATTTGTAGTGTTTGTACTTTAATACTTCATAATAGGTATAGCAATGGTAGTAATATAGGTTAAGTCATGCCTTCTCCGTTAAAGCTGATGAATGTGTGCCCTTTGATGTAAATAAGCAGATCATAAGTATGTGTAGGGCTGCTTAACCGCTTGTAGCAACAATATGCAAAGTTCATGAGCAAGGACCAGCCTCTGGCATTCTGCTGCTGAGGTGACAGACAAGATGGTGTCCCATCCTCCATATTATGCACAGAAGCTGATTAGCCTGTGAGTTGAATCTTCCTTCAGTACTGATGATGGTCTTATATCCAATAACGTAACAAAAGACAACAGGACATTTAATCTTGAGAGGACATAGGACAATCTACATGCCATCCACAGGGCTGTTCTGCAACAAAAAGAATGCAATACTGTATGATTTACAGCGTGAAATCTTGGACCAGCACCATTAATGTGCATGGGGAGTTGTCGTCCCACCACCACCTGCTGCCCAAGGCACTCACCTTGCTCTGCCTAATAAAGAGGAAGCCCTGAGCTTACTAGAGATACATGTGCTTCTGAGAAAGAATTTACATGTGGCTAACCTAAGCAACAGTTCTGATTTCAAAGTGAAGAAAGACAATATTCTTTTTGTTGAAATGTGCTGTAACATTTCTGGGTTCCAGGACTGGAAAAGATTCCATAGCACCTCTAAATGACAAGAATTGCTACATATAATCTCCAGTGATCGCAGATGCTTCCTTGTATGTTTGTTCTTGGAACTTCTTTCTACAGAAGACATGACCGATCCAGTTGTTTAGCTTGAGAGTCAAACTGGGTAATAAAGTGAGATTACTAAAAATTTAGGCAACCACAAAAGATGTAAGGAGACTATGGCATGGGGTGGGATGATGGTGGACTGGGTGGGAAAATGTGAAATACAAGTGTGACAGCAATATGTTTGGGAATATGTGGCTTAAAAACAAAAGGAGAGTCCATCACCTTTCAAAGCAAGTCTACTCCAGTGTTGAACAGCCCTCACCGTCAGAAAATTCTCCATACTGTTTAGTTGGAATCTCAGTTCCTGCCATTTAAATCCATCACAAGTTTCGGTGGGCTTTTGGGGGTTTTTTTTGGCAACAATCATGCTGTCAACGATACTACACAATCTCATTTTGCACTGATGAAGAAACAAACAAGGAAGCTTCAGAAACCTTGAAGACCAACAGATTTTTTGTGTAGCATAAGGATCCACAGTTCCTTTCTACAAAAAGATCAATATTTGAATGTGACAAAGCAATCCAGATAGAAAGTAGGTCTGTTTTTATTGATAGACATTTGGCTGATTTTTAACAGATTAGAAAAGATTTATGACTTCCAGGTGTCTAAAAATAGCAGCAACAAAATGACTTTCTTTAAAGGCGATGCCTTTATAGGCCACTAATAAAAAATAATCATACACTGTGCGAGCTTTCGTGGTTAAATCCCACTTCTTCAAAGCAAGTGCCAAAAGTCCAAACGTTCATGGCAAGATGGGAATTGCCAGGCGGTTATTCTCAGCTGTAAAGTTCCTATCAAGATTAATTTTGCCAGGCACCTCTGTCTTAGATGAGGCAGGCAGTTGTTTTAAAGTTACCACTGAGGCAGCTGTGGGTTGGATTTCATACTCCAGTTCTCCAAACAAACGGGCACAGGCTATGCATGCATGTTCTGTTTTCTATCCACTAAGTTGTTGAGGTGAAGTGAAGATGACGTAAATTTTTGTGGGAAGGAAGGTTTTTTGGGGGGGATGGGAAAGGAGAAGGTTTGTGAGATCCACTGTTTTGGTAGCCAAAAATAAATATACAGACATCAGAATTCTTTAATTCTATATGTATGCCCTTTGTACTTACCGTATTTTTCCGTGTATACAACCCCCCAATGTATACGACAACCCCCTAATTTTGTCCCTTGTCAGAGGTGGAGGAGCAGTCAATGGGCAGCCGCAAGAGGCAGCCAGGTGCGGCTGCTCCTCCACCTCCGTCTCCTGCTGCTGCCGCCGCCTCTGCTGCCCGATCGCCTCCTCCAGTGCGACTTGCCAGGGCTCACCTCCAGCTCACATTGCCGCCTTGTCCCCTGCCCAAAGGGAGCCCGCGAGTGGCGCTGGAGGAGGCAATCCGGCAGCGGCAGCAGTCAATGGGCAGCAGTGAGAGGCGGCCGAGCGCAGCTGTTCCTTTGCCTCCGTCTTTGCCTCCTGCTGCTGCTGCCTCCGCCGCTGGATCGCCTCCTCCAGCGCCACTCGCGGGCTCCCTTCGGGCAGGGGACAAGGCAGCGACGTGAGCTGGAGGTGAGCCCTGGCAGTCGCACTGGAGGAGGCGATCGGGCGGCAGTGGCAGCAGTCAATGGGCAGCCGCGAGAGGCGGCCGAGCGCGGCTGCTCCTTTGCCTCCACCTCCGCCTCCTTCTGTGTATAAAACGAACCTCAATTTTTCCTCTAATGATTTTAGGAAAAAGTTTCGTTTTATATACGGAAAAATGCGGGTAGCTCTGGTTGGCAGATCTCAGAAGTGCAGTGAAAATGAAGAAACAGATTTTGCAAGGCTGAAGTATTTCCATGTATGCTTTACTATGTGGAAGGTTATGAGTTGTAATACTTCGAAGCAAATAGTTTCAACCATGAACACAACTAATATCACAAAATATCACAATATAAAGCCCAATTGGATCGTGGGAAACTACTGTTGAAAGTTATTTTATGTATTTATTTATTTTTATCTTAACTTTTTCCCTTGCAGGATCCAAGGAGGTTCATTCCTGTTACCAATTACAGTACCTGAGAAGTAATTACTGCAGTTATTGTTACAATGTTAAAACAGTAAAATGTTGTGCTGTTCATATTGCTAGTTGCTCCTATATTGCTTTTTAAAAAAAATCTTTAATACTGATAAACTATAGAGAGGTTTGAAAATGTTCATCCTAGAATTAGAGGTGACTGAAGGACATACCTCCACTTCAAACAGAATGAAATCTTGGACCAGCACTGCTGAAGTTGATTTTTTATTTCAATACATGACAATGACAGTTCTCTTATAGGTTGTTGTTGTTCTGTGCCATCAAGTCAGAACCGAATAATAGTGACCTCTAATACGGCTTCCAAGGTGAGATATTTAAAGAGTGGTTTTACCGATTCCATATCCCGAGTGAATTTCCATGGCCAAGTAGGGATTTGAACCCAGGCCTCCTGAGTCTTAGTCCACCACTCTATCCACTACACCACGCTGGGTATCTTCTTTCAACATATAAATTTACGTTGAAAGTTTAGTTACAGTGGCAGTATGAGATTCTCAGGATCTGATGAGACATGTTATGTGACTAATGTTTTGGTCCAGAATGTGAGACCACCTTTTTATGTGTCCTTGTTGTTACTCTTAATTTCAATGCTTTGCCTCAAGTTATTCATCTGCCCTTAGCTCACCTTTTACCCACTCAGTGTTCCTCTCTACCTTCTTCCAAATAAATTGTCTTAACCAGAACTTAGAAGAATTTGACTTTTCAGATGCATCTAAAGAAGTGGGCTGCAATCCATAAAAGTGTGGGCCAAATAAAAACTTGTTTCTCTTTCAGGTGGCACAAGACCCTGTTTTTGCTGCAAAAGACTAACACAGCTGCCTCCTTGGAAAAAACATTTTTTTTGGGACTACAATTCCCCGAATCTCCATGGTGTAGTACAAAGAAATAACTCTTCCAAACTCAGTATATTCAATCGCTTTCACTGCTGCTTTCACTTGAGAACGTCTGTTAATGACCTCTTATATCCTGTGATATCTTTATTCCACCACAATCTCCTTTCCCTGGAACTGGAACCAAAGGATACCTTTAAAAAACAGAAATGCCACGGCTGAAACTGACAGAGAAACATCATCCTTTGAATAGTAAATCTATTTCCCTGACAGGCCCAAGCCTGGGGGGGGAGGGCAACAATAATTCAAACATATAACACATCCTTCCCCCTACATATCTAAAATTATACCATGGTCTACAATGGGGCTATTCTACCATGCCCTCTCTCCCTCCTGTTTTCTTTCTTTCTTTCTTTCTTTCTTTCTTTCTTTCTTTCTTTCTTTCTTTCTTTCTTTCTTTCTTTTGGGTGGTGGTGAGTATTTTAATTTAACATATTATTTATTTATATTTATTTATTTAACTTATATGCCGCCCACACTACCCAGAGGTCTCTGGGCGGCTTACAACATTTAAAATACAATAAAAAGACAAAACAATTAAAATGCAATTAAAATATATACTCTAAAAAATTGCCATCGGACCCACAGCTGATATCATTTCAATTAAAAGCCTTCTGGAACAGGAAGGTTTTGACCTGGCGCCGAAATGTCATCAGCGTCGGCGCCAGACGAATCTCAGTCGGGAGGGCATTCCATAGTCTGGGGGCAGCTGCCGAAAAGGCCCTTTGTCTACAAGCCATCCCTCTTACCTCCTTGAGGGACGGCTCTTTCAAAAGGGCCCCCTGGCTAGATCTTAACTGCCGGGTAGGTTCATATGGAAGGAGGCGGTCCTTCAGGTATCCAGGGCCCAAGCCGTTTAGGGCTTTATATGTCAAAACAAGCACTTTGAATTGGGCCCGGGCAGCAACTGGTAGCCAATGTAACTTAAATAGAATCGGCTTGATATGGTCCCTAGCGGCCCCACCACTCACCAGCCGCGCAGCTCGATTCTGGACCAGTTGCAGTCGCCAGACCGTCTTCAAAGGCAGCCCCACGTAGAGCGCATTGCAGTAATCTATGCGAGATGTTACCAGTGCGTGTGTAACTGTCATGAGACTCCGCTCGTCCAGGTAGGGCCGTAGCTGGTATAATTTCCGCAGCTGAAGGAAGGCGCCTCTGGCCACCGAGTCCACCTGGGCTTCCAGTGTTAGACTGGGGTCCAGGAGCACCCCCAAGCTGCGGACCCTGTCCCTTAGGGGGAGTGTAACCCCATTCAGGGCAGGGAAATGGCCCTCCAGCCTGTCCGGTGAAGCACCCACTAACAGCACTTCCGTCTTGTCTGGATTGAGTTTCAATTTATTAACCCTCATCCAGTCCATTATCAGGTCCAGACACGAGTTCAGCACAGAAACCGCCTCACCTGGATTGGTGGAAAACGAGAGGTAGAGCTGAGTATCGTCAGCATATTGCTGACTCCTCAGCCCAAACCTCCTGATGACCTCTCCCAGCGGTTTCATGTAGATGTTAAACAGCATGGGGGACAGTATTGAGCCCTGAGGAACCCCATGACATAAATGCCATGGGACAGAGCAACTGTCCCCCAGCACCACCCTCTGGACACGGTCAGCCAGGAAGGAGCGGAACCACCGTAAAGCGGTGCCCCCAACTCCCAACCCAGCCAGCCTATCCAGAAGGACACCATGGTCGATGGTGTCGAAAGCCGCTGAGAGGTCCAGGAGTATCAACAGGGTCACACTCCCCCTGTCTCTCTCCCGGCAAAGGTCATCATACAGGGCGACCAAGGCAGTCTCTGTACCAAAACCCGGCCTGAAACCCGATTGAAATGGATCCAGAAAATCCGTTTCATCCTGCAGCGCCTGGAGTTGCCCGGCCACAACCCGCTCCAACACTTTGCCCAAATAAGGGAGGTTCGCCACTGGTCGGTAGTTAACCACCAGCCTTGGGTCCAGGTTAGGCTTTTTAAGGAGTGGACGAATTACCGCCTCTTTCAAGGTGGTAGGGACCACTCCCTCTCTCAAAGAGGCGTTCACGGCCTCCTGGACCCAGGTGCGAACCCCCCTGGCAGATCTTCCAATTAGCCAAGATGGGCAAGGGTCGAGCGGAGTGGTGGTAGAACGGACAGATCCAAGCACCCTGTCCACATCCTCAGGTCTCAACAATTGAAACTCATCCATTAATACTTGACCTAAGCACGGCACACTGGACACATCCTCTGATTCTGCAGTAACGGTGGAGTCCAACCCACTGCGAATCTGAGCGATTTTCCCCTCAAAATGAATAGCAAACTCATCACAGCGAGCTGATGAGCAGTCCAGGACCTCCACCGGATTTCCCGGTTGAAGAAGATCCCGGATCCCTCCTGGCTGCCTCACCCCCTCTCAACATCAGCCACCTGGCTCAGGGGGAGAGAGGGCTTTTAAGTCGGAGCTGCTCTTGGGACCCACCGGACCAGCGTTCCTGCACTCAGGAGGAGCCAAAGACTATCTGCTGGCCACAGCTCACTGTGTGAGAGGCAGTGGGACTGTGGTTGGACCCCTGCCGGCTGCCAGCTCCTTTCCAAGGGAGCCGGCTCAGTCTCCCTCTGTTGTTGCAGGACTGGGCCCTGCTGCTCCTGGCTGCCTCACCCCCTCTCAACATCAACCACATGGCTGGGGGGGGGGGGGAAGAGAAGGGGCTTTAGAAGGGTTTTATTTATTATTTTTTACTTATTTTACTGCCATCAATTAAGAGAGACCCACAGTGGATTTGAGGGAACAGGAAGGGGGGAGGGCATTAGAGGGGGCAGCCATTGAGGTGGTGCTGGGTAGGGGAAGGAATGGCGGTGGGGGTAGAACATGCCCACGTAGGAGAAGAGAGGTTAGATACCTTACATCTATCCCCTCTTCTAGTCCTACCCCCAACCAGATGGTATCAGGTGACCATATCAGCAAACCCTCGAGCCACACGGTGCTGTTGATGAACGCCAGGTCAGTACAAAATAAGACTGCCCTCATCCATGATGTAATTCTGGATGAGGGTGCTGACCTGGCGTGCATTACTGAGACCTGGGTGGGAGAAGAGGGTGGTGTTCCCCTCTCCCAGCTGTGTCCGCCTGGGTACTCGGTCCAGCACCAATGTCGCTCGGAGGGTCGGGGAGGGGGAGTTGCTATAGTCTATAGGAGTTCTATCTCCTTGACCAGGCTTCCTATCCCTTTGAGAGGAGGTCTTGAGGGCCTGTATTGTGTGTTGGGCTTGGGAGACAGATTAGGGATTCTGTTGGTGTACCGCCCACCCTGCTGCGTACCAACAGTCTCCCTGCCTGAGCTGACGGAGGTGGTCTCGGACCTGGTGTTGAGGACTCCCAGGCTGTTGGTGCTGGGGGACCTTAACATCCATGCCGAGGCTGCCTTGACTGGGGCGGCTCAGGACTTCATGGCCGCCATGACAACCATGGGGCTGTCTCAATGTGTCATCGGCCCAACACACGAGAAGGGCCATACCCTGGACCTGGTTTTCTCAACGGGACTGGAAGATGGTGGTTTGGATGTGGAGGGGCTGGTTGTGACCCCATTGTCATGGTCAGACCACTTCCTGGTCAAGTTTAGTCTATTAGCTTCTTCTTCCCTCTGCAAGGGTGGGGGATCTATTAAGATGATCCGCCCTCGGAGACTAATGGATCCAGATGGTTTCCTGAACGCTCTGGGGGATTATCCGTCTGATATGGTCGGCGCTCCTGTCGAAGCTCAGGTCACCCTATGGAATAGGGAGATGACCCGGGCAGTTGACACGATTGCGCCTAAGCGCCCTCTCCCTGCACGCAGAGCCCAGACAGCTCCTTGGTATACTTCTGAACTGCGGGCGATGAAGCGAGAGGGGAGACGGCTGGAGCGCAGGTGGAGGAAATCCCGCTGGGAGTCCGATCGAACACGACTTAGAGCCCATTATCGGGCCTATTTCGTGGCAATACGGCTGGCGAAACGGCAATATTTCTCCAGCCGTATTGCTTCCTCAGAATGTCGTCCAGCAGAGCTGTTTATCCAACCTAAAGCCAGCTGACTATTTTAAAAATATATAAATGTCCCAGAAAAGGTACTGTCCTGCCAGTGTTTCCTTTTTAAAAAAAAATAAATCCTAATCCACCAGTGCACCTGAAAATATTTACAGACTAATCTGAAATGTTATTTTTATCTTCTGTCCCAATGAACATGGTGCTTTCCCCCTCGCTTTAGCTGTTCTGGAGAGTAAGGGTGTGACCACACAGGGAAACTGATCACATTTTGTACTGCATAGGCAGAGGTTCAGTATGATCTACTACTTTCTGGGGCTGGGCTGGAGTTGCTTTAAGGGAGGCTGCCCCCTGCAAACTGTCCCTTTCTGGAATGATCAGACATGCACTTTCCAGCCATCTGATCACACCCTAAATGACACAACAAAAGAAGTCTCTCTGGCTCGCAAAAACTACAAGCCTGTAACATCTCAGTGCACAGCATCTGTTCTAGACAAGGGCATGGATTCAGCAATTCACTGTTCCACATCTTCTTCTGCTTCAACACTGTTTCTGATTCCCACGAAATCTAGACTAAGACATCCATAAAGCAGGTAAGTTAAGTTTGTGTAGACAGATATCTTTCTGCAGACTCTCCAATTAAGATTCAATTTCCCCTCATGGTTAACAGGGTTCCAGGCTGGGACAGAGATCAGTGGATGCCTGGGCCCTAATCAAGTGTACTATTGCCTGATCTGTCATTTATGGTGGAAACATATCCAGTGCTCTCTGGTAATGCTCACAGATGTTATGTGCCATCAAATGCCATCCAATTTATAACAAACTCTAATAAGATTACCAAGGAATGTGATATCTAAGGAGTGGTTTTATGAGTGCCAGCCCTCCAGTGAGTTTCCACGGCTGAGGGGGGACTTGAACCCAGTATCTTGAGTCCTAGTCCCTCCTTCTCTCCACCATACCACATTGGTTCAGAGATACTTCCCTTTATTAGGCAAAAATAAAATAAAAATAATAATTTTATATATATATATATACACACACACACACACACACACACACACACACACACACACACACACACACAATGTGGTAAACATGGAATGGAATGAAGTAACACGGTGGGAAGTTTCCAGATCAGTCTCATGACTTTGTTTTGAATATTCAAAACAAAGTCATGAGACTGATCTGGAAACTTCCCGTGTTACTTCATTCCATTCCATGTTTACCACATTGTCTACCGGAGAGGTTCCAGCCTCCCTTGGCTTCTGTTTAGCAACGTGACTAAATCTTGTGGCTTTAGACCGTGCCCTCTCTCAAGACGCCCTCTCTCAAGAAATGTTGTTTTTTTTGGACTACAACTCCCAGAAGCCACCTCTCCGGCCGCCACCCAATACGGCCGCTCGCCGAGGGAGTTTAAAAACTGACGCCCAAAAAAGCTAACTTTCTCAGCCTTGCGGTTCCTCTCAAGCCCTGAGCGAGACGCCTCCTCTCCCGGGCGCTCCCTGCCTCCGCTCAGCGCCATGGTCCCCGGCCTGAGCCTGGCCAGAGTCGCGTCCCTGGGGCTCAGCCCGGGGCTTCCTTCTCCCTCGGACACCAGCCCTCCCTCTCGCCGGTTCGCAAATCACTCCTTCCCGTGTCAGCCAGCAAATTGGTTTATCCTCCCCCCATCTCGGCTTTCATTACCTTGCCGAAATGAAGCGATATCTCCTCGGTGGAGGCTTCCCGCCACCGCCGCCGGTACCCAAATCATGAGAGCTGGCATAATAAATGAAGACAAAGTGCCGGCGCGGTCCGGGCCATCTCTCCCGCCGCAGCGCCAGCCGCTGCCAGCTTCATTATTCGCTTAAGTTGCCGGAGAAAATTACTTAACCCTGACCCGTGTATTAGGGGCCTGTATTAATGCCGCGACAGGCGCCTCTTACAGCAGAGAACAATTTATTAGAGCCGAAACAGGCTGCTTTTCTCTGTCATTTTTCCAATCTGAGCTTTGAACACACATCATTAAACTTGTCTGACTCTCTCCCCTTCTCCATCATTCCTTTTTTATTTATTTTTTTAAAATGGAAAGTGCTGGAGAGAAGGGAGATTGTTCTGAACCCGGCGAACCAAAGGCCTCCTCCTTAGACTTTACCGCCCGCTTTCCCCCCCCCCCGCGCGCAATCTCCCGCGCTTCTTCGCCCTCGCGGTATCTCCATCTCTGTCTAATTTGTGCCGATCCGCACTTTCTTTCCTCCCTTCCTTTGTTTTTCTGGTTCCTAAGATACTCCCGGTTTCTTCTTGCTAGGGAAGGCTTCACTGAGGCAGTTGCAGGCGAAGCTCTTTCTTGGCGAAAGGCTCGTCCTGGGCTGCTTGCCTTTTGGCAAGACTTTAGAGAGTGTACAAAGTACAAAGCGTGCAAATTGTTAGAGCGCGTTCGGTGGCCTTGCCCAGAGCTGACCGAACTAGATTTAAGTTGTTTTTGGTTTAGTTTATTCTTTCTGTTTCACCTTTCTGTTAGAATTATAACCAGTTTGATTTCTTATTATAATAGTGTAACTATACTATGGTGTAACAGTGTATTGTTATAGTGGAACAACTACACAACACACTAAAAATTTTTTAAAGCAAATTTGAAGCAAACAATAATTTAAAGAATAAAGAGGAAGCAGTAGTGACAAAAAAATCTGGAAGCTGAGTCATGGCTACTGGACTTCTTTCTTACTAAGTTGAAACGTTTCGCAACTCATCCATTCTGAAGACCTAAGAAGCTACTTGGATGAGTAGCGAAACGTTTCAACCTAATAAGAAAGAAGTCCAGTTGCCATGACTCAATTTCCAGATAACCTCACCGGGATGACTGAGACTCTTCACAGATATACTGACAAAAAAAGCGAACCAATATAAAAATTTCTTTAAAAAAAAACCTCATCAAATCATACATTAAAAGTGACAAGGTATAAAAGGATTTTAACCAATCCTCTTAAGTGAAGGAGAGGGGCTAGGTAATTTTTTTCCAGGAGGGAGCTGAACATTCTCAGAGCCACCACCAAGAAGGCCCCATTGCTTGAATCTCAATCTCTGATGACTCGGAGAAAAACTGATGGGTTCATTATACTGTAAGGAGCACATGGGTGAAGGCATGTGAATCCATGCTCTCCCCTGCATTATAGTTTTCATATGATCTCTCAGACTCCTTCTCTCTCTGTGGAAATACAAGCAATGAGCCTAGTTAAGAGTAAAGCACCTGGAAGGTAAGGCAGACAAACAGGGAGTAGGCAGTGTTTTGTCTTGATTTAATGTGCTTTGAGATGTAGAGCTTCTAGCAATACAAGCTAAAAGACATGATGCAGCAATTTTGTCTATGAACAAGTTTTGTGGGGGAACAAAATTATGGATGAAGCAATGGGAAAACACAGGAGAGTTACAATTGGAAAATAACATTTGGACTCCTTGTTGAATTCAGTAAATGAGGCAGATGAATTGCCTTATAAAAGTCTTGTCCAGAAGCAACTTTACTCTCAAGTCATTGTATGCTTACTGAAATCTTACTGAATTTGCTATTCACTGCCAGCACACTTTTGATGATAGTCTTGCTCTTGTTTGCATTCAGGCTCTCTTCATCTACATTTAAGGAGTCGTATTTTGGGAGAGGGGCTGTGGAATGATGCAACAAGGGCAAAAGTACTTTATTCCACTCATTTTCAGCATCACACAGTTTAACATCATTCCAAAAGCTTTAAAAAATGCATAGTCTTCAGGCAGTTTACGGTTCCTATTAAAAAATCAATAAACTCTTAATACTGATGTGTAGTAAAAACATCTGTAGTATAAATGTTCATTTTTTCTGCATTATATTTCATATATGAATATTGAACTTGCAATATAATACACAGTCAAGAAAATACACTTTAACTCCTGTTAAATACAATGAAACATTAGTATTTGTTTTATTATTGATACTTTTCAATGTAAATTCCTAGGGCAACTGTATAAACCAACACTTAAGGGAAAAGACAATAATATTGGTAGCAAGCTAAGTTAAAAAGCAACAACTATAAAAAGAACAACCACTTGATCAGAAATAGCCTTCATATTGGTTGCTCCCAGGCTTTGGAGTTCACTACCCCGAGAAGCCAGGTAGGCCCCTTCCCTCTTGTTCTTCTCTCTTCAGGCAAAAACTTTCCTTTTCAGGCAGGCTTTTAAGCAATAAGCCAAGGTCTTGAGAATGTTGTATTTATGAAATTTAGAGATGTTTAAATGTTTATAAAATGTTTTTAAAATTGTTTTTAATATTGGCAAACAATTAATTATTTTCATATAGTTCCTTAATAATCTTACTTACTTACTTTTTCCTACGAACCACTTCCTCAATATGCTATTTTCTTTCTGTACCTGTATGTCAGGCTAGCTGTAGGTTTGATCTGTCTTCTCCCTTCTCCCTATTCCTCTCTTACTTTCCTCTTTTTCTTTCTTAATTGGTGCATAATGCATCCCCTCCAATATTTGAACTCTCAGTCAGATTCATGGTGTGCTGGACATACTCGTAGTAATTACTACTCATGTAAGGCCCCAGGCATCTCACACCAAAATATTCTGCTTCTCTCCAGAGCCCAGAGACTCATTATTAATTTATTTACTTGTTTATTGCATTTATATCCCACCTTACCTCTACTGAACTCAAGGTGGTGCACAGAGCTCTCCTCCTTCACATTTTGTTCTCACAACCACTCTGTAGGTAGGTCAGTCTGAGACAGTGTACTGGTCTGAGGTTACCCAGTGAGTTTCCTCATTGAGCGGTGATTTAAATTCAGGCCTCCCAGATCCTAGCTTGAAATTAACTAACACAACACACTATTCTCACTAATTTTTTTTGTCTAAAATCGATATCATTTATATAATATATATAATTCTCCCTCATTTGCAGTGCATTCCTAGTTCCTCTGGACAGATGTCCAAGTTGTGGCAGAGAGGAGCTTGTGACAGCAAAGGGTGGTGTTAACATCCATCACAGGTGCCCCTTTTATTCTCACATAAAGCACTGGTTTATTTTTTTATCTAAAGCACTTATATTCCATTCTTCAGCCATTACAGCTTCCAGAGAAATTCAAAATAACTTTTCCAAGCTCTCAGTTTAAGCCGTAAGAACATAATAAGAGCCACACTAGAAAACTGTGGGCCTAACTAGGCCAGTGACCTGTTTCCCATAGTGGCCAGCCATGTATCCATGAGAAGCCTACAGTCATAGAATCATACAAACAGGACATAAGGGCAGCAGCAAAAATGAAATGCAGTTAATATATTGAAAATTCAGCATTTCTTAAAGATGTTCCCAACCTTAGGTCTCCAGATGTTCTTGGACTAAAACTCTCAGAAGCCAATAGCTGTGCTGGCCAGGATTTCTGGGAGTTGTAGTCCAAATATATCTGGGGACCTAAGGTTGGGAATCACTTCTTTACAGAGATTTCTTTTTATCCTCTACAGTTACTGTACATCCCCAAGAGTTAGTACAAGAAAAGATACTCCCCTACTTTCTTTTACTGGTTTTTATTCCATGTTGCTCTACAATAAAACAGGTGAAAACCATTCTGATGTAATTGAGAATAGCCTATGACATGAGTCTTATTTGTGACTAATGAGAATGGGAAATTCTGCAATAATTTCAAAAAAGACCAGGAAAACAGGATGTGTTTTTGTCAATTTCACAATGCCTTCTAAATTTTTCACCAGCTGCACCCATACTAGGGCATGAACATGTCAGTTTTTCAGAGAAAATAGTGCTGGGAAAATTGGCAATTAATCCTCCAGGTTATGTTAGGGTGTGACTACGTTGTAATATACTCCTCCAGTTACTCTGGGTTTAACGCAATGCATATCAATTCAAAATTTGCCAATTACACAATGTTATTGTAAGCATGGGGAGGAACTAACACTTTTCTTTGAGGAATCATTCTTCTTGAATAACTGTTGGGAGGTTGTTTATTTTAAATCACTCTACATCACACTTTTTTTGACCCATTTCTGGTTGTGGGAATAAACGTGTCATATTCTGCATGCGGGAGCATTCCCTGTGCTGATGTCTTCATGATGTGTTTAAGGTGGTGTGGGATGCTGTCCCATTGGTAAATCAGCAATTATGTCTTCTGTCTGAACTCTTTCCTTTTTTAATTTTTTAAAATAAACTGCTCAACTTGGGTACTGCATCAGGAATCTTTCTGTCTGCAATACTGAGCAGCAATATACTACTCAGAATGAAAAAGACTTAAAAATTAATACTGAGCAAGATGGTTATGGACAAGGACAGAATGCAGGGGGAGTCAGGACAGACCCCTTAGCAGATCAAAGTGCCAACTCTGGGTCTATTTAAGGCTATATAAAGAGCAGTGTAGTCTCCTGCACCAAGTCAACCCAGTTCAATTGACGTTGCCCCATGAGGATGGGGATAGCGAAACAAAGCACATGACATGAATTGATACAGACCCCAAAACAACTCTCAGAAAATGGGGAATCTGGAATTATGCACATAACTGACACTGTCAAAGCTGACTCCATCAGTTGTGGGGCCAAGGATTATCATGTGGGTCCCTGTGTTTAAGGTCTGGAGATATTGCTCTTATACTCTTGAATACTCCTAGAAAACCCTGAATCACAGGCAAATAGGATTCTAGGTGATCCTATGAATGAGTGCAATCCAGAAAGTTGTATCATTAACAGGCCTGCTTAGGTCTTGTAAACTCAATGTTTTTTTATTGAATCAATTCATCTCATGTTAGGTCTTCCCTTTCTTCTGCTATCTTCCATTTCCTCCAACATGACTGTTGTCTGCTGTATATGGCAGCTAAACCATGTGTTACAAATGGTGCAGGCATTCGAAGAAAAAATGCCCCCCCCCCGCAAAAAAAAAGACTGCCACAGCAAGACCTTTTGACACCCACAATTGCAGGTACGATTGCTCAGTCACAAAGTTCTGCCTAGTTCTTATCTCTGGAATACTAACTAATGGATTTCAGCTTCTGATGTGCCATGTATACTATATCATTTGGTCCTCAGTTAGACCACTGGTCCACCTAGCCTGATATTCTTGACACTAACTAGCAATGTCTTTCCACAGTTTCAGGCAGAGGGTTTTAACAGCTCTACTTGGAGATGCCAAGGATTAAACCTAAACCTTGTGCTTGCAAAGCATACATCCTATTATTGAAATGCAAACCCTGCCCTCAATAATGAAGCCTTGGACAGTGACTGCAGAAGGGTCAGCTGGGCTAGGGACACAGGGTGGTTTCATATAGAATATGATGGAATGGATGGTGCTGAAAGTGCCTCCCAAATTCCCCACCACTTTGCTGCTTAGCCTGATAGCTACTCCAAGTTCTCTAATCACCTTCTTGCTGTAATGAGTCTCTCATCTTGCTGATGGAAATCAGGGTATTTGGTTATGAAAGGGACACTGTTAATAACACGATCTCCCTCCCTCTCCAGCCCTCTCCTAGCTTTCCACACAATTCTCTCAATTAACGATAGGCAGAAATTAATTTTTCCTCGGGACTGAAACAATTGCCTAGTGGAGGATTGCCAGCTCAGATCCAGATTGGATCCTTTCCCAGCAGAGCACAGAGAAAAGAGGAGAGACCAAGGCGATAAGCAGGGCCCTATCAGCAACCACAGGACACCGTAATACAAATGTTATCCTTAGAAATGTATTTAAAGAGGATATGTTTATAATTCGGAAGAGATTGTCAAACTGCTCTCTTCCCCTCCCACGGCAGCTCCATCCTGCTGCTGTTCAGCCACTGTCTCCTCTTTGCCATGAAGCTCTCTATTGCCTAGATGGGGCTTGGCAGGCATTGTGGCCAGATGAACATGTCCCTTTCCTTTTGACATCCCGTCCATGGGATGGGTGAGCATCATAGCTATAGTACTTGGCATTGCCAAAGAGACATCTTAATGCCTCAAGCTAATTTTAAAAGACTGCCTTTTCCGTTGGAGGGGACGGAGCCAGCAGGATTGACTCACAGAGAGATGTTCCATAGGTGGATTGCATTGGGCTGTATATGAAAGTGGCATCAGGTATGACAAATGTCCCTTCCAATAAAGGGACCTGGGGACACATAGAGTAGGTTATTAACTGAATCAGACGACACTAAAAAATTCTGGTTGCTGGCGTAGTCAACACCATGCTGATCCTGGAGGCAATTTAAAATAGAATGCAGCAGAGGTAGGCACTATGTATACTGGAGGGAAACTAGCCAAATAGGAAGGGAGACATAGCCCATCATGTCTGGGCTCAGGCTACAAAGCTCTCTAGTGAGGGAGGGAAGTGTTGTGAAGGAGGGTCACTGACCTACTTATCACAGATTGTGCTGAAATGCTTGGTACCTATATATTCTATATATTCTGGGAGCCAGCCAGAATTATTGCTGCTGCCAATTGAACCAAAGCATTCACTCAAGTGCCCCTTCCTTCTTTTGCTTTAGCCTTCCTCTCAAGTGCCATGTTCAAACCTAGCGTGGGCCAGCAAACCCACCAGTTAGTCAGGAAGTTAGCCATAAGGGTTTCTGACAATCCAGTATCCAAAGACTTCCGAAACTTTTTCAGGGCAGTGAGGAAGAAGCCAGAGGTGCAGCTGTTGCTTTGCCCAGCATTCATTCCTCCTTCCTTCCTTTCTTTCCTTCTTTCTCTCTCTCTCTTTCAGCTCTGTCCTTCTCAATACCCAAGAAAGATTAACTCCTCTCCACACACCAGAGAAAGTTATTATCATTAATGAAGAATTAAAAGAGAACGATTAATAAAGGGCCTTATCTGGTAACGAGGAGGAGTCTGGACAATGGGAGGAAGATGGAGAAAATGAAAAACAATAAATATGAAGTGTAAAAGGAGGCGAGTGCTGCTCCTGCTCGTTAGATCACAGCTGCATCTCCTGAGGGGGGAAGGCTCCAAATTGCTAATTACTGCCTCTGAAAAGACCTCTCTCTGATATGTTTGCCGCTGAAAGGCTCCCATTAATGAAGCAGCAATGATGCCGTTTCCCTTTGACTTGCCTTCAATTCCCTCTCTGAGCTTCCTCCCAAGCCGGGAACAATGAGGCCCTAGGAGCTAGCAGTTCCCACAGGCCTCTCAGAGCCTAGGCCGGGGGCAGCCGAGTGAGGGGAGCTGAGCCGGCTGTGAAATATGGAGGGGGGAGATAAGGCAAAGACAGAGGAAAGAGGCTCACTCCCAGGAGCCCAGGGAAAATTTGCAGTTATTATGAAGGAGATGAGACAGATTAAAAGCCCTTGTGTTCTGCACTGCCCTTTTATTTAGTGGCTTCATCTCTGAGATGAAAGAAGTTGGAAATGACTTTCTCTGCATTTTGCTGCAAGAAGCTTCACGGCACATTTTTTGACTTTATTCCTCCCTTTGTCTCTTGTCCCTTCTATCTTTCTCTTTAACCCCTGAAAGGTCTAGCTGAGAAGCATCAGGGTGCTTGCAAAGTGTCCATGGAGGGACAACAAAACAACTCTTCTGCCTCCGCCTGCCTTACTGATGAAAGATGGGTCTTTCACAGGAGAGCTTTGTGGGTGAAAGATTAGTGGTGGTCAACAAGCCCTCTCCCAATAAGTTCCTGGAAATAGTTTCCCGTTTTATCAATGTGCTCCAGCTCAAGAGGGCTGTGGTGTAAGCAAAATGTAAGCAGAGTGGCACTGGACAAATGAATCTGCATACAAAGTGTATTGTACAAGAGCTGCTTCTGTTATTGAGAATGCTTCCCCACACTTCACAAACATGAATAATGGCCTGTCAGTAAGGGGAGGAAAAGGAAACATTAAATACTTTCTCACTGAAGAAATCAGGGTTGAATTCCTTGCCCTCAGATTTTTGCACAAATCATTTTTCTGGTTTGCAAGAAGAGTCCTTTTGTACTTAAAAGTACAGTTATTGATAGGCCTAAATGAGAAACTCAGTGGAGTCTGATGGTTCCAGGGTCAGTGTGGTGACGCATTGGATCTGGGTCTTAGGTTCTAGAGGTATCCAAGGTGCTGAACCTATAGGGCTCAGGATCTTGAATAGCTCCTTTCAAGTTCAGACTAAAACCTAGAGGCAATTCACCAGCCCTCTGTTATTGGAGCCACCAGCCTCCATGGCGTAAATGTAAAAGTTTTATAACTTACTCTGAGGAAACCTAGGACTTACCATTCTGCAAGAAAAATTGCCATTTCTCTTCCAAAGAAAACTGAAGAGCCAGCCAGCTAACCAAAACCCATTACCAGCCTAAATGTAGCTAGCTTACTTCACACTTTTCTCCAAATGGATCATAGCAGGGTGAGGAGACTGTGGCCCTCCAGATGTTGGGCTTCATCTCTAACCAGCCCTACTCTCCATGGCCAATGCTCAGGAATGATGGGAACTATAGTCTAGCAACATCTGTTGATCACAAGTTCCCCACCTCTGAATTATGGTTCTTGTTTAGCAAGATGCACTGTAACTATAATCCCATCTTTCTTTCAGATCTTCCTCCCATAAATGTTCACATATAATCTTCCTGCTATTGTTCTTTGCTCAGTATTTGAGTAACATGACCTTTTCACTGTTACCATTATCCAATCATTCATTTTCTATGGTAATTGGGTAAAACCAGCTTAAACATAAAAGATTTAAAGATTCTAATAAAGGATAGTTGGTAAAATCATTTTAAATGTAAGTACTGAACGAGTCTAATAAGGATGGGGGAATATGGGGATAGGGTTGTGAGATAACTGTGGTTGTGCAAGTGTGGCAGCAATACACACCAAGATTTAAAATTATCAAAATAAAATAAAAAGATATATATGATTGGTGGGCACATGAATAGATTTATGAAAAATTTATTTAATGTCATTTTTAATCATGAAGATGAAAATCACATAAGGTTTGTCAAAACTAGTTGTGAGAAGGTTTGTTATCTCTTTAACTAAAAGATAATGTGCTAGTCAGGGACAATCAGAAATCCATTGTGATCAGGGACAATGTATGAAACAGCTTTAGGGTTCTTTGCCATTCTGGAAGGGGCAGTGCAATGCAGACATGGAGTAAGAACATCTCTGAGTGAAATTGGTGATGCACAGTAGATTGTACCATTGCAAAGGATTTTAGAACACACAGAATTCACAACAGAAATGGGGCTTTCCAGTAGCATCGTTTCAGCATAACTGTATGAATTTAAGAATAGTCCTCTTGAACCAGAACAGTGGTCCATTGGTTTAATTATGGTTTCCTTCAATGCCCAATCAGACACCTCTTAGGAGGCACTTAAGCAAGAACACTTTTCTGCTGTTCTTCCTTGCAGCTGGACTACATCCCTGCATGTGAACTTCAACATTACTTTGAGAAAGATTCAGATTTGGACCAGAGATAC
Source organism: Intellagama lesueurii (assembly GCA_037013535.1). Classification (NCBI taxonomy): domain Eukaryota; kingdom Metazoa; phylum Chordata; class Lepidosauria; order Squamata; family Agamidae; genus Intellagama; species Intellagama lesueurii. Next base: position 36,966,143 of record JBAJHW010000001.1, on the reverse strand, counting down.
CTCTGTACTCCTATCTTTACACTCCTGACCTGATATGCCTCTCAGGTTACGGGAATTTCTCTCCAATAGCATCTCATGCTGCACAGCCATGCAGGAGCACAGGATGGTAGAATTAGACGTAGCACCTTTGAAGATTATAGACAGATATTCCAACAGAGTGGAGGGTCCTGAGGTTCAGTCCCTGGGAGCCTTTTTTTTTTGGCTTCAAGTGAGTCAATTCCTTTGCTCATCTAGAATGCACTAGGAGCTATCCCAAGTTCTGACTGCTGGTCACTTGAGCTTGCTGGTATAAAAAGTCCCAGACCTTATAAATGCATAGTTACAAATAAGTAGCCACTTGCAACTAATCATTTTCCAACAATAAACATTTATATTGTGACTGTAACTTAATGATGCATAATTTCATTTATTCTGTTGCATAGCTAACTTTTTGCTACTTTTATAGATGCAAGGGTGCTTGTCACCTTGTTCATATGCTGACTTGTGAGGTGCCTCATGCTTTGTTGTGGGTGCTGAATTGACAAGTTAGATGGGAGAAGACTGACTTTTACCCTGAGCCTCTGGCTTGCAGCACTCTGGTGTTCTTTTAAAGCAAGTAGTTCCCTAAAGGTTCTTGGACTAAAACTCCCAGAAACCTTCACCAGTAGCTGTGCTGGCCAGGATTTCTGGGAGTTGTAGTCCAGAACATCTGGGGACCCAAGGCTGGCAACCACTGTTTTAAAGTAACTAGCTACTTTTAATAATATTTGAGAAGTAGGAAGTAGTTTTTGAAAACAGTAATTATAATAGGAGCAATTACTTTGGGAGGCTTTGGCACTAGAACTGTAATTATTTAATTTTCAAAAATAGCTTTCCAAGCTTTGAAACTGACTTTTAATGTGACTTGTTACTTGTTATACCATGAATTAACTTTAAAAATTGACTTTGACCCAGCCTACTTGATTAGACCTCATGACTGAACCATAACTTGAGTGTTGAAACTGAAATTATTGGGATGTGCCCAAATACTGATTTATTTCCATTATTTTTCCAATGTATTTTGTGATGACAATTGAAGAGATACTGTACCTATATTTCAACACACACATCAAGTAATGGGTGCAGAAGCTCAGCTATTAGGAACACAACACCTCCTGTATATTAGAATATCATCCAACAAATATTAGAAATAAACTGTGACTAATCCAGGTACCTGTACTTTATATATGTTTGCTATTTCATTTTATTTACCTACGTGTGTTAGCCAAATTGGAAGCCTTTCAGTGTCCCAAAGGTGAGATAAAACTATCTGAATAAATAACACTATTATGCCTGAAGTAATTAATCAATTTCAAGAGTTCTGAAATTCCACACTCTGAATTGTGCTGACGCCAAATTTAATACCCATTTTGACATTATGGGGGAGTTTGCTAACATATCTTCTGTCTTCATGGCCAAAGCATTAACTCCTACCAAAAGAGTCATACCACTGTTTTCCAAAAAATTAATTTTGTACCAACTATTACCTTGTTTATTTTTCTGCAATACCTTTCTGTATATTTCACCTACATTTATCTGTATACCTATTTGACAGTGTAAAACTATGCACATGGGTATTATTAACATTTTAGGTCATATTCTACAAATAGTAAGAACATATATAAGCAGGGTAAGAGGCCAACAGAAGTTTAAGCAGTAACCATCAGCATAGATTTATAAATGACAAATCATGTTGGGCTGACCAGATTACTTTCTCTGACTGAAGCCACAAAATTAGTGCCATGTATGTAATATATCTAGAATCAAGCAAAGCATTTGATACAGTGCCTCATAAAATGTTACTTGAAAAAAAGAAGAATTGGTATCGGGTTGTCACTGTTACATGGATCAAAACCTAACGGAGGGATCATAAACAAAAGAGAATGCAAAGCCGAACAATGCTGAACAATGTTGAGATGGACACAAGGTTCAGTTTTATTTAATGTCTTTGCAGATAATCTGGAGGGAATGCATCAAAGTCGTTTACAAATGAGAGTCTAGGGGAAAATTGAGGGAGAGAGCTACAATTATCAGTGAGCACTGGGGCAGAATGTTTAGAAATATGGGCAGGAAATGATAAATGTGTAAGTAATTTATGACACAGATATAGGCAGAATTTTACACAGTTCTGACAGTGTAACACGGACAGCAAAGTAACATTTATTTAAGAACAGAAGGGTGATCCTAGAAGTATTTTCACTGCATTCAGTCCAAATGTATTAATTTCTCTACAGTGCTGAGCACTGGGACAAATACTTTTCAGGTTTCAGATGGAAGCTAGCTACACTTCACTCCCAACACACTAGAGATGTCACCAAGAAAACCCTCTATTTCTGGAGCAAGCAGATTGGCACTTTAAAAAAAAATGTTTCCTGTTTTTTCATTAAAAGGAACAAATAACAGATAAGTGTATGAATGTTCATTCAGCTTTTTTTTTTGTCTGATAAGGCAAACAATTGTGCAGGGGAGAGAAAGCTAATGGCTTGCTGAGCATTTGGTTTTGCTTATATGAAGACTTGTAATTTCCATGGCAAAGCTGGATTTTCCCCAACATGAAGGGGGTGTTCCTTGCATTCTTTTTTAACATCTGTCTTCACACAGATGTGGCTGTAACCGTGCCTCTATACATGCAAGTAAGTCACTGATGTCAAAAGAGATTTAATTCTAAAAATATGACATAGTCTTGGAATAAAAGATGGAACCAAGCCACAGCAAAAAAAGCAATGTGCCAGGCTACAGCTTCTACGAGTAATCTATGAAGGAAGGAAAAGAGACAGTGACCAAAAGATCTAGCACAAACCTTACACAAATCAATAAAAGAAAGTCAGAATTTCAATATGGAGAAATTTTACTTTAATTCATATAGAGGCTGGAGTTCACAGAACTACTCAATGAAATTTTTCATAAATAAGAAGGTCATAACCTGTGGCATGACATTGTATACAGCCATAAATCAGGTAGGTGAATTGAAGATTGTGGCATAGTGGTAGGTCACTCAACATGATACCTAGACATAGGATGGTATTCAGATATGATGCCCTTAAAATGTTGTAATGGATAAATGTTGAAATATATAGTATCAAATATACAAACCTGTATGTGGACTGGATTTAACTCTCATAAAATACACAGTTGGTCATTCCAATTCAGAGTTTAAGTCCAGTTGCTACAGTAGACTTTCAATTGCTGAATGGTCAATCAGCACTTTTGTAAATCCCATTGCTTCAGTGGATCTGCTCCATTAGGACTCACAACTGGATTTAAGCCCCAGTCTACAAACTGAGGCAGAATCAATACCCATCCCAGGTATGGCTTCTATTGTCCAGAAAGATTGAAAGACTACTGCATAAATAGACTGCAGGAGCCATGGCTGTGTTTGTAGTGGTAAAAGCAGCGCAATATTGTCACTAATCCATAGAGTCTAATATGTGCCAATAGTAAGGTCTAGGTTGTGTCCCAACATAGTCCCCTAGCAACACACTTTATATTAGTGTAATGAAAATGTCTGTGGATGCCTAACAGTATTTTCATCAACACTGCAGGAACCACAAATTTAAAAATCAGTTCTCTAGGGTCCTCAGGAAGAAATCCATACAAATCTGCTTCCTTGCTGCAGCTTTGCCTCTCTCTCTCTCTCTCTCTGTGTATCAATCATGGGATTTATCAATTATAATAAATGAAACTGACTGTGAATTGAGGGGCAGCAGCAGGGGAAAGGAGACATCAGCAAGGAACCAGAACAGTTGCTCCACCTGGAAGATTCTCTAGTCAGAAGCATTTAATTAGCATTTAATTTATATATATAAATTATATATATTTGTTTGTCTATTTTAAACTGCAGAACTAATTAAATGCTTCTGACTAGAGAATCTTCCAGGTGGACTGTCCTTTCTCATGCCTTTGTTGGAAACAATATCAATGTGTAATTTATATTATTGTTTATTTATTGGAGAAGTACCTTTTCAAAGGAAGGCTTGGATATATCAAACCCGCAATCCTTGGAAGACGGTAAGGGGGTAGAACTTCCTCCCCATCTGGAACAGCCCTAAGAGCCTCTGATGTGGAAACTAACTCCCTTTAGGAAAATCTATACCATCAAGCTGTGACGTATAACAAATAATACCACCCTCCCAGGAAGAACCCCCTCCCCCCCAACAACAGCAACACGGAGAATGTAGGGGAAAAGGCATAGGTCTTACCAGACTGAGCTCTGTGTTATCTGGACAGTGGAAAGATCCCCTGAAATCACCAGCACTGAAACCAGCTACTTTTACATTTGGGAATTTGATTCCCCTGGTGTTCCCCTGGGAAGAGACAGGCTGTATAGCCTTGGACAAGCTGCATAGTCCCAGGGCGCCCCCAGAAGAAGGGAATGGTAAACCGCTTTTGTGAGTACTTTACACCTAGAAATCCGTGGAAAGGGTAATTATTAATCAGAATTGACTTAATGGCATGCAATTATTTATATACAAGCTCTCAAGCACTTGATACAATAACCAAGTCAAAACCAAGTTTGTCTTATTTTATTTATTTATATTTATTTATTCGACTTGTATGCCGCCCGCACTCTGCAAGAGTCTCCGGGCGGCTTCCAACATCAATTAAAACAGTTCAGTTAAAAACAGACACTAAAAACCAATACGGCCACATCCACTCTACAAAAGCAAAAATAAAAACAAAAACAATCTACAAAAACAATCTAGATCCATGACTTATTAATTAAAATTAAAACCTTCAATTAAAACCTTCAGTTAAAAAACTTTTGGAACAGGAAGGTTTTAACCTGGCGCCGAAATGTCAGTAATGTCGGTGCCAGTCGAATGTCGTTTGGGAGGGCATTCCAAAGACCAGGGGCAGCTGCCGAAAAGGCCCTCTGCCTACAGGCCATCCTTCTCACCTCACTGAGGGATGGCTCTTTCAGGAGGGCCTTCTGGCTAGATCTCAGTTGCCGGGTAAGTTCCTATGGAAGGAGGCAGTCCTTCAGGTATCCAGGGCCCAAGCCGTTTAGGGCTTTATATGTCAAAACAAGCACTTTGAATTGGGCCCGGGCAACAACTGGTAGTCAGTGTAACCTGGCCAGAATTGGCTGAATATGTTCTCTCGCAGCTCCTCCAATCACCAGTCCTGCAGCTCAATACTGAACCAGTTGTAGTTGCCGGATCATCTTCAAAGGCAGCCCCAAGTAAAGCACATTGCAGTAGTCTAAACGGGTTGTTACCAGTGCATGTGTGACTGTCATAAGGCTCCGTTTGTCCAGGTAGGGCTGCAGCTGGAACAGTTTCTGCAGTTGCAGGAAGGCACCCCTGGCCACCGAGTCCACCTGGGTCTCCAGGGCCAGACCGGGGTCGAGGAGCACCCCCAGACTGCGGACCCTGTCCCTCAGGGGGAGTGCAACCCCATTCAGGGCAGGGAAATGGCCATTTAACCTGTCCAACGAACCACACACTAACAGCGCTTCCATCTTGTCTGGATTAAGCTTCAATTTATTAACTCTCATCCAGTCCATTATCAGGTCCAGACACGAGTTCAGTTTAGAGACTGCCTCACCTGGATTGGTGGAAAAAGAGAGGTAGAGCTGAGTGTCATCAGCATATTGCTGACTCCTCAGCCCAAACCTCCTGATGACCTCTCCCAACGGTTTCATGTAGATGTTGAACAGCATGGGGGACAATATTGAGCCCTGAGGAACCCCATGGCATAACCACCATGGGCCGAGCCATTGTCCCCCAGCACCACCTTCTGGACACGGTCAGCCAGAAAGGAGTGGAACCACCGTAAAACGGTGCCCCCAACTCCCAACCCAGCTAATCTATCCAGAAGGACACCATGGTTGATGGTGTCGAATGCCACTGAGGGGTCCAGGAGTATCAACAGGGTCACACTCCCCCTGTCTCTCTCCCGGCAAAGGTCATCATACAGGGCGACCAAGGCAGTCTCCGTGCCGAAACCCGGCCTGAAACCCGATTGAAATGGATCTAGAAAATCCGTTTCATCCAGCAGTGCCTGGAGTTGCCTGGCCACCACCCGCTCCAACACCTTGCCCAAATAAGGGAGATTCGCCACCGGCCGATAATTAGCCACTGGCCCTGGGTCCAGATTAGGCTTCTTAAGGAGTGGTTGAATCACCGCCTCTTTTAAGGCGGTAGGGACCACTCCCTCTCTCAAGGAGGCGTTGACGGCTTCCTGGACCCATGTACGAATCCCCCTGGCAGATTTCCCAATTAGCCAAGATGGGCAAGGGTCGAGCGGAGTGGTGGTAAACCAGACAGATCCAAGCACCCTGTCCACATCATCGGGTCTCAATAATTGAAATTCATCCATTAAAATTTGACCTAGGCCTGGCGCATTGGACATATCCTCTGATTCTGCATCAATGGTGGAGTCCAGTTCACTGCGAATCTGAGCAATTTTCCCCTCAAAATGTAACGCAAATTCCTCACAGCGAGCTGCTGAGTGGTCCTGTGTCTCCACCAGCTTTCCCGGCTGGAGGAGATCATGGACCACCCGAAACAGCTCTGCTGGACGACATTCTGAGGAAGCAACGCGGGTGGCGAAATATTATCGTTTCGCCAGCTGTATTGCCACGGAATAGGCCTGATAATGGGCTCTAAGCCGTGTTCGGTCAGATTCACAGCGTGATTTCCTCCACCTGTGCTCTAGCCGTCTCCCCACTCGCTTCATCGCCTGCAGCTCAGATGTATACCAAGGAGCTGTCCGGGCTCTGCGGGTGGGGAGAGGGTGCTTAGGCGCGATCGTGTCAACCGCCCGGGTCATCTCTCTATTCCACAAGGTGACCTGAGCTTCGACAGGAGCACTGACCATATCAGATGGATATTCCCCCCGAGCATTCAGGAAACCTTCCGGATCCATTAGTCTCCGAGGGCGGATCATCTTAATAGATCTCCCACCCTCGCAGAGGAAAGAGGATGCCAATAGTCTAAACTTGACCAGGAAGTGATCTGACCATGACAATGGGGTCACTACCAGCCCCTCCACATCTGGACCACCATCTTCCAATCCTGTTGAGAAGATCAGGTCCAAGGTGTGGCCCTTTTCGTGTGTCGGGCCTACAACAAATTGAGATAGTCCCATGGTTGTCATGGCGGCCATGAAGTCCTGAGCCGCTCCTGACAAGGCAGCCTCAGCATGGATGTTGAGGTCTCCCAGTACCAACAGCCTGGGAGTCCTCAGCACCAGGTCCGAGACTACCTCCGTTAGCTCAGGCAGGGAGACTGTTGGTACTCAGCAGGGTGGTCGGTACACCAGCAGAATCCCCAATCTGTTTCGTAAGCCCAGTACACAATACAAGCCCTCAAGACCTCCCCTCAAGGGGACAGGAAGCCTGGTCAAGGAGATGGAACTCCTATAGACTATCGCAACTCCCCCTCCCTGACCCTCTGAGCGACCCTGGTGCCAGACCGAGTACCCAGGTGGACACATCTGGGAGAGGGAGACACCACCCTCCTCTTCCACCCAGGTCTCGGTAATGCATGCCAGGTCAGCCCCCCCCCCCCCATCCAGATTGTATCATGGATGAGGACGGTCTTATTTTGTACTGACCTGGCATTCATTAACAGCACCATATGGCTTGAGGGCATACTGATATGGTCACCTGGTGCCCTTTGGTAGGGGGCAGAACTAGAAGAGGGGATAGATGTGAGGTATCTAACCCCTCTTCTCCTACGCGGGCATGTTCTACTCCCTCCACCATACCTTCCTCTACCCAGCATTACTTCAATGGCTTCCCCCTCCACTGCCCTTCCCCTTTCCTGTTCCTTCTGTTCCATATGGATCTAGATTAAACTATAAGACGAGCAGGCCAGGCAAGGAGCGCTGCTCCGGCCGCAGGTATTTGGTGGCTCCTGTCGATTGTCAGCTCCGGCAGGCCCCCCCCCCCCTCACTGGGGGTAAACCGAGCAGGCCAGACAATACCACCCTCTTGTCAGTGCCTGACTGGGAGTCTGCTCTACACACCCAATGTAAATTGCCAGAGGGGGGAAAAGTCATAATGGAAGGGCCCTAAATAAAAAAGGGCAGCTGAAAGCTTTTTTTTTTTTTTTTTGCACACATGCTTTGCTAACTTTGAAAGGCGCATGCATGGCAGGTGAGTTTTTGGCTTGTGCTCATTTTTACACAGGAGGGGGAAGCAGGGGCTCTCTGATTTCCTACTTGCCAAGTGTCTTAGATGGGGATGAACTTAAGAATTGGAAGGTGGGAGAAAGATATTGGAGATTAATCATAACAAGACATTTCTAGAGACACAAAAATCATATCATGGTTAGGATGTCATTGTCCTGCCTTTGGCCTGGAAGAATCTGAGCCTGAGGCGCATTTAGTGACCACAGTCCTAATACGGCCCACCAAGTTCCATCTGGATTTATTGGTCTTCTAGTGCTTACAAGTATACTCAGAAGTAAGCCCCAGAGTTCAGTGGGGCTTTTGTTGTTGTTAAACACTGTCAAGTCAGAAATAGGAAGAGACACGGGAGACTTCTGTCTTGCTGCTCCCAGACTCTGGAACTCCCTGCCACAGGACGCCAGGCTGGCTCCCTCTTTGCTGTCCTTTCGCAAGCAGGCAAAGACCTTTCTCTTCAGGCAGGCTTTCTCTGAGTGACTGGCTGTCTGAGAGAGTTTTTTTAATGGATTGTTGTGCTTGTTGTTTTTAAATGTGTTTTAGTATTAATTTTATTTACTGTTAATATAATATTTAATTCTTTTTAAAATATTTGTACACTTATTATTTTTAGCTTTTAAGTATTATCTTTTTAATGATATAAGTTGCCTTGGGTCCTTTTTAAGAAGAAAAGTGGGGTAACATTTTAAATAAAGAAATAGCAACCCTGACAGGCTTTCAAAATAAGTGAGATATTTAAGGAGTTTTTTTTTTAACAGTTCACACCGCTCCCCGTGAATTTCTACGGCTGAGCAAGGATTCAGACCCAAGCCTCCTGAATCGTAGTCCGTCACTCTATCCGCTCTGCAGCACACTGGGGGTTAGTCCTTGATGAGTGCAATACCGCTGCAGCTTTACTAAGCAGGAATTGCAGACATCATCACCTCTACAGAAGCTGCTATACCGAGCGGAGACTTAAACTAAAGCAAAGGACCGAAAGTAGCCGATACGTCGGAAAAGGGCGGCGCCGCCGCAGCAGTTTTCTCGTGAAACTGGGACCCAAGACAACGCGGTCCGGTGTCCACACAAGACTTCCAAGAAAGGGCGACCACGGGGATTCCCCCCCCCCCCCGATCGACCTGAACGCGCCGGAGCGTGACGTCATGCAACCGGAAGGGGAGGACATGCTCCCCCATTTCCCCCTCACGGGCCGGAAGTGCTGTTCGGAAGGCTCTCTGCGCGGAGCTGTAGGAGGCCTAAGGAGGCGGCGGTGGTGGTGGTGGTGGTCGCGGTCGGGGTGAATGTGGCCTGAGAGGCCGGCGTTGGAGCTCGGGTGAGCCCACGAACAGGCGTGCGGACAGTGACCGGCGCGGAGAGGGAAAGGGTGGGGGGAGCAAGAAGGACGGGCTGGCTGGGTAGGTCGGAGGCCCTTGACAATCCGAGGGATCCAGAGGGGGAAAATAGCTCGGGGGCCGCCGCCGTTTTTGAAAGCCAGATGGTGGCTGGAGGACCCGGCGAGGGAAATAAGGAGGGTGGTTCGTGGATGAGACCAAAGGTTCTGTATAATTCTGCATCTTGTTTCTGCATGCCTCCCTTGATGCCTATGCGGGCATTCTCCTGTTGTTGATCCCCCTTACCAGTGTCATACTGATGAAGGCCTGCTCTGTGGAAAAATGGTTGGCAGGGATTAAATCAGACTGTTGACCTCTGTCCAGCTCAGTTTACTGGCATCTGTGTCCCTGGGCTTCACACTGGAGCCTTTCCCATCCTAGGTAAAGATGCTGGGGATTGATCCTCAGGTATGTCCTGTACCACCACTAAGTGACATCCTTTTCTTTAAGTAAATGGCCCCAACATCAGGTGTGATAAAAATTGTTTTAGGATTTTGAAAGCGAATGGTGACAGGGATGTCCTGCTTCTCTGTACCAAATTCTCTCTAAGGTGCTGTGGACTGAACTTTGTGGAAGAAAGCTTATTATTTGGCAAGTTACAGACTGGCGGTAAAATGGTGCAAACCGGATATCCATTTTTAACCTTTGGCTGCCTCTGATTACAACTTTGCTAGTTTCTTTTCACTTAATTTTTGGCAAGTTATATAGATTGTTCATTATAGGTGGTGGAAGGTTAAAGTTGTGGGACAGCAGGTGGATAAGACATTAGTATTTCTTACATTTTTATCAGTTTCTCCAAGGAATGCAGGGCAATATATAGTCTCTCCATTCTTCTCATTTTCACAACAGTCCTTAAAGCACTCCCATAAACTGGAGAAAAAACTGCCCCCCTGGAGGTTTCACATCTATATGTCGATTACATCCACAAGATTCCCTGGGAAAATGGTATCCACTCCTTTGGTTATTACATTTTAATGGGGTTTGGTGCCCCTCATGCAAGTCTCATTTGATTTGGAAATACTGAATAGAACCTTTTCCTTCCTATGAGTTATATGTGATACAAATCACGGTATAGTATCTTAGTTGTAAAGATAAAATATAGATTTTTATTTTTTTTTAATGGCAACGTTCATTTGTGGTACATTCTTAAAAAAACTCAGACCCATTGGATGGCTTGATGATTCATGATGTGTGGTTTGATGTGCTAGCATGATGGCTTATCCTAATTGTTTACTTTTATTTTGCCAGACATTGCCCATGGATGAATTGGTGCATGATTTGGCCTCGGCCCTGGAGCAGACGTCTGAACAGAACAAGCTGGATGAGCTGTGGGAAGAAATGACTCTCAGCCCAAGGCAGCAGAGGCGACAGCTACGCAAGAGACGAGGACGCAAGCGGCGCTCAGACCTCACCCACCAAGCAGACCACGCCTGCTGCTATAGTGGGGCCTCTGAGTCCAGCCTGGATGAAGTTGTGGAGGATTGTCGAGAAGTGCTAACCGCCAACTTCAGCGACTCAGATGACATGGCAGGCGCCAAATGTCATCCAACACTTAATGCAGCTCTCAGGAGTAAGCCACATTCATGGCATGAGTCAGACTCATTCACTGAGAACGCACCTTGCCGCCCATTGAGGCGCCGTCGAAAAGTTAAGCGTGTAACGTCGGAGGTGGCAGCTAGTCTTCAGCAAAAACTCAGAGTGTCAGAATGGAGTTATGAAAAGGGTTGCAGGTTCAAGTCTGCTAAGAAGCAGCGTCTTTCCCGATGGAAGGAAAATGCTCCCTGGACATCAGCCAGCCGAGGACTGCACGAGCCAGCAGAGACCAGAACATTCCTTAACAAAGGGGGAAGGAATGAAAGGATGGAATGCGAAGCAGATGAGCAGAAACAGGGTTCTGATGAAAATATGTCTGAATGGTGAGAAGTCAGGTCTTGTTTCAGATGCTATTAATGTTTTCCTTTACAGCTCTTTTTTGAGTCGTTGTTCTGTCCTTTGTGTAGTTTATTTAACATTTTATCTTCTCTGCTGTTATAATGTGCTCCATTCTTCCCAGAAGAAGGCACTGTTTTCCTTGAGTGACACTTTGTTGAAAGCTTGTTTTGCAGCATATGTATGGACAGTCTTTTAAACTATGTATGAGATAGATTTGTCTTTGGTTTACATTGTTTATTAGGAACAGTTAAGAACCAACCAAACTCAGTTGTTGTTCTACAATCTCTTCATCACATTGTCCTGTTTATTATGTGAAAACATGCAGTTTTTTAGTTGGCATATTTTCAAGGCATTTTCTAGATGTTTGGGAAGTATTTCAGCTTTGCTGGTGCTGAAATAAAGCAATATTGGTAAGAAAATTGTGCTGTTTGATTGTAAAATTTAAGTGAATGCTGATGGTGACAGGAGGATTATGAGTATTGCAGGCATAGTAGAGAAGCCACATCATAGAGCATGCTTCATGTATATTACATGTAGTCCCATACACACATTTGCAATAGTGTGTGCTCAGTGATATTTATACAGTATATTTGTATAAACCATAATCTGTTTGTATCCAAAATGTACCCTCTATGATATTGGGGTGCAGTCTGTGGGTTTATGAAGTTGTTAGCCTGATTTCAGAAAGCCCTCTAGAGATGTTCAGATCTCTAGCAAGAGTGACCTGTGCTTTCCCTTGTGTCTTGTTGGATTAGATGGAAAAAGAGAGAGAGAAAAGGCAGTGGCAGAAAGATGAAGAAAAGGACATGGTGTTGCTTACTTTTCACTCTTGCCTGCCAACATGGCCTTGCTAGTAAATATTCTCTGTTTCTCTGAGAGGTGTGAACAAATTTATTATTCCTTAGATTGAAGCAGAACCTGGTTATCTGGAAACTTCTTTAGAAGTGCAAGTCCTTAGTTTTTTCTACATTTATTTCACCTACTCCTTTCTCCTCTGCATCTGGTGGGACACAAGGCAAGGCATCTGAATCGGAGTCAGCTATCTCTTGTTGCTACCTAACCACCTCTCTTGTAAGGTCTAAGTACCCTGATGATTCTGAGGGGTATTGGGATTAGATAAACAATGCCCCATTAGGACCACGTCTGGAAAGGATTATACTTGTCCATCTGTAATTCTGCCTCCCCTTTTTTTACGGCTACTGAAGCTGTGGCTATAACGTTTAATGCTGTCTTGGTAGTTGTGCCCCGGTGGCATTCCATGCCTGAAGTAGTTTGCTTAGCTTCATTTTTATTGGCATGCACAAGGAAGATGGTGACTACAGTATGTTACTTCAGAGGTGTTTTGCTGATTTTTAAACATTTACATTGATAAAAAGTGGTTTTAAGTCTTGCCTGTATGTATTCTGATGGATTTTAGAGTAACTATTTATTGTAAGTTCCTTAGTTACATTAATAAGTGGCCTTTACATTTAATGTCCAGATAAATTGCTGAAGAAGACATTTTAGTTGGTATATTGATGGCTTATATAATAGCTGACATCCTGTTGGTACAACTCTGTTGTGTAAATGATGATGATGTCATTCCCCGATAACATAAATTTTTATTTTACTTTGATTTAAAACTTCATATCTCCCTCTCCAAGTTGTAAGACTTTCTAGGCATCCTTTTTGCCGCAGGAAAGCCTTTGGGAACCTCTTTGTGTGTATGAGACTTTAATATTGGAAAATTGCTGCTGGTAGTCCTGCCACTGGATTGGGTCCGTAAAGTTCTACATTGAGACAGAAGAAATTAGATCTACAACTGTAAGTAGGGTGATGGATGATTGACAGATATGCAAAAAAGATATGCAAAAAAAATGCAAAAAAGATTAGACCACAAGCTAAACTTGAGCCAGTGGTGTGATGTAGCAGGGGGGGGAAAGCAAATGCAATAATAGGTGGCACCAACAGAAGCACAGTGTCCAGATCATGGGGGGGGGGGGGGGGAATAATGTCATTCTCTGTTATTTTGGTCAGAACTCTCCTAGGCCACCCTGTCCAGTTCTGGACACTACAGTTTAAGCAGGATATTAACAGGAAATGGGCAGTCAGTGTGTCAAGTGTTTCCAAGCGTGGAACAAATGTTTGCATCTATAAAAAAATAAATTATTAGGGTTGGATCCAGACTTGCCCTTTGCAGATGAAAAGGCATCTTCCATTTACAGAAAGGACTATGGTCCAACAGGAACAAAATAAGTGGTTTTCAGCAGTGCCCATTGCATCATCTCCCATGCTGTTTCAACCTTTTTATTGAAATTTATTTATTTATTTATTCGATTTCTATCCCGCCCTTTTAGACAAAGTCTACTCAGGGCGGGTTCCATTAAACATTATAAACTAAAACAGTTAAAACAGTTCAAAACAATCATGTTAGTAATGCTCAAGATGGAAAAACCAAAAATTATAATAAAAATAAAATCAAGTATTGACAGGAGGGAAGGCCTGCCTGAAGAGCCAAGTTTTTAATTGGCTCTTAAAAACACCCAGCGAGGGGGCAGGCGGATCACTGATGGAAGGCTATTCCAGAGCCGAGGGGCCACTGCCGAGAAGGCCCGGTTTCTTGTTCTTTCTTTCTGGGCCTCTCTCTTTTATGCAGAGCATAAAAGCAGAGAAAATGGGGGGAGGGATGCCCTCATTTCTTCCTTCACCAGGAGCTCCTGTGAGTAGAGTTCCGCTCACAGAATGTGTAGATCCAGCCATTTATATACGTTATTCATATTTGGGTCAGCTGTCACCCCTGAGATGTAGCAAGGTTTTGTTCTACAGGGTGCTTTGGACGATATATGAGATGTTAGTGGGCATTCTTCTAAGAATGGGTGGTTGCCTAAAATACTGTAGAAATAATTTTAAAAAGCATACTGCTTATATACCGCCCCATAGTGCTTAAAGCACACTCTGAGCGGTTTACAAGTTAATTATGCAGGCTACACATTGCCCCCCCCCCCCCCCCCGGCGAGCTGGGTACTCATTTTACCAACCTCGGAAGGACAGAAGGCTGAGTCAGCCTTGAGCCAGCTACCTGGGATTGAACGCCAGGTCATGAACACAGTTTTGGCTGCAGTACAGCAGTTGAATGCTTTTCAAATAAAACCTTGAATGTTTTGCATTTGTTTGTAATGACACATGCTATGTGCTATCAAATTGTTTCCAACTTATGGTGAGCCTATGCATTCCACTATTAATAGCAGTGCTCAGATCTAGCAAACCCAAGGCTATGGCTAGTTTTTTTTTAAATTCAGTCAGTCTATGTCATAGTTTGTCTTTCTCTTTTCCTGCTGCCTTCAACTTTTTGTAGCATTTATTTCTTTTCTAGTGAGTCTTGTGTCTTCACAATATGCCTAAAGTATGATAGCCACAGTTTGGTTTCTAGATAGTATTCAGGCTTGATTTTATCTAGCACCCACTTATTAGTTATCCTGGCATTTCATGGTATCCATAAAGCTCTCCTCCAGCAGTATGTTATCTCCCAAGTGTGCTTCAGCATCGTAGCCTAAGCGTTATGCTGTCTAAAATCTCTCTGCTTCTGGTGGACTGTGTAAGTCTGCCTGTTTTGGAGGTGACAGCAATAGAATTATAGCCAGCTGGTGTTCATTGATATCGTGTGCTTTCAAGTTGTTTCCTACCTATGGTGACCTTAGTAGGATTTTTAAGGTATATGAGATGTTCAAGGAGTAGTTTACCATTGCCATCTCCCTGTATTTTTTTATGGATGAGCAGGGGATTGAACTGGCTCCTGAGTCCTAGTTTGACACTCTATCCCCTATACCAGTGGTTCCCAAACTTGTGTATCCCAGGTATTCTTGGACTACAATTTCCAGAAGCCTTTACCACTAACTGTGCTGGCTGGAGTTTCTGGGAGTTGCAGTCCAAGAACACCTAGATTACCCAAGGTTGGGAACCACTGCACTGTACTATACTGTCTCTGAATTCTTTTGTTCCTAGGAACAAGTAAAATTGTCTATTTATTACTTGGTTAATGTAATTTTGTTTGCTTGAAGTAGTTGTTGATCCGCTTCCTTTGAGTGCAGCTAATGAGATTACAGAGCTTCATTATAGCTGGAGTACCATGTTGAATTTCTCTGTTAGTGGATGCGTGCCATAGCTTGTTGAATGCTAGGCAATCAAACTACCCACTTATTTCCATCCTTGTAGGTCACTTCTCTTTCCTTTGTTGTTGGGTATATTTGGTGATAGTCTGAAGTGCCATTAGAGAGCCTCACTGAGTTGATAGACTCCATGTTGCATTCCAGGGAGGGAAAAAAAACACCCTCCTAGAAGGCAAGTGACAGAGACAGAGTGTTCAGCTTCCCCCTCCTTCTTCAGCCCAGCCTGACCTTCTGCACCTCCTCTGTGCCTCTTGTTTTCTTATTTTTATAGAAAATCAATACTGCTCCTGACACAAACAATAGCTCAGGAGCAGAACTAAATGGGGGAGAGCTGAGATCTGTCCATCACCTCTCACTTTAACTCTTCCAAACTATTTAATTATAGGCATGCTTTGCTCCAGGTGTTTGTAACAGTGCAGTTGCTAAATGAGGGCCATTTTATCCAAAGATAGGGTGATCAATAACATTCTATAGTGGTAGCTTGTTGGATCAATAGCATTCATTATTTTGTGGTTAAGGTAAGTAGCCTCTATTGTAACTGGAGGTCATTAATCAGTGCTTACTGGACTGCATGGCCTATATTAAAGGCTAGCATGCTTTCTTGTATGTGCAGTGTATAGGAAATAGGGTTCCTTTCCTTAAGCTTCTGAGCTGGAACTGGAGTGAGAAGACTTCCTATGGTTTTGTAGAATGGTGGTCTGTGGAACTTACTCATACAGATTTGTTCCACTACCATGTCTTGGGATAATAGGATAGTCTTTGGTACTTCTAAAAGAAAACTCTAAATAAAACTGCAAAGGAAAATATAAGATAGCCATCATGACATTGGCTTCTGACAGCCAGTGCAAACAGGAGGCTGTAGCAAGAGGATTATACTGGACAGTGATAGATCTGGTAATGTGATGCGCTCTCTGATGTTGCTTTTATGTTTATGTATGTTTACATCAGCTAGTGATATTGTGTTGATATAAACATTATGTTTCCTATTGTCTTGCATGTTTGTATTTCTTGAAGATGTAGCAGAGAAGAGATCCCTTTATCTTCTTATTTTGGAAAATGGCAGTTTAAAGTTGAGACAGAGAGAGTTGCAAGAATTTGTTTATAATGCGATTTCCGGTGTCTTCTGTGGGGAAACTACATAAGACATCCTGGAGGTCCTCACACTTTCTAGAGCTTGGGATGTCTTCAGTTCATGCTCTTTTCAGATCCACATGTATTTCATATTATAGGCTTACTAAATTATACCAAGCAGACAAAATCTGTGGAATTGATAAAAGATAGAGAACTAAGTAATTTTCCTATTCTCTTAGACAATGGCATAAGAAATTCTTGAAGTGACTGTTTTTACGTTTGTTGTTTTTTAATGTTGGGATTTTTTGTTCCTAGTGGGCTATCTTAACTAATGGCCATTATTTGTACTCTCCCAAGATCTAGTCTAGGACACTGATCCCCAACCTTGAGCCCCCAGATGTTCCTGGACTAAAACTCCCAGAAGCCTTCACCACTGGCTGTGCTGGCCAGTATTTCTGAGAGTTGTAGTCCAAGAACACCTGGAGACCCAAGGTTAGAAACCACGGACTAGAATCACCTCCACCTCTGCAAACACCCATTTAATAAATGTGTATTCCTTTCCAGCTAAATTGCTAGGCTACTGAATCCAAAACAACAGTAAAAGATAATTCCATAGGTAAAGCTTTGCCAAATTTCAGTCTTTTAATGTAGTAGACAATTGGAGACACTAAAATAATACTGTCTTTGAAGTGCAGGGCTTTTGCCTAGTTTTTTCTTTTCTTTGCCAGTATGTGAGATTGACTAACGTGGCTACTTTTGCGGAAACGATAAACTTTAGTAAGGTACTGAAGCAGTCTAATGACTTTCATGACTAAGTGGGCAGGTTTGCAAATAAAGTCACCCAGTTTTCTTTGGTAAAATGTCTAGATTGTGTGTGTGGACTTGGTTCACAAAATTTAGGCTATGTTTATTAATTACAAATGGCCAGAAGTTGTGATCAGCAGTCTCATGCTGAGCTTGTCACATCTTATTGTGGCATTTTACTTGCTGTATCATTTGATGTTAAGAAGAAACTGTGGCTTCTAATTGTTTTTACTTTTTAACAGTGTCTTGCAAGATAACAATATGAAGATGAAACAGAGCAGAGTAGTTAGCAGGGAAACATTATTAGAATGATTGGGGATGCTAGCAGGTGTTTACATGAAGTATTGTGAATGGCTATGGAGTATTCAGAGGAAATCTGGAATACTGCACAGAAACCGAAATTGGCTGGCATTCCTGTGTAATTAAGAGACAGTGAAATTATTGATAAGTGGGCAAGATGATGAGTATAAATACATTCTCACATTAAGCAGCATGCTTTATAATGTTTCATTCTTCTTTCCATACTTCACCAAAGGAAAGGTTAGTTTAGAAAATTGCCTATCAGATTATGTCAGTGGTGTCCCTTCATTCTAATTAACTAATCTAATATTAGGCTTTTGGTTAAAATACAGTTTCATTAGTAAGAAGGATGAAATGACTGCAAGGTTGAGATATTCTGTAATGTTGCCTCTTGTGAATTATGTCTCAAGTCATCACTCATTTCTCCGTGCAAACAGCCAATCAGCTGTGTTCATTTTCTTCATACTTTAATTCTCTTTAACAGATTGCTGATTATACTAGTAGGGAATATATTTGCATTCTGTGCAGTTGTTTTTCTATGGACATATCCCTTGTTTGTTCATTCTTCCACAGCTGTACAATGCCAAACAGCTATATTTTCCATGCCATGTGTTTTGCAACACATTATACTTGGAATTGCTGTGGTAGACTTTTTAGAAAGTAGAGTTAATAGCTGTGAGCTGCTAACTTAAGAAGACCTATCATTTGCTGTTGTTATACACTGTCATGTCACCTCCAACTTACACTGAACCTGTCAATGAGCAATCTCCAAAATGCCCTGTTCTCAACTCATAAACTCAAGCCTCCTTTAGGGAGTCAATTCATCTTGTATTTATTTGGTCTTCCTCTTCTTCTACCTTCAGCCTTTCCCAGCATTATTGTCTTTTCCAGGGAATCATGCCTTCTCATGAAGTGCTCAAAGTATTGTGTTCTTCCTAAAAAGCCCACACTGGTTGCAAATCTGCTTCTGGATGTATTTCAAAGTGCAAGTGATTATTCTTACATTGTTTACAGGCTGGAGGTCTTGCCATCTCATTTCATATGAAACTGACCAAAATCAGTGGTGATAATTACAGGACATGCTCCTCCCCTCCCCCACGTATTAAGTAGATAGCAGAGTGCTTTAAAGCAGCCAGGTGCTGTTTTTGAAATGCCCTTCCTAGCATAGCTTTCCTGGACCATTCGCTGATATTTTTTTTCTGACATTGGTCAAAGACATATTTATTTGCCAGGTAAACCTCCCCACCCCCATGTGCAATGTAAATGTTATTGTAGCTGGTTATATGGATTCTGAGATTTTTATTCTTTCATAAACGCTGCCTGTTAATTTTTTTTACTTTTGTTATATCATATTTATTTATCATTTGTGATAACTACCCTCTCTGATTTTTTACAGAAAGGGCAAAATATGTTAGTAAAATAAATATATAAACAAGCAGCATGAGGGAAAGCAATTCTGTTCCTAAGTGCATTTTATATACAGTCATGGCCAAAAATATTGGCACCCTTGCAATTCTGTCAGAAAATGCAACCCTTCTCTCAGAAAATTGTTGCAGTTGCAAATGTTTTGGTACTCACATGTTCATTTCTTTGGTTTGCGTTGGAACAACACAAAAACACAGAGAAGAAAAGTCAAATCTGATACAATCCCACACAGAAACCCAAAAATGTACTGGGCAAAATTATTGGCACCCTTAACTTAATATTTGGTAGCACCCCCTTCAGAAAAAATAACTGAAATCAATCGCTTCCTGTAACCATGAATGAGTTTCTTACACCTCTCTACTGGAATTTTGGACCACTCTTCTTTTGCAAACTGCTCCAGGGCCTTCAGATTTGAAGGATGCCTTCTCCCAACTGCTGTTTTGAGATCTCTCCACAGGTGTTCTATGGGATTCAGATCTGGACTCATTGCTGGCCATTTCAGAACTCTCCAGCGCTTTGTTTGTTACCATTTCTGAGTGCTTTTTGAAGAGTGTTTTGGGTCATTGTCCTGCTGGAAGACCCATGACCTCTGGTGGAGATGCAGCTTTCTGACACTGGCCACTACGTTGTGTCCCAAAATTCTTTGGTAATCATCAGATTTCATGATACCGTTCACACAGTCAAGACATCCAGTGCCAGAAGCAGCAAAGCAACCTCAAAACATCTTTGAACCTCCACCATGTTTGACTGTAGGGACTGTGTTCTTTCCTTTGAATGCCTCATTTCAAAGTGCCATGATGTCCTTTACCAAAAAGCTCTACTTTTGTCTCATCTGTCCACAGTACGTTCTCCCAGAAGGATTGTGGTTTTTTCGCATAAGTTTTGGCACACTCCAGTCTTGCTTTTTTATGTCTTTGTGTCAGCAGTGGGCTCCTGGGTCTCCTACATAGCATCCCTCTTCATTCAGATGGTGACGGATAGTGCGAGCTGACACTGTTGTACCCTGTGTCTGCAGATCAGTTTGAATTTGTTGGGAAGTTAATCTGGGTTCTGTATCCACCATTCGAACAACCCTTCATTGTAATTTTTCAGTAATTTTGCTCTTCCGTCCACATCCAGAGAGGTTAGCTACCGTGCCGTGGGCTGTAAACCTCTTGATGATATTGCGCACAGTGGACACAGGAACATTAAGATCTCTGGAGATGGACTTGTAGCCTTGAGATTGTCGATGTTTTTCCACAATTTTTTCTCTCAAATCCACAGACAACTCTTTACACTTCATTCTTTTCTCCATGCTCAGTGTCACACACAACATAAAGGTTGAGTCAACTTTTCTCCATCTTAACTGGTTGCAAGTGTGATTACTATATTGCCCACACCTCTTATTTGCGACAGGTGTGTCTAAATACAAATTAAAGGAGCATCACATGCTTGAAAAGCAATTATTTCTTACAATTTAGACAGGGTGCCAATAATTTTGGCCAGTGCATTTTTGGGTTTCTGTGTGGGATTGTATCAGATTTGACATTTCTTCTCTGTGTTTTTGTGTTGTTGCAACACAAACCAAAGAAATGAACATGTGAGTACCAAAACATTTGCAACTGCAACAATTTTCTGAGAGAAGGGTTGCATTATCTGACAGAATTATCAGATCACCACCTAATAAAATGTAACCTCTCAGTGGCACTCCCTCCCCGCAGGGAGCATGGACCTATTTCAATGGTCCGCCCTCAAAGGTTACTGGATCCAATGCGATTCCAGGATACCATGAGAGGGAGTCCAGCTGATCTGTCTGGCGCCCCTGTCGAAGCCCTGGTTGACAGTTGGATTGCCGCTGCCACTAGGGCTGTAGACACGATCGCTCCTAAACGCCCTCTCCGTCGCAGAGCTCGGCCAGGGGCCTGGTATAATCAGGAACTACGAGCTATGAAGAGAAATAGGAGACGGCTAGAGTGCACTTGGAGAGATAAACCGACGGTTTATAATAAGATAGCTGTCAGGATCGCAACTAACCATTACCTGGCTAAGGTGAAAGCTGCCAGACGATCACACTTCGCTGACCGGATAAGCGAAGCTTCAAATCAGCAGGCGGAACTTTTCCGTATAGTTCGCGATCTATCCGGAATTGGTCTGGGTGATGGGCCTCCCATTAATATCTAACCTGACCAATTTGCAGCATTTTTTAAATCAAAAGTGGAGGCCATCCGCCGGGATCTCTCTCCTTTTTTGAATACAGTGGATCGAGCAGAGATGTCCAGCGCTCCGCCTTGCCCGGTTGTGCTTGAATGCTTTCAGCCTGTGACGCCAGATTCGGTGGACAAAGCGCTTGATCGCTGTCGGGCCACCACCTCCTCCCTTGACCCTTGCCCGGCCTGGCTAATCAAAGCAGCCAGGCCCATAACAACTGAATGGGCCACAGCAATAATTAATGGGTCTCTCCAGGAGGGCAAGGTTCCCCTTGCCCTCAAGGAGACACTCATTAGGCCCATCAGGAAGAAACCAAATTTGGCGGCGGATGATATTGGCAATTATAGGCCCGTCGCCAATGTTTCCTTCCTCAGCAAAGTGGTGGAGAGGGTGGTGGCTGATCAGCTTCAAGCCCTTTTGGATGAAACCAATGCTCTGGATCCGTTTCAGTCAGGCTTCAGGCCGCGCCATGGCACGGAGACGGCACTGGTCGCACTGTTGGATGACCTATTGAGGGAGGCTGACAGGGGCAATATGTCCTTGTTGGTCCTCCTCGATATCTCAGCTGCCTTTGATACCGTCGACCACGGTATCCTCCTGGGGAGGCTCTCCGAGCTGGGAATCGGTGGCCTGGCGCTTGCCTGGCTCCGATCCTTCTTGGGGGACCGCCCCCAGAGAGTACAGATTGGGGAGAATGTTTCGGCTCCGTGGAGTCTCAATTGTGGGGTTCCGCAGGGGTCGATCATCTCCCCAATGCTGTTTAACATCTATATGAGGCCGTTGGGTGGGGTCATCAGGGGGTGTGGGGCTTCGTACCATCAGTACGCTGATGACACCCAGCTCTACATCTCCTTTTCACCTACTTCAGTGGATGCCGTTCCGTCCCTTCGGCGCTGTCTGGAGGCTGTACTGCAATGGATGGAGCTGAACGGTTTGAGGCTGAACCCGGACAAGACGGAGGTCTTGAGGGTGGGTGGTTCTTCCATCGGCGGTCTGGGAGACTCCCTCTCTTTTGGGGGGGTTACTCTTACCGCACGGAGTGAGGTCCGCAGCTTGGGGATACATCTGGACCCGGCGCTTACCATGGAAAACCAGGTGGCGTCCGTGGCCCGTTCTGCCTATTTTCATCTGTGGCGGATTGCCCAGCTGCGGCCCTACCTTGATGGGGGGCCCTCACCACTCTCGTCCATGCGCTCGTAATCTCGAGATTAGACCACTGTAATGCACTCTACGTGGGGCTACCTTTGAGATTGTTGCGGAAGCTTCAAATGGTGCAGAATGCAGCGGCCAGACTGCTCAGTGGGGTGAGAAAATACCAACATATCTCTCCCACTCTGGCCGCATTGCATTGGCTGCCCATTCGCTTCTGCATTGACTTCAAAGTGTTGATGATGACTTACAAAGCCCTAAATGGTTTGGGACCTCGGTATTTGGCGGACCGCCTTCTCCCACCTAGATCTACCCGAATTACTCGGCATAGCCAGGAGGGACGGCTGAGGGGCCTAACGCCGAGAGAGGTCCGGAAAGAAAGAACTAGAAACCGGGCCTTCTCGGCAGTGGCCCCTCGACTATGGAACAGCCTCCCAACAGAGATCCGCCTGGCACCCTCGCTGGGTGTTTTTAAGAGCCATTTAAAAAGTTGGCTATTTAGGCAGGCCTTCCCTTCTGTCAATTCTTAAATTTTAGTTTTTTGTTTTTTATTATTCCCATCTTGAATACTTTATATTATTGTTTCAATTGTTTTATTGTTTAATGTTTTAATGTTTTATATATTTGATGATATTTGTAAGCCGCCCTGAGTAGACATTGTCTAGGGGGGCGGGGTAGAAATCTAAAAATAAATAAATAAATAAATAAATAAATAAATAAATAAATAAATAAATAAAATAAGAATTGCAAGGGTGCCAATATTTTTGGCCATGACTGTATGTGCCCCTGTTGTTTCCCTCGCAATAAGTGTTCTGCCTTAGACTTGTTTTAACCCCACCATTAAAGGTTTATATATAAAATTAATATTAATAACAACAATATCAGTTCTACAGAAATATTTGGTAGTCAGTTTTGCATCTATTTCCAAATGTCTGCTTTGCTTGATTTTTGAGCTCATGTTTAGTATTCAGGAGAGAGTTATCCTGTGATAGAATTGCAATGAGTAAGTTGAAAACCTGGTGTAATTGGTAATTGGGAATTCCTTAGTATTATAGCGAAGCTTTTTCAGATGCAAATAAAGTATTGTATTTGCATTAAAATTACGAGGTATTTTTAAACATAGTAATAACCATGAAATGCATTACAACAGTACAATCCATTTTTCTGTATTTTAAAAGTTCAACCATTATTTATGTTACGTTTCTTGAAAGTTGTCTGAGAGCATGTCTTTCCATACTTCAGAGGTCTTCTGTTTTGTCTATTCTTGTTAATGTATTCTACAAACTGGTACCAAATAGCTATGGAAAAGTCTGTTTTACATTCTGTTACTGAGTTCTAACCCTCAAGCTGGTTCCTCTACCAGGGTCAAATTCCAAATATACTAATGTTTGGAGTTCTAGAGAGACATTTTTCTTTTCTTTTTTCTTTTCTTTTTTTGCTATATATTTTTTTTCTTATTCTTCATTTTCACTGTAGCAAAACAAGTGTTGAAATTACAGACCATTGCTGTGTACTGTGTTAGTGTTTTATGTCTCATGACATAAAACCCAACAAACATGCTTGCTTTGGCTTCTTTCACTCCCAACAGATCATTTTCTGCAGTAGCATTAGCCTCATATTTTCCTCAAGTTCCTTTTGTTCACTGAATGACTTAATAACTTAGGTTTTCCTGAGGCCACGTGTTGGAATGAGCAAACTTCAGGTTTGGGCAGTCCACTTTAATTTTTTTACTAGCAGGTGGACATTAAGATGATGATGATGGTCTGGTGAAAGATTAAAGAATTCTGAGCATGGGGATTCACAGAGATTGTATAGATAAATCCACTATTGATTATTCCAAGCTTTCTTCCTTTCAGCGGTACATTTTAGGATAGTTGGGAACCCTTTTGTTTTTCATATGTGTTATTCGTTTAACTTGTTGAATCATCTAAGTGTTGCTCATTTTAGTGCCTGCTGGTATCTTGAACATAGAAGTGAATAAAGCAACACTCTTATGGTTTGCTGAATCAGCAAGTTCTAGGGAATGATGGGTCTTTGGTTGCAGTGATGAGTTTCGGGAAATAGTTACAAATACAGGTGGGCTTAATTCACTGTATTCTCTTTTCAGTGAAACCAGCAGTGTGTGCAGCAGCAGTGACACTGGTCTTTTCACCAATGATGAAGGTCGCCAAGGTAATCGTAGGATCTGATCCTCTGTTTTTTTTTTAAGTTTATGTTTCTGTGGTGAAAAAGAGGGAAGTAGTTTTTGAACATTATTGGGGAAAAATGCACAGATGCAAAATGCACCATGTATTTTTTTAAACCAAGTAACCTATATATATTAAATATATAAAACTCCTGTATGGAGAATTAGTGGAGGGAAATCGCCCCAGAGGGAGGCTACAGCTGCGATACAAGGACATCTGCAAGCGGGATCTGAAGGCCTTAGGAATGGACCTCAACAGATGGGAAACCCTGATATCGGAGCGTTCAGCCTGGAGGCAGGCGTTGCATCACGGCCTCTCCCAATTTGAAGAGACCCTTGTCCAGCAGACCGAGGCAAAGAGGCAGTCACGGAAGCAGCAAAATCAGGGAGCTGGACAGGGGACAGATTGTATTTGTCTTCAGTGTGGAAGGGATTGTCACTCTCGAATTGGCCTTCTCAGCCACACTAGACGCTGTTCCAAGTCCTCCATACAGAGCACGTTACCATAGTCTTTCGAGACTGAAGGATGCCTAATACTAAAACTCAAAAGAAAAGTCAGTGAGCTCAGATTATTTTTCAGATTTAAGGAATGAATCCTTTCTCTTTTACTGTGAAAGCAGTTTTAGTTCCTAGATATGTGATGTTTTATATAGCTAATTTATCTAATCTTTTGTACCCTGTTTAAAACGGTCAGGGTCCTTGGTCAGGGACCTTAGCTTTGACAATCAATTTTTTTTTGCACCATTATATTTAATTGCTTGGTTCTAGGGATAGAGAAATGTGTCAGTTTCCTTTATACATATTTATATATATATAGATTGTTTGAATCCTAGGCTTATCCTTTTCAACCACTGACCACATTTTCTAGATTTTACTGTTCCTAGTATGGAGAAGGTCGTGGTGTATCTTCCTGCTGTGCCACTAACTGTTCAGGATAAAGAACCAATCAGAAAAAAGAGGTGGCAACTCTAGCTTAGTACTACAGATATGGTTAGATACACAGAATTCACGCCCAGAATTCTAAGAAATAAAACACTCAATGTCTTCTGCGTAAACAGGCAAATCTGTCAGTTCCACATTTTCATACGCCTGAATTGTTTAAAAGGTCAAGACCTTTATGTCATATATATGAAGAAATCTGTGAATTTTGAAAAGTTCTCATTGAAGAGTGGTGATTCTGGAACTTGCCTCTTGCAGTGAGAAGGACTTCTTCTATCCTTGAAAGGCTTTTAATTTCATGGAACATTTTGATTTGGCATTTCCCCCCAATTTTCCTCTCTTGCTACGTGCCCTTTTGCTTCCTAAAAATCTGCTCCAGATGGTTGGGGAATCCTTTGGAACAGCACAGAAAGTAATGCTGGGGACAGCAGAGGGAGGTGGAATTGGAAGAAATAAATTATCCCTGATTTTTTTTTCTGGCTGGAGCATCCTGAGCCGGATTCAATTCAGGTTTGGCTGTTGTTGACAGACATGAATTGGACACTGTGTAAATTCTCATTGACCTGCATCCTTATTCTGTGAATGATATCTAGCTACATTTGGTGTTTGATGTAGTTACATTCATCCATTGATAAAAGGATGACTTTAACTGGGAGTTTAGTCATAGCAGTATAATTGATCTGATTGAATAAGACAGGTTGGGAAACATGTAACCTACAGGCTGCATGAAAACCTACTGATCATTTATTCTGGCCCCTACTACTATCATTAGCTGCTGCCATCAAAATTACTGCTGAAATTTCTCCTCCCTAACAAATACCAAAACTCCAAAAAAAATTCTTTCTTTTTCTTAGGAACAGGAAGGAAACATTTTCCCCTGCAGGCTGATGGACTCTATGTCTTTGGCACATTTCTGCATCACAGAGAGGTGCTGCAACTGTGGTTGAATTTAACGGATAGCAGAAACATTAGCAGCAACAGTGCAGCCCTGCATAGTGAGATGAGAGATGTCCAGTTTATGCCCTGCCACCATAAAGCTACTCACATCAATCTAGGAGGTGGCAAACTGCAGTACTGCAGTTTAGCCACTGTGCTTTGTTGTTTAGTCGTTAAGTCGTGTCCGACTCTTCGTGACCCCATGGACCAGAGCACGCCAGGCCCTCCTGTCTTCCACTGCCTCCCGGAGTTTGGTCAAATTCATGTTGGTAGCTTTGATGACACTGTCCAACCATCTCGTCCTCTGTCGTCCCCTTCTCCTCTTGCCTTCACACTTTGCCAACATCAGGGCCTTTTCCATGGAGTCTTCTCTTCTCATGAGATGGCCAAAGTATTGGAGCCTCAGCTTCAGGATCTGTCCTTCCAGTGAGCACTCAGGGTTGATTTCCTTCAGAATGGATAGGTTTGTTCTCTTTGCAGTCCAGGGGACTCTCAAGAGTCTCCTCCAGCACCACAATTCAAAAGCATCCATTCTTCGGCAGTCAGCCTTCTTTCTGGTCCAGCTCTCACTTCCATACATCACTACTGGAAAAACCATAGCTTTGACTATGCGGACCTTTGTCGGCAAGGTGATGTCTCTGCTTTTTAAGATGCTGTCTAGGTTTGTCATCGCTTTCCTCCCAAGAAGCAGGCGTCTTTTAATTTCGTGGCTGCTGTCACCATCTGCAGTGATCATGGAGCCCAAGAAAGTAAAATCTGTCACTGCCTCCATATCTTCCCCTTCTATTTGCCAGGAGGTGATGGGACCAGTGGCCATGATCTTAGTTTTTTTGATGTTGAGCTTCAGACCATTTTTGGCGCTCTCCTCTTTCACCCTCATTAAGAGGTTCTTTAATTCCTCCTCACTTTGTGCCATCAGAGTGGTATCATCTGCATATCTGAGGTTGTTGATATTTCTTCTGGCAATCTTAATTCCGGTTTGGGATTCATCCAGTCCTGCCTTTCGCATGATGTATTCTGCATATAAGTTAAATAAGCAGGGAGACAATATACAGCCTTGTCGTACTCCTTTCCCAATTTTGAACCAATCAGTTGTTCCATATCCAGTTCTAACTGTTGCTTCCTGTCCCACATATAGATTTCTCAGGAGATAGATAAGGTGGTCAGGCACTCCCATTTCTTTAAGAACTTGCCATAGTTTATTGTGGTCGACACAATCAAAGGCTTTTGCATAGTCAATGAAGCAGAAGTAGATGTTTTTCTGGAACTCTCTGGCTTTCTCCATAATCCAGCGCATGTTAGCAATTTGGTCTCTAGTTCCTCTGCCCCTTCGAAATCCAGCTTGTACTTCTGGGAGTTCTTGATCCACATACTGCTGAAGTGTGCTACAAAGCTCCTAAATAAACACTGTTTATTTCAGTGTTATCACTAAGGCATAATGTGACAGTGTTCACATGGTAACAGATTTCAATGTGTGCTCAGGGGCTGTGTGTGTGTGTTTAGTCGTTTAGTCCTGTCCGACTCTTCGTGACCTCATGGACCAGAGCACGCCAGGCCCTCCTGTCTTCCACTGCCTCCCGGAGTTGGGTCAAATTCATGTTGGTAGCTTCGATGACACTGTCCAACCATCTCATCCTCTGTCGTCCCCTTCTCCTCTTGCCCTCACACTTTCCCAACATCAGGGTCTTTTCCAGGGAGTCTTCTCTTCTCATGAGATGGCCAAAGTATTGGAGCCTCAGCTTCAGGATCTGTCCTTCCAGTGAGCACTCAGGGTTGATTTCCTTCAAAATGGATAGGTTTGTTCTCCTTGCAGGGGCTGTAGCAGTAGGATATATTTAGGTATTTGAACTCCCACCCCCCTTTTCTCTTAGGTGATGATGAGCAGAGTGATTGGTTCTACGAGGGAGAATGTGTTTCAGGATTCACAGTCCCTAACCTCCTGCCCAAGTGGGGAACAGACCATCAGTCTGACATGGAACGCATGGATTCTGGCCTTGAGAAAAACTCAGACCCAACATTTCTTCTGCCTTCCCGGCCTGCTACAAGAGGTTAGGGTCCTTATGGATATTTTGGAACTTGTTTTTGTAGCTGAAAACCTTGATGATTGTGTGGGATTTTGCTGAATTTATATTGATGAGTTTGCAAGAGAAGGTTAGCTTTCAGTTTTCTTAATGTAAAGCTACCATTCACATGACATATGTACCATATTTTTCCGTGTATAAGATGCCCCATGTATAAGACACTCCCCACTTTTCTAACCCAAAATTTCTTTCTTTGCAAAAAAGGGGAGGGGGAAGGCAGGTATCAAAGCATTTTGATTCCTGCTTTCCCCCTCCACTTTCTTGCGAAGAAAGTGCTTTCCGCCTCCACTTTCTTCGCAAGAAAGTGGAGGAGGAAGCAGGAATCAAAGCGCTTTGATGATTCCTGCTTTCCCCCTCCACTTTCTTGTGAGGAAAGTGCTTTCCCCGTCCACTTTCTTCACAAAATGTGGAGGGGGAAAGCAGGAATCAAAGTGCTTTGATCCCTCCCCCCCTTACTTCTGTGTATAAGACGGTTCTCAATTTTTAATCTAAAGATTTTAGACAAAAGTATCATCTTATACACGGAAAAATACAGTACATTAAAAACCGTTAAAGGTTACAACACCTCTTGTTAGAAGAAAATGCTGTAACATATAGTGTCTTCTGGTCTTGTGCTGCCCACAGTCTTCAGCCATTGTTTATATAAGTTAGATAAACTTATTTCATTTCTCTCTCTGAAAGGCTACTGGAGAGTTCAGCAAGATGCCAAGCTCCACAAAATATAATAAGTAAAATAAGTAAACCTGGTTGTTGGAATGCAGTATAGATTCTTCTTCTATATTCTACCATACTGTGTTTTATGGTCTCTCTCATTCTTCTGTCTTCAGTGTTCTCTTCTTTTTTTTTTTCAGGATTTCATGCCCGCTTGAACCGCCTTCCCAGTGTTGCTCCTCGCTGCCTCAGGAAGGGCCGTAGGAGACTGGTTAGCAAGGTATTTCTTTTTAAAGGGTTGTAATTTGGTCTGTAACTGCAAGAAGCACACCTGCTGTAGATCATTCATTTGACTATGGTTTGACTGTTAGCTCCTGTAAAAACTCTTCAGCTATATGCAACTAGTCATGGTAAAGCTAATTTGCTGGTGGTGGGTGTCATCAGACAAAACATTTTAATGGAAAGTACAATAAGATGGTGGTGGGAGTCAGTGTACTATAGTGGATGAAATTAATAGCTGGGACCTGGACTGAAATTTCCACTTGGCCATGGGAACTCACTGGGAGGTGATGCTGAGAAAACCACTCTCATACTTGAAAACCCTGTCAGCATTATTATAAGTGAGGTGCAACTTGACAGCATAACAATATAACAACAGACAAAAGAGGTTAGCTGAGTATAAATGTGCTGTATGGAGGAGGCAGCTGAAGCCCAATGCTGTTGGAACACTTTTGGTAAAAGAAAGGGCATCCCAAGATTGAGGAAAGCGTTACCATTACTTAGTATGGAGGACGGAATAAGCCCCTGTAAAACTTGGGATATCACTGATGTAGTGAAGGAGTTATTGCTGCATTGCATTGAAATGCTGAAAGATATGGTTGTCAACTTCAGCGCATGGGTTTTTGAGTTGTGCTTCATAAGGTTTTCTTGTCTCTTTTGGTGTATTTTTATTCAGTGAAGTTGGAGTTCTGAAATCTTGGTTTTCCAACAAGGTGGATTTAACGTTTTAAAACTCAGATTTTTTTGATGATTTGAATTTTTTAAAATAATTTTCTTTATTTAAATTGTGATTTAAATCAATTCAATTTTTTTGAAATAAAAAAAATCATCAATTTTTATCCACTCTGCTTTCTAAGCCTTAATAAGGAGATATGAGGGAAAGGATAGACTGCAGGAAAGTTTGTGAGAAACTGTACCTACGTATTTTGCTCACATGAATCTCATTAAAAAAAAGCAAATCCTTGTTTGAGTAGAAGTGAGCAGCTCTACATAGCACTCTTGGAGCCTCTGTTGCAAGCTTGCATGTCCCTGACAGTTTCTGCAAGGGTTGCATTCGGGCAACAAATTTCTCCTACAAAAAAGCTGTTGGTACATTTGAACAGTCATTCATAGAATCAGAACATGAGGCTGAATAAATAGAGATTGAACAGCCCTCTGTCAGAGGTGCTTTAGCTTTGGATTTTGTCATTTGGCAGAGGTTTGGCTCTCTTTGGTGTCTCCTCCAACTCTACAATTCTAGGAATCTTCACAACCATTTAAGCAATGTGGTGCATGGAGAATGGCATTTTTCTTGTCTTCTCTGTCTTTGTTAGATTCTTTACACCCCTTTGTTCTCCTTCTCTTGCTGAGTTAAAAACTTGAAATATACTGTAGCTTAATTTAAGGTCAGTAGTGTCTTGGGCATGAACTGCCAAGCCGCTGGTAAGGGCCCAGGGCTGCATGCATTTTGGAAGTGCCTCTAATGAACCAAAATGAGAAGAATAATATTTACTTGTTTAATTCATCTTCATCACCTTAAAGGGATCTATGTCATTTGCAATGGAGGTCACTGTTTCCCCTCACCTCCCTCTTCTAAATTGTAATAATAAATAATGAGTTTCGTTCAAAGCTCCCCGCCAGCGAGCTGCTAATTACCCAAAGTACGGCTTGTAATTTACACAGTAATAAACTGTAAATTTAAACATTATGGCACTTTAAGTTAATAATTTATCTGGTGTAACAAATAGCCCATCTCTCACCCCTGCTGCTTTCCTACAGACCTTGTCTCGGAGAGTGTTCTGGATTCCTTGGCAGAAGCCCACTGATGTTCCTCTGATCAGATTCTGTTGTCAGTATTGTGGAAATCTGTTCTGTGTTGCAATCAGTGCAGAGCCCCACACATGTATGCAGCAATACACACTGTAATACATTGGGCTTAATTTTTAAACACTGGGGTTTTTTTTTTCAAGGAATGTGCCATGTCTTTCTGTCTCAGGTATCCTAGCCTTCTCTGGTCTATTCAAGTGAAAAAGTGGCTAATGAGTTAGCAGAACCTGCCCAAAGTCACACAAAATTATACCAGAAATAGCTGCAAGATGCTCGAGATGATGAATTGTTTAGGGTTATTTTGCAGATAAAAGGACTGATATGAGTGAGTCATTAGATTTCTTATGCTTGGACCTTCAACGGGGTGGACGTAAAAAAATAAAGATTGAGTTTGCAGTTTTCCACATGGGACCTTTCCTTTTAGCACGGATAGTCCAGGGTTTCTGGTTAATCTAGACAGCTGGTGAAATGTCATGTGTCATTAAAAAAAAAGATCATTTTTTAAAATACCCTTATATTCCTCCTCCTAATGATTTTTTATATAGACCAAACTGGTGTAGGATCTCTTTTTAAAGGCTAATTGTTATACAGTAGTGAGCAGGGGGTCACTGGAATTGTAGCAGGATGGGGAAGGCTTAGAACTGCTGTTAAATTACCACATTTTTCCGTGTATAAAACTACACTTTTTCCTAAAATCATTAGAGGAAAAATTGAGTGTCATTTTGTACACGGAAGGAGGCGGAGGCAAAGGAGCAGCCGTGCTCGGCCGCCTCTCGTGGCTGCCCATTGATTGCCGCCGCCATCCGATCGCCTCCTCCAGTGCGACTGCCAGGGCTCACCTCCAGCTCACGTCGCCACCTTGTCCCCTGCCCGAAGGGAGCCCGTGAGTGGCGCTGGAGGAGGCAATCCGGCGGCGGAGGCGGCAGCAGCAGGAGGTGGAGACGGAGGCAAAGGAATAGCTGCTCTCGGCCGCCTCTTGCTGCTGCCCATTGACTGCCGCCACTGCCGCCGCCGAATTGCCTCCTCCAGTACCACTTGCGGGCTCCCTTCGGGCAGGGGACAAGGTGGCAACGTGAACTGGAGGTGAGCCCTGGCAGTTGCACTGGAGGAGGCGATTGGGTGGCGGAGGTGGCAGCAGCAGGAGGTGGAGGAGCAGCCGCGTCGGGCTGCCCTTCGTGGCTGCCCATTGACTACTCCTCCGCCTCCAGCAAGGGGCAAAATTAGGGGGTTGTCTTATACATTGGGGAGTCGTATACACGGAAAAATACAGTACAATAGATGAGGAATGTTGACATAGTTTAATAAGAGGCTGCATATTGTTGTTGTGTAGTTCAACCGTAAATGTGGCATCGATCAAGTAATTTGCTATTTTCAGTAAGAACGTGAATAAGCCATACCAAAACATTAAGTAGGTTGTTTATAGGTTTGCTTTTAGCTGAAAACAAAGGGAAAACGTTGATTGCCCGTGCCCCCACTCCCCTGTTCAGGTATACAGCCTTTTCTGAAGTTAAAAAAAAAAGGCTGCTAGATACTGACAGTATGACTATACTTGGCTCAAGGAGAGCACCATATTAAATATAAAGAATAAGCAGAGGTTGTATGAACATTTCTAGCAATAATTAGTCAAGTAGGCAAACCTGATTGTGCAATAATCTGCTTTCTAGCAAAGATAGAAACTGATTCAACATGTTGCAAGAGGGGCTATAACCTTCTTTACTTTATAACAGTGCAATTCTGTACATGCTTACTCAGAAGTAAGCCCTGTTGAATTCAATAGAATTTACTCCCAGGTATATAGGATTGATTGCAGTCCAAGTTTTCAAATGTTGAGATAAATGTTTGGGATTTTGTCTAGGAATAAGTTTTCCTGTCCTTAGTTAACTCCAAGTAGTATTTAAAGGAAATCTGTCTTGACTTTCATGTTTTGTTGACCATGCTGAGCCTGCTGGCTTTAACAAGCAAGCAGGGTAGATATTTAAGTAATATTTTGGCCTTTCTGGATAATTCCACCATATAAATCAGAAAAATTAAAGAGAGAGATTGTATAGGAAGAGGCAGTATACATTCTATTGTTCTTTTCAAGTCAACATGGGAGTTACCGTAACATCTTACAGGAGCCACATTCCACAATTCCAGAAGTCCAGAAGTTAATGAAAATAATCCCATACTCTGTGGACATGAACTTGCAAGTGTCACATACCTCTGTGCTGCCTTATTTTTGGAGTACCAGAAGCTTAGATAGCATGGATTGGTGGAACCGTATGTCTAAATTCTGATCTGACAAATCATGTGTAACATGCGTTTAATTAAAAAGGGCATGTGAATGAGAGGAGTTGCAATTCATCTTCTTGAACACTCTACCAGCCAGACTTAGTCCACTATTAGACTCTAGAGTGAATGTGAAATGAGTTCAAACTACACAGCAGTGGTGGAGAATCTTAGGCCCTGGAGTCAAATCTGGCCTTTCTGGGTCCCCACATTGGCCCTCTTGAGGTTTTTTTCCATCCCAGATGGCCACCCTGTCTTCCACATAAAACTGTCATTTTGTAGTTTATTATCTTTTGTACGGGTTTGTTTTCCCATTCTGACAAGTTGCAATCGTCTCTTAAACTTTATAGACAGTAAGTGCTTTAATCCAAAGCATACTTTTATTTTTGGTCCCACCTTTGAATTTGGCATTTGGACTGAAAGAGATGTACCATTCTTACTGTAATATAATATAATATAATATAATATAATATAATATAATATAATATAATATAATATAATATAATATAATATAATATAATATAATATAATAATAAGCAACAAATAAGCAAACATAGTAATATAGTAAACAAGTGGCATAGTGTCCTCTGCTGAAATGAAGATAATTAAATTAAATTTAAAACCCCAGACTAGCATCCTAATCACCTAAACCTAGAAAAATATTGTGAATGCTATGACAAGTGCATGTGGGTTTTCAGGTGTAAGACCATTAAAAGCTGTCTTGAAGAGTTCAGTTTTTAGCATCTTTCTGAAGATAAGAAAGGGTGGTACTTGGTGGTAGCTTGTTCCACAATACAGAGGCGAGAGCAGAAAATGTCCAGTTTCTAGTTGTGAATTTGCTGGCCTCCTTTGCTACAAGGGGTAAGTTGGGGGAGGTGATCGTTCCTCACTTGCGTGCACTTTTCCTCTTAAAATTTGAATTCTGCCCAACCTTCCATTTGTATTCAGTTGAAGCTGCGTCTTATTTAAATAAATTGATCATCCACCATCATTTGTAGCTTCAGATTTAGTCTTTCTCCTTTGTGTTTCAGGAGACCATCATTAATGCTATGGGCACTGAGAGGATTAGCCACATCATTGGTGATTCTTGCCAAAAAGAGTAAGCATGTGCTACTGATGAAGTTTGAGTGTCTGGGGAGTGGGAGGCTTGTAGTGAAACTTCTTAACTTATGGGCCTTCTAGAAGGGAATCCTTCCCATTTTCCAGAGCACCAGCACCTTTTAAAGGGGGTAATATGTTTCCCTTTCTCCATTTCCTTGCCTCTTCCATTGTCCTGAAAAATAGCTGTTGCAGTGTTGTTTACTGATAGCATCTTCTTCATTGTTCTTTCATGGTACACATTTACAAAATTGCTGACACCCAGTGTAGCCCAATAAAAGATACTTCAGAATTGAAAATACCAGAGTTGCTGGGCTATGATAGCGATGGCTCACAGTTGTAACTAATTTGATTTACTTGTAAACATATTTTTGAAATATTTCTCTTCTGGAACGTAAACCTTCATCTCAGAGGGCTACTCTAGAGTGGGGTAGTTGTGGTCAAATTTACTTTTTTAATATGATAGCACTGCTTCACTGTAACTTTTAAAGGTCATGGGGCTTCCCTTACCTTGAAAGTCCTGTTAGGGTCATTATAAGTCAGTTCTTGACTTGACCACACATAACACACAAGCACATCCATTGATACCTAGACTAGTTCTTTTATCTTAAACCTGTCATTAGAATGCTTGTGTCTAATCTTCTTTTCTTTTCTTTGCACCTGTTTTCCCTACTTCCTTTTTTCTTCCAGTTCTCTCATGCTTCCTCTAATTTAATCTCTTTTGCCATTTATTTCTAGTTTCTGGTTGCCATCAGTGGGAATGAGAGATCGCAACCAGGTAAGCTGGCTTTACATTGCTTTCTTTATATATTCTCACTTGATTTATATTTCTTGAGCAAGAACAAATTATTGGTTTCCTTATACTTTTACATTGCTGCCTGTATGCAGTAGGTAAGGCAGACCTGGTCTTTGATCTTTGCTGTACTGTAGCAGGCCACAGTGTTTTCTCATGCTAAACAGATTCCTAGGCCTTTGACCTTCTGCAATTTCTGTCCCTCTTTCTGATATTTTAAATACTTCTTATTTGTCTGGTTTTATGAATTCAGCTTTCTTTTTGAGTAATATTGAAAACCAAAACAATTTCCAGAGCCTGTTCCATCTCTTCCTGCTTTTCTAAAGAAGCTTTACTACATGTACTTGTAGCTGCTTTGACTCTGGTGTTCAGCCATGCTGTTATCGTCTTGGCTATATTTGTAAGAGAGAAAGAAGAACAAAGGAAAAGCCAGACTAGAGAACTGATATTCCTGGGCTGTTTAGATTTTGCTTTTCTGTGTACCTGATTCCTGCTACGAAGAAGGGAGAGCCATTAACATTGTACCTTTTGCTGAAGCACAGCAGTGTAAGAGATTATCGAACTAACTCTGGAGTGTGCAGAGAGATTTAGTTCAATAACCACTGAAAAAATGAAATGAAGCATTTGGTCCAATGGGAAAATAGTTCACCTTTTAAGCTCAAAAACATTATACTGACACTCAGATTAATTCCTCTTGTCTTAAACTTATCTTTAGTACACTTGGGTACTATCATTATATTGATGGTAACATCTCATCCCCCACTGTGTTGATTTGTATTTCATCATGCCTTAGGTAGAGTAATTCAGAAACATGGATGCTACTGTGAGTCTTCCAGAACTTTAACATGTTTGCTTCTTTATATACTGAGGATGAGCAACTAATAAAGTCCATGGAAATGTGCATTCTTTTATCCCCACCTATTCAAACAACTTTTAGTGACAACCCTGTAATCCAGTTGAAAGGGACGTGGTGGCACTGCGGGTTAAACCGCAGAAGCCTCTGTGCTGCAAGGTCAGAAGACCAGCAGTCGTAAGATCAAATCCACGCAACAGAGTGAGCTCCCGTCGCTTGTTCCAGCTCCTGCCAACCTAGCAGTTTGAAAGCATGTAAATGTGAGTAGATAAATAGGTACCACCTCGGTGGGAAGGTAAAGGCGTTCCGTGTCTAGTCGCGCTGGTCACGTGACCACGGAAACTGTCTACGGACAAACGCTGGCTCTACGGCTTGGAGACGGGGATGAGCACCGCGCCCTAGAGTTGGACACGACTGGACAAAATGTCAAGGGGAACCTTTACCTATTCAAATTGAATAGAAAATTATAGCAAGTTTAGTTAGAAGTAAATGATAAGAGTCACTCTATTTATGAAGTTAGGACCTACAGGTGTCAGTGAACAGTGAAACTTGACATCTTGCACTACAGTTTATGCTGTTGCTGCTTTTTAGCAGCAGGTCATATGGTACCCTCCTCCTGGGTTTGAACCACCACGTATGAAGGAAGGATTGTGTGTTTTAATTTTTATTTATTTATTTATTTATTTATTTATTTATTTATTTATTTATTTATTTAACTTATATGCTGCCCGCACTACCCAAAGGTCTCTGGGCGGCTTACAACAATTTGATTCCAATAAAAAGATAAAAACACTTAAAATACAATCAAAATACAATGCTCTAAAAATTGCCATCAGAACCCCCAGTTGATATTATTTCAATTAAAAACCTTCTGGAACAGGAAGGTTTTGACCTGGCGCCGAAACGTCATCAACGTCGGCGCCAGACGAATCTCCCTCGGGAGGACGTTCAATAGTCTGGAACTATGGTGACAACTTTTAGTGTCAACCCTGTAATCCAGTTGAAAGTGAATCTCATTACACGGAGACTGTAACCATAATGTTGAACCTTTCTGTACTAGTTCTGAACAGTTCCATACTAGTTCTTAATATTCCAAGTTCCTTGTGATTTATAAACAGGATCATTTCATGGCTGAAAAATTCTCTTTCAAAATTCAGGCTGCTAAATATCTGTGTGGTGTTTATTATGGTACAGAGTTAGTCCATCAACCTGAATTCTGTCAACATTACTACTTAAGAAGTTAGAATTTGGAAGCAGGGTAAAACATGAAGTGTTTTTCCATTGCTACAGTTCATGCTTTTTGTTTCCAGATTTATAAAGGAAAAAAAAAATCTGAGGATTGAACTGATTCATTTATTCAGCAGGGTACATGGTACAGTTATCCTGGAATTGGGCCATCATAGGTGTGTGAAAAATGTAATGTTGAGATGTTTTCCCATGCATCTTCATGTGTACATGCAAAACTCACAGATCAGGGAGAACTGTTCAGGCTCACTAAGATGTTAGCTTTGCACACAGAGAAAGATTTTAATGTGCAGGGGCATTCAGCCATTTAATCCACACCATGTGGTCCTGTCTCAGGAGGGCTGTATCACATGGCCTGCTTAATATTTTAATAGCTCTTATTTTTTCCTAAGGACTCCCAAGTACTGCTCCATTACCTTCTAAAAGAAAATCAATTCAGTTGTGATAAAATTTATTTGTACAAGTAATTCATTTTCTATATATGGGTTGTTATGATAACTGGATTTGGGAAATTGCTTAATGTACTGATGAAACTGATCACTTTGGTTACACACATCTCTAGTAGGAATAGTTTGTTTCTGTGGTTTTTTTCTGCAAGCTGTCTTCATTTGATGTCAGTGACTAGGCAAATAGTTCCCAAGGTGATGAAGTTCATAGTGAGATTCTGTAGTAGAGATGAGCCATAATCACAATAAATAGGTAGCTTTATACAAATCAGAACAGACATAATCTCTAGAGTGTAGAGGTTCTGTTACTTACCTGGAAAAAATAAAAGAAATTGTTTCTCAGCTCACGGGATGTGTGGAGTTAGGTATATTCCTAGTCCACATGGTTTGTGTTCTTCAGAGGTGCGAGCAGTGTGATCTGGGATCTGATACTGATTTACTGCTATATATACTACAGAAGTATCCAGGGACCCTGCACAAATGGGTGAGGATAAATCAGCCATCTTTGTGCAGAGAATGTTGCTTGATCCACTGTTAACCAAGTTTTTCTTTTGCATTACTAGTTAAATCCATTATCTCCTCTGTATTCCTTGGATGTTCTTGCTGATGCCTCCCACCGAAGGTGCTCCCCAGCACACTGCACAGCCAGGTAACTGTTATGTTCTCTTTTCATTATAGGGAATGATTATAGCATTATCTGCTGGCTTTGGGGGCATGTCTGTCAGGAAGAAAAGGCTTCATGTTCAGTTTTGTTTAAAACATTTCTACCTGCCTTTCCCCCAGGCAGCTAATAACCGTAAAGTAAAAAAATAATATAAAATAAATTATAAGATTAACAACAACTCCAAAACAAAAAACAACAGAATAATACCGACAATTAAATTACCCTTTAAAATTACACCTTAAGAAAAAAGTAGGGTATAAAAATCATTCAAGTCCAAAAGCCCTTCTGAAAAAGGAAGACTTTTAGTGTGCAGCAGAAATCTGTTTAGAAGCTGCATTTCTGTGGTGTATTACTCTTCACTCCTTCAAAAACAACTCTTTCAGATTATGAATGTGAAATATTCCTTCTGTGTCCACAATTCAAAATACCAGGAAACAGTTAATTATTGCCTTTCAGTATCATGCCTATGTTGCCAGCAGGAAAAAAGAAGCCAAGCCTTACAGAGCAAAGGACAGCCTGAATGTTGACAAGACCAATGTCAGAAGTCAATATGGTCTTTAGCAGATCCTCTTCCAATTAATATCTTCACATAGGGACATCAAATAAGGGAAAATCCCAGAGCTTGACTCCTTAATCACTTTTCACCCAAAACACAAGGCAATTGTTGTGGCTGTTTTTTTAAAAGTTCTTTAGGTCTTTTTGCTTGCTTTGTTCATGTCAGAAGCATCACAGTACAATTAATAAATACTTCTGATGATTTTTGCCAAATAATGGGCAATATCAAGAGCATTTGGGGCAACTATTTCATCTATTCTGTAGCACATGTTGAGCGGCATAGAGCACACTGACATAGGCATGAAGTTGCTTATTTTTCTCTGCACTTATGAAGAACTTTGTCAGTACAAAAGTCTCATTTTCTGATCTTGGTTCTGCCAACTCTAGTCCATAGCCTATTACATGACTTCCAGGTAACCCAGTTCTCCAGGTGACCAGAGGCTAGATTTTCTTGGAGTTCCATGCATTTTAAGAGGTGGGTAGTTTGTTATTTCCACATTCTAGTTGTGGCATACTCTGTTGTTTCTTCAAGATTCACAAATGTTCTGAAGAGTTTCCGAGATGACTTTTCAACTGTTGGAGTAACCCATCACTGTTCCAGCTGCAGGGAGATTCTCTGGGAGCATCTGCAACTATTGTGCATCAGAATAGTATGTTGGCAGAGATTTGGCTGCTGGCTTTGGGGGCATGTGTGTCAGGAAGAAAAGGCTTCATGTTTAGTTTTGTTTAAAACATTTCT
Source organism: Intellagama lesueurii (assembly GCA_037013535.1). Classification (NCBI taxonomy): domain Eukaryota; kingdom Metazoa; phylum Chordata; class Lepidosauria; order Squamata; family Agamidae; genus Intellagama; species Intellagama lesueurii. The sequence continues at coordinate 36,926,071 of JBAJHW010000001.1, read as the reverse complement.
TTTTTTCCCCCCAGGTAGCTAATAACCGTAAAGTAAAAAAATAATATATAATAAATTATAAGATTAACAACTCCAAAACCAAAAAACAACAGAATAAAACCGACAATTAAATTACCCTTTAAAATGACACCTTAAGAAAAGAAAAAAAAGGGTATAAAAATCAGCGTTGAACAAGATACTAACCAACACATTTCTTCCAGAGTGTAAGAAGACATTTTTTCTCTTAATGTACTTGTTCTACTTGTTTTCATATAGTCTTGTTCCATTTGGAAAATTAGCAGGGGAGGGTAAGAATTTGGTGGTGGTGATAGTTCATTTTTTAAAAACTTTGAGTAGCAGCATATTATCTCATCTCTGTAGAGAACTTCTTTCATAATCTCTAGCTCCCAGCTGTTGGACAGAGCAAATTAGCTTTGTTGTTGTTGTTTAGTCGTTAAGTCGTGTCCGGCTCTTCGTGACCCCATGGACCAGAGCATGCCAGGCCCTCCTGTTTTCCACTGCCTCCCGGAGTTGGGTCAAATTCATGTTGGTAGCTTCAGTGACACTGTCCAACCATCTCGTCCTCTGTTGTCCCCTTCTCCTCTTGCCTTCACTCTTTCCCAACATCAGGGTCTTTTCCAGGGAGTCTTCTCTTTTCATGAGATGGCCCAAGTATAGAAGCCTCAGCTTCAGGATCTGTCCTTCCAGTGAGCACTCAGGGTTGATTAGCTTAGTTTATCCTAAATTCTTTATAAAATGTATTTCTAAATGTGTAAGTTGCATGCCAGCCCAGAGAGGGCTCCAATGAGAACTTACAATTGCAAAGAAAGCTTTGTTCTTCATCTACAGAAGGTTAGGATTTGGCTTTTTTCTCTTTTTGCTGCATAAGCACCTGTGAGCCTGTTACCATTCTTTTCACTTTTACCAGATACAGTTAACTTGAATTATGCAATAATTATAGGTTTTGAAATAAACACACATCATTCAAATGTCTCTTCTCAACTTCTTCATGATTTGTATTTCTGTCTCCTAAAGCTTCCCTTTCTGAATGTCACACAAGAGTTGATGACATTAATCAGTCTTCATTGCACACTTAGTATACTACTGAGTCAAAAGTGTGATACGGTGTGTATGTCCTTTTGTGTAACTTGGTGGAAAAACTGTTGACATATATAGGACTGTGGCAAACTAAGTGCTGCACTTCCAAACCCTATCGTTGAAGATTCTGAATCTCGCGGGATAGATGGATGGGAGTACAAGGAACTATGCTAAGTTTTCCTTGATGATGATGAGTGAGCTACAGTGAATTTGGACAACCCAGGTTGGAAAGGGGCCCATTTGTTACAGTTAGAAAGTGTAAAAGTTCCTGAATAATATTTTCATGAACAGTTGCCATAGGATCAGAAGTCTCTGTTTCAAAACAGAACTTGAGATTTTTATGAAGGTTCTTTTGGTATTTAATCTGGAACCTTAGTAAGGAATATGCAAGATCAGGAAGAGTGTCAAAACTAGAGACAGGATACAAGGTTTCCACCTATGACTTATATAGGACTCCAGCTAACCTTGCAAATAGACATGTGCCTTCCTGTGGGTAGTGCATAACGCTTCTGAGAAATGTTTTGAAAGCATTGTGGTATTTTTCAGTCTACCCTGAGCATTATCTTTTAGTGGAAAGGCAAGTTATGAATGAATGAATGAATGAATGAATAAATAAATGACAAGTCTTTGTGTAGATACATTGTGTATGTGTGTGTGTGTTCCTGTAATTTTTGTTTTTCTCATTTTATTTTATTTTATTTTATTTTTTGGTTAATCTGTTTAGAGGTAGAAATGTCAAAATCTCTACTCCGTCCCCAGTTGAAGCATACATGCTCACAAATGGAGCCTGCTAACAAATCCAAACTAATTGAGTGTGGAATTTTCAGAATATATCATACTTTAGGGTACAATAGAATAAAACAGCCTTCAGAAAGCACAGTATCTTGGGGCATAGTTTGGCTATCCAGCACTATGCTGTGCAATTTGTTTCTCTACTTCTCACACTGCCAGTTCTTATAAGCATTGCCTGTGTTATGCAATGAAAGCATTGTTATCAGGCAAATTCCATGTCCCCCCTCCCGGAGCCCGTGCCTATCTTAGACTCTGTTTTCTTTGCCTCCCTAGTGGTTTCTGGTACAATTCATTTTGGTAGCATAGTGACTGTCTTGTAACCCACTGCTTCATTTAAACAGAGCCGCTAGCCAGATTGTTGAGTGTGGAGCCACAAATGTGCAAGGAGGGGCTCGTCAGTGTCAAGGAGAAAGCTGTGTGTGGAGGGTTCCTTGGAAGATGCAGTTGAAAGACTGTATAAATTGCAGTATACCAAGACTCGCTTTCTTGCTTGCTTTCTGTCTGTGATGTGTCAAGTCTTCTCTCAAAGCGTCAGAAGCAGCACTGGGAATTCCACCGATCATTAGAAAACTACGTGTGTGTGTGCGGTGACTCTGTTATCATTGGTAGTATAATTTTATTTTGCAAAGGGAAAAGTGTTTTTTGGTGTTTTTTTTTTTTTTGCTGTCCTCCCCAGGGATGGTTGGTGTATTAATTTGCTGTATTGCCTCCTGGCTGTTCCCAGGCTGTTTTTGATTCTTCATCATGGAATTTTAATGGCCTGCTGCCTCTCGGGAGGCATGTGAGGAAGAGCATCCTAGGGACTGCTTCCCTTCTTTTCACATGCCTGTAATTGCTGCTCTTTAAGAGCACAAAGCATTTACTAATCATGCCATGTCTGTCATAGCTTCTGTTTTGACTGTAGAGGAAAGTATTAAGAAGTTGGCATTGAGAACTCTCTCTCTATAATTTTTACCTCAGCGTTGGAAGCTACAGCCACATAGCAAGCAACAAGATTGTTTTACACCTTTCCACGGTCTTGTAGATTACCTGGAAGTAGAACAGTTCTCCCCTCTGCATTTCTTATGGGTGCTTGGAACATTCTTATTCCCCCCTACTGGGCAACGCTTAATGTTTGGCTATTTGTGGTGGCAATACGCTGTTTCTCAAACAGAGTTGTGACTCTGCCAGGTTTCTTGCCTTGCTTTGTCTTTGTGGAAAGAGTTGAAGTTCAGCAAGAGATCTGTTGAATCCAAAATAGCTGAAGATAAGGGCGAATGTTTCACACTGTAATCAGAGGCAACTACAACATAGTATAGCATCAGCCAGTATCCATGTATAAGTAGTATATACGTTGAAGATACAATGTTTGGTAAGTCGGGAGATTTTGCCAGCCTGGGAACTGTAGAAATATCTTTCTAGCATGTGATGGTCAATTAAGTCTACAGAAGGACACTAGTTGGAGTGTCCATCGAAATAATGGTATTCACCTATTTGCCCCTACTGGTTCATTAGGGATAATCCAATTTTTGTGCTGGAAGGGTGGAATTAACGACATGGATGGCTGCAGGTTGATTACACACAAATTTTGATTATGGGCATTTGAGTACAGTAGGAAACAGAATTAAAGCCCTCTTGTAAGATTTACCTCAGAGGTAAATCTAAGTTCCATGAGGTGTTCTCTTCAGAAGCATGGCTGATAGTGAATACAGTAAGGAGTATCAGGAAAGCAGTTGACAGGTCTAGCTCCCCCGAACTAAGCTCTGGATAGGCCAGTCTGGGAACCTGTGTCTTTGATATACATATATTGAAATGGGCATCTTTTGATATCCAGGGGATTCTCTTTGGTAGGTAATGGGTTAAACTTTGCATGCAAAGATGCTGTGTTTAGTACAGCTGATAGGATGAGCAACTTGTAGTGATTTCTACCTGTGATGTGCAGATCAGACTTAGGTGCCCAGCTGGCTGGTGTTTTTTCAAAGAGGAGGAGGATCTCTGTTCTTGCTATTAATTTTGACCTTTGAAGGCATCAGAAATAGCCCTAGGTGATACCTCAAGGCTTAGAAAATGCATCTTTTATGCAATCTGAATTTACGGAGGACTCGTAAGTGAAACACCAACAGCTGAGTTGAATACTGCCCTGGTACCAGTACTCTTAGAAGGAGGTGTATTAACATTTCCTTCTACCTGAAAATGCACTAACAATTTTTTGGAAGTTAACATATTAATGAGTACTTTTCCCTACAGTAGAGCTTTGCATTAGTGCAATCTTCAGGCACTTGCTTTCAGAATTGGGGGCAAGGAAAGAGCATCAACAGTGTGTGAGTTTTATGCAATGTGCGACTGATATCTCATGTCCTTTGAAAATTCAATTGCTTGTGAAATTTCTAATTTTGATACTGTAATAAAAAAGGGCTCTGTTTCAAAGTGTATGCTGCTCATATACCACCCCATAGTGTTTAAGGCATTCTCTGGGCAGTAGATAATTATTAATTATGCAGACTGCACATTGCCCCCCTCCCAGCAAGCTGGGTACTCAGTTTACCAACCTCAGAAGGATAGAAGGCTGAGTCAACCTGGAGGATCAAACTCAGATTGTGAGCAGAGTCTTCACTGCAGTATTGCAGTTACACCAATGCATCACAAGGCCCCTCTGTTTCTTAACAGATCTCTTCTTATTATGAATGCTTAATACAACAGTTAGTCTGAAGGTCAGTTGAAGGAGAATGTTCAGTGTAGATAATTTTTCTTGTGTTATATCTTGTTTTGCATCACGTGCACTTGGAGAGTATGTGGAAGGAGCCTTTATTCCCCTCCCAGCCCCTGTGATATAGTGTTGACCCCAGTGCATGAGTCCTAATGTTTGTATGTAAAAATTGGCTTAGATCAGTCAAGATTCAATGGCAGCACTGTATTGTGCAAGTCATGACTTAGTGAGTGACCAGATAGAGATGTGTACCACGGAACTGGGGTTTCTGCAGGCTGATTCACAGGGAAGGTGTAGGGTGAACAAAATGTGGGAGTGCCGTAACAGGCAGTATCTGTGACTGCTGTTTCTTGGTTTGGATGTTATATGTTTCCTCCAGTTTTAGGTTGGGCATTGTGGTCCTCCTGTCCAGTACAGTAATGCATTAGCTTCTGGGATATGCTCTCATTTCATGGGGAATGAATATCACAGTGTTAATTCTTAGGGATAAACTTCTTCATGCAGTACGGGATGTGAGGCACCCAAAAATGAGAATGATGGTTAGATGCTGATGCTGATCACTGATTGAAAGTTGCCATGACTTAATTTTTGCTCCAAAAATGCATTAGGGCTTATTTTCAGGGGATGTTTTTTTTTTCATGTACAACAATCTACATTTATTCAAATACAGTCATATCATCTTCTTCTGGTTGCTGCACAATGGTGGAAGGTGGAGTTTCACATAACTGGGGCTTATTTTTGGGGTAGGGCTTATATTACGAGCATCCTGAAAAATCATACTAGGGCTTATTTTCAGATTATGTTTTATTTCCATATATATATAGTTCCATATATATAGTTCCATATATATGGCTTCCTCTTCCTCTTATATATTCCATATATATATGGAATATATATAGTTCCATATATATGGCTTCCTCTTCCTCTTCCATGGAACTCATTTATATATATGGAACTCATTTATATATATACTCTGTTTCCCCAAAAATAAGACATAATCTGAAAATAAGCCCTAGTATGATTTTTCAGGATGCTCGTAATATAAGCCCTACCCCCCCCCAAAATATATATATATATGGAACTCATTTATATATATAATATATATAACATATAACTCGTTTATGGATTTAAGCCTTGTATAGAAAATGGAACCAACATGTTTGGGTCCAGGCAACTAAATTTAAAAGATGTTAAGTCTTTCATGTTGTAGTGTCATATAAGATGAAAAAAAACTTAGAATATTTGGATTTATGATTGAATCAAGGTTTTAAAAAATCTTTACCAATTTTGATTTCTTCATTGTGAGTGGGAATAATTATGTAACTCTTCTATAGTCATTATTTTTGTCTTTTAAAGATTCTTTTAAAGAATCAGCTACAGTCCTGCTTTTATACTTTCTTCCTTCACAATCCTTGGTAAACATTTCAGGTTATTCTGCCAGTAATATGTTGTCGTCTGAATATCTTAAATGATGGATGTATATTCCACCAATTTTCACTTTTTCGGTATCTGGATTTAATCTATCTTTCCATATGATATGGTATGCATGCAGATTGAACAAATAGGTAGATAAAATATACCTTTATATGGCATCTTTCCCAATGTGAAACCATTCTGTTTCTAACTGCATGCTCTTGTCCAGATAATAGATTGTAAATCAGAAAAATCAAATGTTGTGGCATTCCCATTGCTTTTAGAATGATAGCATTTCATAATCTACACAATCAAGATTGCACCGTAATCTACAAAGCACAAGCTAATTTTCTTCTGAAATTCTTTGGTATGCTTCAGTAGTCGGTATATTTCCAATATGATTTCTGGTGCCCCTTCCTTTTCAGAATCCAGCTTGAACATCTGTTATTCTTGCTGTGTATATACCATTTATGAACTTGATCCAAAACCTGTAGTCATGCAGATTTTTTTCTATTTGCATTGCATATCTCCTGTCTGTTTAGAGATGAAGGAAGCAGGTTGTGAAACCACTTGATTTCTGTTCAGTTGAGTGATTGTATGTACAAAGACATAAAGCGAGATTCGTGTATTCAAAGAGAAGGTCACAAATTCATCAATGAGTAAGGGGTTCTTCAGTGATCTGAGTCATGCATTTACCTGATGCCAGAGTATGGCCTGAATCATTAGTGGATCTGATGTCTGAGGCAACATTGTGCTATGATGATTTCTCTGTGTTGGCCAACTTGCTTTAGTTTTACAGAACAGCAGGAGATACATGTCTCATCTTAATGAGGTGAGTGGAAATGCTGTCAACTGTTTGATCCTTGGTTGATCATAGTTAAACCATGAGACTGGACATCCCTTCATCCACCCCTCTCTTCTTGGGTTGAAGTCTTCCCTTACTCCCACTTAAGTACATTAACTGTGATTAACCATTATACTGTAACCTATAGCTAAAGATAACTAGTTTTTCAGTTTTACTGGAATCAGAACATAGTGTTTGTGCATACACATTATGGGAAGCATACATGAGTTTTTCCAGAATACATTCCTAAAATAGTCCACGAGCTGTAAAAATGGTCTCCAAGTCATTTATGTTCTATGCAGATATTCTGTCTTTTATTCTCTTCTTACAGTTTTTTGCTGGTCATTTTGTATAGTATATAAATGGTCCAGCATCACTGCCTTGTGGCAGAATTCACATGAGAAAGAATAAACTGTTAATTAGGCTTGGTGAAAATAATTAAACATTGCTTGGCTGGTGTTCTGTTTTTGTTTTTAAAGAAAGAAACTATTAGGGTGGTGGTTATTTGTTAATGCTTTTTTCCCCTAACCAATACAGTTTTATTCCATTTTTAGGCAGACTAGTATACATCTGGGACCTCCATGCTCAAGGGACATTAAGAGGAAGAGGAAGCCAGTTATGGCAACAGCCTCCCTTTCCAGTCCAACTTCAGGTATATTGACTAAGCCACACTATGGCTGAAACCTGTTGTTAATGTAGTAAGTTGCAGTAGAGTAGGTCCATCGAATCTGTGGGAATTGGGTGAGTTAGCTCCTTTGTAAGTTCCTTATTCAAACAGGCCTAATCTATTTGCAACTTACTTTAGTATAGTAAGTCACAATTGGAGTAGGCCCATTTGAATCAGTGGAACTTACAGAGGAGTTGAACTCACCAAATCCCCACTGATTCTGTGGCCCTGCTCTAGTCTGACTTTCCTGTGTTAAAGAGCAACATTTCAGCCTATAAATGGTTAATAATTTGGGTGCTGCTGTTCTGGAAGGATGAATGCTTGCAAGGAAATCTGAATTTTAAAAGTGAGACCTTTTATTTTCACTGTTTCCCTCTAAGGTATCTAAAAGTGAATCTCTTAAGTAGAGTGATATGAATTACTCATTTGTAATGCCCCATGCCGAGATTTAATATGGGGTGCGGAAAATCAAAATGCTACCTCTTTTGGCAGTGGCAGTGGGTTTGAAAGCCAGCAGTGTCTGCAGGCAGCGTGGTTTCTGAGGGCCGGGGATAGGTTTTTGTTAAGTCTTCTTCCTGTCTTCTGTGGCAGGGAGAACAAGCATATGTGCAGACATGGCTTACTGCATATAATTTATTCTTGTCCACACGGAACTGTGTTTATCTTAACACCATATCTCGGCGAGAGGGGAGAGTGTCTTGTGTTTTTAACCGTAGGATTGTCCATTCAGGCCACCAGCAAGGGCCTCCTTAGAAAACTTTCTGCTTTTTTAAAGGAAGGAATACCTGGATGTGACTTCTTCCATGCATCAGTCTCTGAGGTCTTGAGGCAGTATAAATTTCCTCAGTGAGAGAGAGGCTCTTCAGGCAAAGAGCATCTTGCTCACTGAGGGAAAGTATCTTGTGTCTTGAAGGTAGGCTTGTTCACCTAGTATTTTCATCCCATAGCAGGAAAATACTACTTTCTAGGACATGAGAGGAGTCTACCAAAACAGTTGTTTGGTTGTTTGTTTAAAATATTTTTGCCCCACCTTTCTCCTTAAAAAGGACCCTAGTTAGCTAACATCAATAAAAAGACAATATTTAAGAATTAAAAACAGCAAGTATACAAATATTTAAAAAAAGAGTTAAACAAATATTATATTAAAAATGGTGAATTAAAATCAATACCGGAAACACATTTAAAAGCAACAAGACACAACAATCTGTTTAAAACCCCCTCCCAAACAGATAGACAGTCAGTAAGGGAAAGAATGTCTGATTTGTGTTCGTTAAAGGTTTGCTAAACATTTCTTCTTTTGTTTGCTTGAGTCTCATAAACCAAAGGTGCAGTTTGGGAATACGTACTGGCAACATAGTGACTTAAGGAAATGTAACAAGTGATTCTTGATATAAATATGCGCGCACACACACAGACACACACAGAGTATATTGGAAAGCTAAGAATGTAGCTTTTTTGAGATGCCTCTGTTATACAATGTTTATTCCAGTGATGATGATGATAATGATAGTAATAATAATACAATGTAATCATCACTAAGATAACAGAGCATTGTCAACTAGCAGAAATAGATGCATGCAAGCTGATTAATTTGTAAGCTGGTTACTTAAATGTTATTTTTATCTCCATAGGAGTAGACTTTCTGGAAAATAATCGTGCTCTACTTTGATTCATATCCTTTATCCAAGACAGGCCAAGCCTTCTAACAGGGGGGACTCCCCACAGCTGCAAGAAGTTCTGTGCACACTCAGGAGTCAGCCTCTTTGAACTAAGCAAGACATATTTCCAAGCTAGCATACACCACTGTCCCCTAAAAATCAAGTAAAAATACTACAGTTGTGCTAGGCATATTTAATTTTAAAAATGTTAAATATTTAATATTTAAAGGTTATGGTATCTGAAGAATCCACTGGTCTAGAAGAAAAGCATTTCTTTTAACAAAGAAATATGAAATGTGCTGCCATTGGGTAGGAAGTGTTTTGGAAGAACTGAGGTATAACTTTTAATCGATAAATAATGAAGACAGCACATAAATTAAAAGGTCCCAAAGAACTATCTCCTTGGTGTGGCAGTACCAGTGCTGCTGCACTGCCAGCTTTAATGTTTTTGTTCTGTTCTAGTCTATTCATTTTCTCTCTTCTGTCCCTTGACATCCAGCTTGTGTGCTGTTGTGTGTGTTTCCTGCTTATATCGCTCAGTTCAGTTGTCAAGCTGTGCTTTAGGGCAAGCTTGGATTTTGTTCAAAAATGCATATCCAGACAGCCAAGTCATCCCTGGCAGGCACTAGTAGCTTTACCTGAGTGTACAGAATCATTTCAGATGGTGGGAGCCTTGAATTGTGCATTTGACAATCCCACCCTTACCCTTAGGCAGCATACAACAGATGTGGTGGAGTTGGGGAATGGCAGGTGTTGAGGGACAGAGCTGCATGACACAAGCAACCTGCCTGTTCAGGGATGTTAGTGTGCTTGCTTGATATGCACACTGTGCATATCAAGCAAAGATAAAAGGGAAGGAGAGGTTTGACCTTTCCTTGCTATGAATTAGTAGGAAAAGGTATTGACCATATTACCATGGCAAAATGTCACAGAAAGATTTTATGACGTTCTGTCATGCGCTAAGGCAGGGGTCGTCAACCCCCAGTCCGCGGCCCGCTGCCGGTCCATGAGCTTCCTTGAACTGGGCCGCGGACACAGATCTCCGCCCTCCCCCGCACACACGGGGGGGGGGGGGGGTTGTATTCGCGCGACACGGCCACCCACTCTCAAAATCTGCCTGGCTTCTAATTTCAGCCCAAGCAGGAGCAGCAGCAGGGGCACCTACTTGGCGAGCGCAGGGCTTCCTCCCCGCCTCGTAGGGGCTGGGTCCCGCCTGCCCCCCCGAAGTGCCCATGTGTCCAGAAGGGGAGCCCTCTCCCTGCCTGGCAGTCTTGTACCTCAGGGGCTTGGCGCCACCGGGCCTTCTGCTTTTAGGTCTCTCTCTCCCCCACCCCCGCTCTTGGCGGGTCACCTGGCGAGGCTGCTGCTGCTGTCGCCTCGAGGACTCTCTGCGCTTCTCCTTCCTCTCGCCTGGCGCTCCTCCGCTCCCTGCCCAGATGTGCCGCGGGAGGGGGTGCTGCCAAGAGAACAGCCTTCTCGCGCTCGCTCCCCTCCCCTCCGGTCTCCTTTCGCAGCCTGCTGCGGAGAGCTCGCGCCCGTCCATCCGTCTGTCTTGACGGTCTGTCGCTCGTTCCCTCCCTCCCTCTTCCTTTCCTTTTCCTTTCCTGCTGCTGCTTGTTTGCCATCGCCGGGGCCGAAGATCCGGGGCCAACAAGGAACAAACAAAAAGGAAAGGAAGAGGGAGGGAGGGAACGAGCAACAGACTGTCGAGACGGACGGATGGAGGGGCGCGAGCTTTCCGCAGCAGGCTGCGAAAGGAGACCGGGGGGATGAGGGGAGCGCGCGCGAGAAGGCTGTTCTCTCGGCAGCATTCCCCCTCCTGCGGCACATCTGGGCAGGGAGCGGAGGAGCGCCAGGTGGGAGGAAGGAGAAGCGCAGAGAGGATGAGGCGACAGCAGCAGCAGCCTCGCCAGGTGACCCGCAAAGAGTGGGGGGGGGGAGAGAGAGACCTAAAAGCAGAAGCCCCGGTGGCGCCAAGCCCTGAGGTACAAGACTGCCGGGCAGCGAGAGGGCTCCCCTTCTGGACACATGGGCACTTCGGGGGGGCAGGCGGGACCCAGCCCCTACGAGGCGGGGAGGAAGCCCTGCGCTCGCCAAGTAGGTGCCGCTGCTGCTGCTCCCGCTTCGGCTGAAATTAGAAGCCAGGCAGATTTTGAGAGTGGGTGGCCGTGTCGCGCGAATACACCCCCCCCCCGTGTGTGCGGGGAGGGCGGAGATCTGTGTCCGCGGCCCAGTTCAAGGAAGCTCACGGACCGGCAGCGGGCCGCGGACTGGGGGTTGACGACCCCTGCCTTAGCGCATGACAGAACGTCATAAAATCTTTCTGTGACATTTTGCCATGGTAATATGGCATGCGCACAAGCGCGACACACCCCTCCGCAAGCGCGACATGCCCACCCGTGAGCGTGACATGCCCCTCCGCAAGCGCGACACGCCCACCTGCGAGTGTGACACGCCCCTCCATGAGCGTGACACGCCCACCCGTGAGCATGGGGGTGCCCCCGCCCCCAAAAACCGGTCCACGCACGGAGCCCGCACACACCCCAAACGGTCCGCGGACCGAAAAAGGTTGGGGAACGCTGCGCTAAGAAACCTGGAAGTGCAGTGTTAGTGGCACTAGAACATAGTTAGGTAGGGGCTACTTGCTGTATTTCTTGGTGCATATTGCAAAAATAATCTGAACCTTTAAAATCTTATGCATTCCTTCTGTTTTTTGGCACCCTGTGGTGGAAATTCAATCTGAATAAACTGAGGGAGAGAAAACTCCTAGCACATTTTCAGGAGCCTCGTGCGGCAGTGGTTAAACTGCTGTACTGCAACCAAAACTGTGCTCACGACTGGAGGTTCAGTCCCAGGTAGCCGACTCAAGGTTAACTCAGCCTTCTATCCTTCCGAGGTTGGTAAAAAAATTTATTTGTACTTCTCCACTCAGGGTTAGCTCTCCTCACAGCGGCAAACAAAATGGCCATCAACCGGTTTGTGCTAGCCTTCAACTAGAAGCAATCTATTCTTTCCTTTCAAAATAATTTAATCACTTAACAGCTCCAACCACACTTGTTATAGAATAGCTACAAACTCCAAGCATATTGAGCAGATAGGATTGGCTCCTCGTGGCGCAGTGGTTAAACTGCTGTATTGCAGCCCAAACTGTGCTCACAACCGGGGGTTCAATCCCAGGTAGCCGGCTCAAGGTTGACTGAGCCTTCTATCCTTCTGAGGTTGGTAAAATGAGTACCCAGCTTGCGTGGGGGGGGGGGGGGGGAATGTGTAGCCTGCATAATCAACTTGTAAACCACCCAGAGAGTGCTTGAAGAGCTATGGGGTGGTATAGAAGCAGCACACTTTCTTTCTTTCTTTCTTTCTTTCTTTCTTTCTTTCTTTCTTTCTTTCTTTCTTTCTTTCTTTCTTTCTTTCTTTTCTTTCTTTTCTTTCTTTCTTTTCTTTTCTTTTCTTTTCTTTCTTTTCTTTTTCTTTTTTTTTGCTTTTAGGCTTCCTCTCTGTCTCCATAAACCATTTACAGTGGTGCCTCGACTTACGATCATAATCCGTTCCAGAAGATGGACGTAACTTGAAATGGTCGTAAGTCGAAGCACCATTTCCCATTGAAATGCACTGGAACGCGATTAATCCGTTCCGGCTGAAAAAAAAAATACCCCCCCCAAAATAAAATTAAAATAAAACACTGCAAGCCCCATAGGAACGCGCTGGGGCTGCAAACAACAACAACAACAACCCAAAAATAAACAGAGGAAGCCCTGAAGGTGCTGGGGCTTTAAAAAAACAAAAACAAAACTCAAAAATAAACAGAGCAAGCCCCGAAGGTGCTGGGGCTTAAAAACCAAACCAAACCAAAAATAAACAACGGAGCAAGCCTCACGCTGGGGCTGCAAAAAAAAAAAAAAAAAAAAAAAAAAAAAAAAAAAAATCACCAAAAAACAAAACAACACAGCACAGAAACATAACCCCCTCCAGCCCAAACCCACCCTGCAAAACCCACCCAGAACAGTTTTTAAAAAGCAAAAAGTAGCACCTTACCTTACCAGGCAGTCCCAAGCCTCCTTCGATCGCACTCACTCTAACCGTTGGGACGAAAGAGCTACAAAGAAGCAGCCTCTTCGCCTACCAACGGTTAGCAATTTGAATTTCCCGCCCTTTTTCCCTGCCTTTTTTTGATAGGAACTGGAAGCTCCGGCCGCAAGTCGAAGCAAAATTTTGCGGCCGGAGCTGGTCGTAACTCAAAATGGTCGTAAGTCGGGACGTTAGTAAGTCAAGGCACCACTGTACTTTTCTCATTCCATTAACATAAAGGTCCTCCAAATTATACCTCTGTCTAGTAAGTCAGGCCAAAGTCACCACTGATTTTTCTGCTCAGCATAGTACTCTCTGTAAACCAAAGGACTAAACCAATACAAATATCTTGTGTAGAGCTTTGAAGCAGGCCAAAACTGCATGTCACTCCTACCTGCTCCAAAGCTCAGCACAGTGAGATTCGTCTTCCGCATTCCAGTGTAAAGAAATAGGTTTCATACCACACTGAACTGTGTTCAGGCAGAGGCCAAAGACATTTTCCCAGGCAACCCACTGAATGGTTTGGATTAAGTAATTGTTCTGTTGGGTTCTTCCGTTCGAGGCTTTAAAATATAAAGAATGCCTGGTTATCATAAAACAAAACATTTGGAAGCAGATGGAGAGAATTTGTAGAAGTCTACTCTAATAACTCCAGTACTGTATAGAATTTTTCATGTAATTTATCAAACTTGGTACAACTATTGGCAAAGATCTCAGATCCTCAGAAATGGTGTCTTTTAACTCTGTGAGCCAGATCTAAATGACCTTCTGGAATTATTGTAAGCAAAGTATGCTGGTGATGGCTTTAACCACTGTCCCACTCCTGGGGCCAAGCAGAGTTCAAAGCAATTAGAAAATAGTATTAAAGGAGGAGTATGTACTATGCATATCCATTCTTTGTCAAGCTCAACAAAAAAAATATACAGTTTTAAAAAAAGAAATAAATCAGGTTTATGTGTGGTTTTCACTCATTAAAAAAAAATGGGTTGAACAACATTGTCCAGTAACCAAATTGCCAAATAATCAGCAGTTGGAGGTTTTCTGTTGCATGACTGCAATCTGGATGGGAATTTTGAGTTTGACAACCTGCTTTGAGAAAGAATATATATTGAGAAAGGATTTGTATTTAGTTCCTTGAGGTAGCAGGTGCAGGTATATCTCTTGTCACTGAAGTCCCAGCTCAACTGAATGGCCGACAGTGCCTGGGGACAGCTTTCATTAGCAAGTGTTTGAAACCTGTAAGACACCAGTTCTTTAACAATTGCGTTGGCTGCAATTCTGAGTTCAGTGTTTGATAATGACTTTTAAAGGCCTGAACTGCTTGCAACATAGATAGTTAAGGAGTGCCTCTTCCCAGATATACCTGTCTGATCATTAAGACCTCTGGGGATGTCCATCAGTATCCCTCTATTAAGATTGGTACATTATATGGAGATGAGAGAGAGTGCTTTCTTAGTGGTTGCCCCCCACCACCAAATCATCTTTCACTTCTTTGTTGTTAGCTATACGCACCAAGTTTTGTTCTTGTTATGTGCCATCAAATTGCTTCCAACTAATGGCGACCCTATGTGAATGAGTGATCTCCAAAATGTCCTATCCTTAACAGCCCTGCTCAGCTCCTGCAGACTCAAATCTCTTGTTTCCTTTAGGGAGTAAGGCCATCTCATATTTGGTCTTCCTCTTTTCCTGCTGCCTTCCACCTTTCCCAGCATTGTTATCTTTTCCAGAGAATCCTGCCTTCGCATGATGTGCCCTCAGTTTCAACATTTTTGCCTCCAGAGATAGTTCAGGCTTGATTTGATCTAGGACCCACTTGTTCATCTTTCTGCCAGGCCAGTTTATCCGCAAAGCTCTCCTCCAGCACCACATTTCAAACAAATCCATTTTTTCCCTGTCCAACTTCCATATAAGATGCAGGAATACAAGAGTGTGGATGGTCTTGGTCTCCAGTGTCACATCCTTACACTTGATCTTTTCTAATTCTTTCATGTTGTTCTTCCACGTCTCAATCTTCTTCAGATTTCTTGGCTGCAGTGTCCATTTGGATTGATGATTGAAACAGGATGTACAAAATCTTATTAGCATTAATATTTTCAAGCATTCTTTGTATTTGAATGAGGCAGACTTTCTCCCTCACATTTACCTGAATGATCAATAAAATGCTTTTCCTTTTGCATCTAATTTTTTTCAAAAGGGCGTGAAGAGATAATTAAAACCCACTAAAGTCGCTTAGGCTTAATGTTAGAGCACTGCAAAGAATCTCACCAGATACAGTGGATATAAAAAGTTTACACCCCCCCCCCCATTAAAATGTCAAGTGTCTTGATGTAAAAAAATGAGACAAAGATAAATCATTTCAGAACTTTTTCCACCTTTAATGAGACCTTTGAACTGTACAACTCAGTTGAACAACAAACTGAAATCTTTTTGGGGGAGGGAAGTAAAAATAAAAAACTGAAATAACATGGTTGCATAAGTGTGCACACCCTCTTATAACTGGGGATGTAGCTATGTTCAGCAGTAAACAATCACATTCAAACTCATGTTAAGTAGGAGTCAGTACACCCCGCTATCATTTAAAGTGCCTCTGAGGAATCCCAAATAAAGATCAGCTGTGCTAGTAGGTCTTTCCTGACATTTTCTTAGTCACATCCTACAGCAGAAGCCATGGTCCGCAGAGAGCTTCCAAAGCATCCGAGGGATCTCATTGTTAAAAGGTTTCAGTCAGGAGAAGGGTACAAAAGAATTTCCAAGGCATTAGATATACCATGGAACACAGTGAAGACTGTCATCATCAAGTGGAGAAAAGATGGCACAACAGTGACATTACCAAGAACTGGACATTCCTGCAAAATTGATGAAAAGACTAGAAGAAAATTGGTCAGGGAGGCTGCCAAGAGGCCTATAGCAACATTAAAGCAGCTGCAGGAATATCTGGCAAGTACTGGCTGTGTGGTACATGTGACAACAATCTCCCGTATTCTTCATATGTCTGGGCTATGGGGTAGAATGGCAAGACGGAAGCCTTTTCTTACGAAGAAAAACATCCAAGCCCGGCTAAATTTTGCAAAAACACATCTGAAGTCTCCCAAAAGCATTTGGGAAAAAGTGTTATGGTCTGATGAAACCAAGGTTGAACTTTTGGGCCCTAATTCCAAAAGATACGTTTGGCGCAAAAACAACACTGCACATCACCAAAAGAACACCATACCCACAGTGAAGCATGGTGGTGGCAGCATCATGCTTTGGGGCTGTTTTTCTTCAGCTGGGACAGGGACCTTAGTCAAGCTAGAGGGAATTATGAACAGTTCCAAATACCAGTCAATATTGGCACCAAACCTTCAGGCTTCTGCTAGAAAGCTGAACATGAGGAGGAACTTCATCTTTCAGCATGACAATGACCCAAAGCATACATCCAAATCAACAAAGGAATGGCTTCACCAGAAGAAGATTAACGTTTTGGAATGGCCCAGCCAGAGCCCAGACCTGAATCCGATTGAATATCTGTGGGGTGATCTGAAGAGGGCTGTGCACAGGAGACGCCCTTGCAATCGGACAGATTTGGACCGTTTTTGCAAAGAAGAGTGGGCAAATATTGCCAAGTCAAGATGTGCCATACTTATAGACTCATACCCAAAAAGGCTGAGTGCTGTAATAAAATCAAAAGGTGCTTCGACAAAGTATTAATTTAAGTGTGTGCACGCATATGCAACCATATTATTTCAGTTTTTTATTTTTACTTCCCTACCCCTAAAAGATTTCAGTTTGTTGTTCAACTGAGTTGTACAGTTCATAGGTCTCATTAAAGGTTGAAAAAGTTCTGAAATTATTTATCTTTGTCTCATTTTTTTACATCAAGACACTTGACATTTTAATGGGGGGGGGGTAAACTTTTTATATCCACTCTAACTAAAACAGAATACAAGTTGTTACAAAAGATTAAGATCATTATAGAGTGCAAAATCCTGGAAGTGTGCTCTGGATCCTGAACTTGTATTAGGAGTTTGGGAGATAGAAATAGCCCAGTCGTTAAAAAAGAAGAAGAAGAAAAGAGGGAGGGCAGGAAAGGAGAGTGTCTGTGCTAGTATTCCAAGAAAGCAACATGCCTCATACTTTTTTGTGTGATTCATGGGACAGGCACATCCTCGGTCTCCCCCCCACCCACCCCCCGGGATGCTTTCAATCATCACTGACTTGGATATTTCCTCCCATACTAGCTTGTGGGCCCCAATTTTCTTTCACTAGAGATGTAACTCCATGTGACAAATTTTTGTGTCTCCAATGAAAGATTGGTGTGAATCAAAATTCAAGCCCAGGCTTGAGATTAGAGAGTTTGTACAGGCAAGGATGCCCCTACCGGGCAAAGCTATTCCTCCTGCGTAGATCTCTGACTGAGCCCAATTGCTCTCATCTCACTTGTTGACCAGGTCCTGCTTCAGTGAACTCCTTTTATGCAACCCAAGTGCCCCACAGAGGTGAAGGACACAGCCTGAGCTGGCTCCATCAGTCAGCAGAACAAATGGGCTTGCTCTGCCTAACATCGGGCCATCTCGGATTCCACCTCTTTTATAGAGATGAGTGATGAAGAGAGGCTCGTTCCGCTTTGCCACTGTATTAATACACATCAGGGGCCAGCTCCCGGCACTAAATCACGCTACTGCATACATCTGTTATCGGACTCCTCACCAACGTGATGAACAAGACTGCAGATAGAGGCTTCCGCATGTCATTCTTTATAGGATTTTCCTAAAAGAATAAATAGCTCAAATCTCTGCCAACACTCTCCCCTGTCATTGTGATGAATTTAGCTTCTTTCTTAAACATGCAGCAACAAATCTTCCGCTGTCGTAGACCCCTCCCTCTCCCCACCTACAGAAAGTTTTGTTGAATTTTGACTGAATTTCAATGGCAATAGTCAGGCCCCTGAAGATTCGTGCGCCCGCTCAGTGGCCGGGATGAAAGCAGCCGTCTGGGATCTTTTTTTGGGGAAACCTGAACAGAACATTGGCGAGTTCATGCCTCCTTGCTTTGGGTTGTTCTGGAGCTAGTATTCTTTGGTTCCATACTAGTAGTCTATGATGTACTACTCACATGTGGGCCATGTCCTACCCATGGCAGGAATGGGGCTGTAGATGCTTTGGAATTTAGCTCCCATAATCTGTCACCTAGCAATGGTGGCCGGAACTTCTGAGAACATCCAGCACATCCCCAGAATACCAAAGGTTTTCCCCCTCTGGCCTAGAGGAATCTGTTGGGCTATGACTTGGCTTGCATGGAGGTGCTGCTTATTTGAATTAGTGTCTGTAGAGCACTTTGTCACCATGGAGGCATGGCTTCACACAAATTGATTTTCCCATATGTTGCACTCACATGAGCTTCTGAAGTGCTTGAGTGAGAGCTATCATACATGTGAATTGGTTAGAACATTCACACATAATCTTGTATTGAAAGAGCTAGCAAGGTCTCTCTTGGTGGGCAGCAGTCATAACCCAGGACATTTATTTGGCAAATAAGCAGACAGAAAGAATCTAGTTTCAGACTAGACCAGGAAACCCCCACCCCACCCTGGAAGTCTTCCTGAAAACCAGTAGGAGGTTTCCTTTCAATTTCACTATGGCCTATACTCCTGTGGTTTCCCTAAAATTTGAAGGCCCTGAACAGCATTTGAGCCTTGCTGGAGCTGGAGCAGCATTCACTGTTGATCCAACTATGTGGTCTTGAGAGGAGGAGCTGGTTTTCCAAGTGGCGTCCTAGACACAACATGTTCTGGACCTGCTCAGTTTCTTTCAACCACTGACTCAATTGGCTAAATAAAATGTATTACTGATTCTTTCTTATGATATTGGTAGCCAATGAGTTGAGTATTCAAACTGCCTAAGTAACAACTGGATAAGCTTCTTTCACCTCCTTTCATTCAGTATGAATTGAACTTTAGGCAGGAAATTTCCTTAGCAGTGCCTACAGGTTGTCTATGGGGCTGAGACTGGATTGCACCTTTGTATCTAAAATTGACTTGCTCCTTCACAACTGAGACTTTTCTTTTCACGCACTGCACATATGTGGAGGCAGGATATGAACCTTTTGAAAGATGAGTTTTTGGAGAAGAATGATGTGTGGGAAAAAAAGGAAACCGATGCAGATTTCTCCATGTCTGATTGTAGGATATTAGTTACCCTAGCACTATGTTCAGATTCTCTTTTGATGCTGAATAATCGGTGTTCACCATCCCATATACATTGGCACACAAAGCAGGAACTAGAGATTGGCTAGCACAGAATAATCTGATGGCTAATTAATATGTTCAGGTGCCTTTATCAACCTAGAATAACAGAGAGACTAGCTTTATATGTTAGACATCTTTCGTGGTGAAATTAGGAGTGATTTTTAGAAACTCTGGAATTAGCTACATGGTGCATTCACCTAGTTGTAGCTCCCCACCACCACCCTTTCCAGTCAGGGTAAAAGGGAGATTTCTTAATGATGTTTGTGTACTTCTATTGTGACAATCTGAAAAGAGCTCTTTTCCTTCCTAGCAGCACACTGGTTAGAAGGCAGGACATCTGTTGGCTTTCTGGACAGCATTTCAGAAATCAGACAAAAATCATGACACAATGCTTTGAAGGATTCTTGCTGTCCTAGCTTTTGAGACCCCCATAAGCTGGGCTAAAAACAAGTGAGTGGAGTATGCAATAATGGCAAAAGAGGATGTGTGATGCTGCTTGGCACATAAAACTTGATATGTAAAATTATAGTTTGGTATCTTTCTTTAATATGTCTGTTCATTGTATTTCTCTTCCCTTTTTCTTGTGGTATTCCAGCAGCTTTATCCATCCACAGGAATACATCAGACCCTGGCCTACCTGTGGCACACTCTCAGAGGCACCAGAACTGACTGGACGTGCAGATTCCATGTGTCGGAGATACAAAGCTTCACTATCACCCAGGCAGCTCTTTAAAAAAGAAGGTCCTTGATGGCACTGGATGCAGGCAACTCTTTGACGGGGCTTTTTGTATGTTGGATTGCTGAGAGCATCAGAAGCTTCATCAAAAAACATGGTTGGCACTAATGGCCTCTCCAGTGTTAAAATGTAACATTTCAGAATGCTCTGTTCACTTCACACATCCTGCAAGTCATGTCTGTAAATCCATGTAAAAATGTGTAATCTGCACTGAGTTTTCCATACTTCCAGTGTTTTGCTGTGGAAATATCTATTGTGCACTCTGATTTTCATACCCAGCAGTTGCTGAGTGTGTGTGTGTGCAAAGTGTTATTGATTATTATAGATGCCTGTCTTTATTGTAAAGCTCTTCATCCCTTCGACATACAAGTTTTAGCAGAGTTCTGTATCCAACAGGAGGAATTCTCATGGCTGTGCATTGGAGAGGCTGAGACTGTGCCTCTGACAAGCATAAGAGCTGAAAATGAGTCAGCTGGGCTCCCTGATTGAAGTGGAAGTTCATTGGGGTGGGGGACACTTCGTATGTACTAGATCAGTGGTCCCCAACTTTGAGCCTCCATATGTTATTGGACTACAACTCCAAGAAGCCTTCACCACCACCTCTGCTGGCCAGGATTTCTGGGAGTTGAAGTCCAAGAACATCTGGAGGTCCAAGGTTGGGGACCACTGTACTAGATGATTTAACTTTTATATTGAGAACATTTCCAAAGGCTCCTTGCTGGACAACATTTTGAACAGATAGGCAAAATGGAATGGTAAACCACTTCCGAGTATTCTTTCCCTAGAAAACCCTGAAAAAGCTTGCCATATGTCAGAATTGACTTGATGGCACACAATTATTATATCCCTTTCAGACTGTTCTTTGTATATTATCTTTCTAAGAGTGTCTTCCTCTTCCTGAGTCACTGGTGTATCTTCCTGTTTTAAGTTAGAGCTCTTCTCCTGTCTGCCTTGCTTTTGGGTGTCTCCTACCACACAAGCCAGTGGAACCATAAATTCACAGATTGGACTGTCATGGTACTCTTTATGCGAATGACAATGAAATGGACTGCCAGCTGTACATGGTCTGTTTTGGCAACTGCTGTAAGGCATTATCTGAAGTCCATTTGTTGCTGCTGTTATAGCCTTTTAAAGTATGTGTTTTCAAAGAAGTCTTTATGCAGGAGCAGCTATTCATTCTACGGGTCATTCTGTGGGCTCACCTTGAAATGTTAAGTGTCATAATTGTCACGACAAAAATAGCTATCATGCATACCTACTGTGTGTGTGCAAGAAAAAGAACCTTGCACATGTGCAGACTCAAAGCCCATTGTGGGACCGTGTGGCCACTACTATCCTTCCCATCCACTTGCCTGAGCCTTCTGGATCACCTCGTTCTTTTTTGTGTCCCCATTGATACAGCCAGCTTTGTACCTGGGGCTGGGGCACCACTTCCCTTCCCTTTATGCTGCAGCAGCCCATGGTGGAGCTCTGGGCTGCATTGTACAAAGTAGCAGTGATACAACCAACCAGATTGGTTGTCAGGGAGAGAAAGGGAGATGTAGATGCCCCAACAATACTACAGGTCTGCCCTCTTCTGCGCTCTTCACTGTTGGAAAGTTCCCCAGCAGCCAGGTGATGACCACTGTGAGCAGTGGGTGGAGCTCTTACAGATCCTTCCTGCTGCAACAGTGGTGTAGAAACCCCTCCCCCCCATCCCTCCATTAGAAGCCAGGCAACAGCTCTCCAGTGTGCTTGCACAGCACTCCACCATGTTGCTTTAGCTAGATTTAACTTGCTTTTCCAGGCTTTCCCTGCCCTTTCAGCAGGTTGCTCACCTTGCACTCCTCATGACCTGCCTCTGGCCTTGAATGTGCAATTGCTACCATGCACCTTCTGTGCATATTTTTAACAGGAAAAAAAAAAGCACTTGTTGGGTAGTGCTGGGACCATGTGGGTGTACTGGGAGGTATTCTGTGGAAATCATAATACCTGTGGGTGCTAAACCTATTCTCTTGCTTTCAGGCTGGGATCCTTCCTTTAATATATTAAAAAAAAAAGTCTCTCCTTGGCAGTATGTGTGGGGAATGGCTTCTTCCCTGCACTTTCTGATTGGGTGTGTGTAGGTAAGGAACATGAGAGAAGGAAAGTATGAATGTGGTATAGTGCTTTGTCCTTACAACTTTGCTATCTGTTTTCTAGTCAAAATTGCTTGTTACCAGCAAGAAAAGTTAGGAATCTAGACAACTATTTTTCATTTCAATTTTAGCACTATTTTAAATACATGTCTTTTCATGCTTTTTTTAAAAAAAAACTATGTTTGAAGTTTCCCTTGAGGTTTCATTTTTGCAACATGCATCTGAGATTGTGTCCAGAATTATATCTTTCATTGGATCCCATCAGTTGTGCATGCTCCAGGTACAGGGCCAGAGTGAATGGCATCACAGCTTTTCAGTGCATAAGGTATCCTGGCACTAGATGCAAACTGGTGTTGCTCAGATGCACATAGTATATTTTGTCTGGTTTTATAATGCGTTGATCTCTTTTGCCTTAACTCATAAAATGGAGGATGTGATCTGGGCATAACAAATGTATTAACTGTATACAAAAATGTTTTAATGGTCAATAATCCTAAAGACCAGCACTGGTTGGGCTGATGGAGTTTGTCATGTGTGATAACATGAGTTTATCAGAAAATATAGAGCAACTATGTATGCTTATCTAGTCACATTAATGATGCCTTGCCTGTATCAGAACCATTGACGCCAACTGTGTATCCCAGCCATAGATACAGATCTTTGTAAGTACACTTATTCTGAAATTGGTTAGGAATGACAATTTCTTTTCATTCTGTACAAAAGACGCCCAAGACAAGGGTTTATTTCAGGTGTGTGCAAGCTCTAGGGGCCATTTTTCTACCCCTGGACCTCTTCAGGAGCTTCAGTAGGTCCTCCACGTGAAACAGTACTAATTGTGGGTTTGTTGTATTTAAAATAATAATAATAAAAGGAACCAAATGGATACTCTAGTAAAGCAAGGTGTGGGTAGGCAGACCTTGTCATAAGAAAAGAATCATGTCCCTGGAGAGCACTCTTCTCTCATTTCTTGAAAACAAAAATGGATTTTAAAAAAATGGCTCTGAGGGGTAAGTTGGAGCGATATGTAGTCTTTTGCCTCTGATTATTTGAATATTAAGATTTGAGAGACCAGGAAGAGAGCCAGTATTTTCACTTTTGCATCTCGATTGTCTCCTGTGCAAACCCCCATCAAAATTAATGAGAACCTCCCATTTGTTGCCCACCAAATGCCCCTTGCATTAGCCTGTATCCTGAAAATCTTATCAGACAGTTTCTACTTATTTTTTTTAAACCTATTTCCATCATACAGATTTGGTAGTTGTTGGAGCATTCATTAGAAAGGGGAGATATGAGTTGCAATTTCACTGGTCCCATACTTTGTTTGCAATGTTTCCTCAATGTTCTAGCTAATGTTTTAACCTGAAATAACTAATTCACCATATGATGGCCGTAAAATGTAATGAAAACTAGTACCTAGTAGCTTCAAATAATCTAGAAGCAGGCACAGATGTTTGTTTGTACCTTTATATGTGGAGATATTTTTAATTCAGGCTTCTCTAATATTTTTACTTCTTTTTCTATTTGCAAAGACTGTTATACAGAGTGGTGGAGGTCATAGGCAGCATAGGTAATGCTACTGAGTAGAGATGTGGTTAGGACCTAAATAGAACCTGCAGCAGTTGCCAGGCTTCAATATATCTGTGATCGCTAACAGTGAAACCCACGGGACCCAGTATATATATGTAGAAGAAATTCCGAACTTGTATAATCTTTATATTCTCTGAATTACTTTGTGGCTGCATTTCAGTGTCGTGCTCCCTAGTCCTCAAAATCATGGTCTCGAGGAGTTACCTTTATGTATTTCAATACTTGTTGTATTCTAATTTTTGTAACAAGTGGTATGATCCAAAACATCCTGAAATCATCCAAGTGTAATTGATTATCTTGTATTAAAGTTTTTTTAAAAAATAATTTTTAGGTGTTAGGTGCAGGATGATGGTAGATGCTGAGTCCTTCAGTTTTCTGGTTCAGATCTAATTATAAGTAGCTAGTTACATCTGATAGTTGGTGACCCTATGTAAGAGATGTATCTGGCCACTTCAGTGGATATGAATAGATGTTATGAATGAGGATACACAGCAGTGCTTGTTTGTGAGCTGTGTAAGATACACTTGTGAAAGGTGGATAATCTGTTAAAATACCCCTTTGCTTGATTAGATTTTAACACACTTACGATTTGCTACTGAGCTTTATATAGCTCGGGGGGGTGAAGCACTGCTATGTAGAGCCACATGGTTCAAACTCACACTGTGGTTCCCAGGAGAGCAGCCAGTCAAGATCACTTGGGGTGTGTGTGGGTGATGGGAAAGCTGCATTGTTCTAGTGTGCCACCAGAAGAAGGAACTCGTAAACCACTTCTGAGTATTTTATACCTAAAAGTACTTTTACCGTTGGAGAATTACTGTAAGTTGGAATCAACTTGCCAAGAGCATCATGATCATAATTATTCAAAGTCTATTATGAAATTATGCATTGTATGGAGAAAGTATAGTAGAAAAAGAGGAACATCTAACTTGAAATGGATTGACTCAATAAAGGAAGCCGCTGCACAAAATTGCTTACACTTTTCAAGGCCTGAGCACGGCTGTTAATGTGAGACCTTTAAAAAGTCATATGCGAGAAGGGATGATAGCACATAACAACAATGGGAAAAGTGGCTGGGAAAATATTTTCCTCTTGTGTAATTCTTGGTTCCACCCAGTGAAACAGATTGGCAGAAATATTAGAGCAGAAAAAACACATTACTACTTAATACAGTGTGTAATTTATGGAATTGGCTGTCAACATATTTATAATAATAATAATCTTAGAACTGCTGAGCGGGAAGATACCCTATGGATCATCGAGTCCAGCTCCTGTCAAGGAGGCACAGTGGGGAATCGAACCCGAGATGCCTAAACCACTGAGCTATCCAGTAGTTCATTTGGTGGTGGCTACCAATTTAGACTGCTTTAGAAGCGGATTAGACAAATTATCTGGGGTGGGAACATCTGCCAGTGGTTACTGATCATAAAAGCTATGTGCAATCTTCAGGTTCAGAGGCAGGAAGGATACTGTTCAGTACAAGTTGCAGGGGAGCAGTTGCAAGAGAGGGGTATTGATTTCATGTCTTACTTTTAGGTTTCCCAGAGGCATTTGGTTGAGGCACCATGAAGAATAAGGTAATTACTCTTTGGTTTGAATCAGCAGGAGTTTTCTTAGCTTGTTAGTTTTGCTTTCTTGCTTTTCAACACTTTCCCTCTGACACTGTGGGGGGCTTCCGTGGCAGTTAGTCAGGGTATCTATCCTTGTGCCAGATAGGACCACACTTTGCCCAGTGTAATCGCTATGCAGAAAGAGATCTGAGAATAATCCTGAACATCAGGTTGGTTTTTATTGTGGCATCTTACTGTTGTCTCAGGGTGGCATGTTAACGACTGACACGCACAGGATGACCCCAAATGCTTATGCTAAACAGTCTTATACATTGGCATCCATTTGATAGCTTGTTTTTGCTGCCATAATTAGCATCATATTTGTCAATGATGTCTGGAAAAACCCATGTGGAGAACTTACATCTCCTACAAATGGCTTGCCATATAAGGCAACCATCATATGGTTTTAAGCAGCTTCATGTATGGAGGAATAGCATCAGAAGTGGTCCCTGGCATCCTCCACCGCCTGGCAGACAGCCTACCATTGCTTATCAAGGAACCAGATGCACAGTGGCTACTCCCAGTTGTAATTGCCCAGCCATTCCTGGTTATGGCACTTCAGAACTTAAAGTGGAAGTGCAGAAAATGGGGAAAGGGATGCTCTTTGTCCTCTAGTAATACTGGGAAGGTTGCCATGGATGCTGTCCACACTGTTACAGCATTCTCTCGATATTGTGTTAATGAGTCATGGCCTATGCTGACAATTTTGTCTGTCCAAAACATAAAATACTGGATGCACAACATGTGCCAAATACCCTGACTAAGTCTGTGTAGATGTTCTCAGCCAAGATATACTTCTTACCTTAGTCCCAGCCCTCTTCATATATAGAGTTGCAAGATCTTTTCTAAATGAAAGCAACCTGTCTGGGAGAGCCAACCAGTTTACAGGATTTGGTTTCTAGAAACAGAGAAATGGAAGGGTAGCAATGGTAACTTAGTTCAGCCTTCTGCTAGTGCAGGGAATCCACAGCTAGAGCATCCCAGTAAGTTAGCCATCTAACCTCTGTTTGAAAGCCTCCAGTGAAGGAGAGTGCAGTGCCCTCAATTCATCCTATTGTCAGACAGCTTATACCATCAGGAACTTCTTCCTAATAGGTATTTAAATTTACAAAGATACGTTCTGAAAGATAATTTCTTTGTATTAAAAAAAATTGGGAGAATGGAGGGTAACATTTTCTTGAGTCATTTTTTTGAAAAATTGATGACTAAGTTATTTTCTATTTGATTTTTTATAATGTTCTTTGTACGGCAGAACTCCATATTTTCACTGTCATTTCTTAGACAAATCTTGTTTCATGGTGACAAAATGCCCTTTTTCATAGGAAGTCACAATTTGTAGGCACTACAGTTGAGCTTTGTGATATTTTGTGTTTTGTTGCAGTATTTCATCCACCAGTGTTTGCAGTAATCTGTATATATCTCAAGTTGAAGATAATACATGAATTCAGGTAGCCATTCTGCTTTCATAGATAATAAGGTTGGCTTACATCCTTGCACAGAGATATACTTCTCACCAGGATGGTAAACCTATATTGATCTGTTTCCACTTCCCAGGTGCAAGTTGGCAGCTCTCATGATACCGTGCCTATTCATAACAAAAAAAATTCCCTGCATATGGAAAACTAGCTTCCATGTAGGGGAGAGAGTCACACTAGAATCCTAATTCTCTGTGTGAACGGATTTGTTTGTAAGGAGAATTTATCAGACAATGCCCCCTTGCAATCTGGAATTGTAACTACCCAGAGATAGTTTTGCCATGGTAGTGAGAACTGGAATCCTGTATGAGAGCTTAATCTAAGATCATTCTCTGAAATCCAGGGAGCTGCTGATAGAACTAACGCCTCTGGAAGCTTATTAAATGACAGCTGTGAGAAGCAGGGAGATTTCCTGTGTTTCAGTGACTAGGAATCCTTTAGCAAGTCTAGTAACACAGCTGGTACTTCTCTTCCAGAGGGGTTTTTCCTCAGTATAATCTCTGCAAGGCTTCTGATCTCTGTATGCAAGTCATTTGCAGGTAAATCTGACTCTGCAGATCTTGGAGTCTTGAGACCTTTACAGGCTCCTTTGAGGACAAGTGACAGATGATATGTTGTGATTCTGGAATCTTATTTTAGAAAATAATAGCTTCATTTGTATGTTAAATAAAGGTTTCCTGCTAACCATGATATGAATTTGTTTTATTTGGTGCACATACACATGCATCCAGATGGCAGCTTTCCCCTGTGACAGTAGTGCTAAATCTGAGCAGGGTGAAATATGCAGTTGGCCAAGTGACACTTCTGGTCCAGCTGTTTGACACTATAGGGCTCAGTAGAGGAGTTAGCATAGTTTATGTATAGACTAAGGATTTTGAGTACACCATTTCACAGCCTTTCACAACACAAATCTCTCAATTTGGATATGAAGCAGTTATGTATATTAGCATTCTCTGCCCTAAACCTATGTATGCTTGGGCTCTGAATGCATGTGATCTGATTGCAGTTAATAAGTTGCATGGTTGACAGAATGACTGGCTCACATTTTTGTCCATTTAGGCAGTGATTATACCAGCTCTCAATGTCTGGATGCTTATAAATGATTGATGTTACTGCTCATAGTACTTTTTGTTCTTCAGCAATCCTGTGGTTTTGGTCAGTCCAGCACATATGGAAATGAAGCTGGGGTATTCTTGAAAGTTTTTAGTTTTTTTAAAGCAGAACTTACATATTTTGTAAAATGTTGCTATGCTTACACAAAATCAGACCAGAATTCTTCAGTATAGTGCACAAGGGTAAAGCAAGAATTAGTGTGATAAAATGTCCTTGTTCAGATGGCACTCACCCTGATCCAACAAACTGAATTGTTGAACTGGGCAAAGGTCATCAGCCTGCATGCTGACATCCACTTTGTCATTTCTGTACTCACTGTTTCTTGGTTTGTTGAGGCACAGTTACCTTATGAGGACCCAGCTGAGAAATTGGTTTGATTGATCTTGCAAACTAGGATGTAAAGCCAAGCCATAGTTTCTCTGTTTGAAGCTCATGGAAAACTTGTCGAACAAGCCACAGTATTTGGGATTAAGGTGGAAGAGAGAGAGAATTTCCTAGGGACTCAACTCATTACATCAGAACAGGGCCATGAGTGACCTGTCATAATGTACTGTAAAACTGCAAGTACACTGGTGTACATACACATTAAACTGCTGAGTCCGGATGTTACTGGCTTAGGTGTTAGATGGGAGTTTTGTATAGGTTCTACCTCATGAACACAATCTGCCATTGGAATTCAAGATTGGTTCATCATAATCCCCCTTTGAAATTGCATTCACATGTCTTCGAACTTGAGAAGTTCAACCTTCCACAACCTTGTACCTTCTAGATGTCTTGAATGAAAACTGAGAACATCTGTGTGGCCACTGGTACCTCATTGAACAAAGCTGCCATGTATTGATATGATAAAAGTTCAATATGCAAGTAAATGCTTGTTAAAGACAAAATGGGTGTTTACAACCTTACGCTGCAACTGAATGTCATTAATTTCATGAATACAGGGTGAAAAACTGCTAATTACTCAAGGAATATAAAATGGCTTTAACATTCACTCTGTTTTGTATGGCAAGCAAATCCTGGAAACAAGAAGGGGAGTTTCAGAGGTGAAAGATAATGTGTTCTGGAAACAGCACAAGGATTGCTCTTTGTGTATTTTATATTCCTACTGGGAAATGGAGCAGTACAGGCACTATTATTATGCATCCTCAATTCAGCTGAGCAGGGTGTAGTAGAAGCCCTATTTATTGGAGGTACAGGGAGCTACACAACAGCAGTGTATGATGGATTTATGAAAAAATACACTTCTAGTTATACCTACAAATTATTATTATACCTGCACATTTAGCTCAGTTTTTCTATATTCACTGGTTTAATTCAGCAGTGCTTTTGCTCTATGTCCCTGAATGACTGTACACCAACTATCCATCTTAGAGTTTATATAGAGAATCCACAAGAAGGTCTGTGTGTACTGGAGTTAGCTAAGTTTCAGTCACTCATCCTTGCCAAGTATGTATGAAATCTTGATTCTGGTGTCGTATCAGTCAGGGGTAAGTCAGGATTGGGTATGCCTCCCCTGGATCTACACTTGACTGTCCCTGGATTTTGGAGAACTGCTAAAATTCAATTCCACCTCATTTTTATATAAAAATGTGCTTTAACAACAACAACAACAAAATCCCACCCCCAAAAAACCTCAAAGGGCTGCTTTTCACCCTGTAATGGCCAAACATTTTTTTAAAAGAAAAAATTAAATTGGAGGGGAAGGATCCTAAAAACATGGCAAAATTGCTCCGCACTCCCTGAAAGGCACAAGAAGACTTTCTGAGGAAAATGGTTTTTAATAAACCAATCGGCAAATTAAGCAACCAACCATTTTTGAGATATGTAGGGATGTTGGGGGGTGGCAGCAGCAGCAGCTGCATGTTGCCTGTCTCTGACATAAGTACAATGGATGCAGATGACCATACAATGCTGGTGTAGGTTTTCCATCCACCCTCACAACTGCCTATCAAGAAAGCAAATGTTGTTGAATGGGACCAGCATCAAAATCCTTGGGCAATCATCCTGTGGCTGGCTTTAGTAAACCTAGTCTCTCTTTTCTGACCTCACTGAGGCATTGTGAGAAATCAGACAGCAGATTGCTCCCAGGTTGCTGGTGCAGACGGGACATTTCGGCCACCAGCAAAAAAATAAAAAAAATAAAAAGCGTGCTGCTTATATACCGCCGCATAGCGCTTTAAGCACTCTCTGGGTGGTTTACAAGTTGATTATGCAGGCTACACATTGCCCCCCGCCCCCACCCGCAAGCTGGGTACTCATTTTACCAACCTCAGAAGGATAGAAGGCTCAGTCAACCTTGAGCCGGCTACCTGGGATTGAACCCCCGGTTGTGAGCACAGTTTGGGCTGCAATACAGCAGTTTAACCACTGCGCCACGAGGAGCCAATCCTATCTGCTCAATATGCTTGGAGTTTGTAGCTATTCTATAACAAGTGTGGTTGGAGCTGTTAAGTGATTAAATTATTTTGAAAGGAAAGAATAGATTGCTTCTAGTTGAAGGCTAGCACAAACCAGTTGATGGCCATTTTGTTTGCCGCTGTGAGGAGAGCTAACCCTGAGTGGAGAAGTACAAATAAAAATAAATGGATATCCTCCTCTGGTGGTGCATACTGCCTCTTTCTATTCCCTTTCGTCTTTTCCATTTTGTGGATGGGGGGAAGCATTAACTTGGAATAATCAATGTAACTTCCTGGAGAGCCCTTTGAGTAAAAAGCTTGTCATGTTTCTTCATCTAGTGGAACAGATGGGGGCTTAGTGTCGGGGGGCAGAGCTTTTCCCCCTGCAGAGGGATGCTCCAACTTATAAAATGTGTTCCACAGACGGATTGGTCAAAAGCTATCTGGAAAACAATTTTTTTCTCTTTCACTGAAAGTTCTGGGACTCGGGGATCGAGCCAGTGAGAGCAATTAGCTCTGCCAAGATGGTTGGGATCCTGAGGCAGAGTTCCTGGAACATTTGTCTTCCTGAACATTCCCCTGGCGAGAGAGATGAAGAGACTTTTTGGTATGTGTCTTGACAAAGGCCCTTTAACCATATTTTTAAACAAGAGCAGAATAAGTTTCCCAATTTGGCCACATATCTTTGAATTTGTGTATGATAAGCACTACTTGAGAGCAAGCTTTGGCTTGCCCACATACACTGGACGTAGCATTATAAGCACCCACATCACAAAGAATGACAGGTTTGAACATGCTTACCAGTTACTGTATCTTTCTTTTGGTCACTCTAGCTCTCCGTTCCATTTAAATCTGAGGAAGCTGTTCCAGTGCTAAACTAGAATCTGGAGACAGTAATGGACTGGATGAGGGTGAATAAATTGAGACCTAATCCAGACCAGATAAATGTGCTCCTGGTCAATCTAAAGGCAGGTCAGTGAAGCAAGATTCAACCTGTGCTGTGTGGGGTTACACTTCCCTCTAAAAAAATCAGGTTTGCAGTTTAGATGTGTTTCTGGATTCATCCCTGAGCCTGGATGGTCTGGTCTCTGTAGGGGCCAGGAGTGCATTTGCACAGTTAAAGCTGGTGTACCAATTGTGTCTGTTCCTGGAAATGTCTAAGTTGCAGTAGTCCAGCTTTGGTTATACCCTGTCTGGACTGCTGCAATTTGCTCTTCCTGGGGTTGCCTTTGAAGAGTGTTTGGAAACCAGCTGGTCCAAAACAGTCCAAGCAGATTGCTAACTCTCTCCCTCGAATAGCTTCAATGGCTACTAGGTCTGTTTCTGGGCACAATTCAAAGTGCTCATTAGGACCTGTAAAGCCCACATGACTCAGGTCCAGGTTATCTGATTGACTGTATCCTCTCATACAAAACTGCTTAGGCTTTTAGATCTGCAGGAGGGGCCCTTCTTATGGTCCTACCGACTTGAGAAGCTTTTCTGGTGGGGACTTAAGAAAAGGCTTTCTCACTGGCCATGGCCATGCTCTGGGACTCCTTCCCAAGAGAAGCCAGCTTTGCCCCCTCCTTGCTCTTCTTTTAGTGGCAGATGAAGAGCTTTTTGATTTAAGCAGGGATTTGACAGTTAAGAGCCTCTGGTTTCCCTGCAAATGTGCTGTACTACTATTTTAATTTAATTTTAAAGAAACTTAATTTTAGCTGTATTTTAATCATACAACTGAATTTATTTTTATTTTAATGTTTGCCATTAAGATTTAATTTTGTATTTTAATCTGTTACCGTTTTAAATTGACCTGTAAGCTGCCTAGGGTCCCAATTCTGACATAAATAAGAAGTGTGTGATCTTGTGCTCAGAGAACAGGGAACATGAATAAGCCATTCATGAAGATTCTGGGGTCAAAATAGACAATACATTTAGCCTGATTTTAGAAGAGATGCTACCTCACCTGGTGACAGGTGTCTGCCATAGTGTGGGATTTTTTTCCTTACCTATATATATCTTACATTTATTGTGTTTTGTTTTTGTGACTGATCACTGAAAAGTAAACATAGGCTTAATTTGCAAGTCTAATCGTTGAGGTATGCATTTCTAAGGAAATGGAACTGTGGAAGGTAAAACGGGTAAATTGTTAGAATACATATTATTCTTAACTTCTAAAGTTAACCATGTACAATATGGGACAACAATCTCTCAAGCTCTGGATGGCAGGTATACGCCACAAGGCTTACTGGGTGGTCTGTAGTTGTGACTTGCAATGACCTCTAAAAGGACCTGTAATTAGCAGCCCTGCTATTGGCTTTGCAAACTCAATGCTGTGGGTTCCTTTACTGAGCAAATCTCTCTCACGATTGGCCTTCCTCTATTTCTCCTGCCTTCTACTTTTACTAGCACTGATTTCTCTTCCGATGAGTCTTTCTTCTCATGATACATGCAAAGTACAATAGACATGTATATTAGTAGTAAAAATTACACTCAGAAATGCGTTCTCTTAGGAAGATTGTTGTAGAAATTACTGTTAGGCAGAGCGGTAACACAAAAATTCATGTTGTGGAAAATGCATTTAAGAGTGTGCAAAAATGTTAATGGGAACTCTAAAACAATTTTTTTTTCAGAGTTTGGGATGAAGTAAACTTTAAAATAGAAAAATGGGGAAACAGAAATAAACCAGTCATCCACTCGTAATTATATCATCCTTTGTGAGTGCTGGGAAAGAGCACAAAGAATTTGGTCAGTTTCATATGGCTATCTCTGTTTTCTTTCCTTGGAATCAAATACAGTAGCTGATATGACAGGTGTATTTTCACCACTGTTCAATAGCAGGAATGCTCCTCATCTACCGAGAAAGGCGCCCCCTGCTTGTGTGAATGAGAGTAATCACTCCTCACTTGCATTTAAAGGCCAGGCAGGAGCAGGCAACTTGTTCACTTGCATCAGACTTTGAAAAGAAATCCACAACTGATTAGGGAGCGAACTCTTGCTTTCATGACAGACATCCTGTTCCTCTCCTTTTTCCTGTAGCCCACAAGAGAGAGATCAACCGTTGTCTTTCACCAACCTGCCTTTTCCTCTTCTTATCCTTCCCGCCTGTGTTTCCCATCCGTCCCTTCCATGATCTCTCTTCTCCCTGCCTTCTGGTTGGGTTCTTTAAAGGCAGTCATTGTCAGCATTTGTCATTAACCTTTTCTTCATTTTTATTTATATATAAAAAAAGAGAATGGCAGAGAAAGCAGGAAGCAATAGGAACAGCAGGGCAATTGCAGATGAATAATGAAAGGATTCATCACAGAAGGACCAGGATATATATATTTTTTGCAGCCAAGCGAGACGGATTCCCATCACAGCTCAGAGACTTGTTCCATGCAGCCACTCATCTTTCATGCTGAAGGGGAAGGGAAAGGTGGAGACAGTATCATTATGGATATAACTGGGCTCCGAAGTGACTGGTCAAGGTTGCTGCTTCACTTATAAGGAAGCTGCTGATGGGAGTGGAATTCTGTATGTGCTTCTTAACTGTTACCTGACAAAGCAGTTGTCTTCCTGTACAGCATTGGTTTGAGTTGAACTGCCATTTTATTTGTGGAAATATTTGCTCTGAAATGTTATAGAGAAGTTTTTGAATGATCAACTAAAAAAAACCTCTCAGCTGTTCTATTGTTATGTGCCACCAAGTCGCCTCCGACTCATGGCATCCCTATGAATGAATGATCTCCAAAATGTCTTCTCCTGAACTGCCCTGCTTAGCTTTTGTAAACTCAAGCCTGTGGTTCCTTTAGAAAGTCAGTTTGTCTCATATTTGGTCCTCCTCTTTTCCTGCTGCCTTCCACCTTTCCCAGCATTACGGTCTTTCCCAGAAGATCTTGCCTTCCCATGATGTGCCCAAAGTATGACAGCCTCAGTTTCAACATTTTTGCCTCCAGAAAGAGTTCAGGCTTGATATGATCTAGGATCCCTTTGTTCATCTTTCTGGCAGTCTAGGATATCCACAAACCTCTCCTCCAGCACCACATTTCAAACAAATTTATTGTAGGGGTTTGGAAACTTCCGTTAATCCAGAAGATTGTGGCCAGGCTACTGACCTGGCGGGTTATATGGTGTGCGTAATAATGACCTCCCTAGTTACACTTTCATTTCTGGATACGGTTCAAATGTGCTCGTGATAATCTTTGAAGGTCCTCTGCTGGCTGAGGCCAGGTTCCTTGAAAAATGACACAAGCCTATTCAAGAGGGGACCTTCTCTCAGTCCCACTATCCTCACAGGCTCATCTGGGGTGAACATAGAAAGGCAGAACTTCTCCGCGACTGCTCTGAATCTGTGGAACTTTCCTCAGGAGGCTAGATTTGCCCCCTTCCAACTGTCTGGGAGGGAAGGACCTTTGTCTTCAGGGAAGTTCCTGGTATATTTTACAGAAAAGATGGATTTAACAGGCCATGCAATGTTTTTTTGGGGGGAAGGCTTTATATTAAGCAAGTAGTTTAATATTATTATATTTAATTTCATATTTATATTTTAACACTTGTATCTTTCTTTTTGGCTGGATAGCTGAGTGAGTTAGGTACTTGGCTGAGGAGTAAGAGGTTGGGAGTTCAATCCCCCACTGTGTCTCCAGGGAGAAGAGCCAGCCTGAGTGGCCTTGGGCAAGCTGCACAGTCCCATGG
Organism: Intellagama lesueurii; assembly: GCA_037013535.1. Classification (NCBI taxonomy): domain Eukaryota; kingdom Metazoa; phylum Chordata; class Lepidosauria; order Squamata; family Agamidae; genus Intellagama; species Intellagama lesueurii. The sequence goes on along the minus strand of JBAJHW010000001.1, from coordinate 36,890,956 downwards.
CGCCCCCCAGAAGAAAGGAATGGTAGACCACTTCAGAGTATTCTCTACCTAGGAAACCCTAAAAAGGGCTGCCACAAATCAGAATTGACTTGACAGCACACAATTATCTTTCTTTTTAAAATTCGTTTTGTGAACCACCTTAAATGAAATTATAAAATTCTTCTTTATGAATGTTCTTTGGTTTTCAGATCCATGGAAGAAGCCCTTTTCTGTGTCCTACCAATATCCATAGTACATTTATCAGGAACAACAAAAGGGCCTTCTTAGTAGATACTCTCAAACTGTGGGACTCCCTGCCAAGGGAAACCTAGTTAGCTCCAGCTTTAGGGCCCTTCCAGAAAACAAAGACATTTTTATTCAAACAGGTTCCAAGTATTAAGGCTGATTTGCTACAAAATCATTGTAACCTGCTATCATTTCCTTTCCTATTGATAGATTTTACTGGAAAGGTTTCATTTGAATGTTAATGTTTTAATTATAATTTGTTATTATATCTGTAGTGTTAGCCTACTGGAGCACATTTTTTAAAAGTGGAAAACTAGGATGTAAAATTAAATGAATGAATGAATAAATAAATAAACAATATGTACTGTATTTTGTCTCTATTATTCTGTCTTTGCTCCACTGATCCAATTTTCCAGAAGTACCACTCTCCAGTGTTTCTCCATCAAATATGTAGATATTTATACATCCGTCATTCTCTGCCTTCGCTAACCTGTTTTTATCACCACTTTCCAACTTCTGCTCTAAGGCCTTTTGTTCTGATTTCTCCAGGTGTCCTTGAGACTGAAATGTTTAACCGGTAGTGTGTGCTTACTTATTTCTTCCTCCCAACCCACCTTGCTCTCTTTCTCACAGGAAATTCCTGCTCAAGGCAGGAATATAATCAAAGCATATCTGCCAGGTGATTATCCAAGTTTTGCTTGAATGCCTCCAGTGTTGGAGCACTCACCAACTCCCAAGGTTCCACTGTCATGCTGCTCTAACAGTTAGGAAGTTTTTCCTGATATTCAACCGAAATCTAGCTTCCTTTAACTTGAGCCCATTGTTGTGTGTCCTGCACTCTGGGATGATTGAGAACAGATCTTGCCCCTCCTCTGTATGACAGCCTTTCAAATATTTGAAAAGTGCTATCATATCACTCCTCAGTCTTCTTTTCTCGAGGCTAAACATGCCCAATTCTTTCAGCCTTTCCTCATAAAGCTAGGTTTCCAGCCCCCTGATCATCCTTGTCGCCTTCCTCTGAACTTGTTCCAATTTGTTAGCATCCTTCTTGAAGTGTAGTGTCTAGAACTGAACACAATACTCAAGGTAAGGCCTAACCAGTGCTGAATAGAGGGGGATTAGCTATACTTCTATTAACGCAGCCTAAAATAGCATTAGCCTTTTTTGTAGCCACATCACACTGTTGGCTCATATTTAGTTTGTGATCTACGACAATTCCAAGATCCTTCTTGCTCGTAGTTTTTCTGAACCAGGTATCCCCCATCTTGTAACTGTGCAATTGGTTTCTTTTTCCGAGGTGCAGTACTTTGCACTTTGCACTTTAATTTCATTCTGTTGCTTTCGGCCCAGTGTTCTGTCCTATCAAGGTCATTTTGAATTTTGTTTCTGTCTTCTAGGGTATTAGTTATTCCGCCCAATTTGGTATCATCTGCAAATTTGACAAGCATTCCCTGCACTCCCTCAACCAAGTCATTAATAAAAATATTGAAGAGCACTGGGCCCTGGACTGAGCTGTGGGGTACCCCACTTGTTACCTCCTCCCAGTTAGAGAAGGACCCATTAATCATTGCCCTCTGAGTACAATTCTGTAGCCAATTGTATATCCACCTGACACTTGATCTATCCAGTCCACACCTAGTTAGCTTGCTAATCAGGATATCATGGGGCACTTTGTCAAAAGCTTTGCTGAAGTCAAGATATACTACGTCTACAGCATTCCCTCTGTCTATCAGGGAGGTTACCTGATCAAAAAACGAGATCAAATTAGTTTGGCAGGATTTGTTCTTGACAAATCCCTGTTGACTTCCAATTATTACTGCCTTGTTTTCTAGGTGCTTGCACAATGCCCGCTTTATGATCTGTTGCAGATTTTGCCTGGGATTGATGTCAGGCTGACTGGCCCGTAGTTCCCAGGTTCCTCTTTTTTGCCCTTTTTGAAGATAGGGACAACATTGGCCTCCTCCAATCCTCTGGCACCTCACCCGTTTCCCATGATTTGAAGAAAATAATGGATAGTGGTTCTGAGAGTTCTTCAGCCAGTTCCTTCAGTACTCTCAGATGCAGTTCATCCGGCCCTGGAGATTTGAACTTGTTCAAGGTGGTAAGGTATTCCTTGACTATTTGTTTATCTATCTCCAGCTGCAATCCTGTCCTCTCCCCACTTGCACTTCTGATTTGTTTGGAAGTTTATAGTCTGTCTTATGGGAAAAGACTGAACTAAAATAGGAATTGAGCACCTCTGCCTTTTCTTTGTCCTTGGTTATAATTTTTCCATCTCCATTGCGGAGCTGTGCCACTATGTCTTTTGTTTTTGTCTTTTGCTACTCACATACCTGAAGAATACTTTTTAAAATTGTTTTCAGTGTCTCTAGCTAACGGCTCATTCTCAGCTTTTGCCCTGTTAATGCCATCCCTGCATTTCCTTGCTACTTGTCTGTACTCATCCTTGGTGGCCTCGCCTTCTTTCCACTTCCTGTACATGTCTTTTTTGGTTTTTAGGTCCTCCCTGAGCTTTTTGTGAAGCCACACTGGCCTTTTTTGCCGCCTCCCCCCCCCCTTTTTTTTCTTGTTGGAATTGTTTGTAGTTGTGCCTTTAGAATTTCTTCTTTTAGAAGCTCCCACCCTTCTTGGACTCCTTTTCTTGTTAGGATCTCCTGCCATGGGACCTTAATTATCCTTGTTCTGAGATTATTAAAATTGGCTTTTTAAAAATCCAGCAGAAATGTGTGGCTGCACTCTGCTTTTGTTTCCTTTGAAATCAACCCTTGTCCTGAACAGCTCCTGTTGAGTCAGCTCCTGCAGACTCAAGCCTGTGGTTCCTTTAGAGAGTAAGCCCATCTCATATTCAGTCCTCCTCTTTTCCTGCTGCCTTCAACTTTTCCTAGCATTAATGTCTTTTCCCCAGAATCTTGCCTTCTCATGATGTGCCCAAAGTAGGATAGCCTCAGTTTCAACATTTTTGCCTCTAGAGATAGTTCAGGCCTGATTTGCAATAGGAGCCACTTGTTTGTTTTTCTGGCAGTCCAAGGTATTCAGAAAACACTCTTCCAGCACCATGTTTCAAACAAATCAGATGTTTTCCTGTCAGCTTTCTTATGTGTCCAGCGTTCACATCTGCACATGGTGATAGGAAATACAAGAGTGTGGATGATTGTGGTCTTCATCTCCAGTAACACATCCTTACACTTTATGATCTTTTCTGGTTGCTTCATTTCTCCCTTTCTGTGTCTCAGTCAACTTCTGATTTCTTGGCTGCAGCCTCCATTTGGATCGATTGGTCCAAGATATACAAAAATCTCTGATTATTTCAATTTCTTCTATGTCAATGTTCTAGGATCACTAAGAAACCTGACATTCATCTCCCCTGTATTTTGAAGTGCTCCCCATTGCAAAATGAGAGCTGAGACCAATTCTTTGTGTTAAAGAGATGAAGTCCCCATAAACCATGTTTCCAGAAGCATCAGAATGTTAGGCTTCTTTTGTTGGTTAGAGACCGGTATTTGACAGAAGAATCTTGGCTATTTCCATTGACTGAGACAATCTTTAGTTTAGTTGACATTAAAGAACATAAAAGGAAAGAAGTTAATCATGGATGGGCAGCATTCTATTCATCCTCTCTCTCCAATATATTCCTCTAATGCTTCTTTATCCTGTAGGAACTTAAAATTAAATGCAGTAACAATTGCAAACACCAACTGAAGAGCCCCATGTGTCCTGTCCAGGTGCTCTGCTAAAGAGAACTCTGATGCTTTCATTGGTTGAATGGGAATGATGTGGAGGACAAGAACAAGAGATGTGAACAGCACCAGGATAATAGAGTTGGGAGCAGTTGCATTGAATGCCAGTCTAAAAATTGTGTTACAGAGATGTAGAGATGTAGTGAGTGTGCATACAAAATGAAACAGAAGATGTTTTAATAGATTTTTAACTGAATAATCTTGTGTCAATGCCTTGCATGTTATTACAGTATTGGCTGAAGTTGATCAGATTCAGCCGTTTGCTGAGGTGTGTTACAGGTTCTCTGATGTTTCTTCTTTACTCCTTTCCAGTCACCCAGTTTCTTGGACAGCAGATTATCAATCCTAATAGAATAAGAATATCTCAGTAGAGTTTAGTTTGTGGGAGGGAACATATGAAAATAATATTCTAGAAAGCAGAAGGGCTACCTTGCCATATAGCTCTATGAAATGGCTGGTGGAGCAGCTGCAGGAAGATCTAAATACCATGCAGTGGCCTCAGTCTGACCCTTCCCTAGTGCCTCAGTGATTGGAGTGTCCAGGGGAGATCTTGAGCTTTATTGGGGGGTTTCATCTGTCAGTCACCTTCTCCTCTGGCATCAGCAACTCCATCTACTGTACTGCTTTCTATTTCCCCTTTCGTCAATTCAAATAGCTGCCCATCTTTTGAAACCCATGATTGCAAAATGAACTACAAAGGACACATTGCAGTGTTGCTTTGCCCTTGGGGTGAAGAGTGACTCCTTGATCCACCCTGTAGTTGTCTTGGAATTGCAGAAATACCCCTGCAATAAAATGGTCTGTTTTTCTGCCTTTGTTGGAAGACAGTGTACATGTTTAATGCCATGTATTCTCACGTCCACTGTAGGGTGTGCAAATATGCACGTTAATACAGACTACTGTGAAAAAGGTACCCTATTTCCCTGAAAATAAGACCTAACCTGAAAATAAGCCCTAGTATGATTTTTCAGGATGCTCGTAATATAAGCCCTACCCCAAAAATAAGCCCCAGTTAAGTGAAACCCCGCCCTCCACCCTTGTTCTAGAGATGTGCATGAATTTCAGTTCAGAGGTTCATGCAGGATTGTAGCATGTTCCCTTCCCCCGCCTGTCCAGCTGGATCCCCCACTCACCAGCCGGCACACACTCTTCTCCTCCTCCTCTTCAGCAGTTCAACCAGTCTCCGGCAGGAGCATGGGCTTCCCTGCCCCACCTTCTTGGCTGATTGCACACTCAGACAAGGAGATGGGGCAGGGAACCCTGTGCTCCTGCTGGGGGCTGGTTGAACAGCCAAAGAGGAGAGGGAGAGGAGCACGCTCTGACAGGTGAGGTGGGAGAAGGGAACGTGTGACACCTGTGGTGCCGTGCGTATGAGCCATCACAAACCTCCAAACTGAGGTTTGTGCCCATCTTGGACGCAAAACTGTGTCATTGTGTTGAGCTGTTGCTTCTAAAGTTGGAATAGCTACAATGACCTCCAACCTCTGGTTGGAGAAAAAAAGAAGAAAGTCTATCATCATAGAATGAACTTAATGTTAGTTGCTCTTGCCAACAGTTGCAGAGGGCACAACAGGAAAAGGTAGTGGAAGGCGATGAGAACAAGGAAGGCAGCCGGCCAAACAGTGACTTCATCCTTCCATTGACTGAATGAGAACAAGCCTACTGCTGCAAGAATGGGGAGGAGGCAGATAACACTGGCAGCTTAAGGAGGAGGGAGGGACTGATAGGTGGGTAAATGGGTAGAACAGCATCTGCCTGATGCATCCTCCTCCCATTCTGTCAGCTTGGAAACCTTTCTTGTTTCCACTACAGCTTCCAGAATCTCCCAGCCAGCACAGCCGCTGGGAGTTGTACTGCAAACAAGAAAGGATCCCAACCTCTGGAACCCAAAGGCAACACATCAGAGCTTGGGGGTACAGGGCAGATGGCGTGGCAGCACACGGCTCTCTTCTCTGTCACCTGAGAGGGATGCTTGATTCGGCCTGATGGTAGGACCGTCTCTGCAGATGTATGTCCTTTTCAAGGGGCATGCCTTTTGAGTCTAGAAATGGGAAGCCCAAGACCTTTAATATGAGCATTGAAACAACCCCCCCCCCAAAAAAAAAACCCTTATAGCAGAAAATGGTTTATCTGTGAAAGGAAACCCTCTCCCTTTCCCTTAAAAAATATACCTCACTGTCTTCTTCACAGGAATATGGCCAAATCTTGTTGCATAGCATAGCAAATAGCACTAGAGTAGGCCCATTGAATCAATAGGAGTTTTGTGGGCCTACTCTATGTGACTTATTTTAGCAAAAGTTGCAGTTAGAGTAAGCCCATTTAAATCAATAGAACATATGGAGGGGTTGACTCAGGAAATCACTATTGATTTAATGGGCCTACTCTAGTGCTGTTTACTACACTAAACAATTTTGACTTATATTTCACGAGTAGAAATAAGGTACAATGGGAAGCCATAAGAAGTCAAATAATCTAGAAGAAATGAAGAGTTCTGAGTTATACTTCTCTTTCTCTTTTTGTTTTTACAGTCACTTGTCATGTAATATAAAATGTCTTCTTGACTATCTTTCCCATACAGTTTTTCATATAAGGAAAATTCCACAGCATCTTTTACCAGGTTACATCTTATAACCTGGTAAATTCTTGACAGAGTTAATCTTTAAAACATTTACATTGAAATAATAAAGTTTATCTTTCTCTCTCTCTGCCCCATCCTGAAGTCTTCAACAATTTGTAAAATATTGCAAATAAGAAAATCATTGCTCTTTCCGAAGGCCTGTGCTCAAGCACACAATCTCCCAACCATGCAAGCTCGTTTCAATTGGAAATATTTAACACTCTATTAGTTTCTGATTTCTTCTTGAATATATTGGTGATCATAATGTTCCCGGAGAGACCTTGAATGACGAGGTCTTCACTGGTGCAGGTTTGTATAACCTACGCTGAAGTTCATTGGCTTGCATGATGTATATATGAACTGAGTTGAAATTCCCAAAGTACTTTCCTGAACAGTTACTGTGTTCATCTCTGGTCTTGAAGCTTTCTGCCTCAGCCAAGCTGTAACCGGTGCATCTCTATGTAAAGGCAACAGGACAAGCTAAAAACCAAAGCTCGTACTGTTGCCCGGATTTCCCAGCCAGGTTGTGGCTATTCTGACTGGGAGATCCTGGGACTCTGCATCCAGACAAATAACTTTTCGAAACTTGGCTAAAATGTCCATGGAGTGCACTTAAATCTCAGTCTTCTTAGTATCTTTAGATAACTAATTGTGTCAGCTGCGGTTCTGACTATGCTAGTGTGATTCATTGATTGGACTGGGGAGACAAATGTTTACATCTCAATTTTATTAGGAAGCTCACTTGCTGGATTTAGCCCAGTCATTTTCAGAGCCAAAGTGGATGTGATTTGAGGTTTATGTCATTGGATTTAGATTTAATATTGATACTTTACTACTACTTAAGAGTCTTAAGTTTATACTGTAAATCACCCAAAAAAGCTTAGCAATATAGCTCACTGGTTTAGGTATCCGGTTGTGGAGTCAGAGGTTGGAAGTTTGATTCCCCACTGTGCCTCCTGCAAGGAGAGCCAGTCTGTGTGGCCTTGGGCAAGCTACACAGTCCCAGGATGCCCCCTGGAGAAGGGAATGATAAACTACTTCTGTGTATTCTCCGCCTAGGAAACCTTGGAAAGGGCCACCATAAGTCAGAATTGACTCGACAGCAAATGATTATTATTCTAAGTAGTTTAAGCAAGTGAGTGAAAAAATGTTAACTGCACTTTCCCACAATTTGCAATAAAATACTTTCTCACATTACTGAACTGTATGTATACATAGCACGTATATATTACTGAAACAGCGACGTCTACTTTGGCTTGGGCATGTTGTCAGAATGGATGACGGTCAGATTCCAAAAGATCTCCTGTATGGAGAATTAGTGCAGGAAAAGCGCCCCAGAGGGAGACCACAGCTGCGATACAAGGATATCTGCAAGTGGGATCTGAAGGCCTTAGGAATGGACCTCAACAGATGGGAAACTTTGACATCTGAGTGTTCAGCCTGGAGGCAGACGGTGCAGCATGGCCTCTCCCAATTTGAAGAGACACTTGTTCAGCAGGCCGAGGCAAAGAGGCAGTCCCGAAACCAGCAAAATCAGGGAGCTGGACAGGGGACAGACTGTATTTGTCTTCAGTGTGGAAGGGATTGTCACTCTCGAATTGGCCTTCTCAGCCACACTAGACGCTGTTCCAAGACCTATATTCAGAGCATGTTACCATAGTCTCTCGAGACTGAAGAATGCCTACACTTTCTCACAAACTCCAAGAAACCAGGTTCAGAAGAAAAGTGCAGCAGCTTTGGGATTAAAGAAGAGAAGGCTATGGTATACATCCTAAAAGTATGAGTTAATAAAATGAAAGGGTTTGATTATGGGCAGTAGATGGCTGAAAGAGCTCTCTTCACCTTGATCTGTTCTTAATTATTGGTGCTATTATTGTTCCAACATGGAGTAGGACACATGTGGCCCATGAACACCTCTGTAGGTCACCTATGACCCCCTCTGAACACATTATGGTGTGTGTGTGTGTGTGTGTGTGTGGGAGAATCCTACCAGTATACTATGCATACTATTCTGTCCTCAAACTGATTTCAGAAGCTAAGCAGGGTTAGGCATGGTTAATGCTTGGATGGGAGGCTGCCCTCACCTTTAGAGATGACATTGGATTAGTGTGGTCTTCGCAGACCATCCAGTACTGAGCTGTGGGTGCTGAATTGCAACACAGAAAGAGAGGGGAAATGTAGCCCTCTAATATTGTTGGGCTGTAGCTCTGTCAGCTCTAGGCATACAGCCAATGGGAAGGGATGGTTGGAGCTGCATTGGGGATGAGGATAGTTCCATGCCTTAGAGAACAAGACTGCTTAAACCTCTCTGAGGTGTGGAGGTTCCTTTCCATTTCTGCTTGGAAAGCTTTTTGACTGAGGATGCCTCCAGAGAGGCAGCTCCTAACATGACAGTGAAGAGACTCTCTGCAGCTATTCCAACCCCTTAGTGAATTGTTGGGATACTTATCCCTGAGGTTTTTACTGTGCTCTCACACTGCCTGATGATGAATGGATGTTTATGGGAGGTCTAGCTGACATCTTTGCAGCCCTCCCATATTTTCCCCTTTGTTCTTTTAGCTTTCTTCTTACCAGAGAAAATTTGTTAAGGATGGAAACAGGGGGCAGTTGTGCAACACCTTTTCACGGTAAACAAAGTAACCCTCTGCTGGAAGTTCTCTTTGGGTAAAGAAAAAGATGGAAGAAAGGCAAGAGGAAAACATTGCACAGTTACAAGTGGAAAAGTCTGGGCCATGGCTCAGAAAAGATATGTGTTGAATGGCAGATTTTTGAACTCGTGGTCAAAAAAAAGTAACTTCTCACACTGCTGGTCTGGATGTCCAGTAAAATTCCATGAATGAGGCATATGATTGAATGTATATGTAAAAGCCTTTTCTACATGCACCTTGTTTTTTAATTTCAGAATTTCAAACCCTATAGGGTGGCCAAGAAGTAAAAGAGTCAAATAGGTTGGGCTGTTCCTTTCCAAAGCTGTATTGCAAAAAGGGAATTGGGACTGGCGGAGGTGGTCCCATCTCCATACCTGACAACATTTCTTCTTTTACACAGCAGAGGGGCAGAATTCATTCCCTGCCGCCTGGTCCCTATTTGCTGTTTCTCCCCCCCCCCCCCCCCCGATTTGTGCCAGGCACTTCCCACTGGAAGTCCCACGTGCCAATGGTGATCTCAGTGCTGGTGTGTGTGCTGGATTTCCTGCTTGGATGTGTACTGTTGTGAGAGGAGGGAGCGCATCTCCACAGCTGATTTGACCTTGTGCTTTGTTTTTGTTTGATTCTCTTTGCACATGTCTCTAATTGATCTTGAAAAGAAGGGACAGTTAAAGAAGACGTTAAGGTGAAATGAAGCCATAACTGTGACTGGAGACTTTTATTAAGTGTGGCAAAGTTCCCTGGGCTGCGTTGAAATTGTTTATTGATTTTGGTACGGCTGGGTGCTTCGGAGTAATCGCCCGCAGAACCACTGGAGGGGAGTGGGAAGGGGAGGGGAGGGAGGGAGAGTGCCGAGTGAAAGGATAGAACTTCCTCTGCGATTGGTTGGTCCCAGGCTGCCTTCCACACAAACCTTGTCTTCCTCCTTCATATTCTTGGGGTTTTCTCTGTAACCTATAAATAAACATTTGGGGCTCTCACTGGTTAACTCTTGTGGCAGCTGCCTTCTATCGTTTCTCCCCCCCCCCCCCCTTAGCCGTCTTAAACCTCCTGGTGGTCGATCCTAAGAGTCATGGCTAGGGGTTGTCTGAAATAATGATTCTACTGCAAAGCTTTTCTTTCAAGTATCTCTGCACATTTTGACAGGTTCTTCAGTTGTCACACCCCAACTTAGGCAGGAGATGGTAGGACCAGGAAAGAGCAAACAAAACTATTTTTCCTAAACAATTTAGTTTTTTGGGGGGGGAAGGTAGATAAGAAGTTGATGGTAAAAGTATATGTAATTATGTATAGGGTGGAGAAACAGGTGCAAAACAAAACAAAACTTCTATAGAAATTGAAGACCTGAGGTAATCAAATTTAGTTACCCCACTAATAGAAGTGCTTTCATTAGCTGAGCCTCTTGCAGCCTTCAAAATCTGTATTGTAGGAGTGGGGACCCTCCAGAACAGATTTTTAGGGGAGAAGTAGATCCCATTACAGAAACAGACTTCTACCCCTACAGCATTAGATTATATACTTTATCCTCCTCCAAAAGAGGGAATAGCGATCAAACAATTAAGTAAATAAATTGCATCGATTTCTGTGTTTAATTGATATGCAAGATGAAAGCCAGTACTATGCAGTGGGCTGATAACCAATGTGGGTATTTCAGAAAAGGGGTTTATGTATGTGTGTGTACATGTGGCCCACATATACCCAAGGTTCCCGCTAGGCTGTGCGCACGACTCTGCTTCCCTCCGTGCAGCTGTCTTCCTCCTCCGTGCAGCGGTCACATTAGGTTCCAGTTGCCACAGAACCCAGCGCGCGGGGGGGGGGGGACAGAGTTGCGCACACACATAGGGGTGGAGTCATGTGCGAGAGAGGTGGAGACCCACCCAGCAGTGCTGAAAATTAGAGGGTACGTTGCATACACCTATTGATAAATGGGAAAACAGCTGTGTTTTCATGAATGGTCTTCAAGATTAGCTGTTCATCTTGCACATTAAAGTTTCATTTATTCAAGACTGGAGGAATGTATGTAAAATTTTTAATACTATTTTAAGCAGGGTTAAATGGGCAAGGAGCAGCACGGAAGTCATATAGGGAATTCTCATTTTCTTCGCATGCATACAACATCACAGTACTTTCTGCAGACAATGCTGTACTAATGAAACAGTATGAAAGATAGAGGAAATCTTATTCTAGAGTAATCCACATCTCAATGGTGTACAATACTTCTTAACAAGTAGTTTGTGTTACTTTATAGAAGACATCAACTTGTGCTGTCCTCTAGCCTCCATCTGGGGGAAGAGTCGTCCAGGTTTAAAATTCTCCATCATAACACCTCAGACAGAGACAGATATTTTTAACCCATCTTGACCCCTGCTGGAACAAGAATAAAATAGGGATTGGTTAGAATATGACACAAATCAATAGGTTATCCCAACAGATGTGATCTTTGGGGGGCCATTTTCCCTTGGACACTTGCTACGGTAACGAAGATAAATGGTGATTTGTTAACATTGCGATCTAGCCATTGGGTGGCTCAGTGGATCAGACAATGAACTTTAACCCCTGGGGCTTGGGGAGCCAGCCAGCAGTGTGTGTGTGTGTGTGTGTGTGTGTGAGAGAGAGAGAGAGAGAGAGAGAGAGATGAAATTATAATTACATGACAGAAGCAGACAAGGTAGAGTGGCATTTGATTCCAGAGTATGTTGCAACACAATATTAATATTAATATTAATGTTTTAATGATTGTTTTTAATATAGGATATTATTATAATATTGCCTATTTTTAATGTTTTTAATGTTTTTAAAGTTTTAATATTGTTGTACGCCGCTCAGAGACCACTGGTAATGGCACGGCTAAAAAATCTTGTAAATAAATAAATAAAAGCAAACTACTGTTGTTAAAGTTATATAGGTGATTTATCCAGATACATTCTGAAAGCAGGAAACAAGACAAGTGTATTGCCTTCATTTGAAACCCTTCTGTACAGATGGCACTGCAGGGAAAAAAACATGGATAGAAATTGTGACAGGGAGAGATGTTGTTGTTGTTTAGTCGTTTAGTCGTGTCCGACTCTTCGTGACCCCATGGACCAGAGCACGCCAGGCCCTCCTGTCTTCCAATGCCTCCTGAAGTTGGGTCAAATTCATGTTGGTAGCTCCGATGACACTGTCCAACCATCTCATCCTCTGTCGTCCCCTTCTCCTCTTGCCTTCACACTTTCCCAACATCAGGGTCTTTTCCAGGGAGTCTTCTCTTCTCATGAGATGGCCAAAGTATTGGAGCCTCAGCTTCAGGATCTGTCCTTCCAGTGAGCACTCAGGGTTGATTTCCTGCAAAATGGATAGGTTTGTTCTCCTTGCAGTCCAGGGGACTCTCAAGAGTCTCCTCCAGCACCACAATTCAAAAGCATCAATTCTTCGGCGGTCAGCCTTCTTTATGGTCCAGCTCTCACTTCCATACATCACTACTGGAAAAACCATAGCTTGGACTATGCGGACCTTTGTTGGCAAGGTGATGTCTCTGCCTTTTAAGATGCTGTCTAGGTTTCTCATCGCTTTCCTCCCAAGAAGCAGGCGTCTTTTAATTTCGTGGCTCCTGTCACCATCTGCAGTGATCGTGGAGCAACAGGGAGAGATAGCAGTAGCCTAATATTCACCACAGGAATCACTGTTAAACAGTTTTAATAGCACAAGCCCTTCTGAGTTTATGGTTTTTTCACAACAACCTCATCTCACTCCCAAGGTTTTTGGAAACTGGGAAATGCTGCGTCCTCTTGCTTTACGTGTTTCACTAAACACTTTGGAACCTGACTTGCACCAGTCCATGACAAATTCTGTATCTAGAAAAACTTACTTTTGCGACTTGCATCAATTGTTCTAGTAAAGCAGCTTATGTGTATGTGTGATCCTTCCTTCTCTCGCTGTCTGACATATGGGTGCACACATCCCATTGACAGTGGACTATCTAGTGTGGCATTCTGCTTCTAGTCCATGATGGCCAACTAGATGCCAACTAGATGCCAGCAACTGATATTCAGATATAAGCATGTGGTACCAGTAAGTGATGTATAGCCATAATAACTTGTAGCTGTTGATAACATCACCTTCTATGAAGCTGTCAAGCTGCCTTTTAAAGCTGTCCAACTTGGTCACTGTTGCTACATTTTGCAGTAAAAACTGTAACTATGGCAGTGTGTGAAGAATTATTTCCTCCTGCAAGTCTTAGTTCCCCTGCTCTCATAGCTAAACTATCTGTTACAGATAGCCTGTTGTTAAAAGCTGGAATCTATACTTCTTCCAGAGACATGATTTTGCATTTGTGAATGAGAGATCATACTTGCAAAGCAAACCAGTGCTTACTTGCTCGGGGCCAAGCACAGAACAAAGGAAGCTGATCTGCATATTCCAGTTCAGAGGTCAGTTTGTGTCTTTGCTATGGGTCCTGATTTGTGTCCCGTCCAATTCAATTTATGCCCTGGATCCAAACCTGTTTGTGAATTTAGATCACCACCCTCACATTGACTTGCACTGGAAAACTAAAATCACTATAACTTGATTGTTTTTGAAGATATGAGAGACCTTAAATGTGGAGCGCAAGCCCGCCAATTTCAACCCAGGGAGCTGCAAACAGTTGTTCACTCCTGCTTTTTAAAAAGGTCAAAGCAATTTGTGCCCAACTATAATTCGCTTATATTCCAGATCTGAAGTGTTTTGTACATTTGTTTTGCTTCACTCTGGAAATGAATCTTGCAATTCTGTTTTGACCTGGAGCTCATACAAATAGTTCTGAATTAGGCCAATCCAAGAATAATTTGAGTTTTGGCAAAAGCCAGTGCATAACCCTAGTGTGACAACGAGACATTCTCAGCACTTAAGGATTTCCCTCTTCTAACAATGCTCTGTATGTAATATATATCTTAAACATCAGTGTTACTGGAAGAACCAAGCTTTCCAATATAGTGAGAGAGGGAGGGGAGAACTACATACCTCCTTATACATTTTATCTACACTATCCACAAAATATAATATATTTTAATGTAATTTATATAAAACTTGTTGTATGCTTCATTCATTAATCTGTTGATGCACACTGTCTGCAGAGAAGTGTGAAAGAGTGGAGGATTTAAAAAGAAAATGCTTGGAAAGCAGGATTAGAGTGATTTTTAACACTAACTTTTTCAAGCCAGAGATCAAATTCAATTTGCAAACTGCTTCCTAGTGTACTTTTAATTCAGCCCAACTGCATTGATGACATTGGTTTAATGGAATATCTTCCTCATTAAGTGGTTTTTAAAAAATTATTCTGTCTATTTCATGTCTGTCAGAAATAAACTGATGATACCCGTTTTGGCCAAATTCTCTGGATGACCTCATCCTTTAAGGGGGGGAAAGGGGGGGAGGGAGAGAGATAACTCCCAGTGAATTAATTTGATTTATTTATTTTTGGGGGTGACTGTGCTTACTGCTACTTAGTGCAAAAAATTGCATGGAGGAATGTAGTTTTGTCCGTAAGCTAAGGTATTCTTCACTGTGTGTCTGTGTGTGCACATGTGTGGGTGCATGCATAGGTGAGATCTGTGCACATTACTAGATCAACGTATACATTCCTCTCCTGACAGAATTACAGAACAGCATTACAGTAGCAAATAATTTCTCAGTATCTACAAAATCATTTTCAAAACTCTAATCATGTCCATAATTTTATCCCTTGAGTATTTTAAATCTGAGCTACTTCTTATTTTTATATTGCTGTCTTTTTAAAAAAAATTGGTTAATTTTTATTGCTGTTTTCCCTTTCTTAACGTATACGTAATTAGATTTGCTAAGGCCTGTTGTCTGAAAGAGTAACAACTGGGTTGCTCTGTTCCACTCTCTGCCTCTACAGTTTCCCATTCATTGATTAAACTACCTTGTCCTGCTGAATTTTGTGGCTGTCAAATGGTTCCAATTATCCCTCTCCACTTGGATCGAGACAACTGGATCTCTCTCTCTCTCCCTCCCTCCCTCTCCCTCTCATTCAATCTCTCTTTTTGACTGAAGTGGATCATTGGTCAGAGAATCTTGGAGCATCTGCCCCACTATTCTCGAACTGTATCTTTCAGCACTGTGATTAATCACGAACAGGGCGCTTAAGCCGGAACAATCGTAACCAAAGCTGCAGAGTTTCTCTGGATGTTGAGAGCTCTTTGCAGGCACTTCCTCCTTGGAAGAAGCTTGGAGAGATAATTCCATCGTCAGCCTGATAAGGATGAGTTGGAGAGAAAGAGAGGGGAAGGAACTGGCCAATGGGAGAGTCTCTTTTGTTCTGAAGACTGGCCTGAGGGCAAGCGAGGTAGGTTTCATGTGGGTGTCAGATGTTGCTTTGTTTTGTCAGTTCAGCTGTCAGCACCCAAACGTCTTGGCCTCAAGCAAGTCCTGCTGCCCAAATCACATTCTTGTGTGTTTTGCATTTTCAGATGGGGGGGGGGAGTCCTATTTACCTCTGAATCCATGTGGAATGCTTCTCAACATGCAAGCATTTAGTAAGAAGAGGACAAGTATTCTATATTTACAAATGATATTTAAGGGATTTATTATTTCTATAGTTATTGTAGACATTAACACATTTTCCCCCTACAACTCTAGTATCTTCCCTGGGGCCAGCTGAGAGTATCAGTTTCTTTGTAAGGCCATGGGACTAGCAGAGTAGCCACCAAGTCCTCACAACAACAGCAGCAACAGCAAAAGAAAAAAGAGGAGAACAAAAAGACACACAGATTTGTAGAAAATGTAAATACATTACCTTGTAGGTATGGATGCAAATTTGAAAACAGTTGCTATAATTCAATTGGGAATACAATACATTTGATCACTATGAGAAAAACGGCGACCTGTGTTGTTGCCAAGTCTACTGTCCAGAGGCTAACTGTGGGTGGACAAGCGTAAACCTCCTTTTTTTAATGTTCATTTATATTTAAACAGCACTTGGACTGGGTGACCCCCAAACAGAAGACATATACTAAGAAAAGTTTTTCAGACAGAAGACTGTACAGTAGGAAACATGAACACCCTGTACCAGACAGAAACTTGTTTCAGTGGCATGATTTATGCAAGTTGTGTAACCGAGATTTCCTTAGCCAGTTTGCTTACAAACTATGGTCTGAAACCATTGCAAACCATAATTTGTGATAACGGTATTTTGCTTTTATATTTGGATTCAAGAACTATTGACCAAATATTGGTAAGACAATTTTTAGAGACATTTTCTCTCTCTTAAAAGGTTGCTCCAGCAAGGAGGTGGGAAGACGAGTCTCCCTGCTCAGCTGCTGAGCGGTTGGTTGATGGGAGAGGTGGGGCAGTACTGATGGACTATGTCCACAATTGGCATGGTGTTGCTGCCATCGGATGTGCATGGTGTGAGGAGCCCGGTGAGTGGACAAAGCTGGTTTGGGAGGACAGGAATGGACCTGTGGTGCCAAACTTCATATTCGTATCCCCGGGGATAAGAATACGAAATTCCCATGTCTATTGCTGAGCAGATGGGAAACAAAAACAGACAAGCAGCTCTAAACTGTGATTTGTCTGTTGTTCATAAAGATACTTAGTAATATGATATGTTATGGGTTTTCTAATGACACTCAGTTCAAAGCTTGCAAATGATAGAGCTCATGTTTTTTTAATGCAAAGATTCCATGTTTTGTTTGAACAAATGAGTCTAATACAGGAACAGTTATTTTGATGGGTTCTTCCCAAATGGTCACTCAGAAGGCAGTGAGTTGTTGTTGGTGAATTCTGGTTCAGTACCACAGACCTTGAATTATGGGGTCTCTTGTCCCCATGTTACTTATATGCATACTTACATACAACTAGCCCCACTCTTTCTATTGCCACTTCAGTCACTCTCCTCAGCCTTGCTGAGGGAAAATCAGCATGGCTTCTGTAAGGGTAAGTCTTGCCTCACAAACCTATTAGAACTCCTTGAAAAGGTCAACAGGCATGTGGATGCGGCGAACCAGTGGATATTGTCTATCTGGATTTTCAGAAGGCGTTTGACATGGTCTGTAGGTGATCACAATGTTGTGAGAATTCA
This sequence comes from Intellagama lesueurii, assembly GCA_037013535.1. Lineage (NCBI taxonomy): Eukaryota > Metazoa > Chordata > Lepidosauria > Squamata > Agamidae > Intellagama > Intellagama lesueurii. The sequence continues at coordinate 36,873,667 of JBAJHW010000001.1, read as the reverse complement.
GATAGGATACTAGTTACCTAATCGCCACTAGGATTGGCCAGAGAAAGTCTTTGAACTTATGATCTAAGGGAAAAGGCAGAATGAGAGGTCACCCCGCCCGTTAGGAGCCGCTGCTCTCTGCCAGGAGAGTTTGCTCTTCACTGTAACAGATAACAACTAATGGCCTTGGGCAGGGTTTTCCCACAATGGTCCCTCACCAAAGGCTGCTGAGAAACTCCACAGTCAGGGGATAAGAGGGCAGGTCCTCTTATGGATTGAGAATTGGTTGAGAACCAGGAAACAGAGAGTAGGTGTCAATGGGCAATTTTCACAATGGAGAGAGGTGAAGAGTGGCGTGCCCCAGGGGTCTGTCCTGGGACCGGTGCTTTTCAACCTGTTCAGAAATGACCTGGAGACAGGGATAAGCAGTGAGGTGGCCAAGTTTCAGATGACACGAAACTTTTCTGGGTGGTGAAGACCAGAAGGGATTGTGAAGAGCTCCAGAAGGATCTCTCCAAACTGGGAGAATGAGCGGCAAAACGGCAAATGCGTTTCAATATAAGAAAATGTAAAGTAATGCATATTGGAGCAAAAAATCAAAACTTTAGTTATCAGTTAATGGGTTCTGAGCTGTCCGTGATGGATCAGGAAAGAAATCTTGGTGTGCTGGTGGACAGCTTGATTAAAGTGTCAACCCAGTGTGCGGCGGCAGTGAAGAAGGCCAATTCCATGCTAGGTATCATTAAAAAGGGGATTGAAAATAAAACAGCCAACATTACAAAACGCTGGTAAGGCCGTACCTGGAATATTGCGTACAGTTTTCGTCACCGCACCTCAAAAAAGACATAGTGGAGCTAGAAAAGGTGCAGAAGAGAGTGACTAAAATGATGACTGGGCAGATTCCTGGAGGAAAAGTCCATCGCAGGTTACAAGTCATGATGGGGATGTATAATCTCTAGGCTTAAAAGGAAGGTACCTCCAAATGCCAGATGCAGGGGATGGGTATCAGGAGACAGGTATCTAGTTGTCTCGTGTGCTTCCAGAGGCATCTGGTGGGGCCACTGTGAGATACAGGAAGCTGGACTAGATGGGCCCTTGGCCTGATCCAGCAGGGCTCTTCTTATGTTCTTAAGAATGATTGTCTCTCTACCTTGAAAATCCTGAAAAAGGTCACCCTAAGTCAGAAGAGTCCTTTCTCTAGGGGCGGATGTTCTCTACCTGATTGAAACAAACAAACAAACAAACAAACAGTATTTCTTTAAGTAAATAAAACAGTAAAACAAAATGTGGGGAGCAGCCTTTTGTCATCTAGAATGGACGCATGATCTGGCTGGATTATGCTTTTTGTGGTCCGTTTTTTAAAGCAAAGCCTTTCACTAGGAAGCAGAGTACCTAGTATTATTGCTATAGTTTTGTAACAAGCAAATCAAAATTAATATAGGCTATTGCATTCGGTGGGGTGGGGTGTTAATTATTAGGAGAAAAAAGCCTCATGCACTATATTTCTGTGTTGTATCAGGAAAGCGGTCTTTTCACAATTAATTAGATTAGATCTTGGAGAAAGAGCAGTTGTGGAGAATTTGCCCCAAATAGCAATAGTTTTGGAAGAATTTCCCGAATGGAGAGCACAAGGTCTTCTGCTTTATTCCTGCTGTCTTCCTCTGTGCTAGGATTGTACTTGGAATTTACTGAGACACTGGGAGGGTAATCCAGTGAGGTGAAGATGGCATCCTTGGTCGGGCTGGTGTGATAAATTCTCTTCATTAGTGCTCTGGAAGAGGAGGTAAACAGTCAATTAATTAAATCTGTAGACGATATTTAATTGGGAGTGCTCCAAACACAAGTGAGTGAGGAAAAAGCAATAATGTGGATGGCCTTGAATAGATTAAAAAATGTGGAAAATTGCACTCAGCATGGACAAAACAACAGCAATCCATACTGGGTAGAAGAAAAAAATAATTGTGAAACCCACATGTTTAATGGTGAGAAGTGGAGAAAAGAAATATACACTGAAACAACTTCGAGATGAAAACAAATAGCGGAGGATCTGACAAGCAGTGGAAAAGGTATTAGGAACAGATCACTGGGAGAAAAAATAGCCACAAGTCAGCTGCTTGAGCTGGGCTCACAAGATGTAGGAAATAGTATATGCAATCGTGAGATTAGAGATGTGCATTGCCCCCTGCTCCGTGCCCAAATAAGGGCACACAGATTGGTACCCAGCCCACCCTGTGCCTTTTTGGAAACACTCTGACCTGATCCTTCTTCGTGTCTGTACTTCCTGATTTCTAGGGGGCAAAACATCCATTCCCACAGATGGGGAAATGCAAAGAGCTCTGACAGGGTGGAGTGTTAGAGCCACCTCCAGTCGAGAGAACACAAGAGAAACAGGAGATAGCTATTATGACCTTGGGCATTGACATCACTGCACCAATAAAAAAACAGAAATCAGAGTAGCTGAGGGGAGGAGAAAGATCTCCCAAGACCTGGGCTGTCACTCTTTCCATTTTACCCCACTGGTTGTCATCGTCATTTCAGCCAAACTTCTTTTTTTATTCCTGTTGGAAGCCACCTTGGGCTCTGCACTAAGAGGAAAGTGAGATATAATAATAATCAGATGCTGTCAAGTCAATTCTGACTGATGGCAAATTTTTTCAAGGTTTTCTAGACAGACAATACTCAGAAGTGGTTTATCATTCCCTTCTTCTGGGGGTGCCCTGGGGCTGTGCAGCTTGCCTAAGGCTACACAGGCTGGCTGTACTCCCTGGAGGCACAGTGGGGAATTGAACTCCAAACTCCGGCTTCACAGCCAGACACCTAAACCACTGAATTATCCAGCCAGCTTGAGATATAACTCAACTTCTTTTAAATTAACAAAAATAAATAAGTAATAATATAAAATAAACCAGTTAGTTGCATTCTAGAGCCTTTTCCAGCTTTTTTGGATACTTTTTAGATGAAATGATTTCATAACTGATGGTTAGTATCTACAGTAGCCATGGGTCCTACATTACACAGAACAATCTACTATTTGAAAGGCTGTCCTGTGCAAACTTACTGTAAAGCGAAAGGACCTTAAGATGGGAGACTAGGAGCCTTGAAACAATGAGCTGGGCAGCAGACTGGAAAGGCACATAGACTATCAGCTCAGAATTAGTCCTAGATTATGGTGAGATGAGATGTATTTCTGTTAGGGTTCTAGTAACAGTTCTAAATTTGCATATCTACCTTTAAATTAGCATATGCAAATCTTCATTCTCTTGCGAGGAGGTGATGTGTTTCCTTTGTTGAGTAGTGCATAAACAATCGCCCTAGTGATTTTATATTGGTACTAAATGTCAGCCAATAGGTGTGTCTGATCAGAGTCCAATTAAAGCATACGAACTAGTTTTCAGCCAATTCAGGCTTGTTGTTATTAAGTGCTATCAAGTTGCTTTCAGTTTATGGCAACTCTTCTAATATGCTTTCCAAGGTTACACGAGATGTCCAAGGAATACTAAAGGACTATTTTGTCCCTAGAGAGTTTCCATGGTCAAGCAAGGATTCGACAGCATGTATTCTGAGCCCTAATCCAATATTCTATCCATTTTACCAGAAAAGAAAGATGAGATTAGACAAATTAACATTTAATTTGTCAACCAGACAACAATGTTCTGTGTTAGAGGACAGAACGGTATGTTCAAGAAACCTGCTTGATGCCCCCCAAACTGGCCTGGTGCCTTCAGGTGTGAGGGAGTTCCACAACCAAAGAGAGTCAACTTTCAATCTGTTAGGCTTATAGCTCTGGAACTGGAGAAACACTATCTTGGTTTTTTGCTGCAGGGGGCAAAATGTTGTAGACTAGTTGTGGCTTGAAATGTGAGCTGGAATGCCCGTGGTTCAAAGAACACCCAGCCACAGGAGGCAGCCTTAGGCAAGGTGCTAACTCTGAACCTCTGACCTCAATCTCCAAAATGAGAAGAACGATCTGGGCATACTTTGCTGGACTGTTGTGAGAACATATTCCACAAAAAATGAATTTGTATTGTGATTTAAACACAACCATATTATTATTCTACAAGCAAGGTCATATGGTTTTTCCATATTAGAGTCCTTTGATATGTGTTCTTTTCCTGTCCTGCTCTTTTTTTTTAGTTGCTGTAAATTGATGATGCCATCTCAGTGGGTAGAGACGGTGGATTTAGGAGGACTGGGCTCAATGATTATATTTTTCTTATGACCAAAGATTTTATGATTACATATATTTATAGGGGACAGTTGATCTGTGATTTTACCACTCTTCTTTAGCGATCATCCACATGTTGTCTCCCCAAGTTTGCTGTTTTTGTTTGTTTGTTTGTTCTTTTAAATTCCTTGGCACCTGAAATCTGGGCAGATAAGATGAAAGAAGGTTCCTTCCCCATTCAGTTATCTGGCCTTGTATTCTGGTTCCCCTTTTACTATAGAGGAAGACCCTTCTGCTACATCTAGTTTCAAAATACTACCACTATTCCCTCGGCCACTTGGCACATCCTTTCCAGGTGTTTATACCTACAGAGTTTAGCTTTGGAGGCCATCCCCTTGATGACAGCTCCCTGGCTCCCCATCAAAGGCTCCATTTAGAGCGGGCCGCAGAGCAGACAGAAAGCTGCAGTGTTAGGCCCCGAAATCTGACACAGGGGCAGCCTAGTAATTTTTCAGAAGGTCTTTGACAGCCTTTCAGCTCATGTCTGTCAGCCCCCATGCCAGGCACACAAGTTCACTTCCATCTTGGATGCAAGGGAGTAAGGAATGACATGTCACCAGGCAGCAGGCATCCTAGGAGACGGTGAGATAAGACGGAGGCTCAGCGACAGCTGAAATCCCCCAGCGGATATTGCGTTGCCTTGCTGGATTGATAGTTATTAATACACCTGGGACAGGTTTCCTTCCTCCCAGAAGGTTTGCAAGGAGAATTAGTGACAGAACTAAATTGAAAAATTGGCTTTGATTTCAACTACGATGTTGAATCCACATCATTGAAGGTGATGCATTAATAGCTTGGAGCAGAAGTTGGAACTAGCAAGTTACTGATTTGGATATGCCAGTGACACTGAGATAATTTGTTCTAATAAAGTTTCCTTTGGGTTTGCCTCTTTTATCCAAAACCAATAATCAATTATTATTTTATTTTTTGGATGGAGAAGGTGGCACAAAGTTACAAGTTACAAGCAGCATAATGGCTAACATCCAGGAATAAGTCACAACTAGAGCAGACCCATTGAATCCGCCATTATAGTGAGTAATGATAAGAAGTTATTAGTGAGAATGAAAAAGAAAATTCCAAATTCCAGATTGGTGCCATCATACGCTCCTTAGGATTTTATTGAATTCCCTTTCTAGTACCCAAATCTTGGCAAGTAAACAACAGTGAAGCACTAGTGAAAGCAAAACACTGGAATATTAAATATTACACTTTCATCACATTTATTTACAGACAAAAAGCTACTGGGTTGCCACTGACAAGCTGTCTGGCATTTTCTATCCCATGCACCTCCAAAGCACTTTAGAAACTGAAAGTCATGCTTAGGCCAAACTTAAAATGTAAACTTACAACTTTGGTAACTTAAAACAAAAAATCTTTTTGTTACCAGTGATACAATAGTTAAACTGCAGTACTGCAGTAAAGCCTGTGCTCATGACCTGAGTTCAATCTCAACAGGTTCAGATAGCTGGCTCAAGGTTGACTCAGCCTTCCATCCTTCTGAGATTAGTAAAATGAGTACCCAGCTCACTGGGTGGGCAAGTTGTTGTTTGCATAATTACATTGTAAACCACCCATAGTGTGCTAGCACTATGGGGTGATATATAAGTCAAAACAACAACAACAATAAATACTTGCCATTACTTTTTTGGAGGGGAAGTTTAGGATCAACAAGAGAATGAGACGCAACCTAAAAAAGGTTATATTAAAATGTCACTAAACTGTTATTTAAGAATAACTTTGAAAAGTAACTAGATAACATTGCTTGCTACATCAAAAAGACATATTTATTCTCACTTATTGTTATCTTTTTTGAAATGGAACTTCATTCTAAAAAATTCAACTCCTTGCAGATAACTACTTTACTTGTAGCTCATTACTTCTGGCTTGAGCCCATGAAGCAGTGTAGTGCCTTCAGGTGTACTGAGTGTGTTGTCCTATCTCTAGTAGTGAAGGAAGATTTATCTGCCAGTTTGGTCAGCTTCTGTAGGTGGACTGGCAGATGGAAGAATCCTATTATTTGCCTCAGGCAGCAAGAGATCTTACAATCAGACACTTGGGATGATTTACATAATTAAATGGATTTATTACATGCAACTGTTACATTCAACAATGTGGTATAGTCTGTTATTTATGGAGTTGTATGTTGGCACCTGATGAAGCTATTTACTAGTAGACGAACCAGCTTAGACTTCCATCTTACCTTCATGCTTTCACTGCCCCTTTATTTCTTCATTTTGCTTACTTCTGCAACGAACTACACATGAGCAAAAGAGAGCAAATAAAGCTTACACCTAGGCAGGACATCCAAGTGATGAAATTAGTTTACATTTGGCAAACAAGATTATCCCAGTTTGAAGGTCAATGTCTTCTTTCTAGTTCTTTGTGGTAAAAAAATAACTTATGACATAGCTTATATGGGATGTTTTCCTATTTTATTGGATTCTTCTGTGGTATCAACCCTCTCTGGATAATTTTGCACCTGAGACAAGAGCACGCCAGGCCCTCCTGTCTTCCACTACCTCCCGGAGTTGGGTCAAATTCATGTTGGTAGCTTTGATGACACTGTCCAACCATCTCGTCCTCTGTCGTCCCCTTCTCCTCTTGCCTTCACACTTTCCCAACATCAGGGTCTTTTCCAGGGAGTCTTCTCTTCTCATGAGATGGCCAAAGTATTGGAGCCTCAGCTTCAGGATCTGTCCTTCCAGTGAGCACTCAGGGTTGATTTCCTTCAGAATGGATAGGTTTGTTCTCCTTGCAGTCCAGGGGACTCTCAAGAGTCTCCTCCAGCACCACAATTCAAAAGCATCCATTCTTCGGCAGTCAGCCTTCTTTATGGTCCAGCTCTCACTTCCATACATCGCTACTGGAAAAAACATCGCTTTGACTATGCGGACCTTTGTCGGCAAGGTGATGTCTCTGCTTTTTAAGATGCTGTCTAGGTTTGTCATCGCTTTCCTCCCAAGAAGCAGGCATCTTTTAATTTCGTGGCTGCTGTCCCCATCTGCAGTGATCATGGAGCCCAAGAAAGTAAAATCTGTCACTGCCTCCATATCTTCCCCTTCTATTTGCCAGGAGGTGATGGGACCAGTGGCCATGATCTTCATTTTTTTTATGTTGAGCTTTAGACCATTTTTTGCATTCTCCTCTTTCACCCTCATTAAGAGGTTCTTTAATTCCTCCTCACTTTCTGCCATCAGAGTGGTATCATCTGCATATCGGAGGTTGTTGATATTTCTTCCGGCAATCTTAATTCCGGCTTGGGATTCCTCCAGTCCAGCCTTTCGCATGATGTATTCTGCATATAAGTTAAATAAGCAGGGAGACAATATACAGCCTTGTCGTACTCCTTTCCCAATTTTGAACCAATCAGTTGTTCCATATCCAGTTCTAACTGTTGCTTCCTGTCCCACATGTAGATTTCTCAGGAGATGGATAAGGTGGTCAGGCACTCCCATTTCTTTAAGGACTTGCCATAGTTTGTTGTGGTCTACACAGTCAAAAGCTTTTGCGTAGTCAATGTACCACCTCTCTTTTGGAATGAATTGTTAACGAAACAGAGATACAGAAAATGAAGGTAAGAAAATGGCATTCCCCTCAGATGTATGAAGCCTAAAACATTCACTTCATGGCAAGGCTGGCCTTACCTCGTTCTGTTACCCTGTCTGGACTTGCTCTTCCTGTTTTCCTTTGATTCATTTACACACTTGATGATCTCCTGCTTGGTCATGGCACTCAAGAATGTAGGGTTTTTCCCCTAAGAAATTCGAGTTCCTTACACGGTTTAGAAGCATTACTCCACAGAGCACCTGTTTCTCTACAATTGGCTTGTATTTTTTCCCCTACAACATTGGTTTTCTACCCATTGCCAGAACTTGAAAAAGTTGCCCTTGAAAAGGTAGCTGAGCTACAGCTCCCAGAATCCTACAGCACACTTGGCAAATGGGAGTTGTAGTCGAAAACAGGAACTTCTCCGAGCTCTGTTTGTAGCAGCTATTGCACTGCTGTGCAGCATCTGACCTCTGTTTTCTTCATGTAGCTGTGACTGTTTCTATTGCAGCTGGAAGGTTAATAAAGACCTACAGCCTTTGGCTACCTCAGGCTTCTCTAAAATAAAAAATACAAATAGCACGTAAGCAACATTCATTACTGAGCACTAGGCATTTTCGTTGTTGGTTGGATACACATCCCCCCTCTTCCTGGCACCTCTCTCTTTTAATATGTTTTTTTTAATTTGTTTTGATGAATGAGTGACAACTCTGACACCCGATTCGCTGAGATTAATAGAAACGACACAATATTTACGTCGCGCCGACGAGCAATTATCCTGCCATCTATCTTTGAGATTATCTTTCTGATTGAAAACTACTCATCCATGTAATCGGAATTATTTGGAATTAGAAGGGAATTTATGGCCCCTCTCTCTCCCCTTCCTATACCTACTCCTCTGTCTCCATCTTTCTCTTGTACCTTCCTCTAAATTCTCCCCTTAATTCCTTTCCCTGGCCTTTTCTCCATTCATTGTGGACAGAGCCTTATGTGGTAGATGAAAGACTTCATCATGTGATAAATACACAGTATATTGAGATGAGGTACAAGCAGGAGGGAAGGAGGGAGGGGGATGGGACGGGTAAGGGAAGGTAGCCATGGGAGCAAGAGGACAAGAAAAAGAAGGTGAGAAGGTGCTGACATTTGAACCTTGGAAGAAAAGGGCCAACATCTGGTGGGAAACATGTAGATGTAATGAGGGGGATTCAGGCCAGGATGTACATACAGTGTTTTAGAGTAAGATAATTAAAAGCAGACTAATTCACTGTTGGTTCAGGGAGCATTTACACAGGAGGTAGGAAATTAGTTTGCTAGTATCCTGGGCAGAAAGCATATCATTTATTCTTACAGCATCCTCCACCAAACTATTTAGCACTGAGCTAACTATTTAGTAATAGAGATAAGTGGGCAAGTCGCAGGGGGAAAAAGCTAAATAACAAACCACCTTTTCTTGGTAATTTCCCATTCTCACAATCCTAATTTGTCTGTATTGTTATACAGTGTGTTAGGACAGTTCAACCTATAAAAGATGCCCCTTCTAGAAGCTTTATCTAAATAGCCATACAATATGCTACTTTTCTTGTAGATACATGTTAACATATTTTTTACATTCATGTGCAAGAGACGGCTGGCTTTAGCATGATGTTTGCTGTTATTCTGTTGATCTGTCTGCTGCCTTGGGTCCTTCTGAGGAGAAAGGTGGGGTAAAAATATTTTAAATAAATAATAATAAATACATGAACTGATAGTGTGTTTGGAGTCATTATAACACTAATATTTCTGTTGTAATCTTTCCTGCTGGAGTGTCAGTGCTACATTGCAATCTGAGGCATGTCTACTTGGGAGTAAGTTCCTGCTGTATCAGATGGCATTTACTTCCAAATGAGCATGCATGCAGTGTTCCCACGACTATGGTAGAACCTGCTAGTAATATTTTATTATTATTATTATTATTATTATTATTATTATTATTATTATTATTATTATTATTATTATTATTATTATTATTTCTTCTAACTATAACTGACCAGGTTGTCCGGGGCTGATAGGAACTGGAGTTCAGAGACATCTGGAGGACCATGGGTTGCCCAGCACTGTTCTAGGCCTTGTGGTCTTGAGAATGGTTGGAGCTGCTTGCTTGTAGGAGAAAACACCAGTTGAGCTTGAAGTTATGACATTTGGATGACAACTCCCAGCAACCATGCTGTTTGGAGAAACAACAAAACAGGCTGCCTGTTGCTTTTTCAGTCAAATCTGTATTAATGTCAACATGGTGCAATATGGTTCTTAGGAGCAGAAGGCAAGAAAAATAGCTGTATTACTGAAACGTTCTATGAATGTAGAGATGGTAGTGTGCTGTGTTGGATGCCAGGGTTAGTGCTGCATGAAAAACATGCACATGGATGGGATTCCCAGCTCCTTGTGCCTCCAAATTCCCTGAATCCTTATTGATGAGCCTAGATATATTTCCCTAACTGTGGAGCAGATTGTTGAATTGCCGGTGGGACAACAAGGGTGGTTAGTCTATCAAATGCCTATTAATTAGGTTACTTCCCACTGCTTTTGACATACGAGTGGATTTGCTTCTGGATCAAAATAAAGGAAAGAGGAAAGAAACAAACAAACAGTGAACAAGAAAAAGGTCCCTTTTTGGATTGCAATTCCCTGTTTGACAGGCTGGCTGGGATATTCTGGGAGCAACGTTTCTGAATTCAATACATGCATAATCTTTATTCATGTCTTAAATATTATATCACTTTGTATTTTTTTTTCAGCTTCTCTGGTGAATGCTGAAAAGTATATTGACTATTTAATTGTAATTTTAATGTGCTTAACCTTACATTCTAGGAAGGTATTCAGATGAAATATTTTTGCGGGTTTTTCCTACTGCTGTTCTGAGCTGCTTGATTAATAACACACCATAACAATATTTTATGTGTTTTAATGTATTTTAAGGTGTTTTTAAACTTTTAATTAATTGTTTTAATACTATTATCTTTTTAACTGTTTTTTAATGTAATAATTTATTGTGTTTCAGATTTTTCTTTTAACTATCTTGGATTCCTGCACTGGGAAAAAGATGGCATAAAAATGACCTGAAATGAAATACAGTAATAAATAAATAAATAAGCCACAAAATTAAAAGACGCCTGCTTCTTGGGAGGAAAGCAATGACAAACCTAGACAACATCTTAAAAAGCAGAGACATCACCTTGCTGACAAAGGTCCGCATAGTCAAAGCTATGGTTTTTCCAGTAGCGATGTATGGAAGTGAGAGCTGGACCATAAAGAAGGCTGACCGCCGAAGAATTGATGCTTTTGAATTGTGGTGCTGGAGGAGACTCTTGAGAGTCCCCTGGACTGCAAGGAGAACAAACCTATCCATTCTGAAGGAAATCAACCCTGAGTGCTCACTGGAAGGACAGATCCTGAAGCTGAGGCTCCAATACTTTGGCCATCTCATGAGAAGAGAAGACTCCCTGGAAAAGACCCTGATGTTGGGAAAGTGTGAGGGCAAGAGGAGAAGGGGACGACAGAGGACAAGATGGTTGGACAGTGTCATCGAAGCTACCAACCTGAATTTGACCCAACTCCGGGAGGCAGTGGAAGACAGGAGTGCCTGGCGTGCTCTGGTCCATGGGGTCACGAAGAGTCGGACACGACTTAACGACTAAACAACAAAACAACAAAATAAATAAATAGCATTGTTTGCAAATGTGACCATTTTGGCTTAGAATTCCTTGTATACTGAGGCAGCCTGTTGGCTGGAAATTCTGGGAATCACAATCCAAAAACAAAAGCTTTCCAAATTTGGATTTTTAGTGAGTAAAATTTGCATTACAGAGGAGCTAAGGGAGTTGATTTTTCCTAACATGACTTTTCCATGAAGTCTTTAAGATACTACAACAGTTTTGTCTTCTTTATTTTTTATTTTTATTTGTTTTTGCCTGACATGCTAAATGAAGTTGTTTGTAGACTCATTGAATGGGATCTGTAATACAACTTACCACTTGTGTAACTCCCACTGATTCAGTCGTCCATCTTATGAGGTTGTGGCTCCACTGGCAATAAGAACCACAGTTAAATCAATTTAAGCATTATTTAAATTGATTTATAAATTCTCGTGCACACAAAACAGAAGTAAACTCAATTTATTTGGGCTGCAAAGTAATTTTTTTTCCAGCTGACCAGCAGGGTCTTTTTAAAATACCTCACTTCTAAATTGATTTAATTTGATTTGATTTGGTGGCTGTGGATGGTACTGTTGATTTACTTTGTGCCCATGTTGAATATCAGTGGCACTGGCACCATGATTTCTCCTCTCCTTTAAAAAAAAATTCTTGTAGAAGTGCTTAGCGATGCATTGCTTAGTGTGCTTTCACTTCAAACATCTTTTTGTGTGTATAAAGTTTATTACTGCATCACTTAAACAATATATTCTATAACAGTCCTCCCCATTTGCTCCTTTCTGGTGATGAAACCACAGTTTTACATTGCTTATCACTTGTGCTTTCCTCCACAATGCTTTTACGACTGCCTTCTGATGTTCTGAATAAGTTTTCAAATGAACGATTTATCACTTTATCACTTTAAAAAAAGTAAAAAGTTTACAAAAATCATGCTTCTAAAACGGAAAGGAAATGACTCAATTTCATCAGTGTAGCCACCAAAGCCAGTTTCAATTACCAGAAATAAATCAATTTAATTTCAGTCAAAGTGAACACGGCTACCAGTATATATACTGCATTACTTGAACCCGATATAAAAAGGCGGAACAGGAATCGATTCAAAGTGCCAGTGGAACCACACCCTTAGTTGTGACTAACAGCTGGATTTAGATCCTAATCTACTTCCAAATGGGTTGCTTTTCTTCTCCGTCCTTGGGTTTCTCACAACTTGGTTATATCATGCTTTTGCAAAACCCTCCTGTGAGCATCAGAGGGACCTTGGTGTGAGATTGCAGACAAGTGCATCTCTTCTATACATTTACTGTAGCAAAGATAAGTGTAAGTGAGGGTGTAGCGAACACAGTTACTATGCACAGTGCAAAGTGGTTTGTATTTGTTTGATTTTTGTATTTGAAAGATTCCTGTGCTTCATTTCCAAATGTGTCACTTCAGATACATGTTTGTCCAGGACATCTCTGTAGGACTCCTGGGGGAGTCAGACGTCCTCTTAAGGATCTGACAGGTGCAAACCCTAAGGACTATTTGATTCAGCCCAGTGGGTGGAGAGATCTTAGGAAGGAGCTTTTTTCAGTTAGAAAGAGTGAGAGAACTGGAGAGGCAGGAGGACAGTAAGACCCTTGCCACCTTGGTTGAGGCAATAAAATTTCAATATGTTTGTGCAGGATGGGCACTGGAAGGGTGAATCCACACAGTGATCTTATGTATTTGGATTTGCATTTTATTTTATCATTCTTCTTTCACCTCAAAGAGGCATTTGAATACTTCCTTCTTTCTTCAAGCGGCTCCTGCTCTGGGGCTGGTGAAAAAACCTTCCAGTCCCATTTATATCATCCACTGTAGCATCCAGTTTGGGGCTGTGTTATATCATATCACGTGGTGGTGCTGAAGGGACGTGGTGGCGCTGCGGGTTAAACCGCTGAAGCCTCTGTGCCGCAAGGTCAGAAGACCTGCAGTCGTAAGATCGAATCCACGTGATGGAGTGAGCCCCCGTCGCTTGTCCCAGCTCCCGCCAACCTAGCGGTTCGAAAGCATGCAAAAATGCAAAAAAATGCAAGTAGATAAATAGGTACCACCTCGGTGGGAAGGTAAACGGTGTTCTGTGTCTAGTCATGCTGGCCATGTGACCACGGAGAATTGTCTGCGGACAAACGCTAGCTCTATGGGTTGGAAACGGAGATGAGCACTGCCGCCTAGAGTCGGACACGACTGGACAAATTGTCAAGGGGAACCTTTACCTTTACCTATATCATTGTTGTTGTTTCTCTCTCTGTGTGTATGTCTGTCTGCAAAACTTTCTTCCAGTACCATATTTCAAATGAATCCTCTTTCTTAACTGTCCAGCTTTCACACCCATACATGGTGACTGGAAATACAAGAGTGTGGATGGTCTTCATCTTGATCTCCAGTGACACATCCTTACACTTGCTGATTTTTTTTTTCTAATTCCTTAATTGCTGTTCTTCCTGGTCTCAGTCTTCTTCTGATTTCTTGGCTCCATTTAGGTTGATGACTGAACCAAGGAATACAAAATCTCTGACTATTTCAATTTCTTCATTATCAGCCTTAAAACTATGTAGTTCTTCAGTAGTCATGATTATTTTTGTCTTCTTAATGTTCAGCTGCAGCCCTGCTTTGGCACGTTTTTCTTTCATTTTCATCAAAAGTCATTTTAAGCCATTGCTGCTTTATGCCAGTTAGATGGTGTCACCTACGTATCTTAAATTACGGATGTTTCTTCCACAAATTTTCAGTCATATGCAGTTCCATTTGAATCAGTATATATAGACACACAGCCCCATAGAACAAGAGAGTGTTACATAGGTTTATTTGAATCAAAGGAGTGTGAGACAGTGGGCCAAGTTGTAGCTTTGCCAGCTGATAATCTGTTTTGGATTTATTTCCAAATGGACTCATTCTGTGCACGCTTTCTCCCATTGTGCAGATTTTCCAAGCTCTGTTTCTTTAACAGTGGCATTTCTTTTCATTGCTGTGGGCATATGTGAACACACTGGTCTTGACTATACATTCCCTAATGTGTGCATTTTTCAGTAAGTAGCTATAGTAATATACATTTGGGAAAGTGCAGATTTCCAAGCATAGCTCCATTCTGAATTACCTGTGGATAAGAATTTAGTAGATCTGCAAAAATATTCCTTGTAGGGATTGTGAGAGGCATTTTTGCCATGTTACCTCCCCTCATTACTTGTAATTTTTAAAAATGTTGCTGACTACAGGGAGGGAGTGGGCTTTTCAGATTTAAAAAAGCCTTTTTTTAAAAGAAAGAAAGAAAGAAAGAAAGAAAGAAAGAAAGAAAGAAAGAAAGAAAGAAAGAAATTTGGGCACCGAGTAGTGCTCAGGGTAGACATGCATGGCTCGCAACTCTCTGGAGGTTGCCCATTCTTGTACTAAGCCAACATCCATGTGGGTGGAAGCTTTGCTATGGAATTGCATTTGTGAACCCATCCTGGATATTAATCTTTGTTACTTCTTCCAGGGAAATTGGCTTGGATGACATGAGCAGAAGCTGTCACTGACTGCTCAGTTGTTTCCTATTTGCTCTAGCCTCAGAGCTGGTGTAACTTTAAAATGTCTTATCTTTCTACCTTTCCTCACTATCAGAGGTTGTGTATACCTTATTCCAATCGCTGTTTGCTTAAAAGAACAAAGGCAGCCCAAGACACGGTCTTCTCCCCTGCATCTCCCCTGCATCTCCAAGGTTATTGAGAACAGGAGACCAGATCCGTTTCTTTAGCTTGACCTTAAACACATCTGAGACAAACTTGTTGAAAAACTGCTTCACTAATGCCTTGGCCTGCATATAGTGGCAGGCAGTCATAAGTGCAAGAAAAAATAAGATAATACAGGACCGAACCCACCTACATCTTGGACACCAACCTCCAAGACAACAGCTGAAATTGAGGAAAAGTTCCCTGCATATATCTCAGCTTTAAATATGAATAATATTTAAAGCTGAGATATATGCAGAAAACTTTTCCTCAATTTCAGCTGTTGTCTTGGAGGTTGGTGTCCAAGACGTAAGTGGGTTCGGTCCTGTATTATCTTATTTTGTTTATTATTTGCTAGCACTTTTTGACTTACCGTATTCTGGAAGGGCAATCCCAGCCAAAAACTAGACTTTTTCAATGGGGGTAGGTTTCAGGCAGCCAGTAATAATCCTGCATGATTCATCTGCAACAACCACTTGTTTGGCATGTGCTGATTTATACCATATGGCACTAGCATATTTTGTTGTGGAGTAGCACAGGAACAAAGCTGTTGTTATTATTTCTGGATGTGCATCCCAGCTAAAACTCGCATTAGCCTCACCATGTAAGGGATTGTGGGAGATGCCGTTCAAAACATATGGAGGGGCAATCTTGCCAAGCATTGCAGCTTGTCTCATGAAGCTTCAGCAGAAGAGGCAAATCATCCTAGATTGGCAGAGAAATAACTCCCATTTGGGCAGAGGATGCTACTCATCCATGTTTCTTCCTTGTTTTTGCTTTCAGCAGGATACAGATGGTTGCAGATAGATGAAGGGGAAAGGTGTGGCCAGTTGCATGAACTTGCCTTCTGCTCACTCAATGCTAGATATATTGCTGTATCTACCAAAAGATGGGTGAATGCAGAAAACTGGTTACTAAATAGTAGCTTAATTGCCATAAGGTATGTATGACGTCCTGGTCAACTGGTCATGTACTCTAGAATGAAGAGAAGTTAGAATTTTTTTGGTTAAGTTCATCAGATTTCTGATATAAGTATACAGGGCCAGCACTAGAATAAATAGGAGCCTGAATGAGGAATGCCTTTGGTCAGCCTTTCAAGGCCACCTAGAGGGATTATGAGGCTTGGAATAGGTCTAATGATGGGGGCTCTGCTGCTGGCCCCTACAAGGATGCACACGTGTTCGTCCACTGCTTTCCACCTATTGCAAATGACGTAAATTGGGGGGGGGGGGGGAAGAAACATAGCTTTAAAGATAATAAAAGTAAGATTTTTTTTGTACATAGTATCAAACAACTTGTAGAACATTGAGATAAAAAAATGGTTAGAGATTTGATTTTTCCCACCCTATTTGATTTGTGGAGCACTTTTCTGCCAGAAACTGGGACTCCAGCTGTCTTATGGTGTAATTTTTAAAAAAACAGACCCTTCAGCTCAACTTGGCACCTCCCTTTGCTTGATATACAGGTGACTATCCAACTCAGGCTTCTTTCAATGGTGTTCCTCTGCTGCTAGTTTTGGGTGGGACTGGGAAGCTGTTGGCTTTGCAGATCTTTTAGATTGCAGTTCACAGACACCCAAGCTATCATGGTCAATGGTAAGAAACTTCCAAAAGTTTCACATCACGTGAAAGTGTGGGAACGAACCAAGCATATTATCTTTAATAGATGTTTGGAATCCGAATGGACTCCAAGGCTTATCTACTCTAGCCACCTGCCAACATAAGAAATCCACGGCTAAGGTACCCCTGGCAGATGGTGGCCAAGACTCCATTGAAAAGTCTCCAATTTTTCATGATAGCCCATTTCACTATCATTCTACCTCAGGATGTTCTTCCTAATCTTTTTGTTTGTCATTTTTTATCCACTAGTTCAGGTCCTGCCTCTGAAGCAGCAAAAACAAGCTGTATATATTTTGCCCATATGATTTTTGTATTTTCCGTGGATTCCTGGCTTAAATACATTTGGATATATAGTCCCAACAGAGCAGCAAGGATTTCTCTGAATTCAGTGTGTGCACTGTGAACCAGAAATACACAGATGCTAATCCAGGATTGCAATCCTAGGCACACTTCCTTAGGAGTATGCCACACCAAAGCCTGTGTGCCCTGTTCTCTGAAAGTACATGCAGAACACGCAGAAGTAGTATTACTACTCGCAGAAGAATGACATCTAGGTAAACAATGTTTTCATCTGGAGAAAACTGAACAAAAGGCTCCATCATACATATGTATTAATAAAGAATGGTGTCTGACTCTGGCAACTGAACTTAATAGCTGCTGATACTAAATCCTGGCAAAGAACATCCTTAGCAGTACTCACCAGTGGGTGGAATTCAAATGTATTGATTTGCAAGCTACACTAGATGTAAATTGAAACATCTTAATGAATTCTACAAATGCACCAATGATGTCATGGAATAAATGATAGCTTAGAGAAGAGATACTAACTGAAGTAATCAGCTAGGATGCCAACATTTAACTTCTCATGCAAGGTCTTCATGCTTGCTGCTACTGTAGAAACATGTTTGCTAATGGACCTTGCATCATCTGTTGGGAAGCAGATGGTAGTAGGCAATACCAGCAAAGGCTCAGGCTGATTCCCATACCGGCAGGTTGCTTCTTTATTAATAGAGAGGCAGATAAATTACAACAGGAAACAAAGTAAGATTCAAGACTATATTGACTTGGTGATATCTCTTTCTCTTAGGCTTGGCTCCAAGTGCCTTCGTTGTTGCTATGTGCCATCAGGCCACCTTTGACTTATGGTGACCTATGAGTCAACAACCTCCAAATTGTCCTATCATTAATAGCCCCGCTCAGTTCTTGCAAACTCATGGCCACAGCTTCCTTTTATAGAGTCAGTCCATTCCATATGCTTGATACATCTCTTACTGCTTTCAACTTTTCCCAACATTTTTGTCTTTTCCAGCAAGTCTTGTCTTCTCATGATGTGCCCAAAGTATGGCAGCCCCAGTTTTTATCACTTTTGTTTCTAGACAGGGATTTGCTCTAGAACCCACTTATTTTTCTGGAGGCCCAGAATATTAATAATGCTCTCTTCCAGTACCATATGTTGAATCAATCTCTTTTCTTCTCCTCTCTGATTTCTTCACTGTCCAGTTTTCACATCCATATAAAGTAATTGTGAACACAATGGTCTGGATGATCTTGGCCTTGGTCTCCAGCAACATATCCTGACACAAGATGATCTTTGCTAGTTCATGCATAGCTGCCCTTCCAAGTCTCAGTCATCTTCTGATTTCTTGGCTGTAGTATCCATTTGGGCTGATGACTGAACCAAAGTATACACAATCTTTAGCAATTTCATTTTCTTCATTATCATCATTAAAGTTACAAAGTTCTTCTGGAGCCATGTAAGAACCTGGGTCTTAATGGCATTTGGGATCTTTATGAAATCTGTCGTTTGAACCTGGCTGGCTAGCTGGCTGACTTCTTTCCTTCCTTCCTTTGCAGTAGCAACTCTTTCCCCCATTTTATTGATTTATTCTTGCTGAGAGTTTCCATGTACTTAATTATTTTTAGAACAATAAGAATTCTGTATTTTCGAAGGCTTTCATGGCCGGGATCTGATGGTTGTTGTGGGTTTTTCACACATACTATCCAACAAACAGCAACAGAGCATGGACTGAGTTCCTACTCCAGTCCTCTGAAGATGCCGGCCACAGAGACTGGCGAAACGTCAGGAAGAACAACCTTCAGAACATGGCCAAAGAGCCCAAAAACCCCACAACAACCAATAAGAATTCTATTTTTCATCTTCACAATTTTATCTGGCACGAGTGTTTGTAGCCCAATTTGCACTAGCCGTATCTACAGAAGAGGGGTGTTGTCCATCAAAGGTTATGCCAGATAAAACTTGCTAGTTTTCAAGGTGCCACTTAAAAAGGTGCCACTTTCCCCCCACCCTTTGTAATGTGTGGAAGCTCATTATTTTTGTTCTTCTGCTTCAGCTGGTGGTCTTCTGGGTTGACTTATTTCCCCCAATTTTTTTAAATTACCTAGTTTGGTAATAACTTGCATAACAAATGACTTGCAGATTGTTTATAGAGTTTCCGGGGAGATTAAAACGATTTGAAACAGTTTTTGTGTGTGTTGCCATATCTGATGTCAAATTTATGCCCGTTAATTTTCTTAAATAGAGATTGTCCTGTTTGTCCTATGTAGAGTGCAGGCAGCCATTGCTGGCAAAGGATGGCATTGATCATGTTAGCAGATGAAGAAGTAAATGAGCCCCTGATTTCATGGATTACATTGTTGGGCCTGTAACTGTGCTGCCAGAGTAGATGTGGAGACAGGTTTGTAACAGGGACTACTTCCCATCTTTGTATATGCATTGTGAAATCTGTTGTATGTCAGTAGTTGTTTGGAATTGGTTGGTTTTGTGTAAGCAAGTACAGGCTGGTCCTCAAGGTCTTCGGAGAACAAACTATTGCTGTACAGAATGAGTTATATATTGTTGATGATGTATGTGTGGTTTTGGTTGTGAGCCGAATGCCCATTAATGGCGCTCAGTCATTCTCTCTTCTGGGACTATCTTGTAGTAGGTTGTTCCTGGGCATTCATCTTGCCTAGGTTAATTTGTTCTTTAACTATGTTGGCTGAGGAACACCTTTTCTAGATCCATGAGTTTTGGGTCTCTATCCTGTGCATCTGAGCAGATGTGATTATTATCTATAACCAGGCTATGTGGTGTGTTCAGGGTGGAAGCTGGAGTCATGCAAGTTTGTATAACAGTAGGTGGATTTTCAATACAGCATGATGCTAAAATGTCCTAGTGGTAGGGAAAATTAATTAGATGAGATGAGATCTATACATAAGTTCCAGAGCATGTCAAAAGGATTAAATATCAACCAGGGATTCTTAGCTCCCTATGATCTTGTGTATGGACCAGCCTTTTTGCAAGAACCAGATGCTGACTGTGGGAATTGATCAATTGGTGCTTCATTCTACAATGACAATGAAGAAATTGAAATAGTGAAAGATTTTATATACGTTGGCTCAATCATTAATCCAAATGGAGACTGCAGCCAAGAAATCAAAATAAGACTGAGACTCAGAAGAACAGCAATGAAGGAAGTAAAAAAGATTACCAAGTGTAGGGATGTGTCATTGAAGACCAAGGCCAAGTTCATCAAGACTGTTGTATTCTTGATCACTATATACAGGTGTGAAAGCTGGACAGTAAAGAAAGCTGACAAGAAAAAAGTTGATTTGTTTGGAATGTAGTGCTGGAAGAGAGCTTTACGGATACCCTAAATCGCCAGAAAGACAAACAAGTGGGCCATAGAGCAAATCAAGCCTGAACCTAACTCTGGAGGGGAAAAAAGTTGAAACTAAAGCTGTCCTACTTTGGGCACATCATGAGAAGATAAGATTCTCTGAAAACGACAGTAATACTGGGAAATGCTGAAGCCAACAGGAAAAGAAGGAGACCAGATACAAGATGGACTAACTCCATAAAATATTTCAGGTGCCATAACATTTTTTTGTTATTTTAATTTTTGTGTGGATTTGTTTGCACAGGCTGTCATGATAACTTTTTTAAAAAGTACAGTTATTAATAAATGCTATGTTAATTATATAAGTTGAAGCATTTTTAAACTAGTAAGGTTTCAAACTTACGATTTTATCCAAATCACAAAAAACAACAGACATGTCTAGATGGTCTAATCAATCTCACCATTTTGACCTGTGCATTTTGATGATGCAGACAGAGAGTATGAAACTGTTTAAATCCTCCAACTTGATTTCCCTTAGGTCAGTCCAAAGGAATTGTTCAGCTTTTCCTTCTAGACATACTTTTCAACTTCTCCTGCACTTTTTATATCTTTATACCCGAGGCTATATAGGAAAATGTGGCACTTTTCATTCTCCTTTAATATTATAGAATTTTTACTGAGAAATCCTCAGTGACTGGAGACATACATGGGCAGTTACAAGTACCTTTCCCCTACAAGAGACCAAGCTGCTCACTTGTTTCTTGGGTTATAAGGTAGACGTTCTTGCTGCCTGATGAGAAGTTTGGAGAGAGCAGACATCAAGGAGATATACAATGAAAGAGAAATCTATTTGTGGCTATTGAACTTCATATGCTCTAAAAGGTTCCTTTTCTTTGCAACCCCTTAAAAACTTGCCCTTAAGGTCATAAACCTGTGGAACATCTCCCTCTGGGGAAATTGATTTACCTAATTCCCTGCTTTTAGTTTGGCTCTAAAGATATTTTTATTCAACTTTTGAATAACCTGGAGTGCTGAAACTATCTGCTCTTACATGCCATCAAGTTGCTTTCAATTCATGGCAGCTTCAATAGGGTTTTCAAAGTATGTGAGATGTTCAAGGAATGGTTTACCATTGACAACCTACCCACCCCATGCATGTTTTCACGGTTGAGTAGGAATTTGAACAGATGTCCCAAATCTATCTACTACACTAGACTGGCTCTGCTTTATCAGCTGCTCTTATTTTAATATTTTTATTTTCTGATTTCATTTTAAGTGTTATTTTACTTGGTTTCTGGATATATATGTACACTTTATATTACTGTTAAGTGTGAATCTTCTGTTTTACCAAATATTGTAAATTACTGTGGATGGATAATTATTTGCACATTCATGTTAAAAATCCATTAAGTAAATACATTTGTGTGTGTGTGTGGGAATCAAATTAAAGCAACATACTATGAAATTTAGCAATCAACAGGTGGCCTGGATGTTATTAATACCTCCATTTTGCTGCAGTTAAAAAAATGTTCTCCTCTTTTCTGTGTGATTTATCAGTTTTACAGGCTTTCCATCTATCTTCCTGTCCCCTCCATCCTGTTTCCTTGATGCCAAGTGATTTCCACGCGGACCAAAGAGCTGTTTCTTTGTAGCAGGGAACTAAAATATGATCCTGATTCTGAGAAGACTGAGATCAGTCATACATTAAAGCAGTACATCTTTGATCAGCTTTCAGTTTCTTTCTTCACAAAGGTATACTGTGTTATTGTTTTTATGTTAGCATCATTGTTGCACACGGTGATTTATAGGGAAGAAGGCAATCCATCCTTATTTCAGTCCTTATTCAAAAACCAAGTGCATGTGATCATTTTGAGGCCATTGCAAAAGTGACCAGGCTGCTAGAAGGGAAGGAAGTGGTGGTGGTAGAAATGTGTAGAAAAAGAGGGATAGCAGTGTTGATTAGAATATGAGGAACAAAATTAAACACAGAGAGAATAGTATTCTATAGACAAAGGAGTCAGACAAGGGTACATTTTATCTCCCTATCTGCTCAATCTGTATGCAGAACATATCATATGGAAAGCCAGACTGGATTCTGATGAAAGAGTGAAAATTGGTGAAACATCAATAATTTAAGATAAGCAGATAACACCATCTTACTGGCAGAAAGCAGCAATGGCCTGAAATGAATGTTGGTGAAAATGAAAGAAGAAAGTGCCAAAGCAGGACTGCAGTTGAATGTTAAGAAGACAAAAATAATAATGACTGCAGAAGAACTACACAACTTTAACCTTGATAGTGAAAAAACTGAAATAGTGGAAGATTTTGTATACCTTGGTTGAACCATCAATTTAAAGGGAGACTGCAGCCAAGAAATCAGAAGAAGGCTGATACTTGGGAAGGGAGCAATGAAGGAATTACAAAATAATAATAATGGTAACTGTATCTTGAACCCCATATTGCAATGTGTTGTTACCGATTTAGGGCTGGCCCTATCTTACCTTAGGCAAGGTAAGATAGTATCTTGGGAGGACAAATACTGTGAGGACACGAGTGACAGCAGTGAGTGATTGGAAACAGATCTGTGTGATTAGGCAGCCTAATCCTAGAAACTGCTTCCCTGTTCTTCAGATACCACGGAAAATGTTCTCACATTGCCTTTGCTAAAGTAAAATTTAGTTGCCAACCTGATTCACCTCTGCATGCAAAAAGGTAAATGATCATTTATTACATATTTTAATGGTAATTAGACTGCACCATGTGTGCTTTTAAGAAATGTATTATTAAAAATGACAGAAAGAAGAAATGAAATACATGGGTTTACCCTTCAGTTTATAACCGTGGTTTAAGAACAAAAGATTTAAAAAAGTATTCATTCAGGCATTATTTATCCATTGTGAAAATAGGTCAATAATTTGATGTTTTTTGGTGTATCACAGAAGCGCAAGTTCTCATATTCAGTTCATAGCTTGCCACTTAAAAAATAATTTCGTTATAATAAATTTATCCATTTCTATTAACTTGCAGGTCTTCATTAAAACCAGTTAAATATACTGGTGACAATACCTATTTTCTCCATATCTGTTTTTAAATGCCATTGGTGATGTTTTCTAAATGTTTTCCTCTCCCCTAAGAGTTGCTTATACTGGCTGCTCATACAAAGTGCTTTACTGCTCAGTCTTATTCTGTACATAATAATGACATAAGAAGACCCATGATGGATCAGACCAAAGGCCTCTACTCAAGCATCCTGCTTCCTGTGTGACCAACCAGATGCCTGATGGAAGCCCAGAAGTAGGACGTGAAACCAACAGCCATTCTCCATGTGTTGTCACCAGCAAACGGCTACTTAGAGAAACATAACTGATACACAGTCTATTAATGACTAGGAGCCATTAATAGCTTTATCCTCCATTATGTTGTCTAACTCCATTTGAAATCTGCCAAAGTTAAAGACCACAACTATGGCTTGCTTGTAGTGAATGCCATAGTTTAACTATGCACAGAGTGAAGAACCATTCCCCACCCCCATCTCAGAAATCTCCTACAGTATTTGGCTACAGTGAGGATTCCCAGTGAGGTGTAGTGGATAAATCGAAAGACGAGGACTCTGGAGAAAAGGGTTTGAATCCTCGTTTGGCCATGGAAACTGTCTGGGTGTGTGTGGAATTGGTAAAACCACCCTTTAAATATCTCATTTACCTTGAAAGGCATATTAGATTTGCTATAAGTTGGTGCTGACTTGACGGCACAGAACACGCACACAGCTACAGGGGATGACCCTGAGGTCTTAGTACTGAGAGAAAGAGAAAAAAGAGATGTCTTCATATCCACATTCTCCACACATGAATAATTTTGTGCATTTCTGTTTTGTCTTTGTTTACTTATCTCTTTTTTAAGATAGAAAGACCCCAGTATTTACTCGAAGGGGAGCTATGCAGCCTCTTCATCATTTCAGTTGCCCTCTTGTACACTTATTTCATCTAGTTCTACTCAAGGAAGGTGGCACCTGCTCCACCTTTTTCCTGTTTCCAGTGCTGCTGTAAAACCAGAGTTTGGAAGTAACTAGTTAATACAACTAGTTACTTGTACTTAATTCCAAGTTAATTCCTTACATATTAATAGTTACTTATAATTAATTCCTACTCCAACAATGAATATGTGACTGTATTATATTATGATTGTAACTTAACAGTGGAAAATTTCACTTCTTGTTGTGGTGTAACTGCACTGTTTAGTTAATTTTATAGTTAATTGGACAGAAAAGAAAGATCATGTAGTTCAAGTGCAGTGTTGTACCAGCACTTGGTGCTCTGTTGTACATGCTGAGGCAACAACGAGGTGGACAGGAGGAAAGCGTGTTCTGTATAAGGCAGTTGTAAATCTTTACTGAGGAAGACAAAGACAGTAACATTTAAAACCTAATGTGAGTGAGAATTATGTTACTTCTGGCTACAATAGTAATTAGTCACTTTTTTCATTTACTTTTAGAGGGTACGTTTAGGCATTTTAATGGCATTTTGAACTGATTTTTTCATGCTTTATGCCATTCTATCGGTTGTGAAGGTTTTCCCCCTCTAAAAATGGAACAGAAAAGTAGCAAGTATTGTAGTTGGTGTTGGAACAAGTTACTAAAACTTTTTTTAGATGTCAATGGCAAGAAATTTGGTGTGTGTGTATGCTTTATATCTAAAGTTAAATTCTCTGTGCCTTCCATTAGTATAATTACACAGATGTTTGTCTGGTACTTCCTCAGGCATACCATTTTTTGTGGGAAAGTGGAGACCAAGGGCAAGTTTACTCTGCAAACCTAAAACTAGCAGAGCAATGATGGTTTCCTTCAGGGAGCAGAAGCTTAATGAAGGCGCTAGGAGCTCCATCACAATTCTATGTGTGCTCTCAAGAATATTGTCCCAGTGTTTTAGGAGCTGAGCCATGACAGTCAATAATGTGGATGTTCCCCCAACATATTATCCAGTGGTTTAATTTTAATGTTAAGCTTCTGAAAACCAGAAAACACTTAAATCAGGCTTAGTGTGATTTTCAACTAATTAAGTTTCTCTTTTTGTTGAAGAATCAATGAAATTGGAGGTACCAATGATCTTTTTATATGGTGAATATTTGCATCCACAAGCCAAAAGATAGGCAATGATGCAGCATATAGGACTTACCAGAAATGGGGGTTATGTTTATAGGAGGTGGTCAGTAACTACTTAGAGCTTTCCAGATGAGGTATTTGTACTTCCATGTTTTGCTTCCTTTTCTATCATTTCCTGATGAAAGTTCAGAAGATTTACCAGGACTCACGCTCTGAAGGTCTAATGCAGAATTGCTTCTCCATTTCAACACCGCGCTTTCCTTGTATGTGTGCTTGCCAGTGTCCAGCAAGCATCTGCTGTTGTCCTCTATGTTGACATTCTCCCCCAAATTACGGAAACTCTTAAAACTCTGAAAGACTTGGGAAGCGCCTTAGTGTTCAATTCTCTCCCTGCCCCCTACTTGGTACAAAATGAAAATTAAAAATTAACCAGATGTTTCAGCAAGATGAAAAAGATTTGGGAAGAAAATGATACAAACTGAAAACAAGAGGAATGTTGTTTGGACATCGGGGAAAACTTCCAATATGATCAGTGTAGAACCTCCAAGAAACCGAGGCACAGATGTCCCAGATGAAAGATCTCTTGGACAGGGTATTGCATATATATTCTGTCATTCCTTCGGGCCTTGAAAGATTCAAGGACCCAGGTGAGGATTATGGATATGCAAAGACAGAGAGTGGGGCATGCCTGTTCATCTTGTGTGTGACTGACAGAGCTGAACCAAACTTCCTTTGCTGCTTCCAGCCCCTCATTTTGAGTCCTGAGTAGCAAGGGAACGTCAGTGAGTCCAACGGTCCTTTATTAGGCTCACCAAAAAGCCATCACAGTGTGTGCCATCTTTTGAGGTCATTATTCCCTTTCTTAGGCAGTCTGTTACAAAAATAAGCAGGAGGAGAGAAAAAGTAGAGAACAGTTTGGTAACAAGTCCTTTTAAGATCCTTGTGGGGAGCCTTGAAGGGCAATGAAGGAGGAAGGCTATGGAGACAGTGGGTCTCCTCAGGTGATGCAATACTGTTAGATTTCACCCACAGGAGCCCATAGACTTACTGAGTCTGGAAAGTTGGAAAATCTGGGCCCTCCATTTTAGACAATGCATTAAAAGGTCTACAGTGAACAGAAAATTGTTCCCATACAGTTTTGAGTTCTGAGACATCTTAATTAGTGGAAAATGGAGAGCAGCCAGGCCGTCTATACAGAGGTTGTTGTTGTTAAAGACCACTCCATAGTACTTTGAGCACTCTCTAGGTGGTTTGCAATGTAATTATGCAACCAACAACTTGTGTGTGTCTGGTTTCCCTATCAAGGCTGGGAAATATTTTATATATTGGATAATCAAAGCTGACAATAATGCTGGCTTAAAAGGACAGTTTTAGTTAAGACGTTGGAAGGCTTGCAGTCTTAGTGAATGACGTCCTAGTTTCTGGTGCTATAAATGCCTCTTCTTCCAATAAAGGATGAACTGTAATATCAGCATGCTGGCTGGGGGAGTCTGAGAATTATAGTCCAAAAAAAGTAAGATTTCCAGGTACCTATACTGACTGGTGGATTCTGGGAGTTGTTGTCTTCCTCCCCAAGCTATTTTCCTAAAACCTGATTTTAGCAGCAAGTCTCCTGATCTGCCAACGTTTGTAAAGAGGAAACTCTATTAATCAGTGGTTAGGTATCAGGTTATGGAACCAGAGACTGAGAGTTTGATTCCCCACTGTGCCTCCTGGGAAAAGAATCAAGCTGCACTGTCACCAGAAGAAGGAAATAGTAAATCACTTCTGTGTATTCTCTACCTAGACAACCCTGGAAAGGGCCACTGTAAGTCAGAATCAACTTGATGGCACATTATTATTATTATTATTATTATTATTATTATTATTATTATTATTATTATTATTATTTGCAAAGCAGGCTGGCTAAGTGGAGCAGGACCAACCCACTTGTCAGTGTCTGTTCACTTCTGGTAAGAAGAAGTTCCCAAAGCCAGGCCTGGAATCCACCTGCCATGTTTGAAGCCTGCTTCCTACTTCAGAGGCCTTGGCAGGATCACTTATTAAGACACAGACTGGCTTTTGGGGGTGTGTTTTTTCTGTGTTCAGTTTTGCTCATTCTGCTTCCCTTGTTCCACACTGATGTAATGCTGCTGGGGAGGGAATTGCTTTGCACTTTTTCTTTGCTGTGTGCCCACGGGTGAGTACGGAGGATCCCTCTTGGATGCAGCGTGGAGTCAAAAGCCCAGCTTTTTCTGCTTTGCCTAAGACCTGCTTATTATTTTTTTCCCCTTGTCAGCTGCCTGTTATATCAATCACGGAGCTGGGATCTATTTATAGGTTGGGACTCAGAGTACTGTGTCCTTAGTCACAAAGAGAGACAGAGACGCAGAGGGGACTCTCTGCTGGTGTAGGGGAAACCAAAAGATATCTAATCGGCACTTAGAAACACCTTGGGGGCAAAGGAAATCTTACCCTGAGTCTTGAGGCTCATCTTTGAACCTGAATCATGTAAGTACTTAATTTCTGACCTTTTATTTTGGGATCTAGTTTGTCTCTTGTCTCTTTTGGCATCAGTGTGTGAAATTACACGAGTGTGCACCTTAACTGGATAAAGAAAAAAGGACGTGGATGGGTGAAAATGAAGAGTCTGTTTTCAATTAATTTTTTTTATTCAATAAGGTCAAAGTAATTCCTGGACAAGCAAGTTCTGATCATATTAGAACTGGACACAAATGGCTCAATTTTTGTTGTTTAATTCTGAAGTGCCTTTCATTTTCAAGGAAACAAATGGAAGTTTTTGTGCCTGATAGGATTGTTTGTATAATGCAAACAGTACATATTGCTGGGGATCAAAACTGCCAGCCTTCGGTGTAACTCAGTTTAAGGGCTTCTCAAGGACAGGTGATAAGTTTTCCAGTACTGATAAAAAAAGTCAGAAGCAAGGAAACTTCAGCATCATTGGCATCCTCTTATAAGAAATATACACCTCAGAACTATTCAGTGACAACTTCAGTATGCAGGGTCTGTAATAAAACTGACAAAAGAGGAATTGTCTTGAATGCTTTTGGGTTTGAACTTTTGGTGCGGTGTGGGCATGAGTGTCATTTTTAAAAAGTCACTAAATAGTATACGAAGCCTTTCCAGAGTGGCAAAAGGAACACACATGACTTTGAGCATAATTTAAAATACATATAGATGTATTTTAAACTATATATATGTATTGTACCCACAACTGACAGGTAGAAATTTTTGTTAATCACTGAACATACAAAAATGCCATTTTGTTATATGAAAACCAAAAAATGCACATTATCTCAGATTATTAAAACAATCTCAGTAATTAGTGTGTGTTCCTTAAATGGTGTGTGGTTTCATTCTGACAAACCAGTAAGTATGCAGAGTAATTTATTTTTTTCCATAGTTTCCACTCAGAACTTTGTAATTTTCTTGCTGAGTTTTCTTGTTACATTTTATGGTAAGGAAAGGGAATTCTTTTTAGTCATTCCTTTTCAAACCTGTTCCCACAATTTCATAAGGGCTACAGTGGTAAACTCCCACAAATAGTCTTTTATTTTATTTTATTTTATTTTAAAATAACCTCAGCATGATTTCAAAAATAATCTGATCTAGCAACATTCTTTTGAGAGGTGAGACTTTGAATTTAGTGGAAGAAAATGCATTTTTAAATATAAATTTAAAATAAATGGTTTTCCATATATTAAGGGCAGAGCTAATTTGAATAAAATCTTATGAAAAACTGTGATTGTAATAGTTACAGATTATAGTAATTATAATGTGATTGTAATAGTTATGTTATAGTAGCTATAATGTGAGTAGTTATAATGTTTTACAATTAACACATTTTTCTTTCATATAGTTTTTTAAAATTATATCACACTGATTCTTGCACTGTTTGTTTACAGCCAATAAATATTCTTGAGGATTTTTTGGTACAAATAAAGAAAATGTAAGTTCTGATTTCAGCAGTTTAATAGGAAGACAGAGTATTCCACATTGCTATTAAAACACAAGATGTATTTAGAAAAGAAATTTAATCCAACCCAAAGTAATAGCTTAATATTTGCTTTTGTTTATTAGTTTTGTACTTAAAAAATGAATTTATTCTGTGTAAAGCTAATTTATGTAGTTTTTACATCAAATCTCATATATTCTTCCCTTATTTGCTATAGTTCATTCTTCAGTTCTGTGAATAGAGGTCAGATTTTCCATAAAACAATTCACTAGATCTTTGTACAAGCCAGCTGAAATGAGCATTTTTGCATTTTTATTAAAAACACAGAGAATATTTGAGACTACCCTTTTACATGGACTTAGTCCTGTTACCCTGGATAGTTGCATGAAAGACTGGGTGTTTTGCAGATGCCAGATTGTAACACTAATCTTTCTCTCACTGAGCATATGCAAAATGGTAAAGTGCCCCTATTGACATACCTGCCAATGGCAATGATTGATCCAGGCTTTCTTAAGAGATTGAATAAATTGAACAAATATTCTCAAATTTTCAGTTCTTGCATTCATTTTGGCACATTTAAAGGATATGCATGAAAAGCAAGAGGGTCTCACCTTTTGGCAGGTAGATATTTAGCTCTGTGTGTGTCCTCTCCTGTTCAGTCAGTTGATTCTTTGTATTGCTTTTGAGAGGAGGGAAATAAATAATCAAACATCAGTTTTCAGTACTTCAGTAGAGCAGGAGATATATTTCTTTCCCATTGTTAGTAGTGAGATAAACAGAGATAAACTCTTACATATTGTATGCATGGCATGACATTATTACTTGCTTCTTGCTTCTCTAGGTAATGTACTCAGACATCCATCAAAGCCATCACGTCTGAATTTGCTTCTCCAATGTAGTATTTAATGGGTCTGTTTGTGATTCAGACAAATGGAAAATCTTGCCCGTCCCAGCCTGGTCACCTGTTAATGCCTATGAAGTGATATTATCTGACCTACTTTACTAACCCTCTTATGTTGTATTTCATCAAGTTATAAAATTTTTGCAAAACATATATTCCAAGCAGACTTTTGTCCAGGTATCAGAAATAAACCTACCAGGCTATGAGTGTGAAATAATATAAAGAAGCCCTGGAAAATAAGATGGATCTACTGGTATTACTTAGCTAATTATAAATCTAGATGGCTCCTCCTAATTTTTTTAAAAATTGTCTTACAACCACAAATTTTAAACAATTATCCAGCCATCTATCTCACTTTCTCTTGTTATCTCTTCACCTGTACGTCAGGCTGTCTTTTTATCATTTCTCAGTTTTTTAACATTTCATTATGCACATGCTTTCTCCACCCCCTCCCCTCCATAACATTTTTTTCCTCTGGAAAACACATTTCTTTCTGGCACAGAAAATAAACTCAGATTGCTGGTAGTTATGTTAATCTAATTCAATCCTCTATGGGTTAGAAGTGAAATTCTAATAGTGGAGCTGTTGAGGGCTTTTTTGTTAATGGCTTGGGGATTACATTGAGTTAAAGGCTCATTTCCTAATCAAACAGAGAGGGAGAGAGTGACTCCGAATATTTATGAGTCTCCCAGTGTGAGTTAAACATTGAACTCCAAAAGCAAGATCTCAGCGCAGTGGAAAGAGTTAAACCCCCTCAGGGCTGCTGTGGAAAAAAAAATGAAACCAGTTAAGCCATCAGCATTTTCATGGGCTGTACAACTTCAGTTCTATGGCTGGGTCTGGTGGAGGGGAAGGTGAAGGAGAATAATCATCTCACAATTTTAAAACAGATACTGTAGTGAGACAATTAAAACAAAGTTAAATGATGCTTCAGAACACTTCTCTGGTAGGTATACACACATGCACAATGTGAAAGCATAGCATATAGACTTAATAGAAGCAACAAACAAATTATCATTTAAACAGTGGGCTTTACAAATACATGAGGAGGACAGCTGATTCCCTGCTTGCTTTGAGATCTGTTTTGTTTCTCCAGCCTTCTGTTGTTGTCTTCTTGGTTCTCTCCTAGTCAACATCTCCAGTGGTTCGTTAGTTATATTTACATATGGCCCTTCCACATTGAGCTCAAGGGGGTATACATGGATCTTCTCCTGCCCAAATTGTTCTCATAACAGTCCTGTGAAGTAGGTAAAGCTGAGAGAGAATCATATAATCAAGGTTAACCTGTGTTCAATGGGAATTGGACCTACATCTCCCAACACTGAGAATACTGCACTATAGTGTCTGCTTTTTTCTTAAACATCTGGAAGGTCCGCTACAAGCTGTGCAGTCTTTCTAAGATATATACACACATTTCAGATGGCCAGTTTCATAAACACATACTTGTAGGCTAGCCAGGTGTGTTAACTTTTATACCTATTTTTTCCCCCTGAAGACATATCCCTGCAATCATATGACCCATGTGTTGGGTTTCTTTGCCTGCGATGTCGTTGACATTTGTCTCTAGGAGAAGGTGCTGTAGTAGTTAAAAGTGTTTATCTGTTGTAGGAAAAGAGAAACAAAAAGTGTACTTGGAAACATGAAAGCTTATGAAAAATAAAAAAACCTAATTAGTCTTATATTTGTTACATGACTTCTGGTGTCTCTTGGAGAGTAACCAGCATTGTCTCAATTAAGTCCACTAATGCCAGGAGGGCCAGAATGCAGAGATGAAATTGAGATTTTCAAATATGTTTGAACACCAACAGTTTTTAGTTATTTCCCACAAAGTTCAAATTTACATTTTGGACATGAATTTTAAAATTCAAAATTCAAATGCTGTAGATGTGTTGGCACCACTTGAGTCACTTTATTCAAAAAGTTAAGAGATTTCAGATATCTTTCAGCTATGAAATCTCACAAATTGTCAATAAATTGCCACTACATGTCGTGTTCCTAGTGCATCAGATACTAATACCGTTCTATATTAGCTATCAAGTGCTATAAGATAATACCACAAATATAAAAATTAACAAAATTTTGTCAAATATGATATACCAACCCCCCCCCAACCCAACCCCCCCCTCCCACTTATCTTACATGTTTTCGAGGGACCTTAGTTTCTTTAAAAGGGTCTCAGGGCTCTTCAGTAAGAAAACAGTTTAAAAGGTTAACAAAAGAAAAGCATAAATAATTTAGTATGGTGGCACATTTAAGAGAAATCCAAAGGAAAGGGGGAAAAAAGTAATCATACACACACAAACCCGTAGCACCTTAAATACTGTTATGTTTTGATGTGAGCTTTCATGGACAGGTCCACTTCTTCAGACATATCAAGTAAAATACAGTAAAATATGGACTTCTCAAGTAATAGTTCATGCCAGCTTTGAGAATCAGGGATGTATGTATGGTTGCATCTCAAACATGCAGTAATTTATGACCTGTGTTTGGTGTTCAGTTCTTTTGGATTCTGGTTTGTAAACTACAATACACAGAAACTTGTCCCCAACAATTTCAATCTACCAGGACATTCTTCACAGGATATGAAAGTTGTCATTTTCTAAAAGAAACACTTAAGAAGAAGAATATGGAGGGAAACAGCTGAGATAAAATTTATACGCACGATGGACACCCAAATAAAAGGATTGAATATAAGTCCGGTTTTCTTAACTCATTACCACCTATAAAAACGTATGCTGTTGTCCAATGTTATTTTCCTTCACAACTGCCAGATCCATCTTTTAGTAAAAGGCTCAAAGATAAAAACTGTTAATATTCTCTATACTACACACATTGTTCCTTTACTGTCTCCTTTAATCATGTTACTGCTCACAGTTGGTCTTTACAGCACTACAAACCCCCCCTTCCCTCCTTTTTTGCTCTTGCCTTGTATTCTGTTTTCTTTCTCTTGTGGGAATGTTTGCAAACCAGACTCCAAGAGAACTGAACACCAAACACAGGTAATAAATTACTGCATATGTGATGCAACCATACACCCCTGACTCTCAAAGCTGGCATGAATGTATTCCTTGGGAAGCCCATATTTTACTATATTTCATTCAATATGTCTGACGAAGTGGACACAAAAGCTCACATTAAAATACAACAGTTACTCTTTAAGGTGCCAGGGTTTTTGTCATATATAATTATTTCCCCCCTGCCCTTTCCTTTGGGTTTTGCCTGAAAAGCTTGCATAACACAACTAACACGGCTATCTCTTCTAAATCTATGTTTAAGACAGAAAAGTTTAGTTCAGCATGAATTTTCAATGATTAAAGTCCACTTCTTCAGGTACAACCTTCTGATAAAGTGGATCCATGAAAACTCATACTGAAATAAATTTGCTAGTTTTAAAGATGCCACTCTACCTTTTTGTTTCTGTTGTTTTGGTTTTGCTAAAGCAGACTAACATGGATGTTAGTCTGCTTTAGCAAAACCAAAACAACAGAAACAAAAGGTAGAGTGGCATCTTTCTCTGAAGAACAGTTTTGTTACCTTATCTCCTTTTCCCATGCCTTCAGCAGTCACGGTGACATGCTGAATGGTTCTTTTCAACCATGCCCTACATTAATGCTTAACTCTGCCCCATATAAACTGAGTATACAACATAGCTTGTGCCCCAGGAAGCTTTGCAATAAGTATGGATTTTGTAGCAAAGACACACAGGGCTCTTCAGAGATATCAGCATGGAAACATTTCTTGAACATGGGAAGTATGAAAACTGCTGCGCCGTACCATATTTGCATAATAGTTATAATACTTGTGCGTTGTCAAGTCTATTCTGACTTACAGTGAACCCTTTTAGGGTTCTCTAGGTAGAGAGTACTTGGAAGTGGGGTTTACCACTCCCTTCTTCTGGGGCGTCCTGGGACTGTGCAGCTTGCCCAAGGTCACATAGGCTGGCCCTTCTCCTAGGAGGGCACAGTGGGGAATTGAACTCCCAGCCTCTTTCTCCACAACCAGATACCCAAACGACTGAGCTATCCAAACCAAATACTGTGAAATATCAATTAGGCATCAAATAAAGATGACCCAATGTTTGCAGGCTGCCTTAGAAGATAGCTATTCAACACTGAAACTAGGAAATGATATTCTGAATATTGAAAACACAGAGATGTCTTCACTAATAATCATGAAAACCTCCTAGAAAACAGAGCAGCATCCAACTTCAAAGAAACATAAAATGTATCTGAATAAGCCCAAGACTGTCCTGGGCTCTGAAGAGGTAATGTACATAAGGAAGCATTCTGTTGTTCCTTCCGCAAGGCTTATCAGTATTGGAGTATTCTGAACTTAGCTCCTGACCTGACACTGCAAGAGGATGGTTTTTGGAGACAATTTTGTTGTAGCTCTGCCAGGAAAGATGTAGGCTATCCAGATCTTGGGAAATGTTTCTTTTTGGACTACAATTCCTAGAATCCTGGCCATATTTGCTGAGGGAATTAATAGTCCAACGTATAACCTTTTATAGGTTCTGGAGCTATGTGGTCAGTGGACATCTTCCTGCTCTTAAGTCCCATCATTACTCATAATTGAATCTTTGAGCTGTAGTAACCACCACATTTCTGAATTACAGTAGTATCATCCTCCTAACCTTATATGAGAGTGGCACTAACACCCCCAGTAGATCTCCTTCGGGGCTGACTCTACAGCTGATCTCTATGAAGCTTTCAAGAAAACCATATGCACATTTTCAGTCTGGCTAGCTACATAGCAATTGCATCTCACCTTTTCTTAAATGCCAGGATTTATTCTGATGTCTGCTTGTAAAGTTGTTTCATTTCCTTCACGATTATCTCGCAAACATGTTGTTTTCCACTTTGTAACTGTGCACGCATTTTCCCAAATTGAGAAAGATGTATTGTAAAGGTACAGTTCGATGGTCTGCTTGTGGCATTTATCTTGAGAAGTACTTAGATTTCGCAAGCTGAGAAGTCTCTGTTTTCCTTAAAGAAAAAAACATGAATCAGATATTTCCTTTGAGTGTGGAAGAGAGTAATATTTCCTGTTCAGAAACCGGGGACCAAGCTGTCACAAGATCATCCCTAAGACGGGGAGAAAGATATTTAACCAGAATGTGAACTTTATTAATGAACAACTAGCTGTCAGTAGCAAATCTAGCACGAGGTAGAATTTCTGCCACTTAAACAACTCAGAACGATGCAAATCCAAGGGCTAAAGAAGAAGAGGGAAACTCATGACCCTCCAAATAGCCAATGGTGAGGAATGCTGGGAGTTTATCTATCTGTTTATGAATCACATTTACTGTATATACCTCCTTTTCCCAGTGTGCTCAAGGGAGCATACATCATAACAAACCTGTGAGGCTAGTCAGGCTGTGGGATTGTGACTGGCTCACAGTCAGTCAAGTGGGGATTTGGATCCATGTCTCCTGACTCCTAGTTTAATACTCTCACCACTACACCACATTGGCTGTCTGTCCAACAATGTGTGAAAGGCCACAAGCAGCCCACTGTGAGCTGAAGAAAATATGTGTGCTATGTGCATCCTCACATATTTGTCATTGTTACACAACCTGATCTGAGTATCTATAAGCATTAATGTCACAATATGGCAAGCCTGCATTTCCTGCTCCTTCTCTTCTACAGTGTTTAGTAAGGCAACAGTGTGGGAGGAATGCTCTTACCTCAACACAAGTGATAGCCAATGAAGTAAAGCAGTAAATGGCACATTGTATCACATATTTCACCCTTCTACCAAATGTTACAGGGAGAGGAGAAGGAGATCTAGATCTAGGCCTGTCCAAAGTGTTTTACTGCTTGAATAAGAAAACAAGATGGCACCCATCTCAATTCCATGTACAGAAGCTAGCTGATCCGATGGTTGAATCTTGCATCAGCATTGCAAATGGGACAGGCATGTCCGTCACACCTAAGGGCAACAGGTTATGGTGCTGTATACAACTCTGTATCAGGACCAGCTCTGCTGTTAGGGAGAGTGGGACAACCAGCAAATGTACAAGCAGGATACAGAAATGGCCAATCCCTCTTGCCCACAGCCATTCCTTCTGAACCTCTGAGAGAGAAGAATGGCCAGAAGGCTTAGGAAGAATGGCAGTGAGGTAAGGGTGATACCACTGCTGGTCCTCCAGCATTTGCTGGTTGCCTCCCTGTTCTGAGTGCTTCAGTACAGACTAAAGATGTAATCACCCATTGTAAGTAATTATATCCATTATGTCGAAAGTTATGAAAGTAGGGAAATGACATTTAAACACAGATTGGTACTGGGGAGGGGAATAGGAGATATCTTCCCTTAGGAAGACTGCTAAATCCAGTTTATTAGCTTCTTATTGATCCTCAGGTCACTTTCCTGTGTTGTCAGAAGAACTCTGGTGTTCCACAAGTACCTTTATATTACTATAGCTTTTCCAGTAACTCCAAGGGGCAAAAGTATTCCCCTTTGGTCACCGTTCCAGTGTGCCTTTTGATTGGTAAGAGGGTGTGCATTCAGCCAGAGAGAGTGGGACTGAGGTTTATTCCCTATTCTGAAATTCCTACATGTACCTTCACTAGCTGCAGGGCTGGCCCTATCATTAAACAGTGAGGTGGCCAGCAGAAGATTTGGGGTGCCATGAAAAGGTGGCAAACTCGTAGTTGTTCTCTTTGTTATTACAGCCAAATGTAGCACTTGCAACCTAATTGGTTCCCTGACCATGGCTATGAAGCGAACCATTGTTAAGTCAAATGCTATTTTCCTGTTAGGCTTAATTCTAACACAGCTCCTTCAGTTCCTGAAGAATTGCCATGCCTTACGAATTAAACTTCTGCTGTCATCTAAATTTTCCCTCACACCTCCTGTCTTGTTGCTTCCTGGGCAGTCCTCTCCAGCTTCTTCTGTCTTCTCTCTTTTCACTTGCTGTCATGCTTGGTGATGTAAATGTGACAGTTTATATTGCCAATTGCAGTGGTCACAAAAGTCAATTTTAGCTTCTGATTAGCTAATATTGGAACAATTGTCAAAGTGGGGGCTGTAAAGTAAGCTATTGTAAGCTGGAGGGAGGGGGTCCCTTGTATTGTATTTTTATTGATAGAGATGGAACAATGCTTTTGCAAGATTTTCTACCTCAGGTGCCAAAATAACTTGACTGGCCTAAGATACCATGCCCCTGGACGTGGGTAATTCAAAGGATGCCGTTTGCTGCCTCAGGAAGCAAAATACATTGGCTTGGACCTGATAAGGTATATTTCTTCATTACCATGGATTAGTTGATGAGGTATAAAGAACACAGTATGTGCTTACTTTCATATAATCTTAGGGGCTATGGAGGGCTTTACACTCCAGGACTTGTGATGGCCAGTGTTACTTTTGTGATTTGTGGTCTCCCACCCACTCCATGATTTGCTGCTAAAAGTAATTTCTTACATTGGACTGCCTGTTCTTGTGAAGTTCTCTGTGCTGT
Organism: Intellagama lesueurii; assembly: GCA_037013535.1. NCBI lineage: Eukaryota > Metazoa > Chordata > Lepidosauria > Squamata > Agamidae > Intellagama > Intellagama lesueurii. The sequence goes on along the minus strand of JBAJHW010000001.1, from coordinate 36,835,851 downwards.
TTTCTCTTCTTCTGTCTTCTTTCTCTTGTATATACTAATTTGCTATCACCCTTGTCTGTCTCTTTTTATCCTCCTTTTCTACACTTACTGTTGCCTGTTCTCTGTGCCTTTCACTCTGTCAGGTTGATTTAGCTAAACACCATTCTTCCATGTGGTGATTTCTGCAATTATCATATGTTTGGAAATCAGAGCTTCTTCATAATGGGGCCAGGCACAAGATGAGTTTCACAGCCAGCATTCAGTGTACAACCTAGATTTATGTAGCTAATCTAATGATTGTTGTCTGCAGAGATCATTGTTACTTGGATCATGCTGGAAGTGAGTCAGGAAACAAATTTTCTGTGGGTCAAATTACCAAGAGAGGGTGGTTTTAGTTTCTGCCTTCCCACAGTGGACTGCCTCTGATGTCATGGCCAAAGCATGGTGAGGGTCATATGTTGAGTGTGCATGTGTATCCTGTTTTCCCAGTCTCCTTCCTCTTCTCCACATATACTCCATATTTTTCCTTGCTTTCTGGTTCATGATAACTGTAGATTGCTGTGGTGTTCACATGGGGCGAGCTCTAGTTACTACAGACCACGGTTTATATGCAAGCTGTAATTAGAAGCCATTGTTTGAAAGTAAGAAAGCAAACCATAGTTTCCAATAAGCGTTGGAGTTTTTTTTACAATCTCATATGCTGCCCGTAGAAGCTGTAGCTGGGAGGGACTTTTCTGGGCAGGAGTGACTGTCAATCTATCCATCACTGGCCAATTGTTCCACCTCAGAATTCAAAGAAACTCCTGTCTGAGTGTTTTTTTTCCTGCTCTTGAATCTGTTGAAGGCAGCCAAGATTGTCAGTTTGCTGTTTGATCTGTTGACAACCTTAAGTAAAGAAATAGATTTTTTCTTCTTTCTACTACTAATGTCTCAGAGTGATAAGCTTTAGAAAACTATAACTGTAGCACAAATTCCAAATTGCAGCAACTTGCAATATTAGTGAAGGTGTAAACTCTTTGTAGTATAGAAAAACCTGTCCAGGATGTGTCTGAGTACAGTCATCTGGGGAAGGGGGGGGGGGGTGTTTTCAGTTTTGTTGTGGATTGAAATGAGAGTCCTACTTCTACTCCCCAAGCATCTCGAAGGATAAATATTGTCCTCTCTGGGCTTCTCTCTCTCTCTTCTCCCCAGACCATATAGTCTGATGATACTGAACAGTGAAATGGGCTTCTTTTCACAAATATTTTGTTGCTGTGGAGCTTTCATATTTGCATATATGCATGTATTTTAGAGCATTTAATAGTTTTAGAGCATTTCTGAGTGGTTTAGAAGAAAAACGAAAACAATAAAATGTGTAGCTAAAAGTAATAGAATACTAGAATAATGAAAACAACAAAATCCATTAAGGACAATCAGTTAAAATCTATGGTTTACAGATAAAATAATAATTAGGAAAACAGTCAGGGGGATGTGCAGATACATCTGCTATTTGTGTCCGAAAATGGCAAGCCTGCCTGATTTCAAGGGGGAGAGCATTCCACATAGTGGGGAGTGGGGGCCACAACCAAGAAGTCTTTCTGCATTGCAACCAAATGAGGCTCACTGGGTCATGGTAACCATAGCCCCTGCCCACCTCCTCCCCCAAAGGAGGAGGCTGAAGTCAGCAGAGCCAGAGAGCCTGGTTTGTACTGAGCTCTAACAGCAGAAGCTGCCTTAAGGAGCTAACATGTGCTAATTGGCAATTTCCACACACACTCACTCTTACTGTTCTCCTAAATGCTCTAGCGAAAGCCTGTTCCAGCACTGAGTTTAGAGCTGGAAAGAAAAGAAAAGAAACAGTTTGGAGATAACGGGTGGTTGGCTGAGTGGAAAAAACACCCCTGTGAGCACTCCTTTGTATTGGATGTGTTTGTTTGTTTCCATTTCTATATCTACATTTTTATTATTTCAGTTGTTGTATGTTTTGCATAATTCTGTAAACCACCCCATGGAAAGGTTCAGTTTTTGTGAAGTCCAAATCTCAGCAGGAGATAGTCTGACCATAATAAGGGGTAGGACTAGAGATGGGGGTATTCATATTCGTATATGAATATGAATATCCTCGCACAGATCGCAGAGCCCGCAGCAGCGGCGGATCAGTGAGTGGACCGTCCGACCCCATGAGACTGGACTCTCGTTATCACCACCTGTGTGGGGATATTCGTATACAAATACTCCCATCTCAAGGTAGGACTCAAGGTTCACCACTTTCAAGCCATCCTGTCCCTGTCCCAACGTGAACATCAGATAATGAGTTGTGACCAGAAATATGTGTGGGCCCTGTGGCATGTTGGGGAAGGCCCATGGCAGCCATGGCCTCCATCAACTTGAGACCTGCTCCAGTCAACTGCATCTTCACATTTATGTTGAAATCCCCTGGGAGTAAAAGTCTGGGGAACCTCAACACATCAGCACAGTTGTATTCTCTCAGGTCTGGTAGGGAGTGTGTTGGATTGTGGAGCAAGCAGTACAACAACACCAGTTCCATTCTGTCCCAGTGATCACACCGGCAGAAAGCAGACAAAAGTAATTACAATAAATGTAAACCAGAAACCCCACTTTTTTTTTTTTTACTGAATAAAAAAAGATGATTCTCTGCTCAAAAAAGACAATTTCACAATGGGCTTCCCTGCATTGAGCTTGTTGTGTAGTAACTGGGCTTTAATTTGACTTCATCTGTGTTGAATCTGAAATAAATTAATAGGGTAAATGACTATTGTAGTCACTCCCTGACTCTCATGCTCTCTCACCCTAACAAGGATTATTCTGATGAGATTGAAGATAAAGTGTAATGCTGGGGAACAAACCACATGGAAAGTTGGGATTATATGAGCTATCCTGAATATCTTTTGATTGATCAATCATTTAATAGATAGATAGATAGATAGATAGATAGATAGATAGATAGATAGATAGATAGATAGATAGATAGATAGATAGATAGATAGATAGATAGATAGATAGATAGATAGATAGATATGAATTGCAGCAACCATCTCAGGCTTTTCTATTTATTTATTTATTTAAAATATTTCTATCCCAAGGCGATTTACATTACTAAAACAGTATTGAAAAGCTAAAACAGTAAGTATACAAATATATAAAAAGAATTAAACAAGTACTATATTAAAATGGTAAGTAAGATCAATATTAAAACACATTTAAAACAACAGAGCACAACAGTCCATTCAAAACCCTTCTCAGACCACCAGTCATTAAGGAAAAAAATTACTCAGCCCTGGTTTACTGGTCCTTCCTTCTTGTGGTTCTTTGGGCTTGGCCAAGGCTTCAAAGGTAGCAGGACACATAAACCCATCAGCCACATACTTTGAGCTATGCTGGCTGGCTCCTCTCCAAGGAAGTGCACTGGGGATTCAAACTCCTGGCCCCAGCTCCACAGCTGTGCACTCCAACCCAGACCCACAGCACCTTGAAGACTAAAACATTTATTTGCTGCATGGTGTGCCCTTCCTGGAAAGCAAGGCACCAGCTCAGTAGTAGGGCATCCTTCTCTATTCTGCATCCTGTTTACAGATGATCAGAAAGTGTCAGCCAGCGTGTTTGTTTGTTTGTTTACATTTATATCCCACCCAACTAATAGGCAAGCTACTACTCTGGGTGGCTAACAAAAAGACACAAAGTCATAAATAACAGCTGCTGCCGCCGCCACTGCAACAGCAGCAGCAACAACAGCAACAGCAACACAATAAAACAGGAGTGAAGGCTGGCGGCAGAAGGGATACATAAACCAGGTCTTCAGTTGCCTTCTAAAACCCAGGAGGGATGGGGCCAGTCGCACCTCTGGAGGGAGGGGGTTCCAAAGTGAAGTGGCCAACACAGAGAAGGCATGGTTTCAAGTGGCTGATTTCCAAGCCTCTCTCAAGATGGCCACCTGGAGCCTCCCAGTATGAGAGGTGTGGGTGGGACGGGTGGATGTTTTGAGCGAGACGTGCTCAGCCAGATAACTAGGTCCTAAACCGTTAAAGGCTTTAAAAGTTAGCACAGGCAGCTTGAACTTGGCCTGGAAGCAAACAGGCAGCCAGTGCAGACAAGCCAGGTGGGAGTTACATGATCATAAAGAGATGCTTCAGACATTTATTTATCCAACAGGAAAAGAAGTTAAGAGAACCTTTTGGGAAATCATGCGCCAAATGAGTTCTATGGCCCTCTCTGTTTAACAAGGTGCTCAGAAGAATGCAATGCAGAGTGTGGAGTGGAGTACATTTCTAGGAAATATGACTCCCACTGACTATGTGTTTGTGTGCGCGCGTATGCATTATGCAGAGAAACAACAAGCACTGACCTATGCAAACACATAGCAAATTATAGCCTCCTTATAAAGAAATTAGCATGCTTTAAAAGGTGAAAAGCTCTATAAAATTGTCTCCCTTCTTGTTTATGGTGCACGTGCACATGCAGTACATTATGGAGACATGCAAATTCCTGTATTCTACACACACACACACTGCTTCCAGAAAGGGAGTCAAGTGCTGTCCATTTTGCCATTGTTTCTGCCAGCCGGGTCCCAGCAGGGGTTCCCTAATTAGCAATCTCTTCATTTCCAATCAAAGACACAAAGCAGCCCCCAAAGCCTCTCTTTATGAGGGAGCTGAGCAGTGGCTGGGGACAGAGAGTGGGCTAATTGCCTTCGCCACTGGCAGCGGTAAGCAGCCGGGCTAATTCATTATTGTAATAACTTTGCTTGTCCTTGGGGAAGCAAGGGGGGGGGGAAGGAAGGGCTAAAATGGGGGGAACTAAGCCAACTGGTGCTAGTTGAGGACATGGAGAAAGTGGGAGCCCAGTCAGGGCTCAAGGGTTCAGATGGGAATAATTAGCTAGGAAAGACGGACCATGCCAGGTGACGGCTTGTGTCTCCAGTGCTCCCACGTCTTTCCTTGTGTAAACCATGGGCACCTGTGGTGATGACCAACAAGCGATGGTTTAATATTAACAGGCCATAATATTACAGTTGTCCTCCAGCTTGAGCAACAGAGTGTACAGTAAAAGAACAGAAATACACATTGGGGCTGTGATAAGATAATCAGGAATTTAGTCAGAGTTGGCTGATCTTCTGCTCCACCAGTGGAGGTTGGCCCCTTAGGTAAGTGGAACACCACCCTCCGGCCTAGTGGCTTGAAAGGACGGCAGAGGTCACAGTTCCCCCCCCTGAGAAAATTGTGTACAACAGCAGAGAAGCCTCCGGAAACAACTTGTGGGACAATTCTTCAGTTGGATACCTGCTGTCATTGGTCATAACTAGGTGGGTATCTCCTTTTTGTACTAACTTACAAGGGAGGATGTTTTATCTCATTGCAGGAGACCCTGTCGCATGTTTTTTCTGTTGGCAGAATTTGTGATGGTCAAACTAGAAATTTCCATATGTTTATACATGGGGACTATGGGGATATGCAGGTTCCAACAGCATGAAGGGTGCTAAACTGCCTTGCACACCTGGTATTGAATCTCAAATGAGAAAAGCACCCTAGTAGAAATGTTGTGAGGGAAATATTCACGTTCTTCTTCTGGCCCCTTAGAAAAACTAGTTTGAACTAGAGATGGGCATGAAACACTGGTTTGTTGGGTCATGTTGTTTTGGCTGATGGCTCGACAGGTGTTCCACGGTTTGGCACCCTGCTACCTCTGGCAGGCATCAACTCAGAGGCAGTGCCCGGAGGAGGCAAGGGAAGCTGAGGTGTTGCATTTGAGTGAGCACCCACCGTGGAACACCTGTTGGGCCATTGGCTGAACTGATATGAACCACTGAACTGGCAGTTCTTGTCCATCTCTTGTTTGATCAAAGCAGAGACCATTATTATGGAGATCAAGTATTTAGTCTGTGCTTCATAGAGTCTTAATACACAGTGACTAAAAGCAGAGAGAAAACATGGAGTACAAGATGCATTTTGAAATCATGCCACTGTTCCTCACTCCCGTTTTGAGTCAACCCTGCAACTGCCCTATTACCCTTTGCTATTAAACCAAGATCCCGATTCCTACATGATGGGATCGTGCCACTAGCAGATTTGCTTCAGCAAATTACACAATTATGTTGTTTTTTCAAATTATCTAAGATACTGTTTTCCTAATTCGCCTGTTTGGAGTTATTCTACAGTTAGACTCAGTGCATGGAAGGACATGGAGATTACACAAGGCATTTAAGATGCTGAGACTAAGGATAGAGTTAGATGATTTGGAGGAGTAATGGCTGCCTCTGAAAACAGCAGCCTTATGTTTCCTCTCCTTATTCATTATGGAGACAAATTGTAAATATCAATGCAGTGATGTCATGTTGAGAAGTCTTTCACCTTTGCTTTTGGCAGCTAGTCAGACAAAGTAAGGACAGGGAGGTTTTCGCTGCAATGACATTGCGTCACTCATTAGGTTTTCATCTGCTTTGAAGAGGGGGAATGAAGAGATGGAAGGTTGTGGTTTTCAGCTGCAGTCATGCATTTTCTGCATCATCTTGTCCTGCCCTAATCTCATTGCTATGGGCAATGATGTAAAAAGGGCATCATCTTTGTAAGCCTTGTAGTTGCCTTCTGTTTGTACTTATCTCAAGTTTATACAAATTCAGCAGTCTACAGAGGTGAATCAGTGGGAGCAGCTACATTGGCTATTTACCCTGCAATTTACATCAGACAGGGCACAGATGGATTTGAGTGAAAACCAACATGATGTAAAGCTCAATGCACAGAAGTCTGTTGTGGAATCGTCTTTTTTGAATGGGGAATTGTTTTTTTCTTGGTTGTTGTAGGTTTTTCGGGCTGTTTGGCCGTGTTCTTAAGGTTTTTCTTCCTTACGTTTCGCCAATCTCTGTGGTCGGCATCTTCAGAGGACAGGAGTCAGAACTCTGTCTGTGCTCTGACTCCTGTCCTCTGAAGATGCCGGCCACAGAGACTGGCGAAACGTTAGGAAGAAAAACCTTAAGAACATGGCCAAACAGCCCGAAAAACCTACAACAACCATCAGATCCTGGCCGTGAAAGCCTTCGGGAATACATTGTTTTTTTCTTGTTCAGCCAGCAGGAGTGAATTAAATTTGTTCCAATTGGGTTGATATAATTTTTGTCCACTTTCTGTCCAGTGTGATTGGACAGTAATCCAATAATCCACACCCGCTCGTGGGGGTGCCAGTTCCTCTCAACCGAGCACCCCCTAGACTCTATTGATTTTTAAAAAAATATTTAGGTTTCAGCTCAGCCCTAGAACAGGTTTCACTAGAACAGTTAGGAGAACTAAATACACAAAAAAGAGGTGGATATTGCCAATTAGCACATTGTTAGTACCTTAGGGCAGCTTCTGCTGTTGGAGCTCCATGCAAATAGAGGTCTCTGCCTCTGCTATGACGACTCCTAAAAATTGTGTCTGGATGGCTACAGTGATTCATCTGGAGAAACTTGATTTGATAAACTGTGAATACATAGCAGATCAAGCTGTATTTCCCCGCTGCATATTCGCAGCCTAAGTTTGTGCAGGTTTCTGCCTCTGACGTATTTCATATTGGAAACTAATAAAAAGTGGGAACTGCTAGTTCAGGAAGTTCAGGCAGATCCTATGCCACCAACAAGTTAGAAATGAAAAGGGGCTCCATTTGGGATTTAGGATCTTCTTCACACTGTTTTTGCTAAAACCCAAGTCTTGAATACACAGAGGAATCTTCAAAAGAACCTTGACCGATGCTAAACTGTATAAGAGAAAAGCTCTCCAAGAGTAAACCGAGAGACCAAGTGTAAGCATTAAGTCTCTTTACTGCATTTCCTCCCCTTGTATAGTAATCATATTGAAATATTTATTCTGTGCTCAGCATGAACCATGGCAAAAGCTGGAAGTAATGAATTACAAGCTGTGTAGCTATTTGTACTTAGTTACTTTTCTTCTTCTAAGCACACCACAAAGTCGTATTTCATGAGCAGTGTAATGAGTTTCTTGCTGTAATGAGAACTTTCATGCTGTAACAAGTAATGTTTTCTTGTTACTTTTAGAAGTTACTTCTGAAGTGTATTTTAGAGGCATTTCAAACGTGGGTTTTTTTTTTTTTTGCCATTCTCTTATCAATCCTAAATTTAAAATCAACAAAGTCTTTGAGCAGCATAGGGAGGGAATTCAACAAATTACTTCTCTGACATTAAAATGAGTAATATTCTCAAATTATGCTTGCAATACTACATTGAATGGTGGAAACAAATTACTTTAAAAAAGTAACTTTCTAAGCTCTGACCTTGAGATTCCCCTTTTCTTTGGACCTTTCTCCGTTCTGAGCATTACTGTGAATGTTAACATGGAGCAACTTACCCAGAAAGGGTTGAGTCCTGTTGGGTCCTTTAGCTGAACAAGCAAACAAGGAATGAGCAGTGCAGAATGATGAAACATGTCATGAGAGAGGATCCATGCTACTGACTGCCACGGGTTCCGGATTTTGGCAGATGTAACTGAGAGGTGACAGAAAGTAGATTGCGAGTGCATACAGCTAGGATCGCAATTTTCTTTGGCCTCCTTTCATTTCGGAGCATAAACTGTTGGCCTAGTAGCAATTGCTTGCGAAAAGGTAAGAAATCGTAGCCGTGGACAGGAGAGGGGAATATTAATGATTCAATTTCCAGCGGGGTTCCACTCCAAGGCCTCGCTGGAAGACGAGCATTTTTAATCATAACAAACCAGAATGAGGAGCCGTTTATGACGATTGGGGTGATTCAATAGGGCTGCTGAGCATGTATGAGAGTATCTTTCTTGCAGAGAGAAAACTGTAATTTTGGGTGCATTGTGCAGAATGCATTATACTATGGTGGGCAACTTGTGACTCTCCAGACATTGTGGGACTGCAGCTCTCATCAGTCCTAGCCTGTATAGCCTGTGGTGAGGGATAACAAGAAATTTAGTCCAATAGCCTCTGGTGGGCCACAAATTCCTTACCACAGAATTTAGAATCCACTGTGTTTCAACAGGAAGGTATCATATTCTAGTAGTGAGTTGGAGTCCCGAACCACTACAAGAGCCAAGTTGTCCCTATGTAGGTGCAAATGTAGGTGCCTGGTGATTTTCCTTCCACCTTGAGCTGGTTTTGTTTCATTGGGAGAGTTGTTTAAATTAGAGGTTGAGAAAGGTCCTAAATGATGTTCAAATACCTGTCCAATAGGCATTTGGTGACTGTTTCCTAAGTGCTAGTGCGTGACCAAAAATTAAATGTAATTATTGTTGAAATTAGTGGTTGGAATTTTTCTGGACAATGCGATTTTTGTGGATGTATTTTTGTGTCTCACAAGTCTTTTCTGCTTTAATTTGTAGGGGAAAAAAGGTGAATAAATATGTATTGACCTTAAAATATTTATTTCTACAAAATACACTATTTATCTAAAGATACAGTGGATTGTGACACTGTAGTATACACTTTTGTCAAGGAGGTGAAGAGCAGATCAATTCATATTAGAATTCACAAAGACTGAAACCCTTGACTATCCTTAGCGGGCATTTTTCCTGTGCTTGGGAAGTTAATCACAACAGATTATCACAGGTCGTTCTGCCCATGGTTTCTGTGCTGAAGTGGCCTGACGAAACAGGCAGGAATTGGAGACATTTCTACTGAGTTGGATTGCCAAATTGGATCAGACCCAGTCATTGGTGGGCTACTTGTTGTCCTTCTGTTGTTATGGGACTGCAACTCCCATAAGCCCTCACCATTTGTGCTGCATGGGGCTGATGGGAGTTGCAAAACAACAACATCAGTCTGGAGACCTCCAGCATCTGGATTGGACTATGCTTTTCATTACACTGCTTTCCTGCCCATTTCAAATGAGACAGCAAATGGACATAGGTTCTTCTCTTCCATCCTGGAAGGTTATTTGCAGTGTAGCCTTCTGTGGCCTCATAAGTCTGGACAAATTATAAAAGTGTGAAATCAATATTATTTACTGATACTCTGTGTGTCACACATATGTATGCATACAACAGAGCGCTTTTTCACAGACTAAATGTGGTATGAAAGGGCTGCTTGTGACACAAACGTAATTTTAGATCTTATTTTGTTCAACATCTAAGACCTAGAAATGGGCAAGACCTGGTTCATCCCAGTTTGTAAAAGCAGCGGTACAGGTGCTGCTGCTCCTCTCCCCTGCCTCCACAGCCAATCGAGCCACTCACCAGGCCCAGCTTGCTTGCTTTTCCCACCTTCTCGGCTAATCTCCCAGTCACAAACAAGAGCAGAGACTTCTCTGCCCCGCCCTTTTGTCTGAGTGGGAGATCAGCCAAGTGGGTGGCAGAGAAGGCTGAGCTATTGCCAGGACTGGAAGATCAGTTGAAGATCATGAAGGCTGGGCCTTGTGAGTGGCTGACTGAGCCAGAGGAGGCGTGGGAGGCTGCTGCCTTTACAAACTGTCATGAACTGGTTCATGCCCATCTCTACTAAGAACAATTGTCTGAAAGGGGACCAAAACACTGACCCTTCCACATGCGCTGTCTGCAGCCCCAAACCAATAAAGAACTTGACCATCAATATAACCAGCACAATACTTTTTCTGAGTTTGGAAATCTTTGCTGATGCCACCTTCTGTATCTTTTTTGGTACCAGAGGAACACCCTGTGGTTTTCATTATGTTGCTGCTTTTCTTATTGCAGTTTATGGATGTTTTAGATAAGATCTTTATAAGCTGCCACATTTTATACTGAAGGGAACAGCATATTATTAACATGAATATATGATACAAAATGGGTATCTATGTAAGATAAAGCCGGTTGGATAGCTCAGTGGTTTAGGTATCTGGCTGCAGAACCAGAGGTTGGGAGTTGGATTCCCCACTGTGCCTCCTGCTAGTAGAGCCAGACTTTTTGGCCTTGGGCAAGCTGCACAGTCCTAGGGTGCCCCCCAGAAGATGGGAATGGTAAACCACTTCTGAGTATTGTCTAACTGGAAAACCCTTAAAAAAGGGTCACCATAAATCAGAATTGATTTGATGGCACATGATAATTATTATTATGTAAAATAAAATATCATAATGGGGCCATATATGTTAGGGTGTTTTTTCATGACCTTGACGTTTGGACTTCATTAAAGCTGTTTGCTTATTACATTTGTCTCCCACCTTTCCTCGAATTAACTCAAGGCAGTATTCACAATGCTTCTCCTCCTCACCACATCTTCACAACAACCTTGTGAGATAGGCTATGCTAAGAGAAGGGGTATGCCATGGTCTGTGGAGATCTAAACCAGCATCACTCCAGTTGAGATCTAACCATTACACAACATGGGCTGTTCAAACTTTTAAAAGTGGAGATGGGCAACCTGGGGTCATAGGGCTTTGGCCTGTTCTCACGAGACCCTCAGACTGAGCTGATCTTCAAATAATCAGTTCTGTATTTTGTAAGAGAGAATTATCCTTCTACCAGCAATCTGACTGGTAAGGAGAAAGAGCTCTGTGAGGGAGCAGAAGGCCCCAAAGGAATAACTTTTCCAACTGCTGGTTTGGGATCAGGAACCCGTCTGTGTCATGGCGTCATTTCCTCAAGGGTAATATTCTGGAAGAGAGCGACGGTGATGTAGTGGATAGTGTGGGGTATTGGGGCTCAGGAGACATGGGCTCAAATCCCTGCTTGGTCATGGAAATGTACTGCGGGGTGGCACTGGTAAAACCACTCCTTAAATATCTTACATGCCTTGAAAACCCTCTTAGAATCACTATGGCTTGATGGCACATAAAACACAACAAAATAAACTTGGGAGGGCTGTATACTAGAGATGTGTAGGGCCAAAATGAAAAAATTCTTCCTTTTTTCTCCCTCCAATCTCTCTCTCTCTCTCTCTCTCTGTATTATAACTCAAGGAAATGCTATGAAGATAAAATAGTGCAGAGGCAAAGAAACATGAACCAAAAAGCCTTTAGTTCAAAACTCACCTCAACCACAAACCCATTAGGTAGATTTATGCAGTCTTGTTATCTGTCAGCCTCACTACTTAAAGGTTCTGTAAGGATCCAAGCATTAATAGATATGAATATCTTTGAACATTTCAAAAGGATTTGTACACACAAACAAACACACACACATCTCTCTGTGTATATCACTCTTGTGTATTCCCACTCTTATTTCTGAAGAAGTGGGCTTGTCCATGAAAGTTGACATTAAAATATAGCAGTTAGTCTTTAAGCTGCCACAATGTTTTTGTCTTCTCCCCCCCCCCCCTTTTTCTGGTCTCTCTCTATGTGTGTGTGTTGTCACACACATGCACATTCATGTGTAGATACAGTCATGGCCAAAAATATTGGCACCCTTGCAATTCTGTCAGAAAATGCAACCCTTCTCTCAGAAAATTGTTGCAGTTGCAAATGTTTTGGTACTCACATGTTCATTTCTTTGGTTTGTGTTGGAACAACACAAAAAGAGAGAGAAGAAAAGTCAAATTTGATACAATCCCACACAGAAACCCAAAAATGCACTGGCCAAAATTATTGGCACCCTTAACTTAATATTTGGTAGCACCCCCTTTGGAAAAAATAACTGAAATCAATCGCTTCCTGTAACCATGAATGAGTTTCTTACACCTCTCTACTGGAATTTTGGACCACTCTTCTTTTGCAAACTGCTCCAGGGCCTTCAGATTTGAAGGATGCCTTCTCCCAACTGCTGTTTTGAGATCTCTCCACAGGTGTTCTGTGGGATTCAGATCTGGACTCATTGCTGGCCATTTCAGAACTCTCCAGCGCTTTGTTTGTTACCATTTCTGAGTGCTTTTTGAAGTGTGTTTTGGGTCATTGTCCTGCTGGAAGACCCATGACCTCTGGTGGAGATGCAGCTTTCTGACACTGGCCACTACGTTGTGTCCCAAAATTCTTTGGTAATCATCAGATTTCATGATACCGTTCACACAGTCAAGGCATCCAGTGCCAGAAGCAGCAAAGCAACCTCAAAACATCTTTGAACCTCCACCATGTTTGACTGTAGGGACTGTGTTCTTTTCTTTGAATGCCTCATTTCAAAGTGCCATGATGTCCTTTACCAAAAAGCTCTACTTTTGTCTCATCTGTCCACAGTACGTTCTCCCAGAAGGATTGTAGTTTTGTCGCATAAGTTTTGGCACACTCCAGTCTTGCTTTTTTATGCCTTTGTGTCAGCAGTGGTGGGCTCCTGGGTCTCCTACATAGCATCCCTCTTCATTCAGATGGCGACGGATAGTGCGAGCTGACACTGTTGTACCCTGTTTCTGCAGATCAGCTTGAATTTGTTGGGAAGTTAATCTGGGTTCTGTATCCACCATTTGAACAACCCTTCGTTGTAATTTTTCAGTAATTTTGCTCTTCTATCCACATCCAGAGAGGTTAGCTACAGTGCCATGGGCTGTAAACCTCTTGATGATATAGCGCACAGTGGACACAGGAACATTAAGATCTCTGGAGATGGACTTGTACCCTTGAGATTGTCGATGTTTTTCTACAATTTTCTCTCTCAAATCCACAGACAACTCTTTACACTTCATTCTTTTCTCCATGCTCAGTGTCACACACAACACAAAGGTTGAGTCAACTTTTCTCCATCTTAACTGGTTGCAAGTGTGATTACTATATTGCCCACACCTCTTACTTGCAACAGGTGTGTCTAAATACAAATTAAAGGAGCATCATATGCTTGAAAAGCAATTATTTCTTACAATTTAGACAGGGTGCCAATAATTTTGGCCAGTGCATTTTTGGGTTTCTGTGTGGGATTGTATCAGATTTGACTTTTCTTCTCTGTTTTTGTGTTGTTCCAACGCAAACCAAAGAAATGAACATGTGAGTACCAAAACATTTGTAACTGTAACAATTTTCTGAGAGAAGGGTTGCATTTTCTGACAGAATTGCAAGGGTGCCAATATTTTTGGCCACGACTGTATATGCATATGTATATATGCTATTGTCCTGCCTGGACCTCCCTCCAGTCATCATCTGAATTCCCCTTCCAGCAAAAAAACAGCAAGTTGGGTCCAAGAAAGCTTCAGGAAAGAAGGAATTTCCAGTTATGGTGCTCTGTCTGTGGAATATCACCCCGAGAAGCCCTTGTGTAGAGTGGCTACTTACACAACCATCACATGAAGAGGATACACATCATCATGAAAGAAAGGAGGAAGGGCCATTGTTTTGCTTAAAATTGGGCGTCTTTGTTCAGATGCAAAATTAGAAAAATAGTTTTTATAAGTTAAAACAATTAAAGTACATTTGGATAGGGAAGACTGGGTCCAGGTGACATCATCATCATCATCACCACATACCTGTTGATTCCGCTTTCCATGGGCGAGCAATATTTAAGTCTCTGGTTTCCCTCATAGAAGATGTTAGACTGGCAGGCCTTCAAGCAGAGGGCAGATTCAAAAAGAGGGTTGTTCTCCAGCAGGCCTTCGAGGTAGAAGACTGCCCACCATTAATAGGGAAATAGGTCCACCATACTCACCTGGTGCCTACTCAATGATCTTTTCACCATTAGTGAAGAAGTTTAAATTTTCCCAGGCATTTGAATAACTGTATTAAAGTGCTTTTAAATCTTTATACCTTTAATTATTTATTTTGTTGGTGGTTTTACTTTGGCTTTATTATGTGCTGCCCTGTTTCAATCCCCAGAAGTTGATTTTATTTTGTGCAGTGTGGTGCCATATTTTTTGTTATCACTGTTGTGGTGTATATCAGCGATCCCCAACCCCCGGTCCCCGGCCTGGTGCCGGTCCCTGGCCTGGGCCAGACCGGGCTGGCGAGAGAGACCTCCCCGCGCGCACTCACCCCTGTGCCACCCGTTTGCGCTTGCGAGTGCACTCCGGCATGCCCGCACGAGCGCCGCGCCACCATTTGTGCATGCGTGCGTGCGCGCGTGGGCCCACACAAGTGCGCGCTGCTGTTTGCGCATGTGCACGAGCGGCCGTGTGCATGCGCAAAATGGCAGTGCTCTCGCGTGCCCGTACAAGAGCATGCGTGCTTGTTCGCGCATGCGCGCGTGGGGGGTGCCCCGCCTTCCCCAGCCGGTCCGTGGACCGGAAAAGGTTGGGGAACACTGGTGTATATCATGTTTTTCTTTTTGTTTTCTTTTTAAATTAACGTATATGCTGCTCAGGGAACTTCAGCTATTGGACTGTGTAAAAATCCAATTCATGCAAAAGGTCACGTTTTGTGCTCTTGAATTCTTGGAATCCTGAAAGAGATCCGGTTAAATTTTAATCCTTTACTCCCATTTTAAAATCTGCCTCAGTATGTTTTGAATACCAGGCTGGTGGAAGTGGATGACTGCTAAACACGCTTTTTAAATTTTACTTATAACTCTTTTGTATATAATGATGTGCATGGCAATGTGGGCACTTGGGGTGTGCTTGTATTTGCTTTGATATGTAGGGGGGGAAGAGATCCTTGCTTCTCATCCCGTGCTCCCGCAGCCTGCTTCTGATTTAAGGGCAGGTTTTATTCCCCAGATGCCCCAGGGCTCCTCTTTTCTGATTGCATTAAAGTCTCTGTAATTCTCCCTCATTAATGATTGGCATATTTTTTACCTCTCACTAAAGGAGCTTGGAGGCAACTCCCCCGGGAAAGGAGTGGGGCGGTGGGCAGGAGGCAGGCAGCTTCCCAAATGAAACAATTTCATCTTGCACCAGAAATACATTAAAAGGGGGATTGTCAGGATCTTATCGCTAATTATGGGAAGCTAATCAAATTACTTCTGTTTATTAGTTGCCTCAGCTCTGTGTCATTCCGTCAGACACAGGTATTGGGACAGGAGGAGGGCTGTAGCTCTGCTCCATCAACATTCCAGTTTCATCCCTTCAGTGTTTCCTTCTGTGGGAGAAAGAACTGGGGCTTTGGAAGCTGTGAACTCACCCCAAGTGTCTCTATCGTTCCTCTTTTACACTGCTTTTTCCTCCCTGCTGCAAAGTTCCTTTTTTGGCCCTGCATTGTTTTGCTAAGACTGTCTTCTTGGTCACTTTGTGTATGACTGTGGAATTAATATTATAGCAAACACTTACTGATTATAATTGTGTCATTTTAAGATAGCGTTCTCTTCTTGTTCTATTTAAATTCCTACAAACAAGTTGCATGTCCTGAGATTGCATCTATATATAGGGGAAAAAATCCAGTTTCCTACATACTGTCTCAGTAGTTTAGTAGCTTTCTAACTACTGTAGTTCTAGGCTATGGAATCCTGGGATTCATAGTTTGGTAAGGTACTTAGGCTCTCTAACACAGAATTCTAAGTTCCACACCAAAGTATACATTGTGGGATTTTGTAGGATGGAGCCATGGCAATTAAAATGGTCTTAAACTGCTATAACTGTCCAGTGTAAATATGTTCTTGATTACAGATATGAATGTAGTTGGGTAACATCATGAAGAGGATGAGGAGTTAAAATATAAAGATAATTTTGCACTTATTTACCACTGTAATAAGCTAGGGGATGGCCAAACAGTAGAATTTGAAGTCATCTAGTTCATTCTTACCTTTGGTGCAATCTATTTTATTATGCATTTAAGTGCTCTTTCCATTGACATGGGAGGTGTTTCTTCTCCAATTAAAAAGATCCAGACAATTCTTCAGATCACTCCACTTTGCCCCCCTTTTGATTACTGACACTCCATCCCCACTCCATGCCTCACCTTTTGTTGCGGTTATCATTCCAACACATTCTCTTCTTTTGCTGTTGTTGTTAAATAATTGACATAGTGCTACTGCAATGCATCAACCTAGCATGGTATACATATTATACATATTGTACTGAAAGGCATCTCCAATGTAGTAGAATTGTGTCTGTTAGGGAAATATGTAAAAAGAAGATGAAAATAGAGAGGGTTTCTCCATCTTCCCTTTTAATGTCACAACCCACTGAATATGTCACAAGGTTATCACCTGTCAGTTGAGGACCAGTCTCCCCACTCAGTCTTTTAATCTTCTGCAAATTTTTGTTGTTGTTATTGTCTTATTTTGGCTGACTGCTTTTATTCTTTATGCTATTCTCTAGCTTTCATCTCTACTGAGATATTTTAATTCTTTTTAAAAATTTGATTTTGTAATGTTAGGCTTTTGTAAGTCATATTGATAACTTTAAAAACAAAACAAAAAATCTGAAAGAACTGTCATATTGCCTTGATTTAAATTGTTTGAGCAGCACGTGAACATGCTAAAGGTAGATGGCTATATTTGCATCATGGGTACAACTGTTATCCTGTGGCCTGAATAATTGCAGAAAATACTGCAATATAGCTGCCACTTATTTATTTGTTTTACTGGAAGTATTTTTCAACCATACCTCATCCTAAGATATCAGAGCAACGCATTAGAAGAATAAAAACTAAAATGTGCCACAATATGAAGCAGTAAAATCATAAAACAGCAAGATGGTAAAATATTAAAACACTGTCACCATAAAACCAAACCAAAAGTTTAAAAATAATAGGGCAAAGTAAATAATGCTTTAACATGCCTGGGGAAATTAACTTGGCCCTGAAATGATAAGACTCAACAGCAGCGGTAGTTGGGCATCAGTGGGAACAGCATTCCAGAGGTGCGTTCATTCAAAAGAATTCAGGAGGAACATATTAAACTTGCTTTTGAGCTCAACCCTACAAATTACCATTGAGATGTAGTATCGTGAGCCCTTTCCTCCCAAAGTAACAACTGTCTGACATGATTCCTGGGATTCTGGGCCCTTTGCTGTGGGTGGTACCTCTTGTTATCCCATGCCATTGAAAAGGCAGCCCGGAATGGCCTGTCACATCCCACAAAAGACTGTATTGATTGGTCTGTCAGAGTGTTTCCTGGGGTCCTTTATATCTCTCCTGCCTCGTTGTTGGTAATGAAGAGGTTGAGTGCGGAGAGAGTCGGCAGATGCCCGGCTGCTGGGATTTCTTCATCTTCTCATCAGGATTTTAATTAGACACGTCCGAGAGGGCACAATCGGTGAGGGCGGGCAGGAGCTTTATCAAACAGGCCACATCTTTAATTACTGTTTACTGACAGATAACAAGAAGTGGGGTTGGGAAGGGGGTGGGAGGTCTCTGAGAAAGGACAGCAAAACCCAGCATAGTCTTGTACTGCAAAAAGCAAAGGGATTCTCCTGGTGATTCCTGGGAAATTCAAGGTTGCTTTCCTGGTACTACACCCCTGCTGCTTACAAGGGGGAAGGAACCAGTTATATATATATTAATGCACAGGTACATAATGTTTTTGGTGCTGTGAATCAGCCGGAAGGCCTAAGACTGTGGTTGCTTGCAGTTGCGCACACTTGCATATGCACACACATAAATATGCACATGGACACAGTGTTGACCTGCAGACACACACTTGTGGATGTGTGTACTGGTGGAATAAAAGCTAATGACTCAAGACTAATCTTGCTCCAGGTTTGTCTTGTTTTGCTTTGCCTACCTGTAGATGGCTTGAGTTCCAGTGAGATTGTGAAGTTCAGTTGCAATTCTACATTATGTCAGGCTTTAATAAGTCCCTAAGATTTTCTGGTCTAGTGTCCCTGTTTCTCTAGGAGTGGCTTAGAAGGGAACATTTCACCCCTGTGGCTTTCTCCCTTCACAATGCTGAGAAGAGGGAATAAACTATGCCTCTGGTTGAGTTTTCGTATAAAGACAACCTATCTGTTCATCAGGAATATGTAACACTGAAGTATGCGTGGAGGCATAGAGGATATAAATCCACAGGCATGCCAGATAAATTGAGTTTATTAGTGAGGAATTCAGAGTCATTAGGCATTTCAACACTGAAGAAAGAAGGTATCTTTAAACTTGACTAAGATGCAAACTTAACTTGTTCTAATAAGGGATAAAAGACATATCAAAGAGAAGCACATGATAAGAAGCAGCAGCAGCAGCAGCAGCTTGTGATTGTAATGGATGCCAAGTATTCCTTCATTCATTGATTCATTCAAATATTGGGGGAACATGAGAGCACTTCTCAGTAATCTGAAGGATTGTTCCTTCCAATCTGATGAAGTCTTGTTTGCAGGGAACAGGGCTTGCTGGAAGTTGCAGGAAGGTAGATAGTGGGTGAGCATTAGGATAAACTTTGTGATGGTAAGAACATCTTGATACTGGAGCCAGTTACTAGGGTGGCAAAGAGCTTTTGCTCACTTGAGGCTTTCAGGAAAGAAACCCAGCAGCTATCTACTAGAGATGGTCAAGGTTTAGATTTACTATACCAAGATGTTTAATTTTGGGTGTTTTTTTTCCCCAGGCTGCAACTCCCAGAATTCCCCAGCTAGCATGGCTACCACTGCAGTTAAAAAAAGAAAATATTTCAAATTTCTGGGTTGGATTATATTGGATGGATCACAGGGTTCCCTCCAACATTGTGATTCTAGGGTTGTGCAGGACTTGATTTACACCCGGCAACCTTAGCTGCCTCTCCCTCTTTCTCTCCCCCCCCCCTCTGTAATAATATGGGTTGCCATTTAAATGGAATAAACACGGACACAGGCAGTATACAATCATATGCTGGAAAACTCTGGCTAGTGTGACTCTTCCTCATAGAACAGAATTGGGCAACTCCAGGAGGCCTGGGGTCAACTTTCGGCCCCCGCCAGGACCTCCTGGAGGCTTCTAGGAGCAACATTTCTGGTGTTTGGCGGAAAAAGAGGGAAGCAGGGAAGAGCTGGAGGCTGCAAAGACAGCTCAGGGAATGGCTGCATGTGGCCTTAGGGCCTGGCTTTGCTTCCCTTGCTCCAGAGTATACTGTAATACAGTCACACATATCAATGCCAGGATTCCACAGCCATTAGAGTCACTCCTGATGTAATGAGAGCGAGGGCCTCCTCCGTGGCTGCTCCAAGGCTCTGAAACACCCGCCTAAGGATAGCCAGGTCCCTCCGTGTCATCCCTCCATGGATAGGCCAAGGCCTTTACATTCAGGCTGGACTTTACTATATTGGCTGGTCTGCTATTAGCAGGGATTTAACTGACTCTTATTGCTCTGTTTTTAATTGTGCTTGTAATTAAGAGAACTGCTTAGGTATCTGGGTTGGGAGTTCAGTTCCCCGCTATACCTTCTTGACAGGATGGACTTGATGATCTATAGGGTCCCTTTCAGCTCTGTAGTATTAAGATGATGATGGTGATGATGATTAATCTATTTATTTATCTTTATATTCTGCTTTTAATAAAGTTTTTTTTAAAAAACAACAACTGTCCTTTATTGTTGTCAGCTGCCTTATGCCCCTTTTCTGGAAAATTCAGTGAATAAAATGGAACTGAGGTGATTAGGTTAAGACATCAGATTACTGTGTGTGATCCTTAAAAAGTTCCGAAGTAATTTTTGAAATTATTATATGCATTAAAATTATTAACATGATAATATTGTTATTTATCTTAGAAACATATGTGAAGTTACTTTAAAAGTCAGTGAGAAGACATTCTTCAGGGATTCATTGTTTCTGAAAGGCAGCTGAAATATCCATGATTTTAAGAAGGCTGGCATCTCACACGGTTCTCCTACCCACATCCCTGTGAGCACTGTATGTTGTAGACAGACCCAGAACAAAATATATCACAAGTATGGCTCAGGAGGAAAGTCATTCTGAAACATAAGCTGAACTCAACAAGTGGTTTCTAGTGGCCAAGGTCTTTGCTGCAACTCAACTTGTTAGCATAAAGCTGTGATTTCAGCAAGAGGGTTGGATTTTACTGCTGGTACAGTTAGATGCCAGCAGATCTGCACAGCGCAGGAGCTGAAGGAGGTGTTCCCAATCAGCAAGGATTCAGTAACTGGGCTGTTGTTCTTCCATTTTGTTACACAGTAGTAAGCAGATTATAGAGCTCCCCTGCTATAGATTTCCTGTCAGTCCTCATGAATCAAACACCACTGTTTTATTTAGCATCAGCCACTCCTTGTGAATAACATTACCCAGAGAACACTTTATGTACTTGTACGTGCTTTCTTTCTCTCATATGCACACAAACATACACATAATGCACACGCCCATCACACATCACATCTCAAGGTTTGAGCCCTTGTCCCCCCAGCTTTTTCCTTCCCAAGCCTCCTTGTTTATCACCTGGGCATTCAGTGGCAACCAGCAAGCCATAGAAGTTTGGTGCAATTAATAGCCATGCCTCCTCCCCTAAAGAAGCCTATCATATACATCACTTTCTTCTCACTCAACCATTGTAGTTACTTAAACGGCATAAAAGAGGGGCATTAATATAGAGTGTTTCTGAAGAGGATCTCTCCGCCTTTTGTTTACATCTAGCTACTTAGAACGAACCTGCTAAGATGGGGGTGGGGGCACTTTGGGAGTGTGTGGGGGATGGGGAAGCCCTGCAGGCATAATGGAAATAAAGGACTCTGGTTTCTTAGCAGACTAGCAAAAATAATAATGAACTGCCTTCTGCCAGTCTGCTGGTGGAAGAGGAACAGAGGTAAAGGATGTGGTGTGCTTCCTCTGAGAACAGCATGGAAACAAAGCACCTTGGCAAAAGAGGGATTGGGTGAGTTCATGCACAGAACTCCTTGTTGCCCATGGCTTATCAGGCAAGCCACTGAATAGCCCAGGGCTGGGAAATAACTGTGCATTCCAGGAATTGGGACTAGACAACAGCGGAGAATCTTGGATCTCTAGAGGCTACAAGCTCCAACTGAACCCATCAGCTTGGGAATGGTGTGGAATGATGGGAGTTGTTGTCTCACAACATCTGGAGGACTAAAGATTCCCCATTCTTCTTTTAGGTCTCCTATGTGTTCTGTTGATTAGGTGCCTTCTAATATTTGCATTATATGGAAGCATTCATAGCTTTTCTCTCTATGCCTTCCCCCCCTAGTTCAGTGGTAGAGAAGATGTGGCCTTCCGAATAGCGATGAACGTAGTACCTATCATCCTCCAGTGTTGTCTCTGCTGAGAATTATGGTCCAAAGGGCAAAATGTTTGCCGCGGTTGTTGTCCTTATATATTTCAACACTCTCACTGCACTCAGTTCTTATTTTAAGCTGGGGAGACTCCTTAGAGAAAATACTTGTTGCTCTCATACCATGCATAATATTGTGTTTTTGGAAAGACTGCTATTTTTGTTGGTTCCAAACTGGTAAGTCATAGGCAACAAGGAGTGACAGATTAACAGTGCTTCTGGAGCATTCGCGGTTGTGGGTTCCTAGCTGCTGGCCAAGCTTTGTAAATAATTTTGCGTATACCTGGTATTGTGTATGCTGTAAACTCAAGAGAATGTAATGTATGGCATGAAAAATGCATGCACTACATCATGTTCATTTTCAGAGCTCTCGGCCAAATAGTGAACGTAATTCCTATAATGTGACCATGATGTAACAGAAACAACACAATTCTGTTTTGAGCTCTACTTTCCGTCGCAGTGTCTATCATCTTATGCCTCCCAAGATGCACTTTACAAAATAGACTTCAGTCCAATACATCCTGTCTCCCCCACAGGCGCATATCAATTAATTGCTTAATCTGCTCTTGTGTCTAACAACTCCTGTGCCCTCAGCCCAGTCCCGTTGAGATGCATAGCAACAAATTGCACAGGGCAACATATTGGTTCCCCTGAACTTCTTTTGCGTAGGACCTTAATTAGCCAGCAAGTGTATGCAGGCTAAAGTCAGAAACAGACATGGCTCATCCTTGCTGTGGTAATGGCTTTGGACAGTGAACTTCTAGGTAAGTCATATTTTATTCACTCATTTTTAGAGATGTTGTTTCAAAGGTGTGTGGCAAAGTGCAGCAAATTTTCCCCTAAGTATTATGGCAGGTTTTGAAAACATGGAGATTTTGTGCATGTAGAATTGATTGGGTGAACGCAGAAGCAGGAGTTGCTAAAATGGAAGCTCCCTAGAAAGTGGCTGTTCAGTTTTATGACATTTGAGTTTTTGTGTGTCTTTTTATTGGGTGTTTATGGGGGTGCCATATTATGTTTACAAGGTGCAAGTTTACCTTTTCAGCATGAAAGCTCGCAAAAGCTGCAATGTAAGACATTGAACCATGGTGAATTCTTTATGGTTGTGAACTGTTCCAGTCAGTTTCTAGTGTTAAGGTTTTGGGCCCTGGATGGAAGGCTCAGATGGGAGGTTGTCTTGCTATCCTCTGTATGCTCCCAACAGGTGTCTGCTGGAAGAAACATGGGATAAATAAATAAATGAGACACTTCCATTGGGGGACAGATCTGTGAGCTGGACACAGAACTGATCCATCTGATTTATATGGCAGCTGAAGATATACGAGTTCCCCTGATGTGGTGTTTAAGCAGAAAATAGAGGCAATTAGTGTTGCATTGATCCCCACTGTATTGCTCCGCAATGGAACAATCCACAAGGGATTTACAATTTTGTTTATAGTGAGGTAAGAGAATGTATACTGATAGGTAGCTTTTCCCCAAAAGATTATTATGACCTTAAAGATGGCTGGACAGCTCAGTGGTTTAGGTATCTGGCTGTTGAGCCAGAGGTTGGGAGTTCGATTCCCCACTGTGCCTCCTATGAAAAGAACCAGCTTGTGTAGTCATGGGCAAGCTGCAAATAAACATATAGCATTATTTCAAAGCTGCTCTTAAAAACAATTTCAGAATACTTGAAAAAAGGAATTAACCTAAGAAGCAAAATAATAATAATAAATAAATAAATGAAGGCACAGCATCTTCAAAGGAGAAGTGTGTCTCTTAAAAAATGTGAATAAAGTGGTGCGTGTGTGTGCATGGACGTGCATGGTATGGTTGTTAGAGTGGTTTTGATGCCTTGAGCCCAATGAAGAAAAGATGGGATATAGACCACTCCCAGAGTTTTATCTAGGGCAGGTTACCAGGATCATGTGACCCACCCTACTCTCAGTTCTAACAGCCTTGCTGGCTGCTGCTTTGTTTCCAGGATTTATTCAAAGTGCTGGCCATAATGTTTGAAGCCCTTTATGGCTTAGGTTCATACTGTTGGAAAGACTGTGTATCATCTCTCAGTCTCTCCACTTCCACAAACACATCTGCTGAGGAGAGAGGACTTTTTCGGTGGCTGCTGTCAGATGATGGAATTCACTTCCTTGGGAAGGAGGGGTTTGGTTAGACCCTTCCATCCCTTTCTTCCAGCTGAAAATGTACCCATTTAGAAAGGGTTTTGGGGAATCAGCAGGCAACTGAGATGGGGAGATCTTTTACAATTTATAGTTTTTAAAACAATGTTTTGAAATATTTGTATATCATTGTTTTCATTTTTGATCAGTTTGTTTTAATTAATTGTTGGTTTCAATTTCTTGTACATTGCCTTGGGTCCCCACCAAGGGAGAAAGGTGCAGTAAAAATCAGATCAGTAAATCAAACCAATGAATAAAAGTAATAAATAAAATAAATAAATATGAAATGTAGTCTGGCCCTAAGTGTGAAGGGCAGGCTTCTCAGACATGGTGGCCCCTGGATATGTTATACTATGACTGCCATTTTGTCCAGGTATCGGGGCCATTGGCAGTGTTGGATAGAGCTGTCAGGAATTGTAACCCATTGCAACAAACTGTTTGTAGATATTGTAATTCCTGGGCAATGGTGCCGTTTTCTGAAATAGATTTCTGGCATTTGAAACTCGTGGATTTCTCCTGTATGATTGCTGTGCAGTAGAGGATGTGGTTATACAGTCTCACTTTCCTGTTTTGTGGTCCATGTAAAATTAAAAACAACAACAACTTTCTAACACCATCCAGTTGTGGCTTCCTTCCTTAAATATGTAACAGAAAGTTAGTTGCAGCTAAGTCATCAGCTGCTAAGAGCTCAGCATATTTACACATTCTTAGGTATGTGTGATCTTTTCTGAGATATGCAGGGAATGAACGAGAGGAGTAAGAGGGGAAAAATAGGCAAATTAGAGGGATCAGTTGCACTGAATGCAAATATATATCTGGTGGCCATATAGAAGTCTCCTAGAACTGTGAAAAATCAATGAAGTAGTTAAAATCAATAGTACATAGTTTAATGGTACATGGAAAAGAGGACAAAGTTTCTTGTAGCTTTAAGAGCTGTGTCTAGAATTTTAGCTGAATTTCCCTCTTCTAAACAGCTATTGAAGATGCAAGATTTCTGGCAATGTTAGATACAGCTATTTCTGTATATAAAATTCATAGACAGGACATAAGAGGCTACATTTACTTAGGTTTTTACTTTATGTAGTAAAGACCTTCATTCCAATGAATCAATAATTACAAAAGTGATAAAATCACTAAAACACAAACTAATACTGGGTGTATTTTTGGAATAGTAAGAAAGTTTGTGACCAGTGTTAATAATATAATTATCATTTTCTGCCTCTCCTGCCATTTCACCATATCCCTGGCACAGAACCAGTGTGTATATAATAAGCTTGCGGCTTGAATATTGTGCTCTGTGTATCCGGAGAAGCCCACAAAAACTCATGCCAAATAGAACGTGCTAGTTTTAAAAGTGCCATAAGACTCCTTGTTGATTTTGTCATGACAGACTTAACATGGCTTGCTGCTTAGAGATGTTTGTGGTGTGTATGTAAATGCTCTGTAAGACAGTTGCTTGTATTACCCTGTCAAGTGGAAGGGATTTTTTTTTTTAACCACACAGATTGGAGGAGATAGAACAACCATCTGCCATCACCCCAAGTCACATTAAAACTGGAACCTGCTCTTGAACAGTGTGCCTCTGTTGACTTGTGGATGCTGCTGTATGCTGGTGAAGGAACCCTGTGATAGAACAAACAAAAGCTGGCCATGTAAACGGTAGCATAAGTGAAATGCTATTGTCTGGTGGCAAGTGAGTTAATATACATTAGCAATTGCATTGTATCAAGTGGGTATATGATCTTTTTTTCCGAGGTTTGTTTCACTAATTATGTTTTAATCAGTACTGATGGTTAGAAGAAGCTGGCTGAAGTGAACAGAGATGGCTTACAATATCAGGGGGCTACCAGCAACCAGGGGGCTACCAGATGTTCCCTACCTGTGGAAAACGTTTGCACTCACCTGACAAGAAGCCTCATTCCCACTCCACCCTCAATAAGTGTGTTTGTTTTTTGAGGACATGGATGCTGCTTCATTGGTGCTGGTCCTACCGTTAGGCAGAACGACATGGCTGCCTCAGGCAGCAGGTGATGGGTGTTGTGAGAAGACAGCAAATTCTGTTACCGTGTTTCCCCGAAAATAAGACAGGATCTTATATGAATTTTTGCTCCAAAAAACGCATTAGGGCTTATTTTCAGGGGATGTTTTATTTTACAGTCATGTCATCTTCTTCGGGTTGCTTCGCAATGCTGCACAATGGTGGAGGGCGGGGTTTCACTTAACTGGGGCTTATTTTTGGGGGTAGGGCTTATATGACGAGCATCCTGAAAAATCATACTAGGGCTTATTTTCAGGTTAGGTCTTATTTTCGGGAAAACAGGGTATGTTACTGTTATTATACTGCCAGGGATGGCGGAGGAATACGTAGAGGACTGATGTGTCAAAATAAGACAGCTAATATGAGGTGCCCTGTCCATTGACATGTGTGAGATGCAGGAAATGTGAACTGCTTTGCTTCAGGCAGCACCATGTCTTGGGGCGGCTCCCGCTGTGCAAGCGCCCTTGTTTATTTGAGTGGTTCCTTGTTCTCCCCACGGGGTCTTTCCTGAGACATACAGGGAATGAGTGAGAGGGGTAGTCGGGAAAGAGACGTCCTGGTGAAGAACACAGACATAACAAGAAGCTAAATGTCAGGACTCCCTCTTCACGAGGGGACTGGGGGCCCAAACGGCTTTCTCCCTGGGGCCAAGGGTGCAGAGGTCTGCGTCCTCCAGCCGGGTGGGGTGGGGGATGGGACTTCCCCAGTGAATGCGGATCTCTTCCTCCCTCTGGTCCGTGAAGCAGAAAGCTGTTTACTGCTTTTGGATTCCAGATCAAGGTGGAAACGGGGGAGGAATAAAACGTTGGCTGGAAATCACCTGACTGAGCAGGGAGGCAGGCAGACAGCAGAGGACAAACGGGACAAAGAACTCTAGCTTGGGTGGGGTGCAGCTGGGGATGGGGAGACAGAGATGGCCGGATTTATTTATTATTCATATTTTAATTTTTCTCCGCTCGTATTTCTCCAACTGCTGGAAATAAGGATTTTCTAAACTGTCTCTGTTATTTCGTGACTTGCGAGCGCTCGCTGACATTGAATCTGTCTTTGAGATGGGGAGCGCCCTCTGGTGGTTAAAAGCACATTTCCTGGGATTAGCAGGCGCCCTTTCAGGAATGCGGGTTTTATATGAGATGTTTAGGTTGGTTTCACCTGGTTTTTAATATGGAAATACCACCGTGGGAGTATTTCGAGACATCCCATACTGGTCTTTGTATTTTCTTTCGGAAACATATGTTAGGAACAGTGTATTGCCAGCATCATACAGTCTGGAAACAGCTTCTGACACTGGTTTATAACGTGTTTATTTCATTTATATTTCACCTTCACTGCAGTTAGCTCAAAAGAGTGTATAGGATACACGTCTTTATCTTCGCAAGAATTACTCTGTGAGGTAGATCAGGTTTGGGAGAGTACGGCTGGCCCAAAGGTGCTCTGTGAGTTTCTGAAGGCCTACTCCTGCATCTAGGAACTACACCATACCGGTTTGTATCCTATCCGAATGAAATTTCTGCATGTTGATCCTTGCTTCAGATGCTTCTGTGCATGCATAATCTGGACTAGTTCAAAACATTTTGGGGTCTGAGGCAAAGAGAAAAATAAAAACTTTTCTCCTTTTGGCTACAAAACCCAGCTGACTCAGCCAATATTTTTTTTTTCAGCATGGAAGGAGCTTAGGGGGTGTAGAATAGGCCATGTTTATACAGCAGAATGTTTTATCACACATCTGCTGTGTTGTCTACGTCTTCTGCCTGGGGTGACTTCACATTTCCTCATGGTGGCCCTGGGCCTGTGCATAATACTAGTCGAATATGTTGGTTCCCTCTCCTGCATGTACACATATAGAATCACAGGACTATAGACCTGGAAAGTATCCCAAGGGTTATTAAATCCAGACCCCCTGCTGAAGCAAGAAACCCACTGATGATCTGTATATGGAGTTCACATCACAAAAGTTCCTTTCTGGAAACTGGTACAAAGTCTTTTCTAGGGTGATCATCTGCTGTAACTCCTTCCTTGTTAGATATTGGCATTAACAAAGGCCTCCCATAAATGTAAGTGGTGCAGTTTGGGGCATAAATTGAAATTTGCACAGAATACAGTTGTCACCACTGTGGGAACAGTAATGAGCACAGCTGTAAATTCCTTGACATCTTCATTGACATGGAGAAGAATGTAGCAATTCCTCACCCTTATGTGCAAGGATGTGACTCATCTATTCTCTGGAGTTACACAGTTTCTTCTGTTTCCCAGATCCTTCTGGAACTGGTTGAGGAAATTGCTCATCAATATCTCTCAGAAAGGGACGTGGTGGCGCTGCGGGTTAAACCTCTGTGCTGCAAGGTCAGAAGACCAGCAGTCGTAAGATCGAATCCATGCGATGGAGTGTGCTCCCGTTGCTTGTCCCAGCTCCTTCCAACCTAGCAGTTCGAAAGCATGCAAATGCGAGTAGATAAATAGGTACCACCTTGGTGGGAAGGTAACAGCGTTCCGTGTCTAGTCACGCTGGCCACGTGACCACGGAAACTGTCTTCGGACAAACGCTGGCTCTACGGCTTGGAAACGGAGATGAGCACCGCGCCCTAGAGTCGGACACGACTGGACTAAATGTCCACGACTGGACTAAATGGGGAACCTTTACCTTTTACCTGTCTCTCAGAAGGGCATGTTTGTGCCTTGATATAGTGTGAACTTGCAAATAGGGATTCTGTGTTAACTCACTAATCAGCCAAGACTGACCATCCTCCTACAAAATACGTTGTTCTGTGCCATCAAGTTGGAACCAACTTATAACAACCTTAATAGGGCTTTCAAGGTAAGTGAGATGTTTTAAGGAGTGACTTTACCAGTTCCATGCCCCCAGTGAGTTTCCACGGTTGAGTGGGGATTCGAACACAGGCCTCCTAAATCCTAGCCTGCCATTCTATTTACTATTTTATTTATTTATTTATTTATTTCATTTATATCCCGCCTATCTGGTCAATTATGACCAGATTTTTTACTATACTTAATTTTTTACAGTATTTACTATACTACACTGGGTATCCCCTACAAAAGGTCAGGGCTGATGAACACCAAGGCTCTGGAAGACATATTTCATTATCCCTTGACCCATCTCAAATATGTCGGTGAACCTGGGAAAAATCAGTTCCTGTTTGTTAAAAATGCTGGGACAGGAGATTAAATACAACTTAATACAACAGAGTTCTGACTCCTGTCCTCTGAAGATGCCGGCCACAGAGACTGGCGAAACGTTAGGAAGAAAAACCTCAAGAACACGGCCAGACAGCCCGAAAAACCTACAACAACCAACTTATTTTCAGTTTTAAAAGAAAATTGTGGCCCCTGGAGACTTCTGGAAGTATGACTAACCTTTCCAAAATGATGGAGGTGGGGTGAGGGACTTGGTGGTCTCCAGGGCTGACAAGAAACTGGCAGGGATACATGATTCCTGATCTGTAAAGGCAGAAAATACAGAAAAAGTGTAAGATGCAACGTGAGCTCGTTCAAGGGCATTACACGGCGGCAGCTCCAAGTCAAAAGGTCATATTTTGGAATCTTACAGGTCTGCCTGGGTTGGTGTTCCAGCAGACACCAGGTTGACTTGGAACTTTGGAACATGCTAAGCCAAAGAAAGGTCATTTTGAAAGACTGTTTTTTTTTAACTCTAGTACAGTATTTTGTATAATTATGGCAATACAGTGATATTTTTAGATAATGGGATCACTGTTTCTATATGCGTGTACTAAAGAATATAGGGTGAAACTGACACCTGAGCATTTGCTGTCCTTAATTGTTTTTTAAATGATAGGAACGAGAGAATATAGGAAGCTGATTTACAGTGATTTTTGGTCATTCTTGCCAATATTGTCAGCTCTAGCTGGCAGTGATCCTCCAGGGTTGTAGGCAATATTCCTTCTGGTCTTCATTGGAGATCCCTGGTATTCCCTAGTAGTCTCTCGTTACATAACCCGGATTGCCCCTGCTTATCTTCCCAAATCAGAGAAAATAAAAAATGATCGGAACTGAGCTGTACAATTTTGTGTTTCTGCACCACAGCAAAAATGCTGGGAGCTGTAGTCAAAAAACATAGTTGTTGTGCATTGTTTATTCAGGGACATTACAGGTGCCACAGAGAGTAACAGGATGTTTAAGATAGAAGAGGCTGTGCAGGCTTTGGTGCTCTTCTAGAATGCTGTAGCCATCATGGTTGGTGGGAGTTGTAGTTCTCGAAATTTCCCAGATTTACTCCCTTTCATAGCCATATCTTGCCCCTCCTCCGAAAAATGCATTATTTCAAGTGTGAGGTTTTAATGTGTGTATAATAATAATAATCATGTGCTGCCAAGTTAGGGTTTTCTAGGTAGAGAGTAATCAGAAGTGGTGCGATACATATGCCTGTTTCAGATGGGCTTGAATGGTCTTCTTCAGAGCATCCCTCTCTGATTCTTCTCCTAGAATCCTTTCCCATTCCCTTCTCTCTTCAATCTGTTAACATTGTCCTAATCCCTAGATAAGCTTGATCTGTATTGGAAAAGGTTGTTGTTATTTGGTGTTGTTGGGTGTTTTTTTTTTGTTTTAAAGCTAAACTGCAAGTGAAAAAGGCCTTGCAGTCAAATACTTCTCCCTAAGGAGAAACTGGAACGAAGTATTGGGCTCCTTTCTGTGTGTAAACTGGTGAGTTCGTTGTTTCCCAGGAGGTTGCCTTCTTGTTCTCAATAGCCCCCCCCCCCCCCCCCGAGATGTTTCTGTATTCTGTATGGCATTATGAACATTCTGGGCATGAACCATGCTAACCTCGGTGAGACCCCGGTTAAGGAAATAGAGACAATTTCAAGCAGCACCGGCTGCAACTGACTCCCTGTCCCTCTGAAATCTTTGGAGCAGAAAGGGTTGCCCCAGGAGAGAAGGAAGAACTCCATCAATAAATAATTTGCCCTGTCTTTTTCAATCAATTCAAGGAACAGTGAATGGTCCTAGGCGACCAGCTTCCCTTAAAGATGGCTTTTAAACTAAAGTCGCCCTCAATATGATCAGCCAATTCTTTTTTGCTCTCCCTGGAAGAACAACAGCATCTTTTGGGACAGAGGACTTTATTAGCTACATGTGTGTGTTTCCATCAGCCTCTCACTCTCTGTTGTTGCTGTTTTTTCGAAGAATGCTTGTTATTTGCTTTGACTGGATTGGAGTCTGGTTTCTTGCAGTGCTTAGAGGAAGGGTTGTCAGCTTTCAGATGTAGTTGGCCTGCTGTGTTGTCAGAACTGACTGGGGGCTACATCTTACCTCTGCTGTAGTGCTGAATTTGCTGCTGTAGCATGTCAGACAACACCCAAACACCTTCTCTTTAAAACAAAATTATGTGGGAAGTGTGCGTCTTGCTTTTAAGCCAAATCGTGCTTCTAGGAGAAAATTTATTCCAGGAATAAATTTTAGCTCAGTGGTTCCCAACTTTTTTTGAGCTGTGACACCCCCTTTTATAATATCCAAGTAACCTGCGACCCCCACCATGTTTGTATACAAAGGCATTTTAATGGGGTACAGTCACCCCTTCACAGAAAGTAGAGGCTTCTTTCTCTACCCAAAGGGCCTATATCTCATACATACACATACATGCTAATTTTAATATCCCACTCTGAAGAATCGAGGAAGAAATAATTAAACAAGGACTACAACACATATAAGGTGACCCTCAACCCCCATGACCTCCTTGTGGGTCATGACCCCCCAGGTTGAGAAACACTGTTTTAGCTTAATAACAAGGTGCTCAATCCCCAAACACCCTGTTTTAAAGACATGCTATCCATCTTGTCACTGCTGTGTCACATTTGGTGGCAGTGGCCATGGTGTGTGTCCTCATGGGCTGTATGTTGACTACTCTAGGTTCCAGCACTGGGCAAGAGAATCCCATATTCTAGTCCTCTCAAAGCCATGAAGCCCATTAGGTGATCTCAGGCTGGTTCCTATCACTCAGCTTCATCCATCTTGCGGGGATGTTGTAAGACTAAGACGGAAAGATGGAGAACCTTGAACATTTTTTGATCTCCTTAGAAGAGTGGTGGATAATATCCGTGTTGTGGGATGCAGCCTGACGAAGACTTGGTGTGCCCAGCAGTGGCATTTTTCAGCAGTGATATCAACCAAGTTCCGTTCTAAGGTTGCTATACATGCTGGGGCTTGCCTCAGATCCAATGTGGCTACGGAAGATAGTGAGTTGTATCCCAGACCCTTTGCACACGGCAAGAGATTTATGAACATGTTACACTGGTGCCCTGCTTTTCCTCTAGTGAGCCTAAAGTGGCATACCTGGCTCTCCTCCTTCTAGCTTTAGCCTCACATAACCTTGCAATGTAGGTCAGACTGAAAGAGAGAATGGCTGCCCTGCCCTGACCAGTGAATTTCATGTCTCAGACAGGACTTGAACCTGGGGTTCCCAAGTGTTAGTCTGCCACTCTAACTTCTATACCACATACAGAACGAAATTAAAACAAGAATAAAAGAGCAGTCTTGGGGCACCCAAAAGACTAGGACACTTATCACATGGATAGCAATTCACTTCTTCAAACATATTTCTTATCCACAAAAGAGTACAGTACATGGAAATAAATCTGATAACTTTCGTTTATATTTTTGTTATTTATACTGGAACGGACTAACATAGCTAGCTTTTAAAACACAGCCACACTGCAGTGGAAGGTGGGCACGTGCCTTCAGTAGCACAGTACTTCACCAGTTTCCCTACAAATACTGACCCACAAAAGACTATTTTCACTTGAGTTAGAAGTAATAACATTGTAGGCACTGGACATTTTAAAAGATATTAACAATTTTCTGTGATAAGACAATTCTTTCAAAATGTGTTCGGAACAATACATAAGGGTGGCTTTTAGTCCCACTCTGGATTTTTAAAAAATCCTCTTCATTGTTGTTATATTATTATTACTCTTTCAACTTATATACCGCCCAATAGTGCTACAGCACTCTCTGGACGGTTTACAACACAATTATGCAAGGAACATTTTGCCTCACAGTAAGCTGGGTACTCATTAAACTCATTATACATGGACCAGCCCTCCTATAAGCCTCTGTTCTAAGCCACTCTGTCCATTTTCTTTCAGCCCTTAATCATGGAAGTTATTATAGATTTTAAACTATTTTATTTACTGTGGGGATGATTTTTTAATTGCTTTAATTATTGTGATTTTAATGGGGTTTCTGTTTAAACTAGTTTTAATCTGATCATAATTTCTTTTCAAGAGAGCCAGTGTGGTGTGTAGTGGATAAAGCATCAGGCTTAGACACATGAGATCTGGGTTCGAATCCCATCTCAGCTATAGATCCTAATGGAGAGGGGGGCATTGGTAAGGGCAAACCACGCCTTGAACATCTCACATACCTTGAAAACCCTTTTAGGGTTTTCCATACATTGAAAATGAGTTGATGACAAGTAACACACCTTTTAAACTCGTTTTAGTGTTGTTTGTTAGCAGCCTCCAGACCTGTGTGTGTGTGTGTGTGTGTGTGTGTGTGTAAAACTGAAGGATACTCTGATCAGTTGGGATGCTGAGTCGCCTACTGTGCCTTTTGAATGCTGGTCCTCCTCCTCCTCTTTGTTCTCTCTTTGCTATCTCTTGAATTCCCTCTTGGTGCTCCCCTGGTGGTCTTGTTCTTTTGCCGGCCCTTTGGGCTTCATCATCATCATCATCATCATCATCATCATCATCATCATCATCATCATCATCATCATCATCATTATTATTATTATTATTATTATTATTATTATTATTATTTTGGAGGCTGGCACCTGAGCAACAGGCTGAGCTGCTGTTGAAGGAAACTGTTCAGTTTCAGCTTGAAGCCTTGGCTTAGCCCGGGGGCATCTAGGGCAAGCAGAAAAATACACTTCTTTCCACAGTGTGTCCTTCTCTCCCATGGGCATTTCAGCATGTAACATATATCATCTCCCGTCATTCAGTGACAGCTTTACTCACTGTACAAGTATTAATTAATTAGACCTCGCCATGTGCTGTGAGGGCAGCATTAAAATGCTCGTTTTCCCATGAAGGCATCCGGAGGTTAAGTGACTCGTGTCCTGCACTGCTCATTCAGTAAAACGACAGAGCTGGGAATAGGATGAAAGGTTCTGAGCTTTCTTATTTCCCTTTCAATATTATTTATTTAGATATGGAGATGGCCTCATAGCTAAAGCTTAAAGCAAATCATGTGAGCCCTATGTGTTTTGCACACACTACAGCACTGAGGCATGGTTGATGTGATTGCAGAGATGCATAGTTGAAATGTGGGCCGACTTCGCATTTTTAGGACCAACTGGAATAGGTCCATTGACTCAGTGGAGCTTGTATGTCTATTAGCTTCCCTTCACAAAGTGGGTCTGCTCTGCTTGGGATTAGCAGCTGGCCTCTGTATTGATATAAAATCAAATGACAAATCAGTGGAGTTTGTACATGAGTTGAGGTCTGAACTGCTTTTTGCAGACTGAAAAAAAAAACTTTTAAATTAACCAGCTTTTCTTAACCAGATCTTTTGCACTACAGCTTCCATTAGCCACAGTCAGCAAGGCTCTTGTCCAGAGATCATGGGAGTTGTAGTCCAGAACATCCCCAAGGTTGTTAGGAAAAGCTGACATAAGTTTTCTGACTGAAACAGAGTGATCCTTGGATTTCTTTTAAATCTCACATTAATAAATGAGACCTATGGAACATAACATAATGTGAGACACATCAGTGCTTATACAAGAACTGTTGTATTTGTTACAGAGCTTTCTAGAAAACCCTCTCATAGCAGAAACATGGACTGATGTTTTTAAAATAACAGCTTGCGTTGAAGCCTAGAGTGCTGACTGAGTCATTGAGATGGTGAGATATGAGCTATACTGCCAGAAAGCACAATATCAACACTGCAAACTAAGGGGTGTTCCAGTTGAGGGATTTGTTCTCTGTAAGGAAAACTGATACATCCCTGATGTTATCATTATTTTTCCTTCCATCCATATGAGATCCTCCTTGTCTTGGTTAGTATAGTGTCATTTTTTGTAACTTTGTTTATTTATTTATTTATTTATTTTATTCAGTTTGTATCCTGCTCCCATTAGTGTCCCAGCACTACTCTGCACGGGTTACAACTCGTAAAATAGAAAACAAAAATAAAAATAGAAATATTAAAACCAATAGCAATCAATAGCAACTTTCCATATCTTTTGTCCCTCCTGAAGATATGATTTATTTCTAGTCTTGGTTTGTTCCAGAGAAGGAGGGCAGAGTTTAGTTCTATGGCACTTCTGGTAAAGTTTATTTCTGTGATCATAGCCTCTGAGTTGGAAACTTTCAATTAGCTTTCAACACATAACAGTCACAAAATAGTTCTAGAAGAGAAGTGCCAGCAGGGAAATGATTTCTTGCATATTAAAAAAAAAGCTGTTTAAGAGTTCCTAAAGACAAGTTTTCAGAGAAGTGGCTTTTAAAAAAGAAGTTTAAGTGAGAATCCTAGTAAGATCTATGCTCCTTCACAATCAACCAGGAGAAAAGGGAAGTGGGATTTAACTGCTTGAATTCAATTTTGCCATAATGAACTACTGCTGCCCCCCAAAAATATTTATTGATTTAATATATTTATTAGTCACCTCATAAAATAAATTGTCTGGTTAACACACAAATGCAAGATCTATTAAGACAATAACATTCTGCCTTTAAAAATCTGAAATGCAAAGCATCTGAAGGAAGCAAAAGCCAACATTTATGTATCATTGCTAGTGTAACAGGCACTAAAACCACCTCAAACCAAAGCCATCCAATTTGCCTTCAAAACTGCAGAAAAGAAGAGCGGCAAATAATATTTTCAAGTATTAAATACTCTGAGTAATCTAAAAAGCTCCAGTATCAAAGTACAAGTTGACTGGGTTCTTGTAGAGACAAAAGACTTTTCAATTGTATAGAAGAGCTCTGAGTTAGCCCTTATTTAATCTTCATGGTTTCCTTCTACAAATGCTGTGTCAGCCCAGTGCTGGCCCTGTTATTAGGCATGAGCCAGCTGCAGAGTCTGTAGGGCAGGGAACGGCCACAAGATTTTGGAACAGAACTATATGCCCTCATATTTACAGAGGAGCATGTTGTTCTAGTGCCACCCCTAAGGTAAGATTCAGGTGCTACGTAGGCCCAGCTCAAGATGAATGACAAGCCTAGTAGAGGGTCTGTATGCTGACTGGGAGTTATGTGGAACTGCTGGATAGCTCAGGTTGAGAGTTTGAATCCCCACTGTGCCTCCTTGACACCTTGATGATCCATAGGGTCCCTTCCAGCTCTGCAGTTCTAAGATTATTATTCAATTATCTGTGGAATTGGGAAGGGGCATCGTATCCTTCATATCTGGCAGCAACATGTCTTGGCCTATGTGAGTCTGTCCCTTGTGGTTCTCCCTTACTATTCCTACAGTGGTCTCTGTTTGTTTTGCTTGGCATAAAATAAAGGTGACCAGGTACTATCCAAGGCCATTTTCTACCTGGTTTCATTGTATGTGTAAAATGAGCTTCTTTATTAAGCTGTTCTGTAAGATTGTGCCATGTTTCCATTACAGCTTGGCCTTTCCTATGAGAATGATCTGTAAGATATCCTCTCCATACTTGCCTGCCTTTCCTCATCTAAGTCGACTTTTGCTCCCTTGGTTGGCCTTCAGCATAGTGTTATCAAACAGTGTGTTCAGGCCTGGTTGGCATGGATAACAGGTTCCCATATAAATTGCTGCCAGTCATTCTGTCAGCTCACTGGGATGTTGGCCATTATTTAATAATAAAAAGTTTAAAAAATAGAAAAAAATCATGACAAAATTGCTTAGTCATTAAAGAATGGAGCAGGTTGTAGGCTAGGGCACATAAAATCAAAATTTTAGTCTGTTATCTCTGAAATATGTTAAGACAATTTCATGTTTTACACTGAAGAGGAGGGACAATGAGATATCCAGTGTTGTGTGGTTGTTATTTATTTATTTATTAATTATTTATTTATTAGATTTCTTTCCTGCCCATCTAGACCAAAGGTCTACTCTGGGCGGTTTACAAATTGAAAAACAATAAAACCAATAATATATTATTATAAAACCAATATTTATATTATAAATCCAAGGTGGCGAAAGTATAAAAAATTAAGATATGGCAGGAGGGAAAGCCTGCCCAATAGCCAGGTTTTAAGTTTGTTCCTGAAAACACCCAGAGAGGGAGCCAGGCGGATCTCCTCTGGCAAGTTGTTCCAAAGGCGAGGGGCCACTGCCGAGAAGGCCCGGTTCCTCGTTCTTTCCTTCCGGACCTCCCTCGGCGTTAGGCCCCTCAGCCTCCCGGCCTGGCTGGGACGAGTGACTCTGGCAGAACTGGATGGGAGAAGGCGCTTTGCCAGATATCAAGGTCCTAAACCATTTAGGGCTTTATACATAATCGTAAGAACTTTGAAGTCAATGCGGAAACAAATGGGCAGCCAATGCAAGGCAGCCAGAGTGGGGGAAATATGATGGTACCTTTTCACCCCGGTAAGAAGCTGGCCGCCGCATTCTGTACCATCTGAAGTTTCCGCATCAGTCTCAAAGGCAGCCCCACGTAGAGCGCATTACAGTAGTCTAATCTCGAGATTACGAGCGCATGGACCAAAGTGGTGAGCGCCCCCACATCAAGATAGGGACGCAGCTGGGCAATCCACCGAAGGTGGAAATGTGTGGAACGGACCACTGACAACACCTGAGTCTCCACGGTGAGTGCCGGGTCCAGATGTACACCCAAGCTGCGAACCTCACTCTTGGTGGTAAGAGTCACCCCCCCCAAAGGAAAGGGAGTTTCCCAGACCACTGATGTCTGGGACACCCACCCGAAGGACCTCCGTCTTGCCCGGATTCAGCCTCAGTCCATTCACCTGCATTCATTGCTGAACAGCCTCCAGGCAGCGCTCAAGGGACGAAACAGCATCCACTGTTGTTGGAAAAAAGATGGAGAGCTGAGTATCATCAGCATACTGATGACACGAAGCCCCACATCCCCTGATGACCCCACACACTGTTAGAGTGGGAGACTAGCATTCAAATCATGTGAAACTCAGTGAGTGACCTTGGACCAGTCACATACACACAGCCTACATCACTGGGTTGTTGTAAGGATAAAGTAGGGCAGAGGATAACCATGTGTTGGAGTTTTTGCAACCTTGCATGCTAGCAGGGTTAGCTGGGAAGGACCTTTCTGGGCTGGAGTGACTGTGAATCTGTTCAGCACTAACCAATAATTCCTTTCCTACCTCTGAATTCAAAGAAAGTCCCACCTCTCTGCTCAGTGTTTCTTCCCTCTCTTGAGTCTGTTGAAGTTATGTTAGTCATTTGCTCCACTAACATGACTTGAACATAGCTGCAGAAAAGCCATTGGGGGATGGCTTCTGGCATGCAGGCGACATATTGCTTACCCTTGGTTTATGCCAAGATTGGGGAACCTTTTTCTGACCAATAACCAAATTTAATTTCCGTGCTGTTTCTGGATGGGCTGATCCCAGGGTAGAACAAAGAGAGACCTTTCAGAGACTCATATAAGTCATTTGTAGAAGAGGCAAAGCCAGAATCTAAGGGCAAACCAGAATTAACAGGGAGAGCCCAAGAAACATAGACTAACTGGTCCAGAACATCACACAGAGCCAGAGAGGGCCAGAAGTAATAGAAGGCAAGACCAGCAGTCAAAAGAGATGTTATTTTTTAGCAAAACGCCCAGTTCAAGCCTAAAGTTGTAAAGCTTTAAATGCTATCTTTTAATGATGTAAGGCAACTTGAGTCCTTTTTAAGGAGAAAGGTGGGGTAAAAATATTTTAAATCAAATCAAATCAAGTTTGTAGTGTTGAACTGGTGAAGCCCGATCCAAAGCTTAGATGCAGGTATTTGCCCAGCAGGGAAGGGAACTCATTGGAGGATTTGGTCTGACGATATCAGTGGGAGAAATCTTGAGAAATACCTCTTTTCCTGAGGAGTCTTTCCCTGCAGACAAGCATTTCCCCCACAGACTTCCGACCGGGCTTGTGCCTTTATCCTGTGGCATTCGCAGGGACTGGAAGGTGGCCCGGCCTCCTCCTCTGACTCTGCCACAGGACTGCCTTCTTGCAAGAGAACTGCCTGGCAGACCCCTGAGGATCCAGTCTCTGCAGGATCATGACGTTCCTTCACCATATCAGATTCAGATTTACTCTTGCTAGACTGAGTACATGTCCAGCAACATTGTGGCAATTTCAGAGAAGTTTTCAAGGGCCAAATTCCAGTGGCAACTGGACCTAAAGCAAAAGAATGGGGGGAAATACCAGCATATTCTGTTTAAAGCTCCATGCCAGTAATTAAGCCTGGGAGGAACATCTCAATCTTTTTTAAATTGGGAAACTGGAAAACCACCTAATGAAGGTGTTATGGACAATGGAGTGTGGCTGTCTGGTGAGAATCAGAATGGGATCCCAGGAAGGCCAGCTTCAGTCTGAGGACCAGAATCAACTGGAAGACTATAGATTAGGGAACATGGCTGTCCAAAGTCACACACACACAGAGTTCCTCTGTCATTGGGGATAAACATTGTTTTGCAGATCAAAAAAACAAGAACAAAGGTGGCAGAAGAGAACAGACAGCTAGAGAAGAAATCATGTGCTGGACTTCCAGTGCCAAATAATTCAGCAAGTTGGATGCTTTCTCAGGTTTCATTGTGGCAGATAAATCTAACAAAAGAAGGCTCTAAATTATTACATTTAACACTGTTTGGAAGGTACAGATTTCTGTGGTTCCCTTTTGGTACAGCATGAACTTCTGAAGTGTATCATGATCTAACAGAACATTGGGGGTTTGGACGCATGTGTGAACCATATCATTCTCCAAGGTACCATCAAAAAAGGGGAAGAAGACTGTTCACTGTAGGTGGGCAATGGCAAAGTCACTGATCACTCTCTTTGTGGTTCTGTGTCTTTAAATTAGGCTTAAACTGAATAGCACTTCAAACAGAGGGCATTTCAAAGGGAGTACTGTCCTTCCTAAAAGAGGAAATGTGGCCACCCAAGGTGGAACTTGTGGAGAGTAAGATCAGAACGGTACTGGATCCTGGACCAGCAGAATCATGGATTGCTGTCAAATGACAGCTTACTCATGAACAGTCTGTTTTATTCTCCTGGTAGTCCCATCCAAGCTGGCTGGATAGATCAGTGGTTTATGTATCTGTCTGTGGAGCCAGAGGTTGGGAGTTTGATTCCCCAGTGTGCCTCCTGAGAAGAACCAGCCTGTGTAGCCATGGGCAAGCTGCACAATCCCATGGCACCCGCAGAAGAAGGGAATGGTAAACCACTTCTGCATACTCTTCACCTAGAACACCCTGGAAAGGCTCACCGTAAATCAGAATTGATGTGAAGGCACACAGTTAATTAATCTCATCCAAACTGCAGCTGATTGCTCACCTTCTGGGTTGGAGCAAACGTTCGGCCCCAGAGGCGACCAGATAAACTCACACTAGAATATAGGGCGGCCGGGTGGGTGCCAAGAAAGGAAGAGGGCGGGGAGAGGGGGGAACGTCCCTTAAATAACCTAATGTTCCCCCCTCTAGCCCAACTGATCTCGTGAGACATAAGGTCTCGCATTATCCAGGGAGGGAGGCAAAGGCAAGCCACGCTGCTGAAACTCTGGCTCAGCAGCGGCTCAAGCATTTGCCTTGGGACCACATTCCTGCAAGCATACTTAAGACAAATTTAAATAAAAGCTGAACATGAGTTGATCAAATTGCTGTTTTAGCAAACTGCTAAATGCCTGCACTTTAAGGCAGAGGTGAGGTAACTGGGAGTGGATATTTGTGTCATACAAAGGAGGTTTGAGCTTTGGTCTTTATTTATTTCTGCATGCCACCACGTTAGTTTTGATGTACGGACACCCCTTCCAAGGTTTTCTAGGTACAGAGTACTCAGAAGTGTTTTATCAGGA
Organism: Intellagama lesueurii; assembly: GCA_037013535.1. Taxonomy (NCBI): domain Eukaryota; kingdom Metazoa; phylum Chordata; class Lepidosauria; order Squamata; family Agamidae; genus Intellagama; species Intellagama lesueurii. Next base: position 36,794,837 of record JBAJHW010000001.1, on the reverse strand, counting down.
GATGCTCTGGGACTGTGTGGCTTACCCAGAGCTATACAGGCTAACTTCTCTTTCAAGGCACAGAGGGGAATCAACCTGTTGACCACTGACTCTGCAGCCATGTACCCAGTTCACCGAGCTATCCAACCAGATTGAATTTCATATTCAAAATGAATTCTTGTGCTTAGAATTCTTTAAGTCTTGTGGAATTTCCCCCCATAAGGCCCTTTTTGGTACATTGTGGAGTTCTAGCAAAAAACAAAATAGATCCTGCAAGCAAGAAATCTGTCCATGCCTGGTTTAAAAGCCTGGAGAAAGAGAATGGGTTTTACTTCGCAGTGACACCTAATTTGATTTGATGCTAACCAAATGTATAAAAGGAGAGAGTGCTACAGGTGAGCCAACACCAATGAGAACCTGTATCTCTGATTTCCAGATTTAAGAAGCCTCCACTGAAAACCAGACAATGATGAATATGAAGTGTATGCAGGCCTTCTATCTGGGACAGGGAATCTTTGGTCCTTTAGACCAGCTATTCTCAATGGGGGCCCTGGCATATTTGAAGGGGGCCACAGATTCACCTGTTTGTGTTGTATCCTTGTTTGTGTATAGCCAAAGGCTTTTCTTGTTTGATGGGGCCCTGGAACCTGAGAAGAGCTCCTAAAAGGGGTGTAGCAAAACAACAACAACAACAACGGTGTGTGTATGTGTGTGTGTGTTGAGAATGGCTGTTTTAAATAATTTGGGCTACAACTTTCTAAATCCCTTAAAACTAGCCATATTTGCTGGCAATGATGAAATGTATTGGTAAAAACATCTGGAAGGCCACTGCTGCCATATATTATGCAGGCCTATCCAAAAACACAACTATATTGGGTGACTGGAACTAGAAGCATTTTTGTCGTTGTCAACACTTAATGTAATGTGAGAACATCTCATCATGTGAGATGAGAAAGTGCCTCTTTGAATATTGCAAGGTGTTGCAAGACTAATGCAGATGTGACCCCACATCTGATTGGCAAGGTCTTTAAAAAACAAACAAACTCCAGAGCTACTTAACAAGTCTCCATAAGAGGACAGAGGCAGAATTTGTAAGGGGAGAAAGATCTTGGCATCCCATTTTTTGCGTGCATTTGGATTATTTTGCATGGTTGGGGACAAGAAGTATAGGCTGTATTTTTTTAAAGTTCTTTTGTTCACTGGCCCCAATGGGATACCTACAGTATCTCTTGGCTGAAATTACACAAATCATTAGATATTTTAGGTTTGTATGATTTTGTTTTATGCAAACAAATAAAAAGAGGGATGAAGGTATTTTCTGATTAATTGGTAAGATGTATTAATTAAAATTTCTGGATTTTCATTAATTAAAATTTCTGGATTTTCATGAAGTATCAACAAATTCCTTGACTTTCTGTGTTTGTTTCCTTCTCGTGAGACACTTCTGTTTTTTCCCCACACACATCCCCTGACCTCTGTGCTGGCTGAATTTCCTGTGGAAGGCAAGGATGTGCACAGTGTGTCAAGACAATGAAGTCAGCAAGTGGAGACTAAGCCTTAGAGAACAGTGTTCTCTGCTTCATTTTTGTAGGCATTTTTGTTTCTATATGGGTAGGGAAGAAATGACCAGGAAAATTATTGCTAGTAAGTAAGGAGGCTGGAAGAATTTACTGGCTTTATCAAACTATTAGTTACCCTACAGCAAGGTTACAGAGCTGCTGGCTTTCCAAAGCTTTGTTCCTTTTATGGCTTACCTCTCCCAGAATTTCCCAGCTAGCATGGCCGGTCAAGCTTTCAAGGGGATTCTGAGAATTGTAAGCCAAAAAGAGTGATATTCCCAAGTTCTCCCAACATTTCCAAGCTCTGTTCCAAATGTTGCTGGACTCTTAGCTACCATCAGGCCCAGTCAGCATGGCCAGAGGGCAGCAGTTATGGAAGATGAACATTAATAACACCTAGGGAACTGCAGGTCATTCCGCACTCTGTTTTGGGATAATTCAGTGGCCCATGAGGAATCTGTGGGTGGATCTGCTATGCAGTGAACAAAAGTCTGATTTGCACAGGAATCTGCACTACTTGATAACCCATCACTCAACTACTTCCAGCTGAGCACGTGTGATGCCTCTGTTGAAAGATTTGCAATTTTTGAGATTATCTGACCAAAATATTTGATCTGTAAGAGATGTTTCACATGTGCTAATCCACATCTTGAAGTTACAACCATCTTAGATTAGGCATCCTTCAGTCTCGAGAGACTATGGTAATGTGCTATGAATAGGAGTAAACATATAGGTATGAGGTACAGTTAGACAAAAAATGTCTACTAACTTATAAACTTGTGCCTAGGGGTGTATCCCTCCCTTTCTCTCTCTCCATGTCTGTGTGCAGGATTTTGTTGTTAAAATATTAAATTATATATACAGTATATCTTAGTTTGGCTTTGCAGACTCAGTCTAATGGAAACTTTTCAAAAGTCAAGGTATCTGTACATATCTGCATAGTATTCCCATGAAGCAGGCACATTAATTCAGATCCTGCACTACCTAAAAGTGAATCCTGAGCTGAGTCTGAGTTTGTCATTTAACTATTTGCTTGGCAAAAGAGGACATTAAAGCTTTGCCCAAGAATCTTCTTACAAACATCAACTGTGGCAATTAAAGTGCTGTATACGACCACGAGAAACCCTCATACCCTGAAGTTTGGGTGGAGAACTTTAGCCCTTTCTGATATTGCTAGGCTAGATATATGCCTGTCAACCTCAGTCAGCATGTTAATGGTGAAGCATGATGGGAACTGTAGTCAAACATACACGGAGAGCTACAATTGCTCACCTGTGCCCTACCGTACAATTGCACTCATTTCACACGCTAGCAAGGTTATGCTCAAAATCCTACAAGGTAGGCTTCAGCAGTATGTGGACCGAGAACTCCCAGAAGTACAAGATGGATTTCGAAGGGGCAGAGGAACTAGAGACCAAATTGCTAACATGCGCTGGATTATGGAGAAAGCCAGAGAGTTCCAGAAAAACATCTACTTCTGCTTCATTGACTACGCAAAAGCCTTTGACTGTGTGGACCACAGCAAACTATGGCAAGTCCTTAAAGAAATGGGAGTGCCTGACCACCTTATCTATCTCCTGAGAAATCTATATGTGGGACAGGAAGCAACAGTTAGAACAGAATATGGAACAACTGATAGGTTCAAAATTGGGAAAGGAGTATGACAAGGCTGTATATTGATCCCCTGCTTATTTAACTTATATGCAGAATACATCATGCGAAAGGCTGGACTGGAGGAATCCCAAAACGGAATTAAGATTGCTGGAAGAAATATCAACAACCTCAGATATGCAGATGATACCACTCTGATGGCAGAAAGTGAGGAGGAATTAAAGAACCTCTTAATGAGGGTGGAAGAGGAGAGTGCAAAAAATGATCTGAAGCTCAACATCAAAAAAACGAAGATCATGGCCACCGGCCCCATCACCTCCTCGCAAGTAGAAGGGGAAAATATGGAGGCAGTGACAGATTTTACTTTCTTGGGCTCCATGATCACTGCAGATGGTGACAGCAGCCATGAAATTAAAAGACGCCTGCTTCTGGGGAGGAAAGCAATGACAAACCTAGACAGCATCTTAAAAAGCAGAGACATCACCTTGCCAACAAAAGTCCGCATAGTCAAAGCTATGGTTTTTCCAGTAGCGATGTATGGAAGTGAGAGCTGGACCATAAAGAAGGCTGACTGCCGAAGAATGGATGCTTTTGAATTGTGGTGCTGGAGGAGACTCTTGAGAGTCCCCTGGACTGCAAGGAGAACAAACCTATCCATTCTGAAGGAAATCAACCCTGAGTGCTCACTGGAAGGACAGATCCTGAAGCTGAGGCTCCAATACTTTGGCCATCTCATGAGAAGAGAAGACTCCCTGGAAAAGCCCCTGATGTTGGGAAAGTGTGAAGGCAAGAGGAGAAGGGGACAACAGAGGATGAGATGGTTGGACAGTGTCATCGAAGCTGCCAACATGAATTTGACCCAACGTCGGGAGGCAGTGGAAGACAGGAGGGCCTGGCGTGCTCTGGTCCATGGGGTCACGAAGAGTCGGACACGACTTAACAACTAAACAACAACAAGCCCTAACATTCTGACAGGAGCTGATTAAATTCCTGCTTCTGACACTCAGGATGCCCAATATGATAAACACTGGAAGCCCAGAATAGTGGCCTCTTCACTTTCTGAAAGAAGGAAGCAGCTAAAACTGCTGGATTGCTCAGTGGTTTAAGGCATCTGGGTGCAGAGCTAGAGGTTGGGAGTTCGATTCCCCACTGTGCATTCTTGACAGGGGCTGGACTCAATGATCCATAGGGTCCCTTCCAGCTTTGCAGTTCTAAGATTATATTATATATTATATTATACTCCAGGAAGAGAAAGGGATGAAAAGTTCCATTTGTCCTTTTTCACTGACTATAAAAGTAATATAAAAGAAATATTAATTTTTCTCTTAATAATAGTCCTGTCGAGGCTTTTCAGAAATCCTCCTCTCTCTCTCTTTCTCTCTCTCTCTCTTTCTCTTTTTGGCATGGGCATTTCTCTGTCAGCAGGAGTCCATTATCTGAGCACAAACCCCCATTGTGTTCCTGTTATCAGTTAATTAGACCCCATGAAGTCTGTGCCAGCCAATCCGAGGACTCCATGGCTCAATCTACCTGGTCCTGATAAAAGTCAAAACCCCAAATTAAAAATTTCAGCTCCTGGAAACCCATGCCAGACTTTTGGGAATTTCAGCAAAGTGGCACAAGATGAGCATCCGAACAGTGGGGCACATGTATGTTCTCTCCCCTCCTGTCCGAAGCTGGGTGAATCCTGTTACAAATTCCTATGGAACCCATGGGCTGAAGCTTTCTAAGTAATTGTGGGAGCCCAGAAATCCTGGAATGGCTTGTAGCAGGACCCATTCCTCTAGCAAGAGGCAAAGCTGTAATTTACTCAGAGACTGGGACACTGTGGTGGCCTGGCCAACAAAACTTCCCCATTCATTTCTGTTGAGAGGGAAGCCATATGCCTACATCTCACTACCTTCTGAGCTTGTGTTGTATGATTTCAGTTTCTCTCCACAACTCAGGCAGTTTCAGATTGCTTGTCTTAAACTGGGAGAATTTCTTTTGCAACTGACAAACTTTGACGCAAGAATGTTCCTCGCAACAATCAGGCTGGGATTATGGGCAGCCATGTTCAGATTGAGTCTAAGAGATGCTGCAGGTCAGAAACCTTCAGTTTAGTGGCTTGTGCTGGAACCTGAACAAGTTGCAGCTAGCAGCTTAATATTAATCGCCCTGAGACGAAATGACAGCAGTGTGTGCTTTTCCCTTTTTTGGCCACTGTTTTCATCTCAGTATCACTGCTAGTTGCCTTATCCTTTGCAGGAAGAATTCCTAACCTGCCTTCACTTTCCAGCAGCTGGTGGCAGCCATCTTGAAATGAGCTATGGATAAGGCTATGTGATATTAGTAAAATGAACGAAATGGGAGGAGGAGAAGGACAAGAAAGATTATAAATTGATGAATGAGTGACTGACTGAATAAAATAGGTTTTTATGTCCAGATCATGACAATTTAAACCAACTTGCTATTACATTTAACTGGTCAAGGAAAAAAAGTCCCTCATTATTTACCAAATAGCTAATAATTGATTTATTTTACTGTTTATTTATTTAAAACACCTATAACATTTCCTATATCACAAGATCCCAGGACAGGTTACAGAGCTATGAAAAACAAAAACTTAGAACATTGAAACATTAAAACCATTGCATTAAAATCTGAATAGGCCATCTTAATGGATTTGATAGTGTTGTTTTGTTTGAGGTGTAAAATATGTCCCTTTAAAGTGGCATGAACTGCTTGCTTTGAAAGTTGTTAGGTCATAAGGGGTTGAGTAAATAAATTTTAAATGGTTGTTAGACCGCAACAGGGTGTGTAAATGGTTCATCTCTGTAGCCCAGTGTGTAAGAGGAAGAGTCTCTACCTATCAGCTCTCAGCACCCCTCAATCTGAAGATAGAGCCTTATAAACTATAGCATCCAGAGCTTGGAAAGTTGCTTTTTAGAAGGAATTGGTACCATGATTCATTAGAGTGGGAAAAGGTAACTTGTTACCATTACTCACTGCAGCGGTGGAAAAGTAATTTGTTACCTTTAATCATTACAATGAAAAACATTTTTCTCATTACTCATACGAATTATTAAAAGTTGTTTGCTGGGTTACTTCTTACCCATAAGAGATCCTTTAAACAAAACTTTTTGAAACTGATTTTATTGATTTGTACAAGAAATTAATTAAGAACAATGCAAGCTATCAAACCAAACATAAAGCTCAATGTGACTTTCTGATGAAACTGTGGGTTAGAGATTATAGCCAGTAACCCTTATTGACTTCAAACATTAAGAAGTAGAGGGGGAAAAGTCTAAAATTTGGGGGGGGGGAATCCCCCCACAAAATGTCCCCAGGGCATTTATGCTTCCAAAAATAATGAGTAAAAGTAATGAGCAAATATATGTCATCATGCAAGGGAAAATAACAATGTTTCTGTCTAAAGGACTGTCTTGTTACCCCAAAGCACCAACATGTTAGAGATAGCCTTGTTACTCGTAATGTGTCAATTCCAAGCTCTGATGACAACTTGTATTTATGCAACTGTTTCCCCAGGGAGCAGAAATGGGGAATGTATGGCTCTCCAAATGCTACTGAAGTCCAGCTCCCAATGTTGGCTGATGGGAGTTGTGGTCCAACAATATCTGGAGATCCCTAAGCTGCCCATTTTACTAAAGAGGGCTACCCAATACCATTTCCTGTTTTGGTGCTCCTCTTCCCCTAAGGCCTTTTAACTCTTTACACAATGTTATGCTGGATTTCAGCAGCAGTGCTGAACAATTTATGCTGGATTTCGGCAGCAGTTCTACTTTTATTGTGATTGTTATTGTCCGCTTTATTGTTCTGTTGATTGTATGGCATTATTACTATGTTAGTTTTGGTCAGTAAAAGAAAAGAACATTGGATTATATAAAAGAAAGATTATTAAAATCTTGTTTCTTCAAAAGCCTGTTATGTACCCTCTGCTCTTATTGTTTGGGGGGAAAAACAGCATTATTTGAGTACATCAGATTTTAAACACAACTTCACATCAATTGTTATAGGCTAAAGTGAGATTTCTGTGACCAAAGATTCTCCTGATTCCTCCCACCCCCACCCCTTCTGCAATATGCAAAGAGTTTAGTGGCATCTTAAAGACTGACACATTCTGCTGCAAATAAGCTATCATGGACTGCTGTCCCATTCATTAGATTGTTCTGCCTGAGACATACAATTACCTGCCCAGTCTCCACCCTGTGACCTTGGAGAGGGAAGAGCTGCTAAAAATAAATATGTGGGGACAGTGAAGAGTGTCTGTGAGAAAATCTCCACCTTACCTCTGACATAAGAAGTCTGATTCTAACTTCTCTTGTGGCCCTTGGATGTAGTGCCACTGTATGATTTTTTCCTCTTATTGTTATCCAAACTTTTATTGGTATAAACTGCCTTGAGGTTTTTTTTAAAAACTGGGATAAACTTTGCACTGCTAGGTAGCAAACGTTACCTTTTAGACCCAGAATTTATCCTTTATGATACGAACTTCTGAAATAGCATCTACTTTTTTTAAAATTTAACCTCTTGGCCTCCCCTCTATTCTCTCTCCCTGTCCATATCTGTCTCAAATATTCAGCTCCTTCCCTCCTGATGGAGCATAGTCTGTATTTTTAAACTAGCTACTTATGTGTAAATCTCCAGCAGCTATATTTTAGACCTCTGTGTCCGTACTGTACATTCTTTTTCTTTATATGCTAGCTTTTTTCCTTGACAGTCAGCGTAAAAGAAAAACTGTGGCAGCACCACTAGTGCTATTCGTAAGGTCTATCTTTTTAAAAATGATGCTACTGAAATGAAGCCATTTGTAAATATATTCTGTTGAATTGTGAATCCTCATAAACGAATTGATTTTAAAAAAGCTGAAAAAAATATCATCTGACTCTATTGGTTATTTTGCCTCCCATTTTATACTTCAGGTTCCTCTGACAAATGTCTAACTCAACAAAGTGCATGCACAACAAAACACACAAAGTTCTTTATGCTGTAATCCTATACCCACTTACCCGGGAGGGAATTTAGTAGGACTTGCTTCATAGTAGACAGCACATGCCTCAGATTGCATTGAGAGACATCAGCTGTCACCCTGCCATCTCACAATATAATGTTTTCTTGGCTTACTGCAATGGTGAGTCATTCTGTTAGATGGATGTGAGTATCTCTCTGTGTGGGAGGAGGGGGGTTCCCCCCTTCCTAATTAGCTCTTATTTCCACAAGATGCTGTAAAATCATGTTGACTTTACAACTTTGGACAAAGGATTGTCACTGCTCCTTTTAGTCTATGAAGCCATATTTTGTGTATTTGTCTGAAGTTTTGTATTTGACTCAAGTAAAAATTCTGATATAGAATTTGCAGCCCTTGGATGGTGTCTGGAAATCAATCAATCAGATAGAATCATGTGGAAAATACGTCATCTGCACAACTTGTTCATCTGAGGCTTAATGAGAGTTGAACTGTAGATGCTTCATCCCTCTACACTTAGACTGTGACCACACTGGCAAATTTATTTGATTCACAGCCTATATTACGGTTGAATTTGCAGTCAGTGATTACATAGGGGCTGCGGATTGATTCAGGAGTTCAGTGTTCACACTCGATGCAATGTGATTCACGTTTCAGCCCACACCCTCTTCTTTACTTCCTTCCTCTGGTCCTGCCTCTGCCAATCCTTTTGTGGTTCATTGTCAAGCTGTTTGGTTTTGAAAGTGTCGTACAGTGTTCTGGAAAATGTGGCAGCATTCCAAAATTCTTTTTAATGTGTACAGAAATACTACATACCACAGGAAAGTTTTTTAAAATTTCTTCTGGGTTGTTTCTGTTTTGTTTGTAATTTTAATTCCCCCTCTCATCTGGAAGTGATATAACACTAGTTTAGTACATCAGTACTAGTGATAAGGTGATACGATGATCTACTGCTACTCTCATGTATGTAAAAAAATTAAAAAATTGGATAATTGGGGGAAAAGAATGCAGAACAGGTGTTTCCATGGTCCTCAACATCATGTCCCAACTGCTTATATCACTGAAACATCACCCACATACATGCCCATCTTTACAAGAATGAATAAACTGATCACACAAGCAAAAGTCTGTTTGAATTGTTTTGGTTTGAAAAAAGTAGAAGCCCTCAATGGCAAAGGACAAAACACACACACACACAATGTTGGGAGCAAAAAAAAAGCTAGAATGATTTGAATCAACCTTCATATCATGTAATCAGAAAAAAATACTCTGAACTGACCCGTACTATAACCACAGCAAATCCTGAGGTAGGTATTTGATTGTGTAGTCACAGGCTTAGTAAGCTGAAGATGGAACTGCAATGTTGCTTCTACTAATGGGATCACCTTCAAATTATTTTTGAGCTGAACACAATCTGACAAAATCCTCTCACATTTGAACTGAGTAAATCCAGAAGCCCATCCATTCAAAATGGCAAACTTTATGCCAGAACTGGCTTCTGGTGCAAATGTTTCTACTCATAGACTGAGCAACATGTTTGTGGATGCAAGAACCCTGTGTGTAACATCCTTAGCAGAAAGGGAGAGAACAGCTCAGTAGTAGAAGACATACTTTGCTTGTAGGAGATCTTGATTCAATCTCCAGCATTGGGGGCTGTGAATTTAGGATTTTAGAATCTAGAGAGCTGCTAACAGTCAGTGCCAGTTTTTGTAGGCTAGCAGTTCCCAAGCTGGTACCCTTCAGATGTGTTGGACTACAAATCCCCAGCCATTTGGAGATGATGGGGACTGTAGTCCAACACATCTGAAGGGTAATACTTGGGGAAGGCTTATTGTGACAGGATCTATGGATCTTGCTCAGTATGGGGCAGTCTCCTATTTTTTGTGTGCTTATGAATGCAGCCTATGATTCTTTTTCTTTGAAGCATTCAATGGAGTTCACCTCTTAATAGGTATGCATAAGAATGCAACCTGAGGGTGTGTCCCCCCCTAACACTGTTTAAAACACTGGGAATAAAGTTTCATACCATCCAGTTGTGCTGTGCTCTTTATTCTCACAGACGTTCAACATGTATGCTGTATTCACTAAACTTTGGTGGTAGCAGGTTGTACTGGGGATTTGGTGAGCAAGGGTTTATTTGCCACTGAGGTATGAAATTTTCTGGGAGACTTTGGGGATTTTCTCTCTCTTGAAGTGACCTACATTGCAGGTTTGTTTTAGAATAGAGAGACGAACAGGACAGCTATGTATGCTACCATCAGCTCACAGGAGGAAGGGTGGGACACAAATGTAACTAATAATAAAAATAAGATTGACGGCTTTAGTACATATAGATCTAAACATCTGAAAGTCACAACAGCTGCATAGCAAATGCATCTTTTTACTGGGTTTGGCTTTTGATCCAGGACGATCAGTGTGTTACCCTACCTCTCCAGATGTGGAAGTTCAACTTCCGTTATCCTTAACTGTGCTTATTAGGGCTTAACTGGAGTTCCAGCCCAACAACGTTATCCCCCGCGTTTTACTCAGAGATGCGTTTTTAGTATACACACGAAAATATCAAATGTTAATGCCACCTAGGGACATCAAGTCTTTCATTGCAGGGTTCAGAAGGCTAAGTCTGTACACGTTGCTCCTCTTCTTGCAGAACACAGGTTAAATAAGAAAAGGCGAGTCTTTTAAAGATTGAGCTGCAATTTATTGGTTCATGTTTTGATTTTACAAGGAATTACAGTCTAACCTTGCCATTTTCAAATTAAAGAACAGAAGTCGACATTCCTAAGGCTCAAGGGAGACATCAGCCTGAAATACGCCGTCATAAAGCCGAGAAATGCGTTAACTTATTTATTAGGTGAGGGAAAGAAGCAAGTTTGCAGGCGCTCGCGCATCCCACCTCACCGGAGGCTGCAAGTTTATACAAGTGATGGGGAAAAGGCGCCGATCTACTGACCTTTGGGCTCCTTGCCAGCCACGGGGAAAACCCCACGCCGGGGTGCAGCTGTGCAACGTCGGGTCTGAGCAACGCCTCCCTTCTCCTTTTAGGGGCTGCCATGCCATCGCCTTCCAGGTTTGCAAAGAGACAGGCGCAGCCTGTTTTGTCCTCCCTGCTCCACGCCCCGACCGGGGACCCCAAGGCTACTGAGGGGGTTCTAGTTTTTTTAAATTAGCATTTCGAGGGACACGGCAGGGCGCCCATTCGAGCGCACCCCCTCCCTGTGCGTGGACCTCTCCCCCTCCCCTCGTCTTCCTGGAAGACACTTTTCGAAGCAACTCTTAAGGCGCGACCGGACTCGGCGCCTTCTCTGGAAATGCGCGGGCACTCCGTCCGCCGCCGCCCCCCCCCCCGCGAGCCCCTCGCGGCCAAGCGCAAACGCCCCACCGCCAACACCGGAGGTCCCGGCTCTTTCCCTCGCCTGGAAGGGAGGAAGGTGGGACGGCCGTTCCCGCTCTCTCTCTCTCTCTCTCCCCCCGCGACAGACCGCCCAAGTCTTCTCCGCCGGTGTGAGCCAGCTTCTGCCACTTCCTTGCCGTCCCCTGTTTGGCCACGTGCGGGGAGGCCGGTCTGGCATGCGTTGCCCCCCCTGGCTGGCTGCCCGCCCGCCCCTCGCCTTCTCCCTCTCCCGCACTACCCTCCGTCGCCGCTCTGTCACTTCAAGTCCAACCCCTGAGAGGCAGCCAATAGCAGGCGCGCCATATTCATCCGTCTTCCCGTCTTAAAGCTACAGTGGGGGCGAGCGGCGTCTGAATCTCTCGCGCCTGTCCCTCCTCGGTTGTTTCCCTTCTCGCCGCGCTCGCCTCAGTGTGATTGGACGAGCGGCCGCGTGTGGATGCGCTTCGTCTCTCTCTCTCCCTCTCCCTCTCTCTTTCTCTCTCTCTCTCTCGGTCGGTCCTACTCTTTCCCCTCAACCCCTCCCCTTTCTTTCTTTTTTCCCCCTCCCCATCTCTCGCTCCCCTCTTTCCCTCCTGGTCATTTCCCCTTAATTGCCTGCTGCTCTCTTGCTACTCTTGCGCTCCGTTTCTCCTCAGTGTGAACTAGCCGCTTTTCTCTGCCAACTGGGAATGCTAAAACAGAACTGATGGACATTTCCGAACTTTGCATCTCAGACCCTCTCAGCTACCACAACCAGTAGGTGCATTTCTTTCTTTCTTTCTTTCTTTCTTTCTTTCTTTCTTTCTTTCTTTCTTTCTTTCTTTCTTTCTTTCTTTCTTTCTTTCGGACGCTTCCATTTTTTGGATTGCTGCTCCCTGTTAAGGAAGGGACAGGATGCTGTGGGATCCAGCTGTGGCCGTGGTCTCCGATGAACGCTATATAGTATTCCATAAAGTGAGACGAAATTCTATTAAGTATTCCTCCTCTTTCCTTTTTTATGTGAAGAGTTGATGAACCGTGTGGCCTGTCTATGGGATGTACTGTGTGCAAAAACGTGTGTGTGTGTGCACGTGCGTGTGCCTGTGTAGTTGTGTGCGGTGTATATCAGGGCATAAATAGCTTGCTACTCTCTGAAAAGCAGAAAGGATGCAAATTCGTGTGTGTGTGTGTTAAAGATTATAGAGCAGGAAAAAGAGAGAAAGAAGAAAAGAGCAATGAAACTTCCCACTTTGGGCAGACTTCTGCTTGCACCACTTTGATGATCGCATAACTTCTTTCTCTCAGGCTGGCAAAAGGCTTAAAATGGGAAGCCCACATTTTGCCTTTAAAATGTTGGTTTGGATGTGTATGTCTATCTAAATATATCTTGTTCATTTGCAGTCATGATGGGGAGGGGCAGGAAGAATACATTTTAACATATTTTTTTTGAAATTCCACAACTCACTGTGTGAAATTCTCTTACAGCCCTTCTGTACTCAGAGGAGCCAGTGGTAGGAATGGTGTGAGTTGTGCAAGTGTTTTAAGCTGATGACAGATCGAGCACCTGCTGGTGTTCAGTTTGTTTGTTTGTTTTTTGTATGTTGTCCTGAAAAGTACACCCACTTGCTGCTGTTTTGGTTTAGACAATTTTAGTAAAGAAAGGGCTTGATGAGTTTTGTGTGGAACTTTGGAGAGTGGGTGGGATTCACCTGTCACTTGTGCCTGCACAACTGGCATGGTTTCTTCTCAGGTTTGCTTCTCTTCATTTGAGAAACTTCTTCTAAGCCACGTCTTTTGTGTGTTTGTATGTGAAACCATGTGAAACCTCTGAAAACACAGCTGATGAATAGATGCCAAACACTGGCTGCTTTTATCCCCAAGGATGGTAGATAAAGTACTTCACCTTAACAAAAGTTTAAGGGGGGAAAAATAAATAAAATTTACTAGAGGAATCCTCAGTTGCCAGTCCCTCCTCTTTTCCTTTTGACATCTCTCTTCCCTGCCTCTCTCTCTCCCCCTCTCTCCTACCCTTCTGAGTAGCTTCATTCCTCTTTGTTGCTCCTCATTACCTTCCATGACAATAAAAGATATTCAGGACATAATCTTCACTGGGTTTTCTTTTCTGGAGTTCTCTGGCATGTGCCAGCTTCCCTCCTTCATTACAGGATTAAAAATATCATTTTCAATCTTGATTTACAGCTTTCATGAAAGGTTAAACATGAAACCATATATCATTTCATATTTTATTAAAAGCACAGATTAAAACGTGAAGCGTGATTTTTTTTAAAAAAAGTATTCATTGTTTTTTAGCCACTGGCATGTGCTTTTTTCTTTTAATCCCAACCCTTTATGCATACCCTACTTGCAGAATGAGAGAGGTAGATACCAGCACACCAAATAACCAAAAGAGACTTTTTTCTTGCCTGATTCATGTAATTTTAATGGTAGCAGCTCATCAGCACTGCTGTGCATTAAAAAAAAGTTCTTCTGCTCTATTTTTTTGTTTGCTTTACCATTAAGGAAACAAAAGTGAACCAAGAGGATGCGTTATTGAAAGACTTGGTACAGAGTAGATAGATAGGGATAGAATATGCTGTCATTTTAAGGGTGCAGTGCCATAGTCACTTAGCAGAGAGTAAACTCCGCTGAACTCAAGGGAATTTGTTTTGAATAGGCATGCATAGGATTGTGCATCTACCACATAGCTTTTAAGAAGAAGAGTTTTACCTGGAGTGGCATGGAGTTGTATTTGTTTTGTTGTTTTTAAAAGAAAGATTAAAAGCTTTTTTTATTAAGTTCAGACTATTTAAAATATCATCAAAATGATTTTGGAATGGTCTTCATGATTTGTACCATAAGTACACAGAATTCAGACAAATACTATGAAGGTCCTTCTTCTAGGTGCATTTAGCTCTTGTTTAGAGCACTGGTGTAAGTTCAGGTCAGCTCCAATCAAGTGAATGACAATTTATCTGCTGTACACAGATGACTGGATGTACAAGCCTCATTTTACTATCTGCCTGCATATATGTATTCTCTGTCCTGAGTTTCGATAATATGCACCATTATTTTAAAGCCGCTCCTTTATATTTCTGTAATGGTTATTAGATTGATGGGTGAAATTTCGATAATTTGTCACATGAGTTTATAACATTGAATAATAACTGTTCCCTCCTCTTTTTTTTTTGCAAAACAGTTTTATTATAAAAATAACTTTGTTGCATTTTGAATATATTAACTTTTCTTGAGGTTGCTACCTGTCTGTCTAAACTGAAGAAATGACAGTGAGAGGCAAAAAAGCAATATGTGTTAATACCTATAGTGATTTCAACCAGGACCTGACTGAGTTGAGAAAATAATCTTCCACTTAGTCTCAAGATACAGTACATTGTGTTTCATCTTATTGGGGAAGGAGAGTTCTTTACCTTCCCCTACCAAACAAATATGTGTTTTTATGTGAAATAAACATGAAAGTTTCTGTTGCTTCTTGAAGCATAGGATTTTTCCCCTATGCATACATAAATATATGTAAATGCTTGGATTATATATATATATGCGTGTGAGAGAGAGAATGAAAGTATTAATAGATAAATGAATGAAAGTATATGTATACATACACTTTCATTCGTTTTGATCTTTATAGATATATTCTCCATTAGTTCCTTGTAATTATTAATATAGCCTAGGAAGGTTTGGCTGCCCATAGCACAGACAGATCCTAGGAAAAACGTTTGATAAGCAAACCCCCAAAATAAATGAATCTCCAGATTGTTTTGCAGGTCAAGACAGGCTAAGTGCATCAAATTAGTTAAAACTGTACTGACAGTGTTTGTCTGCAGTACAATGACTATGTAATGCAGATCTGAATGTATGCATAAATATCTGGTCCAGATGTATTTATGTATATATCTGCGACTGTACGCTTAAATGTAAACCCACATAATATCTTTTGATGTAAAGCTCAGCCCTTTTTGTTTGCTTTACTATTTAAGTTCCAGCCCCAGATGAGAAGTCACTTCTCTGTCTTTTCTTTTAGTGATAGCCTCAGACATTCTTAAAGCTGTAGAAAATACTTTTTGCTGTTCTTAATCAGTGGTATCAGTACATCATGGTTACTACTCACTATATTAGGAAAAATAATAGCAAAGCTGATGTCTAAAATATTCTGTCAGATGTGCCTGTTAACATGCTTTCTATCTCTTGGAGAAAGATACAGAAATGTTGGCCTTGTAAAATGTGAAAAATAATTAGTCTTCCCCCCCCCCCCCCACCCCCGTGTGTGTGACACTCAGGGAAACTCAGATTCACATGGAAGCAAGAGTGTTATTCCATTCAGTATAAGAATAAGTAGGATAATTAATTTTTGTTTGTTTTAATCCTTCTTGTTTAGCTGGACCAACAACATGTAACTTGGTTATAGAAGGATTATGGTAACACTCAGTGAACACTGTCAGAAAGGTTGAATGAATGTGCTTGAATGAAAGGTGGTCTCTACTCTCTGCACCCCCTGCTCCAGCTAGTTCTGAGAGTAGAAGACATTCTAAACTGAAAAACTGAATGAAGCTGTAAGTGCCCTGGGCACTCCCGGACATCCACAATAGGGATCTGCTCTTTCTGTGTGTTTTCTTACTGACAGAATAATTCAAGAAGGTGTTAACGCAAAGGAGCAAAGGAGCGGGCAGAGCTGGCTTCTCTGAACAGATTTCCTATTGTGTAGCTTTACCAAGAGTTTGGCCAACCTTAGAAGTTAAAGGAAAATGTTAACCTTTCTTCTGCCTTCATTTGATATTCTACTCCCCATCCTCCAATATCAATTATTGAAAAAAATGTGGAAAGATCAATGTATTATTAATATTCTAGGGGAAAAAACAACTGGATAAAGGTGTTTTCAGTCTATTGATCAGAAATAATCAAGACATATTGCAGTTGGCTTGAAAGGGAGAAAAGTAGACTTTGGGAGGCGTCACAGAAAGTTTCTATGACATAAATTGTACAGCTGAATTGTTCTGCCCTGACAGAGGGTATAGGACCTAAAATCGCCCGCCCTTGGCTTTCTGACACACTTCCAGTGTCTTCTATATTCTGCCTTGCTTGTTTTCTTAAAAAATCATTCACTCATCTTATAAAACAGCATTTATTTAATCCCTCCAATGAGAAATGTTATCCACATGACAGTTCTAAATACATAAAACATTTTTTTTCTGGGCATAAGGGAAATGGTAAAAGAGGGGAAGTAAATAGATTATCTGTGCAACCATATGAATTTTTACCCATAAGTAAGTCCCACTTGGTTTAATGGGGCACACTTTCTGGTGCTTTTAGGATTACAGTTTTAAGTGCCCATCGAACCAAAATTTAGCATTAAGGTGACATTCTATTGTAAGTATGTATACATGTTTAGGATGCATTTGCATAAGGAAGTAGGGCAAAACTGGGACAAGCAAGATATATTTATGGCGCTGCCCAATCTGTTCTGTGTCTGACACTCTGGAGGTAGAAGAGTGCTCAGGGTAATTGTAATGTGGGTATGTTGGTAACATTGAATGCTCTTTCAGTTTATTTTAAAGAGGCTGGAATCCTAATCACACATACAAAGGAGTAAACTCCATTGATTTTAGTGGGACACACTTCTAAATCACACTGCTTGAAAAGGAGAGTTAAAACAAATGATACAGAAATTTGCATGTAGACATTTCCTGTGATATTTTCAATATTTATACAGTACTATGCCCAATGCACTACAGAGGGCATTGTCTTAGCAAGCAGGGGAATATTGTAAATAGTTAGAAATTGTTATATGTTAGTTTAAGAATGTAGCAACATAGCAACCAAGAACATAGCGAAAATGCAAGCAGCAAGGTTTAAAAATTACACTCTGTTTCAACTTCATAGAATTAGCAGGTGTAATCGGCCTTACTCTGTAAGTGCTTCATAAAAGTACTTTATATGTTCAAGTGGATATGTTAAAACTCTAGCTCGTGGATTTGACATTTGTAAACATTGACATAGGCTTGGAGAAATATCCTCATTAATGGTGAATGATTTTGGAGGCGTTCTTACATGTTATCTTTCTCTAACCTCTCTATACTGGTTTGACCTCTTAACTTTGGAGCTCTTTTCTAACTTCTTTTACCAGTCTTGGGTTGCCCGCTAAGTGATCCTTCCAGATGAAGTACCCGTTTATTTTGTCTGTCAAGAAGCACTTGAGGGCTATTCTGCTGGACGTGAATATTTGTTAAGAAAAATATGCCTTCTTCAAGTGGAATGCACTGCAGAAGAACATCTTTGCCGTGCTTGTAATTGCAAATGTAATTAGCAAACATGCTCTGGGGGATTAAGGACCTGGAACTTTCACTGCACATGACTTGACCCTGTGTTAGCCAAGCAGGAATAGTGCATACACCATTTAACCCATGCCAGTTCTGGATTTCAGTCTTTGTCATGTTTTGGTACTCATAGATTTCTGCTGCATAGTGATGAACTGGCTCTTTTTCTTGGATTTCCCCCTGTTTTGGGTTCTTCAGAAGAGAACAGCAACACACCCACATTCTCTTCTCCTTTATGAAAGAAGAGTGTGTGAATCTACAGTCGCTTGTGGAACTGTTAGGTACTCACAGACACCTCCAGTGTATTATTATCCTGCTTTGTTTTGCAGAGACAAGTTGCAAAAAGCAGGTGGCAGACTGCTGACATGCAAGAGGTGCCAGCTTTGTGGCTGGATTTCTGTTTCTTGCTCTCCTCTGTTCCTTGCTCCTGCTACCCTCACTTTGGTTTCTTTTTTATCAATCCCCTCACTGTGTTTAGATTTGGTAACCACCTCCTTTAAATTCCCATTCTTTGTGCTAATTTTGTCAGCCTGTGTGGAATATACTTGACTGAGAAGTGTCTTGCAAACAAAAGACACAGGATTCATTCAGGAATTCACAAACTTTGAGTGTTCATTGATCCAGAGTTCTTTTTCTCTTTCTCATGTAAATGTCATCATGCTAGAGGTTCTTTTCTGCCCCT
The DNA here is from genome assembly GCA_037013535.1 of Intellagama lesueurii. NCBI lineage: Eukaryota > Metazoa > Chordata > Lepidosauria > Squamata > Agamidae > Intellagama > Intellagama lesueurii. The sequence goes on along the minus strand of JBAJHW010000001.1, from coordinate 36,776,365 downwards.
ATTTATGTACAATATTTAAGTTGCAGTTACATGCCATGACAAAGCTGTTTTTGTTTTGTTTTTTAGTGTGAAAGGGAATGGATTAAGAATAGAGAGAGGCGGCGTATCTTGCCCGATTCTGCACTGTCGGTGAGGCGTTGATTTTTAGGGTATCTCCATCATTGTTACATCCTGTTTATGGGGGAGGAAAGGGAAGTATTGTAGGTAGGCTACTGAAATTTGGGCAGAATCTTGTATTCCATGTTCTCCTTTTGTTCAGACAGAATTATATTTTTATGCCCATTTGTATGCATCAGATAACAATTGAGTCACTTGCAGGTCCTTCAACTGAAAATGCCTTCTGCAGTGACGAGAGTGTCTCCTATTTGTCTTTCGAGTCTAGCTGAGTTGTTTTAGCTTTAGTTGTTTTAGTCACCCTGTTTATATATATTATCCATTTGCCAAGAGGTCCACTCTTGTGCACATTTTCAAGGAAACTCATTTTGCTTGTTTATTTATTTTAAATTCAAGTGTTACTCCGACCCAGACCTCACCTTTGCACTTGTAAGCACCACTCTGTAGAAACAGAGCAGCTTTTAAGAGTAGTCCATGTGCATGCAGAGTGTGTTCTGCTTAGTCAAGAATAGTACTATAAAAATTGTTTCAAAACACCCAATTTTTGCTTTTTACATTTTGTGTAGGACAGCTGGATAAACAGTTTGCAGCTTTACTGCAAAAATACAGAGAATGGTATTTTTCCCCTCACTAGAACTTATTGATAAAACAGTTTTAAAGATGTTTATTAAGTGTGCCCCTTACAGAGACTAATTGCATGCCACATTTTCTATGCTATGTGTATCACTTTGTTTGACTAAAATGTTAAATGCATATGTAATTCTGTTACTTCACATATGGCATGTCAAAATGGTATTTATTGTTTTTTAAATGCAAATGAATACTAATTACTTATCACCCTATGACAGAAACTAAAATGAAAATAATATAATATTTTACAACAGCTATTACTTACAATTTAGTATCATAAATCTGTAGACATGGCTGTTAAGTACTTGGGTATTCATTTCAGAAAGGAGGCATATTGTAAGAAAATTCTTCTCGTTTTTCTGTGATCATTATTAGTGGGGCTTATTCTCAGGGGATTTTTTCAGGTTCTTCCTTCAACCTTTTTAAAATCCAAAAATGCACAGTTGCACAACATACTTGCTCAGTTGTAGAAATTATGGTTTTGATTTCTGTATTTATGTCATATGCTTGATATGTGAAAATGTGTTCTTTAGCAACAACTGATGATGATCATAAATCGTCCAGGTGCAGCTTAGTTCAGAATTCAGCTTATAAACTTTCTTTATGTACTTTCTACCTTTCTGGGCACTTTAGATTTCTCTCCATCCCTCTCCTCTTTCTATTCCATTTAACATCTCAAATGTTTCTAATTTTATACTGTTTGCTTTTTTGCATATCTGGGGCAGGGGTGGTGGAGGAACAGAGGTATTCCCCCTGCAGTGGCAAGCCGTGTAGCTTTGAAGCCTAAAAACATAATGCCTACTGCTTGCCACACTTTAGTAGGCAATTTGGCATGTAAGTCTCTTGTGTCAAAAAGAACATCCAAAGGGAAGGGAGGCTCTTTGTGCAACTAACTGGCTTATTAATGCGGTAACAATTGACTAAATGCAGTCTGCAATGCAGTCTAACCTGGGACCAGAGGCAGGGGGAGAAGGTAGAGCTGCTGTCAAAGGCAGACTTTCAGCAGAAAAGTAATCCCAAGATGGGCTTCCTAGGCGGATGTCCTAATATCCTTTAGAAAGGTTTGCCTTGATGTGTCATGAGTGCTTTCTCCATTAGCAAGTTATAGAAACACTTCCCTTTGAAAATGAGAGCAATTGCTTTTGGGAGGATTATGCTTAAATGCATTTTTATAAAGAGTGGATAATTTAACTTTAGAATAAATGCATACATAGTTACACTGAATTTGATGCTCATACAAACATCATATGGATCTATTTTAATCACACACTCACACATTTGTGTAACATATGTATGTGAAAGCATTTATAAACTGAGTTTCTGTGCTGTGTCTACACACAAATGTATATGGCATATGAGAATCAATATAAATGCAAATCATATGATTTGTACACAATATGTTAGTATATACACACAGTATTTTTTCCTATATGTCTAGTATTAATATCCTGGTAAATCTATATCTGTGTTCTACTTTCATCTGTATCTTGAACTATCTCAAGCTGTGTGAAAATAATAAACTTATCTCCCTTAAAAGGTAATTCTGAATCAATGCGTGTAGAACACATTTCTATGTTTAAATAGCAATAGAAGTGCAAGGTATTATATGTATATATATAGTGCATGTAAAGCGTATTGGTAAATATAGTTTAATATGGGAGCAGCTAATATGTTTCAGAAGCTTTTATCTGGTTAATATTCAAGCAGAAATGATGCCAGTTGTACTACTGTGTTTTATTTTGCCAAGAATGAAGCAGAATGATTGGAGATTATAAGTTGAGGCATATTTCATATGAACTCTGTACAAATTCAGAGAAGGAATTCAGGATTTTGTGCAGGGAGGGAGACTGTATGTACTGCTCTGAAATCTTATCAAAATGTGTTTTTCTTTTCAACTGATGAAAAGCGAACTTAAAATTTAAAAACAGTAACAACAGTTTTTGTTGTGCTTTAAATTGTAGATCTCTGAGTAATAATGTAGAAGGAACCATACTGAGTAAACTATAAGGGTTATCTTCTGTTAATGATCTCCTTTCAGAACTCCTCATCCTAGCCAGGTACTTTTCCATTTTGACAGAAACTGTACAGTTAGTATTGTAATAACTTATTGGTTTATGGAGTGCATCTGATCCATATGCAGTCACTGAGGACAGCATATTAGGACGACATCTTAGGAATGCATATGCCCATTGACCAAATAGTGTTGTTTTATGTTTGCAATTTTTTTTCCTTTTCAGTTTTCTCTGAGCAGTTTAGGGAAATATAAACCCCAGACTCTTTAATGGGTGACTGAAATGAGCTAAATCAGGCCCTGTCTGTTTTCTTCTTCTTCTTGGTCCATGTGAAGCTTCTTTTCATCAATCCGTGCAAAATGCTTTGGATTCAATTCCCCTGTTGGCCCAAGAGTTAAAAATTAATTCATGAATAATAAAAACCAATCAGTCTTGTTGAGTTTAAAGGGGATTAGAGAGAGGTTTTTGTCCAGAAGCAGTTATATATCTTGGTCCTGATGTTGTATCTATTAGATAGTGTACTGGATCTTGCTAGTTTATCTGATAACAGTGCCTGATTTACAAAATACAGTTGTTATCCTGATGACTAACGAGCCTTGTATTGGATGAATTAGCTGGGGTCACACAACTAGTGTCTCTTACAAGTTCAGAGCCCCTTTGGAGATAATTCACTTCATTTGAAAGCATTTTGAAGATAAAGCAATTGTAGCAAAGCATGTTTGTACAAGAATAGTTCTCGCTACTGTTGTTTATTAGTCAGACGGCACTCTTTAAATAGAATCAGATTATGAATTGCCATTGAAATTCATTTGGGGATTTGGATAGTCGTGCACCCACAATGTGTTCAGATCTATACATGACTACACAAATTTATTCACAATGGCTCCTGCCCAGGAGAGGTTACGGTTCAGTACATAAATACTAAAAACCAAAATACTGGAAAAGCTTCAGTAGCAATAGTCAGACAATCTCAGCCTTTAGAATGTTATTTTATTTTCCTCTGAGTAAAAGGCATTATATATCGCTCAGAAGCCCCAAGTCCTTTTTGTTTTTCGTTTCTGATTCCACTCTCCTTCCCCATTAGTTCAGGTCTTCGGAGAAAATTCTGCAGGGATTGGGCCAGTTTCTGCCTTTTATTCTCATGAATCTACTATTATATCTTGAGTACCTTTAAAAAAAAAGGTGCACACTGTACAGAGAATCTGGGTGACTAGGTGGTTTGAAAATGTAGCCCATAAATTATAATTGTATGCTGTTTGCAAAATGTGACTGGTCTTATCCTATTCACTTACTGACACTCCATTTTATGATGTCACAAGGTGAACAAGTGCTGAAATTTTCCATACGTTCACAGTAAATACACGCATTCACATCCACCCACATGCCCACAAAATCATCTCCTGAATTTTTGTGCCTTGTTTAGCCTAGGTGTCAAATGGTTCTGTAAAGAATATGTCATAAAAACTAGCTTACTGGATCAGACCAAAGGCCTATCTAGTCCAGTATTGTGTCCCCAGAGTGGCTGTCTAGCTGTATGTGGGAAACGAATAAGTAGTAGAACATACCTGCTCTTGTTTCCCAACAACTGGTATAACAGGCATACTACCTTTCACACTGGAGGGGATGCATAGCCAAAGGCAAAGCCCTTTTCTGTCAGTGGAAGTTCATTTATGAAACACTGGATGAAGCCTTTGAAATTCGTTTGGCGATTTGGAGTTTTTCATCCGTTGGACATAGGATGATGCCTATACTTCAGAAGGTTCTGATATGAAAGGCTTATGGTTGCATCTGCACTGACTATTTCAGTGCAACTTATATTGTAGTAGAGGGGAAAAAATGCAATGCATTGCATTCTACAAGTGGTTGAATCTGATTTGGAATGTCTTATTTATTTATTTTATTTAACTTATATGCCGCCCACACTACCCAAAGGTCTCTGGGCGGCTTACAACAATTAAAATACAGTAAAAAAGATAAAACAATTAAAATACAATTAAAATATATACTCTAAAAATTGCCATCAGGACCCACAGTTGATATTATTTCAATTAAAAGCCTTCTGGAACAGGAAGGTTTTGACCTGGCGCCGAAATGTCGTCAGCGTCAGCACCAGACGAATCTCAATTGGGATGGCGTTCCATAGTCTGGGGGCAGCTGCCGAAAAGGCCCTTTGTCTACAAGCCGTCCCTCTTACCTCCTTGAGGGATGGCTCTTTCAAAAGGGCCCCCTGGCTAGATCTTAACTGCCAGGTAGGTTCATCTGGAAGGAGGCGGTCCTTCAGGTATCCAGGGCCCAAGCCGTTTAGGGCTTTATATGTCAAAACAAGCACTTTGAATTGGGCCCGGGCAGCAACTGGTAGCCAATGTAATTTAAACAGAATTGGCTTGATGTGTCCCCTAGCGGCCCCACCACTCACCAGCTGCGCAGCTCGATTCTGGACCAGTTGCAGTCGCCGGACCAACTTCAAAGGCAGCCCCACGTAGAGCGCATTGCAGTAATCTATATGAGATGTTACTAGTGCATGTGTAACTGTCATGAGACTCCGCTCGTCCAGGTAGGGCCGTAGCTGGTACAATTTCTGCAGCTGAAGGAAGGCGCCCCTGGCCACCGAGTCCACCTGGGCTTCCAGAATTAGACTGGGGTCCAGGAGCACCCCCAGGCTGCGGACCCTGTCCCTTAGGGGGAGTGTAACCCCATTCAGGGCAGGGAAATGACCCTCCAGCCTGTCCGGCGAAGCACCCACTAACAGCACTTCCGTCTTGTCTGGATTGAGTTTCAATTTATTAACCCTCATCCAGTCCATTATCAGGTCTAGACACGAGTTCAGCACAGAAACCGCCTCACCTGGATTGGTGGAAAACGAGAGGTAGAACTGAGTGTCATCAGCATATTGCTGACTCCTCAGCCCAAACCTCCTGATGACCTCTCCCAGCGGTTCCATGTAGATGTTAAACAGCATGGGGGACAGTACTGAGCCCTGAGGAACTCCATGACACAAATGCCATGGGACAGAGCAACTGTCCCCCAGCACCACCCTCTGGACACGGTCAGCCAGGAAGGAGCATAACCACCGTAAAGCGGTGCCCCCAACTCCCAACTCAGCCAGCCTATCCAGAAGGACACCATGGTCGATGGTGTTGAAAGCCGCTGAGAGGTCCAGGAGTATCAACAGGGTCACACTCCCCCTGTCTCTCTCCCGGCAAAGGTCATCGTACAGGGCGACCAAAGCAGTCTCCGTACCAAAACCCGGCCTGAAACCCGATTGAATGGATCTGGAAAATCTGTTTCATCCAGCAGCGCCTGGAGTTGCCCGGCCACAACCCGCTCCAACACTTTGCCCAAATAAGGGAGGTTCGCCACTGGTCGGTAGTTAGCCACTAGTCTTGGGTCCAGGTTAGGCTTTTTTAGGAGTGGCCGAATTACCGCCTTTTTCAAAGAGTAATGCCTCAAAGAGGCATTCACGGCCTCCTGGACCCAGGTGCGAACCTCCCTGGCAGATCTTCCAATTAGCCAAGATGGGCAAGGGTCAAGCGGAGTGATGGTAGAATGGACAGATCCAAGCACCCTGTCCACATCCCCAGGTCTCAACAATTGAAACTCATCCATTAATACTTGACCTAAGCACGGCACACTGGACACATCCTCTGATTCTGCAGTAATGGTGGAGTCCAACCCACTGCGAATCTGAGCGATTTTCCCCTCAAAATGAATGGCAAACTCATCACAGCAAGCTGATGACCAGTCCGGGACCTCCACCGGATTTCCCGGTTGAAGAAGATCCCGGACCACTCGAAACAGCTCTGCTGGACGACATTCTGAGGAAGCAATACGGCTGGAGAAATATTGCCGTTTTGCCAGCCGTATTGCCACGAAATAGGCCCAATAATGGGCTCTAAATCGTGTTCGATCGGACTCCCAGCGGGATTTCCTCCACCTGCGCTCCAGCCGTCTCCCCTCTCGCTTCATCGCCCGCAGTTCAGATGTATACCAAGGAGCTGTCTGGGCTCTGCGTGCAGGGAGAGGGCGCTTAGGCGCAATCGTGTCAACCGCCCGGGTCATCTTCCTATTCCATAGGGTGACCTGAGCTTCGACAGGAGCGCCGACCATATCAGATGGATAATCCCCCAGAGCATTCAGGAAACCATCCGGATCCATTAGTCTCCGAGGGCGGATCATCTTAATAGATCCCCCACCCTTGCAGAGGGGAGAAGAAGCTAATAGACTAAACTTGACCAGGAAGTGGTCTGGCCATGACAATGGGGTCACTTTTGTTTTACCACTGATTTGTAATTAATGTTGTAACTCTGTTGAAGAAATACTAGTTGGCTTATTCTTTGGTTTGTAATTAATTGATTGATAATGAACAAATCTCCAAATGAATAATGCTGTTCTTCTGAATGAATAAAACAGTTTTCTTCTGAGTGCTTAGATGCACATGCATATTTAACAGTAAGCCTTATTTTGGAAGAGGTATCCTGACGTACCCATTTTCTCTTTCCCTCTGTGTGTGAGAGACCAAGAAAGAGGAAGATATTTCTTCTGTTATGACATGCATCATGCACTGCTTTTTACAACATGGGTCAGAATCCTATTGGGGATTTACACCAGTGTAAGTGTAATTGTCATCGAAGCTACCAACATGAATTTGACCAAACTCCAGGAGGCAGTGGAAGACAGGACGGCCTGGCATGCTCTGGTCCATGGGGTCACGAAGAGTTGGACACGACTTAACGACTAAACAACAACAAAGTGTAATTGCATAAATCATAAAGCAGGAAATTTCCACTAATTAGCAAGTTGTATGACTGGCATATGACCAGAACTGTGAGCAGTAGTTTGTCAGATTGTGGCAATTTAGCACTACAATTTACGCAGTTACAATTATGTTAATGTAAATCCCCAGTAGGATTTAAAACTACTTGTATTCACAATTATTAACGATTTAAAATAAAAATCTTCTGATTTATTTGGAGGAAGTTTTCTAATCAAGTAAAATGGTTTTTTATTAATTAATCTGATTAGTTGACTGAAGACTGCAGCCTAACTATAATATGGCTATTGCACACAATATCTACCTTACAACCAAGTCTAAGTACAAGAAACAGGAATATAATCTAATTCATTTCACACCTGTTTACTCAGCCTTTATTTTTCTCCCCTTTTCTCTATCGTTTGTCCTGTCCTATATTTGAGTCTGTAAGGTCTTTGGGGCAGGAGCCTGTTTTTCCTCCAGTGGTCTGGAAAACACTGTGCTCATTGATGTGTTTGTGCGTGTTTTTTTTTTTAATTGACAATATGTTTCCTATTACTTTGCATGGACTGAGCATGTGAATAATGTGTTGTATGTTGTCAAGTTCCCTCCAATTTACAGCAGTTCTAATAGGATTTTCAAGGTACGTGAGGTAGTTAAGGAATGATTTCACTGGTGCTGTCTCACTTTGAGTTCCCATGGCTGGCCAAGGATTCATACTTGGGTCTCTTCAGCCATAGTCTGAGACTTTGTTCAGTACATCCCCAGCCCACCCTGTCCCATCTCACACTGAAATAACATGAGGTTTAGTATTGAATTAGCTGTGTGGATAGCTCAGTGATTTAGGTATCTGGCTGCGGGGCCAGAGATTGGGAGGTTGAATCCCCACTGTGCCTGATGCAAAAAGAGCCAGTCTGTGTGGCCTTGGGAAAGTTCCACAGTCCCAGGGCGCCTGCAGAAGAAGAGAATGCTAAACCACTTTCTTTACCAGAAAGCCCTGAAAAAGGTTACCATAAATCATAAATCAGAATAGACTTGATGACTTCTTCTTCTTCTTCTTCTTCAGTGTTGAATTAAGGCTATCTGAGTATGTACTAGGGAATCAGCATATGAGAATGATTGGGACAAATTGGAGGAAGCCCCATTTTATCTTTCCTTGCAAATTAAAAAATGGCCTGTCCTCATTAGATGGCACTTCACAGACTTGGAAGGAAAGGGAAGGCAGAATGGTGTCTCTGGGAAAGAACATGCAAACCAAACTATGCAAGAAAAATCTGTTTCTACAATAGTTGCTTTTACGGTTGTGGCCGTTATCACAAGTGACACTAAGTCAAAGTATTTTTTAATCTTTTGCATTGTGTGTGAATGTTATCAGTGTGAGATGGAAAGTATACACAGGACTGTGGCCTGAAAAGTCCTGGATAGCAGACCCATTGAATACACTAGGATTTATATCTGAGTACACGTGACATAGGATTATTTATTTGAGTGTGATCCCACTTTTCTCATAGGTGACCTCAGGCCAATTCACAAAATTAAAATCAAGTACAGACTAAGAACAGGCAGTCGTAATATCTTTGAAACAAAAAGACACTGGTTTTTTTTAAAAATACAGCACACAGCCATTACAGCCTTCCTGAATTGCCTCCTGCAACTTGCTCTGCGTGTTATTGGCATTTGTGCTGCTAGTTAATATGGTTTAAGTAGTTGGGAAGCATTTTGAGTCACTGTGTATGCTCCCTTAAGGAGACAGTGTGTGCTCCTGAAAACACACACACACACACATTCAAGTCTTTGCAAAACATAATGTAAACTTGGACTCCAGAGGAGCCATAATGGAAAACTTCTCATTGCTTCATTAGGAGGATACATCCAGGTATCTGTTTAGCATAAAACAAAATTGGTGTTTGATAGAGAAGGTGTGACAAAGTCCCTTTTTTGACATATGCGGACTAGTTCAGCTTAGCATCTTTTACAAACCTCCTCTTTGACTGCTTTTTTCCCTTCTTCTTTTTGGATTCATGTGCAAATGCTGCTGAAATGGCAATATAATTTGAATGCAGAAGAGCTCGACAGCCCCCTACAGGACTCAGTTGATACCTGGAGGCATAGGATGTGGGTGTTTTTTTGTTTTTGACCAAGCAAGATGGCATGTTCGCTGCTGTATTGCTCTAGAGGGTCAGTCGTGGTGGCTCTTTTTACAAATGTAATCCTCAGAGGTAATGAAATTACATTCTGGTTAGAAAGGTAAATTCCTCTCCCATACTCCAATGACTGTTTAATCCCTTTGTGAGAGACAGAATTGTAATGCCTGAGAGGAGCCTACAGATTAGATTTACTGACTGGCTTCTTTGCACCCTCTCTGGATTCTTCCCCTCAGGACGTATTTGCTAACTGCTGAAATCTCTCTCCACCCCCCCCCCCCCCACTCCACGTCTTGAATGCTAAACAACATAATAAACAATAGATTTGATTACTGAATCTTTACCAGTTGTTGTCCTGGTCTTGTTTAGTTTACTGTCCCTGGTAAACATATATGTACAAAATAAAGAGAAGCCGTGTGGTCCAAATAAAATAAAATCCATTTTACCATGTATGTTTATACTTTAAGTTTTGGACTTTTAAGTTCTTCACACTGGTACAGACCTGATGAAGTGCTGTTTTAATCCATGAAAGCTCATTTATTGTATGATCATATTTTAGTGGTCTATAAACCTATTTTATTTTATTTATTTATTTATTTATTTATTCGATTTCTATCCCGCCCTTTTAAAGTCTACTCCGGGCGGGTTCCACCAAACATAATTAAAACAGTTAAAAACAATTCAAAACAATAATATTTAGTAATGCTCAAGATGGGAAAACAGAAAATTATGATAAAAATAAGAATAAGTCAAGTATTGACAGGAGGGAAGGCCTGCCTGAAGAGCCAAGTTTTTATTTTTGCATTTAGAATAAAGAGAGTACATCACAGTCTGTCTAAGCTCGTTTAGACAGAATTTATCTCTGAGGTCACATAATCCTGTTCTGCAAAAGTGGCCTTCTCTCCATGTTAAATTCAGTTTTTTACTGTTATATTTTGTTTTAGCATGTTTTTAGAACCATGTTAAAGAATTCTCTCTGCCTTTGTTAAATTATCATTTAATTCATAAACCATAATTGAGGCCAGGCTTAGTGTTGATTTATGGGTAAGACGAGCCATTTGATTACATTTCGTGCTATGAACAATTCAATTTGTAACAAACTGGTATACCCACTCCATAAGGAGAATACTACTCTTTTTGCTCTGTGTCCACATCCTTCTAGCAGGATTACAGTTTATAGAAACATGTTTGTCCAGAACTAAATTTTCCTCTTGTTAGTGGTGCTTACTCCTCACGGAATGTGGTAGGATTGCAACTTCCTTCCTTCCTTCCTTCCTGTTGTGATTATATAGCTGGGTCATATCTTCTCTACAAATCTGAATGCTCAATTTTTCCACTTTATAATTTATTTATTTCATTCTTGTTTTTCTAATTCTCTTTATGTTGTCTGGAACAGAAAGAAATTTTGTAATTCAGCATTTCCTCCTGATATCTCCAATAATCTCACTGTATTCCTATATACTGTTTATTGTGAATTAACTAGTCCTATCTCTGTTGTTTTATCTAAGTTTTAGTCTTCTATTTTAAGGAAATATTAACTGCTATCCAATGAAACACTGAATTTTACCCATTACATTGAAAATTATTTTCTTCCACCAATAATTTTTTGGAACAAAAATAATAAAATAAGCATTATCTAGCCAAAGTTAATCATTTTTAAAGTCACATTGGTTTAAACTGGTGATTTACTTAATTAAGACCTTCTTTGTTCAGTGGTGATAAGTGTTTATGAGACTAGAACTGTAGATACGTACTTGACAGTACAATTCGTGACGTATCCAATTGGAAATAAGACCCCCTGAGTTAAGACAGATTTGCTCCAGCATCAGCGTGTGAAGAATTATACACTAAGGCCACAATCCTGTCACTCTGGGAGTGTACCCTTGAGGCCATAAGAAAGGGAAAGAGAGGGAAAGGGCTTGAAAACCGGCTCTGATGACACTTCAGCTGCTCTATGGGCAAGAACCTGGCATGGCTTTACAGGATGTTTCACAGGGCCTTTGAGATCATCGTGACCCTTTTTCTACTACACCTCAGAATTGCAGCCTGAATCTTTCTTTATTTCTGTCTCATAAAATCAGTGGAACGTGATGCAGGGTGTTCAGTTCTTAACTCTTAAAATCCTGGGGGTGAATTCCTGCATATTAGATTGCTTCAGTGCTAAATTAGGTTTGCCAACTCCCCCCCCCCCCTCCGGGTTCCTAATCTTTGACATCTATGAGGTGGGCAGGTGCAAGAGAGGTAATAATAACGACAGGAAAAAAGTGGATGTCAAGTCCTCAAATGTCCATGTAAAAAATAAGGTTAGTCCTGTTTATACCGGTCTCTTTCCTTGGCCTTGATCCACCTCTTGGCAATGTTTACTTGGAAGTAAGCATTGTCAATTTCCGTGGGACTACATGCAGCTTTGGGTGTTCATTTGTATAGGCCTTTACTCTTAACAGAAGTACAGCTTTCTAGATGATCAAAGATAGTCAGGTACAGCATCAGCGTCTGGTATAAGGGGGGCATCTCCTGCAGTCTGGAAAGAATCGCTGGGGCTGATACTTTTTCTGGCCTCCCTTTGATCACATGGCCCTGCTACCACAGCTGCCAGCCTCACCCTCATAAATAGGCTTGCTTGAAGGTGGAAAGGATGTTGTCAAGTGTACTTCCAAAAGTGTACTTCTCTTTGTTCACTTGTGAGGAGAGAAGGGTGAGACTGATGTAAGCAGCAAGGGATGGGGGATGAGTTTCCATCTGTGAGTGCTATGAAATGCTGGGTTTGTCCAAGAAGTGGGGTGGTGGTGGTGGATTGTAAGCTGCCCATAAGCTGCCGAAGCTCCTGTAAGCCTGGAGTCAGGCTTGATTATTGCAAACATATTTCATAATTACTGGAGAATTATTTAAAATAAAATGAAAAAAAAATTAGATGCACACTGTTTTTCACTATTTTCTGAGCATCTATAGCAACAGATGGCTTGAGAGATCTCAGCTTAGTAAAAAATGTCTGGAAATAAACAGTAGTTTAAAAGAAAACCTTCCAGATCTTCCTTGAAGATAATAATGACAGGGGAAAAAGTGGACGTTGAGGCTTCAGATTTCCATCTGTAAAGAATGGTTAGTCATGTGTCCACCTGCTGTTTCTTCCCATGGCCCAGATGCACCTCTAGGCAAACCATGAAGGGATTGGTGGAGAGGGTACGTGCATCCTTCATTGCCAGCAATGGCTCAGGAGCAACTGGTTGCTGTCCCTTTGGGCTGATGATAGGAAGCCCAAGATAATCACTTTTGCAAAACTCTGCCAGGTGCATTTATTGACTCAGATCACCAGCTGCTTCTTTCTGAGTTCAGATTTCATGCTTCCAGTGCATGAAACAATTCTCTGAGCCCTTTGGGAGTAATTTGGAGTGTGTTGGAGGATGCTCTAGAGTAGTAACTGGGGAGTAGTTTGCATTGGTAAAATGCACAGAGGACAAAAATGGGAAATGAGGTATGGGAGGAGATGAAGTGTGAAGTCGCTGAATTTGCAAAGAACGTTATTATTGGGATTTAAGACACAGTCATACACACACATTTGAAATAAGTAAAGGACTGATAAAGAATCAGGCACAGAGTGAGAGTTGGAAGCTGAGGAAATTCATAGCAGAGGGCAAGCCTCAGGAGAGGTCATTATGTTACAAGATGACACAAAACAGAGAAGAATAACTAAGATTTCAGAAGACAGGAATACGGTTCAAAAATGACTTTGATAGACTGGGAAGCTATGCTGAAATTAATAAAATGGAATTCAGCAGAGATGAATGGATGCAGCATTCTATATTAGGCCAAAGTAAAAATAAGTACAATCCAGCACACAACTGAAAGATGGAGGGAACCTGGCAATAATAATTCAAGCAGTCAATTAATAATCAGTCGGTCAATTAATCAATCAACATATCAATGTTATGAATTTTTCCAAAGAAATTTTAATCAGTCATAAATGAGTCACCAGTGTGATGCAGGTGGAAAAAAAGATTATTGCACCTTTAGGCTGCATCAAAGGAATCATATTAATTAAGTCAAAAGGAGTAATAGTAGCACTTTATTCTACACTTGTGTATATGACTTTGTAACCTGCCTTTATACAGACTTGAGCAGGTTCAGAGAGTCAGAATCTAATTTTGAAAAGCCTGTGCAATAAGACAGCAGCTGTCATGGTTTTGCACAATTTGTTTAAAAATTATTCTCCCAAATCTCTTGTTGAGCTCTTATGTTGATACTGACAGAAAATATTTTTACATTTGGCAGAAATGGGAGAAAGGTTTTTGTGTGTCCCCCCCCCCCCCCATGCATGAGAATGAGACAAGTGAGAATTTATTGTGGACCCAGGCAAGATAACTTTGGACACCTTCCTGCCCCCAGAATAGAACATACACAGCATTAACCTTCCCTCCCCCAGAAGTACAAACAAAATCACCATATGAAAACAGGGAGGGAGCCTGGGTGGGTGAAGTACACTTGAAGACTACCAGAGAGAAGGCAGGAGTTCCTTTTATATCCCAGCCAGGTAGAACAGGCTGGAAATTCCATCAGTCAGGTCTCCCAGGCTGGGAATTCATCTTTCAAACACTGCTGGCCATTTCTTGATTGGCCAACCAGCAGTGCACACTCTACAACCTTCTCCCATATCTCAAACATGCTGGGGAAGAAAATCCAAGATGGTGGGTGGCTCCTTATTGTGGCCGTGGACTCACTGAACTGCAAACTAGACCCCAGGTTTTCTAGGTGACCTAGGCTACTAGATGTCTGATAATCTCTCCACTACCACTCCTAAGAGTTTATGGCTTGTATACTAATAAATATGGAAGGAACTCTGGTGCAACAGAGGTTTCTGATGTTGAAGAAAAGGTAGCAATGGTGATAATCAAATATTTCCTCCTTTCCTCAGCCCCCTCTTGCCTCCCCACAAAGTAAATGTTTGTAAAGGTTTCCCCTTCCACTTGTAGAAGAGTCCCATGAATAAATTCTGCTGAGAGGACACTCCTGTTGATGGAGAATTAATTAGGATACAAAACGTATGATTCCTTTATATGAAACTTCAGTGAAAACTGTAGTGAGATTTTAAAGAAAAAAATTGAATATTGATTTCAGATCTGTAACATTTTATGTAGTGCTGCTAAATTGTTCTTTCTTGTCGTGCCATCAAGTTGACAAGAGAAGGAGATGCTGATAGATGCAGGCTACCTGCCATATTCATTTGACATTTCTTCAGCAAAAATAGTAGTCTAGCTCTCCAGTATTTAATATTGCTAGCATTTGAACAAGATGCATGGAAATATCATTTATATAGAAGTCAAAGAAAAATCTCTAGAATGCTTTGCACATAAGAAACAGTAGGGTAGAAGAGGAGACAGGCATTGATAGAATGATTTATGGAAGCTGAACATTACTCCTGTTGTGCATCTGAAGGAGAATAGGAGTTACAAGGTGTGCATTCCTTGTTTTAAAAATATACCATTAATTGCTTAATTGTGCTTTCCTCACTTAAGCACTATACCATATTCGCTGCTGTGGGATTTGAAGAGAAGATCACGCCAAGTAGTTGAAAATCAAATCTGCCTGCAAAATTTGGCTTTCTCTCTTTTTAGAAAAACTTGCTGCTTTCCTTTTGTTTCAGAATGCCTTTTCGAAACCTTTATCAAGGTGTCTGTTTTGAGGTTTCCGAAACAACTAATGTTGGTTGCTTGGTGTAGCTCTTCAAATTGGGTAGTAATCTGGTATGTGAGTAGGTATTAAGAATGGAACTTGTCAAAATTACTTTATTGGACTATGACTCTTGGATTTTTCAAAGCCAGAAGCTTTCCAATTTCTAGCAAGTAACTATCCATCCTTTGATTTCAAACATAGGAAACTATCAGTGATGATACTATTTGCCTGTCTATCCAATGTTACCCACTCTGACAGGCAGCAGCTTTCTCTTGCAGAATTATTTCATAGCATTTACTAACTGTAGCTTCTTACACTGGAGATTCTAAGGGTTGAACATGGAACATTCTGTAAGTAGACCACTCAGCTATGGTCCTTCTGATGTTTCCTGAATCCCTATGAAAAACAGAAGTCAGAGTTTGTATCGTTTAGAAAAAAGATAAGCAGGTAAGAGGCCACACATTTAGGAGACTGTGTCATCTTAGATAATACGTGTAACGTTTTTGAAAGAGGTAATATTCCCAGAAGTGAAAGACATATGATTGTCATGTGATTTTCCTCAGCTGTGTATCTTGTATTTAGCATGCTTTGCCATATGAAGATAAACATAGGCTTAATTTGCAAGGCTTGCTATTGAAGTACATATTTTTGAGGAAATTGCATTTAGGGAGGAATTGATTAATTGGAGTACATATGCATTCTCCGTAATATCTAGTTGATTACCATAATTTACAGTTTCTACAAGAGCTTGTATGTTGTTGCAAAAGCTAGAAGTTCCTTGTTATTTTAAAGAGACAAACATACGTACTTTTATGGTATTAGTTTATATGTGCACATATACCATACAGGTTTTTATTATGATATAAAGACTAATTCAGTAAAGGAAGCCCTGGCCTTTGGTTTGCAAGTCCTCAGCGGGGTTGTCAATGGTAGAATGTTTCAAAAACAATTCATAGAGTCACCATTAAGTTGGAAGTGACAGCATGTCACAATAACATAGGCTTTTATGGAACAGAGTTCACTATGTTATCAGATGAGTGAAATGTTATTCTATATTGTCAGGTACATCCACAGGGAGACTGGAATGGTGGTGAATGTAAATAGCAAGTTCAGAGGGAAATGACATAGAAAATGAAATTTAAACTGTGATTGCAAAGATTTTATTAAATCTTAAAATGCATGCAGAATAATTACAACACAATAACACAAACATCCTGACATTGGTAAAATAATTAACAAGTGAAGTGGGTAAGAGACCAAAAAAAAAAAAAAAAAAAAAAATATGGCAGCCAGATCAACTTGAGAAGTAAGATAAGGTTTGGCAGCACATCACAACATTTGTCACATCTGTCAGTCATCTGCAGAGAAACATGAATGTTCCTGGTGTTTGATGTTTCTGGTGATGTCATCATTGACGGTGATAATATTGTAAATGGGAGTGCTTGGAGGTTAAGAGTGGAGTTTTGTATTGTATTGTGGAGCTATAATGGGACATATAACCAGAGTCTAGAAAGTGAATGCCTTAAAAATAATTTATTTTATTATTCTATTTATTTGGCTGCATAGTTCAGTGGCTTAGGTATCTGGCTGCAGAGCCAGAGTTTGGGAGTTTGATTTCCCACTGAACTTCTTAGGAAAAGAGTCAGCCTCTGTGGCCATGGACAAGCTGCACAGTCCCAGGGTGCCCGCAGAAGAAGGGAATGGTGAACCATTTATGAGTTTTCTCTACCTTGAAAACCCTCGAAAAGGTTGCCATAAGTCAGAACTGACTTGACGGCACACTGTTATTATTTATTTTATTTTATTATTATTTGATTCACTATTTGACTAGGAGTCTGTAGTCGCTACTTGTCATAGTATTGGAAACATAACTTGTTACAGTACATATTGACTAAAATCCTGTTGTGCAGGAAATCTCTGTAGACATTAACTATTACGCACTAACTAGTGTGATTTGGTGTGCAACAGATATTGTGTATGGAAATTTCTTAACTTACAGTAATTCACATTCAAAAGTTATGCCATTCGTGCAACTGCACAAGAGAGTTTCAGCCATTTTCTTTTGTTGTTGTGTTCATTAACTGTTTTGAAAAAGAAGGATGGCTTTAAAAACCCTGTCTAAATGCTTCTAGAAATGACCTTATGAAGTAGTTTTAGCATAGAACTAAAAATGTTGCTCATTGCAGCAGTAAAGTGCTGTTGACTCTATGCCTTCATTTCCCCAAAAGTAACAATGTATAATTCTTGTCTGTGATAGCCTGATCAGCAGAAGAGATTGGAATATTGGTATGACCATGATGAAAAATTCCAGTCCCCAGTTCCAGAGTTTACTTTACACCTGTTCAGTCATTCTGTTTCCAGGTGGGCTAAATAAGTCAGGTAGGATAGTGAGCTAGGCTCACCCTTTCTGTCATTGTTTTGTGCGAGGAGTGCAGGAGACCTGTCAGTCCATTAAATCTTTTTCACACAAGCCAGAAAGTTCTGGGTTGGTGGAGAACCATCACAGATTGGTAAGTCTTCCCTGCTCAGTCAAACCTGTGTAAGCATGTGATGATGCAGAAGGTGGGGCTTGCTTGCTCTCCTCCTTTGTGTGTTTAGATTACCCAGATATTGAACAACCGAACATGACTTTTCTTGCTGCATGTATGGAATTCCTGAATTAAGAAAGTGCTATTGGATCTCATATACTGGTTGGAAATTGATAACTCATGTCTTGAACTGAAGTTCCAAAACAGGAGAATCAATGGTCAGAGAAACTGCACTGAACAATGATAACGTGATGGGAACAGTCAGACATCAAGAATGTCCATATTTCTTTATGGAATATTAAGAGATGTGGTGGTCAATATGATGGGATGCTGATACCTGTGAATTAAGCAAGCAAGAAGATATTTCTGGTTTCTGCAGACTTACGTAGGTGTTAGGGTTGGGGAACAGGTGGCCTCCAAATGTTGTTGGGCTGCAGCTCAACTTGGCCTGAGTCTACATAGCCAAAAAAAGAAAAGAAAAGGAAAAAAAAAAGAGCGAGAGCGAGAGCAAAGTGTGCTGCTTATATTTTGCCCATAGTACTTAAAGCACTCTCTGGGCAGCTTACAAGTTATTTATACAGGTTACACACTGCCCCCCCCCCCCCCACAGTGAGCTGGGCACTCATTTTACCAACGTCAGAAGGATGGAAGGCTGAATCAACCTTGAGCTGGCTACCTGGGATTGGACCCCGGGTCATGAACAGAGTTTAGCTGCAGTAAATCAGTTTTACCACTGTGCCACGGGACTCCTCTAATAGTGGCAGGTAATTAAAATTATAATCTAACAACATCTGGAGGGCCATAGGTTCTCTATCACTGAAAGAGACAGATTGTGTGAGTTTGAATACAGATATGCCAATAGTTTTTACGCAAAGGAATCTGAAGCATAAGAACAGGCTTCTCTATGGAGTTATGGACAGGTTAGGGATTAATCTTTCCGTGATGCCTCTCGGTCCAGTCCTAGAGTAGATTCATCTAGATGGGCGGTATAAAAGCCAAATAAATAAATAAACAAATAAATAAACAAACAAACAAATAAATAGTCCAATTTAGGGCAAAAAAATAGAACGTATGCTTGCTTCCCATGCTTCATCTAATTCTAGCAAAGAGAAAAAAGCACACAGCACAGTCTATTTTGAAATGAATGAGCATTTATGTGGTTTTCACATATAATTGTACACTCTCCATAAATCCACTTTGTGACCCTTATTTTGTGTGCAAATCTTTGTTCAGAGGTAAATGTGTTCGCAACACATTTCAATCGGCAACATCTGTTCAGAGTGAGAACTATGCTTTCTGTCCTCACTTTGAATTGGCAGTGGGCAATTATGGTAAAAATGGATTTTCTGCACAGTGTTGTGAGATTCTTATGCACAGTATTTGATTCATGATCTGCTGGGATTGTATAGTGAAGGAGGAAACAGTGATGCCAAAGAAGCAGAAGGATGCAAGCCAGTAAGGGTTTTTTGGCTTCTATATGTCATTTCATATCACTCTTCTTTTTTGCTCCCACAATGTTAGCAAGTGAATATGCAACTTGAGTGTATGTGGGATCTTCCTGACAGCATTTTGAAGTGGTTTAGTTCTGAAAGTACTCCGTGCTTCTTTGAATCAGCTTTCACTCAGCAGAGCGGAATAACTTCGGTATTTTCTGTAACTGTTCCCACACCTTAAGATGATTGCAGATAGTTGATCAGGAAGGCAAATCACCACAGGAAAACACATGGTTCAGGTAGCATTTAAAGTACTTGTGGGAAGAGCTTAATAGTAGCAAAATATTAATATATATATCAGTATATATCTGGAACAGAGTATCAAAGGACAGTACATTTAGTGTTTGAAACTGGATAGTTCAGACCACACCAGTGTCCTAAGGCTCATTCACACATGTCCTTCTGCTCAGTTTTGTGAACACTTATATTTGCTTGGTTGTTCAACAAGCAAGTCTGTTCCCAATAGCACAGTTTATATCTCTATGTCACCAAAACAGTCTATTGGTTTCCAGGAGGCACCAAATGGCAGCACTCAGTAAAATTAATAACAATGAAAGTACATTATATAATTCATCAATCTTTTGTTTCCAGCATTGGAGTGATGCCATATATGAGCTGCTCAGGTTACATAAGGACCAGCAATTTCATTACAAGTCCCCCCCCCCTCTACTACAACCTCTCTTTCTCAAGGATAGTATAGAGCTCACCTCACTGATGTCCCAAGTAAGAGGAAATATGGAAAATGAGCTTGTTCAGGAATAAAACCATGGAAGATGTAATAATTCCCCCTCCCTTCATAGAAATACACTGTCAAGCTCTCATGTTTTTGTGGCGACAATAAAAGCCAGAGTCTGCTTTTTCAAAGCAACATATGGGAATTCATTAATCTACACAAATATTCAATGAAATGTGGGGGTTTAAAAGTATTTTTCTGTGAATATATTGTGCAAGATTGTGAGCCCTTGCTATGACTGGTTAGCAACAGAGACAAGACAAATAAGCTACTCCCTCACTGTTGGCTAGCAATCCCATTTTTAGCCTGGAACAGCTTCTGCTACAGAAGAATTCTCCATTGTCTAAACTTTGTTAATCTAAGTCTCAGTGCTATCTGAGCGTATTTTGTTATTCAGTGCGTAAATAGCACACAGAATGTCACAGTATGTAAATGGTTGGGCTAGTGATTATCTGAACATCTCAAGATGTCCTCTTTGCCTTCTGGAAAAAACAACAACACGGTACTGTTTCGTATAATTTTATCTTAGCTTCTGTTCCATTTTTTTTTTTACTAATACAGTGTTATCTTAATTCTTACAAACTCTTTATAATATATCCTTTATTTCTTCTACAAGATCACCAATTATTTGTTTTCTTGTTAAGTTGTTTATTTTGCTGGGTGTTTTAGCCTGCTCCATCTCTAAGGAATAATAAAATGTCTCATTAAGAATCAAGTTGAATGAAACATATATGAAAAAATAGTTTGTTACTGAAAGCAAGCCTAGAAATAAGCAACTCCTGTTACTTGAAAGAACCACGAAAACACTAGCGAGCATCTTAAAATGATCCTGAGTGATATGGCTAGTGTATTATTGCTGCTGTGATATATTTGAAACATTTCTTTTGCTTGTTGTATTTTATTTTAGAAAATGCAGAAAGAAAAAGAAATGCATTGTGAAAAAGAAGCTGGCATGGGTAGGACAGAGAACAGAAGTACGGGGAAGGAACTTATTTATTGTATCTTGTTTTTTAAATTTTCATTGCTTGTGTTATACTTTGATCAATCAAGAGAATGAGTATTTGGGAGATATAATTGTAGTTGAAAAGCAAAATATTTTTTCTGCCGCCTTTTGATGAAAATATATATATATTTTCAGCTTTCTTTTGATGAGTAGAGATGTTTGTAATCTGCAGGTGAAATTCTCTTTCAATTCCCTGTTTCCATTCCCTGAGCAGTAGCCTTCTGTACATAACCAACCAGCCTGTTTGACTTTTTGCCAGTTCCTGTTGGATTGTCGTTCCTTCAATGCAGTCAATTGCTCACTTCAGTCAAAAGGTCTATGGATATACTTGCATATATATGCTTTGCTTGCAGTCGCGTTTGCCACAGGTAATCTTAAGAAGAGTGCATGAAGAGTATGCATGTGTAAAAATGAAGATGGTTAACTGTAAAAGAATTAAAATATTATAAGAATGTATAGAATTTCATGCAGAAAATTATGAGAATACCTAACAATTGTTCCTTTACATGTGATTTAAACTACATGATATTTTAAATATATACTCTGCTGTTTTAAAAATTTTTCTGTTTTACTGTGAGTGTACTCAACTCTGATCTGGATTTAATCAACAAGCCTAAAGAATGTAAAGATCATGGATTTACATTACTGATCTCAATTGACTGTCACTAAAAAGTAAAATGAATAAACTGAAGCTATTGTATTTTGGACATAAGAGAAGGCAAGATTCTCTGGAAAAGACAGTAGTGCTGGGAAAAGTGGAAGGTAACAGGAAAAGAGGAAGAACAAATAGGAGATGGATTGACTAATAAAGGAAGCCTTGACCCTGAGTTTGCAAGAGCTGAGCAGGGCTGTAAAGAATAAAACCATTTGGAGGTCATTAATTCATAAGATTGCCACGAATTGGAAATGACTTGATACCACATAAGAACATCAGTTAATAATATAGGGACAATATGTATGGTCTATAGTTTTCCAGGTTTGGTTACACATGGGGGTTCTGAGTGTCTTCACATAGATAGTAGTTTTTGCTTTAATGAAACAGAGGGCAAATGCACTATGTTTGTATCTTTTTATAACCTGTGAAAATTTATCAAAGCAAAAGGCAATTGAATACACGCAGCCTTCATCTGAAGTTGAAAGCACTGAATCTGAAACTCTGCCAATATCTGATAAAATGATGGGAAAACTGGACTTCAGAGTATTGCATTTTCCATCCCTCTGATTCTCCTAGACACTGTTTTGCTGGACATTTCAAGTGATCCGTGAAAGTGTGTAGGGGAAAGGAAGACATATTCCCAGGCTGGAAAGGGGCAGCCTTTTCTTTACAGAGGCAGTTTGTTGAAGAAGACCTTCTGCTCAGCATTCTAGCTGATTTCAGAACTTCTAATAGTTGTTTCACAGATCATGTTTCTTGAGCAAACAAGCTGTGCTAGTCAGAACCATAACTGGCAATTCTGGCATTCCAGACAAGGAGCCCTGTTTCCCGCCTACTCCACCCTGAGGCATGAGTATGATCCCCTCCAAGTAAAAAGCAAAGAACATAGTGCCTTCCGCAAAGGAAAGACAAGGTTTATGCTTTTCAAGAAAGGAAGGGGGCCCTGTCCTTTGTTGTTCCAGGCAACGGTAAGAATCAGAGTGGTTGTGGCACATGCACCCCATGCTCTGTGCCCAAGACGGAGGAGAAGATTGTAGCATCAACATCAGTGGCAACACTATCCCACACAGGAAAGAGGAAGAGGAGGACTTGTTGACTGATGCCTGTGATGGCTGTTTCCAAAATGTCTGCCACTGAGAGTTCACAGTGGTCGAGACCTCCTGCAAGAAGTGCTGAGAGAAATCATCTACTTCAGGATTCCCACACATAATGCTGTAAAATATGGAGTCACTCCATGAAACTGACTGGCCAAAAGGCAGCACGCCTGCAGGGAGGGGAGAGGGGTGTATCCTAAGCTCTGGAATAAGGAAATGCCTTCTTTCCCGCATTCCTCAGCTATTTAGACCTCCTATACTCTGGTTGTCACCTCCAGGTATTACAACGTTTTACAGCATCACCCTCCTTCGACTTCAAAGCCCCACTATTTCCTAAAACCTCATCGCTCCAAATAGATCTCTGCACTATAACTGACCAGTCCCCTGTTAGCCATCCATTCCCCTATGCTTCCTTCCCATTTACAGCACCTGTTTTTCATTGAGCTTTCTCTGTCTGCTTAGATCAATTTATCTACAAAAGAAAACCTCCCTGCTCTTTGTGTTCAGGGCACCCTCCCTAAAAGGCAGCAGGGGGGGGGGGGAGCTCTTCTTGCTCCTTTCCTTGCTTCTACCTCCTCTCCTCTCTCTTCTTTGCTGAGTGTGTGGGTGGGGGGATGCTGGGGAAATGTTCCTCCTTCAGGCAGTAGAAGAGCTCATGCTTCCCTATAGAAAGCTCCCCTGAAAGTGGAGAGGGCTGGGAGACGTTGCCATTTATTTTCCTGACATTCACCGGCTGACTCGCCTCTAGCCTTTCATGCCCTCCAAATTTTGGTACCCAGGTACAAAGCCACAGTTACTACATGCTAGTTATGGGTCCAGTGCGAAATACGTATCTCTGTGTAAAAACATACAAGTCACAGTCTCACAAAACAACTTTAAGTGCAACAGTTTTCGTGATTTTAGGACAGTTTTTTCTACCTATTATGATGCAATTGCTTCATTTATGCTCTCTCTCTCTCTCTCTCTCTCTGTGTGTGTGTGTGTACTCGTAAGAGAGAGAGAGAGAGAGATTACAATTTTGGATTCCCGTTAATAGGTTCTTCTTTTTAGATTTATTCCTTCTCCCTAATGGAAGGTTCTTTTTAATTTGGTACATGATTTTCTTCAACAGAGTCCACTTTCCTATTTTAAGATTTCCCCACAGGAAAAGTTAACAAATATTGCCAAAGTTTCTTTGCTAATGGGTTCAGTCAAAACCACCCTTACAGTTTTGGCTTTATACACATAATTTATCTGATAGGAGGGACCCAAGAATGTTCCTGTTGTATGTTACTTATCTCTGGATAATATACAGTGTAAGTGAGTATGCTTCCTCACCCTCTTTTCAAAGAGTTATGTTAAGGTAACCTACATACATTAAAATAAACAAAATTGCCTTGTATGAGTTCTGGGGTATTTTCTGATACCAGTGAGAACTGCAATATATTTTGAGGTAGAAAAATGCCACATGTCTAAAGGAGTGGTTCTTTATGCAGAATCAAGTGTGTTACACCTAAGCGCCTAGAGCCAGGAAGCACAAAGTACAATAAAAGTGAAATCAAACCAGTTAAAATAAAATAAAATTGTATGATGACTAACAAAATAAATAGGACACTTCTGTTGGAGAGTATTTCCTGATCCTCCTGCATTCCAATATCATTTCTTCTCATCTAAGGAAAGCAACCCAGTAGCCACCAAATCATGCCACTTCTGTTTTATTGCATCAAGGTTTATTGAAAAAAAGGAATAAGGTATCTTTTTGTCCAATATGTTACATCAATTAGAACAGAAAAGTAGCCTAATTGTAAAAATTCAACACATTTCTTGGGATGTTTTTGTCCCAGCTGCTGTTCTGCTTACTTTATTTTATTTTTCTAAAAAACACTGTACATGGTTAATAGCTTAAATTTGGGGTAATTGCACATAATTGTGTAGGTGACAATGTTATTTAATTACAACCCTGTAATTCTATTTTTGTATGCAAATACAGGTCTACTGTGCATGGAAAAAAACATATGGAGAATTAAAATGTCCCATTGTTGTACATTGGTGCTCCTACTCGTGTTAGAAGAACGATGAACAGATGTTTGAAGGCTGTTCACTGTTCTGGGGCTGTGATCAACCATCAATATCGAGGTAGCCAGCCCAGCCAGCCCTCCACTCTAAAACTGGTGCTGTTGAATGCCAGGTCTGTATCCAATAAGCTCCAGATGATTTATGATCTTATTCTGGAGGAGGATGCAGACCTGGCATGCATAACCGAGACATGGATTGATGGTGAGGGGGGTCCTCCCCTAGCGCTGGCCTGCCTGCCCGGTTATGCCGTTCTGCACCAGGGTAGACTGGAGGGGCGGGGGGGGGGGGAGTAGCCATTGTTTATAAATCCATCTTGGAGGTTACTAGGCGCTCCTCGGTGGTAAGGTCGGGTCTTGAGGCCCTCCACGTGTTGATTGGGGCCAGGGATGGTATTGGGATTTTGCTGGGTTACCACGCTCCCCGCGACCCAGCCACTTCCCTTCCAGAGCTGGCGGACTTTATCTCCGCGGCGGTGTTGGGGTCCCCGAGGCTTTTGGTTTTGGGTGACTTCAACATACGCGCGGAGGCAGAGGTCTCAGGGCCAGCTCTTGAGTTCTTGGAAACCATGGCTTCCTTGAACATGTCCCAACATGTCAACGGCCCCACCCACGTGGGTGGTCACATGCTGTACCTGGTCTTTTCCACCAATTGGAGTGAGTGTGGTCTGATGGTGACTGACCTTGAGTCGGTCCCTTTGTCATGGTCAGACCACCACCTAATAAAATGTAACCTCTCAGTGGCACTCCCCCCTCGCAGGGAGCAGGGACCTATTTTTATGGACTGCCCTCGAAGGCTACTGGATCCTATTGGATTCCAGGATGCCATGAGAGGTGTTACGGCTGACCTGGCTGGCGCTCCTGTCGAGGTTCTGGTTGACAGCTGGTTTACCGCTGCCGCTAGGGCTATAGACACGATCGCGCCTAAACGCCCTCTCCAACGCAGAGCTCGGCCTGTGCCTTGGTTTAACCAGGACTTCTGAGCGATGAAACGGATTAGGAGAAGACTAGAGCGTAGGTGGAGGAAGAACCCGACGGAACATAATTGGATAGCTGTCAGGGTCACAACTAACCTCTACCTGTCTAAGGTAAAGGCTGCTTGTCGTACATACTTCGCTAACCGGATAAGCGAAGCTTCAAACCAGCAGGCGGAGTTATTCCGTATAGTGCGCGACCTTTCCGGAGTTGGTCTGAGTGATGGGCCTCCCCCTAGTTTTTCACCGGACCAATTTGCAGTATTTTTAAAATCTAAAGTGGAGGCCATCCGCCGGGAGCTCTCTCCTTTTTTGAATACAGTGAGTCGAGCTGAGATGTCCAGCGCTCCGTCTTGCCCGGTGATTCTTGATCTCTTTCAGCCTGTGACGCCAGATACTGTGGACAAAGTGCTTGATCGCTGTCGGGCCACCATTTCCTCCCTTGACCCTTGCCCGGCCTGGCTAATCAAAGCAGCCAGGCCGATCACAACTGAATGGGCCACTGCAATAATAAATGGGTCTTTCCTTGAGGGCAGGTTCCCACCTGCCCTCAAGGAGACACTCGTTAGGCCCATAAGAAAGAAACCTAATATGGCGGCGGACGAAATTGGCAATTATAGGCCCGTCGTCAATGTTTCTTTCATTAGCAAAGTGGTCGAGAGGGTGGTGGCTGACCAGCTTCAGGCTCTTTTGGATGAAACAGATGCCCTGGATCCATTTCAGTCGGGCTTCAGGCTGCGCCACGGTACAGAGACGGCATTGGTCGCCCTGTATGATGACCTGTTGAGGGAGGCTGACAGGGGTAAAACATCTCTGTTGGTCCTCCTCGACATCTCGGCGGCCTTTGATACCGTTGACCACGGTATCCTCCTGGGGAGGCTCTCTGAGTTGGGAATTGGTGGCTTGGCGTTTGCCTGGCTCCGTTCCTTCTTGGAGAACCGTCCCCAGAGAGTACAGCTTGGGGAGAGTGTCTCGGCCCCGTGGAGTCTCAATTGTGGGGTTCCACAGGGGTCGATTATCTCCCCAATGCTGTTTAATATCTATATGAGGCCGCTGGGTCGGGTCATCAGGGGGTGTGGAGCATCGTGTCATCAATATGCTGATGATACCCAGCTCTACATCTCCTTTTTACCAACTGCAGGTGATGCCGTCCTGTCCCTTCAGCGCTGCCTGGGGACTGTATTGCAATGGATGCAGGAAAATGGGCTGAGGCTGAACCCGGACAAGACGGAGGTTCTGAGGGTGGGTGCCCCTGTGGTTGGCGGCTTGGATGACTCTCTCTCGTTTGGGGGGGTGGCCTTGGCCGCTAAGAGTGGGGTTCGCAGCTTGGGGATCCATCTGGACCCGGCGCTCACCATGGAAACGCAGGTGGCATCGGTAGTCCGCTCCACCTTTTTCCATCTTTGGCGGATTGCCCGGCTGCGGCCCTACCTTGATATGGGGGCGCTCACTACCTTGGTGCATGCGCTCGTAATCTCAAGATTAGACCACTGTAACGCGCTCTACGTGGGGCTGCCTTTGAGGTTGATGCGGAAACTTCAGGTGGTGCAGAATGCGGCGGCCAGACTCCTTAGTGGAGTGAGAAAATACCAGCATATCTCTCCTATTCTGGCCGCATTGCATTGGCTGCCCATTCAGTTCCGCATTGACTTCAAAGTTTTAATGCTTACTTATAAGGCCCTAAACAGTTTAGGACCTCGATAGTTGGCGGAACGCCTACTCCCACCAAGGTCTACCCGGATCACCCGTGCGAGTCAGGAGGTGAGGCTGAGGAGCTTGACGCCGAGGGAGGCCCGTAGGGAAAGAACAAGAAATCGGGCCTTCTCGGCAGTGGCTCCTCGCCTCTGGAATAATCTTCCTCCGGAGATTCGTGCCGCCCCTACGCTGGGTATCTTTAAAAATCAATTAAAAACATGGATGTTTATACAGGCCTTCCCTCCAGTCAATACCTGATCTTTTTATCTTTTCTATTTATCTTTATTTTTTGTTTTATAATTGTTATGGAAATTGTTTTTGTAATAATTTTGTGATTTTATCTGTTGTTTTATGTTGTTTGGAAGCCGCCTAGAGTGGTCGCAAGACCAGATAGGCGGGGTATAAATGAAATTAATAATAATAATAATAATAATAATAATAATAATAATAATAATAATAATAATAATAATAATAATAATAATAATAATAATAATAATAATAATAATAATAAAGATTAAGAGAGTGGTAGGAATTTGGAAGAGTTCTTTTTGGTCCACATTTTTAATTGTACAGACCTAATTTACACTTCCTGGACTAATACATTGATCAAAATGCAAGTATTCTTTAGATTACATTTTTGCGTGTCTGTTTTCTGCAGTGCACTTCTCAGCTCAGTAGGTATACATGTTTTAAATGCATCCAAATTAAAAGCAAAAATTCATCCTTTAAAAAACTATGGAAAATGGAATTGGAACAACTTTTTGATGAAACAAAATTTGAAATGGAGAGGCAACAAATGTGAAACTGATCCTCCAAAACAGAAGGAAGAAATTTAGGAAATGAGGCCCAAGGAGAAAACTGTACCACCTCCAAGGGAAAACAAATATATAAGATAAGCAGAAGGTATGTGGTTGGATTTCCTACTTCTTAGAAAACAGAACTGAAGTGATAAATCCAACTGCTTACTACCCTAGTTAGGACAGTGGATGTGGAAGTATAAGGACATGGCATGGCTGAAGATTCCCAAATAGCAAAGGCAAAGGTTGGGGAAGATGCTTTTTGACATCATCAACAATAGTCATAATATGTCAGGAAACATGATTAGTGGCTAGGCTCAAAATACAATCATGGTGACTACGTGATTCTGAGAGCTGTAATCCAAAAGAGTAAATTAGCCAAGCTGTGAGATAGACTGATGGATTAGGATTCAGGAGACCTGGGTTCAAATTCCTACTTGGCCATGGAAACTCAGTGGGTGAGCAGAGCCGGTGAAACCACTCCTTAAATATCACTCACCTTGAAAGCTCTATTAGGGTCACTATAAGTGGGTTCCAGCTGGACAACACATAACACACTGCTCCAGAGCTAGTATTTGCTCCATAGAGAACAAAATACAGGTATCTCTCACAGATCTCCTGTCATCTTTGCTATCTTGACTGAAAAGGGAAGCCTCCCAGGTTTGTCTCAGAACTGAACAATTAACTGACTTCTGAAATAGCTACCCAGTTTACCCTGAACAGGACCTTTTCCATTGTGCCTTTATAAACTCCTCATTAGCCTTTGTGGTAATGCAAGGATGGTCCCATGTATGGCCCTCCAGATGTTGCTAAATGGTAACTCTCACCATGTCTTAATCACACACTGGTGCTGATGGACACTAGTTCAGCAACATGTGGAGGGTCACACATTCCCCTCCGTTGTTATGGGGGTGAAGAAATAGAGCAGAGAGGGTTGTTGTTTCTCAAATATGGCATGGAAAGAACATGTCCATGATACATGTGTAGGTAGACAATGGACTTCTTAATAGAAGGAATTAATGGAACTGAGAAGAAATAGAGCAGTGTTGGAGCATCGGAGATTAAGTGTAAGTGTATGCAGAAATTGGTTTAATCTATCCTAAGAATATGCTTATTTCACTCTAGGAATATGCCAAAGGCAATCTCTTGCAATCGCTGGGGCTCCCAGCACACCCCTAAAAATGTTTAACAAAACTAAACATGGACAGTACCCCATCAGCTATGGGTGAGCCTTCACATCAAGTCATCTTGCATCTTGTAGTCACCAAGGACTCAGTGAGCCAAAGTTACCATCTGTAGTAGTCTTGTTTCTGCACACAGGCAATGGAAGAAGGCCTTCTCCAGCGTCATGATGCATCTGTCAATCTCAGCTGTGATTGACACAGTGCTCTAAAGATTGTTTTTTCCGTATACTTGAGAGTTGAGCCATTCTATCATAGAATAATAAAGTTGGAAGGGGCTTATAATGCCATTGAGTCCAACCCCCTGCTCAATGCAGGAATAATCATCTGATTCATCCTCAGCTTCATGTTTCCTACTACTGTATCCTTTCTTTGTAAGTAGGATTGGGGAAGACTTTCTCCTTCCTCAAGATATATTGAACTACAATTCCCACAGTTCCTTCATATTAGGCATGCTGAGAGGCACTTCTTGACATCTGCCAAGCAAAGGGTTATTCAGCTCTGTTCTAGACTTTATAGGTAATATAGGCCTCCTGTTAGAGTCCATTCTTGGAAGCCTATGTTTTTGGCTCACCAGACCAATGGAGTTTGTCTTGAGCTACCTCTCCATCCTTAAGTCAATAGACACTTGAAGCTTGGTTGGCAGTGCCTACTCCTTTCAGGTCTGGCATTCATGAAGGAGCAGCCTTCATATAAAATGAGACTATGTGGCCTTGATAACCCCTTCTCAGGAACTTGCTGGAGCCAAAGTGTTTCTCACTACCATAGCAGCCAATAAAACCATTTCATTAGGCTGGAACGGTTAATTTCGTTGAAAGCTGGCATTGACTTCAATGCATCATTACTATAAAACTGCACCAGAATAGAAAGTCTGAAATCTTCCCAGAGGAGAAAGATCTCCTTGCCTGCTTTGAGTAGAAGTAAAGTCAACTCTACTCTCCTTTGTGTGTGTGTGCATGTGTGTATGTGCGCGCACGCAGAAATGTGTAATAGCAGATAGAATGTTAAAGCATAATAGAACCAAAGGGAAACCAAGTTCTACTAGCCCTTTTTCTTATTTGCCTACCACCCCTCAAGGTGTCTTTTCCTGCTTCATTTTTCTGCTTTCATTTTTTCTCTGTGTGTTTTATCCTCTAGGGGCAAATCCATGCATTTTTTCCCTTTGAGGAAATTTATCAGTGAATAAATTAAAAACTCATTCACTACCAAAGGGTATTTGCCAGTAAATTCTCTGTGTTTTTATGAAACTAAAATCCCCTGTGTTCATTTATATTTCTTTGTTTTTATTACTTGTATTTATACCTTGAATTTTCATCATAATCTTCAGATTGTAAGATTAAAACAATAGTGTTTGGAATTTATTTACTGAAGCTGACACACACAAATACTTTTGGCTGGGCACTGAATAATCCAAGTGATTTGCAGTGATGGGTTGAGATACTTGGGAATCTTTTGTGGATCTATCTACTACAAGGGAGTTTTATCCTGGCAATTATGATACAGAGCAACCTCCTTCCTCTTCTTTCTTGTAATTCTGGCAACAGAGTCTGGGACTAGATGGAGGGGAGCATGCAGCAAAGCAGGGGTGAGGAGCAAGCAGCTTATGCACTATGTGTGAGCTCCTGAGTCCCAGATGCAATCTCTTAGCACCCCTGGGGCTCCCAGCCCAACTACACCCCTAAAAATGTTCAACAAAACTGAAATCTCTTCTGAAAGCAATGTTTTTGGCCCCCAAAGAACCCATGTACCCAATTTGCCAAGTTTTGAGGACTGTCAGCACCCCTATTTTTTTTTTAAGATTGGCAGCTACAGGGTGCTAGGAAGCTTCTTTAGTTGTTGTTGTTGTTTAGTTGTTAAATCGTGTCCGACTCTTCATGACCCCATGGACCAGAGCACGCCAGGCCCTCCTGTCTTCCACTGCCTCCCGGAGTTTGGTCAAATTCATGCTGGTAGCTTCGATGACACTGTCCATCCATCTCGTCCTCTGTCGTCCCCTTCTCCTCTTGCCTTCACACTTTCCCAACATCAGGGTCTTTTCCAGGGAGTCATGAGACAATATACAGCCTTGTCGTACTCCTTTCCCAATCTTGAACCAATCAGTTGTTCCATATCCAGTTCTAACTGTTGCTTCCTGTCCCACATATAAATTTCTCAGGAGGTAGATAAGGTGGTCAGGCACTCCCATTTCTTTAAGGACTTGCCATAGTTTGCTGTGGTCTACAGAGTCAAAGGCTTTTGCGTAGTCAATGAAGCAGAAGTAGATGTTTTTCTGGAACTCTCTGGCTTTCTCCATAATCCAGCGCATGTTAGCAATATGGTCTCTAGTTCCTCTGCCCCTTCGAAATCCAGCTTGTACTTCTGGGAGTTCTCGGTCCACATACTGCTGAAGCCTACCTTGTAGGATTTTGAGCATAACCTTGCTAGCGTGTGAAATGAGTGCAATTGTACGGTAGTTGGAGCATTCTTTGGCACTGCCCTTCTTTGGGATTGGGATGTAGACTGATCTTTTCCAATCCTCTGGCCACTGCTGAGTTTTCCAAACTTGCTGGCATATTGAGTGTAGCACCTTAACAGCGTCATCTTTTAAGATTTTAAATAGTTCAACTGGAATGCCATCACCTCCACTGGCCTTGTTGTTAGCCATGCTTTCTAAGGCCCATTTGACTTCACTCTCCAGGATGTCTAGCTCAAGGTCAGCAACCACACTATCTGGGTTGTCTGGGACATCCAGATCTTTCTGGTATAATTCCTCTGTGTATTCTTGCCACCTCTTCTTGATGTCTTCTGCTTCTGTGAGGTCCCTCCCATTTTTGTCCTTTACCATGTCCATCTTTGCACAAAATGTTCCTTTAATATCTCCAATTTTCTTGAACAGATCTCTGGTTTTTCCCTTTCTATCATTTTCCTCTATATCTTTGCAGTGTTCATTTAAGAAGGCCCTCTTGTCTCTCCTTGCTATTCTTTGGAAGTCAGCATTCCATTTTCTGTAACTTTCCCTATCTCCCTTGCATTTTGTTTCCCTTCTCTTCTCTGCTATTTGTAAGTCTTCATAGAATTGATCAATTTCAGCCTCTTCAGCTTGGGTGGTTGGTGCATAAACGTGGATTATTGTGATGTTGAACGGTCTGCCTTGGATTCGTATTGAAATCATTCTATCATTTTTGAGATTGTAGCCCAGTACAGCTTTTTCCACTCTTTTGTTGACTATGAGGGCTACTCCATTTCTTCTACGGGATTCTTGCCCACAATAGTAGATATGATAATCGTCTGAATTGAATTCGCCCATTCCCGTCCATTTTAGTTCACTGACACCCAGGATGTCAATGTTGATTCTTGCCATCTCCTGTTTGACCACCTCCAGCTTACCAAGGTTCATAGATCTTACGTTCCAGGTTCCTATGCAGTATTTTTCTTTGCAGCATTGGACTTTCCTTTCACTTCCAGGCACGTCCGCAGCTGAGCGTCCTGTCGGCTTTGGCCCAACCACTTCATTAGCTCTGGAGCTACTTATACTTGTCCTCCGCTCTTCCTCAGTAGCATGTTGGACCCCTTCCGACCTGAGGGGCTCATCTTCCAGCATCATATCTTTTAGCCTTTTGTTTCTGTCCATGGAGTTTTCTTGGCAAAGATACTGGAGTGGCATGCAAGTTCCTGCTCCAGGTCGATCACGTTTAGTCAGAACTCTCCACTATGACCTGTCCGTCTTGGGTGTCTCTGCACGGCATAGCCCATAGCTTATCTGAATTACTCAAGCCCCTTCGCCACGACAAGGCAGCAGTCCGTGAAGGGGCTTCTTTAGTACCCAACCCATTTTTGAAGCTTGGGGATCACAGGATCAGGTACAGCACTCCAGGGTCCAAAGATGGATGTGCATTGCCCACAAACCTCTGGAGGTTGCCCACCTTGCAGTAAAGCCACCACCCATGATCTCTTGAGAGCTACACCAGCCCAGCCAGTTTAACACTAACTTTCTGGTAGGAGAGCAGCCATGAGAGGAGTGGAACTGCATTTTTTGTTTCCTCCAAGGGAATATGGTAGCATGCATGATCCCCACCATCACCATAAGACTCCACAAGCACCCCCACCAGTCCAGTTTATAGGAGATTCCAAGGGCAGATCTGATGTGAATTGATAGGATTTACGGTTTCCCCTGGAGAACTCTGGGTATGAACCTTAAATAATAACAGTTATGTGGCATCAAGTAAATTATGGCTTGTGGTGATGCTTTCCATGCTTTTCTAGATATAGAATACTCAGAAGTGGTTGAACATTCCCTCCTTCTGGGGACTATGCAGCTTATGTAGTTCTCCCACGAGGCACAGTGGGGAATTAAACTCCTGACCTCTGGTTCTACAGCCAGGCACCCGACTCACTGAGCATAAAGCTTACAAGGAGGGACTTGAAACTTTGGCTCACACCTTGGATAGAGGAGGGTCCTTTATTTTTTGGTGGATCCATGGATCACATGAGTTCTTGGGGAGACACTGTTGAAGTCAGATCTCTCCCTTCAATATCACAGCAGGGCCATGCTTTCCAAATCCTTCCAAGTCCCTGAAGTTTATTTGCTATTTTATGGAGGGAATGTGATGCAATTTTATTTAGAGGTTTTTCATCAACCAAGTATAAGGCTACCTTTATTACTTGTCCACCTTTATCCTCAGACTTATGCACAGAAAAGCTGACCTGGATAAATTAACAAATTAAGGCTTCAAGAATAAAGCTTTACACCGTACAGAAGGGTATAGAGCACTTTAGTACGTGAGAGTTTGTGCAAACACCAGAGGCTTCCCGTGACCAAAACAAGGGGTGGCACCCAAAAATAGGTAAAGGTTCCCCTTGACATTTAGTCTAGTCATGTCCGACTCTAGGGCACGGTGCTCATCCCCGTTTCCAAGCCATAGAGCCAGCGTTTGTCCGAATACAGTTTCTGTGGTCACGTGGCCAGCGTGACTAGACACAGAATGCCGTTACCTTCCCACCGTGGTGGTACCTATTTATCTACTCGCATTTACATGCTTTCGAACTGCTAGGTTGGCAGGAGCTGGGACAGGCGACGGGAGCTCACTCCGTCGCATGGATTCGATCTTACGACTGCTTGGTCTTCTGACCTTGCAGCACAGAGGCTTCTGCGGTTTAACCCACAGCGCCACCACGTCCCTTTGCGTGTAGTCATGGCAAATGGATGGATAATCCTGTCTGGTCTGCCATCTTTCCTGATCACAGTGTGGTGAGGAAGCCATATTGAACTTTTGTAATGAAATAACTTTAAATAGGTGTGTAATACCTCTTAAAACAAAACTCCTGAGGCTGAAGTAGTGAAAATCCAGTTGCTGGTAATTGGAACACAATGCATTAATACTGTGTGACATATCAAAGTTGTTCTGTAGGAGAGAGCAATGATAATAGCTAACTTGCGCCTACAAAATAATATGTAATACAAGTTCCTTAAAAAAACTGAAGTTCTAAGCTCTGCATCTTTCCTTTTCCTGCTTCAGTATTGGAATCAATTCAAGAACACAGTCCCTGTCCTGTGCAATCCATTTACCTTTTAAGCAAGATCTTTTCCCACTTAACAGAATAGAAATATGGCAACAAATATATTTACCACCATCATCTCTTGTTAGGACTTCATGTTCTCAGCTGAGTTTCATCCCAGTGGGAATCTCTGCATTTTTGCTCAGTGTTGTCCTTCTGTAGTTGGGCTCAGAGCTCCTAGGGAAGCAGGCTGTGACGACAGTGCTTTTCAGCTGGATGGCAGCAGTTAGTGCTGGAAAGTCACATTCGTCAAGGTCAGGTTTCAGCAGGTAAAGTGGCCTGAAACTTGCAGACTTGGGCTAGAAGGAGGCAGAGCTGATCAGAACCCTGGACAGATCACTGACTGATTGCATCTCAGTTATAGGAAGGGGAGCTGTTCTTTCGTCAGAGTACTAAGGCTTTCTGAGACCGTAGTTGTCAGAGGAGGAACAAACCCTGCTCTAGAGATTGTTGGATTACATCTCCTGTCTGGCCTAGACAGCATAACCAATTCTTCACAAGGAGGGAAACTGAAGCTCAGCAAGGACCACTAGTTTCACATCCCTCTTACAAATTTTGGACAACCTTGGAAGCCCTGCTGAGTCCAGTTATGCTGGGAAGCTAGCCAGGATCTCAGAGGGATATTGTCTAAGTGAATTTTCCTGATGCAGGATGGTGGGTGGCAGCACTGAGATTAAGCCTTTTGAATCCTAGAACTGTGGTGAAGCTGTTTCTCCTGGAATGGAAGGACCCAAGGCCCAACAATCCTCATGTAGGTAATCTTATGAGCTTGAGGGTAAGGCGTTCAAGGCCACTGAATATCATAGGGAAAGAGGAGGATGGGTTATTCTAGGAGATATGTTTACATTTTTAAACAAGGCTCTTCTATTATTTCTTTATTCAGTATATATTACTGTATAGCCACTGGTATTAATGTATTTAATTTAATTAACATTGAATCTTATGACAGCTGGCTAGATAGCTCAGTGTTTTAGGTATCTGGCTGTGGAGCCAGAGGTTCAAGGTTCAATTCCCCACTGTGCATCCCGAGAGAAGAACCAGCCTGTGTGGCTTTGGGCAAGCTGCACAGTCCCAGGTTGCCCCCAGAAGAAGGGAATGATAAACCACTTCTGTGTATTCTCTACCTGGAAAAACCTGGAAAGGGTCGCCATAAGTCAGAGTTGACTTGACAGCACATGATTATTTTTATAATTTTGTGCTATATTTAATACAGTGACCCAAAATACCATGCCCCCAATCAACAACCTTTATTTTTCCTTAAAAAATGTTATTGAATACCCAACCTAAGAAAGCATTCTGCTTTATGTATAAGGTTGCATACTGCATTGTTAACCTTGGTTGGTCCTAATAAAGAAACTGTTGTACTCCCCCTGTAAGTATTGGAGCTCGTGCACTAAACTGCCTTTAATTCATGTACTCTGGATGTATTGCAATTCAGTCTGTAAAGGAGAGGGGAGAGGGTGTCCTAGAGATCTGATTGAAGGACAAAGGTATGTGTGTGTGTGTATGTGTGTATGTGTGTGTGTTTATATAAATAGCATCAAGGAGGGGGAGGCTAGTCAGAATGTTTTGGTGTCAGGAGGGCATTTTGGAGTTTTGAAATGCTTTCCCCATGTGCATCGGGATCTTGTTGAGGAAGGAAGCAGCAGAGCGCTCTCTCTTTATTACAGTGCATGTTTTATCTCTGCAGTCTTCATGCAGACTTAGTTTAAAGATCTCGGCTCAATACCATTAGTGTATCTCTGCTGATGGCCCTTTATAAAATTGATTAGAAACTGGGCTTTTGCATGTGTGTGTGTGGGCTCTAATCTGATTTGAGTCCAAGATGGTATCTTTAATTCAGTGCATCGTGGCAACTAACTCACGAACTTCACTGAGAGTCAGGGCCCCTAATTTGGTTTGAGAATACATTAGCAAAACGAGCTCAAAGAGGTTTCCTTGGGGAGGAGGCCTGGTGGGGGAGGAGGGTTGCAATGAAGGGGGGGTGGGTTGGTCTGCTTGGTACTGAATTTCAGAGTTAAACCAAGATCCTGGGCACAATTTTCCTGTAGTGGTTCCCAGAGCAGGAAAAAAAAAAAAGGGAGGGAGAAACAGAAACCTGATTGATTGCCAGCTAGTGTTACAAAAATAATAGCAAGCAAAGATAGCTTCCAAGCAGGATTAACCCATTGTGCCCTATCCAAATGAAGGACCATCAATTGATTTGTGCACATAATTTTTCCACCTGTTTATCATCCAGTCACTTCATACTCACACACCTATATGCATACGTGTACACTTGTCTCTGCTGAACAACGGTGAACACAGCCTAATAGTGGCATTTCCCAATACTCTGTTATACAGGCAAATTGCCCTATTCAGTTGATCATTCTCCTTGTTAAACAAACTAGGGGCCTCCTTGTGTAATGGGCCTTGAGGGTTGTTGTTTTTCCCCCCAACATTTCTTTTTAAAAGTGATCCTACACTGAGGACAAGTACAAGCTGCTGACAAAAGCTCAAGTAATTTGTTTTACTCATTTACCACAGTTTAGAGAATAGTTGGTAAGTCTCTAACATCAACGGAAAATATAATATTATTGGCTAATAAAGAGCATAAGGGCGTGAATGTTAAGATCTACTCTGTCTTAATTAACACTGTGCAGTAATACAAGTGGGCTCAAAGAAGTCTGGGAGATAGACTTTGGACTTACTGTCAGATGAAGACTGGAAAAGGTTATAGAGTCGGAAGCCTTATAAAACCATCTCAGCTATGGTAAGAGAGCATTGCCTCAAAGTAGCACACTGATGGTATTATATCCCATTGAAATTGAATCATATAAACAAAAATTTGGACCCAAATTGCTGAAGAGGCTGTAAAGAAACTGGTATATATTTACATTCCTAGTGGCATTGCCCTAGAATATATAATTTCTGGGTCAAGGTGTTTGAAAATATATATATAGAAATATAACATCACAAAGTATAGTTGTAAGTCCTCCATTGGAATTAATGAATTTATTCTTAGATTCCAATGTACTATTACACTATAAAGAGCTAATTACTTTTTTGTGTGTAGCAGCTATACAAATAATTGCTCAATGCTGGAAGACAGCTGCAGAAATTTCCATGAATGTTTGGGAACCTAGGGTATGGAAATTAGTTTTGATGGAAAAACTCACTGCCCACTCACAACCAGAATTCCAGTATAGTTTTGTTTTATAAAACCTGGCTTCCTTTTATTCAGTATTGTAATAATCATATCGATTCTCATGCTGATCTATGGAAAGATGTATTATGTTAACTAGTAATACCACTTGACATGTTTACTGTGGGGTGTTTGATGGTTTATAACTATTTTATGATTTTGTATATTGTATCTTACTGTTATTATTACTATTTTTTTTAAGTGAAAGACAAAAAGCATTCAGACAAAAAACATTAATGGAACTCATGCAAAAGATGAGTGATATTATGTGCATAATGAAGTTCTTCTTGCACTTTTCAGACATTTACTCAGATTATGATTTTTAAAAAGCCATGGGCCTCTCTTTTACTCACACTGGCCCCACCATAGCAGTCAGTCTTTGGTTGCCAGAGTGGAGAGGGGACCACACGTTTTGTATAGGAACCAAAACAGAGCAGTTTAGTACTGCTTTGCATTGCAGAACTTCCAGGTTTCGAACTTGTCACTTCTGGCAAAGAGGACCAGGTAACAAGTGCTGGCAAAGACATCTGCCTTAACCTTATGGAATCATTATTATAGAATCATAGAATTCTAGAAGAACTGAGTTGGAAGGGGCCTACAAGGCCATCGAGTCTAACCCTTCTGCTTAGTGGTAGAATCTAAATCTAAATAGATCTCACAGATGGTTGTACAATTTTCTCTCGAATGCCTCAAGCACTGGAGCACTCACCACCTCCTGAGGGAATTGGTTCCACTGTTGTACTGCTCTAAAGTTAAGAAGTTTCCCCCAATATTCAGCTGAAATCTTGCTTCCTGTAACTGGAGCCTATTATTATGTGTCCTGTACGTAATAATGTGAGCAACCACTATGGCTGAGAGCAGATGACAGTAGACTATGGACTAGTGGGATGACCTGACATTGGCAGTGGGCCAGTGCTTCAGTTTCAGTGTCTCATTTTTCTAACTGTAAATTTGTTTCATGCTGAACTTTGAATATTTTACAAAGTCTAAGGTTTAGTTCATCGTCAGATTTTAGAATCTCTTATAGAAAACCATTTGCCTGAACACTTGCATACTTGTTTATGCACTTTCCTGCTAATGCCTGTCCTTTTATTTTGTATGATGCAATGCATTTTTGAACATTGTTGTGAATTGTGAAGGATAACTGACTTTTGAATCACACATTGGTCTGAAAGTGCAAAAGGACTGAATATACTTCTGCCTTGCCCATGCTTGACAGATTTCCTGTGTTTAGGAGCTTATCTATAGAGACCACAGATGTTGTGCCCATAAAATATTTGGTGAACATATGTAAGTAACTCTGTGTCTGTAAAGTACATTGCACTGTATTAGTGGGTTTCCACCCCCAAGAAACTGCAAGAGTCAGCGCTTTTCCTTCTGTGGATTGCACCAGTGAACTTTAATTCTGCACCCATGTCTTTATCCAGTCAGCACTGTACTGCAGAGAAATAATCCAATTTTGCTTGATTAT
Source organism: Intellagama lesueurii (assembly GCA_037013535.1). NCBI lineage: Eukaryota > Metazoa > Chordata > Lepidosauria > Squamata > Agamidae > Intellagama > Intellagama lesueurii. Next base: position 36,736,654 of record JBAJHW010000001.1, on the reverse strand, counting down.
TAATAATTACTCCCTGCTGCTATTTTTTGAGTCGATTGATTAAAATAAGCTGTGATCCGACAGGATAGTCTATACCTCATAACCTAGCACCTTCACTCCTTCTCCATTACTTCCATCTGCATGCTTTGATTTTCGAGGAGACCCCTTAGTTCATTGAGGGAGGAAATGGATAACTGGGGTGATAAGTTATATTTTGATGATTGTGTACTACACACAACACAGATAAGGCAGAAAGTAAATCTGTCTGGATAATTTGCAGTAGATCTTCAAGGAATTCTGATTTTTGTTTGAACAATGACAACAAAATGACTTCTGACCTCTCTAAATTATATCACTGGAATTAAGAAAAATGGAAGAGGGGCATGAATGTGGAAGAACTGTGACCTCCATTTGGTTCTTGTACTCACAGTAGATGCCTGGGCTCAGCATTTGAAGAACTAAATTAGATAGAACTTTAGACATGTAGCTGGCAGCTACATCTTTTTCCCTATTTTGAGCTGCATCAGTGATACATTTGGGGGCCATATTTTAGGCTCCAGACACCATCACAGGCTGAATTAGGCCTGAAAATACTCAGAAATACTGTTAACAGCAGCAGCAGCAGCAACAACAAAACACCCAAAATGTTCCCAGATGGCCACTTCTGGTTTTGATATTTTTTTTTTCCTGAGGGGGTAGAGAGCCTTGAGGGAACACACCAGAGACCCTAATGGGGAACAACAGCTGCCTCTGAAGGCTTCCAGAAATGGAGAGTGGTCTTTCTCTTACTCTTCTTTTTGAATGTTTAAAATGGGGAACCCTGGTAGAGGCTTCAAAAATGCTCCTGGGAGTCTATGAGCTGCTGTTTGCCCGCCACTGCTCTAAAGCAGGGGTGAGAAGCAGGTATCCATTTTCAGGCCACTCCTTCCAGGCAAGGTGATTCGCCTCTCGAACAATTTGCAGTTAACCTTGGTAACAAAGTGGACTTCTAACCATTTTGCTGATTTATTTTGGGTTTTGGGATGTGTGTGTGTGTGTGTGTGTGTGTGTGTGTGTGTGTGTGTGTGTGTGTGTGTGTGTGTAGCCCACTGCTGCCATAGGGAAGGAAAATTGGCCCTTGGAATCTCAGAGCTTGTCCATCTGTCCCATAGAGTAAGTGCCAGTCCCCTGTCCCCATGCAAATAGTCCTACAATGAAAGGGAAACAAAGCAAAGCAAAGCAAACTGTGCTGCTTATATACTGCCCCATAGAGTTCTCTCCTCCAGGAAGGACTGTAGCCACTGTAAAACAGTGAGATGGGTCAGAAGGATACCCTTTGCAGTGGTGATTTCATTTTTTTGGTGTGTGTGTGTGTGTGTCTAGTGGTGGCAGTCAAATTGGGCAGCAAGGTGAGTAGATTCTAGGACACCAAAAAGACTGCATGCAGCCTGTATTGTGCCTTTTGATTTAGAGTAACACAGCTATGACCATATATTTGAAGTAATGTCTGCTTTAGGCCCTCATATATAAATCTTTTGCATGGGTTGCTGTTGGTCAATCTTAGCAAAGTTGCACAAGCATGAATTCTCATCAATGATATCTAGTATCTGAAACAACAATAACATAGAGGTCTTACAGAACATTAACAATGAACAAATGGGTTATAGCATAACATTTCCTGCATTAGGCACATCACACTATGCACGGTGTGGAGGAAGTTGGGAGAAAGCTGTTTGTCCCTTGTCTCCCACAATATTAGAATGCCAGCTCACTCAGTGTAGTGGGCTGATGAGAAATTCGGACAAGAGTGAGTACTTCTTCACACAGTGACTGGTTAAACTATGGAATTTGCTGCTGTCATATGTAGAGATGGCTACCAACTTGGATGGCTTTAAACATGCAAATTTACTGAATAAAAGGCCAACAATGGGTACTGATAATCATACTGATATATTACTTCTAGCTAGTATGCTTCCAAATGGTAGAATTCATTGCCCAACCCCACTGAGAATTCCATCTCTTCACACCCACATGTCTGCATCATGGTTTTCCAAAAGAGGAACAGGGCTTCCCCACCCCAATACATTACATCTGACTTGTGCATGTATACAAATGCATGAGCATGCATGTGTGCTCGCACATGCATGCATGTGCACACACAGAGTTAAAATAGTAGTACAAAACAATAGATTGACTGGGCCACTTTCTGTTCTAGCTTTAAAAAAAAAATTTGGCAAATGAAATTTGGTGAAATTGTTTGGACATGTTCAAGAAACAACATAGCTTTCGGCCTAAGCTGTATGGATTCTGCAGCAAAATGTGAATGTAGAGAGTTTTTTTTAAAAAAACGTGCTCAGTCCTCTCTGGAGAATCCAGGAATAGAACCTGGGACTTCCTACAGGCAAAATGTAAATTCTGCCACTAAGCTATGGCCCTTCTCTATTACTAATGCAAGTTCACAATGAAACATTGTGGCCTGGCTGAATAACCCTCTAGTTTCTATAGCTGACCCTTTTTACGTTAATTTAGAGCTAGCAGCTATCATTCATGTCACCATAATCTCAAGGTTATATTCCACTGAGATTATTTTGATGTTTATATGGAAGCTCCAGCTGATTGTATTGTGGCAACTCAGTTCCTGCTGTTCCAGTGTGTCTTCTTCGGCTCTGTTATGTCTTCTGTGGACAAATAAAGATATTGGATTTGATTTCTAAGTCCCTAAGTAACTTGGTCTTGTGTACCATGGAGATCATCTTGTCCCCTGTCTTCTTTCATTACAAACTTTAAGAACACCTCCTTGATCATGATATCAGTAGACTGTCAGTAGAAACTCTCATCCTATTAGATCTGGGAAAAACAGACACGAGACTGCCAGCCAGAAATAGCTACAAAGACTTAGAACTGAAATGAAAGAAAATGGGACCTTGGAGTACAGCATTAATTTATTTGTTTGTTTGGGGTTTTTTATGTAGCAGGTGTGAGCTGAGCTCGCAGTTCTTTCATGCACAAGAACCTACCCTTGTGGCTGTACTTACTTTGTTACTATTAAATTTGAGACAATTTACATGTTAGAAATCCTTGATGGTACCTCCTAACCTACCTTCTGCCCAATCTTGGCTTAGATTTAGGAAAGCCTGAATAGGAACATTTTCTGGGAGTCTTATAAGGTGTCCTATTCTGGAATTTATTTTAATGTTTGAGGTTACAGTTATACGTATTAGGAAACTCTTGGCTGATTTTAATTCTGGGTTGATATGAGTTAAAAGGTATTTTGTACACACATTTTACCTAACCTTGATGTTAGCTGCTCATCCCCATTCCAGATCAGACTAGAAGTCTATTTAATTAACTGCTGTCTATCTTCCCAGGAACTCCACTCAAGTCAACGCAAATATTTATGTTAAGGAACGTAAACCTCGGTGTCTCTTCCATCATCTTTCTGAAGGATTTTTAGTGAGTTAAATGACACATTAAATCAACACACTAAGGGTGCTATATCAGGTGTGTTGAAAATGGTGTAATTTTGGAGTCTCTTTAAGCAGAGTGTAAACCTCACTATTCTTCTATGATTTGTGTAGCAGATAACTTGGATCCTGCTGTCCTTTCGCAGGAAAGAAGGGACTGTTCCTACTGTTTTCTGGGCACCTAGCTAGTGTGAGGTAGTAGACAGAGTGACAGATGAGGACTTGGGAGATCTGGGTTTGAATCCCTACTTGGCTGTGCTTCCCTGGTAAACAGTTGCTCACTTTAATAATGGGTTATTTATGTAATCGACAAAGTTCTGTCCTTGTGATAATAAGGTCTTTGACACTTAGATATCTCATGTTCTAAGCTTGCATCCATCTTCATTGGGTTCCCCCACCCCACAATGGAAGTTCATCTGAAATAAATCTTTAAATCTTTAAGGTTCCAGTGGCACAATGTTGTTGTTGTTGTTTAGTCGTTAAGACGTGTCCGACTCTTCGTGACCCCATGGACCAGAGCATGTCAGGCCCTCCTGTCTTCCACTGCCTCCCGGAGATGGGTCAAATTCATGTTGGTTGCTTCGATGACACTGTCCATCCATCTCGTCCTCTGTCATCCCCTTCTCCTCTTGCCTTCACACTTTTCCAACATCAGGGTCTTTTCCAGGGAGTCTTCTCTTCTCATGAGATGGCCAAAGTATTGGAGCCTCAGCCTCAGGATCTGTCCTTCCAGTGAGCACTCAGGGTTGATTTTGTTCAGAATGGATAGGTTTGTTCTCCTTGCAGTCCAGGGGACTCTCAAGAGTCTCCTCCAGCACCACAATTCAAAAGCATCAATTCTTCGGCGGTCAGCCTTCTTTATGGTCCAGCTCTCACTTCCATACATCGCTACTGGAAAAACCATAGCTTTGACTATGCGGACTTTTGTCGGCAAGGTGATGTCTCTGCTTTTTAAGATGCTGTCTAGGTTTGTCATCACTTTCCTCCCAAGAAGCAGGAGTCTTTTAATTTCGTGGCTGCTGTCACCATCTGCAGTGATCATGGAGCCCAAGAAAGTAAAATCTGTCACTGCCTCCATATCTTCCCCTTCTATTTGCCAGGAGGTGATGGGACCAGTGGCCATGATCTTAGTTTTTTTGATGTTGAGCTTCAGACCATTTTTTGCGCTCTCCTCTTTCACCCTCATTAAGAGGTTCTTTAATTCCTCCTCACTTTCTGCCATCAGAGTGGTATCATCTGCATATCTGAGGTTGTTGATATTTCTTCCGGCAATCTTAATTCCGTCTTGGGATTCATCCAATCCTGCCTTTTGCATGATGTATTCTGCATATAAGTTAAATAAGCAGGGAGACAGTATACAGCCTTGTCGTACTCCTTTCCCAATTTTGAACCAATCAGTGTTTCCATATCCAGTTCTAACTGTTGCTTCCTGTCCCACATATAGATTTCTCAGGAGATAGATAAGGTGGTCAGGCACTCCCATTTCTTTAAGAACTTGCCATAGTTTGCTGTGGTCCACACAGTCAAAGGCTTTTGCGTAGTCAATGAAGTAGAAGTAGATGTTTTTCTGGAACTCTCTGGCTTTCTCCATAATCCAGCGCATGTTAGCAATATGGTCTCTAGTTCCTCTGCCCCTTCGAAATCCATCTTGTACTTCTGGGAGTTCTCGGTCCACATACTGCTGAAGCCTACCTTGTAGGATTTTGAGCATAACCTTGCTAGCGTGTGAAATGAGTGCAATTGTACGGTAGTTGGAGCATTCTTTGGCACTGCCCTTCTTTGAGATTGGGATGTAGACTGATCTTTTCCAATCCTCTGGCCACTGCTGAGTTTTCCAAACTTGCTGGCATATTGAGTGTAGCACCTTAACAGCTTCATCTTTTAAGATTTTAAATAGTTCAACTGGAATGCCATCACCTCCACTGGCCTTGTTGTTAGCCATGCTTTCTAAGGCCTACTTGACTTCGCTCTCCAGGATGTCTGGCTCAAGGTCAGCAACCACACTATCTGGGTTGTCCGGGACATCCAGATCTTTCTGGTATACTTCCTCTGTGTATTCTTTCCACCTCTTCTTGATGTCTTCTGCTTCTGTAAGGTCCCTACCATTTTTGTCCTTTATCATGTCCATCTTTGCACAAAATGTTCCTTTAATATCTCCAATTTTCTTGAACAGATCTCTGGTTTCCTTTTCTTTGGGATGGTTTTTGTTGCTGCCTCCTGTACAATGTTACGAGCCTCCATCCATAGTTCTTCAGGCACTCTGTCCACCAAATCTAGTTCCTTAAACCTGTTCTTCACTTCCATTGTGTATTCATAAGGGATTTGGTTTAGATTATACCTGACTAGCCCAGTGGTTTTTCCTACTTTCTTCAGTTTAAGCTTGAATTTTGCAATAAGAAGTTGATGATCAGAGCCACAATCAGCTCCAGGTCTTGTTTTTGCTGACTGTATAGAGCTTCTCCATCTTTGGCTGCAGAGAACATAATCAATCTGATTTCGGTATTGCCCATCTGGTGATGTCCATGTGTAGAGTCGCCTCTTGTGTTGTTGGAAAAGAGTGTTTGTGATGACCAGCTTGTTCTCTTGACAAAACCCTATTAGCCTTTGCCCTGCTTCGTTTTGAACTCCAAGGCCAAACTTACCTGTTGTTCCTTTTATCTCTTGACTCCCTACTTTAGCATTCCAATCCCCTATAATGAGAAGAACATCTTTCTTTGGTGTCAGTTCTAGAAGGTGTTGTAAGTCTTCACAGAATTGGTCAATTTCAACCTCTTCAGCATCGGTGGTTGGTGCATAAACTTGGATTACTGTGATGTTGAAAGGTCTGCCTTGGATTCGTATTGAAATCATTCTATCCTTTTTGAGATTGTATCCCAGTACAGCTTTTCCCACTCTTTCGTTGACTATAAGGGCTACTCCATTTCTTCTATGGGATTCTTGCCCACAATAGTAGATATGATAATCGTCTGAATTGAATTCGCCCATTCCCGTCCATTTTAGTTCACTGACGCCCAGGATGTCAATGTTTATTCTTGCCATCTCCTGTTTGACCACCTCCAGCTTACCAAGGTTCATAGATCTTACATTCCAGGTTCCTATGCAGTATTTTTCATTGCAGCATTGGACTTTCCTTTCACTTCCAGGCGCGTCCGCAGCTCAGCGTCCTTTCGGCTTTGGCCCAACCACTTCATTAGCTCTGGAGCTACTTGTACTTGCCGTCCGCTCTTCCTCAGTAGCATGTTGGACGCCTTCCGACCTGAGGGGCTCATCTTCCAGCGTCATATCTTTTAGCCTTTTGTTTCTGTCCATGGAGTTTTCTTGGCAAAGATACTGGAGTGGCTTGCCAGTTCCTGCTCCAGGTGGATCGCGTTTAGTCAGAACTCTCCACTATGACCTGTCCGTCTTGGGTGTCCCTGCACGGCATAGCCCATAGCTTCTCTGAATTACTCAAGCCCCTTTGCCACGACAAGGCAGCAATCCGTGAAGTGGCACAATACAAAGAAGTAATTTTTATCTTTGCTTTATGTTTGTTATCCATGCTGAAGGAAACTAACATGGCTATATCTTTGAATATGGTTTTTGAACAGAGTTGAAATGAGCAGCCAGAAAGATCCCACTATTATGATAGACTTTTAACAGTGATGTTCAGGCAAAGGTTGAAAAAGTTACTTTTTTCAATTATAACTCTTAGCCTTGACTACTTGCAAATTTTGATAGTGGTAGGACAAAGAAGTAATTTTTGTAATCAGGATATCTCTGTATAAACACACTGCATTCTGCTTTGGAGGTGGTTTCAGGCAGGCTCAGGTTGTTAGTGTCAGAAACAGAGAGCAGTTCTGCCATCAATGCAGCTGTGTCCCCAAATGCACTTCCTTACAAGTCAGAATATGTGTGAATATCAGCTGTGCATGCATACTGCCATCCTTATTTCTCTATGTTGGTTATGCTAAATCAATTTTCTCTAATCCAGATGATAAAGCAGTCTTTTCCATATGTGTTGAATGACAACTTCTGTTATGTTCAGCCCATCATTTCTTGGCCAAAACAGTGTATGGCTGTGCTGCCTGAGAGTGATGGGAGTTGTAGTATAACACAACTTGAAAGGCATGAAGTAGGCAAAGGATGTTCTACAGTGTGAGGAAACCTTGGGAACTGATATGTGTAGGAATGGAAAAATGGAAATAGAATCTGTTTGGGAGTGTGTATTTGTAGGACTGTAGCAGGCAAATCGAGAAATTCTGCTCTTCCTTATATTTCATGGCAGCCCGTAGCCCTTGTGCTTCAAATACAAAAATGCATTTAATGTAATGTCTAGTTTGGCTATATATGTGTGTGTCTGTTCTGTATACCATATGAGTTACAGTCATATTATACAGTGGACTCTTGAATCCCTGTAACCTCTATTATATTGTTTGCTTGCCTTAAGCTCATTTAGATACAGCTTGAATTATGTCTGTTTTTCTTTCTTACCCATCTGATGTTGGAAAGGGGAAGATGATTCCAAATTGTCAATTTCTGTACACAGTGGAAAGATATAGATAGAAAGCTAAAGTGCTGAATCAGTGTACTGCAGATGAGGTCAGAATGCTACAGGGCTCAATTACAAACTCGGCCCAAAGGTGGAAGATAGAAAGTGTTGGAAGCTCAGGTCAGAAGAGTCTTGAGAAATGTGTAGTGGACAAGTAGAAACAGGAATAGGATGAAGATAATAGAAGAAAAATAAGATTGATCTGTAAGGTCTTTTCCATCTGTGTGATTTCATGGCGCGTATGTCTGAACTGTTACTTCAGACTCTGGTATAAATTACCAGTGTGATGTAAAACTTGACCCTCTGCCCTCTCCAACGTAGTGTTCATTAGGTTCCATGGAAATGGAGGCAGGTGGAGCTTTTGAAGCCACTGCTTTGTTGCATAAGGAATACAAATGTGTTATTTTTGTCAAGAAATCCAAACCTTCCTGGTAGATTGACCCATGGTGTTTGTTGCTGTGTTTGGGAATGCCTTTTTGAAACAGTACTTGTTATATGCAGTGGTTATACATATTTCTTTTAAATTTTCAGTTCTGCTGCCCTGTTAATGCAAAGCAATTTCTAATCAGTGAATTTTCTAAAATCAGTCTAATTGATGAAATCTTATATACCAACTATTATAGGTAGGGATTTCATGTGTACTCATGCATATTTTTCATATTCATATTGCTTACACATCAGCAGGTAGATTTTTTAAAAATTGAATTGAAATTCACATTATTTTGTAAAATGCACATGTTTTCCATGCAGTTTACCTGAAAATTCATGTTTTTGATGCACGTCATCTTCATTTATATGAGAAGCAATCCAGTGTTACTTCTGGAGTGGATGAGCCAATAGGGTGCTGTTGCTGTCCAGGGGATGCCCAAATACGTTCTCCTGTGCCCCCCTTTAATGCACGAATACATACTCTCCTGTAAAATTTTGTATGTATAGGATGCTAAGATAATTAAGGGGGGTGTAGAAAAAGCAGCCCTGAAAATGAAACTTCTATTAAAACTCGGGCTTGAATAATAGTTTACTAAAGTTGTTGCAAAACAATTAGCCAGCTCTTCAGCCAAACAATTCCTGACAGTTGTACATGCTTTACAAATGATAACAAAGCAAAACTATTCTATGATTCCATGATTCTATGACACAAAGGATATAGGCTTTGCTACTTTAATTTTCTATAGTTACAGTATTCTGGTTTTCGGATACTCTGGTTTTCCAAGTGCTGTACCAGGTGGTTTATGTTACAAGCCTTTATTCTTTCAAGATTTCCAAAATTTTAGTCAAAACAATGACATTATCATCATAGTGGCAGCCTGCCAGATTCTGAGTTACAGGCCCTTGGAGTTACAGAGAGTGTAGTGACAATAAATTCTCCTTTTCATTTTTTTTTCTTGGTGCATCAGGCCCCTGGACCAGCAGGCCTTGCAGAAAAGATTTTTGGTAGCTGATAAAGGGGAAATAAAGGTATAAATAATGACCAGAAAAGATAGCCAGGGAAGGAACAACATTCAGCTGAACACAAAATGGCAACACAATCATAATGGATTTTCCTCCATAGAGTTCAAGCTTTTTGGTTGAGTGAGCATTTAGAATTATTTTGTGTGTGTTATTAATATGCTTAGAGCCCAAGAAAGTCATTTTCTTTAATATATTTTTATTCTTAAGAACTTTGGTGTTTTAGAGATGTATTTTCTGCTTTTTGATTGTGCCTTTTTAGGTTATAAGTTCTTGCATTTTTAGAATGCAATTTAAACATTCTTTTTTGTGTTTTTACTAATTTTTTTTTATTCTGGATTGAATTCTGATTGGAAAGGATTGTCTGATTTCATTCTGGATTTAACCCTTTTTTTGGATAAAGGCCAGCTATGACAAACACAGGCTTCTGATTTTTCCCTAGAAATCTATAAAGTTCTGTAGGGCTCCTAAGGTGTTACATTCCCTGAACTGACACCCCCCCCCCCCTGTTTTTTGTTAGAGTCTGCAAAAATTACCTTCAGAATTGCAACTTGCAGAAATCCTGCAGCCATGATGGTTAGGAGAATTACATTTGTTTGAGTCTAAAAAAGGAAACTTTGTGTGTACTGATTTTGATATACTTCTTAAGGACATTTTTGCTATATTTGTAAAATTTAAAAAAAAGCATATTTGTCTTGGAAGTACAAATCAGGTTGGTTTGCGTAAGAAGCTTACAGTATATCACTGTTTTCTGCACAAGACTGAATTTTTCAGTCTCTTGTCTTTCAAATAATGGTTCCGCATCCGTAGTTCTTTATGGGTTACTTCTTCCTACAACCTCAACTTCCTCTCATTCTTCCTGGCCTGGCTTTCTTTTTCTTTTTAAAAATATATATAGAATTTAAAAAATTAATATATATCATTTTTAAAATTTTATTATATCAAAAACAACATAAACCAATCCAAAAACACTTCTACATTGTGTTACATTAATCCATTTCTCTTAAACATTTTGCTTCACCTGTGCCACCTCCACCCTTGGAGTTCTAGGTTCTACTTTTAATATTCTTATATTTCATTCTGCCTGCTTTCTCTCCAGAAACACATTGATTCTTCTCCTGGTGTAAACCTCATCCCTTTCTGAAACACATATTCCAGAAATAAATTCCGTATTTTTTGAAGTCCTTACTTTTTGATAAACCTCTTCTTAATTTCATTTCAAAATGGCCTGGCTTTCTAGATCAAATGGCTTTCATTCTCTAGCCTAGCATCCAATAACTTGAGCAGAAGAACTGCAGCCATGAGTTAACCCACAAGTGCATCTAGAAAATCATTGTATTCCAAGAAGGCCTAAAATTGCACAGCCATGTCTCACTCTAGTATACTGTTCCCCTGCCCTGAAGATTCAATTCAACTTGCTGATAGCTCTCAGAATTTTCATGGCCCATAGAATTTTTCTTAAACTGTTGAGAAACTTTACATATGTGATTGGCTTCTGTTTGGTCACTACTGGTAGAAAATGAACTTTGGAAAGCCAGATTCATTTATAAAATAATAATGAATTTAGAGTATTAATAATAATTTTAAAATTGATTATTAGTTTTAAAATTGTAAAAGAGAGAAAAAGACCATCAAGTGATTGCTGTAAATTCCCCTTTGCTTGCAGAAGTCTGAAAGGATACATTTGTATAATCTCAGTTTTAAACTCAAGAAACTAACCTCAAAGTGCAGGTCCCATCAGGAACAGTTTCTGTTGGGATCTACGCAGTAGTTGAGGTCAATGACTGTCGGTTTATAGATTCCCTGTCTTCACATATCATATTGATCTTGCTCAGTTCAGTTTATTATACTGAGCATTTCATTTATATAACGTGACAATTTCCTGTGGCTTTGTTTATTTTTAACCCTTAGCTTATCAGCAGTTTTGCATTTTGTTAATCAGCAAGAGAATGGAACAAAGAAGCTGATGTCAGTTGTAAATAAGGTATTTTTGAAATGTCCTTTTAAATAATCAGGAACAGCATCCTCTTCCCCAACCCCAACTCTGATAAGATTTTCTGGGTGGTGTCAGTCCTAGATCTTCTCTAGGTGCAATCAGAGAGCCATACTTGGTCCCACTGGAGAAAGTCAATTTAACAGGAGTGAGCTCTCTTAGGGTGTGAAAATACATTTCAGTTACCCCATATGGCATGTGATCACCAGGAAATCTATTTCCTGGTGATCACATGACATATGGGGAAATGTGCTCCAGCCTATCCCCTGTCCATATCCAACCTGGACTTTTTTGGTCCAGCTGTAGGGCTATTTCATTTTGGGGCCAAGCTGGAGCAATTCCTTGACCGATGGAGGGATTGTTTTAAAGGAGATTGCTCTAGTTAACGCAACACTTCCCTGTGCAATCAGGCATATGCTTTTACAGCCATCTGATCGTGCTCCATATGATCGCATCTTATCTTTCTGTTTTGTTCTCCAGTGTAATGACTTTTATATAACCTTGTATGAAATTGAGGAGAGGTCTATGGGCTGCATCAAGATGCCAGCATGGGCAACTGGGCTGGTGCAAAAGGGACTGGCCTGTCCCTTTTCATCATGCCAGCCCCTGCAGCTCCCTTAAAGTACTCCATGGAGAGTTGGGGGATTCTGCTGAATAGGATGAGCCAGGCCATAAGGGGAAATCCCTGAACATTTCTTAGAAATGCCTTGTATACATGGAGCCCTTCCACCAGCGGATGGCAGATCCTTGGTCCCCATTCATAGCAGAGCTTGCACGTTGTCAGGCAAAAATGGCATCAGCTGGAAGACCGAGAATCAGGGGGTAGCTGCCCCGCTGCTTCCCAGGAATAACAGGTGACCGTCCTGGCTCATTCATCAGCAGGAAAACGATTAACTCCAGGGACCATGTTTCCCCTACCTCCATGCACAGCTCTTCCCTCTTTCTCTTACTCTGAGAGTGCATAGGCAAAAGGACTATCCTGTCTCTCTTTTTAAAATACATGTGAGCTGCTTTGGGAGACAATAAATGTGTGAAATGTGATATAAAATACAGTAAATATTTAAATGAAAAAAAACCTATAGGCCATTCTTACTTTAGATGTTTCGGAATGCTATAGAATGTCCTTGGTTATGAACTGCTGGATAGCTCAGGAGCAAGAGGTTGGGAGTTGGATTCCATACTGTCCCTCCTTGACAGGGGCTGGACTCAGTGATCCATAGGTTCTCTTCCATCTCCTAATAGTTCTAAGACTATTATACCATGTCTGGGGAAGGGTTGGGGAACATCCAGCCTAAGGATTGTGCCACTTGCTCCCTTTGAAGGTAGATTCAGTCAGATCTCCTAATCTAAATGTTTTATTAGTTGGCTTGTGAGACATTGCATGTAGTTGATACTCTATTTATGTAAGCTGGATTCCTTTTGAAAGAAGAGTGAAGGTAGGATGTAAACTTCAGCAGTGTCTGAGGCAGGCCATGTTTCAGGAGTGCAAGATATCTATATTCCAGTCTGTGAAGGACACACCTGGGACCATAGTCTAAATATAGTAATCAAATAGCAATCCCTTTTGATGCACCCTAATTACAGTATCCCCAGGACTGCCCTTGAGTATGCATCAGTGTCTCTCCCCCGTGAGTTCAAGGTTGCAGTTATTTAACAGGAGTCTTCTCTCCCAAACTGAAGCAATATTTCTGTTCCATGGTTTTAGAAACGGAGGAACCTGATCCTACTAAGGGAAGGTCAGAAAGCTTGAAAAGCAGGGCAGGCTTTATAGGAAAGCTGAGGGATGTGCAGTTCTCAGGATGCTGATGGATTATAACTACTATCAGCCTTAGCCAGCATGGTTAATGATGAACAGTGGGTGGGAGTTGAAATGCAGCAACATCCAGAGGACCACGTGATCCCCACCCCTGATGGAGATGAAGGCACATGGATTGGAGAAACAATAGAACTCTGCTTCCCCGTGTGTTACCTCTCAGTGCACTGCCCTACTGACTCGGAGAGAACAGTGCAGGGGCTTTTTTTCTGCAGGTCTGCAGGGCATGCTAGGTCCCTTTATTACTGGCCTTATGTTTGTTGCCTGCATTTTATGTATTTCCCACAGTGATTTCTGTTAATTTATTGATTTTTTTAAAAACAATGTAACCTCATTTGTTGTGAGCCACGTTTAATGAGATAAAGTAACAGTGCATTGCTTTTTTATGAATATATAAAAATCAATAAGGCCTAAAGAAAAGAGGCAGAGGATGTCTGTAGATGTGATGAGTTTGTATGTGTGTTATTCTCATGGGTAGATCTTCTCAACTGTTGAAATGCTGAATTGTTATGAATCTCCTAGAGTGTATCCTTACAGACAGAGTTAAAAAGAATGACTTGCATGTTTAACTTTTTCCAGGGTTTTCTAGGTGTAGACAACCCTTCTTCGTGAGGTGCCTCGGGACTGTGCAGCTTGTGCAAGGCCACACAGGCTGACTTACAGTGGGGAATCGAGTTCCCAATCTCTGGCTTTGCAGCCAGATACCCATCTCGCTGAGCTATCCAGCCAGCTACTGCTCCTAAACTTTCCAGCTCATGTCCTTTGTTGTCCCCAGAAGATTTGCTTATGAAAAATATCTGTTTCCAAGCATAGCCTTTCAAAGGCATTCGCAACACAGCTTAGAACAGCTGTCTGCCCCTCCACCTTGAAGTCATACTCAAGCAGCTGTGGCAAACAACACCACAGCAGCAGATTCTCTTTGGCTTCTCTTCTTGCAGTGGCAGGAGAGGTAAATCAAGAAAGTTAAAATTAAAAAAACTTTGTTTACTTCTTGTCCTAAAAATAGCATTAAAAAAAAAGGAGTAAAAGGCTATGGCAGCAAGTAGAAACCACCATTGGTGTTTACATAGCTGGCTAAAAACCACGCATTGATTTCCAGTCTCTGTATCATTGAATTCTTGGATGTTGTAACTATCTGGACTCAGTTCAGACTCTGATTGCCCACCAGGGGTCTAATGAACTCTCCAGTTAAGTAAATGCCAAGGAAAACCTTGCTACGGTGGAGGAATTGTACCCTCTGCCCTGATGCCAACACACTCAAGCATGCCTGCCTCTCTAACCGCGTGTGTGCCCTTTTCTGTGCAGGAACCATCTCTCCATCTCCTTCCAATGCACCTAATGGAGAGAGGAGTAATCCTGTTAGGTGCTTACAGCAAGGCACTGGCGGCGAGTATGCGCTCACAGCGCCTGTGCCAGGTCGAGTGTCATTGCCAGCAGCGCTCTTGGCGGGATGAAGGTTGCATTAGTGAACAGTAATTGAAATGCAAAATAACATTTTGATCGAGCGAGCAGGCTGTTTATTTATCAGATCAATAGCCAAAATGCCCCATCTGGAGAAGTCAGTGTGATAATAAGTGATAGCATTCCAAGGGCAAGCAGAACACACACAGCAGAGAGGACATAGGAGGAGGGTGGGGGTATGTGGGAGGGCAGTGGGTGCCTCCAGTGCATGCTTTCCCCCCCTTGTCTTTCCCTTGTCAGAGAAGGCAGACGTCTTCCTAATAGCTTTTACCAAGGGCACCATGTTCGTTTCCACATTTAGCAACAGGAAAGCAAACATCCCTTAAATAGCCCCTTGAATCCAATTCTGGATGTGTGTGTAAAATCATAGGAGGGAAATATTTCCCCTTACATATTCCTATGAGGCAGGGCTCAGCTCAGGTTTGGGATGCCATTCAGCAAGGATATCCATCAAGGAGTCTCTTTGCTTATTCTGAAGTCATTGTGAAGTTATGAATAGTCACACTTCATTGACTTCTATGCATTGCATTTTAACAAAATAATATAATCATCATAGCTAGTAACAGATTACAATGCAGTAATCATATATTCATGTCAATGTAATATATTATTTTTGAACTTTATTCTTAGGGAGTCTAAATGTCCAAACAGTATTGCTTTCAAGCATTTTTGGAATTTACGTCTTTGAGCAGCCAAAAAATTGGAAATTGAGTGTTTCTTGCCACAGACTTTTGAAAAATAAATAAATGAAGAAATGTTTGCCCTATCCTTTTAGTGCTAGTGCAGTTTACAATAAACAACAACAACACAGTTCTTAAGTATTAAAAGCTGTCCAGTCATAATTCCACAAACTTTTCTAATCTATGATAGCTTGGAAATCAGTTTTCATTGTTTTGTGACTGATCATAAAACTAAACGCTAGATTAATTTGGGTTCTGATTGATCATACCTAATGCTAAAAGAGGATTGAATGGTTGAAACCTTATTGTGTTTTCTTCTTCTAATGATGTGTTAAGACTAGCATCTGATCTGATCCGGATTCTGGATTCTGGATCCAGTGTTGCAGTGGTGAGCCACGTTTGGGATGGAAAAATTAAAAGCCAGAAGAACTTGGAAACACCTGCTGAAACACAATCAGAAGAAGAGACTAAGTTCAGGATGTTGCTTAGTTTGGAAACAGACTGAACGAGATCATCTTGTACACATTGATAAATTAATGCCCTTGGAGAAGGCAGGGGAATAAATTGGCTAAAATGCATTGGTCATTTTGAAAGTGAATAAACCTCCTTTTTACAATAGTCTGAGACTTATTTTCTCCTTCTGAATTAAAAATTAAGCAAAGCAGGTGGTACATGGAATGGAAGAGAGAGAGAGTAGAAGCAACCAAATTAGGGAGAGCTGGGATCTGAATTGTGTGTTGCAGGAGAGTCTAGGTAATGAAATAGGCTTCTTAACTCTGTTTTAAGGGTAGAGAAAAAGACCCTTCTTCTCTCTCAATGAAGAACAAAGAGTGGGCTCTGGGGCTTTAGACTCCCTCAGCTGCTTGGAAATCTGATTGTGTCTTTCTGTCCTCTGTAATGTACTCCAGCTAACTAAAAATGATGAAATTCAGGTAAAACAAGTGGATGCTAATCATAAAAAGTGATAAAAAACAGGATTAGAACACATCAGTGTTTCAAAGAAGTAGTAACAGTAAATGCACTTTGAATACAATTGACACTATCCAAGTTCAGGAGGGAATCTAGGAGTACATCTAAACTGCACAATTCTAAGGGGAGTGTGATCTAACTCAACACAGATTGAATCCTTAATTGTTGATTTACCATTTATCAGTCCAGGAGCAACTTTTTCTTGTGTTGTCTTGTTTGTTCACCATCTTCCAGGGGTATGAAACTCACAGCCCTCAGTTCTTCAAATCCTGATTGTTATCTTTCAGTGACACCTGGGTTCCTATCCCACCCTTTGTTTGTACCAGGTGATGAGACATTTTTGTAGTCTATCTCTATATTTGTGTTGTTCTCCTAGCATTTGTGTTATTGTACACATTTCCCCCATTGACTAAAGTGTATCTGGGTGTATATTTCAGTTGTTTATATTTTTCAGTTGTTCCCAGCGTAGACTGTACACAAAAGCAGTCTCTATTCCATGCTCAAATGGATCTGCCTCATCTAGACATTACTACTAGACACTCCAGCCCCTTGTCCTATTCAGAATACTTGGAGACTGACCAGAAATTATGAAGTGCTCTGGGAGTCAGGGAGGCTGTTTTAACTGAAGCCTCACTGCTGTTTCTTTTTGCTACAATGGGCCCATTCTTGGTGGAGGACTCTGTGAAGGTGAATTGGGATTAGAGAAGAACTATGTCTTCTCTAATCCCAATTTTCTGGGGCTCTGTGGGTTAAATCGCAGAAGCCTCTGTGCTGCAAGGTCGAAAGACCAGGAGTTGTAAGATCAAATCCACGCGACGGAGTGAGCTCCCGTCGCTTGTCCCAGCTCCTGCCAACCTAGCAGATTGAAAGCATGTAAAAATGCGAGTACATAAATAGGTACCACCACGGTGGGAAGGTAACGGCGTTCCATGTCTAGTCACGCTGGCCACGTGACCACGGAAACTGTCTACGGACAAACGCTGGCTCTACGGCTTGGAAACGGGGATGAGCCCCTAGAGACATGACTGGACTAAATGTCAAGGGGAACCTTTACCTTTTTACCTTATGTCTTCTCTGCCATCAGTATTGTGAAACAGATCTTCAAAAGGGTTCTATGCTGTTTTTGTTGGGCTCATACTGAATTTTCCACCAACATTGGTTTCTTCACTGCTTGTTTCATTACTTCCAGCCCTCCTAGAAAATCAGAATATTCCTCTGGGAGAGAATATTCATAAGTAACAATGTCAACCTCAAAAAGGGAGGGGTGGGTGAATTCCAAGTCACGAGTTGAGTCCAAGTCATTGAAAAAAAAAAGTGTCGGGTCTAAGTTGAGTCACAAGTGCGATTTAAGTACGACTTGACAGCGAGTCCTGCAACTCAAGTCTCTATCCCTGGAAACCACTCCTTAAATATTTCATACACCTCAGAATCCTGCTAGGGTTGCTTTAAGTCAAAATTGACTTGAGGGCACACTAACACACATAGTAGTAAGGAGTAAAAACAATTACCGCAGCTCTTTCTATATACTTTGGCCCTGACCTGAAGTAGTCTGTCTGCTGCTGTTTTATCTCCATTCCTTGTCAGGATCACATACGATGCATTCATGCATTGCTAGTGTAATGTTTATGGCCATTAATTATAATTATGGGCCATCAAGTCTGTTCCAACCTATGGTGACTTTACTCGTGTTTTGTATGTATAAAGTACTCAGAAGTACTTTACACATACTTTACACCAATCCCTCCTTCTGGTGGTGCTCTGAAACTATGTGGTTTGTCCAAGGCTGCACTAATGACAAAATACTTAACTCCATCAGCCACATACACCAGGAGACCTCAGCTGATCCATCTCCCAGGAGGCACATTGGGGATTCAAGCTTTTGGCCCTGGGCTGCACAGGCAGGAGCTCCAATCTACTCAGCTGTCCTAGCTCTTTGTGAATCTCAGTCTTTTAAAAGTGATATGTATAATCGGCTTTCTCTGTTCCTTATTATTTCCACTAACAAAACATGATTCATGAATTGAGTCAATATATAACAAATCAATTTAAGTGTAGGAGGCAGCTTATGTGGGCACAGTGAGTCCAACAGAATCTTTTCAGTGCCATAGGACAAGACAAACTGCCTTTGAAGGTCCCTCAACCTTCACTGCATCTTGTTGGATGGGGTGGGGAGCAAGCAAGAAAAAAATATTCCATGTTACTGTCAACATGCTTCCCATACAGTGCTTTGGATTCAAGTCTTCTTCTTTTCCCAACTGTCAATATTGCAATTTTCTTTTCACTGACCTTTCCTATTCCCACCTTGACCCTATTGTCTCTGGCTGGAATGCTTTTGCTATTATAATTCACTTTGCAAGTTATTTTGATCACATCTGTTAAGCATCTGGCAGAAATGGCTTTTCTTTAGCTTAAGTTTCCTCCTAGCTTACGTTTCCTCTCACTGACTTCTCTTCCCTTCTTTTCTGCAGTGTCTCACGCTATAATTTTCCCTAATTGCATCACTGTGCCTCAGTATGAAAAGTGATCTGGAGGTCTGTCAGAAAAATGGTTTGCTAACTAGCCAGTCTCAATGCACAATGATCTCACTGTACAACCTGAGCTGTTCTTCAGTAGTATTTGTTAGCTCTAGTACTGCAGTTTCTGTAATGCTAAGATGGGGAAAGTGTGGCTCTCCAGATGTTTTTGTATCTCAGAATTGCCAGGTGGTTTGGGTTGATGGGAGTTGTACTCCAACATCTGGATGGCAGCTTGTTGCTATTATAAATAACAAAGAGAGAAACTTAATCCATGCAGAGGGGCAAACTTACAAATGAAGCCGTAACTGCTCTTGAAAAATAATACTCAGAGGGGCATTTCATTCCCTTGTAGATTCCCTTGGAGTCCTACTGTATCAGGGAGAAAAGATAACTCACAACACCTGCAGTTTTCACTGCTATCAAGTTGTCACAGGATTGTGTGTATTTTTCTTTGACTTTATGATTTTACACGAGTTGCTGATCTGTTTTCAATGTGAACAGCGTGAATGCAGTTCTTTGATCCACTGGACAAGCTATTTCTAATAAGGCTGATGTTAGAAATGTAAAAAAACTTTAATAAGAAATCTCATTAGTTTTGTTTATTTAAAAGATTTTTATATAAGCCTTCATTCTGTATGTAGGTCCCAGGATCTGATCTGAATACCAGTTTGGAGCTTCTGAATGGATCCCAATTTGATCTGGAGCAATTTGTATCTGTTCTGGTTTGATTTGTGCCTGGATCCAAATCCATTTGCAAAACTAGCCATTTTTGTTTTTTCAGAGGAGTCCATGAAATTTGATGACATGGCAGACTCTTAAAAGGGGAGGAAAGCTCCCCAATTTCAGACAGCAAGTTTCAGTGGTTTGCATATGAGGCACCTCTAAACTGCCTTCTTTCTTTCTTTCTTTCTTTCTTTCTTTCTTTCTTTCTTTCTTTCTTTCTTTCTTTCTTTCTTTCTTTCTTTCTTTCTTTCTTTCTTTAAAGGCAAAGATTGAAATAGTTTTTAACCCATCTGATTCAATTTGTGTTCTGGACACAAATCACTCTATACATTTGCTTTGCTTCACTCCACAAGAGGCTATTTGTTTTTTATCTAGGCATCATACAAATCTGAATCAGGGTAATTCAGTTAGTAATTTGGGTTTTATCCCAATCTGGTCCAGAGCCTTTCTATTGAGAATTTCAGGGTGCTGTGTTATCACTTTGTATCACAGCACAAATGTAATAAGAAAACTACAGAGAAAACCTTAGGGTTAAATCCAGTTGTTAGTCCCAACTAGAGTAGACCTGCTGAATCAACTCGACTTATTAAATCAACACTTATTTAAGTGCCATTGATTCAATGAGTCTTCTTGGATAATTGGATTTAGCTTGTAGTAATTAAAACATAAATAAGTTAAAATGCTTTGGTGAACAAAATTGCTTTATATTTGTGCCAACAAGATTGCTGTGTCAGGGCCAGGTGAGCTTCAATAGCAGGGCTTCCCTAGCTATCACACTTGTGATGTTGTAGACCACAAAATCCATCATAATTGCTAGCTGAGGATGATAGGAATTGTGACCTAACAGGTCTAGAGTATGCCAGGTTAAGGAGACTGTGTTATAGTGAGGGGATTCCAAAGCCAAAGAGCAACTGCTGAAAGTGCCTTTTGGTTTTATCTCTAAGAAAGACATCTGAAGAATGGACACAATGTGCAGGGAGATTATGAGATGAGGCACATTGTAGTGTAGTGGATAGAGTGATGGACTAGAACTCAGGAGGCCTGGATTCAAATCCAAACATGGCTATGCAAACTCACTGGGGAGTGGCACTTCTAAAACCTGTTCTTATGTATCTCACATATTTTGTACTAGGATTTCCAAAAGTAGGAATCAACTTATGTTATGTGGTAGGTAACACACATAACACAGGTCCAGAGATGAGGAAAATTACTTTTTTAGGCTATAGAGTATGACCATATTGGTTGTGGGATTTTGGAAGAAGTAGTGCAAAAATAACTTTTCCCATAATTTCAGGTTGATGCTGTCTTTTGACTTCCAATGAAATGACTTTGTTGTTTCCCTGCAGATCACTCCGGGTTTTTGTGGTATGCTAAGTTCAACATAATATGTTTCCCTTGACATGCCTCAGATATATCACCTGGGGCAGAACCCTCCAGGTTTGTTTGAATATTGCTGGAAAAGGTAATTACAATTAATACTGTAGGTACCTGTCACTGTCTGGAATGTTTTTTTCCACTTACCACTATTTACGTTCCAGAACAAATTCAAACTGGAACATCTGGGAGAGAAAAGCAGGTTGAAGTGAGGGGAGGAATAAATAGAAGATAAGTACAAATGGGGGGACATGGCTGGTTTAGCTTAGAAAAGAGGTTTTCTTAGCATGTGGACCTAGAAAAGCATAGCACCAAAGCTTAAGTTAAAGAAAACAGCTGATAGAAAAATGTGTGACTACAAACTGGATATTGAAAAAAAAAGTTTGAAATTGGACTAAAGTTTTAAATCATAGCTACTGTAACACTCTGGAATGATCATCCTAGGACAGTAGTGAAACTTTGTTCAAAATAGAAATGAATTCATTTGTGAAAGTGGTATGAATTTCTATTTTGATACATGAGAATCTGATATATCCTCAGTATAAAGGAAAGTTTTTGGGGTTTCCTTCTTTCTTCTGTGGCACAAAGGAACACCACAAGGGTGAAAAGATGGAGAAACGTTATTTTGCTTTGAGATGATTCTGTGGATAGTGCTGGTCATGCTGAGGAGATCATTGTCTTCTTGCAGGTCAAGAAAGAGGTTTCTTCTGACCTAGACTGGCCAGAGAACTCTGAGGTTTGTGGCCATTTCCATGCAAAATTGTAGCATGGGTTCCTTGATTTGAATTGATTTGCACCTGAATCTGTTCATATCTCTTTTTGTCTTCTGGAGTGCATCTTCTCTCAGCTTGTGGCATGCTGCCATCTCCCTTTTGGAGGCTGAAATAGGACTGGGAACACTGTTCAATTCATGCTTTCCTTTTGTAGTTGGCTGCTTTATCTTGTAGGCTGAGGTGCTAATAATAATGATGATGATGATGATGATGATGATGATGTAGTTTACCATTCTCTTCTTCTGGGGACATCCTGGAACTCTGCAGCTTGCCCAAGACCACACAGGCTGGCTCTGCTCCCTGGAGGCACAGTGGGGAATTGAACTTGCAACCTCTGGCTCCATATCTAGAAACCTAGGTCACTGAGATATCTATCCAGCCAGCATTGCAAATAGTAGAGTTGAAATAGTCATCTGACTGCATCACCATAGGGATGTATGCTAATATGGTGTGCTAATTTAAACCATCATCAGTACAGTTGACCCAGAGATTTTTTTGGCACAAGTGTCTTTAGAAAAAAATGAGAGACACGCAAAAGTATAGGAATGCATTTTAGTGGAGCTCCTGCAGGATAAACATCCTGGGGGACTTGGTTAAGTCCTAAAAGATATAGGCAGTAGTTCTCTAAAAGGGGCCTTAGCAGAGCACAGCAGAACACAAAGATATCCGCTGCACCATTCTCATATTAAATCAAGGCTGATTTTATGTGGTTCTGTGGATTTCCAGATGGTAGAAAACAAGGTTACAAGGTAGATTATATGTTGCCTTTTTAAAATAAAAGTTAGCCTCTATGATGAAGGAAAATAGCACTGGAAATGCTGACGTTGGAAATTTCGAAACTGTGCTTCTGGGTAGGTTCAGTTGTGACTTACAGCTAGTTGTTTTGAGCACATGTTTAGGCAAGTAGGTCAAAGGATTGGGGTTACAAGCGTTCTATATTTAATGCACTCTTTTTTACTTTCCACAGAGATTAAGAAAATAAGGAATTAGTCAAAAGAGGTGAAAACTCAGTGGGCAGAGTACAGATGTATTGTTAAAAAGAAATGGTGTCAAGATAATTTCAGTCATGAAATGTAACCACCTCTTCTGTAACCATTCCATATGTGAGTGAGCACATTTTGCAGACCTGGGTGTGAATGTCCTTCTTGATTCTCTTCCCTTATTTAACTGCTCTTATTTGGTCTGATTTTTCACCCATGGTCCTCTGCTACTGTATGCCTTGGATTGGTGGCCTGCTTTGGCAGTCCTAGACTTAAATTCAATTGTTTGTCCCAACAAGAAGCAATTCATTGAATCAGTGGGAACTTGAGGACACTTCTGTAAGGTTCACTGTTTGGACTTAGGCCACAGTACTTCTTTGTAAAGTACATCCGATATATCTGGTCTTACGTTCACAGTTAGATGTATTATGAGAAGACAACACTCATTGAAAAGCATCATAATGTCAGGAAAAATGGGAAGCAGTAGAAAAAGAGGAGTACCTAATGTGAGGTAGAGTGACTCAGTAAAGGAAACCATAAATATTAGTTTGGAAGACCTGAAGACATTAACGATAGGATTAATGATATTAAGGATATTAATGATAGGACCTTTTGGAGATTATTAATCCATGGAACCACCATAAATTGGAAGCAATTTAATGTCACATAACAACAACAGTGTTTATAATCAAGCACTCCACCTATAGTTTCACACTTCTCAATACTAATATGTCAAAAAAAAAAAAATCATGGATAACGGACCCTAATTGAAAAGAACTAATTGCCTGTCATTATTTTGCATGCCATAATATGCGTGGAATGAAATTGCAATTTGTCATCCAGGACCTGGCTGCTTTTTATTGATCTTACAGATGCTGTTGAATTCTAGGGTTGTGCCAAATGTTGAGCTGTTTTGAGTTTGAGGCCAGAAGTACGTCTTTTGTGGGTTGATGGAGTGGATGTTCCCATGGACTTATAGAATGTGCATAATAAATGTCAATTTTTAAATTTCTGTTTACTTCTGATCTTCCTCTGTTCTGCTCCTGTTTTGCTGCTGCTGTTGTGAATGATTGGGTCTTCATTCTCAATTGCATGGGTGATCTTTAGAGCTGATTGGCAAT
Source organism: Intellagama lesueurii (assembly GCA_037013535.1). Taxonomy (NCBI): domain Eukaryota; kingdom Metazoa; phylum Chordata; class Lepidosauria; order Squamata; family Agamidae; genus Intellagama; species Intellagama lesueurii. The sequence continues at coordinate 36,712,852 of JBAJHW010000001.1, read as the reverse complement.
CACATGGTGAATGGTGTAATAGCACAGTGCTACAAAGGCACTCATATTTATCTACTGTGTTTCCCCGAAAATAAGACAGGGTCTTATATTAATTTTTGCTTCAAAAAATGCATTAGGGCTTATTTTCAGGGGATGTTTTATTTTTTTCATGTATAACAATTACATTTATTCAAATACAGTCATGTCATCTTCTTCTGGTTGCTGCACATGGTGGAGGGCGGGGTTTCACTTAACTGGGGCTTATTTTGGGGGTAGGGCTTATATTACGAGCATCCTGAAAAATCATGCTAGGACTTATTTTCAGGTTAGGTCTTATTTTTGGGGAAACAGGGTATGTGACAAGATCACTAAGCAGGAGTGGAATTTAACGGCAAGGATGGAATAGACCTGGTCCATAGAGTTATTTTTAAGGCAAGCCCAGTCTATCCAGTTGTTATCCTGAGGTTTTAATAGTTAACGTTTTACTCATTAGAAGAAATAAATTTTCTTTTTATTCATTAGAAGAAATAAATACTGTATAAATGTTTCAAAAATTAAATTTCAGTAGTGTGTCATCTATTTGTGCTGCTGTAATGTGTAGTTAAGTCAGTTAAGATTTCAGGCTTGATTTGATCTAATATCCACTTATTTGTTTTTCTGGTGGCCCATGGAATCAGTGAAGCTTTCCTTCACCACCACATTTCAGATGGATCAATTCTTCTTCTGTCAGCCTTCTCCAGTGCCCAGTTTTCACATCTGTACATAATAACTGGCAAGACTACAGCATGGATGATTTTGGCTTTGGTTTCCAGTGAAACATCTTTACACCTGAGAACTTTTAACTAGTTTCTTCTTAGTTGCTCTTTCAAGTCACAATGTGATTTCTGATTTCTCCATTTGTTATGGTCCATCTGTAAAATGGATAGATTTTTCTAGTCTGTCTTTAGGCTAGAAAAATGTGCCAATTTTACATATGCTTGATAATACAGACTTGCTAGGTGGCTTCGTGAGTAATATATGGATGAAATCTTGTGCAAGGGTTATTGCCGCTGTACATGCTTCTTGTTCTTGTTTCATACTTGTGGCCTGCTTTATTCTGGATCGATAGCAGTGGCCTCGTATCATGGTCTTTTTGGTGAGATAGAATTCCAGCCCTGTCAATTAGGACAAAGTCAAGCCAGCTCAGAGTGAGGGCAGTACTTTCATGGAAAGCAATGTCTTCACTTGGAATGGGCAATTTCTCCTCTTCCAGAATAACTCACTACTGTGAATTGTGTTTGACTTGAGGGCATGCCTTTTAGTGAAAAGTCCCTTTTAGAGTTTTAAACTGAAACTGACAGATTTGTCTATCTAGGCCTAGAGCAATAGCCAAAATCTTTTGGATTCGTTAGATCCATGGAAAACAAACTGGCAGTGGCTTCTTGCTGCTAATTAATGTGCCACTGCTTGATTTTTCAAGCATGTGCCAGTCCATTGGTTTGGTGTTCATCTGAAAATCCAGATGGGATTTTGCCAGAGATAAGATGCTGCAAGTTACACCATTTGCTTCCTGTATTTATTTATTTATTTATTAAATTTATACCCCGCCCATCTAGACACATGTCTACTCTGGGCGGCTAACAATAAAAATGGAATAAAAACAGTATAATAAAATAAAAAGCAACAATAATAATATAATTCAAGATGGGGAAAAAATAAAAATAATCAAGTGATGACAGGAGGGAAAGCCTGCCTAAAGAGCCAGGTCTTAAGTTGGCTCTTAAAAACACCCAGTGAGGGAGCCAGACAGATCTCTGAGGGGAGACTGTTCCAAAGGCGAGGGGCCACTGCCGAGAAGGCCCGGTTTCTTGTTCTTTCTCTCCTGGCCTCCCTCGGCGTTAGGCCCCTCAACCGCCCTTTGTTATGCCTTATGTAGGCATAACAAAACAAGAATTTGCCCTATGAATGTTTACTACTAAGATCTGGATTTGCATCCTTATGGATTAAACTATGTTAGTGATGAATTAGGGGTTTTGAAGAAGTTATGGTAGACAATACAACACATGCCTCCCTGTGATGAACTACTTATTGTATTTAACTAGTACAGACTGGCCTTTGTTTCAAACTGCTTTTTTTTTCTTTTTTAAGAAAAGAATTCTTCATAAATTCTTAAATGTGTTCATATTTGACATAGAAGGAACTTGAGGCTTAAAAAAAAATTCAGCTGTGGAAGAAAATAAAGCTGCCAAATTTTCACTAACAACTTTAGAAGGACCACAATGAAGGCTGCCATACCTGATGAGTTGATTGTTTGTACAGGTTGCAGGGATGGGGACTTGAGTTGCGGGACTCATTGTCAAGTCGGGCTTAAGTCGCACCAATGATTCAACTCGGACTCAACTTGGTGTCCCCCCCCCCCAATGATTCTGACTCGACTTGTAACTCAGAACTCACCCACCCCTCCCTTTTTTCTGGGGGGAAAAGCTTGTTTTTGATAGGGACTCCGACTTGGTACCAAAGACTCTGACTCAGATTTGGGACTTGGACCCAAAGACTTACCAATATCCCTGATATGATTTGGGAGAGTATGATTATTTGGAAAGAAAAAAGAAAAGGGAAATAATTGGCCCAAGAGGTAATGCCTGATGAAATGAATGGTAACTGTAGTTACTCTGTCTAAGGCCAGAAACAGATCTTAGAGATAGTCCCTGAGTAAAAGATGAAACTGTCTGAGTGTCACAGCACAAGCTTCTCTCACCTCTGGGAGCATGCAAATTAGTGTGCTTTGTTTTCTGATTGGTTTCCAGGACTAAAGGACAGGATTCCTCCCTTTGAAGTCTGATTTTACAGACCAACAAGGACTTCCTCAATGACCTCTCTGCAAAATTAATACACTTTCAGTTCAAATTACATGCCATCTTGAATGCCTGTTTCTGACTTAAGTATCAGCAGGCAATGGGGAATAAATCCTGCTAAATGAATTGTCTGTTCATTGTACATTTGCAGATGAGAGAGTCCTCTTAAATGTAAGCAAAACTATGATGGAGTAGGATTGAAACTGGAGATCCAGTTTCATTGTTGTTTATGTTGTTGTTTGGCTTCTTTCTTGTTTTATATTTTTCAAGCAAAGGATGGGAATTCTTATTCAGCAGAGTCAGGCTTTGGCTACTGATTTAGAGTTGCCATCTGATCACACAGAATGGATTAAAGGGACAAAACAACATCTCTATTTTTAGTCTCCTGAATACACACACACACACACACACACACACACAGAGAGAGAGAGAGAGAGAGAGAGAGAGAGAGAGAGAGAGAGAGAGAGAGAGAGAGAGAGAGAGAGAGAGTATATTCAAAAGCCAAGGCTATAGCTAGTGCCAGTGCCACAGAGGAGAGCTTGGAACTGAGTCTCTCCACCTCCTCCATTGGGGGGGGGGGGGGGAAATCAATTCCTTTGATTCATTTGGAAGAACTGGGTTTCAGCCAACTTCCACATCAATAGACCTAATATAGCCCAGTTCTCCTCAGGCTGCTGGCAAGAATATCCCCTGGAGCCCTGTCTCAAGACTAGCTTCCCAGGTTGGGGAGCTGTTGGGTTGACTGGGCACTTCAGTTGTTTACTCAGATTGACTTCCTTCCTCTGCCCTGGTCATAAACTTTCTATTCTCTATGGAAAGCTGAAAGGTAAAATGTTTACCATGCCAGGGAGTGGGGGGGGGGGGGGGAAGAAAAGAAAAGAAGGAAACAGACAAACATAGTGAATGATCCAAGACATAGATTCAGAGCATTTCTGGGCAAGAAAAGAAATAAGGTTCAGTTATAACTGTGCTAAAGTCTCATTGCGGTTTGTGGCTTCTTAAGTGCTTGATCATTTTACCTGAGATGGAAAAAGTCACGTTTTTAGACAACAACACCCAGAATACTCTACATGGTGTGGCTATTAGCTGTGGTACTCTCAGAACAAGGGGACGTGGTGGCGCTGCGGATTAAACTGCAGAAGCCTCTGTGCTGCAGAACTGAGTTGATGGAGCAATAAAGAGTCAGGTAGCTTCCCCTCTAGGCCTTTTCCTTGGCATTGGACCATCATGGTATATTTTTCTTATAGTAGCTCACCTGCTACCTATGTTGGTGTAAGATTGTTGTTGTTTAGTCGTTTAGTTGTGTCCGACTCTTCGTGACCCCATGGACCAGAGCACGCCAGGCCCTCCTGTCTTCCACTGCCTCCCGGAGTTGGGTCAAATTCATGTTGGTAGCTTCGATGACACTGCTTCGATGGTGTAAGATTAGGAATGATTTTTTAAAAGTCTCAGACATTTTAAAACTGAGTTTGATCTCTTATGTTGCCTTTTATGCTTCCACTGCCATTCTCTTTTCATATTTTCCCACATTATTCCTGTGTTATTGTCATCCTTTCCCAACATGGTGCACTCCAGATGTTTTCACCATTTATCAAAAAATAATAATATTGCCATTGATGAAAGAGCAACATGTGAACACTTTTTTTTTTTTACTGTAAGCTGTTGTGGCTCATTCATAGTTTGCTCTTGGGAATACTGTAAAACCCAGAGGTGAAAAATGTAATGGAGAATTAATACCATGTTGAGATAAAGAAGTTAGATAGGGCATTTTCTGGTTCAGACCTCACTTGATCGACTTTGGGGGTATGACTTAGCACCTTGGAGAGCTCCTGTGAAGTTCAAACTAAAATCCTGGACTGGATTCGCTGCCTCTATGACATTGAAGTCATCAGCCTCCACTGGCTTTGGAGTAACTAGTTACAAATAGCTGGTTAAATTGTAATTCATTCCTTTTCTAATAGAGGTAAAATGGCATTATATAATTATTGTAACTCAATGCAATAATGATATAATTATTGCAACTGCAAAGCTTCTGCTGTATAATTGTAGCTTTTTCATTACATCTGTCTTTATGGCATGGGGCTTTACTAAATGGCGAAGAATTCCAGGTCTTGGCTTGTGCTGTGCCTCAGGGTTGGGCTCTGGTATAGCTGTTGAAGCAGGTAAGAGAAGGGTATGTTTTGGTGCTGTATTATTTAAAAAGATTAGGGTTTTTTTTTGAGAAAGCGAAAGGAGTAACTTTTTCAAAATTTTATAATGGTAACCAAATATTTGGGACTTTGGAATTTGAACGGTAATTAATTGCTTTTAAAAGTAACTTTCCAAACTCTGTGCAATATAGCTATAAAAAAGTTGAGCTTTACAACCATTTTTAAAGGATTACTAAAGAAAACCACACAAAAATATTTGAACACTCAAAATATACTATTCAAATGCTGCTTTAATTCATACAACCTTTCAGTGAGAAATGTTCTTAAAGACAGCATTGTAGTAGATGAAAATATTCCAACTATAGGGAAAATGGAAGCCTTTAGCTAGTTATTTTGTGCACATGGTTGTGCAGAACTCAAACAGTCGTGCAATAAAAAAATTACTGCCTAGGTTACACCAAATTAACCATCAAATGTATTACATACAGGGTAGCCAGAGAGTTGTACTTTGGCATCTTGACTGTATGAACCTAGGATAATTTTTTAGAATGTAAGGATTAAGGATATAATGAACACTTAGATGTGTTCTCATCATTTTTTGAAAATAGATGTCTTGATATATTGACTTACGCCATCCAAAATTGTCATGATTTGTTTGCTCATGAACAAGAATGGAAAGGCCAGGTCTTTTCCCAATTATCATCATCATTAATAAAAATGTTACCTTGTCCCAAAAACCTTCTTGTGTGAAATACAAGGTGAGTTGTTTCTGTTTTTTGTTTTGTATATAATACATTTTACATGTGTAGATAGAAATAAATAGAGATATAGCTATAGATTTTGTTGTTTAGTCGTTAAGTCATGCCCAACTCTTCGTGACCCCATGGACCAGAGCACGCCAGGCCCTCCTGTCTTCCACTACCTCCCGGAGTTTGGTCAAATTCATGTTGGTAGCTTCAATGACACTGTCCATCCATCTCGTCCTCTGTCGTCCCCTTCTCCTCTTGCCTTCACACTTTCCCAACATCAGGGTCTTTTCCAGGGAGTCTTCTCTTCTCATGAGATGGCCAAAGTATTGGAGCCTCAGCTTCAGGATCTGTCCTTCCAGTGAGCACTCAGAGTTGATTTCCTTCAGAATGGATAGGTTTGTTCTTGTTGCAGTCCAGGGGACTCTCAAGAGTCTCCTCCAGCACCACAATTCAAAAGCATCAATTCTTCAGCGGTCAGCCTTCTTTATGGTCCAGCTCTCACTTCCATACATCACTACTGGAAAACCCATAGCTTTGACTATGCGGACTTTTGTCGGCAAGGTGATGTCTCTGCTTTTTAAGATGTTAAATAAGCAGGGAGACAATATACAGCCTTGTCGTACTCCCTTCCCAATTTTGAACCAATCAGTTGTTCCATATCCAGTTCTAACTGTTGCTTCCTGTCCCACATATAGATTTCTCAGGAAGTAGATAAGGTGGTCAGGCACTCTCATTTCTTTAAGAACTTGCCATAGTTTGCTGTGGTTAGCTATAGATACAGATTTGCCAAAAAAAAAAAAAAAAAAAAAAAAAAAAAAAAAAGACCCTAATATGTGTAATAATTTCATCTGTCTGAAGAGGAACATTTGAATTTTTTTGTTCTCACCTATAATAATAAAATAAGCAGGGATTATCTGGAAGTTGAGTCATGGCAACTGGACTTCTTTCTTATTAGGTTGAAACGTTTTGCTACTCATCCAAGTAACTTCTTCAGTCTGAGGAGAGTTGGTAGGAGACCCCTGATATATCCTCCACATTGGTTTCATTTTGGTCTAGTCCTTTGTCCATCTAACAAGCCTCCTCAGACTGAAGAAGCTACTTGGATAAGTAGCGAAATGTTGCAACCTAATAAGAAAGAAGTCCAATTGCCATGACTCACCTTCTAGATAACGTCATCTGGATGACTGAGAATCTTCACAGATATAAAGCAGGGATTATGTTAGAATAGGGCTTGGTGCTGGGGCAGGCTGCTGCTTGCAAGCATCCTAAGAACATCTGTTCTGGTTACTGCTGGGCAACAATGGACTAATACAGCAGTTTCTTTCCATGTGCTTTTGAGAAATCACCAGTTCAAATAAAGCAAAGATTGCAATCGAAGGCCATGATCTGAAGAACTACCATACAATACATTATATGCTCCCAAAGAGGATTTAGATTTGTTCATCTCAAACTGCAGGACTCATGTCACTGGCAAACTGTTTTTGGTATTGACGAAGGTTAGTTTAAAGAAAGGGAAGGTGACATTCTGCCTTCCAAATGTTTTATAATATCTCCCCACACTGCTGAACATTGGCCAGAGTTGCTGGGCCTGGTGGGGAGGTACAGTACAAATATATGAAGGGCGCAAAGTTGTGTATCCTTCTTCAGAAATAAGTGGTATGATATATAATATTTTCTGCATTCCTAATAATATTTATTCTGCACTTGCAGAAACTTCTGTGGCATCAGGTCCATGTTTACTCAGCTGAGAAGACAGTCCTGTAGTGTTCAGCTGGACCTCTTCCTGGATAAGTATGTATAGGGTTGCATACACCTTCCTGGCTAACTCAGAACTTGGAACATGTTTGCCCCTCCATAATTTTTTGGCCATTATGAGAATAAAAAAGACAAAAAGGGCTCCCAGCACTCTCATTTCCCCCTATATTGTTCTGTACATTTCACCAGTAAGTCAGAGATTTGCAACACATTTTCAGATAATAAAACTTTTCACATCTTTGCCTTCAATAACCCTCATTTATTGATCAGCTACAATACATACTTGCAACTGCACGACAATTAAGCAAAGACCCATATTTCCAATAATGCAAAATCAATTTAATTAATTGATCCTTAAGCAGACAGACAGAGGTATCCACAAAATGTGCAAAAAACGAGTTAACACTTTGTATTCACTTTATTCTATTTAACTTACTGGATCACACCAAAGTAAGCTTACAGTCAGACCTGTCCATGGTGCTGCTGTCTGCCAAGAAGGGCATTGCAAGTTAGCCAATTCTGTCTCTGTCCCCTACAACCATATAAACCACAACTATCAAATAATGACCTCTCTTGCAATCAGCTCATGTAGCAATTTTGATCTTTATCTTATGGACTGCATCTTTACTGCTGGGCTGAGAACCTTTATCAGCCTTATTTACTTGGTCAATCTTTTAATTTTCTTTTGGATTATTCATCTGGCTTTATCATTGTTGCAAATTCAGACAATTATTTTCTATAACTTTCAGAAGTATTTAAAATGCTTTGAATTTGTTACATGGTAGTGGAACTTTAAAAAAAAAAATCCAAAACGGAATATCTGAGGCTAAATAAATATTTATTTCAATACTCTGTGGAATGGGTTTTGTCTGCCTTCCATGCAGTTCTACTGTCAAATGCAATCTCAATGATCACAGTGCTCATCTAGATAGTTACCAAACATGAAGATTTTGTCATCTTTACCAGGAGAAGCTCTGAAAGCCTCTGAAAGCTTGAGGACACATGACAATTTTCCTATATATGGAAAATCTCTATTTAAGAAATTGCAAATCAGAATACACCATCTTTGAAAAAATGTGCAAGTAGTTATTTTGCAGTGCTATTGTACCCTTTCCCTGCTGCACTGTGATTATTTTTGTTTTGGTGGTGGGTGAAATGCCATATAAGAAGTAGGGTAAAGGGAAATGACTAATAAGATTGATCCCACCAGTACATGCTGCATCTGTTGCTACATGTGGATACCAGTTTCTAGCACACTCTGCACAACGTTTTCGTATGCATGATTAATTTGTATTTATGAATTGGTGTATGGTTCAATTAGACCTTGGGAAAGTTACTTTTTAAGACTACAAATCCCAGAATCCTCCAGACAGCATGACCACTGGCTAGGGGATTCTGAGAATTATAGTTCAGAATGTAACTTTCCAAAGCACTACCATTAATGTATATGTTACAGGATGTAATAGGTGTTGTTATATATTTCTGAATATAAAAGCTCCTGGGTTTCATGGAAATGTGTGGCAGGTAAACCCATTTTATAATAATTTCAAAGAAATTTCTAAAATATATTCCTTCCTTCCTTCCTTCCTTCCTTCCTTCCTTCCTTCCTTCCTTCCTTCCTTCCTTCCTTCCTTCCTTCCTTCCTTCCTTCCTTCCTTCCTTCCTAAGAATGATTAGTTGCTTTATAGTTGATAGCTCTCTATACAGTGTACAATAAAAACACAAATGAAATCTGTATGGATCAAATGAATACACAGTAAGTCAGTTTATTAAAAGCAGCAAATAGTTAAGAGCAGAAGAAGGAGAAATAGATATTTCAAGAAAATATACAAAATATTGTCAAGATAAAATTCCTTAAAGATATAATATAGCAAGAAAAATATAAAGGGATTAAAAGAAATGGAAGAATGAAAAGGTCATTTCCTGCAGCCAAAAAGGCACCAAAACAGGCGCCATCCTGCCTTTTTTGGGAAAGAAGTTTCATATTGGGACAGAGTTAAAACTGAAAAGGCCTACTGATCAGCACTTTTTATATTTCCATCTGGTGAAAAGTCCTCTCATCTGAAATCTCATTGCAGCCATCTTTGGAGTTTAGTACTTTCCTTTTAATCAGTTCACCTTCTATTTTTCTTTTATTTTCTGAGAACTGCTGTCATCAGCTGTCAAACAAAGAAATCCATCAACTTTCCATGCACTTCATGTTGCATGTATTACACACATTGCAAATCCATTTTAAAAATTTCATTTGTGCTTATCTGATATAAGAATGACTGTCAATTATATTTTCATTCCATCAAGAATGTTATCTGTTTGAGGACAAGACCATAGTATGCATGGTCTAGAAAACTTTCATATGGGCATTCTCCCTGATAACATGTAGTTCTCTTTTGTTTCACTTTACAAAATCTACATAGGTCACATTATGTGCATATAAACAATGAGGTGTTGTTGTTTTTAAATGGCCAAGAAGTGAAATGTTGATATTGTCGCTGGAAAAAAAAACTTCATGGTGAAAATCACTTAAAGGTAGATGTTATACTTAGGTTTTCAAGACAAAGTGGAAAGGATTCTCGAAGGCTTTCATGGCCGGGATCTGATAGTTGTTGTAGGTTTTTCGGGCTGTTTGGCCATGCTCTGGAGGTTTTTCTTCCTAACGTTTCGCCAGTCTCTGTGGCCGGCATCTTCAGAGGGCAGGAGTTAGAACTCTGTCTGTGTTCCAGACGCTCCAGAACACAGTCAAACAGCCTGAAAAACCTACAACAACCAAAGTGGAAAGGAGCCTATTACTTTTATAATTCAGAGTTGTATAGCATTTTAAAAGCAGATGGGAAAAACATCTGTCCTATATAGAGTGTAGCAAATACTAGAAATGTTCTCGTGTCAATGAAAAAGGGTATTTTGAGTCATCAAGATAACTAATGAAAAATTTGTCTGCTACTGCATGTTTTTTCTTCTATAAAATAGCAAAATTGAGCACATTTTCATAAGCAGCAAAATTTGTGAAAAAGTGTTTTTTGCACAAATGTTGTGTTTATATATGAAAGACTTCTGATTTGCACATAACCCTTGTGTTTCATGCAAAATGAATTGTTCGTAGCCAGCGTTTCTAAATAGAAGTAATGCACAAAAACTCTTGTAATTTCACCCAACAGAGCAAAATCTCTTGAAATGGTTTATTCTCATCTGCAAGAATGAAAGAAGCTAAGATTTACATCTCAGGCCCATAGGAGGCATGCCACTACTGGCGTGCATCTGTGCAGGTTGTGAGGTCATAGTGGAACCATTAGAATGAACAAACTCATTTTTAAATGTCCTTGTGGTTCATGAAAGGCATGAGAATCAGCAGGACAGCAATTATGAAAAGTCAGCAGGAAAATACTTCCAAAATGCTACTGGAACCGAAACCAAAAACAGAATGAACTATTCCCCCTCTCTGATTTACATTAGACAAGGGCTGCCCTGAGTAATACCAACATAATTGTGGAATGATTTATTTAGGCAATTTCCTCTTTTTGGAGGATAAAAGGCATTAGATAAGATTTGCCAAGATGAACTTTTAACAGAAGGAAAGAGTTTTTCACTTCCCATTCTCACAAAAATATCAGAAGGGTTTTTTTACAAAATCATCTGAGATTGCACATTGGACTAGAGTTCTGGTATGAGCTCATGAGCAAACTTCAGTGATAACATGCCTGGAAAGCAGGGTAAATATTAAGATCTTCCCATTTTAGTTTACTCTGTAGATAAACTACATTGAAGGTTGGGCGATTAATATGGAAAAAGTTTAAGTACACTTCAGAAGTAGATCTGTATGCACACTAGAATTTAAATGGTCAAGACTCAGGATAGCTGAACATGTGATCTTATGGAACCAGGGAAGATAGTTTTCTGTCTGATTCACCTGTGTAATTCACAAGAGGAGTTCTATACTTGCAAAAGTACAATGCAGAAAAGTTGAACTTCTGTCCCAAATGAATGCTGAAACATCAGCCTAGATGCAGGTGCTGCATCACAGACAGCACAGGTGCTAATGGAACCTATATTTTAATGTAAGCAAAGTAAATTAAAGGACATCCTAATTTGTTGTTTTCAGATATCTTGATTTTTAATTCTGCATATGAAAATTAGGAACTGAAATTGACTTCCTATACTGAAATCCAAATAATTGTATTCCTGCACTCAACATAAATGCTTTCAGCTTAAGAATATAGAACTTGTATATCAATTGCCTTTTTCAAAATTGTATTCAGTTTAAGGTCAGTTGTAACAAGTGGATTGAAGACCAGGTGTAATGCTCCTTGGTAAATTACCTGGACCTATTCAAACACCCCATATGCTGAGTGCCTGAGTTTATCTTGTTTTTAAGGTAGAATCTGTGGAATTTTTATAGGTGACCTCCGGTGGGAGATATCAAGCCCATGTTTGTCACAAAGAATCAAAATCAATGAGTGTATAAGGAAATAGTACATCACAGTTAAGTATATTTTATGATGCAGTTAAGTGACTAGTGGTCAAAAGGAAATAGACTATTTCTTGGGCTTTACTTACACATTGTACACAGCTATACAAATCTTGTTTGGAGTCATTAAATCAGTTGCCAGTGAGCGTTATGATTGGCTACTGAATTTTCATTCTAATAACTATTAAAGGAGCCTTGTGGCACAGTGGTTAAACTGCAGTACTGCAGCCAAAACTCTGCTACAATCCGGGTTCAATCCCAGCTAGCCAGCTCAAGGTTCACTCAGCCTTCCATCCTTCTGAGGTTGGTATATTGAGTACCCAGATCAGTGGTGGGTGGGGCAATGTGTAGCCTGCATAACTGAATTGTAAATTGTCCAGAGTGTGCTTTAAATGCTATAGGGCAGTATATAAGCAGCACAGTTTTTAAAATTCTCCCACACTGCACTGGATCCTTTCCTGGACAATGTGTTTGTTTATTGGTTATATTTATATACCCCCTTTTGTCCACTGAGTTCAAGGTCATACACAAAGCTTTCCTCTTCTCCAGAGATTCCTTCCTCCCATATCCTCACAACTCTGGTATATCAAGTTGGGATGGAATGACTGTCCTGAGGTCATCCAGTGAGATCCAACAGTAGGGACTAGAAGCTGGTTTTCTCACGTGTCAGCCCAGTATTCAAACTACTCCACTGCACTGGCTTTCCTGCCTGAATTTCAAGAGCCACATATGTTGGTTGCACTCTGAAAGGTGACATTTGCAGCTCAGAAGCCCTGTGGACACATAGAAGTTCTCCATGCAGCTCTTCAGATGTTGCACATATGTATTAAAGGGGCAGGAAGGATTGAGAAAGTTGGTGGATCTAATAGCTGCAAAGAGGCTAATGTGCAGTCCCAACAGAAATCTGAGGGGTTTAACAACACCTATCAAATGATGTCAATCTGCAATGTGATCCATGGCTTAGAGAGCAAATGACTGTAAAGCTAACTATTCTAGCTTTCTGTTTAAGAAGCAGACTCTCACTCTCTTGCTCTGTCTCAGCTGCATTTCAGGTGCTGCATTCTTATCTCTGCACCTGAACACAGGAAATGTGTAAGACAGTTGGGAAAGTATCCAAAGAAAGGCAATGAAGATGCTGGAGAGATTATAGAAAATGAACTAAGATTTAAAAACAGGGCAGAGCAGTGGGGGAGATGAGAGTAATGCAGTGTGTAAAATCTTTTAAGCTAGTTACATGGGGCCAGGGATAGTGAGAGAGTTTCTTTTACTTATTCACAGCAAAATTGGATTAAACCTCTCCTCCTTCACATCTGTTATGAAGTGTCTTTTCTTTGGAAATGTATCCTAGGACAAATAAGCACACATTGTCCTTCTTAGTGTAGTACAGGACTTTTCTCTGTTCCTGGATTTCATCATCATCATCCTAGAACTGCAGAGATGGGAGGGACCCTATGAATCACTGAGTTCAGCCCCTGTCAAGGAGGCACAGTGGGGAATCAAACTCTCAACCTCTGACTCCACATCCAGATATCTAAGCCACTGAGCTATCCAATCTGAAGCACCTTTTATACATATGTAGTAATTCTGAATTAGTTCAACAAAACAACAAATGTGTGTGCCATTTTAAAAAAACATGGCAGGTTTATTGACATGTTGGAGATATTGTAGATCAAACTTCAAAGGAAAAAGCATGGCAATATAGCAGTTGTAAGCACTGCATTAGAATTTAGGAAGTTCAGATTCAAGTCCCCACAGAGGCACAAAACATTGTCCACTGACCTGCCTCATAGAATTCCTGTTGTGAAAATAAAGGGGGGAGGAGGGGGAGGAGGAGAGCTTTGTAACTTGCTTTGAATATTTTGTGAGAAAAGTAGGGTATACGTGTAAAGAATTAAAGTTTAGCTTTAATTTAAGAGTTGGTCTGTGGAGATTAATGAGGAAAGCACGTGTAGTTAGGTTAGTTTGTGGGGCTGGGGATTGGGAGAGCCAGGATGAAGTCACTGAAGAGCCATGAAAATAGATGGGTGATCCTCTATTCCTCAGCTTTGCCCGTAAGAAAACAAAAATGAAACCCTGCTGTGTGGGTCTGCTATGTCATCCACAAGCAATATCCCAAAGCAGGATTGGATAATACCTTTATCAGGGTATTGAAGTATCACCAAAAATTACAAGTTCCATGTCCCCTGGCTGCGTATTCAGAACTTGCAGGACTGGGCCTGGGGCGGGAGGGGACGGGAGGGGAGAAAGAAACAAAAAAGTCCAAAAATAATTTTGGGTAGATTTTCAACTATAGGATCTGATAAATTTAGGATTAATTATAATTTCTAATTTTTCAGATTTGGGGAATTGTCTTGTTCATGAGTGTTTCTGCTTCCCACCAGCATAGAAATTTTCTATTCCCATTTTATGACTGGCATTCTTTTGTTTGTTGAGATTTGGGCAGAAAATTGATTTAGCATTGCCTGAAGTAATACTCTTGAACCGATTCTTCTAGTTTTCAGCCTCCATCTTGAAACTTCAGCTTAGTTTAAGTACAGATTTTAGAACTTGGGCTCAACCAGAATCACTTTCGGATTTTTCTGTTTCTTCTCTAGCCCTAGCTTTGGTATTCTTCAACTGTAAAATGAAGAATAAGCAACAAAAAGAGGGAAGGTAAAGAGATAAATTTCTAAGAGAAGGAGGAAAGGAAAGGAAAGGAAGTTTGGTGGATTGGGTTGCCAGGCAGTAGTGTTTTCAGAAATACATGCAGATGTTTCCTTTTTTCTAAAGTTTAAAAGAGGGACAAGGGGTGATGAGAGGATATGCATCACAGAATTTGCAATTTTTCTACATTAGCAAAGTGCACAGTGTGACTACTGAACAGTAACTGTATTTTAGTTTGTGACCTGGCTGGGGAAGTGGAAAGTAAGTTTATGTCAAAATATGAACTGTATAAATTTCTTCCCACTCCTTGGCTTAACAGAGAAGATATTTGGGCTGGATTCAAGAAATTTGCTGGTGGTGAATGTATGCATCAATAAATCAAGATTAATATTTTCCAGTATTGTTGTTCCAAAAGCCAGAACGGGCACTGTTCTAAGTGTGTTTGGGCTTCCTGTCAGCTAATGATCTTTCTATGCTTCTTGCCAACAGGCTGCTAGGCAGAATGTCCACAGATGAGCGGCACCTCACCTCTAGTTGTGGATCCTTCATCAAGACTGAGCCATCCAGCCCCTCCTCTGGCATTGACGCCATCAGCCACCACAGTCCAAGCGGTTCATCTGATGCCAGTGGTGGCTATGGCATCACAATAGGTGGCCACCCCAATGGCTTGGACTCTCCACCCATGTTCAGCAGCACAGGGATTGGTGGCGGGCCCTGCCGCAAGCGGTATGATGACTGTGCCAGTGCCATCATGGAAGACTCACCCACCAAGTGTGAATATATGCTCAATGCCATCCCTAAAAGGTTGTGCCTAGTGTGTGGGGACATTGCATCTGGATACCACTATGGAGTGGCCTCCTGTGAAGCATGCAAAGCCTTCTTCAAACGAACAATTCAAGGTAAGCGGACTGGGTGGGTTGACTGGAAGGCAAGTGAAGCAATCTGGTCTGGAGGGCAAAAAGTGCTCTCTGCTTTGGAGAAAGAAGCTCTATTTTCTCATGGCACTGAAATAGTGGAGAAGGATGAGAGATGTTGAGTTTTCAGGGCTCACTGAGAGGTTAGGTCCTTGGCAGGCACAGAGTGAGGCGCCAAGAAACATAGTGAAACCAGAGAAGGGCATCACAGCCATTACTGTTCCCTTAATTTGAACAAGGTCTATCTAATGTTAGCTATGTTTACAACTTCCTTGTGTTTGTGTTGTACTTTCAAGCAGAGTTCTATTATTGAAATTCTTGAATCTGGTACATTCATTTTCAGCGGCTTCTTGTATATCTTACAGTTGCAGACCTTAATTGATACACTTCTTATTGCATTCATGTAATCACTCCTCCCAAAAAACATAAACAGCCAGAATCCTTCTGATATTCACATAAAGTTTGTGTAGCATGCTGTGTCTAATTGGGGCTAATTAATGATGTGTCAGGGCATGTTTTGATTTGATACACCTTGGCAATTAGCAGTAGCAAGTTACATAATTCTTATATAAACATTGATAGGACTTGAACCAACATTCCCTTTTGTAATCAGAAAGAATGCTGAAAGTGAGTTCTGTTTGAGTGGAGCTCAAGATGCATAGTTAAGAAAATGTAGCCTTCAGGTGGAAGATAAAAAATTGATTTCTGGGAGAGGAGAGTGTGTCCAGATTGGGCAGATACCGTATTTTTCCGTGTATAAGACACCCCCATGTATAAGACACCCCCCCCACTTTTCTAACCCAAAATTTCTTTCTTTGCAAGAAAGTGGAGGGGGAAGGCAGGGATCAAAGCGCTTTGATTCCTGCTTTCCCTCTCCACTCTCTTGCAAAGAAAGCGCTTTCCCCCTTCACTTCCTTCGCAAGAAAGTAGAGGGGGAAAGCAGGAATCATCAAAGAGCTTTGAATCCTTCTTTCCCCCTCCACTTTCTTGTGAGGAAAGTGCTTTCCCCCTCCACTTTCTTCGCAAAAAGTGGAGGGGGAAAGCAGGAATTGAAGCGCTTTGATGATTCCTGCTTTCCCTCTCCACTTTTTCGGAAGAAAGTGGAGAGGGAAAGCAGGGATCAAAGCGCTTTGATCCCTCTCCCCCTCCTTACTTCCATGTATAAGATGACCCTCAATTTTTAATCTAAATATTTTAGACAAAAGTATAGTCTTATACACGGAAACATACAGTACACATTTCCATCCCCAGATGTATGTAGAAAGAATTCCATGGGCTAATATGGTCTTATTTAAGCATTGCACCAAGTCATTTCACCAAAATTTACCAAGTCCGTATAAATCAGTACATCAGTGGTACACAAAACCCAGATCAGCGATTTTGAGAAGAAAAGCATTTTTTAAAAAAATGCATATACTGCCCAAAAGCAAAGAAGCATACAAAGGCAGAAAATACTCTCAAAGCTTTCCCCAACCAAAATCACTAGAATATGGGGAGAATCTTCCCCCGCCACCACTCAGTGTCATTTCTTCTCTTTCTTGAGTCCATCACCACCAGGCAGCAGTCGGCAGCAAAAACAACCCAGGAAAGAAAAGGAAAAAAAAATAGAGGGGGGAATTCCCCCCACAATCCAGGAAAAAATGGGTCCACAGGCATGGACAGACAGCAATCAAGATAGAGGGCACTGTGGAGCTCAGCAGCATAGAGATGCCACCTACAAGGAAGAGCTGAAGCAAAGGAACATTTTTCATTGGGTTCCACAACTAATGCAGTTCTTTCTACAATCCAAGATTCCCTCTCCCTTCCCTGAACATTCTGATTGATTGCTGACAGCAGCCCATATTGTGTTATTTTATTAAGCATGTCCGTGACAATTTGAGAGACAAAAGATGAAGGAAAAGGCAGACATGAGTGTTTACGATCCTTTCTTTCATTAAAACAAAACATTAGGATTTCAGAGATTCTCTTTCAGAATTAAACGAAGGGACGCGAAAAGGAAAGTAAGAGCCTCTTTCACACCTCCACTTTGGGTTCACCCCAAACTCTCATGCCTAGCTGAAGTTCAGAAATTGGTCTTAAATATAGTTAAAGTTGCATTCAAACTCAGCTTGAGGATCAGTTTTATGAGAGAGGCTCACGAAAGCTTTGGATTCTTTTATTTTCCCTTTCCTTGAAACTTCTTGTCTGTCAAATTGTGTTTAATCAAATAACATGGCATGCAGCTAATGAGAATGTCTGTTGAGGCGAGACGGAATTTCCATTTTCATGTTTCTAAGTCCATTTACCTCCACACGTAAGAGAGGTGGACACTCTTTGGAAGTGCAGAGAGACCTTTTTCTTCCTGTTATAAGCCATCCTAAGGATATAAACACAGTGTGTTTTACAACCTCCTGTTAAAGGTGTGCATATTGGGATTTTTAGACTACAGCTTCCAAAAACGTAGAGCTGGAGCCCTAAAGCTTTATCCCTCCACCCGCCTTATTGATTAATTTTGTCAAATGTTGTATGTGTGCAGCCAAGGAATAGGATCATAGTGGACTCAATCACTGCATTATTAGGCAACTTTTACAGCATGGCCTATGAAACTGTCTTTGTCACAATTTCTAATGAAGCAGGTTATTTCTCTGTGTGTTTGTGCAAGAAACAAGGAAAGGGGCAAAATGTTGTAGAACTTTAAATTTATTTATTTATTTATTTAAAGTATTTTTATCCCACCTTTCTCTTTAAAAAGGACCCAAGGTGGCTTACATTATTAAAAACTTGCAGTTTTATTTCAGTGTGACCTTTTTTTGGATAAAAAATCCACTTCCTCGGACTTTCGTAGGGTATATACAGACCATGTATTTGCAGTCCTTTTTTTGAGGAAGTGGATTTTGATCCATGAGAGCTTTCACTGAAATAAAACTGACAATTTTTAAAGAGTTCTAATACCTTGCCTCGCTCACCCCTCTTTAAACTATAAACATTCTCTTATCTGCAGATTCAGGTTTTATAACAGTAGAAAATTACTATATGAGCTAGCATAATAAAATTTCTTGTATACTTTACTCCTGCTCAATTTACTGGGTGAGCAATATTTTTGTTTATAAGCATCTGTATTTTGACTAAGTTTTCTACCTTATGAGATTGCTATTTAATATTTCTGTTAATCTAATAATACCATGATAACGTAAAAGGTAGAACTTATGAATTTACACTTTTTTTCAAAAGATGGTGCCATTCGATGACAAAATATTACTTTCTTCATTTATCTTTCATTCACTTGTCACATGTTTCTTTACTATAAATTCATATCTATGTTTACACATTCTAACCAAAACATTCATTGAAAAGCAAAATAGGCAGTCAGTTTCCACAATGTTTATGAATTCATCGACCTGGCTCATTGTTTTAAAACATTTATGTGAACTGTTTTTTCAAGCTGCAAATTTTAAAAGTACTTTCACTTTAGGACAAATTTTCCTGCAATTCTAACACTCTTAAACTTACAAGGTATCAAACCTTTCATCCACAACTTTGCCATGTGTGCTTGTCGAACTCTACTGAAGCTCTAGATTTTGGCATGATGAATTGACTCCATTAAAAGAATAAGAACCATTTTTGGGGTCTTTGCCATTTTCAACGTGTTCTTCACACTTTGTTTTTCTGTGCAGTAATATCACTTGTCTGATCTTTAAGCATGTTTGGCCATTAATATCCTTTGAATTTCTAAGAATATTCTGACTGTTGCTGTTTTGAAGAGTCCATCCCTTATCTACCATAGCACCACCACCAACAACAACAACACTAAGGAGGATAGCTCAGATGCTGTATCGTCTGTAAAGCAACAATGGTGATTTCAACTTATTCATGGGCACCTTGTACACTGCATCTGAACAAGAAAATTTGCATCTACCATATCATTTGAGTCAAATAGCCACATTTGTAGGGACTATCCTTCAAGTTCAAATAGCTGTTACCTGCATTACATGGCACATTAACTGTATTTAAAAGCTCAAAACCCCTGCTTTAGAGACTCATGGCCTCACTAGATGAGGCACTGATTGCATATCTAGAAGCAGTGTGACCTTAAGAGAAAAAGACTGGCTTTGTCTTCTAACAAAAGTTTATCCTAATCCACACTTGGCAAATTAGCTTGTTTTTTGTTTCCTAAACGGTCAGTTGGGAGTAACAGCATGGTTTTCTTTGCATCTCTCTGTGCTTGTGTTTCTGTGTGCATGTGTTTGTTTGTGTGTTTTTGCAGTGCCCTATTACTGAGGCCAGGAGAAGGAGGAGTGGGCAGGATAAAAGTGCAGAGGGGCATAATAGGAAAGTTGTGGCACCTGCTGCTGCCTCCTTATTTCACAAGCTGTGCAAAAAGGAGGTTTGTGTGTATGTGTGTGATTGGTCTGTGGATGGCCATTTCTCCCTTCCCTCTCTACAGATTCCTGCCTAGCTCCCCCATCCTACTCCATAGTTATGGCTAAGTCATAATTTGGAGTGTAATTGTGTGTGCACAGGAAGGAAGGAGCATATGTAAGCCTTGTAGAGGGACCCTGCACTTCAGCATTTCCAGTGGCACTACTGATCTGTACACGAGTGCGTTCATTTTAGGCAAACTGATGTCCTCTTTTGACCTCATGTTCAGAGATGTATGAAGTGGACTCCCTATGGCAGAGAGGCTATAAAATGGAACAAAATGCTTACTGTATGTGTGTGTCATTGTTGGTGATGGTTCTGTGCGCATGAGACAACCAGTGAGACACTCCTGCCATTAGAGATAGGTGTGAAGAACATTTGGTTTGCTTTTAAATAAAACCTTCCCCAAATCTGCAAATTTTGTTGTAAATTATATGGAAAGAACTTGGTATTAAGAAAGTGGGAGAAATGAAACACGACAGATCTCTCTCTCTCTCTCCCCCCCCCCCCCCCCCCGGCTTGGAAGAGGGCCTTGTGTTCTTACCTCTTCAAAGTCTGGCTGTGAACTCCTTTGCACTCAACCCTGTTTATGGTGCTTAGTTACAGTTGCACCTCTTTTTTTCCTAACAGGCTTCTCATCTTGAAGAGCTACATGGCAGTTGCTGATCTGAGCCTTGATCTTTCAGCTCACTCTTTGAAAAAGTCCTTTTACTCAGTTATATTTGGTCAAGTTGGATCCTTCACATACTCAAAGCACATTGTGACACATACATATGTAAATAGCAGTGGCTTGCCTACTAGAGGAAGCAGGGCCCTGCCTCTCTTCAGGCTACCCTCAGCCATCCTCTCTAATCTGCTTTTTCACCACCAACAGAAGCACCCCCCCCTGCACATCTGTGTGAATGCTTGCCTGCTGCCTTTTTATGTGTTTAGCTAAGTGTGCTTATATATGTCTGTGTCTATTTGTGTGTATGAATACCTGCTTTTGCTCCGGGCTCTGCCCACCATTGGCTGCTCTGCCTTCTTTCCCACCAGCCACAATAGGCACCTGCTGCCTCTGTGCATGAACATCCATGTGTGCATGCATGCATGCATGCATCTCTTGCAGCTGCTCATTGGCATGCACAGTTCCCTGCTCCAGTCGCTGAAGAGACACTGGAGCTCTTTCAACCACTGTCTGCCAGATTGCCCCTGAGTCCACAGTGACTGAAGTGGCAGCACGACTGCCAGCCGTCGGAAGGCTGCTAGAATCCTGATGAGTTAATCTCATCACTTTATCACAGGGCACTTATAGAAATTGCAAGGCAGTGCAAGCGGCTCTCTTCTGCTGGCAGCTAGCCTCAGGACCCATAAAACAAATTGAGAGACTTGAAGAAAGTAATAAAGCAACAGCGACAACAACAGAACAGAGAACTTTGCTGAAGTTTTGAAGATGGTAGCTTATGTTACATTGTTTGCCTCTCTAGCTGGCTGTGTCATACGCTTCTCTTCATTTTGCCCCAAATAAGACAGGAAGGAAGAATTTCTCTGATCCTCATTTTAATAGGAAATGACCTAATTCACATTTCCAATCCTGAGCTAATGTGTAAACAAAAACACAACTATACAAAAAGGCATACGTTAAGCAGAATAGCATACAAAAAGGCATACATTGTTTGCAAAAATGCTATGCATTAGGTAGAAACACATACAAAATCATACACAATTTTTCCTGAATACAAAAAATGCATAGAGATTTTTAGGCAGAGTTTTTTAAAAAATTGTAAACTGATGCAAAATTGTAAAGTGATGCAAGGTTGTAAGCCGCCCAGAGACCTTTGGGTAGTGTGGGCAGCATATAATTTAAATAAATAAATTTAAAAAAAATCAAAAAAATCTAGTGCTTTACAGCATAATAGGTCGTGAAATCAATAGATCTGTTATTCATTAAATAAAAGTTCGGTGCAGCAAAAGGATAATATTTATAGTCTTTATCACCATGGGAAATATAAGGTGATCTGATAGGGCTAGAACTTCAGAGAGCACTTTCCTAATTTCTTCCTTAACCAGGAAGATGGTAGTTTGTTGTTTAGTCGTTAAGTCGTGTCCGACTCTTCGTGACCTCATGAACCAGAGCATGCCAGGCCCCCCTGTCTTCCACTGCCTCCCGGAGTTTAGTCAAATTCATGTTGGTAGCTTCGATGACACTGTCCAACCATCTTGTCCTCTGTCGTTCCCTTCTCCTCTTGCCCTCACACTTTCCCGACATCAGGGTCTTTTCTAGGGAGTCTTCTCTTCTCATGAGATGGCCAAAGTATTGGAGCCTCAGCTTCGGGATCTGTCCTTCCAGTGAGCACTCAGGGTTGATTTCCTTCAGAATGGATAGGTTTGTTCTTGTTGCAGTCCAAGGGACTCTCAAGAGTCTCCTCCAGCACCACAATTTGTCTCTCAAGAGTCTCTCAAGAGTCTCCTCCAGCACCACAATCTGCTTTTAAAGATGTTAAATAAGCAGGGAGACAATATACAGCCTTGTCGTACTCCCTTCCCAATTTTGAACCAATCAGTTCTTCCATATCCAGTTCTAACTGTTGCTTCCTGTCCCACATATAGATTTCTCAGGAGACAGATAAGGTGGTCAGGCACTCCCATTTCTTTAAGGACTTGCCATAGTTTGCTGTGGTCCACACAGTCAAAGGCTTTTGTGTAGTCAATGAAGCAGAAGTAGATGTTTTTCTGGAACTCTCTGGCTTTCTCCATAATCCAGTGCATGTTAGCAATTTGGTCTCTAGTTCCTCTGCCCCTTCGAAATCCAGCTTGTACTTCTGGGAGTTCTCGGTCCACGTACTGCTGAAGCCTACCTTGTAGGATTTTGAGCATAACCTTGCTAGCGTGTGAAATGAGTGCAATTGTACAGTAGTTGGAACATTCTTTGACACTGCCCTTCTTTGGGATTGGGATGTAGACTGATCTTTTCCAGTCCTCTGGCCACTGCTGAGTTTTCCAAACTTGCTGGCTTATTGAGTGTAGCACCTTAACAGCGTCATCTTTTAAGATTTTAAATAGTTCGACTGGAATGTCATCACCTCCACTGGCCTTGTTGTTAGCCATGCTTTCTAAGGCCCACTTGACTTCACTCTCCAGGATGTCTGGCTCAAGGTCAGCAACCACACTATCTGGGTTGTCTGGGACATCCAGATCTTTCTAGTATAATTCCTCTGTGTATTCTTGCCACCTTTTCTTGATGTCTTCTGCTTCTGTTAGGTCCCTACCATTTTTGTCCTTTATCACGTCCATCTTTGCACAAAATGTTCCTTTAATAGCTCCAATTTTCTTGAACAGATCTCTGGTTTTTCTCCTCTATTTCTTTGCACTGTTCATTTAAGAAGGCCCTCTTGTCTCTCCTTGCTATTCTTTGGAAGTCTGCATTCCATTTTCTGTAACTTTCCCTATCTCCCTTGCATTTTGTTTCCCTTCTCTTCTCTGCTATTTGTAAGGCCTCGTTGGACAGCCAGGTTTGCTTTCTTGCATTTCCTTTTCTTTGGGATGGTTTTTGTTGCTACCTCCTGTACAATGTTACGAGTCTCCATCCATAGTTCTTCAGGCACTCTGTCCACCAAATCTAGTTCCTTAAATCTGTTCTTCACTTCCACTGTGTATTCATAAAGGATTTGGCTTAGATTATACCTGACTAGCCCAGTGGTGTTTCCTACTTTCTTCAGTTTAAGCTTGAGTTTTGCTATAAGAAACTGAAAATCAGAGTCACAATCAGCTCCAGGTCTTGTTTTTGCTGACTGTATAGAGCTTCTCCATTTTTGGCTGCAGAGAACATAATCTGATTTCGGTATTGCCCATCTGGTGATGTCCATGTGTAGTCGCCTCTTGTGTTGTTGGAAAAGAGTGTTTGTGATGACCAGCTTGTTCTCTTGACAAAACTCTATTAGCCTTTGCCCTGCTTTGTTTTGAACTCCAAGGCCAAACTTACCTGTTGTTCCTTTTATCTCTTGACTCCCTACTTTAGCATTCCAATCCCCTATAATGAGAAGAACATCTTTCTTTGGTGTCAGTTCTAGAAGGTGTTGTAAGTCTTCATAGAATTGGTCAATTTCAGCCTCTTCAGCTTCGGTGGTTGGTGCATAAACTTGGATTACTGTGATTTGAAAGGTCTGCCTTGGATTCATATTGAAATCATTCTATCATTTTTGAGATTGTATCCTAATACAGCTTTTCCCACTCTTTTGTTGACTATGAGGGCTACTCAATTTCTTCTACGGGATTCTTGCCCACAATAGTAGATATGATAATTGTCTGAATTGAATTCGCCCATTCCCGTCCATTTTAGTTCACTGACACCCAGGATGTCAATGTTTATTCTTGCCATCTCGTTTGACCACATCCAGCTTACCAAGGTTCATAGATCTTACATTCCAGGTTCCTATGCAGTATGCGTCATATGTTTTAGCCTTTTGTTTCTGTTCATGGAGTTTTCTTGGCAAAGTTACTGGAGTGGCTTGCCAGTTCCTGCTCCAGGTGGATCGCGTTTAGTCAGAACTCTCCACTATGACCTGTCCGTCTTGGGTGTCCCTGCACGGCATAGCTCATAGTTTCTCTGAATTACTCAAGCCCCTTCGCCACAACAAGGCAGCAATCCATGAAGGGGAAGATGGTAGTTACTGATGCATATTGTTGGTCTTTTTAATTAATTTAGTATTTGTTTTAATGCGATAACATATTTAGCAGTATTTTAATACTCTGAATTTGTTATGTTTCTTAGATGCATTTATTTTTAAGATTTATGTTGTAAGCTGCCTCAGATCCTGCAAAGAAGAAAGGCAGGATATAAATTAACAGACAAAATAAGTACATAAGTAATTATTTAATCATGTGCCATCAAGATCCTTTCCAGAGTTTTCTGGATAGAGAATACTCAGAAGTGGTTTGCCATACCCTTCTTCTGGGGGCACCCTGGGACTGGACAGTTTACCCAAGGCCATACAGGCTGGTTCTTCTCCCTGGAGGCACAGTGGGAAATCGAACTCCCAACTTCTGATACCTAAATCACTGAGATATCCATCCAGCACTAAAATTGTATGCCATCAAGTCAATTCTAACTTATGGTGACCCAGTCCAGGGTTATATAAAAGATAATAAATCCACTAGAATAGACTGCTTCTGTTCCTTTAATTAGTATGTGATGTTTAGAATAGTTATGATGGCTATATGTGACTTGATGCTCATAAAGTGAGGATAAAGGGATGAACAAGTCACTTAATAATGTTGCTGAGTGATCCTTTCTATATTTTCCACACAGAAAAGTCTTTCTCATCTGAGGTTGATGGAGCTGTAGGTGCATTTAGCAAGAATTGTATTCACACATTTGAACATGAAAAATAAAAATGCAAAAATATGAAAAAGGCAAATTTATTATGTTTTTGAAAAAGGCTTTCTACATCCATTTTGTGTGGGTGGTCACTGTAGAAGAACAGGTTTTCTTGTTGTCTTAAGAGTGCGGCTGGCTGGATGCACATGCTTCACCGTTGCAGTTCATTTATTAACTAACGATCAAGCTTGAATTTCAATGTCCTGCTTTTAGAGATACTTGATACTTCCCAGGCTATTGAAATTCAGGTGCTGTTCAGAGTGGAGGAGTAAGCTGAATGGAAGCATTTGGTTACATTTCTCCAAGTTTCAGTACAATGTTTGTGTCTTGGATTGGACTACTTGATGCTGGTGATATTGAGCCTGCAGAAGGCAAAAATCAGAAAGGGAATTGTCTCACATTGGTGATGTCTGCAAGGATTTGGATCCTAGGTATTAATAATCTGAAGGTAAAACCATTCCATGAAGCATGTATACTAAACAAGTGAAACTAAACATTAAGTGGGTTGCACTTTTCCCTCTGTTAGCACATTTGTCCTCCAGCAATGTGATTTCCTCACAGCTGCACAGCTAAGCAATCAGATTTTCAAATTAGGACTGTGTTTGTCCTCCAAAGACTGATCACAAAACAAAGGACTTTGGAATGCAGCATACCGAAATGACAACAAGCATATACTAGGACAAACAATTGTCTTTCACCACTTGAGGGAGCACTGCTTGCAAATACATGCTAAACATATTACCTAATTTTAACATGCACTGTACTGTTTAATAGGTATTGTATAGAGATGGGCAGAAACCAAGCAGTGAACCAGAAAAACCAACAAATCGGGCTGCTTCATGGTTTGTTTTGTGAACCAGTTCGGGATCCCATTTTGCCAAAGAAAAGCGAAGCACTGAACTTTTTCTCCTCAGCTCTTTGTTGTGTTCAGCAAACGGGCATACCTACCTGCCCCCTTCCCACTGCCCCATTACCTCCTTGGGTGATCCTGCCACCACTGCCATCCTCAGAGGCAGTGGGTCCAGCCTTCCTTCCTGCGCCCGCTTATCAGCTGATAGACAGGCACCTGAGTACAGGTGTCAGGCCTGGCTTCAAGGAGCCACTGCCTTAGCACAGGTGGTTAGCCTGATGCATCATTTTTCTGGTTCATGCCCATCTCTAGTAGCATACCAACACTGCAAGTCAGTGGTCAAAATCCTGCTGCGCCGTTATGCAAAAGGCATACTTTTTGGAAGTGAATTGCCTCAAGTTAAGAAATCTCTGTAAACATTATCTGTTGCATGATGAGTTGTTATGTGTTTTGTGATGCTGTCCAACAGGGTTTCAGCAGGAACTCTTTTGAGGCTTTTTAGTAAGTTTTGAGTTGTGCATGATTAGCTTTCTCTTTTTGGAGTAGTGTGAGGCACAGTACTTTGAACTAGGTGGAATTCATTGGCTAAATTTTTTTCCTGGACATATCAGTGGGTTGAAGACTGGAGACCCATAAACTGTTGTTTCCTTATGCGTTCCATAAGGAAGGGAGAGCATTCCATAATCTGGGATGAACCACAGAGAAGGCTCTCTCTCTTGCCCCCATCAAATGTGCCTGCAATGGCAATGGGACCATCTCTTCTGATGGTCTTAAGGATTGGGAAGCTTGCATGTGGAGATACAGTTCTTCAAATAGCCTGGACCCAAACCATATAGGTGTTGTTAACCAGTACTTTGAATTGGTACCTAATGCAGTTGTTGTAGCAGGGGCATTATATGCTCCCTATGACTGGCTCCATTCAGCAGTTTTGCAGCTGCATTTTATCTACATATTTAAAACATTATTTTAAAACTATACATTCTAAAAGAACCTCCCCTGGGATTTGTTGCTGGCTGCCCCCTATGTAACCCTGGTCCCTTTCAGTAGGGGGGTAGGCAAACTATGATTCCAAGGCCATTTTTGTGGTGTCTAGGCCCCCTTAAGCCTCTTCTGGTATCAATAAACGGTAAGTATTGGGGGTGAAATTTTGGCCCCCACCCTCTCTTGGTTGCCTGCCCCATCTTAGAGGTCTAACTACAACTCATACCAAATGGCTGTAAGAGTTTCCTGATTTGACTGGTATTTCACAAGGCTAATCAGGACCACGTTAATGTTAAGCAGTTTCTATATGATGTTGTTCAGCTGAGCACACTGTGTGTGTATGTTCATGAGAGAGAGAAAGAGATGTCATCTGCCATCACTGGTGTAATTGTATTTTAATTTAATTTAATGATTTTTTAAAAAGAGTTTTCTAGATGGTAATGTGGCAAACCATCCCAGCCATGTTTGAGAAACCTCCTTCTTATTCTGCTGAGCAAAGCCCTGGACATTTGCCCTGAATGTACTGCTGTTTGCCATTCATGCCCAAGAGGGAGCTCCCCCCCCCTCTGAAACAATGTATCTTCAAACTTGAGTACACAGAAAGCCATGGTGGTGGGTCTGAGACAGTAATGCTAGTGAAAGTTGGAGGCAACAAGAAAAGAAGAAGACCAAGTAAGATATGTTTGGCTCAATAAAGGAAGCCACAGCTTTGAGATTGCAAGAGTTGTGCTGGGCTGTTTATGATAGGACCTCTTGCAGATCATCAATTCATAGAGTCACCAAAGGTCAGAAGCAACTGTAGGTCATCTGTTGCAGTCTTGTGAAGATAAAATAGGAGCTTCTTGGAAGATGGGTGGTATTTGCTTGCACATGCACCTATTTGCAAGCATGCATATGCATACTCTCTCTCTCTCTCTCTCTCTCTCTCATACACACACACATACACACACACACACACACACACACACACAGAGAGAGAGAGAGAGAGAGAGAGAGAGAGTTTACCATGTTTAAGGCCCACAAATTGCATTTGGGTTTATCTCTTAGTATGTATACTGCACACACGATTATATTATTTTAAAACATCTGAAATTGTTTTAAATTGTTCTAGGTTGTTGTTCTAGATTGTTTCAAGTGGACTAATGTTGTTTTATTTTTTGTAGCAAGGCACAAGATTTTTAGATTTATTAAATAAATAAATAAATAAACCTTGCATTCTAACATCTCAATCCCAGTTTGTGGGACTTCCCGAACAATCTCTGGACTACAACCACTATTTCCACCACTTAAGGGCACGTCTGAGCTGCAGCCATTTTGTTCAAGGCTTCTGTGACATCTTCTTTTTGTCTTTCCACTTTACAGGGAACATTGAATACAGCTGCCCAGCTACCAATGAGTGTGAAATCACAAAACGGCGGCGCAAGTCCTGTCAGGCCTGTCGCTTCATGAAATGCCTCAAAGTGGGGATGCTGAAAGAAGGTAAGGAGAGGCCATGCGGTGCCTTCTTTCTACTTTGCAGAACTTGACTAAGGTATTTGTGGCAAGGGGTTGCTCTCTGAGCATCCTGATTATACCTTCATGTAATAACAACACTAACATAAAATGTGTGCACATACATACCATACAATATTATTAAAATTTGAAAACCAGTGCCCATTCTTTCTTTCTTATTTTACAAGTCCACCACATATGTAAATAATGTCCTTTTTCCTTTTTGAATCTCCAGCATTGAAATGGTACATTTTTATTTATAATATTCAATCTTGCTGGGGTAAAGTACCATCTCCATGCGACCTTATAACAATTTTCTTTTACCCTTGGAGACATATTCTTCATTATTCTTTCTGACCATATTTTGTTCCAGTCTTCACTTTTAACCTCTTCTTCTAAGTCCTATGGCTGTGTTTCACATTTCTGAATATTCTTGAGTTTAGTGAAGATAGTCTTAGGGCTTGGTTTTTCATGATTTGTTTAAGGAAAGTGGAGTGGGTGGGCTATATAACATTTTCACTTCTTGTTGGGGGGTTGGCTGGTACCAGTGGCATATGGTTAGAAAACATTATTTAAATTTTCTGTAATACCTTGGAATTATGCTAGATTGAGTCTTCCAAGGCCTGGTGGGAAATATAATAATGAATCTTCCTCAACTAAGTTCCCACCAAGTTACCAGGTCATGATCTGAGTGCTGGAATTTTTCCATCATCCTGTCATAATGGTTAAAACCACTCCTTTCTGCTGGGTCCACTAGTGCAGGAGGGCCCCCACCCTTTCCCAAGGATGCTGATGCCCTCAAAGTGTGCTGGGTTATAGTTCTTATAGAGGGAACAAGAGAACTGCAGTCTAAGACATCATCACCAAGTCTCCTGTTCCACACTGGGTGAGGCAAGTGAAGCTGCTGGCTAATTAAAGTCCTAGACCAAGCAAAGGGTGAATCAGGAACTATACAGCTTACCAAAGCAGACACTCAGGCAAGGCAATGCAAAGAAGTAGTCCAAAGGGTTAAGGTCCAGTCAATCTAGAGTAAGGGATTAAGGAACAAGGTAGAAGCTGCACAACAAGTTGGTTCCAGTAGCTTGCAGAACCCATTGAAGGCTATTTTCTAGCTGTGCTGCTGGAGCCCCATCTAGCACACAGCTGCAGTTATTCTGGTGGCAAGGCAAGAACCCATCCATAGGATTTGGCCTCTGAGTCTTCCTGGAAAGAAGAGCCTGCTCGCGAGAGAACCATTAACTCACAAGGAGACCTCCCCTGCAGCTGAGTACTCTGCCTTGGGGTTCAAGCCAGGCTTGTGCCTTCAGTTTTCCTCACTCCCAAGGGCTGGAAGGTCATGTCACCTCCTCTTTGAACTCCGCTGTTGAGATCCCATCATCCATAGGCTCAGACGCCTGGGTACCTGAGGGTCCAGAATCTCCAGAGTCAAGCCGGTCCTCCACTCCATCAGGTGTTGGAGTCTCCAGTTCCTCAGGCCCATCTTCACTGGGACTCTTCTGCTGAGGTCATGACACCAGTTTGGGAAAGAGCTGATTTAAAACATCACTTGTTCCTGCCTTCAGTTTCACAGCTTCTAGGTCAACTTATTAACAATTGTAGTAAAAACAAAACAAAACAGGAATATAAAAGTGTCTTCAAAATAGAAGATGGCAGGAAAAACAATCCTTCAATATCTCATTTATGTTGAAAACCATATTAGACTCTCTATTTAGTCAGATGTGACTTGACAGCACATAGCACATAAACTATTAAGGTTAAAAGTTCCAAGGACTGAAGAAAAATACAGCGGATGTGCATTTATTAAAAACAAAACAAAACAAAAACAGAAGGGGCATGCTACAAATTTTATGCTTCCATGCTCAAGGAAGGTTTGTGCTGCATACAATGTATACCTCACCCCCCAAATCTGGTGAGGCTGCCCCAAGTCACAAGCTGTTTACGTATGTCCAAATGTATAAAAACAACTGTGCATTGAACATTATGGTTTTAAATAAGAATATCTGGTTGCATTGTCTAGGCCCAAGTGGAAAGAAAGTTTGATAATACTCCATTTATTCAGAGAGGGGATAAAAATGTTGGGCTGGAGTGAGACCTTTGTCCCAATGTTGATGGTCTTGTTTGCCCCCTGACGCTTCGACCTGTCATCTCACTCAGCCTATTGATCGGCTCAGTGTTGTCAGAACAGTGCTTGGTTCCTCTCCATGTGCTCTGTCCCTCCTCTCAACCCCCTTCTCTACATCCATTCAAGGTATGCTACTGGGAATTCAAAGGCAATTAAACATATTCTTACAGATTGGCTTCAAAGCTTAGTTTCCTCGGCTTCCCTCTGACTGGAGGGACAATGGGGGTTGGGAAGGAAAATGTGGCACTTGTAACTCTCTCTCTCTCTGCACCAATGTACTTGGGAAAGCACAGCTGCCTCAGCCTCACCCTCTGAAAAACGCTCAGCTGTAGAGTGCTACAGGCCAGCCAAACTAGGGCAGGTTGCCATTGTGGGAGCCAGGAAGGAATTGGAAGTGAACGTGCTTTCCTCTGAGGTGTTGCGATAAAAGCTAGCACTGTTTGTAATGTAGATTTGAAGCCACCGTATGTTCTCCTTTGACTGACAGGTTCTATCTGGGGTTAAATCTCTCTCTTGCTCATTCAGCCATAGCTCTCCTGACATTGGGGAGGTCAGCTCTGTGGCCCTTCATGACCTTGCTTTTAGATTAGGATGGTGAGGGATTCAGAGAATGATATTAGCCTGCTTTGAAGCTGAAGGAGTGGCCCACTGGTGTGTCATCCTCTGGAAAATGGGGATAGGAGTGGGAGTCAGGGATGAAGCTCTTGTGTTTCCCTCGTGTTGTTTCATGTGTTCACAATGCTCCAATTTCTCCTTTGCCCTTTCCACACTAAGACTTCTTTATTTCAGAATGTCTTAATTGAATCCACTCAGGATCCAGTTCTTTACCTCTTACGTCAGTGGCCATTTGCAATCAAGTTTCAAAATGTAGAGCTATGCGGTTTCAAACTCAGGCCGCTGTAATGTTCATGTGCATTATATTTATAACCATATTTATAACCATTAGGATTCAGTTCATGCCTGTTGCCAGGATCTTTAGTCTACAGACCGAGTACCATCTCATCACTCCAAGGTTTTCCCTCTCTGTTTCCATGTCTGTAATATAGATACTGTATTGATTGATGAGACTATGGCTGGCCCTCATTTCAAACTGTAAAATGCTCCCAATAATATCTAACAATACAAAATATGCATTTAGAGAGAATAAATATGTCATGTTGACTTTCACATGGATTGAATATTTTTAAGCCTCCATTCTGTTAAGACCTATCCAAATTTTGACAAATTCTTCAAAAACAAGCTGAACAACATTTTTCCTTAATTGCATTGGCTTAATTCAACAAGAGAAATGTTCGTGGTCAGTTGAAAGGCAGATCAAAGAATAGGGAGGCAGCCTGTGCTGGATGGGGTTACACTTTCTCTGAAAACAGGTGTGCAGCTTGGGGGGTGTTCCTGGATTTGTTTCTGAGCCTGGATACCAAGGTTAAGGTAGTAGCCAGGAGTGTGTTTGCACAAATAAAATTAGTGCATCACCTGCGCCCATTCCTGGAAAAGGCTCATCTGACCATGGTGACATATGCCTTAGTTACATCTTGGCTAGATTAATGTAATACACTCTACACGGGGCTGCCTATGGAAAGCATTCAGAAACCTCAGCAGGTCCAAAATACAGTAGCCAGATTGCTAACTGGGGCTGGTCACAGGGATCACATAACCTGCCTGTTATAGCAGCTCAACTGGCTGGCAATCCATTTCTAGGCACAATTCAAAGTGCTGGTTCTAATTGATAAAGCCCTAAATGGCTTAGGTCCAAGCTATCTCAAGGACTGTGTTTCTCTTTATGAGCCTGTGCAGGTGTTAAGATTATCAGGGGAGTTTTTTCTCTTGATCCCACCACCTTCACAGGTGCATTTGGTGGGGACAAGGGAAAAGGCCTTCTCTGTGGCTGCTCCCAGACTTTGGAACTCTCTCCCACAGGAGGCTAGGCTGGCCTCAACTTTGCTGTCCTTCCACAAGCAGGCAAAGACCTTTCTCTTCAAGCAACCTTTCCCTTAGTGATGGGCTGCCTGAGTGGGGTTTTTTAATGGACTGTTATGTGTTACTGCTTTGAATTTGTTTTGGTGTTGCTTTTGTTTACTGATTTTTAGTGTGGTATGTGTATGATCCTTTTTAGTATGTGTGCACACGCTATTTTTAGCTTTAAATATTGTCTTTTAATGATGTAAGCTGCCTTGGGTTCCTTTTTTAAAGAGAAAGGCAGGGTATAAACAAACAAGCAAACAAACAAACAAGTTACCCAGTGTGGTATAGTTCATAGAGTGGCAGATCAGGATTCTGAAGACCAGGATTTGAATCTTCACTTGGCCATGGAACTTCACTGGGAGAGTGGAACTGGTAAAACTACTCTTAATATCTCACTTACCTTGAAAGCCCTATTAGGGTCACTATAAGCTGGTTCTGACTTGATGGGACATAACGGCATACAAGTCAAATAAAAAAATAAAAAAAAATAACTAATTCAACAAGTACACACATTCCCAGTGTGAAGAGGACCATGCTGTAGTTGCCTGGTATACAGATATTAAAGATGAGATATCTGTCACAAAGCAAAGCAAAGCAAAGCAAAAAAAGTGTTAATCCTAAATTAGCACAGATATGGTTGAATACATTTTAAGAGTTAAGCAATGAAATATCTGAGGCTAGATGGTTGGATCTATCAGTTTCCATTTGTTTCACATTAAACTTTTTAAAATCTCGGGTTCTTTCTATCCTGAATATGAAGATATTTTTCAATTTTCCTGAAATGTTACCAGTTAGTTCCCAAAAACTCAAGCTGCAATGAAATTATCACCCATCCCTAGAAGGTACAAGGTACAATGTATTGTGAGTTTCCTTATTCCTGGATCGGGGAGCAAGGAAACCTTTAAAATGTTGGCATAATGTTTTTATCAGATGTATACAAGAAAGAAAAGGAGGAGAAGCAGGAATCTCCAATAATATATATTTCTGTCCTGTGATTATGATATTGATTATGATGATAATGTGCTGTCAGGTCAATTCTGACTTATGCCAACCCTTTTCAGGGGTTTCTAGGTACAGTGGTGCCTTGACTTACGACCATAATCCGTTCCAGAAGATG
Organism: Intellagama lesueurii; assembly: GCA_037013535.1. Classification (NCBI taxonomy): domain Eukaryota; kingdom Metazoa; phylum Chordata; class Lepidosauria; order Squamata; family Agamidae; genus Intellagama; species Intellagama lesueurii. Next base: position 36,679,092 of record JBAJHW010000001.1, on the reverse strand, counting down.
GGTGTAACTCGAAATGGTCGTAAGTCGAAGCACCATTTCCCATAGGAATACACTGAAACCCCATTATCCGTTCCGGTCGAAAAAAATAATAATAAAAAAACAAACAACAACAACAACAAAAACAGATCAAGCCCCATCGGAACGCAATGGGGCTGAAAAATAGTCACAAAAAACTTTGATGACACTGTCCAACCATCTCGTCCTCTATCGTCCCCTTCTCCTCTTGCCTTCACACTTTCCCAACATCAGGGTCTTTTCCAGGGAGTCTTCTGTTCTCGTGAGATGGCCAAAGTATTGGAGCCTCAGCTTCAGGATCTGTCCTTCCAGTGAAGGAAACATAACCCCCCCCCCAAACCCAAACCCACCCTGCAAAACAAAGTAAATGTACTTACTCAGGAGCAGAAAGCAGCACCAGGCAGTCCAAAGCCTCCTCTGACGTACACTCTCTAACCGTTGAGGCGAAAGAGCTACAAAGAAGCAGCCTCTTCGCCGACCAACGGTTAGTACCTACATTTGAATTCCCTGCCTTTTTTCCCTGCCTCTTTTCTGTTTGCAACTCGAAGCTCCGGCTGCAAGTCGAAGCAAAATTTTGCGGCCGGAGCTGGTCGCAACTCGAAATGGTCGTATGTCGGGACGGTCGTAAGTCGAGGCACCACTGTAGAGAATTCTCAGAAGTGGTTTACCATTCCCTTCTTCTTGGGGTGCCCTGGGATTGTGCAGCTTGCCCAGGGCCACACAGGCTGGCTATACTCACAGGAGGCACAGTGGGGAATTGAACTCCCAGTCTATGGCTCCACAGACAGATACCTAAACCACTTGTGATAAGCTACCTATATATAAGCTACCATGAATTTTTGTTACTACTATAAAGTATGTTAAATATGCTAATAATAGCAACAGCTACATTATTTTAATAACAATGATTACCATTCAATCAGTATAGCTATACAAAGAAAAGAAAAGAAAATCAGCAAAGGGAAGAAAAATAGTTTCATATTATTCAGTGTCTAAGGTGTCAGCTGATTCGATAGCTCAGTGAGTTAGACATTTGCCTGTGGAGTCAGAAGTTGTGAGTTTAATTCCTCTGTTGTGCATCTCAGAAGAGCAACCCCCCATCTCTCAGTCAGTGCAGGACTGAGTTCAGCTGCATATTTTCTAGTATCATTTTTATGCCTTACATCCTAGGAGTCTCATTCTACAGTACTATCTTTTTTATTTTGGATTGTGTCATTTCTTAAGCATAAATATTCATAAGTGGCTTATCGTGGCCTTTTTCAGTGCAGTACTAAGAAGAGTTAACTTGGGTGTGACTATTGTTGTATGTGAAAGAACCTGCACCACTGTCACCTTGTACTACTGTAACCGTTAATTATCTTTTGCTGATGTAACCATTAAGAGGATGGGTGCATCTTAGTCAGCTTTACCATTCCACTTTCGGTGACCCTGCTGGAGTCTAGCCTCCTGACAAATGTGTTCTAATTTTTCCTTGCACACTTCCTTGACACCACCCCTCTCACCATGTTAAGGTGTGTGTCCAAGAGATATGTGCTGTGTCACTGTTATGCAGTATGACCAACTATGTACCTAAGCTATTTCTTTTTCCATCCAGTGTCCTGTGAAAAGGAGAAGGAAATGGCGTGCTTCACTACTCAGGGGCATTTGACTTTTTGCTTTGTGCACATGATGGCTTGTCTTTACTGAATGCTGCCCAGTGCTAAGAGGAAAAAAGATGCTTCTAGCACAACTGGTGAATGGCATTTATGCCTGGTTCCATATGAAGCCTTGGAGCTGCTGTTCAGGGCTTGACCTAAAAGAGTTGGTGTCATAAACAGACACAGAAAAGTTACTTTTGGGGGCTGCAGTGCCCAGAACCCCCCATCCAACATGCCTACTGATGGTGCTCAATGGGAGATCCTGGGAATTGTTATGTATATATGAAACATCAAACTCTAGGCACAAACCTGGACCACTGTCTGCTGATGCCCATGTTCTCTGTGCTAAGAGCACACACAGTAAGATGCATTTTTGGCTTCCATAAATGAGTATGAGAAAACAAGGGATTTTCCTTGATAGATAGAGAGAATTGAAGTTGGTGCTTTAGGTGAAGGGGAAAAAGTTTGGCTCAAAAGGCTTTCTTTACCACTGTGAAAGATTATCCCTCTGATGTACACAGCACTGGGGATTTGTTATGGCAGCAGTGCAGAAAAATGAATGAAAAACAGAGGCAGGAAGACAGCAATGTGAGCAATCAATAGGTTTCTCAGATATCCTGGCCACTTTGCTTAAGAGAACCCAAATCAATGCAGTGCAGCTAAGAGAAAGTATGTGCCCTGGGCCATCTCCATTTCTCCCATCATGACACTGCAGAGTAGAAAACTCACCAAAATAACTTCAGGAGGTGGATAAAACCCAGGGTGAAAAATTATTCAAGAAAAACTGAAAATGTAAAACCAAGAACACATACATTCAATGGGCTGGCTTTCTCACCTGCAGTGAATGATTGTGTGTTTCCAACTAGGATTCATCAGTTATCTCTATCTGGCACCCAGCAGACTGATGTTCCAGGAGAGAGGTCTAGGAGTGAGTGTACTCAAGAGGTCAACTTGCATATGCTTCTATCTGTATTAAGATGTTTGGGTTGGTCTTTATGACTTGAATACATCCTTTATACAGAAGGGAATTGGTATAGAATATTTGGAGAGGGACATTGAGGTTTAAATCCAATTTCTAGTCTAAACTAGAATTGATGTATTGAATCATCAGTATTGACTGCCATTCAGTAATTGATTCAGTGGTTCTACTCTAGATGAGACTTGCAGCTGGATTTATGCTAGAAGCAAGACATTTTACTGAAATATCTGTGTAGGGGCTGTCTAATGCACAGTGCTACAACCTATGACTTATTTTGCTTTTAGGATTGAAGAACTATAAAACAGAGGCTTGTTAAATCTACTTAATTCCCCCCGAAAACAAAATCCACCAACCAGAGACATGTGTAAGAGACATGTGTATAAAATAAAGAATAACAGGCCTCTGACCAATTCAGAGCCAAGTTCAGGTCTCATCACAAAAGTCTAGCCATACTGACCCCAGCTTTCTTCATTTCAGCTGCCTAACCAAGGTTGTTGTTGTTTAGTCGTTTAGTCGTGTCCGACTCTTCGTGACCCCATGGACCAGAGCACGCCAGGCCCTCCTGTCTTCCACTGCCTCCCGAAGTTGGGTCAAATTCATGTTGGTTGCTTCGATGACACTGTCCAACCATCTCATCCTCTGTCGTCCCCTTCTCCTCTTGCCTTCACACTTTCCCAATATCAGGGTCTTTTCCAGGGAGTCTTCTCTTCTCATGAGATGGCCAAAGTATTGGAGCCTCAGCTTCAGGATCTGTCCTTCCAGTGAACACTCAGGGTTGATTTCCTTCAAAATGGATAGGTTTGTTCTCCTTGCAGTCCAGGGGACTCACAAGAGTCCCCACCTTTCCCTAACCAAGGTAGGGAAAGCCATTTTCCTGTTGCTAGTGTTAAACTGGCAGTCAGAAATACTTGCCAATTTCCTGTAAATGGACTACCAATAAATCCCAGCCTATCTTCTCTCTGCCTTTGCAATATCATATGGTGGACTATATTTCACACTGCAAAGGAGGGTCCTGGTTTTCAGTGCCTTGTGTGTTTGTTTTATCTAGCCTTCATTTACTATAGAAACCTAATATCTCATGAGGAAGGAAACTAGTATATCTCAAACAAAGCTAGGTGAGAGACTTTCTCTTAAAAAAAAAAAACATACTCAGATGGGGCTTTGTGCCCAGGAGACAATAGAAACTCAGGAACAGTCCAAAGCAACATGATCAAGAAAGAATGTTACGATGTAATTTTGCTAAAGATAGGTTTCTGCTCTCAAAATTCTAGAATGCTACATTAATCCAGCAAAAAAAGCAAAAATGGGTTCCCCATTGTGGCAAAGAGGACTTGACCTTCAACACTGCTCAGGGCGAGGATGCTTTTGGCATGTCAGAAAACAGCAAAGTTGCTCCTCTTTTCAATCTCCACTAGTCATTTTATCCATTGGAAAAATATCCAAAGACAAATTCAGAAGCTATTTCTGCAATGACATCACATGTCAGAAATAAATTCAATGGATAAGGATCATTCAGCTCAGTCTACGTATTTCTGACCATGTGCTGAGGCTGTTCTGTGATTATGACCTTATAGAGCACTAGTGCAGAAAACCCCCCGTTTGCCCATTTTCTCTTCATTTGACAGGAATCAGAGAAGTCAGTGCAAGCTTTGCAGTGCAGCTCAATGTGTGAACAGTTAGCTGGCACAGGCAGAATGAGAGGATATAATGTGTAATACCAGCAGTCTGTGTTTAACATGTGCCATGTAGTAGCATCCTGCCTGTCAGCCTCCCTCAGGGAAAATGTTTCTTTGAGAAGTGCTGGAGGGGAGCCTGTTTGCAAAGGCCTCTGGGGAAGCCTACTGAGAACGAAGCTAAGGCAGTAAAGGAGCAAGCAGCGTGCCAGAAATGTGAAGTCTGAAACAGAAAGAAATGCTCAGGCAATCCTTCCTTGCCTCTTCTGCTGGCTCAGCTTGTGGACAGTCCTGTAAGCAAAGCAGCTTGAGCAGCTTTTGTGATCTGCACTTGTTTCTGTTAGTGTGGCCATATTTACCCTAAATCAGTGGTTCTCAACTTTTTGGCCCTCCAGATGTTTTGAATTTAGTTACCAGAAGCCCCAGCCAGCATAACCAAATAGCCAAGGGTTTCTGGGAATTGAACTCTAAAACATCTGAAAGGTCAAAGGTTGAGAATCATAACCATAGATCACTCTTCCTCCTGTGATGTCTCCATATTTTTTGGGTTACAATTCCCATGGGAGTTGTACTTCAACATATTTCAATGGTACCAGAATGGAGAAGGCTGCTGTAAGCATTGTGATTCCACATTTTTAGGCTTCTTCATATCCTTTTCCTTCTAAAATGTCTTTCTGGTATTTTTCCAAGAGAACCAAGCCAGTCACTTTCTAAGTTGATTTGACTCTGATTTCCAGGCTTTTCATTGGCTCAGGAAAGGAAGGAGGTTTTGCATAAGGTTAATTGTGCAAACCACCCATTGTTAAGGTGTAACTCAACAGTGGAGAAAATACAAATTGATTCACTGTGTATTTGCAGTTTATCAAATCAGCTTTTCTGGGGTGAATTCCTGTAACCATCCAGACAATAATTTGCAGAGGCAGCAGAGGCAGAGAACTCTGTTTACATGGAGATCCAACAGCACAAGCTGTTTTAAGGCACTAATTGGAAATTTCCACCTTTAAAAAAAAGTTTATTTAGTTCTCTTTAAATGCCTACCGATAGTGTGACCCAGCATTGAGATAAAATCCACCTGTAAGTTCAGCCAGCCTGTGTGACCTTGGGCAAGCTGCACAGTCTCAGGATGCCCGCAGAAGAAGTGGATGGAAAACCACTTCTGTACCTGGAAAACCCTGAAAAGGATCACCCTAAGTCAGAACTGATTTGACAGTGCATGGTTCTTCTTCTTATCATTATTAGTCCTTTTAGTGCTACCACTGTTTCACCTCTCTTCTAGCCCTCGTCTGACCTGAGTGCACAATAGGCTGAATGTCAGTTAGGGATGCTTTCCTATAGGCTGCGTCTCCATGCCAGGAAAAGCTTCAGTGGCTGCATCCTTGCAAGTCATGCAGTTAGCTAGAGGCAGAGAGAAGAGCAGATAAAAATAAAACAGTTTTTTCTCTCATCCTGCAGCTGAACAGGAGGCTGCAAACACAAGTCCATCTAAGCTCTGTTCTGTTACAGTTATTGCCATAATCCAAGCAACTATTAAGAAACTCATTTTAATAGTTAAAATTTTCCTCTTGTTTCCCTTTTAAGGTTATTGTTCAGTGGAGCACCACCAATCTGGAATCCTGCCTGCTTCTTAAAGGTCCATTTTCCCAACCCCCAAGCCCTCCATGTCTCCCCCCCCCCCTCCAGCTTCCATTCAATGTATTTTCTAAAAGATATTTGATTTCAGTGAAAGCTCTACTGACATCCATGCAATATGCTTGTGCTTTCTCTTTGTGCTTCCTGGGAAGGATGAGGACTCCTCTGGGGATTCTGGGTAATTGGGTTAGTGGCCGGCTCATGTCAGGAAATTAAAAGGCAGCCCTGATCAGGTTGCTGCTGCATCGGGTTTAATGGCTTTGTATTTATAGAGTATCCTGCTTCTAGCCTGTGTCACAAATGCCACTTTTATATGCATTTCAAATGAAGAAAGCTAATGTAGGGAAATTTTCTCACTAATATGCACGTGTTTAAAAAAAAAGTGCCTCCTCGTGTAAATGTGTGCATACAAGTGTTTGTGTGTGCATTCTAATGACACCAGTATATATTTCAGAGCAAATTTTACCAAGTTATGCATTCAATGCCAGTATTTCTGGTAATTAATCTAAAATTGGCCTCACTGTAGCCTCTCCAATAAAACAATCTCTCTTTTAGGGCATTTCTAGACAGTTGATGCTTGAAATGGCAGGGTTCTCTTGACCTAATTGATATCCTGTATGCATATTCTACCTTTATGTTAATACAATCGAAATCAAGTAGCGCTCCTGTAGGAATCTGGGCATGTTACTCATGGTACTTTGCATAACAGTCTGTATTCTAATAGTGGGAATAATCTGAACACTGTGAGTTTTAGCAGTATGGTTGTTCCAAGGGATGGGATAGAAATTCATTCAATCTGGATTTTCATATAACTCTACCTACTTTGTACCTCCTAAACCAATAAGTGAATTGAAGGGCATTTGCCTACTGAAATATGCAATTTCTGGTTATTTGCTCTGTAGTTCAATAAAAAATAAAAAATATAAAGGAAAGTGTGCACCAAAATATATGTGTTAGAAGAAAAGCACACTGAATGACTGGCATTGCTTGCAGAGCATGGGCACATATAGAAATGCACATGTAGATGTGTACATAAAAAATAAGTGTGACAATGCACATGGATGTTGATGCAAAAATTGTTCAGAATCAGGCTGATACTCGTACAAACTAAAGTTCAGTAAATTGAGAAAATAAACAGGACCAAAGTAGTCAGATTCATCAGTCTCTATTCTGACAAGCAGAACAGAATTAGGCAGCAGATTATTGGTCAGCAAATTTCCAATTAGATTTGTTTCCTCTTTTTCTGTGCATGTGAGTAGACACGGTAGATATGTATTCGAGAATAAATTAAAGATGAAAATACGGCAGGAAATTTCACAATAACTTGCATTTCCAAGCAAAAGAACTCAACTTCAACTTCATATGAACAAGACTTCTTGAGGTGTCTTTCTAATAAGAAAGAACAACCTTTTTTCTCACATGGATGTGAATGAGTGATGCAGGATACAGTATATGGTAAATAGTAGGGCTGTTCTAACAGGTTCAGGAAAAAAAATGTAACGAGGACCATGCAGAATTCTTTAGCCTTTATGTGTATACACATGTATTTACTTACTTACTTACTTACTTATTTACTTACTTACTTACTTACTGTCCCACTAGTGCAGTGCACTACACTACTGACCTGGGAGGCAACTGGTAACCAATTCAAGTGAGCCAGGATTGGGGATATACTGTATGATCAAAGGTACTTGCACCAGTCTGGCCACCGCATTCTGGACCTGCTGCAATCTCAGGGTCATCCTCAAGGGAAGCCCCACATAGAAGACATTGCAGTAGCTGATACAGGAGATGACCAGTGCATGCACCATGAGCACATACATAAATGTATAGGTACAGATGAGGTTACACAGTGTTCCAAGATCATATGCAGAATTATACGTCAGGAGACCTACTAGAGGGACTCGGCTTGGAAGGATGCACATCCTGTAAATTCAGTATGACAGCTAATATTGGGCTTTGGCTCTATTTCCCACTGTAGCAAGCTTTGTTTCACAGGGCTTTTAGAGGTATTTTTAGTCTCCAGGAAAGAAAAAAAGAAACAAAACTTGATTGCTTGTGCTGAGTCCTCTGCACACTCGGCTATTTTTACTTCCGACAGACTGGGCTTCAATCCAGCACTTAGAAAGGGAGAAAATGGTGGAATTATTGGACTTCCATTTAAGAAAAAAAAAAACAACTCGGCCCAAACCTGATGTTATCAAGTCAATGAGGGGACATCTGATCTCAGACTTGTTGAACAGATGTCTCTTGGCAGGGCTACACTGGAGAAATGCAGAGCACTCATATAGATCCACAGAATGTCTCTCCTACTCCAGCGGATTGGTACAGGCACAGATCTGTTTGAAGGACTTCTGGAACGTTAGTGGCACCAACAGGATGCTTAGAAAATGGACAGTCTTATTTGAGGCAGGAGGGAATGGCACATCTAGGGCAAACATGACTTTCCCTACATTGCTGGGATGTGAGTCATGGTGCTTTTTCCCCCTTCCCTGGAAGAAAAACTATCAGAAAGAACACAGAAAGTGGGAATGTCACAAGGTGAATGGAACTGCTTAGCTGATCTTTCTTCCTCCCTGTAATAGAGTTTGTAAGCAAATTGTATACCTTTCCTTCACAGTTGCTTGCTGCTTATTTGTTTACAAGTCAGAGCTAGAATCCTGTTGCACTGCATGCAGAATGTAATACTCCTACCTGCAGGATTCTGCAGCCTTCAGTATGTTGTTGCAGAAGCTGAAGAGTACTTCTCTTCCTTTCAACAGAATCTATGCAAGTGCAAGGAGGTAGTGGGTCTCTCTTTGTACAAGCCCTGAAAAAGTTCTACCACTTGCTCGTTGGAGCAATGGAATCCCGTCCTGTTCATATTTTAAACTAGAAACATAGTATTAAAACAGGCAGTTGTAACAAAGCAATTGTAACAAAGATTCCTCTGACACCTTAAGCTTAAAAAATGTATTGGAGCATGAAGTTATAACCAATGTCTTCACATTTGAGGTGATGTGGGACTTTTTGAAGAGTGCCTAGGAAAAGAGATAGCACTTAAGATGACCTCCTCTTCCTCCTCCTGGTTTTTCTCCTACTAGAGGTTGGACATCATTTATTTATTTATTTATTTATTTATTGGATTTTTATCCCACCCATCTAGACCAAAGGTCTACTCTGGGCGGTTTACAAATTTAAAAACAATAAAACCAAAAACATATATTATATTATAGATCCAAGGTGGATCCTGACTCATCCTGACTATGTTGACTTTGGATATGGTGATTCTAAACCATTATGCTGTCATTTGGTCTCCAGTGTTTCTTCAGCCAGAATATTCTCTTTCCTGCACTTTCCCCATATATTTTACTTTGAACTATCAGTTGGAACTGTTTACATTTTTCTTTTCTTATTATGTGGCTGAAGTCTTCTAATTTTCCATATTTTATAGGTTTGATGATATCTTGGTCTTTATTCAATCACTTTATTATACTCTGTTTATGTATCCACTTTCACCAGCATCTCAGTCCAAGAAATGTGTAGGGTCCTTTGAAAAATGCACATTTTAAATGCTTCTGTGTTTTTATATAGTAGTCTCTTATGGTGGCGCTGCGGGTTAAACTGCAGAAGCCTCTGTGCTGCAAGGTCAGAAGACCAGCAGTCATAAGATCGAATCCACGCGACGGAGTAAGCTCCCGTCGCTTGTCCCAGCTCCTGCCAACCTAGCAGTTCGAAAGCATGTAAAAATGTGAGTAGATAAATAGGTACCACCACGGTGGGAAGGTAACGCCGTTCCGTGTCTAGTCGCGCTGGCCACGTGACCACAGAAACTGTCTTCGGACAAACGCTGGCTCTACGGCTTGGAGACGGGGATGAGCACCGCACCCTAGAGTCGGACACGACTGGACTAAATGTCAAGGGGAACCTTTACCTTTACCTCTTATGAAGCCGGTGATTCCATGCTACACAATATAACTGAGAGTGCATAGTACTGTATAACAAAGCTATTTTTAAGTTTTTGTTGCATGTTGCATTCAGCAAATTAAGGAAACTGCTCTGTGTCCTCTCTGTTGTGACTTATATTACACAGTGGCTCCTGCTGTTCTGTTCATTCATTCAGATTCCAAGGTGCTTATATTTGTCGCTATGCTCTACAGTTCAGTTTGAGATCTTTAACTGCAGTGCATGGGCTGCTTACATTTTACTGATTAATAAGAACTGTGGTTTCTTTTCCATCTGCATAAATCTTTTCACTAAGGATTACTATGAACGTAGCTTTCTTAGCTATGTTTATGACTTACTTCATTGACTTTATTGATTAAGTTTTGCAGACCCTCTCAATTGTCAGCTACTAATACTATATTGTCTGCATACTGGATGCTGCAGATAGCCTCCATTTACAGTGATACCATCATCTGAATCAAGAAGTGCTCTAAATATGTTCTCAGAGAACAAATAAAAAAATAAGTGGTCAAAGTATACATCCTTGTCATACTTCTCTTTGTATCTCCATGTTTTGGTTATGTGATCTTCAACATTCATTGCAGCTTTTAGTCATGGGTAAGGTAAAGGTTCCCCTTGACAATTTGTCCAGTCGTGTCCGACTCTAGGCAGCGGTGCTCATCTCCGTTTCCAACCCATAGAGCTAGCGTTTGTCCGCAGACAATCCTCCGTGGTCACGTGGCCAGCGTAACTAGACACGGAACGCCGTTTACCTTCCCACCGAGGTGGTACCTATTTATCTACTCTCATTTTTGCATTTTGCATTTAGTCATGGGTACAAGCCTCCAATTTTACAAGACATCTATTTTTATATTGTATAATTCTTCGGGATATTTTAAAGAAGCTCATGATATATGCAGAGGAAAAAGCACTTGCTGCTGCTTTTATTCCAGAAGAATCCAGTCTCCTCACTGTGGTTTGTGAAATGCTGCTTCCTGCCACTGTCTCAAAGATGTGAGAAAGAGTGTGCCAACTTTTAATCACTTCTCCTTTATATCCCCATTGATTCTCATTCTTTTTCAAGATGCACCAGCTGAATAGGGTTCTGCTTTTCATATATTTACTAGTCGAAAGTCTCTGCTCGGCTACTTGATTGCATTTTCACCCAACTGTACAAGATTGTGGGCTGTGTTGAGTAGAAATCAAGTCTTCATATGTATCTTGAATCTATTATTATTATTATTATTATTATTATTATTATTATTATTATTATTATTATTATTATTATTATTATTATTATTATTATTATTATTATTATTATTATTATTATGTTCAGTATAAAGAACAGTAATATCACTAATTTACTGCTGTACTACATTGTGATGCCTCTGCATAGTGACTGCACAGCGGAATGAGATGTTCATCATCATGTGGGTTTGTGTGAGTGCTATCTCTTTAATGCTGGCAGTGACAGTGACTGTGTTGGGATGAAACAACAACTGTGACCTTATTTTAAGTGCTTGCCTCAAGGAGTGTCAAACAGGATGCAGGGACAGGAGGGGAAGAGAGCGTTCTTGGAAATTAACGAGCTAAAGTCCTTGGATGAATAGACATATGCACTCAGCAAGGAAAAGAGGGATGGAGAGTAAATCTCCTTGTGCATCTCTCTCTCTCTCTCTCTCTCTCTTATCTCTTTTAATGCACTTAAGTCTTTTTGTGCCTCTCTAATCTGATTGAGGATGCCTAATACCTCTTCAACCTATGCAGCCACCTTCCTAACAAAGACTGAGGACAGCATGCTTATTTGCTCACGAGTCTCCTTGGTAAAAAGAAAAAAAAATTGGTGCCATTCCCTCAACTGCTATTTCTTATCATTGTGCTATATCAAATTTCCCTGTAACTATATTTTTCGGACGTGTGACAGGAGTTGCCTTGCTAGCTGGTGTATGCCTTGTAAATACTATGATGTTAAACAATCTTGAGAAGAGTTTGTTTGTTTGTTTGTTCCACCCATCTGGCCAAGGCAATTCTGGGTGGTTTACAGCATATAAATGCCACCATGTATCATTTAACATCACAAAAATTAGAAATAAAAAAAATGCAAATAAGCAATAAACTCAGAACATAAAAATACATCAAAATAAAACATTTGAAAACATTCAAAGCAATTAAAATATTTAAGATGGTGGACATGGGACAGACAGGCTAATTAGACTCAGCGGAGCTTGCAGGTATGATGTTTTTGAATGCCTGCCTAAATAGCTGGGTTTTTAGTGACTTTTTAAATATCGCCAGTGAAGGGGCCAAGCGAATTGAAGAGGGGAGTTCATTCCACAGCCCAGGAGCAACTGCCGAGAAGGACCGGTTTCTCATCTTCTCCCTCCAGGTCTCTCTCGGGGTTAGCATCCTCAGCTGGCCTGCTTGGGATGTTCTTGTAGGACAGGCAGATATTGTTGGAAGCAGGCATTCTGCCAGGTAATGAGGTCCCAAACTATTTAGGACTTTGTAGGTTAAAACTGTCACCTTGAAGCTGGCATAGAAACAGACAAGTAACCAGTGTAAGGCAGCTAGAATTGCAGTGATATGTTGATACTTATTCACTCCACTCAAAAGTCACTGCCATGTTCTGGACCTGTTGACATTTCCGTGACAGTCTCATAGGTAACCCCACGTAGAGAGTGTTGCAGTAGACTAACCTTGAGACTACCAGTGCGTGGACCAATGTGTGAGGGACCCAGTGTCAAGGTAGGGATGCAGCTAGGCAATCCGCCTCAGATGAAAATAGGCAGAGACACTATCTGGGACTCCATTGATAGTGCTGGGTCCAGAAGTACGCCCAAGCTGTGAACCTCATCCTTAGCTGGGAGAGTAGCACTGCCAAAAGAGAGGGAGGCACCCAATCCACAGACAGGCAGTGCACCCACCTGAAGGATCTCCATCTTGTCCGGGTTCAGCCTTAATCTGTTGGCCCCCATCCACTCCAGTACCGCAGCCAGGGAGTGCCCAAGGGACGGGACAGCATCCACTGCAGAAGGTTGGAAGGAGAGATAGAGCTACGTTTCATCAGCATATTGGTGACACGCTACTCCAAATGTCCAGATGACTTCCCCTGGCAGCCTCATATAGATGGCCTCATATATTAAACAGCAACAGGGAAATGATCAATCCACAGTTGAGAGTCCAAGGGGTGGAGGCCATCTCCCCAAGCTACACTCTCTGAGGACAATCCTCTAGGAAAGATCGGCTCCAGGACAAAGCTGGGCGACAGATCCCCAGTCCAGAGAGCCTCCCCAGGAGGATACTGTGGTTGACGGTATTGAAGGTTGCTGAGACGTCGAGGAGGATCAGCAGGGACATTTTACCCCTGTCTGCCTCCCTCAGAAGGTCATAATGCAGAGCGACCAATGCTGTCTCCGTGCCATGACTGGAATGGATCGAGGGCACTGGTTTCATCCAAGAATGCCTAAAGCTGGTCAGCCACCACCCTCTCCACTAGCTTGCTTAAAAAAGGAACATTGGCAACAGGACAATAGTGGTTACTACCATCAGCCGCCAAGTTCATTTTTTTTCCAGATGGGCCTGATAAGTGTCTTCTTGAAGGTTTGGGGGACCCAATTCCTCAAGGAGATACACATTAATGACAAAAGTGGTCAATTCCATTGTTATCAGCCTGGCAGCTTTTAAAAGCCAGGCCAGGCAAGAAACTAGGGAGGTTGTGGTGGCCCTGCAGCGATCTAGCACTTTGTCAATCTCAGATTATGAAACAAGCTGAAACTGATGTAATATGACTGGACAAGCTGGTGCACTAGACATCTCAACCTGATCTACTGCCAAAGTATGGCAGTCTAGGCCCCAGTGGATAATCCTGTGCAGATGTCCCTACCCCACAGAATGCACTTAACACATACAAGAAACATGGGTTATGAACTAAGATTGTGCCCCTGACATTAGAATACCTTCAGATTATGCTTCCAACACCAGGTTGTATTCTGGGCGGCTCCTCAGCATGAGATCACTTTCTGACTACAGTTGGAAAACAGGCTGCACCAGACATATGAACTGAGACCAACAACATGTAGTTCGATCAACAGTACTAACATGATGACGTTATTCTGTTACTCAGTCACATGGTTTAGGATTTGTCTGGATAAATATCCATGGAAGAGCAGTATAAGAATACTTGCAAGCCATGGCTATAAAGCAATTTAATTCTTCATCAGGTCACAACTGTGGTAATTTGTGGATTGTGGTGCTTTGGAACTGTAGCAGAGATAGTAATTTTTTTTCAGGCCAGGGCCAAATTCCAGTTTGGGCAGAATCTTGGGTGCTTATTCCAGCAGTAGGTGGGGCAAAGCAAAAAGTGGGCATATGTACAGGTTGCTAGCGGGATAGCTCAGTGAGCTGAAACATATGGAGCCACACACTCCAGGGTTTGGGTGTTCAATTCTCGACTGTGCCTTATAGGAGAAGAACCACCCTGTGCAGTCTTGAGCAAGATTTCTGGTTCTAGTGCATAACCAGAGCAAGAAAACAAGGAGCTGCTTCTTAGTACTGTATCCTATGGGTCACCATAGATCAAAATCAACCTGACAATATGTAATTATTTTTACTGTATGTTCCTTTTTAAGGTGAATGTTTTCTTACAAAGTACCAATCAGTTGTATGCATGTCTACTCAGGAATAAGCCCCAGTGGAGACTGAAGCCCTATGTTTATCCCGTAAAAACAAACTTGCAGAAGCTGGGGTAATTTTTCATATATGTGTCGGAATGGGCTGGTCATAGAGTCTTGGGCTATTCCAGTAATAGTTGACTACTCATGTGGTATCCTCTAATTCAGCACTATGTGTGGTCTAGCATAGTTGCTTTTCTGGATCATTGTCTGTAAATATTCATAGCCAGCCCAAGAAATGTTGTTGCCTATAATAAAGGACAAGATGTTGATCTCTCCCTTTTCCATGAGTAGAACCTGACCAAACTAGTAGTAGAATTTTTAGTATTAGCAATTGTGCTGGGTTTTCTGCATATTACAGGGAGCAGAGTAGTTTACAAAAAGCAAGGCAAGCCTGTGTGCCACAAACAATCCTGTCCACTCCCTATTCTCAGTATGTGCTACTTCCACTGTTTGTCTCAGTCTGCCTAATGGTAATCTACTTGATTGCATATGCATGGAAACCTTTAAGTATTACCTAGATCAGTGCTTCCCAATCTTGGGTCCCAGATATTCTTGGACTACAACTCCCAGAAACCCTGGCCAGCACAGCTTATGGTGAAGGCTTCTGGGAAGGCTTTTTCATCCAAGAACATCTGGGAACCCAAGGTTAGGAACTATTGACCTACTGTAGATGACAAAGAGAATGATATATGTGATCTCAGAATGTGTTTGACGTATTTTGTCCAGTTGCAGCAGTAGTACTTGTCTCTTCAATAATAATCAGTGTCTCCACCTATCTTTCTTGTAATAAAAAAGAATTATATGCCATCACGTCAGTCCAACTTATGGCAACCCTTTCCAGGGTTTTCTAGGTACAGAGCACTCAGAATTGTTTTCCTATTTCCTTCTCCTTGTGGTGTGCAGTTTGCCCAAGGCTAAACAGGCTGGCTTTTCTCTTGGGATGCACAGTGAAGAGTCAAACTCCCAATCTAGCTCCTCAGCCAGATGCCTATCTCACTGAGCTATCTAGCCAGCGTATCCTTTTTATATCTATTAAGAAATAAAGGAAAAGTTTTGTGTTCTTTTTCACTTCAGAATCTGGTACAAGATTCTCAGGGTTTTCTCCCTCTTTTGCTTACAGGAGTTCGCCTTGACCGAGTTCGTGGAGGCCGCCAAAAGTACAAAAGAAGACTGGACTCAGAGAGCAGCACTTACCTGAGCTTACAAATCCCCCCACCAGCCAAAAAGCCATGTAGGTGATGCTCTTGTCACACTCTGCTACATGATGGGCCAAGTTCTCAATTTCCTTTACTCAAGATAGCACAGTAGGTTTGCTGTCCTTGAATATTTCCTAGCAGGAAACAAACCTGAAACTTAGTCATGTACGGATTATATAGCACTATTTAAATAGCATCTTTTAAGACTGTAACCTTCAACTATGTCCTCACAATCAAGATTTTCTGAAAGGGAAGGCAACCAAATATAAGAGAGGCCATGGGCTTCCCCAGCCCTTTTAAGCTTTGCACTGAAGATCCTTGTCTTCACCAATATGATGGACTAGGAGCATCTTCCTCTATAGAGGCATGTCACATGATTATGTGGAAAATGTGGCCCTCCAGACACTGTCAAATGGCAGCTCCCACCAACCCTCGCCAGTACAGCCAATGGAAAGGAATACTGGGAGTTTTAGTCCAGCAATGTCAGAAGGGCAACACTTTGGCCATCCCTGCATTAGGAAGAAGCAGTCCTGAGCTTGCCAGGTCTTGTACACTCAACGGGGAACTACAACTAGTCAGGATCCCTGGCACTCCTTTGAACTGCATAGCTGGAAGGAACCCTATGGATCATCAAATCCAACCCCTGTCAAGTAGGCACAAGTAGGGAATCACACTCTTAACCTCTGGCTCCGTAGCCAGATACATAAACCACTGAGCTATCCAGCCATTCTGGTAAATGTACTTGTCATTTTAATGCATCCTAGGTGACATACCAGGGGTGGCTGAAGAGATTTTGGTGCTTGAGGCAGCAAAAAACAAGTTTGTATCTAGTTACAGTAAGTGATTAGATTAGCAACTGGATCTTATTTCAATTCAATTGTTCAAAATAACAACAACAATCAACCTCCAGTTTATGAATATCCTGTTTTTGTATTCACAATTCAAAATGCTGGGAAATGGCTTGATATTGCCATTTCACACCACTTCCATTCACACTTCTCAAAAAACAGCTATGACAGTTGCATTGTGTTTGGATGAGAAGTAGTTAACTGATGAAAAAAGGAGTAAGCTTCTGGGATTTTCCCTGGCTTGGTGTCTTTGCGAATGGTAGTGAACCCAAGAAGGTATCCTATAGACCATCTTGATTTCTGCCATTGGTTTTGTCAGGTGCTGTCAAGCCAATTCTGTAAAGCTTTGCTTTCTTTTTCCTGCTGACAGTGCAGGCATGAAGTTGTGCAGCAATATCAGACCATTTCTTGGTATTTTGAATTGTGGATACAGAAGCACAATATCCAACATTAGTACACCAGAGGGTTTTTTTTAAATTGAATTCCCTGGCTTTTAAAAATTGAAATTTAAGTATACATATGCTATAAAGAAATTCCAACAGAAACTTCTCTCATGTAGAATTTCCCAGTGCTAGAGGATCCCAGAAGATTAGCACATGATCTATAATATGGTTGCTGAAGGAGGACATAAGCAGAAAGAGCTGGGATGTGGCTATAGTCCAAAATATCTTGGACAAAATATTTTGGGCTGTTTTGGACTTAATGACTTCCAAGATCTGAAGCACAGCTGCAAATGATACGACATTTTGGAGGTCATTAACTCATATAGTCACTGTGCATTAGAAGTGATTTGATCACACATAACATCTTTGGAGGTTTTTTTTTGAAGATTACCAGACAATTATATAATGACAAGATGGGTGGAATGGTTGAGACTATTACATGATACAGGCAAAAAAGCTCTGCTATCACTGAGTAAGACCATTCCCTAGCCAGAAAGCAAAAAACAGTAATTTCACATCTTAAGTGAGTGAGCTTCTGAATTTTTGCTCTCTATTATTTTTAAAATATATTTTTTTCAACCAGACACAGAATCCCTTTGCAAGCATGAATCCCTGTTTGACCAGAAATGAGTTAAAATTCAATTGAGTCCTGATTGACAAGTTCAAAACTTCAGATTGCCCTTGACCTGGGGATGCTAGAGGAGCTGATTTCCCCTTTGAAGACAGGTGTCAGGAGCCTAGTCTCAGAAATCCTGAGATAATGTTTACTGAAAGAACTCAGGGCTGGAACAAACACAACTTCTCTATGGTTTTGTAATGTAGAAATATGCCTTGTATGCTAATCTCTTGGAAATATATGGCAAAATGTCCACCTTTTTGGAAAACTGTCACTCCATTACTTTCTTTAAAACAAGTCTGCTATTTTTACTCTTGAAAGAAAACCTGTCTTTTCACTCTATTTCTATGACCTTTAATGGCTCTAAGCATGCCAAATACCTCCTTTCCATGCCTACAAAGCTGTAACAATGTATCTACTTTGCAAAGTTCTTGCTGGGAAGCCTGTTTGATGCATGCTCAGTGTTTCTCCCTTTTGAAAGTCTTTTCTTGAGGACCATTATTTCAGTCCCTGCAGCCTGGGTTCTTTCCAAATAAAAAAGCAGATGGACCCAACCCTTCTCTTTCATGATAAGCAAAATTGGTCTTTTCAATTTATATGAGTTATTTTAAATTTGGGAACATTTAGGGTTGCCTATTTCTGAATGAAGGGCATTTTATTTTTGAAAAATCATAGCTCAAAAACCCTTTGCCCAAACATCCCCACAGTTGGCACAGAGCAAGAGCTGACTGTCTACTACAACTGTGCCAAATATGGTGCTGATCTGAGGCCCAGTTTCAAAGATATATTTTTTGTTTGGGTGGCTCCCATTTTTGGAATTGCCATATAGACTGTTGATTTGCTATGCCAGCCCAAGATCATTGCTGCACTCTCATGAAGCAATAATAGGAGGGATGGATTTGGGTCTTCCAACATGTCTCATGGCAACCAGGCAAGTTTAGGGGATGCTGGACATCTGTGTGGCACTTACTATCTTTTTCCTCCAAGAAAGAGGTAATCTGAGACTTAGAGGAACAGTTGGGGGCAGCCACTTTTGCTCATACATCTGCCTCTGTGGTGACTGCTTCATTCTGCCTAATGACAGAGCCATTCATATGCATAGCTAAAAACTGTAGTGGTCCTTTTTTACCAACACATGAGTAAACTTTGCTGCATTGCTTTCAGTGTAATGCCATCATGTCCAGTACCAGCAGTCCTATTCTGAGATGTGTTGAGGGGTGCCTCACCCTTCTTTCAACCAGCTCAATTGAGAATAGGCATTAACTTTTGGAAAAGCATGCAGATTGCAAGGTGGGAAGCCAAGGCATGTGGGTGCCACTATTTATGCTTTTCCTACAGCTTCAGTGATAGCTGAATGAACAGATAAGGGTCAGGGTAGGTTGTGCTCCGCACCACCACAATGTGCACAGTGGTGTAGTGGTAAATGTGGAAGTGCAGGCACTGCTCACAACAGTTCCCTAAGCTATCTTCTCATAAAGAATATCGATAGTACAGAACTGCAGGGAGTTGGAGCTGCACATATCAACAAATGGTAAGCAGGTCTTTTGCAAAGACAATGGTTCTTAACTGCCCATTCAAAACCATGCCACCCTCATAAACTTTGCACTTCGATAGGGGGAGCTTGCAATAATATATTATTCCTAGGATAATAAATTTCCTTACCAGCTATTTTGAGGATTTCAGCTAAGTTTAAAGGGAACAGGGAAGCATCAGGGTGGGGGTAGGGGGCAGTGGCAGTTGCCATCATAGTCCTTTCTATTTAGAAAGCGACAGGGTGTTGACCCTACAAGCCATGGTTCCATTACACCACTGCCTGAGTGTCCTAGTGAGATCAAATGTATTGAGAGCTACTTGCCATTACAGTCTCTCAAACAAAACAGCTGGTAAAATCTTTGAAGCAGAAATGAAGTATTAATAATGATTCATTTGCATGACCTCATGGATGCTGGCCATTTTTTCTCTGCCCACGCCCACCCCGCTTTGCCATGAGAATCCCCATTTATTTTATCTAGAAAAATATCCCGATGTAAGCTTTTTATCAATATTAATTAGCCCAAATATGTGTTAGAATAATTATCAGTTGCAATATGCAGAATTTTTAGATAGGACACCTATCTTTCCACAGGATATCTAAGTACCTGAGTAATTAACACATGTAAATATCTCTGATAGGATCAGGAAAGGATCATAGCTCAGCATAGTAGAGAACATGCTTAGCATGCAAAAGGTTGTGGGTCCAATCCCAGGTGTCTGAATTTAAAAAGGATCAGGCATTATAGAAAAGATGTCTCTGGACTGCTGCCGACAGAGTAAACAATCCTGAGTTAGATGAACAAACAGTTTTTGTTGGTTGTAAGGCAGCATTCAGTGTTCCTGGGATTTCCAAGCAAATGGATGAATAAAATTAGCCCAACTGTTATTTCTAAACTGATATTTCAAGTGTCCTTAAATGATGATGATGATGATGATGCATTAAGTGCATTGCAAATATGCACTAATTTCTATTTTGGAATTTTCAGTGACAAAGATAGTCTCCCACTTGCTGGTGGCCGAGCCAGAGAAGATTTATGCTATGCCAGACCCTACCATGCCAGAGAGTGACATCAAAGCACTGACCACACTCTGTGACTTGGCAGACAGAGAGCTGGTGGTGATCATTGGCTGGGCAAAGCACATCCCAGGTAAGAAGAGGGGTCTGCGAGGCTGGATGGGAAAAGCTGGCTGAAGTAACAGATACTCATATCCCATTCAAAATCTCAGATTCCGCCAACTCACCCCTTCTCATTTTGCAGATGGAATAAAAATGCAGTGGAGATCTTTGCCCTGTATGGTCACTGTGTACCCTGGCCAGAAGATAGTCCTCTGTTTGAATTGCTGTCAGGGTAAAACACTTCTACTGGAAAGCATTGGCTCTTGGATGGGCTGCCCAGTGCAGGTCTGGTTTAAGGTCAAAGAAATGTAAGAAGGGCGTGCAGGGCACCTGGCACAGCATCCAGAGAACAGACTAATCAGATACATAGGTCACCGCATCGTAGTCTTCCATGCCATGGTGAGGCATTCTTTTCTTCCTTTTAGATTATTTAAACGGGGGCAAAATCAAGAGTATTTGTGTGATTCTGGAGTGTATTCACTCAGAAGTGTATTCACTCCAGAACCACACAAATACTCAGTTTAAATAATCTAAAAGGAAGTAAAGAATTCCTCACCATGGCATGGAGTAAGGAGCTGTTGTTCAGCCTGGGAGTAGAGCAACACCACAAGTAATCCTTCATAGGGTTAAAAAGATTAGGCATCCTTCAGACTCGAGAGACTATGGTAACATGCTCTGAATAGAGGACTTGGAACAACATCTAGTGTGGCTGAGAAGGCCAATTCGAGAGTGACAATTCCTTCCACACTGAAGACAAATACAATCTGTCCCCTGTCCAGCTCCCTGATTTTGCTGGTTTTGGGGCGGCCTCTTTGCCTCGGCCTGCTGAACAAGTGCCTCTTCAAATCGGGAGAGGCCATGATGCACCGCCTGCCTCCAGGCTGAATGCTCAGATGTCAACATTTCCCATCTGTTGAGGTCCATCCCTAAGGCCATCAGATCCTGCTTGCAGATATCCTTGTATCGCAGCTGTGGTCTCCCTCTGGGGCGCTTTCCCTGCACTAATTCTCCATACAGGAGATCTTTTGGAATCCGACCGTCAGCCATTCTCACGACATGCCCAAGCCAACATAGACGTCGCTGTTTCAGTAATGTATACATGCTAAAAATTCCAGCTCGTTCTAGGACTACTCTATTTGGAACTTTGTCCTGCCAGGTGATACCAAAAATGGTTGGAGACAACGCATCTGGAACGTGTTCAGCTTCCTCTCCTGCCGTGCACAAAGGGTCCAGGACTCACTGCAGTACAGGAGTTTGCTCAGGACACAGGCTCTATAGACCTGGATCTTGGTATATGCTGTCAGCTTCTTATTAAGCCATACTCTCTTTGTGATCTAGAGAACATGGTAGCTGCTTTGCCAATGTGTTTATCCAGCTCGACATCTAGGGAGAGAGTGTCAGAGATCGTTGAGCCAAGGTACACAAAGTGATATGAACTGAGGAAAGGTGAAATCGAAAGCAATGCAGTAGACTGAGCTGCTGGCAGGCGCCACAGGAGAAGGCAACCGACACAATGAAGCCCAAGATTTTCCCTGGACACTCCAACCCCTGAGGTGCTAGGGAGGGCTGAGACGGAGGTCTTTCTCGCAGCCACTGGGCCAGCCATTTTGTGGAGCAGTAGGGCAAAGAGAAACATGTATGTCACTGTTTAGACAGACTTTTTGTGTTTTCTCTTCCTATTCTTATCCTCTCAGTGACATTAGTTTGCTAAATTTTAGTGAAATATTATTAACCAATTGTGCTTCAGTGTCTCTGTAATTGTGTCAGAGTGAAGGTTATGTGGGCTTTGAGTTGGCAGTTCCTACAGTTAGGGTACTGTGTATCCCCCCCCCCAAGTCATAACTATTTGTGTGTGTCTCTCTCTCCCCCCCCCCCACTTTGTGAGATTTTTTTTAAAACACAGAGATCTGGAAACACACAGATAATGTCATAGACCCAGGAACGGAGTTGGTGAAAGTGTCTCCCAAAGGGTACAGCGTAAGGCAGCTCTGATCTATAGGCTCTTTATTAAGATACAGAGTGGGCTGAGGAACGTTTGTGCACCCCTAGTAAGGAGCTACCTTACAGTCCAGTCAGCAGTCTGTGAGGAATCTGTGCAGTGGGTGGACCACAGCAAAGTATGTGAATTCTCCTCCCACATGTGACCAAAACTAAAAAAAGATCAGGAAAAAGTGGACATTGTATATTTACTTTCTTACTGATTACTGAAGTGTGGTAGCAAATTTAGTTGTATAGCAGAAAAACCAGTAAAGAGTCTTGTGGGATGGTTGTTGTAGGTTTTTCGGGCTGCCTGGCCGTGTTCTTGAGGTTTTTCTTTCTGACTCCTGTCCTCTGAAGATGCCGGCCACAGAGACTGGCGAAACGTTAGGAAGAAAAACCTCAAGAACAGGGCCAGACAGCCCAAAAAACCTACAACAACCATCGGATCCTGGCCGTGAAAGCCTTCGAGAATACAGTCTTGTGGGACTTTAAAGACTAGCAAGTTTTGAAGGTGCCACCATTCTCTGTTTTGTATTCCTTTCTCTCAGAGGTGAGAGACCTTTCTTTTTGAATGGGATGCTGCCTGGGGGATTCTGGCCACTGTAGTACAGAAAGTAACATTTCTAGGCTCTGCCCTCTCTCTCCTGTATCATATTTGTATGTGTATATTTGTGTCAGTTGCATTATGCTGCTCTTTTCAATGTACACAGAAGCCTCAAGGAGAGCCTGTGTTTGACAACAAGCAGAGGTTACAAGAGGACTCCTGCTAGTTTACAGCAACTCCTTACATTCAATCAGAATTCCAATGCAGTTATTGATTTATTTGTGTAAATTAATGTATCCTTAGATGCCTGTGATTAAGTGGTAGCTTTAGTGTTGACCTGTAAAACTGAAACAGAGAGGTACACAGGGAAGGAGGTCACCCCCTGGCTACTGCTTCTCAGCAAATCTTAATCCTGATGGTGCCCTTCAGGAAGGCAGCCTGTCGCATGGGGGATTACCCCACTCCCGAGCTGCGCAATCTGCCAGATCCTGATTCAGCACAAAGAGTGTTATGCTGCTGATTAAGGGAACTCAGTCTGGATTGCTCCACTGACCCAACCATGGAAGAGAATTAACAGGGAGGATAATAACAAGCTACAGCAGGCAAGGGCTTTATGAATGCTTGGACTGCTGTCTTCAAACAGATGAGGTTTTTTCTGCCTGAAAATTGACATGGCCCACATGCATTTGTTTCTCATCTGCAGAACACAATCCAAACTTCTTTGGACAGATAGAGAGAGAGAGAGATCACATTTTCCAAGCAGCTGTGAACATTTGTGGCATTTGACTATCTAGGGAGCTATAAAGCATTTCCTAGATGGTATATTCATTGCATTTGTGGTTGTGGTGTGAATTCTGTGGTTGCATTTTGACGGAGAGCATTTGACTACATTTTGTCCTGTTGGATGTTAAAAATAAAATATAACATCTTGTGAAATATTTTCCAGTGTTCAGAAATGTTTGGTAAACAAGTCCTTGAGTAATTGGGGACACCCAACTGGAGTCCTTTTGTCATCATTTGAATTATAGAATCCTGAAGTTGGAAGGGGCCTATAAGGCCATTGAGTCCAACCTCCTGCTCAGTACAGGAATACAAATCAAAGGATATCAGCTAGGTGGTTGTCTAAATTTCTCTTGAATGCCTCCAATGCTGGAGCATTCACCACCTCTTGAGGTAATTGGTTCCATTGCTGTGCTGCTCCAGCGGTTAGGAAGTTTTTCCTGATATTCAACCAAAATCTGGCTTCCTGTAACTTGAGCCCATTGTTGCATGTCCTGCACTCTGGGGTAATTGAGAACAGATCCTGCCCCTTCTCTGTATGACAGCCTTTCAAGTATTTGAAAAGTGCTATCATATCTCCCTTCAGCCTTCTTTACTTAAGGCTAAACATGCCCGATTCTTTCAGTCTTTCCTCATAAGGCTTGGTTTCCAGCCCCCTGATCATCCTTGTTGCCCTCCTCTGAACTTGTTCCAATTTGTTGGCATCCTTCTTGAAGTGCAGTGTCCAGAACTGGGCCCAGTACTCAAGATGAAGCCTAACTAGTGCCGAATAGAGGGGAACTAGTATCTCACAGGATTTGGAGACTAATCTTCTATTAATGTAGCCTAAAATAGCATTTGCCTTTTTCGTAGCCACATCACACTGTTGGCTTATATTCAGTTTGTGATCTACAATGACTTCAAGATCCTTTTTGCTTGTAGTATTGCTGAGCCAGGTATCCCCCATCTTGTAACTGTGTGTTTGGTTTCTTTTTCCTAAGTGCAGTACTTTGCACTTATCCCTGTTAAATTTCATTCTGTTGTTTTCACCCCAGTGCACAAGCCTTTCCAGATCATTTTGAATTTTGTTTCTGTCTTCCAGGGTGTTAACTATTCCACCCAATTTTGTGTCATCAGCAAATTTGATTAATATTCCCTGTATCCCCTGATCCAAGTAATTAATAAAAATATTGAATAGCACTGGGCCCAGGATTGAGCCCTGGAGTAGCCCACTTGTTACCTCTTCCCAGTTTGAGAAAGAACCATTAATCATCGCCCTCTGAGTATGATTCTGAAGCCAACTGTGTATCCACCTGGCAGTTGTTATATCCAGGCCACATCTAGTTAACTCGCTAATCAGAATATCATGGGGCACTTTGTGAAAAGCTTTGCTGAATTCAAGATATACTATGTCTACAGCATTCCCTCTATCTATCAGGGAGGTTACCCAATCAAAAAACAAGATCAAATTAGTCTGGCAGGATTTGTTCTTGATAAATCTGTGTTGGCTTCTAGTTATTACTGTTACATATACACAATGCAATGTTTCGTAATGTGTTTAGAGTTTAGGCCCAAGTACATGAAATTTACTTTGCACAATCCATTCATAATAATGTAGGCAAAATAATACAGGTATTTTTTTGGGGGTGGACTTTGGCACATAGAGGCTAATAGAATGGATAAAATTAATTTGAATAATGCTTGGATGATTATGGAGATAAGTCCTCCCATGTCACTTTCTTTCTTTCTTTTTCTTTCTTTCTTTCTTTCTTTCTTTCTTTAAAATGCAATTTTTCTCATGACATGGGCACTCAAGGTGGCTCACAATATTAGAAGGAATAGAATTAAAAACATAATAAGTTAAAAAATAAAAATGTTAAGCTACAGTAGTACCTCGGTTTACGAATTTAATGCATATTAACGTTATGTAATGTGAAAAATTCGTAAACCGAAACGCGGATTGCCATAGGAATGGGGGTGGCACTATAAACATCCAGGCACAATGCATCCTGGGGAAACTTCCTTCGTACTGTGGGAAAAAATCGTAAACTGAGGCATTATTTTCAATGGATTTCCGTTCGTAAACCGAAAATTACGTTAACCAAGGCGTTCGTAAACTGAGGTACTACTGTATATGCTAATTAATATACAATATAATAATTAAAAACAAATAAATATTAAACAGTATCTTAATTCTAAAATATTCAGGAATTCAAACATGATTGTTAAAAGCCCGCCTGAGGAGATAGGTCTTCAGCTGTCGGCAGAAGGATAAAAGGGAGGGGGCCAGAGAGAGCATTCCATAACCTGGGAGTTTCCACAGAGAAAGCCGTCTCGCGTGTTCCCATCCGTCATGCCTGTGCTTGCTATGCCCCACTAATGGATGTTGCTGGGAACTAGGCACATGAGCAGTAGATTCTGTCCTCATTCCTTGATATGCACCTCTGTTGTCATTATCAACTATAGCTTCACTGTGAACCTTTTCCTTTCCATCACTTTCTACCATTGTTTTTTGTAGGATTAAATCAGGAAAATAAATATACCAATGTTGCCTAAATAGGTACCAATCATTCTCATAATAAAAGCTACCCATCTGGACACTGACTTGGTTCTTTCAGTGCAGAAATTTAGATCAACAGTATAAAAAGTGTGCTGCTTATATACCGCCCCCTCTCTGGACAGTTTACAATTCAATTGTGCAGGCTACACATTGCCACCACCCACCCCTGCTCCCTGGTGAGCTGGGTACTCAATTTACTGGCCTCGGAAGGATGAAAGGCTGAGTCAACCTCAAGCCGCTTACTTAAGACCAGGATCAAACTCAGGTCATGAGCAGAGTCCTCACTGCAGTAGTCCAGTTTAACCACTGCACCACGAGTCTCCCTGTATATCCCAGAATGAGATCAAATGCTCTTTTAGCTCGTGGTGCTGTTTTAGCCATATAAAGCAAACAACGAGAATGTGTTGATATCATAATGGAAAGGAAAGATTTACACACAGAAATACTTTTATATCCTGAAGAAGCAATGGGCAGAATTGTCTTTGTTCCTTCCACATGCAAAACATGTAATTGCATGAGCAACTGGACTCTTCTGGAGCTTGTGCATAGAGGTGTTCGTGATTGTCCTTGATGCTTCGAATGGGATGTTCTCCACTTGCATTGTGACAAGCTAGAGATCATACAGGAGCTCCATGGATGGAGCGTTACACTTTGCCTACTCTCGACAGAATGAATTTAATGGGGATTCGATGATTAGATACAATGAAATCGCCAGATTTGTTTGCCCAGAAAGTAATTCTGGTCACAAAAATGTACTTGAGATATTGAAAGCATTGTGTGTGTTTGTGTGTGCATGTGTATGTGTGTGTATACCCATGCGTATATGTAGGTGTATACCTATAAAAACCACCATTTGCAGGTTTGAGTCCCAGATCTGCCCTAGGCAAGTCTTTGCACGTTCTTTCTTCTGCTTCAGATTCCCTCTCAGCTGTTTCAGCAAATGAGATCCATTAAGCTTAAAGTCACTCTCCTGTAATTCGGCAGAGGCAAATACGTTTTCATAGTGTTCAGCAAATATTATTACCCAGTATCCTCCCTGGCAAGCTTGTAGTCCTTCCCTGCTGCATAGGACTCCCATTCCTTCCTGCTTTGCATCCACCCCCTGCATTAATCACTTGTGTGTTGCTTCCACCTTCATAGCCCATCTCTGTGACGGAAGAGGAGACTTCTGTTGAGGGGTGGTGAGAGGGGCTCTCCCAGGATGGCTGTTTTGCTGCTCTTCCTGCTGGGAAGACTAAAGCTTCAGTAGGACAGGATGAAATATGGCTACTGGAGTGACAGCAGCTGTGTCTAGAGTGGCCTCAGATCCTATAATTACATCTCTCTTTATTACAGCTGCTAATGGCCCTCCAGGATGACAGAAATGATAATAAATTAACAGATTATGTACTCCACTTGCCACAAATTATGTGTTTTCCTTCTCTCCCTATCCCTCTCTCTTAAATTCTGGAAGCTCCTGCAGTAGGAGAGCATGACACCCCAGGGCAAGGAGGCCTCAAGGTACTTTGCCGCCTGAGGCAGTGGACCCACTTACCCCTGTTGCCCAAAACCAAGTTGTGGGTAGACAAAGCAAGCAAATTATTTTAGCACATGAAGCAGAAAATCCCATCTTTCAAGTGCGCACCTTTCAAGTACATTTTGTTTTGTTTTGAAAAAGACATCATATTCAGAAATATTAGGATTTCTGACAGTAGTTCATGGATGCATTAAAGTCCAGGAGGGGAAAACTGGGTAAAAACTAAAAATAAATATGAGCCCAAATAATTTTCCAACTGATCGTTGTTTTAAACAGTTGGGTGTACACTTGAAACATTTGAAGAAGACCTAAATGAAGAAATAAGTACTGATTAGGGGGCTTTCTGAATGGTTTGAATATTGGATGTCATTTCGCAAACTGGAATTGCTGCTCTAAATTGTGAGGTTTAGTCTGACTCAGAATGGATCATATCCTTTCTGTATAAACTATACTCACTGGACTGTTTCTGTGCCTTGATCACTGTGGTTGGGTGAGTGATTGGATCACTGTGATCCAATGAAAATGCTTGCCTTTGCTAAGGGAGAATCAAGTACAAACTGGCCCCAAGAAGCCAAAATGGTGCCCAGGTTTGCTTACAACAATTGCCTTTTGGAACTATCATGTAAAACTTCCCAAAAAAACTCGCATGGTCCATGGTCATGGTGGGTGGGGAGTCTTGAAATTATGATACCAGCAAGAGACTTTGCCAAGCTCTCATACACAGTGAGAGATTCCCAAAGAATCAAAACTTTGTGTATACAAATTTGTCACTAGATAGGAGTGAAGTAGCAGTAGAAGAGAACAATTGTCTCGATACTGGGGCAGGAGGTGGCTGTTTGAAGACATGCCGGCCAAAGCATGGGTTGCCAAGAGAAGCACCCTGCAGCCTCGTTGTATTTAGTCTAGCTCTCTTCCATCTGCAGACTTGCCAGGAAAGTGTTGGGTGTGTTGTTCATCTCCCGGGTGTCCCAGACTCCTCTTCAGCTGTCCTCTTCTTTCTTCTGGCACTTCTCCCTAGTGCTTTATCGATCCTTCCCTCTTACCCATCAGACCTCACGCACGCACACATAACACGTGACGGCTGATTGGTATCTGTTAATTAATGTGGCCTGCGGCCTCTTTTCTATTCAGTGGCCTGATAAGGGAAATTGGATGTCCAAGGACTGCCATGCCATTATCACCTCTTCCGTCCTCTGGCAACACAAACACAAAACATGGTGTAGTGATAAATAAATACCACTAACCCATCCCTCTGCCCTCACTTCCTTGGGCTGAGATAGCTGCGATAGAAAAATAGAACTCCCCCAACTAGTCAATACAGCAATCACCAGCTCTTTTGTTAATTGCCGAGTTGATAACAAGAGAAATCAAATGATCCTCACAGTGACTGGCTTCCTTGGCCCAGATGCAGGCACACAACTGCCCGAGTGGGAGTTCCTGGGAATAAAGGCATCCTGCTGAGCATAAATCACTGCTAGTGGGTCTGGAGCATCTGGGAGTCAGAGTTAGTCAGTTTAGAGAGAATGGTGGGGCAACAGTGATGCACTTGCATCAGGAGGAGGAAGAAGAAGAAGAGGAGGAGGAGGAGGAGGAGGAGTCCTTTCCCACACATGACAAGTGGTTTTTTCAGGTTTCTCTGCCAGAGAGACTGTATATACCAGACAGAACTTGAGAAAGTTTCTTTCTTGTGAAAATGAGGTCCTTTATTTTCTCCAGTGGGCAAAAGGTGTAACCAGAGATGATCTGAGACTATCCATAGGTGCAATTAATTTGAAGATTTATTTAAATCACAGCAAAAAAAAAAAAAAAAAAAAACGGGGAATAAGAGTCATGAAATGAAGACACAATATAAAAGAAATCAAAGAAAAGTCAGTGAATTTCTAACACAGTATAATGCAGTGGTGAAAATGAAATGTGCAAAGCAGAACAACATGTATTTGAGTATCAGATGAAATTACAATTATGCAAAATTAGCCACAGTTAGCCCTTTTTATAAAACACTATATTTGCCCCACCCTTCCACCAGCCTTCTAGTTGAAGCTTGCTGTGTTCCAGCTGCTTGGCCTAAAAACTGAGAAAGATATATAGCTACTAGAGATGGGGATGAATTTAAAAAATGGCAATTCGTTTTGATCTGTTATTCGTCAAAGTTAACTAATCAATGAATACAAATATACGAATATTCTTCGGCAAATCGACGAATCGATCCATCGATTTGTCTGCACTTTAAATGGCTATAACACTGGCCCCCGATGACCTAGAGACACCATGTTTGCAGGGAAGCTTCCTCAGACGCCTTTCTAAAACTCCTGAAAGTTTGGTGAACATTGGATCATGGACCCCCGAGTTATTTAGTCACAAAGAGGCCCCCCAGGAAAGCTCCCCCCCAGGTACTTAGAGACTCCAGAATCACAACGGAGCTTCCTATGTCTTTCCCCAACATGCCTGCCGACTTTGGTGAAGATTGGATATCGGAACTCCGAGTTATGCACCCACAAATTGGGTCCCCCCAGGAGAGTTTACCACACAGCACAGAAGCCCATGGCATTGAGGGAGTTATATTTAGCCCCAGCAGAATGAGAGGTCCCTTTGGCAGAGGCATGCATGAGGCATCGAGTTTGTCTTCAGCTCAGCACAACATTACATTTGCCAGTGAAGTAGAGTTTTGCCCTCAGGAGGACTAGAGGCAAGGAGGTATTTGGCAGCACAGCAGGCTTTTTGGCTCCGTCGGGCACTGAGGAAGTTGGCAGCAGGAAAACAGGCTCTTTTGGCCCCATCGGGCACTGAGGGAAAAGGCAGCAGGAAAGCAGGCTTTTTTGGCCGCATCGGGCACTGAGGTAGTTGGCAGCAGCAAAGTACCGTGTCTTGCCCCATCGGGGCACTGAGGCAAAAGGCAGCAGAGCAGACTCTGGTCTTCTTCAGCAACATCAGATTTGCCTGCAAAGGAAAGGTTTTTGCCCCCAAGAAGCAACTGAGGTTGCTTGCAACTTCCAACAGCACCAGCAGCACCATCAGATGAACAGGGTTGGTGCTACTAACAGCGGTTAATCCACGGGGCCGCGGGACTGTCAGAAACAGATCAGCTCTGCAATCTGAAGCCGGGCGATGGGGCAACAAAGATGCTCATTTAGAACTAGAAAGCTGGGGATTGCTTGCAACTTGGCTGCTGAGACCGCCTGGATATGATAAAAATAGCCCTCGGAGGTTTGGGGCCCCCTTAGATAGGCCGGCCCCCTTGGCACGGGTTGAAAACCAGACGAGCTCTGCCGTCTGAAGCCGGGCGATGGGGCCACGCCCGGACAGGCTTTGGGTGAGGCAGAGCAGACAGACCTTTTGGAATGTAGCCCAAGTGGAAGGAGCTGCAGGATTAGGAAATTGTTCAAATGGCCAGCAACGTCGTTGACTTTTTGCCCCATCAGGCACTGAGGAAGTTCGCAGCTGGAAAGCAGGCTTTTTGGCCCCATCGGGGCACTGAGGCAAAAGGCAGCCGCAGGAGACTCTGGTCTTCTTCTTCTGCAACATCACATTTGCCTGCAAAGTTACTTAAGTTTGTCCCCAGGAGGCAACTGAGGTTCTCAAAGCAGCAGCAGGAGCAGGAGAATAGGGTCTGACTGCAAGGTGCTACTAACGGCGGTTAATCAGGGTGGCTGCTGGGCTTCTCGAGCGGAAGATCAGCAGTTCGAATCCATGCAATGGGGTGACCTGAGCACTTGTCCCTTGTTCCTGCTTCTGCCTACCTACTGAGTTAAACTGCTGCTGAGCCACTAGGCTTGTTGATCGGAAGGTCAGCACAGCAGTTTGAATCCATGAGCTCCCGTGGCTTGTCCCAGATTCTGCCAACCTACTGAGGCAGTAGCCTGAGTGGACTTTGGAGCACCGTGTTGGCATAGGACAGCCGGACAGGCATTGGGTGGGGCAGAGCCGGGTCCTCTTGGCACGGGAATGCCCGGACAGGCTTGGGGGGGGGGGGGGGCAGAGGAAAAGGAAGAGGCAGAGGCAAAAGGAAGGAAGCAAAAGGAAAGAAGACTCTTTTCTTCAGCGCAAAGGTAGTTCAGTTTGCCCCCAGGAGGCAACTGAGGTTGCACAACTGCAGCAACAACAGCAGATGAATAGGGTCCAAGGTGCTACTAACGTAACGGCGGTTATTCCACGGGGCCGCTGGTGAGCTGAGCTCCCGTAGTTTGTTCCAAGTTCTGCCTACCTACTGAGGCTGTAGAATAGCTAGGAAGCTGGAATGAACAGTCTGCCAGTTTTGAGTGGGCCTGAGACAGGCCCTCTTTGGCACAGGGGACACCCGGACAGGCTTGGGGGGGCTTGAGACAGGCCTGGTTGGTGCTTGGATGCCCAGACAGGCTTGAAAGCAGACTCTTGCCTTCTTTGGGAACATCACATTTGCCTGCATAGTTAAGTTTGCCCCCAGGAGGCAATTGAGGTTGCATAACAACAGCAACAACAGATGAATAGGGTGGTGCTACTAACGTAACGGTGGTTAATCCACGGGGCTGCTGGGCTTCTCGAGCGGAAGATCAAATCCATGCAACGGGGTGAGCTGAGCTCCTGTAGTTTGTTCCAGGTTCTGCCTACCTGAGGCAGTAGAAAGCTGGAATGAACAGCCAGGAATTAGGAATGAAGCCCGAGTGGACTTTGGAGCACTAATGTAGCCCTTTGAATAAGCAGGCAGGCAGGCAGGAAAGAACTTGGCCCAATGAGGCAACTTCACCCAACCCAGCAGTCAAGATTTTGAAGGCCCTTGGCCCGATCCTTGGCACAGAATCAGCAGCAGGCAAGCCCAAGGCAGCTGGAGAGGGATGCAGGATTTGGGGCTAGCATGCCCAAGGAGGCTGGAATTGATGCCCGGTGAGGTGGGGAGGACACCCGCACAGGTTGCACATAGCAACATAGCCTGTGGCACTGCGGGTTAAACCACTGAGCCACTGGGCTTGTCCATCAGAAGATCAGCACTGCAGTTTGAATCCGTGCGGCGGGGTGAGCTATGTCCCATTGCTTTTCACCCAGCTTCTGCCAGCGTTCTGGGGCAGTAGAGAAGGCTAGGAGGCTGGAATGAACAGGCATGAATAATTGGAATGAAGCCCAAGGAGGCTGGAATCATGAAATACGTATAAATATGCATTTCCGAGATTTTTCAGAATAAATGAATCGGTGGATACTGATCCTGGAGATAGGGAAGGACATGTCACACACAGCACATCTCAGGAGGTGGGAGCACATTGGTCAGGTTTGGGTGGGGCTGAACCTGGCCCTCTTGGCACGGGGACACCTGAGGCGGGTAGGACGCTGAAGTCAGCAAGCAGCATTTGAGAATCAAGCCTGAGGAAGTTGGAATGAGCACGCAGGCCTTTTGGAAGTGGAAGGAGCTGCAGGACTCGGAAAGTTGTCGTGTAGCCAGCAACGTAGACTTTTGGAGTGGACCCATCGGGCACTGAGGAAGTTGGCAGCAAGGTAGACAGTGGTGCTGCGGGTTAAACTGCAGTGCTGCTGAGCCACTGGGCTTGTTATAGGTGCTGTTGTTGTTGCTGCTGTTGTTGTCCATCTTGGTATGGGGGACGCCCGGACAGGCTTGGGGGGCAGAGCCCGACTCTCGGGGAATCAGTAGCACCAACAGGAGAAAAGGGTCCAAGCCTGGTGCTACTAATGGCGGTTAATCCACGGGGCCGCCGGAAACAGATGCTTTGCAATCTGAAGCCGTGCGATGGGGCGACGCCCGGACAGGCCTTGGGTGGGTCTGAGACAGGCCTAGGAAACTCACCACCTGTCACTAACCACCAACGTCTAACTAGACTTGCTGACAACCTTCAAACAAACAAAGATGCTCGTTTAGAACTAGAAAGCTGGGGGGGATTGCAACTTGGCTGCTGAGACCGCCCGGATAGGATAAAGATAGCTCTCGGAGGTTTTGGGGGGCTGAGACAGACTGGCCCTCTTGGCACGTTCGGGATGCCAGGACCGGCTTTGGGTGTGCCAACTGCCAAGAGGCCTGGCTGGCCCTCTTGCCACGTTTGAGAATGGGGACAGGCTTTGTGTGTTCCAAGAGAGGGTTTTCTGGCGCTCTAGTCATGTCCGGGGGTGCCGGGACAGGCTCTGGGTGCGCCAAGAGGGTTGTCTGGCCCTCTTGTCACATTTGGGGGTGCCGGGACAGGCTCTCGGTGTGCCAAAAGGGTTGTCTGGCCCTCTTGTCATGTTCAGGGGTGCCGGGACAGGCTCTGGGTGAACCAAGAGAGGGTTTAGGCTTGGATGCCAAGAGGGCCGGCCTGGGTTTGCCCCAACCAAAGGCTGTCTGCGTGTCACCCCATCACCATATCGCCTGGCTTCAGATTGCAGAGCTGATCTGGTTTAACCCGTGCCAGGCAGGAGTTCTCTCCTCCCAGTCAGGGAGGCAGAAGGTGGAACAAACAGCCCGCTGGGAAGGGAGGCAGAGAGGCAGAAGGTGGAACAAACAGCCCGCTGGGACTACGTAACCCAGCAGGCAGGCAGGGAGGCAGAAGGTGGAACAAACAGCCCGCTGGGACTACGTAACCCAGCAGGCAGGCAGGGAGGCAGAAGGTGGAACAAACAGCCCGCCAGGACTACGTAACCCAGCAGGCAGGCAGGGAGGCAGAAGGTGGAACAAACTTAGCCCTCCGGGACTACGTAACCCAGCAGGCAGGCAGGAGTTCAACAGTTCTTGGCCTGCTGGTCTGACTTGATCCAGCAGGCAGGCAGGCAGGAGTTCAACAGTTCTTGGCCTGCTGGTCTGACTTGATCCAGCAGGCAGGCAGGTACAGCTTGGTTGGCACGTGGCCTGAGGAGGCGACTGGGATCGGCAGCTGGAGTTCTGACTGAGGGGCAGGTTTACAGGCTGGCAGGCAAGTAGGCAGGTCTTTTTTTTTTCAGGAGGACTGGAGGGTGGGCAGGCGGGCGGGCTCAGGCAGGCAGGCGGGCTCAGGCAGGTAGGCGGTGTGTTAAGGGAGAGACTGTCATTGGAACCCTACTTCTTTGGGTTCAGTGAGGGGAAGCCCAACAAGGGAAGGTTCACCCTGATGAACGACAGTCTCTCCACAGTAACAGGATCCAAATGCGAGCGGCGTGGTCGGAGTATGTCTCCGAGATGGGAAACACACGCTCGCTCTGGACGCTGGTGGGGGGATGGAAAGGAGGTCCATGGCCACATTGGACAACTCCGGCCATATGACTAGTTTCCTAGCCCAGTAATGGAGGGGATCTGACTGGTGGAGCTGAGGGGGCTCAGCCAGATATTCCCGCACCATTATCTCTGCCGAATCCTCCTCAGCCGGCTGTCTTTCCTCTGAGGCAAGTGCCAAGGTCACCACAGAGCTCCAGTAATGTTGGTGGTGAATGGAGCCTTCACCAGGTGAAGTCCTTCCCTGTGGTTCGGGCAAATCACCCTGCCCCTCGTGGCCTGACGTTCCCGTCGCCCCACGCAAGCGTTGTGCCCCCAACGCCCTGCGGACCTCAGTGGAGAGCTCCGTTCTTCACTCCTCGAGGTCTGAGGTGCGTGCTGCCAAGCCCCCCTTGATTCGAGGATCACACCGGCAGGCTATGCAGTAAGCTCTGTTGCTTAGACGTGGTTGTGCACGTGGTGGTCGTGATGACTGTGCTGCTACCTAGCCTGTGTAGCTTCACAGCCTTCTTCCCCTTGGATTGCCCCTGAAGAAATCCCTTCATTTTCTACTGCCTGCCTAACAAACCAACTAAACAAATAAAGCAATGGAGATTGAGGAAGGAAACTAATAGAGGGTCAGAGAGTGTGTATAAATTTTATTTTTAGAGTGATGGTGGTGTAATTCTTTTACTAAAATGTGACCTGCCTGCCTAAACAAAGGCCCCCCCCCCAGTATAATGTAATTAGGAAAATTCCCCCCCCCCCGACCCACTGTGGCAGAGAAGCCAAAAAAGTCCAAAAAGAAAAGCCCTGCCAGCTAAGTCTCAGTCAGACACACAAACACACACACAAATAAGTTTTGGAAGAAAAAGGAATGATGGATCCAGCCACTCACCAAATTCCCTGAGAGACACAAGCCTCTCTAAAATGAACTTTTGAAAACTGAATATAAAGGAAAAGAGATTCCACAGTCACACGACGACAGTTCCCCCCCCCCCCCCCGGACGATACACACACACACACAAGCCTCCAGGGAAAAAAAGGTTTGATTGATTTGAATTTGAAATGAAATTAAGCCCTTCCGAAGAAGTAGCCTAAGCTACCTGAAATCCCTCCCCAAATTCCCCCAAATTCCTACAGCTCCCAGAAGGTGGGGCTTCTGGGAGCTGTAGTCCTACAAGTAGCTTTTTCAAGCTTGGGAACCATTATACCCACTTGCTGTCCAGGGATGAAGTAGAGTCAGCCTCTGTAGAAGGAGCACGCACACCTTTCAGCCAAGCAAAGTCTCATGCTCCAGGAGCTGATTCCCCTGGCATGTATACCTGATGTGTTAGTCCAGAAATATTGGGCATGGCTTTTCTGTTGGTAGTATTTCTGCCCTCTTTCCCTTCCCTCCAACACACATATACACCAGCAAGGACTATTGTTTCTAGTTCTTGTCGATGAGGACACTTGTGTGAGGTGTGTTTATACCAAAGAACATACCAACATTGTGAAAATGGGAAAATGTCCATTACAAAAGTAAAGATTTTTAAGAAGGTTTCTTGAGCAAAATGGGATGTTAGGAAAGATTGACACCTGTGTTGACTGTGAGATACTTGTGTGCCAGACTATTCCTGGCACCTTTCTTATATCTGTCATTAGTAGGCACTTTTGTGAATCCTTGGCTCGTTATGATATTTGAGAGAAAACTGGAATATGAGATGTGGCCTTCTCTAATTCTTTCTTGTGCTTCGCAGTGGAACAAAAGTGAAGTAGCCTCCCAATTTGGCTATCATGTCTGCTTTTATTTTTCCAGTATGGACTATTCATTCTTCCCCTCCTGTTCACATATTTCAGATTTTGCAGTTCTAGAGCATGGGTCAAATTTGCAAACACAACATTTCTTTGATGGGTCCATCAAAATTCAACTTGCTGTTGGTTCTAATTAGACATGGGTGCTTTGTATTTGTATCCAGTAGACAAAGAGGAAGATCTAACATGAGATGGGTTGACTCAATAATGGAAGCAATGGCTGTTAGTTTGCAAGATCTGAGAAGAACTTAGTGGAAAAGACAATATTGGTAGGAAGGGGGGAGCAGCAGGAAGAGAAAACGACCTAATAGGTTGGTTTGCAAGATCTGAGCAGAGCTCTTAATGATAGGACATTTTGGAAGTCAGTAACTCATATAGAGTGAGAAAAAGGGGTGGTTACCTCCCTTTTGTCTCCCTAACCTTAACCCCAATGTTCTTCTCTCACGCTGCAGCTGTCCTTGACTGCTGTTGCTGCTGTTTCCTTTGTTGTTGCTTAGTCGTTAAGTCGTGTCCGACTCTTCGTGACCCCATGGACCAGAGCACGCCAGGCCCTCCTGTCTTCCACTGCCTCCCGGAGTTGGGTCAAATTCATGTTGGTAGCTTCGGTGACACTGTCCAACCATCTCGTCCTCTGTCGTCCCCTTCTCCTCTTGCCTTCACTCTTTCCCAACATCAGGGTCTTTTCCAAGGAGTCTTCTCTTCTCATGAGATGGCCAAAGTATTGGAGCTTCAGCTTCAGGATCTGTCCTTCCAGTGAGCACTCAGGGTTGATTTCCTTCAAAATGGATAGGTTTGTTCTCTTTGCATTCCAGGGGACTCTCAAGAGTCTCCTCCAGCACCACAATTCAAAAGCATCAATTCTTCAGCGGTCAGCCTTCTTTATGGTCCAGCTCTCACTTCCATACATCGCTACTGGAAAAACCATAGCTTTGACTATGCGGACCTTTGTCGTCAAAGTGATGTCTCTGCTTTTTAAGATGCTGTCTCCTTACTCATGAATAAACCGTTATAGGTAAAAGCAAAATAGAAATAATTTTTTAAAAAAGACAAAAACGTGGTGGCACCTTAAAAACTAACTTCATCAGACATAAGAGCTTCATCAGACATAGAAGGCTATGCCTTCAACAACTACAAGTAAACCTGGTAAAATTTGCTTTGAGATTATCCCCAGCCACAAATCAAAAACACAGTAATTTCACATCTTAAATGAGTAAGCCTCTTAATACTATTCTTTATTTTTTTTAAATAACTTTTTAAATATTTTCACAGGAAGGAGTTAAATGTTTGGCCAGGAAGTAGTTAAATATTTTCTTTCACAGTCATTGAATGGGGTTCTGAGTGGCAGGGGCAAAAGTTCAGTCCATTTAGAATGTTGCAATTATAAGAGAAAGCCCATGGAAACTCATAGTTTTTCTTGCCTTAAGATCACTAATTTCAATGTGTGTAGTAGAGCCATAAATGGCTGAATTCCTTCCAAATTTAAAAAAACTGGCTGAGACTGACCATTTTTTAAAGGTATGCAAATTTGGTCTTTTCAATGTATTTGATCTGTTTCAAATCAGCTGTAGCTCAAGGTCACTTGCTTTTGCAAGGGGATAAAACTGTGCTGCTTTTTAAAAAATCATAACTTGGTAACACGTTGCCCAAGCATCTCCAAATTTGGCACAGAGCAAGAGCACCCCATCTGCTAAATCTGTGCAAAATTTGGTGGTGATCTAAAGTCCAGTTTCATAGTTATAATTTTTGTTTGGGGCACCTCTATTTTTTGAGTTGGCTTGCAGAGTGCTGAATCCTGCTGTCAGCACAATATATTGGTGTCCTCCTGGGCATCAATAATGCTGTTCTACAGCAACAGGGAGGGAGGGCTTTTCACAGCCCTGGAAAAGGATTTATTAAAAACTGCACATAGTTTATTAGGCAATTGGCCCACTTACATTTTGTAGATAAATCCTTTTAACTTAAACACCAGAATCCCTATTATTTTGTTCAGTCTGTCAGCTAGGTGTCTATAAACTGAAACATTGGTGAATGGGAGACAACAGTTTGCATGATATAATATTTGTGTGACTGGTGAGCCACGGATTTGGGTAATCTTAAGTACTTAAAAAAACAGTTCAAGTAAGTGGG
The DNA here is from genome assembly GCA_037013535.1 of Intellagama lesueurii. NCBI lineage: Eukaryota > Metazoa > Chordata > Lepidosauria > Squamata > Agamidae > Intellagama > Intellagama lesueurii. The sequence continues at coordinate 36,640,409 of JBAJHW010000001.1, read as the reverse complement.
TGCTAGATAATCAAATCAAACCTGAATTCTCCTCAGAAGAAAAAATGACTAAACTGGAATTATTGTACTTTTTGGCATATCATGAAAAGACAAGATTCACTAGAGAAAGGAATAATGATGAGAAAAGTTGAAGGTGGCATGAAAAGAGAAAGACTAAGTATGAGATTTCACTCATTTCACACGCTAGCAAGGTTATACTCCAAATCCTCCAAGGTAGGCTTCAGCAGTATGTGGACCAAGAACTCCCAGAAGTACAAGCTGGATTTCGAAGGGGCAGAGGAACTAGAGACTAAATTGCTAACATGCGCTGGATTATGGAGAAAGCCAGAGAGTTCCAGAAAAACATCTACTTCTGCTTCATTGACTACGCAAAAGCCTTTGACTGTGTGGACCATAGCAAACTATGGCAAGTCCTTAAAAAATGGGAGTGCCTGACCACCTTATCTATCTCCTGAGAAATCTATATGTGGAACAGGAAGCAACAGTTAGAACTGGATATGGAACAACTGATTGGTTCAAAATTGGGAAAGGAGTACGACAAGGCTGTATATTGTCTCGCTGCTTATTTAACTTATATGCAGAATACATCATGCGAAAGGCTGGACTGGAGGAATCCCAAACCGGAATTAAGATTGCCGGAAGAAATATCAACAACCTCAGATATGCAGATGATACCACTCTGATGGCAGAAAGTGAGGAGGAATTAAAGAACCTCTTAATGAGGGTGAAAGAGGAGAGCGCAAAAAATGGTCTGAAGCTCAACATCAAAAAAACTAAGATCATGGCCACTGGCCCCATCACCTCCTGGCAAATAGAAGGGGAAGATATGGAGGCAGTGACAGATTTTACTTTCTTGGGCTCCATGATCACTGCAGATGGTGACAGCAGCCACGAAATTAAGACGCCTGCTTCTTGGGAGGAAAGCGATGACAAACCTAGACAGCATCTTAAGAAGCAGAGACATCACCTTGCCGACAAAGGTCCGCATAGTCAAAGCTATGTTTTTTCCAGTAGCGATGTATGGAAGTGAGAGCTGGACCATAAAGAAGGCTGACCGCCGAAGAATTGATGCTTTTGAATTGTGGTGCTGGAGGAGACTCTTGAGAGTCCCCTGGACTGCAAGGAGAACAAACCTATCCATTCTAAAGGAAATCAACCCTGAGTGCTCACTGGAAGGACAGATCCTGAAGCTGAGGCTCCAATACTTTGGCCATCTCATGAGAAGAGAAGACTCCCTGGAAAAGACCCTGATGTTGGGAAAGAGTGAAGGCAAGAGGAGAAGGGGATGACAGAGGATGAGATGGTTGGACAGTATCATTGAAGCTACCAACATGAATTTGACCCAACTCCGGGAGGCAGTGGAAGACAGGAGGGCCTGGCGTGTTCTGGTCCATGGGGTCACGAAGAGTCGGACACGACTTAACGACTAAACAACAACAACAAGTATGAGATAGATTGACTCAGTAAAGGAAGCCCACAGCCTTAAGTTTACAAGAGCTGAGCAGGATTGTTGACAACAGGACATTTTGGAGATCACTCATTCATACGGTCGCCATAAGTCGGAGGTGACTTGATGGCATGTAACAACAAGTACTCCATCACAGGCTTCTTTATTTTTTCCTTTCTTTTTTGTGATGAAATGGCTATAATTATCCAGACTCGTTGAAAATGGTTCCCTAAGCGAATAACTTTTCAAATGGTATTTCCTTGAACAGAGGAATATTTTATTATTTTATTATGTATTTATTTATTTGATTGATCGATTTCTAGGCTTCAAAAGTGTTTCTGCTTGTGTATTTAAATGGACTTGCTATTATCTTGTCCTGCCAGGCTTCTCCAATCTTTCCTTGGGGGACCAGATGAGCCTCCTGCAGAGCGCCTGGATGGAGATCCTCATCCTGGGTATTGTATACCGCTCGTTACCCTACGAGGATAAACTGGTCTATGCTGAAGATTACATCATGGATGAGGAACACTCTCGCTTGACGGGGCTACTGGAGCTCTATCTGGCCATCCTTCAGCTGGTACGCAGGTATAAGAAGCTGAAGGTGGAGAAAGAAGAGTTTGTCACCCTCAAAGCCCTTGCTCTTGCCAATTCAGGTAAGGTTGTGTTCTGCAATAGACACAATGGGGTTGGTCATCATGTAATATAAATGAGATAGTAGTTGGAATACAGGGCTTAGCATTAGGTTGGTGAACTTTACTTAAGGGCCATATTAAAAAATTGTAGGCCTTCAAGTTTTGAAAATAGGGAGACTTCCATTTACAAGTCTCTTAGTTCAGCTCGATAAGGCACCATTTTGTCCAGCTTGATAAGGCACCAGGTTCATTAAGGTGAAAAAGGTGTCCTTTGCACCTCTTTTTTTGTATGAAATGCCTGGGCATACTTGGGAACTCAGTGATCTTCTGTTCTCCAAACAGAAATTTGGAGGACAATCTGCAACCAGATTGTCCTGAGCTGGATCAGGCTAGATTGTGCTAAACAGGGTTGCTTTGAGGTCCAGTATGTCATTTTGGGGTGGTCCTTGAATCCACATGCAAGGACTGGGTACTTTTGGGGCAGCGTTGCCAGTTCAGAACTGCCTTGCAACAGCTTTTTTTCTTTTTCTTTTTAAGACCAAACCTTAGCATCCCCTCTTCCTCTGAGCAGGGGAGCAGGGGGAAGCTTTCAATTCCCCAATATCATGAAGCAGTTTAAGCAAAGCAACATTTTGAGTCATCTGCTTTGTTCGATCCCAGCAATCACACGTACTGGAACCAATCCAAAACAGAGCAATCCTATCCACATTAAAAAAAACCAAACCCAAAACAGCCCCCCTCCCAAAAAAATAACCTACAGTAGCTCCAGACAGGAATCCAAAAAGGTGTGGGTAGGCATGCATCAGGGATGGGCTGATTTATGATTTCCCACCAGGAAAAGAAATGAATCAGCCTGTCCCCAAACCGTGGGACAAATCTCCATCTGAGTGTTGCCTTATACTAAGTTGCTATGAAAGTTGCATTTTGTTTCATGTCATTTTCAAGAATTCCAGTGCCATCTCCAGTCTACGAAAGTTGTAGACAAGAGGCTGTAATGCAAAATGAGTATCTTTTATTTACATGGGACAATTTATGAATTAAGCTTGTTTGGAATCAACAAAAGTGGAGAGTCTAAACATGGGAGAATATCAAGCAAGGTCACCCTGTGCCCCTCATTGCTGCTTTTGTTGCTCTCCGCACATGGAGTAGACTATCTGTAGTCCAGAGTAGATTATCTGTCTAGATGGGCGGGGTATAAATCTAATAAAATAAAATAAAAAAATGGAGAAGGACAGTCTAAAGAGAAGAGCCTACTCCATGTGTGGCAGGTGCTCAGCACTTTTTGGGACACAAAGTTTCCAACATTCTGACTTAATATGGACATGTGCATAGAGTGGCTACAAAAAAGGCAAATGCTATTTTAGGCTGTATTAATAGAAGTATAGTTTCCAAATCCCGCAAGGTGCTAGTCCCCCTCTATTCAGCACTGGTTAAGCCTCACCTTGATTATTGTGTCCAGTTTTGGACACCACACTTCAAGAAGGATGCTAACAAATTGGAACAAGTTCAGAGGAGGGTGACAAGGATGATCAGGGGGCTGGAAACGAAGCCTTATGAGGAAAGGCTGAAAGAATTGGGCATGTTTAGCCTTGAGTAAAGAAGGCAGAGGGGTGATATGATAGCACTTTTCAAATATTTGAAAGGCTGTCATACAGAGGAGGGTCAAGATCTGTTCTCGATCATCCCAGAGTGCAGGACACGCAACAATGGGCTCAAGTTACAGGAAGCTAGATTTTGGTTGAATATCAGAAAAAACTTCCTAACTGTTAGAGCAGTACAACAGTGGAACCAGTTACTTCAGGAGTTGGTGAGTGCTCCAGCACTGGAGGTATTCAAGAAAAACTTAGATAATCGCTTGGCAGATATGCTTTGATTGTATTCCTGCATTGAGCAGGGGGTTGGACGATGGTCTTGTAGGCCCCTTCCAACTTCGCTTTTCTATGATTCTATGATTCTAGAGGAGATTGTCCTCTTCAGACCTATTGTCTTCCCAGTGGGGACAGCAATGGAAACATATGAGGAGGGACACAGCTGCTGCACTCCTTTCATTACCCGTTTAATCATACATGGATTCACGATGTCTGGATAGAACTTGAGAGTCGTGTCAGAACAATATTGAGCAACTTTGTTCATAGATGTTATATGAATCTGACAAAGAAGCTAACAGGGAATTAAAATAGCAGTGTAGTAACTGTAATTTCATTAGGCTGTTTTTCTTATCTGCTGCCATATTGCTTCCAGCTTATAACAACCCTCTGAATTAATGACCCCCAAATGGACCTATTGTTAACAGCCTTGCTCTGTTCTTGGAAGGTGACGTTCCTAGCACCCTTTATTGAGTCAATCCATCTCATGCCAGGGCTTCCTCTCTTCCTACTGCTTTCCACTTTTCCTAGTGTCATTGTCTTCTAGTGAGACTCCACTTCTGACAATACATATAGAGAACGATAGCCTCAGTTAAGTCATTTTAGCTTCTAGTGAGAGAGCAGGCTTAATTTGATCTGGAACCTATTTATTTCTTTTTCTGGCAGCCCATGTTATCTGTAAAGTTCTCTTCCATTTTGAATGAATTGATTTTTCTTCCCCTTGCCAGCTTTCTTCATTGTCCAGCTTTCACTTCTGTGCACAGTCCAAAAATACCTGGGTTACCCAAGGTTGGGAACCACTGCAGTAGACTGTTTAAAGAATGAGTTCCCAATTGGGGGGTTGTGAAGTGTTTTCTGGGAATGGGGGTTTGCCACAGTTATTTTTAATTGCAATTATATTTATTATGTTAAATATAGTATACACAATGCTGTCTTATTTTAATACTCTTGGCCCACGGATAGAAAAATTAAATCTCAACTGGAATAGCAGGCAACCTAGAGTTCTTAGTTATTTCTGTACTCCTTTGGGTGGATTTTCCTTTTTTCCTTTTATCATTCCAACGTCCTCCAAAAGAGCCACTCTTGCTTGTTTCTCTTTGCTCTTCCACATCCACCTTTGGAGGACTGTTGTCAGCCCTTAGAAGCCAAGCGTTAGCCCAGTTCAAAGGGGCCAGAATGAATCAAGAGCACAGTGCACACTGGAAACGCTGATGCTCAAGATGATGGCAGGCTTGAAAAGTTGTTGCTGCGACAGCAGTGGCACCTTTCGCGCCACCTGATCCTCCTGCTCTTTGGGGCGGAGCAATGGTGGCACAGTGAAGGGAGAGGGGACCTTGGTGGGCAAATGCCTCCGGACCCTGCCTGAGTCATGGAGGAGCAAGACAAGAGGGGCAAGAAGGTGAGGGAGGAGAACCAGGGAGGGAAGCCACGGGGGGGGGGGGCATGGGGGAGGATTTTATTTGGGCTTGAGTGGGAGAAGCTCTTCATTGAAGGGACTTTTTTTGGGGGGGAAGGTTGTTTCCACACCCCAAAAAGTAAATTAAACTCCCCTGTAACTATGTATTATTACATTAATAGTAATATATTAGGTTAGAATTATTTTCTGGAAAAAAATCTATTTTAATGTGTTTCCTTTACCCCATTAAAAATGCCTTTTATGCAAATGTGACGGGGGAGACACAGGTTACTTTGCTATTATAAAAGCGGGTTGTGACTCAAAAAAGGTTAGGGAAACACTGGTTTAAAGCAAAAGGATCCTGGCATTGGAAAGAACACAAAGACCATCGTATCCAACATCCTTTTCAATTGTAGAATCTCTTCTTCCCAGGCGTCAGAGATCTAGACGTATGAATTTCACTTGTGCTTTTCCCCATTTTTTAAAGATTCCTGAGTAATAGAAAAGAGTCATTTGTTATGCTTTGTACAAAAAGTAAAAGGTCTGGAATATTTACTGAGAAAGAGTGTCACTCGCATACTCTTGAGTTTGAACCTTCTTTGGTCTTCCAATGCTGCATAGCCTTTGTGCAGAAAGCAATCCTTAGTTTGGAAGGAAACTCTCGTACTTCGCTATACTCATATAGCCTCTGGGACCCAATCTGGACTCAGCTTCATAGCATCTCTGCCTTCTGACCCCACGCCTTGATCCTTGTGACAGCTGTAAGAAAACATAGTCATTGATTTTGTAATTAACAGTTTATCAATGCTATTGATAACAGTTCACAAATGGATTGCATGAAAATTATTCCCACAACATTAGCTTACTTTTTTTAAAAGAAGCCAGCTGCCAAATTTACTATCAGCATCCCATTATCCTGTGCACAAGAGAGAAAAGGCAGGAACACTGATGACAGAACTATTAATGGGAGGCTGTCTCTGGGAGTCCCTTTCAGTCTGTGCAGTTTCTTGTAACCGTGTGCTGTATATCTTCATTGTATAGAAATTAGTCAGGGAAAGCAACCACTGAATGTGAAAATGAATAATGAGGCTAAAATAATACAAAATATTCTTTCCTCCCACAGTGCCAATTTTGTTCTTAAACAGAAAGCACCTGAAAAACACATTGTAGAAAATGCCGGGGTCAAACTTCACAATACATTTATTATGTTTATTAGAGAGATGCTCCCCCAAGTGGTGAAAGGCATCAATTTGTCATAAAACATTATGTTCCTTGTGAACATATCTTGCATTTAGTGTGCTCTGTTTTGCGATTACTCACTGGAAAGCAAGCACAGGCTTAACTTGGAAGTCTTATGCTGAGGCATGCATTTTAGGGAATCCTATTATCCGCAGGGAAATCAGGCTAATCAGAGGCAATATGCTTGCCTCTTAGTGTTTAATTTGACTCTTAGTTCTCCAGCTGAAACAGCCTCGGCCTTTCCCTGACCATTTGTCTAATTCTGCTTCTCATCTCCCCCCCCCCCCCTTTCCACTTGACAGATTCCATGCACATAGAGGACATGGAGGCAGTGCAGAAACTCCAAGACCTTCTCCACGAAGCTCTTCAGGACTACGAGCTGAGCCAGCGTCATGAGGAGCCACGGCGTGCAGGCAAGCTGCTGCTGACCCTGCCCCTCCTGCGGCAAACAGCGGCCAAGGCCGTGCAGCATTTCTACAGCATCAAACTTCAGGGCAAGGTCCCCATGCACAAACTGTTCCTAGAAATGCTGGAGGCCAAAGTCTGACAGGCCCAGCCCCACCTGCAGCACCCACGAAGCAATGCGGGAAACGGAGATGTGGCTGTGGAACAAACCAAACCCAAGGTGGCAGCTGGCTTGGATCTCCAACCATTTATTATGGGGAAGAATTATTTATTAATGTCCACCTGGCAGCCCGCCAGCCTGTACCTCCCTCTGAAGATTATTGTGTACAGAGAGGAAAACTCTTTTAAATCAACATCACTCTTCTTCTTTTTTTTTTTCTTTGCGGGAAGTTGTAGAACAAGCTCTTGCACTTGCCAAGGGAACTAAGGGAGAATTTGGAGCCCCCACCTATCCGCCAAGCAGCTCTCTGAACTATCCGGGGCAGCTCATTCCTCTCTCTCTCTCTTTACCTTCCAGAGAAGAAATGTGGGGACTTGAAGCAGAGAAGGGTGAAAAATAAGAGTGAATAAGATTCATAATATGGTGATGTGAAAGGAGATGAGAAAAAATTGTTATTATTATTTGCTTTGTTTCCAAGCACCAGGTCCAAGTTGTTTGTTTGGAGAGAAACATCGCAGGAATCTCATAAGTCTAAAAAATCTCCTAGGTTCAAACTCCTCGTAAAATATGTACATACCAACCCTACTATTTCTTTTTGGGAAAGAAAGGCCTAACTATGTAAGATATTTTGTGACCCTGAAGTTGTGTCCTTTCCCCATTCATGTGCAATCATAACATTCCCAATAGTGGTTGCTATAGAAGCAGGAGACATGGAAGAAGCTGAAGACATGAGGAAAATCTCATGTAGAGAGAAGCTGTCTGGCACTTTTTTGTCTCAAGGCTCTGTTTTAATGCTTTCACAATCTGGTGCTCTTCAGAGTGTTGAACGACAATTCCCATAATCTGCCTGCCAGCCATACTAACTAGAAGTTATGGGAGCTATGTTTCAACACATCTTGTAGGCACCAGATTGGGAAAGGCCGTTGTGTTGACTCAATCATCCCTTCCTCCTCTTTTGTGTGGTGCTATTTAAAACCCCTCTACCTCCTTTCTTTCTATCCCACTTCAGGGCTACAGGAATCCATCCAAATAGAGCAGGCCAACGTGAATAATATTCCCAAAATAGGGTATTTCCCACCTGTGTCTTTCATCACGTGGCTGTTGGTCTTTGCGTGCTAATAATTGGTTGTGTTCCTTGAGGGATAGAGGGGGGAAAGAAACCTCAGAAGGCTTCTGGGCTTGTGCCATATTAGGAGAAATAAACCAAAATCCTTTGAGGAAGATATTTAATCCTTGCTTTCATAATACCTCCTCTTTTATTCCCATCTCTGGCAACTCTCTGTTTTAGGCCATTTGCTTGAATCCATCCCATGCCAATTATGTAAGGTGCGGTAAAGAATCTTCTTTCTGCTGAGGGCCCCGTTCTCTCAGAGGTCGTCTGCTGGGGCTGCTTGCTAGTCCTGCCATGGGATCAAAGCCAGCAGCAGTGGGATGCTATGGTTCTCTTTCTTTCTGACCCCTGCCCTTTCCCTGTGTCCTCCTTCCCACCCAGGAAATGCCAGAGCAGGAACAAATGACTTATGCCAGAGGTCTGAACTGAAAACCTATGAAGTGTGGGTGTGTCTGTAAGCTTATGTGTGTTTTTGTGGTTCTTCTGGATTTCATCAGTGAGTTAAATCCATTGAAGCAGAGACAGCACAAGACTGGGGCAAGACCCCCTCCTCTTATTTTACAGTGTGACACCCCTGGCTCAGTCCATGAGCCACCCCTGCACCAAAGCAGAGGCAGCATTATGCCCCAATAACCAAACCAGTGAATTTTACATAGAAAAGGAATAATCAAACAACATGTTAAAGGAGAATCAACTTAAACAAAACAATTGAAGGCATGGGTGGTAAAAATGCAGTTCCAAAGTGGGTGCTGTACATACTCTTCCCATCTCCTTCCCAGAGGCAGTTAGAACAGGAGACTTATCCTGTGTGTTCTTAGCCAGTTTTGTCCAGATGGTGGCCAATGAACTCTTTTCTTCATGAAGAGGAAAGAGAAAAGGCAGAATCATCCAAAAATCTACAGTGGTTCTCTATGGTTTTGAAAGAGGGATGAACATTGCTCTATAGTTCTGTGTAGCCACCTCTGGATGTAGCAGTTTGCACTGTTGGTTTCTATTTAGGAGGCCAAACTGCATACAAAACAAATATACAAAACAGTTACTGGCGGTTTTGTTTTTCATTGACAAGCAGTTGATCAAGGCTGCTTAACTTGTTCTGTGCCTGTGGCAGAGTGGTGAGAGCGGGGCTGCTCAAAGATTTCCGCTCCCGCATTGCAGTTCCATGCAGAGGATAAGAATGGGTGTCCTTTCCCATTATTCTGATTTTTTCCAAAATAGCTGTCTTATAAGAACTCTGCTCTTTATTCTACCAATGGTGATCCAATGGTGATCCTCATTGTTCTCTAAGACAGCAATCACACATAGAGGAAGGGAGTGACCAAAGCTTAGTGGCAGATAGGACCTTGGAAAATATATTTTTGAGAACAACTTCAGCTGGCAGAGATGGCAACTCTAGTTGAGTATTACAGATGTGTTTGAATACAAAGGGGCTGAACTTCAGTCTTTTCAGTGCTAAGCACTCCAAAATCTCTGCTTAGATGGGTGAATCTGTTAGTTTTGCTTTCTTCCACTTTAGGGCTTTCTTAATACCAAGTTCTTTCCATACAGCTTGTTTTTTTTTTTTTTTAAGAACTAGAATTTTGCCAAGTTTTTATCAACCTCTCTACCAACTGGACAAAATAGCTACCCATACCTAGTACCACTTGGAAGAGCATGGTCCAAGGGGGAGATGCCCAGTCTTACGATGGGGAGGTGAGGTGCCCCTTCTACTTAGACCTTAGGTTTTTGGTGCCTAGTACAGGTACTGATGCTTTCTGAAGTGCTTGCTTCTCCATGATTCACTGAGTCCTTTTGAATGACTGAATCCTACGGCTGCATTGCTCCAAAGTAAACAAATATCTATAGACAACCTACCTTCAATGAATTTGAACATCATGTGAGAAATGCATTGTGATGGTCTCTTTTTTTAATGTAAGCCGTAGAGTTCCTTAGAGTTTGGAGCTACAGCCGAGCAGTCTAACATAACCTATAGAATATGCACCTAAGGAGGGCTATAATAATAAGCCACAGCAGTAAGTTGGCAATACATTTCAGTTCTTATAGGAAGAGAGGATGTCACAGACCAGTGACTGATTGTAGCAGAACTAGAAAGGGTATTGGTGTGCATGTGCAAAGACATGTTTTTGTCATTATAGCCATTGACACAATCTTGGATTTATGAAGGCCAAAAGCCTTGTGGGCAGTGAATGGCTAATAATTGTTTTGACAACTGCAAATCCTTGTACAAGTATTTCTTCCATGATGTAGGCAATATTGAAGCCAACTCCCTAAGTGCCGACCCCAGGATTAGTTTAGGATAAGGCACGCAGGTAAGTGCCTTTGTTAGAAGCAAAACTTAAAAGCTAGCGAACCCAGCCCTGCCAAGGGAGTCGTATCATCCCTCTTCAGCGCCTACCTCCTGCAACCTGCACCATACCCTCTCCCTCCAAAAGCTTGGCATAGACATGCACACGTAAATGTCTTCCACTTAGAAACGCAACCCTTCTCATGAGCCTCGGAGGCAACTGCTGCTGCTCATATAATTACATTCCTCTCTAGGAACAGAATTCTGTTCACCTCCACCTCAGTTTGATGGGAATCAATTCAGATCAATGGTGAGATATACCCACTCCACTTTTATCTCTGAAAACATGGGCATTACTTTGAAATTAAAATGTGAAGAATCTGCAGAACCATTTAAAAAAAAGTACTGCCCATAACAAATAAAGGGTGTTATTTTGCTTTTCATAATCAGACTGACCTAGGCATTTGGAACTGATAAATACATATTCTGAAATCATGCTAAAATAACTGTCCAAAAAGAGAGAGAGGGAGAGCAGGAGAAAGTTATGGAGAGAGACCTAAGAATGTAAGTGACCGAGCTTTCTGCCAATAAAAGTTCAGAGCTTCCACTTTATAGTCACAGGCTATTATGACCGATCGTGTGTTCAAAACCCAGCCCTGCTCCTGTGGCTCAATGATTAAGAAAAGCCAAAAAGGAAAGAAAGATGAAAAGCCTGTGTGATCTATGCAGGGCATCATAGTCCAAGAGTGAAATAAACAGTATCTACTCAACTATTATCTGCTCCTGAAAAAAAAAACAGCAGCTGTTAAATAACTAATTAAATACATCGTATTCTTGTGGTACAGGTCATTTTGAACAAACAGAAATAAAACAAATGTACGAATAAATCTTGGTGAGATGATATTTATTGAGTATTCTGATGCATCACTTCATACATTGTTTGGACATATGTGCTTCACACTGTATTCCTGCCCAGTTTGACTAAGTCAGTCGGTCAGTCAATTGCTAATTGCTTTTCTCAGCTGGCTGAATAGATATCTGGCTGCGGAGCCAGAGGTTGGGAGTTCAATTCCTCACTGTGCCTCCTATGAGTAAAGCCAGCTGGTGTAGCCTTGGGCAAACTTCACAGTGCCAGGATGCCCCCAGAAGAAGGGAATGATAAGCCACTTCTTTGTGTTCACTACCTAGAAAACCCTGAAATGGTTTGCCATAAGTCAGGATTGATGACATATGGTTATTGATTGCCTTTATATAGTTGCATGTAAACTCTGGCTTGTGATAAAATTGTTCCAAGGGAGCAGAACTCTGAGTAAACAATGGCTTCTCTCGGGTTTAAGAACTGGAAAAATATGATCACAAAAGTGCCACACCAACAACTAAACATAAAAACAGAAATGTGAAGATTACATTAAACACTTTCAACTGTACAACATGGATTTGCTGTTATGTGCTATCAAGTCACTATGGTGACCCATAGTAGAATTTTGGAGGTATATGAGGTGTTTAAGGAGTGGTTTAGCACTGCCATCCCCCACCACCACCCCATGACTTTTCATGGCTAAGCAGGCATTTGAACTGAGGTCTTCTAACTCCTATCCCAGCACTCTGTCTACCACACCACAGTTGCTTGCATGACATGGATGCAAGTGATATACTGGCAATCATGCGTAATTAAATGTTCTTTCATTCAAAACTAGTTCTAATTCTGCTATGTTTGAGAGTACATGCTGTCTCTAGTCTAAACTCATTCCAAGGACAATTTACACCAAGCTCAGATTCTAGAATGCAAAATAAAGAGGAGAATGTCTTTTGGGCACTCTAGAACCGGAGCCTGGTTTAAATGAAGCCCTTAGAAGGAGTTTAGACTAGAGATAATGCACCCACACACAGGGATTGATTAGGTGGTCTGAGACAGAAAGCTGTACCACTCCTCATAGTGGCCCATTCTTCCTTTTCAGTCTCTGGACTCCCACATCCTCTCCTGTCTCCCCCTCCACAGAGAGTTGGGGAACACTGGATCTTATTTTAATTTATTGGTAAATGACAAATGACTTCATTGGTTTGCCACCAAAATGAAACAATGCTGAACCGTAAAGGAAAAAAAGGGGGGTGGAGATCTCCTTCCACACCCTCTCTTGTCACTCATTCTGTGGGCAGCAGGGAAAGCTGGATTTTTTTAAAAAATGTAGTGGTAAGTGACATACCACTTCACTGGTTTGCCACCCAAGTGACACAGCACTGATCTGTTGGGGGAACACTTACCAGTGCCACTTTCGTCCAATACCAGCAATCATACGTGCAAGAAAGCAAACTAAAATGGAGCAACCCTACCCCTGCTTAAAAAAACAAACAAACAAACTGTAGCCTCTGCCAAACACCCCAAAAAGTATGGGTAGCCATGGATAAGGGTCAGGGTGGTTCATGGTTGCCTGTACATCAGGTAATCACTGGAAAACAAAGTGAACAAGTCTGTTCCCAATCTGATCCAAGATGTGAGCTAAAGCTCTGTCTGATTGTACTTATATACTTACCAACATTTAAAAAACAAACAAACACACACACACACACACACACACACACACACACACAGCCTAAACTACCAGTGAACATGGTACATGAAATCAAGGCATTCCCTGGATCATTTCCAGTAATGGATTAAATCTTCATGATCATGCTTGTTCACTTATCTCCTGTAGGAAGCCTTTGCCCTGGAGACTTCTATCAGCATAGGCCTTGGTTTGTGGAACATAGGAAAAAGCCTTCTCTGGTGCTGCATTCAGGGCTGTGGAACTCCCTGTCCCCAAGTGACCAGATTGGCCTTCACCAGACCAAATTACTTGATATCTTTGGGGACTTGCTGGGCCCCCAGAATTCCAGCAGGATCCATCACTTATGCCTGTTCTAGTCCTTCCTTTTAGCCTCCCATGCTTTGAGCAGCCAAAAGCAGCTGAATCCAAGCATCATTTAAATGTCCCACAATCCACCCCATATAGTATTGCTCTGGAGCACTGAGAAAAATTAAAATGCAGGCAAGACTTGGCTGCATAACTTGCTTATGTCCAGTGCTGCGGAATGCCACCGGATAGGCCCACTGATGGAGCAGAAGGTTTATCAAGGGGACTTTGCCTCGCCCACTTCAAAAGTTGGAGCCAGAATTTGTTTTTTCTGGCAAGCTTGTGGTTTGGCCTCAGTTCTTGCTGTGGGAATTTGGTGTGTTTTTTTGGTTCCTGCTTAATTATTCTGTTATTTAATTTGGATTTTTTTAATTGTTTAGTTATTTACATGGTTGCTCTTAATTTATACTGTTAGCTGCCTTGAATAAATCACTGTCAGTCCCAAAGGAAGAATTTATATTTATAACAGGATAGGCAATGCAGCCCTGTAGCACATACTAATCTGCCCCCTGCACTCCTATGTCCTCATGTTCCCACTCCCAGTTTTTAACTTTAAAAGATATGATCTGTGCTTTCAGGACACAGAGATAATTTTCTCATGTTTTTTCAGGTGACTAATTTAAACTCAGGTGAGTTGTTCCAAAATCAGAAGTGACTTCCAGCCACTTCCACCAGCAAGGGGCAAAAATGTAGCAAGTTGCCCTCCCCATGTCCTAGAAATCAAAAACAGGAGCTGCCAGGGCCAGAGGGGATGCAGGCACAGGTAGAAACATTCCCACATGGACTTTTGGAAGTAATCCACCACTGATTATCATAACAAAAGAAAGTGCATGTCTGGGGTGTTTGTATGCATGCTTGTCTCCATTATATTACCCAGACCATGAAACACAGCCAAATGAAATGTGACATAGGCAATAAGGTATATGTGCCCCGGGGTGTTTTAAAATCAGTTTTACTTTCAGTTAATTAAAATTAATCTGTAGCTTGCATTACCAACTTCAGTCATTAGGTGGCTTCCCCAACCATCACAAAAGTATATTTTTTAGTATATCCATTTCTCCAGGGAGCCTCTTAGTAGCTCCAGTGGGTGCTTCTCTTGATGCCAACCTCTTCCATACTCTTGGGCCCTACTGCCTAATAAGAGAGGGAGGAGAGTGAGCAAGAAAAGGGCTGAATTAGCATCCGGGTGGAGGAAGAGAAAGCCCATAGGGGAGAAAAGTAGTGGGAGAGAAAAGAAGAGAAAGAGCAGATGAGAAGAGAAAGAGGATGAGGTAGCCCAGGAGGTTTCTTGCTCTTTTAAACTTAGGCACTCTTTTCCTTTCCTCCTGCCAGAATGTGGAAACCTTGGATCTCAAAATACATTGGAATATCAAGTACCTTAAGATTCCGTATGCTTTCTGGGGTGAATTATAACTCAAAACTTCTGGAGGCCCAAAGGCATCCCACCTGTTCTACCCTCTTTGGGCAACAGGCAAACCCATTGTCGTCTTAAATTGGACCAAACTTAATTCTCTCTTCCAATGCAAAATCTGCATGGCACAATTTTATTGGCAATGATAAAGCTGATATATAACCAGTTTTACAGTGAGAAAGCCCACTGCATTTGTGGTCTGAAAATGTCCTGAGATGAAATTATTTGAGGCATGTGCAGGCTTTTCTGAGACTTCTTAGTAGTCATACTTAGTAGTCTCTTTATATCTTGTAGAAGTTTTCAGAAAGGTAGCTGTGTTAGTCTGATTAGGTAATAGCAAGACTAATCAACTTTAAGACCAACTGATTTATTTTTAGTGGGAACTTTTGTGGAGTCTCAAGCAGTGGTTTGGAATTCATGAAAGCTTACACTGAAATGAAAAGTTTATACTTAAAAGGTGCCACAATACTTTCTCATTCTATTTTGTTTTGGTTGTTCTAGATAGAAAGTGGGTCTTGTTAAGCTTTAAACCCTGCCAACTCTAATTTAACCACCATACAGACCTGATGAGAGCTTAGAAAGCTGTCAATGTAACACATTCCCTGAATTCTAAATAGCCAATTACAACAAAGGAGGAGAAGAAACCTGAATCAATCTGAATCTGTTGTATGGTAAAGGTAAAGGTTCCCCTTGACATTTAGTCCAGTCGTGTCTGACTCTAGGCCGCGGTGCTCATCCCCGTTTCCGAGCCATTGAGCCAGCGTTTGTCCGAAGACAGTTTCCATGGTCACGTGGCCAGCGTGACTAGACACGGAACGCCGTTACCTTCCCACTGAGGTGGTACCTATTTATCTACTCGGATTTTTACATGCTTTCGAACTGCTAGGTTGGCAGGAGCTGGGACAAGCAACGGGAGCTCACTCCGTCGCGTGGATTCGATCTTACGACTGCTGATCTTCTGACCTTGCAGCACAGAGGCTTCTGCGGTTTAACCCGCAGCGCCACCACGTCCCTTGAATCTGTTGTATACACATGTTCAAATTATTTCTATTTTTTTTAACATATGGCTTTTTGTATACATTTCACAACCTCTCCACATGCATGCACGTTGTATTCTAAAATATGTATTGTGTATGCATTTTTATCTGGAGTATTTATTTTATATAAATTTTTGGTATTGTTTTTGCAGCTGACAATTGTATCACAAAATTTGAAGAAATGTTAAGAACTAAAAGGTAAGTGTCTACTGATCTGTGTACAAGTCCAAGACCTGCAAAACAGATTGGTTCATAGAAAAATGCAAACTCAAGAACATTCTTGAGCTTCTGAAAATCTGAGCTCTTCGCTCAAGTACCACTAAGCACTTTTTTAGCATCTTATGAAAGGCAGCTTCTGCTGTTGGAGCTCCCTGCCCTGGTTGACTCCTGCAAATTGCCATCTGGATGCCTACTGTGATTTCACCCAATTTGATAAACAACAAGTAACAATAAAACAATAAAAAGGAAAAACAGTTAATTACAAACAGGAAACTGATAACATCAGCAGTCATCAAAATGAGGAAGTGCCTATAATGACTATAACAATATATAACAACTATAGTTATTCTTACTTTAAGAAACATTAACTTTTTTATTTTAGAACCAAGAAACACACACACTTTTCATGCTCACTCACAACTTAGTGAGGAAGAAAAATTATTTCAACAAAAACTCCTCTGTGGGCTCAGTTCTACTGACAGTAAAAACTGCTGTTGTGTCGAGTTCTGATTTAAAAAAACTTTTTTTTTTAATGTATGCACAAGATATTTGCATGTGCGGAATAATGTGCCAGGGGAGTGAGTTTTTCTGCTTCTCCAACAGAGGTCCATTTATTTTGGAATGCCCCATTCACATTCTTTTTTAAAATTTCTGCTATCTGATACAGCGCTATACCAATTAGCAAGAACTGAAAAAATAAAAGCACCAATGTCTGCTTGCCGAAAAAGCCGGTGCTATGCCAAATAGCTCATTCCCAGCCACCAACCAGGCAAGCCCAGCTGTCCTTCCCTCTCATTTCAGTCTCTACCCCCTTCCTCCCTTCCTGCCCCATCTCTCAACAAACCCCTTCTCCTCACCCACTTCCAAATCCTTCCTGCCTTTTATTCCCTTCAGTCACCTGCCCCTGCACCACTCTCATCTGCACCCCTTGCCCCCTGTTCCCTTTTCCACCCCTTTTCCTCTCATCCCTTCTAGATAGTGTTCTCCCTGTCAGAAAAATCTTATTGTTTCATCAAATCTCTTAGAAAATTCAAGGCTCTCAAACAGACCCTCTCAATGCAGATAACTTTATTAAAAGTAAAATATCTATTTGCAAATAGAGTGGCGCAATGCAACAGGCATCTGTTACAAAGGCAGCTAGACAAAGGCAGTGGTACACATTTATAGGCCCAGTACAGACTTGTTCAGACCTGGTCGAACTTGTACAGGCATGTTCAGACTTGTTTGCGCCTTCAGGAATTCCGTAGCTCCACATTTTTTTTCTGCTGACCTTAGATAACACCAGCATTAAATATCTAAAAATATCATTATACAAAAAGAACATCTTCTGCCATACTTTGCTGAAGTCTGCAGACTTCAGCAAGAACCATCTTGCAGACAGTGTCTGTTTCCGTGAACCAACGGTTTAGACTTTGCTCTGACCTAGGCCTATGGTTGTCCTTATGCATTCCAGAATGTCCCCAAGTCCCCTCCACCCCCTCATCCTGGGCAAGCGGAGCCACCTGATGACAGACTTTGATGGAGGTGGCAACAGTGACATTGTCCTTGAAGGCAGCAGCAGCAGGAAGACGGAGGCGGAAGTGGGGGCAATGGAGGCGGAGTGGAGGCCAAGGGGGTGGCAGGGGTGGCAGCAGGCAGGCAGAGGTGGTGGCAAAGGTGGAGGTGGAGGGGAGGCCAAGATGGTGGTGGCAGCAACAGGAAGGCCAAAGTGGAAGAGGCGGTGGCAGAGGCAGCAGGGAGGCCAAGGTGGTGGTGACAGTGGTGGAGATGCACACACTGACTCAAAATTTCCATGTGGCTTTAGCTGAAGTCCAAAAATATGATCCTCCTCCTGGTTTATTTTGGCAGTGCGACCAGGCCCTGTATGAAATACATGGATTCATTCACCACACCAATTTCAGTGAACAGTCATTGCTAGAGATGGGCACAAACCAAAAAATGAACCAGGAAGCTAGTAAAAAAATGCTGGTTCATTGGTTGGGGTCGGTTGGGGTTTGTCAAAACAGACAAACCAAACCAAACCAAACCAATGAACTTTTATAGCAATTTTTGGTTTGGTGGTTCAGTTTTGCCCATTCTCCCCCCTTGTCCCCACAGCCTGCCCATTTCCCCCTTCCTCTTGCCCCCCCAACCCCTTTCCGCTGCCCCCAACCCCTACATGGTCCTGCCTTCATCTCTTCCTCCTCCATCGTCATCCTGGTGGTGGCAGCATAGCCTTCCAGGAGCCTGAGTGCTGTCTTCTGCACACACACCAGGGTCCCAGCTGATCTCCTTGATCAACTGGGATCTCGGCGCATGCACAGAGGTAGCAGGCCTGGCTCATGGGAGCAAGGCTGCTGTTTCTGTGCATGTGCACAACTGCCAGCTGACAGGTGTGCCATGCACAGAGACAGCACCCAGGCTCCCGGAAGGGAAGCTGGGCCACAGTCCATGAAGATGGCAATGGCAGAGGAGGAGGAGGAGGAGGAGGCAGCACAAGGCAGGGAGGTGACGGGGCAGTGGGAATGGGGCAGGTGGGTGGCAGAGGAGGTGGGGGGGTTAGTTTCCCCCCCCAAAGCACAAACATTTTTTTAAAAAATGAACCAGTTCATGGTTCATTTTTTCAAAACGTATATGGATCGTGGATTGGAATGAAGCACGAACCACCACAAACTGCCATTTTTCTGGTTCGTGCCCATCTCTAGTCATTGCACTTTGAACAGCTGCAACACCCAAATATTTCTGCAAAACTTATTAATACAGACACCACACGGATCAGATAAAGAGAAACAAAGCTAGAGGGAAACCACTTGAGCTAAACTGGTGAGGCCTGATATAAACCGAAGCCTGCATGTAATAGTTAAGTTAAAAACCAAATCACATAAATGTTGTTTTCATGAGGAGATGAGGGGGGCAATTTACGTAGCCTGTCAATTAAATCGAGTGCAATATACGCAGGTTATGAATAATCCTGTTGAGGTGAAGAATGTTATTTTTGGACAGAAAATGATCTAAAGCCAGATTATATCATCTCTAACAATTCCATTTTCAGAGTTATAAATTCACTTCAATTTTAATACTGAAGCCAGTCAATCCCACATATAATGTTTATTACCATTTACATTATTAAAACCACACACATTAACCCAAACAGAATAACGTGCAGGGAAGCACCCCGCCCCCTAGTATTTTTACTAAATCTGGTAGCAAACTTATTTCTGAAGTAACCAGAATCAAATGTACAAATTATTTAAAGTGTAGCCAACTAATATGGGTGCTCAAGAATTATTCATATAACCCACAGGATGCTCAAGTGTGAATAACTCTTAGCATCCCTGTTATGAGGCAGTTAGACATAATATTTTTTTTACCTTTGTCTTTCTATTTTATACCCCTAATGCAGCTAGATTATTTTTAGACTCGGAACATAGGGATCTTCAAGAATTCTCTTTCTTTAGATAGTAATGTGTCATCACATAAGTCTGATTCTTGTTCTGCTGAGTGAGGTTTTGGACTTATGTCCTAACTACATGGGTAAATAGTGCGTGATTTGCTGCAGAAGTAAAATGGATGTATTCATTTTTTTAAACAGATCACATGATGCAGAGGCCAGTGCAAATCAGCCCAGCCCCTCTTGCTTCCAAAGGGGAGTTCTTTTTTTCCTTTCCTGCAACTGCAGACTTCTGCTTTTTTTCAAGCCAGAGTAATTCAGATGGTGTTCTGTGTGATCAGTTGTTTCTTTCTCCAAAAGGAGGTGGGAGTGTGACTGTGAATGGTACTCTGGAGACGTACTAAGCCGGGCATGATGTTTTGACAGTGGGAACATCCCTCCCCATGATCTTTCTCCCTAGTTGCCACAAAGTACTTTGTCACTATAGTGATATACCCTGTTTCCCCGAAAATAAGACCTAACCTGAAAATAAGCCTTAGTATGATTTTTCATATGGGACGTGGTGGCGCTGCAGGTTAAACCACAGAAGCCTCTGTGCTGCAAGGTCAGAAGACCAGCAGTCGTAAGATCGAATCCACGCGACGGAGTGAGCTCCCGTTGCTTTGTCCCAGCTCCTTGCCAACCTAGCAGTTCGAAAGCATGCAAATGCGAGTAGATAAATAGGTACCACCTCAGTGGGAAGGTAAACGGCGGTCCGTGTCTGGTCGCGCTGGCCACGTGACCACGGAAACTGTCTTCGGACAAACGCTGGCTCTACGGCTTGGAAACGGGGATGAGCACTGCCCCCTAGAGTCGGACACGACTGGACTAAATGTCAAGGGGAACCTTTACCTTTACCTATGATTTTTCAGGATGCTTGTAATATAAGCCCTACCCCAAAAATAAGCCCCAGTTAAGTGAAACCCTGCCCTCCACCATTGTACAGCATTGTGCAGCAACCAGAAGATGACATGACTGTAAAATAAAATATCCCCTGAAAATAAGCCCTAATGCATTTTTTGGAGCAAAAATTAATATAAGACCCTGTCTTATTTTCAGGGAAACATGGAACTAGTTCAGCACTAGATCATTTCTGTCCAGCCCCCCCCCCCCCCCAAAAAGATAAAATTTGATATGAAATAAAAATAGCTTTGACAAACTACATCAGACTACTATGTTTCTGTGGTATGTGAGTTTGTGTTTGTACATTACAGAGAACTTTTGAAAGTTGTCCCTTTCCCCTAGCACTGTGAAAAACTTTACTATGAACCATAAATGAAGAGTCCTATAAAAAAGGGGCCTCACTCTCTGTTGTGCTTTGGAATCCTTGGGTATTGCTCTTTTCTGTTCCCCTACAGCAGCAGGTCCCAACCTTGGATAAAGCAAAGCAAAGTGTGCTTATATACCCCCTCATTGCACTTAAAGCACTCTCTGAGTGGTTTACAATTTTTAAAATTATGCAGGCTACACATTGTCCATCTAGCAAGCTGGGTACTCAATTTACTGGCCTTATAAGGATGAAAGGTTGAATCACCCTTGAGCCGGCTACCTGAAGCGGGGATCAAACTCAGGTCATGAGCAGATTCTTCACTCCAGTCCTGCAGTTTAACCACTGCACCATGAGGTCTTCACAACCAGCTATTTCTGGGGTTTCTCAGAGTTGCAGTCCAAGAACACCTAGATTACCCAAGGTTGGGAACCACTGCCCTATAGTAGGTTTGAATAAGCAAACATGCTGCAAATTTTTATCTGTAGATTTTTTCCACACTGGCTGTGAATGCAGAGGTTTGAAAAGTTATGATTTTGAATTCCCAGAATCCTCAACCCCCCCCCCCAGTGACCATGTCCATATGGGCAGGGGGTCAGAGAACAATAGTAGTAAAGCAGGTTTTCCACGCTGTGTTTAAATGTTCCATGCAGCCAGCTCCATGCTCACACCAGATTCGCAGCCACTGTGCTCATAGTGTTAAACATACTGGTCTGGTGATCACCTGGATCATAGATCTGTACTGCATGCAAATACAAGGTGACCCAGTTAAATGAGATGCTAGTCACATGGCAACACTGCGCTGGGATTGTTATTTTGCTTTTTACATGCACAGCAGCCCATTTAAATCAGATTGTAGGGGCTTGTGTGTGGTATGCTATATCACAGTCATTTGCGAGTGCTCAGTGAGAAGCTCAAGAACGTTCCCATCATCACCTGTTAAAACATGCTATAAATTTCCCATGATATGGACCTGCAAGATCAGTAAACAAAGAGCATCACCTAGTACCACTTGCCAGCTTGATTGTAATAACACCATGTGCATAAAGTTAGAGTGGTGAGAAGCAAAATAATTTGGAAAGACCTTTGCTTTACAGTGCCTTTGATGAAAAGGTCAAGTGTGCTGGATTTAACAAACCATGATTTTAAGTACCTTGAGACTTCTTCCTTCTTCCTGTTTTGGCATCTTCCTTCCTTCCTTTTCATCTTTAAATAGTGGCACGGGAAAAAGTGGCCTTTTTGACAGTGGCCTCCATTTGTGCAATGCTCTTCCATGAGAGGTTCAGCTGGAATCCCCTGCCATGTTTTGTCAGTACCATGTGAGAATGTTTTATCCCTCTAGGCATTTTCTACATCAAGTTAGCATACTTTTTGAAATCCATTTGTCATACTGATGATGTTCTCTACCTTTAGTGAGTGTCTCTACGGTTTATGGACTTTTATAATGCTGGTATTGTTTTATGCTTTTATACTTGCTTGGGGTTATTAATCACGTGGAGTTTTTTTTATGTCACATAAACATTGCATTTTATAAAGGAACAAGCAAATATAGTCACTCAATACATATTACCTGTGTTCACTGCTTTAGAATCTTTTGGAGGAAGGGAGGTATTCAAATATTTTAATCAAACAGACATAATGGAGTCCAAGAGATCTGCCCTAGCTTAGTAGTAGAGCAGTAGCCAGTCTTCATGTCAAATGTCCCATGTTTAGTCCCTGGCATCTCCAGAGAGCAGCTGACAAAGACCTAAGCCTAAGACCTTTCCCATTCTTCCAGGTCAGTCAGGGATGGAAACCTCCAACTCATGAGCCCTATCCCAAGCTGCTTCTGCTGTCATCTGGCAATGATTCGAGGTAAAGATTCCCAGTTAATCTCTTTTCAGTCCAGTTAGCAGGCAAGTTGAGCAAGCTGAGAATGCCCACCACCATCACCACATCTGGCAAAAACAAAAGAAACATTGAAAATAAAGAAGCCAAAAATGTTGTAGCACTTTAAAGGCTAACTGTTCTATTTTAATGTGAGCTTTGTGGACAAATTCACTTCCTCAGACATACGTAAGAGTCTTGCTGAACTTTCTCTTACATCTGAGTCACATTAAAATATAGCAGTTACCCTTTAATGTGTCACAAAGTTTTTATCTTTATTTTTGTTTTTGTTTTTGCCTGATATGGTAACCCAGACTAACACAGCTACCTCTTCTAAAACTGCATCTGGCAAGCAACACTCCTGTCTGCTGAGGTGAGCTCTTTTGTGCCTCAAGAGGGTATTTAATGGTGTTCTGCAGAGAATGGAGTGGTGACTGGCAGACTGCAAAAATTTTTATATGGAACCGAACAGGCAACAAAGCTGTTGCCCGGCCCTGACTATACATACTTAAAGGTAAAGGTTCCCCTTGACAAATTGTCCAGTTGTACCCGACTCTAGGGGGCGGTGCTCATCCCCGTTTCCAAGCCAGCGTTAGTCCGTAGACGGTTTCCGTGGTCACGTGGCCAGTGCGACTACACATGGAACGCCGTTACCTTCCCACCATGGCGGTACCTATTTATCTACTCGCAATTATTACATGCTTTCGAACTTCTAGGTTGGCAAGAGCTGGGACAAGTGACGGGAGCTCACTCCGTCATGTGGATTCAAACTGCTGGTCTTTCGACCTTTCAGCCCAGAGGCTTTGCGGTTTAACCCGCAGTGCCACCACGTCCCTTTTTTATACATACTTAGATCTGTGCTATTACTTAGTGGGGAAATGATCAAATTGGCAAGAATTACCTCTGGCTCTGCCCACATCTCAGTAGGACAACTTAATCTTTTTCCTTGGGTCTACCCCTTGGCCCCACACATTTCTACAATCTAGACAGGGAAATTCTGCTCTGAGAAAGATTTATTAGCCCTATTGTGGGCAACACTGAGCTACAGCTGTAATAAATGTTGGACTCAGTATATGTTCTAGAGATTAGATTTTTGAGTTTGAATGAATGGAAAAAATACAAAACAGATTCTTACTTTCACTTTCCTTTTCTTTCATTAATTTCCACAAGAGAGCCTCTGAAATACAAATCATTCATTTAAACAAAAGAGAGGTTTTCTTTCATGTTTCCCTATTTTATTCAACTTTTCTTTCACACCTTGTCTGTCAAACCACCCAGGAAATCTTTCAGCCAATAGCATCTCTAAGGCTGCTGTCAGCAGCTAATCAAAACATCTAGTAGAGGGATCGGGAATTTTGAACCTCTAGCAAGGCCTGGATTGATAGGAACCCAGTTGGGGTGTTTTTCTTTGTTTCAATCATTGCTTGTGGATGTGCAAGTTCGCGGCACTCCACCCATCTTGTGGTGCTTTAACTGCGTGCCTTCCGCTGTGCCTCTATATTGGTTAGATGCTTTCCTTTTTCCCTCAATGGAGGGGGTGGCAGATTTGTCACCTGGTTCTTTGGGGATTAATTTTGCCACTGCCTCACTGCCTACTGGACTCATAGAAGAGAAAAGAAGAGACATCAAGTAGTGGGTAGAGAATAATCTCATATTCTAGTTATTTTGCTTGGGAAGGAGTTTATTTTTATTTTCTGCCTTTGTTTCCTTGCTTGCTTTGCTCGGTTTGGGGGAGGGGCTATGTGTGCATGTGTTATTTTGCTATTTTTTCCTGAGTGTGTGCATGTGTATATGCACACATGAAGGGTGTGCTTTCCTTGTTTGATTGGTTTTTAAACTGTTATTTGGTTAATTTACTGTGTGTATTTATTATGTTAAAACTGTATATTTTGATGAAATTTGAGGAGGACTGTTTTGTTTGGTGGTGATTGTTCTTCATTATGCTGCTGCATGCATTTGGAGTAGATTTATACAGTTGTCATGCCTTTACTTTTTTGGGGTAGTTTTCCAGGTTCTTTAGGGATTTTGAATGAATTCAGCATTTACAGTATATCACAGAAGTGAGTACACCCCCTCACATTTCATAAAGATTTTAGCATATCTTTTCATGTGACAACACTGAAGAAATGACACTTGGCTACAATGTAAAGCAGTGAGTATACAGCTTGTATAACAGTGTAAATGTGCTGTCCCCTCAAAATAACGCAACACACAGCCATTCGTGTCTAAACCGCTGACAACAAAAGTGAGTACACCCCTAAGTGACAATGTCCAAATTGGGCCCAAAGTGTCAATATTTTGTGTGGCCACTATTATTTTCCAGCACTGCCTTAACCCTCTTGGGCATAGAGTTCACCAGAGCTTCACAGGTTGCCACTGGAGTCCTCTTCCACTCCTCCATGACGACATCACAGAGCTGGTGGATGTTAGAGACCTTGCGCACCTCCACCTTCCATTTCAGGATGCCCCACAGATGCTCAATAGGGTTTAGGTCTGGAGACATGCTTGGCCAGTCCATCACCTTTACCCTCAGCTTTTTTAGCAAGGCAGTGGTCGTTTTGGAGGTGTGTTTGGGGTCGTTATCATGTTGGAATACTGCCCTGTGGCCCAGTCTCCAAACGGATCATGCTCTGCTTCAGTATGTCACAGTTCATGTTGGCATTCATGGTTCCCTCAATGAACTGTAGCTCCCCAGTGCCGGCAGCACTCATGCAGCCCCAGACCATGACACTCCCACCACCATGCTTGACTGTAGGCACAACACACTTTGTACTCCTCACCTGGTTGCTGCCACACACGCTTGACACCATCTGAACCAAATAAGTTTATCTTGGTCTCATCAGACCACAGGACATGGTTCTAGAAATTCATGTCCTTAGTTTGCTTGTCTGCAGCAAACTGTTTGCGGGCTTTCTTGTGCATCATCTTTAGAAGAGGCTTTCTTCTGGGACGACAGCCCTGGAGACCAATTTGATGCAGTGTGCGGCATATGGTCTGAGCACTGACAGGCTGACCCCCCACCCCTTCAACCTCTGCAGCAATGCTGGCAGCACTCATACGTCTATTTCCCAAAGCCAACCTCTGGATATGACGCTGAGCATGGGCACTCAACTTCTTTGGTTGACCATGGCGAGACCTGTTCTGAGTGGAACCTGTCCTGTTAAACCGCTGTATGGTCTTGGCCACCGTGCTGCAGCTCAGTTTCAGGGTTTTGGCAATCTTCTTATAGCCTAGGCCATCTTTATGTAGAGCAACAATTCGTTTTTTCAGATACTCAGATAGTTAATTACCATGAGGTGCCATGTGGAACTTCCCGTGACCAGTCTGAGAGAGTGAGAGCGATAACACCTGCTCCCCGTTCACACCTGAGACTTGTGACACTAACGGGTCTCATGACACCAGGGAGGGAAAACGGCTACTTGGGCCCAATTTGGACATTGTCACTTAGGGGTGTACTCTCTTTAAGTGATTACACAGAACGTAGCTCATCCCAGATGCTTCTAAAGAAGGGTAGAGAGTTGACTGCTACGATGTCAGGAGATGGAATTGCTCTGCGTAATGTATTCTGTCATAACTGTCACAGTGGCAGGGAAAATGTATGAGCATACTGAAAAATATGCTCGGTTTTATATATGACTGTTCACATTTTGATCATTTCCCCTTAAGTCTTTGCTTCAAAGCAGGAACAGACCACCTACTGGGGAATGTAGTATGCAAGGGGGAAAAAAAACTTCAGAGAGCACATTGAGAAAGAGGAAGACAGGTGCTACTTCTAAATGTATATAAACTGGCAATGACCCTTGAGTTCCGGAAAGAGAATCACCTAGTAACTGTGAAGAGAGTTTCAAGGGTTTCTCCTCTGCTTGATGACACATAAGCAAATGATTTGGAACTAGTCATAGTCATCTATGTGAACATGATAAAAGCATCCTCAGGAAGAAGGGCAGAGAAAGAAAAAGAAACACATATATGCATTAATTCATGGGATAAGTAATGGATGGAGAAATCAATAGCTTCCGTCTGCATATTCCCAATATAAACATAGCCTTTCAGTGGTTTTGTGAGTGATCAGGGGAGTATGAAAAGCAGCTCTTCCCACCATGATGAAGAGAACACGGGAAGGTTTCATGATGAAGGGCACCTTGACAAAACAAAAGCAAAGAAAAAAAGAATCAAAGGTGCAGGTCTCAGCACTGCTATTGATTAGATCTCAGGGTCTGGTGTGGTATAGAGCCTGCTAGAAGAGGATGAGGTGCAAGGAGCTTTTGTGACCATGAGGCACAATGAGGCCACTGCTTCAGGCAGTGGATGTTGTGGGAATGGATATTAGCCCACCACCAACCTCAGCTTCTTCTCCTGAGCACCTCGCCATTCCCCAAGGTTGGAAAGCAGAATGGTATATACCACACAGCTTGTCCTTGGCCCCCTAAAATGGCATGTTGCTCAGGGGGCAGTGAAGGATACTTACAGGTAGCAGTAGGCAGGGTAAGACAGCTGCCTCAGGGCCAAAAGAGACAAGATGCTGCCTTCGCAAATGAGCCAAAATATTTTTCTCCGTAGAGGGAAATCACCACATACTTATATCAGCCTTGCAAGTGAGCCCTATATTTTCCCTCCTCGCATGACCAATAAAAAACAAAACAAAAGTAAGCTAATTTTCAACTTGCAGGGCTGACAAAACCTAACACTAGGATAAACAGATGTCCTTTACTTCCTAAGTGGACTTTGTTCTAATTACATGCTAACTATATCATCTGTTTTGATCAGTCAGCTTATTGGGGATATCAAATGGCAGCAGATAGTGCCTCTATTTGTACGGCTGGGGAAAGGGAGAGATGATGATGGGGTTATCCACTTCAGGTGCCAAAATAAAATTGCTAACCATGGGTTCTGGGCTTCATTAATGGTGGTTTGGTGGGAAGGAACATCATTGGCAGTTGTGTTTAAGGAAACAGAGTGTCTTGGGAATTCTAACCAAGCAAGTACAGACTTTTCTCCCTCCTTTTGGGTGGGACATGGCTCACCACACAATGAAGCAAGCAGTCCTTTCAGGAGAAAAACAGAGATATTACATGTTTAGATTACAACTCTGGGAATTCTGTCTGGGATATTCTGAAGGTTTTGTTCCAGAAGAGTAACTTTTTCCATCTCTGAGTTAAGCTTTGCTTAAAAAGAAATTGGACAAAGCAAAAGCAAAGGAACACACTGGCTGCATGATGGTACCCCATCCCTTTGCCACAGAAGGCTTGACCAAAATGTCAAATTTGATACTGGCTGGTGTTTGTCATCCAAGTGGTGCACCTTCACCTCCACAAAAAGCTAGAACATATGCTACTTTAAGCTGGTTGGATAGCTCAGTGGTTTAGGTGTCTGGCTGTGGAGCCAGAGGCTAGGAGTTGGATTCCCCACTGGGCTTCCTGTGAGTAGAGCCAGCCTGTGTGGCCTTGGGCAAGCTGCACAATCCTAGGATGCCCCCAGAAGAAGGGAATGGCCAACCACTTCTGCATATGCTCTACATGGAAAACCCAGAAAAAGGTTGCCATAAGTCAGAATTCACTTGACAACACATGATGATGATTATTATGCTACTCAAATATGTATTTTACAGCTGAGCTTCAATTTTTTATTTACTCCAAGGCAAAATGTGCAGACCTCACCTGGATTGCACTGAGCATTGCTGTTGTTGTTGTTGCTGTTGTTGTGTGTTATCAATTTGCTTCCAACTTATGGCAACCCAAACATCCTATGATTGAATGACCTCTAAAAGGCCCTCAGGCTGCAGTTTCTTTTTACTTCATCAATCCATTTCATATTTGGTCTTCCTCTTTTCCTATTGCCTTCCACTTTTCCAAGTATTATTGCCTTTTCTTGTGCATCTTGCCTTCTCATGATGTGCCCAAAGTATGGCAGCCTCAGTTTAATCACTTCTGCTTCTTGAGAGTGTTCAGGTTTGATTTGATCCAGCACTCCCTTGTTTTTCTTTTTGCTGCTTATGTATTTTCCTGATGAATGGACAACAGAAGTTTAAACTTTCCCTTAAGAGCCATCTTTCCTTCTCAAAACCATCCCTCACAATTTGGGGGCTAAAAAGGAAGGCTGTTGACACCGATGAGGTTGGCTAGTACCCATTTGGGAGGGGATTTAAAGGGGAGATACACATGGGGAAGCTGAAGCGCCCCACTCTCTGTTTGTGATGATCCTTATCCAGAGCGGCCCTGCACACACTTTCCTGGGAGTATGAAAGAAGATGAAGCTGAGCTGCATGCTATGTATTTTAATGTATGTGTCACTTAGTCTTGCACTATGTGGTCAGTATAATAATTCCTGGTTCAGAGCCAAAAACTGAAACTAAAAAGCTCATGTGCTTTATCAGTGTTTCTGCCACCTGGCTCTTCACCACAAGAGCACAGAACATGGTCGGTTAAATATATATATGCCTTTATCTGTCCTTAAATCTAGGCTTGCTTACATGACTAAACATGTTTGGCTTCATAAAAAAATCTAGATTTCATTTAAGGTCAAATTAAGCAAATTAGTATTAATACCCTGGATTAAATCTGAGTTTTTGGAAGTCTTTTCATGTCAGGTGGATTGTCAAGGGGTTTTTGAATGCCACATTAAAAGGTTTTGCTAAAGTTGCTGGCCTGTGTGATTAATAAAACAATGTGTGCAAGTAGTATGAATCCCGCAGCACCTGAGGCTTGTCTCCCTGCCCACCCCTTCTGGTCATTAGTCAGGTGGCTTCTTCACTCTTGCAACCATGGTGTCCTTGGTAGCAAAAGATTATCTGGCAGATTTAGAATACTCTTTCCAAAGGTGACAGCAAAGTGGGAGAGAAACAGCCCCAACTATTTGTATGGATCAAAGAGATTCTGATAAGATACAACCAGGCTGGACCCGAGTTAGGAAAGAGCTAGGCAGAATAAGCAGTCTTGTCTAGTTGCCCTTCAGGAAGGAGTTTCGTTTACCTCCCGGAGATGATCAAGTGTGGCAGATCACAAGTGACAAAGTTCTCTTGAACAAAAGCAAATGGGTAGGAAAATTAATAACAATAAATAATGAGGTGGGCAAACTTCCTAGATCCAAAGGTTCATTTTCTTCCTCTGAAACCCTCTAGGAGTGGCACAAAACCAAACACAGGCCGGAAACACGAAAAGCAAATCTGGAAGTCGCTAAAAGGTCTTTCAAGTTTTGAGAAATCGGCATTTTGAGATATTAAATGGTATTAGGGGCTAGGACCTATTTAAAGTTTTCAAGCCAGCAATTTATACACTCTTATGCATGCATAAGTTAAATGGCTGCTAATTAATGAGGTGCCAATTGCCTTCCTCATTATACTCCTGCCTGTGCAGCAGACATATGACTAGGAACATGACTGGCACCTCATTAATTAGTGGCCATATGCTACTGTGATTTCTGTGGTTTCACTTATACACGCATAAATCACCAATAGGATTCTAGCTACCATGATGATTTCCAGAGCCGTACAACAGCCCTTCATCATCACACTTTTTAATTCTGAGCAAAACTTTGTAGAATGTACCTGGAGGTAAAATAAAAATTATCCAAAAATTATGGATCCTGTTAAACCAGGCTGCCTTTCAATGAGAGGATGCCTTCAAATAGAGGAGTGTTCTCTGACAACTCTTAAAATGGGCGATAGTCTTTTGTAAAGTCGGGCACATGGACGCTCTAAGCAAAACACTATTCCATTGGTAGTGTGGTAACCTTATACAGATTGAAACTGAGAAGCAAAGAGCAGAAGGCATACACCTCTCAGAGACTTGCAAAGGCCTGTACCCAGCATAGGCCTCCGTGAATTTCTCCTGAGGGGAATTAAATTCCAGCTTCATCGCAAAGAATCATGTATGAGGAGAATGCCCATCAGGGACCAATGATGGATGTCACTTGCCATGACACATTCTTTATTGGAGCTTTGTCACTGTGCTGCATTGTGGATAATGCAATACAAATTACTATTATCATTACTTAGCCCTGTCAGTGCTTGCCATTTTTTAGAGGCAGAGGCCTTCTGCAGACCTCGCTTCTGTCCCAGATAATTTACCAAAACAACATAGAAATGACTCACGAGGTTTTTGGCTACTGCGTCTTTGCAGCCAGCATTGCATTCGGTCTTTTTCTTTGCTCTTTACAAGAAAGCTTCTGAACATTTTAAAAAGTGAGGGGCAGGGGGAAGACACTGGAAAAAAGAAAAAGAAACAAGGAAATATGTGCCATTAGGTGTTCCTTTTCATAGGTTTCCTTACGCTCAGAAGTGGGGAAACCACTGGCCTACAGGCAGGGAGACAGCGAGGAGGAGAGAAGGAAAATGAGGGTGGAAAGGAGAGAGAGGAACAGAGTGGAAATGATATGGGAAGAGCAACAAAGTGGGTGAAAGAAAGAAAGAGAAGTGGGGAAAACATAAAAATAGGAAGGAAGGGGGAAATAAACAAGAAAGTGTGGAGTCAGGATCCTCAGGAGAGAACATACCCATGACCGTTAGTTAAATAAGCTTCTTCTGCTCTAAAGAGTCCTGCCCTAAAAAGTACCTGCTTCCCATTCATGAGAACTTTTTGTAAGACAAACATGTTAAACATCATGAAAAGTTCCTTGGCCTTCCCTTGCCATGTTAACCTGATCCCTCTTTGGAAGGTGTGGGAGGGGGAAGGAAGGTGAAGGCAAACCCAACTTGGTACATTCTGATTGATATGGAATAGTTCTCCAGCAACAGACTTGTTTAAAATGCAAAATGTAGATGTGCTTAGAGGACACATTTGCATCAATCACTACATGCAAATGCATACCATAGGGAAGAGGTTTCCTTCTAAGTTTCCTCTCATCAACTAAATGCCCATGACTGAGGATGTCTTTAACAGTGATGGGCTGCTGGTGGCTGTGAGGCAGGATAGATTAATACAAGGTGGGAGGAAGTCAGCCAGCAGACCTCAAAAGGAAAATTGCAGCTGTTTGTGTGTATATATATGCATATTGTGTAAACACATGCATACGCATGTGCACACTTTCAGTTCCCGAGCATTAATTTTTCTCTCTCCTTTCATCATCATCTTAGAACTGCAGAACTGGAAGGGATCCTATGGGTCATGACGTCCAGTCCCTGTCAAAGAGGCATAATGGGGAATTGAACTCCCTCTGGCTCCTCAGCTAGATACCTAAACCACTGAGTTATCCACCAGTTCTCCAGAAGCTCATTCTGCAGATAGAAAGAGAAATGCTGTAGGCTTCCAGAAAAACATATTCTTTTTCTTGATTGATTTAAAATATTTTTACCCCGCCTTTCTACTAAAAAGGGAGTTTACATAATTAAAAAGACAATATTAAAAGCTAAAAATGGAAGAATTGTTCAAATATTAAAGAAGAATTAATAACATTATATTCAAAATGTAAAGTAAAAGCATTACAAAAACAAATATGGAAACAACAAAAAATAAATTATCCTGTTTATTGTCTCCTAGACAGTAATTCACTAAGAGAAAGCCTACCTGAAAGAAAAGGTCTTTGCCTGCTTGAGGAAGTACAGTAAAGATGGGGCCAGCCTAGTCTCCTGTGGGAGGCAAAGTCTGGGAGCAGCAACAGAGAAGGCTCTCTCCTGTGTACCCATGAAATGCATCTGTGAAAGTGGCAGGACCAAGAGAAAGGCCTCTCCTGATTATCTGAACACCCAGGTAGACTCATAAAAGGAGACACGGTCCTTGAGATAGCTTGGACCCAAGCCATTCAGGGCTTTATAGGTTGAAACCAGCACTTTGAATTGTGCTTGGAAACAGGTCGGCAGCCAGTGGAGCTGCTGTAACAGAGGGGTTATGTGATCCCTGTGATCAGACTCAGTTAACAATCTGGCTGCAGCATTTTGAACCCAGTGAAGTTTCTATGTTTGATGAGTAACAGAAATGGTGTCAAAAGTGATTGAACAAAGTGAATGGAGTGAAAAGACATATGAAACTGTTCCAAAACTGGGCAGGAAGAATTCGTTCTCCTTTGCTTATAGATTCAGGCCAGCTAAAAGCATAACCAAGGTAGTCAGGTGCCACCTGAAACTGGGTGGAACGAGATAACACCCTCCCTCCACGAGCCACCTATGCATAAAAAGAAATATTCCTTTACATGAGGCAGAGAAAAAAATGTGGAATTTATTTCCACAGGATGTAGTGATATCCAACACCACCTCTCCGATCTTTATTGGGGAGAAATACAAGTGCTCCAAGGACATCCAGGTAGGTGAAATGTTACTGCAGATTTCCTTTTGTTTTCCTCGTCTTCCCCTTTCATCCAACCCTGTCCTCGTGTGCCCTTCCATCTCATTGTGCTTTCATCAATTTCTTATGCATATCCTTTGGTGTTCAACCGGTTCTTTGTTGGCTTGTTCCCAGTTTTCTTGGGTCCAGAGGATTTTCTTTTTTCATTGATACCTTTTTCCCCACAGAACATCTGGATGTGGAGACTCCATGCGGCATCTCCTTCACCAGCTACCTCACATTGAATTATTATCCTGCATCTATCTTATATATCTGAGTAACACTGTCATCTCCTTTGAGAGCAGGAATCTTTTATGTGTCTGTAAAGAGCTCTGTAAAGAGAATTGGAGTAGCCCTCATAGTCAACAAAAGAGTGGGAAAAGCTGTACTGGGATACAGTCTCAAAAATGATAGAATGATTTCAATACGAATCCAAGGCAGACCTTTCAACATCACAGTAATCCAAGTTTATGCACCAACCACCCATGCTGAAGAGGCTGAAATTGACCAATTCTATGAAGACTTACAACACCTTCTAGAACTGACACCAAAGAAAGATGTTCTTCTCATTATAGGGGATTGGAATGCTAAAGTAGGGAGTCAAGAGATAAAAGGAATAACAGGTAAGTTTGGCCTTGGAGTTCAAAACGAAGCAGGGCAAAGGCTAATAGAGTTTTGTCAAGAGAACAAGCTGGTCATCACAAACACTCTTTTCCAACAACACAAGAGGCGACTCTACACATGGACATCACCAGACGGGCAATACTGAAATCAGATTGATTATGTTCTCTGCAGCCAAAGATGGAGAAGCTCTATACAGTCAGCAAAAACAAGACCTGGAGCTGATTGTGGCTCTGATCATCAGCTTCTTATAGGAAAATTCAAGCTTAAACTGAAGAAAGTAGGAAAAACCACTGGGCTAGTCAGGTATAATCTAAACCAAATCCCTTATGAATACACAGTGGAAGTGAAGAACAGATTTAAGGAACTAGATTTGGTGGACAGAGTTCCTGAAGAAGGGAAACAAAATGCAAAGGAGATAGGGAAAGTTACAGAAAATTGAATGCAGAATTCCAAAGAATATCAAGGAGAGACAAGAGGGCCTTCTTAAATGAACAGTGCAAAGATATAGAGGAAAATAATAAAAAGGGAAAAACCAGAGATCTGTTCAAGAAAATTGGAGATATTAAAGGAACATTTTGTGCAAAGATGGTCATGATAAAGGACAAAAATGGTAGGGACCTCACAGAAGCAGAAGACATCAAGAAGAGCTGGTAAGAATACACAGAGGAATTATACCAGAAAGATCTGGATCTCCTGGACAACCCAGATAGTGTGGTTGCTGACCTTGAGCCAGACATCCTGGAGAGTGAAGTCAAGTGGGCCTTAGAAAGTATGGCTAACAACAAGGCCAGTGGAGGTGATGGCATTGAACTATTTAAAATCTTAAAAGATGGCATGTGAACTATTTAAAATCTTAAAAGATGACGCTGTTAAGGTGCTACATTCAATATGCCAGCAAGTTTGGAAAACTCAGCAGTGGCCAGAGGATTGGAAAAGATCAGTCTATATCCCAATCCCAAAGAAGGGCACTGCCAAAGAATGCACCAACTACGGTACAATTGCACTCATTTCACACGCTGGCAAGGTTATGCTCCAAATCCTACAAGGTAGGCTTCAGCAGTATGTGGACCGAGAACTCCCAGAAGTACAAGCTGGATTTCGAAGGGGCAGAGGAACTAGAGACCAAATTGCTAACATGCGCTGGATTATGGAGAAAGCCAGAGAGTTCCAGAAACACATCTACTTCTGCTTCATTGACTATGCAAAAGCCTTTGACTGTGTGGACCACAGCAAACTATGGCAAGTTCTTAAAGAAATGGGAGTGCCTGACCACCTTATCTATCTCCTGAGAAATCTACATGTGGGACAGGAAGCAACAGTTAGAACTGGATATGGAACAACTGATTGGTTCAAAATTGGGAAAGGAGTATGACAAGGCTGTATATTGTCTCCCTGCTTATTTGACTTATATGCAGAATACATCATGCGAAAGGCAGGACTGGATGAATCCCAAGCCGGAATTAAGATTGCTGGAAGAAATATCACCAACCTCAGATATGAAGATGATACCACTCTGATGGCAAAAAGTGAGGAGGAATTAAAGAACCTCTTAATGAGGGTGAAAGAGGAGAGCGCAAAAAATGGTCTGAAGCTCAACATCAAAACAACTAAGATCATGGCCACTGGTCCCATCACCTCCTGGCAAATAGAAGGGGAAGATATGGAGGCGGTGACAGATTTTACTTTCTTGGGCTCCATGATCACTGCAGATGGGGACAGCAGCCACGAAATTAAAAGATTCCTGCTTCTTGGGAGGAAAGCGATGACAAACCTAGACAGCATCTTAAAAAGCAGAGACATCACCTTGCCGACAAAGGTCCGCATAGTCAAAGCTATGGTTTTTCCAGTAGCGATGTATGGAAGTGAGAGCTGGAC
Organism: Intellagama lesueurii; assembly: GCA_037013535.1. Taxonomy (NCBI): domain Eukaryota; kingdom Metazoa; phylum Chordata; class Lepidosauria; order Squamata; family Agamidae; genus Intellagama; species Intellagama lesueurii. The sequence continues at coordinate 36,605,018 of JBAJHW010000001.1, read as the reverse complement.
CATAAAGAAGGCTGACCGCCGAAGAATTGATGCTTTTGAATTGTGGTGCTGGAGGAGACTCTTGAGAGTCCCCTGGACTGCAAAGAGAACAAACCTATCCATTTTGAAGGAAATCAACCCTGAGTGCTCACTGGAAGGACAGATCCTGAAGCTGAGGCTCCAATACTTTGGCCATCTGATGAGAAGAGAAGACTCCCTGGAAAAGACCCTGATGTTGGGAAAGAGTGAAGGCAAGAGGAGGAGGGGACGACAGAGGACGAGATGGTTGGACAGTGTCATCGAAGCTACCAACATGAATTTGACCCAACTCCGGGAGGCAGTGGAAGACAGGAGGGCCTGGCGTGCTCTGGTCCATGGGGTCACGAAGAGTTGGACATGACTTAATGACTAAACAACAAAAAGAGCTCTGAATGTTTATGGTGCCCTATAAATAAGGGTAATAAGAAGCTATTACCAGCAACACCAGAAGCAAAAAAAAGCAGTTGACATCTGGTTCAGAAGATAAAAACATGCTTTCACAAAAAGACACTTAAAAACAATGAAGGCATACCCATGCTAGCCTATTGATGCCTACTGCCTACCTACCTGGTTGTTACCTAGATCATTTACTCTTTGGAAATGAACTATAAATTGCATTGAAGATATGGTGAAGTGAGATGATACCAGCATTGTGAAGAATTCTTAAATAATTATTTGTTCCTAATGTCACAGCTGTCTTCAAACATGGTGACAAGTTGTTGAGAAACTTCTGATCTCTGTGGGATTTCTCATTTCCAATGTTAGAATAAGAAAATAAGCATGATTTTTAAAATTATTATTATTGAGGTTTCCAGAATTTGCACAAAATGTTTCTACATAAAATTAGTCTCTTTAGTTTATTTGGTGAAGCAAAGCACAAACACAGAGAAGCACAAAAGGACTGGCTGATAGATCGAAAAGACACAACCCACATGATGCTTCTAGTTTCTTTAAATCCATGCAACAAGGCAGCAGTTATTGTAATTTTGTTCATTTTTTCTTGGTTGTTTCCTGGTAGTGGAGGTACCTGACATGGAACAGCACAGAGGTTTTAAGGGGATGCAGAGGACATAAACGCCAGTTTCGAATTGAGGCTGCTCATTCAGTACTGTGTCATGCGCTGAGATAGTACCCCATGCACTCATAAATTACAGCTAGTAATGGATATGCACATTAGATTATGAAAACAAATCGTCTTACAGAAGTGTGATTCAGATGCAGCTTTGTAAATGAAACCTGCGTTCACCTAACAAGGACCAATCACAAAATGAAGCAAATAGGTTTATAAACTACAAGAAGTGTGAAAAACTTGTGCTGTGCCAGTCAGATGGTTTTTTGGAACTTAAGGTATGAGTGGTCTTGATGAGGTAACATGGACTTTGTATGCAAGTATGATTGCTCAGCCATGAAGGTTTAGCCGAATCATCCCTCTGGAACAAAAACAGAACTCCCACTTTGAGCAGTGTGCAATCTGTACCATACTGTTTGACATCCAGCATCATGGGAGCTGGACATAAACCTATCTTCAGCCTCATAGACGTACGTTCCACTGAAACTGGTGGATTTTAGATCTCAGCAAATGACCTTAGGGTTGGTAGAGATGCATCCATACAGATGCGTCTTAGCTGGTTGTGCTTCTTTGTCCTTAGGACTGGTGTGTCCTCAGAGACGTGCTGGTGGTGCTTGTTTTTGGTCTGTGGATTGAAGTCAACAGCTGTAAAAAAAAGAAAAGCAGAAAGATTGGTGAGAATTTTGTTTCAGTTTGTTCCTAATAATAATTTGCCAAAAACTTGAAAATTGATTGATTGATTGATTGCACTTTTATGCTGCCTTTCTCTGAGGTGGTGGGACTCAAGGCACCTCACAGATCATTAAAACCAAAATTTAGATCAGTTCACCCTGCTTCGTATCCATTCTAAAATAACTTGAGCATTAGAATAATCAAATCTGGGAGAAACTGGGACCGAAAAGTCCATCTATCCTGGCTCAGGACTTCGAGTGCTTACCTCTTAAAGAACAGGAATGCCACCTCTTTTTTTTCTGATATGTTTTGTATCTTTAATTTAACCCCTGTAAGGCAGGCAGGTACAACATGGTTTTCTCTGTGCTGGGATTGATTTGGAATTCTCTTTTCAATGTAAATAGGACAAACAAAGCAATACAGACAATTACTATACGCCAAAGCAGTCTATCCTTTATTCACCAATAAGGTGTGCTTGCTTCCTGGGCATAAAACACCTTGATGGCAAAGTGAAGGGAGGAGAACATTAAACCAGTGGGATGCAAACTGAGGGTTTTGGCTTTACAAGAGGGTGATGAATGGCAACAGCAGCCCGAACAAAACCAAGCATCCTTCATGCTGTCAGAGCAATGAAGCTGACATGTAACAAGATGTGGTTACAGGGCACTGTAGCTTTTTGGAAGAGCACAAAATATCAAGTCACTGTTTGACCAGTCAGAGTCAACACGTCTATTCATTCTCCACAGCCTCCCTGTGGAGATGGTGACCCGTGACCCCTTACTGTAGAACCATACATCCCCAGTGTTGCATGGGGAACCAAGGACTGTATATGTGTACACGCATGGATATGCACATAAAAACAGAGATATCTACTTTATGTGTACATACTTTTTTTCCTAGGGTGGGAAAGAATATTTGAATCCCTCATTTTCATTGATTTTGGCTGTCTTGAAAGAATAAAACCCCAAGAATTTTAAAACTCTGCAAAATTCTGTGTCTCTAGCCAAGAATAAAACAAACAATAATTCCCAGCTCCCAAGAGCTCTATGATATGCATAAAATGCATCTAGTCTCCTTTCGCTTTGAAAAACAAAGCACCCACATGCAGACACAGAGCACAGACAGGACTGGCTGACTGTTAAGAACAAGACCAACAACTCACCTCATACTTCTAATTCTTAAGTAAAGTGCTTTCCCTCAGGATGCAAGTCCTTCGAAGTTCTGTGAATCTGCAATCAGAATTGCAAAGGAAGCCCATGCTTGCCTCCTGATGACCAGTCACAAAACAAAAATCGAGGTGCAGAGTAAGGTAAGCTGAGGTCAGGACAAAGGGACATTTTTTTACCCTTTATGAGAGCTCACTTTCCAATGATGTGTTAAGTGTGTTTTCTACTTTGCCACTGAATTTGCTGTTTTGTTTTTACCCCAGAAGATTATCCAGAGCTGCCTTTGGTTTTGAAAAGAGATATGGTACAATGCCTACCAATTCTGTAAATACTCCTTTAAAGGGTAGCTTTGGTTAGGGGAAAGCTTAGCATGAACATGTTCCTCCTTTCATGTGGGTGTACGTGACGATCTCCAAAGAATGAAAAGATTCTAACAGTGAAGTTTTTCCTGTACCAAAGGCTCGCAAGATAACTGTCTGCTTCCTTCCCTATTGCAAAGGGTTTTGTTGCCACATAGGGAGAGAAACAGGGGATAGAATATCAAGGCTAAAAGCTTGTTCTTCTGCTTCCCTGAAATGGGAAACCTCATGAATATTAAATGAAAATACACTTTGAGAAGCTGAAAAAATCACTATTTGTAAATGCTTCCCCCAAAGAACCATTAAGAGTAATGCAACTTTGTTCTAGCCATTGGTGGTAGCTTTCGGCTGTTTAAATCGTTCCAGCTTGTTCCAACTATCATTTACCATTGGTCATCCTGTGTGGGGCTGATGGAAGTTGCAAACTATGTTCTCCTCCTTCACCTCTCATCAGCTAATGAAAATACTGAAGGTGCCATGATGGGCCTGCACCCAATGATACTGTTGCTCTAGAGCTAAACCTGCTGCGTAAGTGGTTGCATAGTTAACACAAGAATGACATGCCATACAGCTTTTGTTGTGTAATCAGTTGTGGAAGAGATTTCGCAACTGCTTGCCCAACCACTTGCTGATAATGCATTCCAACAGAATAGTGCTAGAGATGATGATCACTCTCTAAGCATTATGTTGTGTTTCGGACATACTGGCCACTAGGACTTTAAAAGATGAATTACAACAAAGGCATGCGTCAACAGCTGGAGTGGGGGAGAGATTTTCCATATATTACTCTGAAATCTGTAACCAAACTTTAAACACATGGAAAAGAAGACAGAATACAAACTGGGCAAACAAATATTTGTGAATTAGTGTTTGGGGATTAAATCAGTGCCAGAAAAATAGGATGAAGTAGCTGAAGAATGTACAGCATGATACAGATTGCTGTCCTCTTCCATGGGCTATGGATTATGCCCAGACCAGCAGTATAAAACTCACAGTATAGTAAAAAATAAAAAATAAAAATTAATGTCTGCCTTGCCTACAAGAATACCACTTTTTATGCAAATTAAATAGCCGTGCATTTTGCTTCAGTTGGACATATAGAAGGAATGCTTACAGTCCCATTATTCTTCATTAGCTGTAATTAGAATTCTGAAAATGATTGTATTATTCCTACAATTCTAGTTATGATTAAGAATAATGGGAATCTACACGAAGCTTGGTCTTTTGCTCTCTCCTCACTGTCACACCAGCTAAACCGCCCTGGCATAGTCTGTACCCAGAGAGGTAAGCCGTGTCTCTGGAGTTACTGTGTGTTTTGCAGCTCTCCTCAAAACACTCAGTAGTGACAGGATGTTTACAATGTTCCTGTAGATCACCTTTTGTGGTTTGGAGGGCTGAAAGTGCTAATGGATGGTGGTTTACAGACCACATACCAGTGTTGGGCATGACTGAAGACGGCAGTAGGTTTCTCCTAAGCTGGTAGCAGGCATTACCAGGACCAGTGAGCCTTTTGCTCCAACACACACACACACACACACACACACACACACACACACACACATTCTTGGTCTCCCTCTTTCTTTCTCTCTCCCCATGCAATTCCTTTCAGGCATTATGCCTGAACCTGTGTAGGGCCAACCTGTGGGTGTGAGGATGCTGATGCACAGGTAAGCCTAATCCTTAAGTGAGCCCACTCCCTCTAGAAGTCAGTAAGACCTTTATGTTACTCTGCAAAGAAGTTGCAAAGTACTTTCGTGATCTGGAAACCTTAGTAGGTGAGGGCTTCCATCAGCAGGGAATCTTACCAGAATAGTGCTTCCATGATCAGGAAATCTTATCAGGATTCCAGATGATAAGAGAATGGTAAGTGAATCGGAAGCTCCTTTCCGGATCTGCATGTTAAATACACATAGGTCTTGCTGACATCTAGGTGGGAGGGGACCAGAAGGGGCAATGATTAAATGCACAGTTGCATCCCCATCACCCATTCAGCCTTACACAGATTCAGCCATAATGCCAAATATGTGTACACATGAACATCCATAACAAATTTCCCCCTCACATACACCCTCAACGAGGGACACCAGCATGGGCCTTTAAGTTAGAACCGGGAAAACAGACTGAGGACCTGTTCCCACTGCTGGAATAATGTGAAGAGGTTATCAGGTGGATGACGTGGCAAGCAAGCAAGGGGGGTGAGCAGGTGGGCAAAGGAGTGACTGGGCAAGTGAGGGGGGGCAACAGGAAGGCAGGGGAGCAAGCAAGAGGACACTAGCTTTAAAAAAAATACTGCTATCTTATATAGCCCTGTTTCAGATAGCAGGATTAAAGAAAAACAACAGATGGGGGCATTCACATATGTGGAATCAATTCCAATGAATCAAATCCACATCTACCTCTAAATAAATAGACCTCTGGCAGAGGAGCACAAAACCTCACTCCTCTGCCAAAGTGGTCCACACGTGCACGTAGCTCTTGAGTATGCTAAAATGTAAGTCTTTTTTTTTTTAAAAAGGAGAACCCGGTACAACACTGAGTTTTATTGTTACTAGAACTAAACCCTGAGCAAACACATTGCTCAACTGTTTATAGCCCTCCCCACTATGACGGACTGTACTGTGTTTCTATTTAAATCAAATACATTATTTCTAAATGTCCACCTAACCACATATCTAAATTACAACTGTATTTCTCAAAGTGCTAACATACATTTTGGGAACATGTTTCCTATTCTTTGGCAAAGTATAAATGGCCACCCTAATATCCTGTTGCTTCATTACACATGCAGAAGGCAAATGGCATAACATTCAGTTACTTCTAGCCACCAATCAACCAGTTTCTCATGGGATTCTCAGGGGCACACCCACCCACTGACTTGGCATGTGCTTGAGAATCTTAGAAGGGACTTGATAATTGCCAGCTAGAAGGCACTGAAAGTTATGGCTTCTGCATGCATAACTAAGCAACAGGATTTCAACCAGAGATAGAAACTGTTCCTTACATTCGGGTCCAGGGATGAGGAGGTTTCAATTGCCCCATGCCTCAGGCACAGATTCCTTTATGTTGTCTTTTGCCCTCCTGCTCAGCTGATTGTCACTGGGAGCAGCTAAGTAGCATACTACCGTGTTTCCCCGAAAATAAGACAGGGTCTTATATTAATTTTTGCTCCAAAAAATGCAGTAGGGCTTATTTTCAGGGGATGTTTTATTTTTTCCATATACAACAATCTACATTTATTCAAATACAGTCATGTCATCTTCTTCTGGTGGCTGCACAATGGTGGAGGGTGGGGTTTCACTTAACTAGGGCTTATTTTTGGGGTAGGGCTTATATTACGAGCATCCTGAAAAATCATACTAGGGCTTATTTTCAGGTTAGGTCTTATTTTCGGGGAAACAGGGTAACTGTCCCATTTTGTAGCTTCCCCAAACCATTAGCGGGACAAAGGTACATCCCCCGAAGTTCAATCTGTATGCCTCCTCCTGACCATAACGCCATTCTCCCAATGAGGTGACTGCCTTCGGTAGCAGATATTAGGGATGGGGCACTGAGATGTTGGAGGACAATGCTGTGTGTCCCAGCTGGTCTGTTCTAGACCCTTTACCCTTAGCTCTGCTCTCCTCAGAGACATAGAAAGACACTGCCCCCTCAGCAACACTGAAGAAAGAGATTCCTGCACATGTGCAAAGCACAGCACCACCTTAGATTTCATTGCAGGTCGCAGGCTGGACCTGTTATCTTTGCTGTCTAGTTTCTAGATTGAAGAAGGTGGGTTACGTAGGCCCAATGCATTGTGAAAAGTAATCTCCAAGGCTAGTGGTTCTTCAGAAATAGAAGACGGTCAAGGTTTCTGCAGCTCTCTGTTATAACAAGTGACCGATTTGTAAGGACTGGGTGAACAACCATGTTGAGCATTCTTGAGTCACCGCAGTAGCTTCATACTTGTCCAGATCTGCTGCATTCTGGTCAACAATGACAGATCATCCTGCCCCCACCCCCAAAGTATGCATTTTCCTTCAAAGGAAGCACACACAGGGTTAACTTCCTTGAATTTCTGCTGTGAGACAAATGGATTGTGTTTAGGTACTGCTGCTGAAAAAGGAAAGAGGGGGAAGGCCCCCTTTTTATTATTCCGAGGTGTATTTTAATTTGCACAAGCGACATTGTGTCTGTGATGGATTATGTGGAAGGAAACATTACAACCCAGCAAGCTTGGCAAGGGGGAAAAATAAGGGAGATATGGGGAGGATTAAAAACAGCTTTTTTGCAATGCTGAATTCTGATAAGGGGTCTTTGAGGTGTTTTCAGAGCTGGAGCAGGTGGATTTCAGAGCGAAAGAAAGGGAAGGGAACACAATCCTGTGCATCGTCTTCCTTGGCATTTCTTTGCATTGCCTGAACTAACTTTCTTTTTAGCAGCAGTGCTGTATAATCTGTCATGAAGGGCCTCAGAGGCTTGGAACAGAGCTCAGAAACTGTACTTCTGTAAGCCATTCACTCCTCCACTCACTACAGAATGGAAGAAATATTTAGTTTAATAGTGAATATTGAGTTGAATATTTAATTTGAATAGTGGTTCCCTCATAGTGGTAATGGAATGAAGAAGGCAGTGGCTGCTGCCTAAAATAGGTAGCACAGGAATGCCTAGCTCCTTTGAGTGGGCCAGAGGAACAGCATCCAAGGGTATTAAAGGATCTTGCAGATGCAATTTCAGAACCTATACCTATGAACTCTGGGAATTCTTGGACAACATGTGAAGTCCCCGAAGAATGGAAAGGGAAAAATATTATTTCCATCTTCACAAAGGGGAAAAAGAAGACAATTATGGACAATCAGCTTAGCACCAATACTAGGAAATTTTTAGAGCACTGTATTTTTAATTGTATTTTAATTGTTTTATCTTTTTATCTTTTTATTGTATTCAAATTGTTGTAAGCCGCCCAGAGACCTTTGGGTAGTGTGGGCGGCATATAAGTTAAATAAATAAATAAATAAATAAATGAATAAATAAATAAAATAGGAAAGGCTTTAGAGGACTAGCTGAAATTCAGTGGGTACAGCTCTGCCAGGTGATGACATGATGACCAGTAATGTTACTCTTTATTTTAATTCAATTTAAAACTTTCTATTGCACTCCCTTTCAAGTTTCAAGACTCCTTAGGGATCCCTTTTGCCATGCAGAAGCCTTTGGGAGTCTCAGGACGGTTGGAAGTGGGAAGCCTTTAATATTAGAAAAGCACTGTTGACAGTCCCGCCACTGGACTGCCATTGGTGATCTGGCAGCAGTTTTCTGATTTTAAAGGCTTCCCGTCATGCCACGCGACTCCTAGCCCACCATTCTATCCACTACCACCACACTGGATACCTAGAGCATACTGTAGTTGGGCAGAGGACCTTATGCATGCAAGGCAGGTTCACTGAGTTCACTGAGCCATAGCCCTTCCTGTGAAAAAATAAGCATCCACAAAGAAATATGAGCAAAACCAGTGTGTGGCAATGAGAGTAATGGCATTCTCATGATGCACCATTATAGAGGTCTTAAACTCTGCACTATTTTGAAAGAATATCAATAGCTATTAGTTATGATGGCAATATATTATCTCCAGTACCAGAGGCAGTATATCATTCAATACCAGCTTCTGGGGAACACCAGTGAGAAGGTGCTATTGCCCTCATATTCAGTTGTGGGCTTCCTCTGGGGGCTTCTGGATGACCCTGAGGTAAACCGAATTCTGGACTAGGTAGGCTTTTGGTCTGATCCGGCATAGCTAATTGCACTCGTAAATTAAACTAAGTTCCTCAAGTTGTACTTTGGAGCACAAATTGACTTCCAGTTTGAATGTTTACTGCAACTTCAAAGAAAATTGATTGTTATGTATTCTCTCAATGGCAAAGGGAAATAAGTATAAATATAGGGCATGAATTTAATTTGTTATATTTGTTGGTAAACTGGTCCAACAAATTATTTGTTTTGTGAAAAGCACACAGGGTTAGAAATAAAGATTTATGTTTTAATTTATACCATGCATCTCATTATTAAAACTTACAGTGCGCATGCAATTTGATTTGTTAAAAAAATCTTTCAGAATGTCTACTACTCATAATAAAAAGCATAAATAAAAAAGACAGCCCTTTCCAGCCTGAAAATCACATAGCACATGCCTGATTCACACAAGCAGTTCTGGTTTTCCCCAGATATATACAGGTAGCTAAATTCAATGGTTAGTTCCAACTAGAGTAGCACCATTGAATGAATGGGACTTATTAAGTCAACACATATAGAAGCCTCATTGATTCAATGGATCAAACCTAATTGGAAGCAGCAACAGGATTTAGTGCAATGTGAACTTTGGGTGATAATCACAGATATCAGCAGCATTGAGTGTGATGACTGTCAGAATGGTTGTGCTTCTAATGCAGAATGTGGAGACCAGATTTAATAATTATCATCTTGGAATTGCAGAGCTGCGAGGGACTCTGTGAATCATTGAGTTCAGCCCATGAAGGAGGCACGGTGGGGAATCAAACTCCCAACCACTATCTCTGTAGCTAAATGCCTAAACCACCGAGCTATTCAGCAGTTCTGCCTGCACCATCATGAAGCTCATCACTGATACTGGAGCAACGACTATCTGTTACCCTTGCCTACTTTGTATGGATGTTGTAACGAAAAATGGGAGAGAGGGGCAATCTTCGAAAAAGGTTTTTGTGTTTTTTTAGCCTACATATCTCAGATCTTCAGCATGGTGAGTCAGAGAAGGTTGGAACTTTTCCAGACTCAGGAATTATATATGCCACTCTGAGCTCCTTGGAAAAAAGGTGCCATCAAATATAATAACATTTTTTTAAAAAATGTGTTTGCTACAGTTATAGACATTTGCGGTTCACCATATCCACGCTAGCCTACTGGCCTTGCTGGCTGGTAGGGGGATCTTGGGAGCCACAGTCCCAAAAAAAGGACATTTTCAAAGCCCTGGGCATTGTGCAAAACAGCCCTTAATTCTGAGCAGTGTCCAGTGAGTGCCTAATCCTCGCCTCTTAAGGAAGTGTGAACTTCAAACAGGAGAGAGAACTGGCTTGAATTCTGACTTTATGTTATGAAAATGGAGGATGAAAAACTTTCCTTGCTTCTTTTCAGCAAGCACAGTACTGGTAACGGATGGCTGCAATCTGATACCAGCAGCATTATCACCTGATGAAAAAGCCACATTGAATACATGCTATTTATTTTCCTCCTCCCACACAACTGGAATAGGATGGCGATATAAAAACTTTGTTTTTGTTTATTGTCACTTCCTTTTCCTAACCCTAACCCTCTCCCAGTACCTCCTATTTTGAAACACTTTGCTTGAATAAGGTGTCTAATAGCTCTGAAAGCCTGCTGGCAAATTTGTGCCTATTTTTAATAATAATCATGTGCCGTCAAGTCAATTCTGACTTACGCTGACCCTTTGCAGGGTTTTCCATGTACAGAATACTCAGAAGTGGTTTACCATTCCCTTCTTCTGGGGGCATCCTGGGACTGTGCAGCTTACCCAAGGCCACACAGGCTGTCTTTTCTCCCAGAAGGCACAGTGGGGAATTGAACTCCCATACTCTGGCTCTGCAGCCTAAACCTACCTAAACCACAGGTAGCTATCTAGCCAGCTTTTGCCTATGTTTACTTTTAATGTATTTCAGTCTAGTAATAACTGTGTGTGTCTATAGCCCCTCCATTCCAAATTTATTTATTTTAATGTACACATACAGACAAATATCCAGCTAGGCCTTTTCTATCAGGGCTTTTTTTCAAACACAATACATGCAGTTCCAACAGAATATTTACACAGTCCAAAATGTGAAAGATGCAAAAGGGTTAGTTGGATTTTTTTTAAGGCAGCTAATAACAATATGAAAAATAAAGTGAATGGTCTAGACCCAAACCTCATTGAGAGTAGCTGCTTCTTCTATCCCTCCCCCACCACCATGCAGACTCTGTATTGCTATTCTATACATTATGTTTACCAATGTATATGAAGGAAATCCTTCCAGAACACAGTATTCCTTTTCTTGGCACATCTTGCAAAGTTGTCAATGTTATGATAAGGGTAGTGATTCCAAAAATTCCTAGTACATTCTGAGGCAATGTGCTTGTTTACCTAGGTTTGTGTTGCTTTGCCTTCTTCTTAATTTTTGTTCTCATGTCCCTTTCATTACAGAAGTGGCTGCTGGAGTTCATGATGCTTCTTATGTTTTGCATTAATGCTGTCAGATCCCAAATTCTGAAGATTACACACACACACACACACACACACACACACACACACACACACAATCTGTAGTCCTTTAAATGTCACTGAATAGGATTACAAGACTCCAAGCATGTGCACAAGTAAAACATAGAGGTATGTTGCAGAAAGACAAATGATGTGTTATAGTTACAAACTACTGTGCCGCTCCCACATTCCCATCAACATCCTACAAACACCCTCTTTTGTGGGTGGCTATATCTTTTTTCTGGCGATCTGTAGGAGTAGCTGGGGTCAGTTCATTCATTCATTCATTCATTTCTACCCCACCTATCTACTGCCTAAGCACCAAAACATTAATAACCAGAATATCAGATAAACCTAACTGGCCAATTAAAATCAATATCCATTTCATGGGTCCACAAAGATGTCAAAGGGGTAAGGTGTTTCTGAAGGCCTTTTCAAACAATATAGTTTTTACCCATTTCCTAAAGGCCAGGAACCTTAGTGCAGCCTCGAGATCTCTGTATATGGAAAAAGCTCTCCTGTCTCAATGGTACTGAAGCTAGCACTGGGGTTGCTTCAGCAGCATCCAAAGGCCAGGAATGTCCTAAAGTCTAGCACTCCTTGTTCTGGTCCTTCCAATTCTCAGCAGAGAAGCATGGCTGCTAAACTCATGAAATGAGGAGCAGAAGGAACTCAACCTTTACATAAAGGGATAAAGAAGAAAATAAGAAAAAATACCTTTACTGAGCTTGCATTTGTCCTGGGGCAAATCTGCAAACTCTATGCTTGCAGTTTGCCCCCATTGCTGGTTGTACTTTTAATGAGTGACCACTTAAAGCAACATTTACTGCAGTTATCTGGCATAGGTGACATGACTAAAGAATAGCATTGATGAGGGGTTGTCCCATGTCATATTGTTCTTGGTTAAAGCATAGAGAGACTTACCCATCAACCATTTTCTGGAACAGGATCAAACTAGCAATTACAACTACAATGTATTCTCGAAGGCTTTCACGGCCGGGATCCAATGGTTGTTGTAGGTTTTTCGGGCTGTTTGGCCATGTTCTGGAGGTTTTTCTTCCTAACATTTCACCAGTCTCTGTGGCCAGCATCTTCAGAGGACAGGAGTTAGAATTCTGTCTGTGTTCTGGTGCAGACTAAAACAACCAGAAAAATCGGCAGTAGCTGAACATGCCCTGAAACAAGCTGGACATGAAATTCTATTTCAAAACAGAGAAGTACTGGACAACACCAGCAATCATTATGTTAGACTACACAGGGAAGCCATTGAAATCCACAAACACCAGCACAGCTTCAACAAAAAAGAAGAAAGTCTAAAAATCAACAAAGCCTGGCTCCCAGCACTGAAAAATACAGCCTGCAAAAAGTTCAACAAGCTATACCCAGCCACAAGGACCGGTGATCACTGCACCCAAAAGACTAGCTAATGACAGATCATCCCCCCTTATCACAACAATACACCCATAACAAAAAACACCCTGATCACAATAATCACCCAATTTCCTGAAAAGAACAAAAAGCTGATCCCACAGCTACAAATACTCAACTATCCCACACACTACACCAGAACACAGAGTTCTAACTCTGGCAAAATGTTAGGAAGAAAAACCTCCAGAACATGGCCAAACAGCCCAAAAAACCTACAACAACCATAGAACTACAATGTTTTCTTTTCCCAAACACATTTGAATAAAGTACATTTGCTTGAGAATTTTTTTCCCAGTTTGTTCCAGATTTAAAATGAGGTGTCTTAATGCTTATTTTTAAAAATATAGATCATGCTATAGATCATCTATAAAGCAAAACTCACAAGAAAGGAGATGCAACCATTTTTTCAAGATCTGTTTCTCGTGAACGGAACATTATTCACACAAGTTCATAAACTGTCCCCATTTGAATAATCTGAACTACATTATGCTTCCAACCTCAATACAAATACAGAAATAGGTAATACCTTTAATTGACCATTAAGAGTATAAAACAAAACAAAAAGAAACAGTGAGGTTTTTATGATAAATTATCTTCTTCAAGGCTGTGCATCAAACTCTTGTCGGTAGTTCCAATTTATATGCTGTTATTAATGTCCCACATTCACATGGCTGATGGTGTTGAAGACAGGTTCGCTTCTTAGATGGAGGTAGTGTAGTATGCAAATTGTTTGCAAGCTCCTCCTCAGTTAGCAGTTTGGAATTTATAGCCCATCTCTTAAAACAGAGAACAGCCAGGCAATCTCACTCTCCCTTCTCTGCCTTTTTGAAACTCAAAGAATTTCTTTTTGGCTAGAGGAGGAAAGAATGCCCAGGAACATGACCTGCCTCTAACAGAGATGAAATTAGGAATTTAATTACATCACCAGGAGCAGTCAATTTAAGCCAAATTAAAGCCAAAATAAATAAATAATGGTTTTACCTGATGGATACTTTCTTTAGCATGCAGTACTTCTTGTTTGGTGTCCAGAGTCCATGATGTTCGAGAACTCACATTGGTATTCAGTTGATGCCCTGATCGGCCATTCCATGATATCTTACAGTTCAGGAAAAATCAGAAAAAAAGTCGCATGGTTGTAAAAGCAATACAAATACAGGAACAGGTGATACCTCTATTCTTACGCAAGATATACAGAAATATTTTTTTTTATTTTTTATTTGTATGCTACATTTCTCCCAGAATTGGAACCCAAGGTAACTTACAATATTATTAACAACAACAGAAAATTAAAATGGAATACAATTATAAACATTAAAACAGAATTAAACAAAATAAAACAGAATTAAACAAAAAGTAACCATTATTTCCTTTGGCCGTCCCCCCACTCAATTGCCGGTCTCTTAGATCAACATAATAACCACTCTCTGGTGCAAATATTTAAATACTGTGTGAAAAATAACATTTCTTTAAAAATCTTCTCTGGAATTTATGGGACATTTAGGGATCCTTTGCAAAATCAGGATTAAGTCTAGCCAAGAGGAAGCTGTTTTGCCTCCGAGATTTCAATGGAGTAAATGTGATTAAAGCAGCCTCCTTCTTCCTAGTGGTCTCCCCACATGCTGGGTGACAGCTTTCATCATGGCCTGTCTGGAGATTCTAGGAACACGTCCTAGAAGAGCACATCTGGAGAGTGCCAGGATGGAGGGATGAAGACACACACTTAAGCCTCTTCATGAATTTAGCAGGATTTTTAACGGCGAAATGCTTCTTTGATTTGGTTGGGGTGGAGCCCTCATTTTCAAGATGTAGTGGGATGAGAAACACACTCTGAATACAGTTACCATGGTTTGCCTTATGTATTGCCTACCCCAGCATCCACCTCCAAGCAAGCCAATGTACCATTCTTTTTCAAAGGACTTCACAATAACTGCTTATCCAACCTAAAAGTGGCTGCTCTCTTCCCATCCAAACTAGGCTCAGGCAAGTAAAAATGTGCTGCCTAATTGGTTTCCTGCTGTGATAGACACACAAGGGGATGGGTTAAAGAGCCCCTGAGATAACCTTCCCTACAGAGATTTGTTTTCAAGACACAGAATGAACGTGGCAGGAAACCTTAGTGCAGCCTCGAGATCTCTGGATATGGAAAAAGCTCTCCTCTCTCAATGATGCTGAAGCTAGCACTGGGGTCGCTTCAGCAGGGCCCAAAACATTCCTCTTTGCTTTTTATCTTTCCTCTTTTTAATTTGGATTGCAATGCTACAGCCATTTACTTGGGAGTGTAAGTCTCGTTAAACACAGTGGGACTTATTACTGAGTATACATGCATAGGGTTACATGGTCCTGTTATTCCAGTGACCAGCAGGGAAGAAAGTTGGAGGGCCAAATAATGATCCAAAGAATTGTCTTTGTGAGCAGGAAACTGAAAGTGAGGTGCAGCTCTTAAGGTGTCATCTTTGTGACAAAGGCTCAACAGAGACAGACATGTTATTTTATATAATTCAGAGTGTTTGTGCATAAAGCATAGAATTGGCTAGGGATGTGCCACATCATCACTGCATTATGCAGGATCACACTGGGTTGAAGTAGAAATCATTAGATAATAAATAATTTTGCCTTCATTGACTATACTCCAGAAATGTGCACTCGTGGGTTCTGCATAGCCACTGAAAATGTTTTACTACATTTCAGGTTAAGAGTCCAGCTTTCTGAATCCTCGCATGACCTAAACCCTACATCTGGAAAGTAGCCTAGGTTGAGCATTCAAACTATTCAAAACAAATTGTGTTTGCATTTGAACAGTAGCATTAACATATGCAGATCTAATTTTCCATTGTGGAAGGTAGGTAGAACACATTGCAGAAAGCTAAGGACACATGGTGTGCAATTGCTTCATGTACCTGGTTCTGACTTTAATCTGTCTAATCCAGTCTTTGCCTCTCCTATGCACATAAACCCTTCAGGGTTTTATGTGCTACCCTGTGAGATATGTAATCATGTCTCCTACATCACCAGCATATTGGAAGACAGATATTTCAAAGCACCTTGGCCAAGGTTCTGTTGCAAAAACCCATGCATGCAAGGGCAATCCTTCACATAATTAGTAACATGACTGGTTGTGGACTCAGTCTCATAACCAGTGCACAATCAGTTGTCCACTTGGGAGTGACCCAGTAGATGGAGCAATTACTGTATGACTGCCCTCTGCTTTTCCCCAAGAGGATTTTACACTTTTATGGCTTGATAGCTTAGCGGTTTCGGTATCTGGTTGCGGAGCCAGAGGCTGGGAGTTTGATTTCCCACTGTGCCTCCAAGGACAAGAGCCTATGTGAGTGGCCTTGGGTAAGCTGCACAGTCTCAGGATGCCCTTAGAAGATGGGAATGGTAAACCACTTCTGAGTACTCTCTACCTGGAAACCCTCAAAAGGATTGCCATAAATCAGAATTGATTTGATGGCACATCGTAGTTGTCATCATCTCAGATTTGGACCTGAGCCAAAGAAGGATTTTGCTTGGAAAAGCAAGTTGCAGAAATACTACGCTTCTTCCTTTGCCAAGGTTTCTTTGTGGACTAGCAATACTCATGCTATATCAGTAGCACATTTGTTGTACAGCCCCACCAGAAAACAGAAGAATGTGGAGGTTTTAGTGGAAGAGTGAGCAACAAAAGCCCTCCAGATGTTCTTGGACTGCAACTTCCATCAGTGGCCCCAGCCAACATAACCAATGGTGAGAGTTCATGGAAGATGAACTCCAATAACATCTAAAACACATTGCTGCCCAACCCTGCTATAATAGTAGCTTTGCTATGAGACTGGTTGGTGAGAACCTAGAGCTGAGGCTTTTCATTAACAGCACCAAGCGTTATCCAAATGCTCAGGGTGATCATGAGATGGAATATAATATGAGCTATGAAGCTAAAAGAGAAAAAAAGATTACATGTTAGAGGAATAGATGACTAATTTGCCTCATGTAAGTAAATGTTCAGGGTTTGTTGAGGTTTGATAAAGAAGTAAAATGTTCAGATTCTTAAGAACAGAGGTTCCCAATCTTGGGTAACCAAGGTGTTCTTGGATTTAAACTCCTAGAAACCCTGGCCAGCACAGCTGGTGGTGAAGGCATTTTGCAGTCCAAGAATACCTGGGTTACCCAAGACTGGGAACCACTGGCCTAGATGACTGTTCTCCAATTAGTTGATTATGGAGCCAAACGGAAAAAAAATGACTGTAGACATCACTCTAAGTGGTTGCAAGACATATGTGTTACTGAACTGACTAAAAATGATGACCGGAATGCTATCAAATTCAACAGTTGAAAGTGGACAATTTTCACAGATGTCAAGCAGTTGACCTCTAAAGAGGGTCTTGGCCAAAACCTAGGGGGTTGGCTAAAAAGGAAGTTAAAAGGAAAGTCAGGAAGGTCTGTTCCTTTCAGAACACTTGAGGATTATTTAAAACCACAATAATAAACAAAAAGAAACACAAATTTTAGCAAATGAAGTCTTGTTTCTTCTTTCATATCTGAACATTTCATATCCAAACATATCTGAACATAATTTAAAAATTATGGATGTATATGAAATATAAGTAAAATTAAAAACAAATTAAAATGTTAAGATAATTAGACTGTTTTTGAGCAGAAGTGAGCTACTTCAGTAATATTATCTTGACCATTCGCTGGATCTTCTTTTGTATATGTGGTGGGGCATAAACTGCATGCACATAAGTACTTCATTGATTGAATTTCTTCACAGTCACAGAAAATTTGTCCTGTATCTGAGTAGCCCTAATAGGAGATGAAATGCAAACTAATAATAAGGAATGCCATAAAGACTTTGAGGAACATATTGCTAAACAAGACCTATAGTGTAGGAGAGGCAAGAAGCAATAGTGGATGACATGGTTATTTCATTAGTGGGTGATTGCAATAGTAGGTGACATGGTTATTTCATTTCCTTATGTATGTGAGGATTTGAAAATTCATTTTTTTAAAGATATGGTGGAAAGAGATCCAGGAAATTAGAAGCCAGTTAATGTAATATATGTTCTGCAAAAAGTGGCAGAAAGCATTGTTAAAGACAAAATTACCTGATACAAAGGAGGACAAGTCTTGAAGAAGAATCACATAGCTTCTGCAGATGTAAGTTTTGTCCTTCTAACGTTTTTTTTACTTCTTTGAGAACATTAACAAGTAAGTGTCTGTGGTCTTTAAAAGGTCTTTGATAAAGGATCTTATCAAGGCCCCTTCCGAAAGTACTAACACCTTCAGAGCGCTGCTTGATAGGTACACAGGAGAACACTTTTTCCTGTGTTGCTCCCAGATTTTGGATTTCTCTCTTTCTTGAGTTGCAATCAATTCCCACACTGGCTGCTTTTAGGAGATGAAACAATTTTTTTATTCTGCTTTTGCAGTTCAGCACTATGTCAAATAAACACTACAATTTCACAAGTTGTTATATCAATCAGCGCTATGTCACTTGCCAATTCTTTTTTAAAGATGCCCACAATCAATGTCACCCTAAAACACACCTGCCACTGCTCCTTTGGACTGATATAGGTGATTGTACATGTTAGAAACTGAAAAAAAGTGATGTGCATGGAATTACTAAATCCACAAAAAAAGAAAAGTGCCCCCTGCTGGCTGAATACAAAGCACTTGTCACTTTCCCGCCTGTCCCTGGGTTGTCTCACCAATCACAGGGCACAAGCTACGTGTGTCGTGTCGCTGCCACCAGTTGATTACAACAATATTGTTAATTATTAATGATAGAGGTCCAGGCAATGTGTCATTTTAAAAAGAACCAAATAGAAGTTGTTTATTATTACAGGTGATGAAGGTACAGTCGATGTCGTTAACTCTTAACAAAACATCTTACTTCCTCCACCCTCAACCACCAACCCTCTCTCTCCACTCCCCAAACTTCCCATTCACCCATCCCCAGTCTCCCCCTCCTGCAGAGACCTGGGCAGACGCCACAGCATTGAATACCCATTAAAAAGAAACTTACTCATCATGAGGGCTTACTTGTGGTTAGCTGTAAATTGTATAGTTGACAGAAAATATATTCAATTCAACTGTACCAAGTCTAACATAAATAATAGATTGCAGTGTAGTTGTATCCTTAGTTGGCTTTTGATGGGGATTAGATAAAATTTTGGTTGGTTACGCTATCAGTGGTCACTTGGATTGCAAGCAGTATGTCCCTCAAAACCTGTTATTGGTGACCAGCAGTAGAATAGTGGGCTTCTCATGAATATCTGAAAAGTAAGTGAGTTGGCTTCCTATGGGCCACTGTGGGAAGCAGAATGGTTTATGAGATGGGGACGAATAAAAAAATATGGTGATACGTTCAGTTTGATCCAGTAAACTTCTTCTTATGTTCTGTCTTAACTCTCTGTACAGAGAAGCCCACCTCATAACAGATTTGTACTTCTTATATCATGCTGTAAAACCTTGGCTGTTTGTGGAGCTATATTGGCACTTTCCTATTTCCTAGGCCAATAAATTCAACTTAGACTGGTTCCTGCGTCTATGTTCTAAGACAACACATATTCTTCTGTTTCTGTTGACAACAAGACTTTTTCTTTGTCTCTCAACCTATAAATATATCAAGGCACAAAAATGCCCACAGGATTATTCTTGCTCTGAAAGAAAATGATAAGAAAAATGATGCTTTCACTGTTAGTCCACATGCTGTCATTTTGTTTTGCTCCTTCCTTGTGTACCATCCAGTTTATGGAGATTTCTGATTTTTTTCTGGACAGAGTCCAACTGTGTCACGTTTCCCTGTAACTGTTACCTACACAGGTGGGCAAAAGCACACAACTTAAGGACTTAGAGTAGGCAACCCCTCATTGCCAGGCATCAAAACAGCCATCTGTCGTTGTCATGCTATAGAAAAGTATAAGGGTAGGTACCTATGTACCATCTTGCATAAGCAAAGAGACCACCTGTAGGGAGCCTATGTATTGTTTACGACCTTCAAGCCCTCTTTATTTCCAGAGAGAGAGAGAGAAATAAATATTTACCAATAAACCTTCATGATTTTAGTAAAGTTTGGAGAGTTTGTACATTGAGAAAAATAGTGGATTCCCCAGTTAACAGAAGGTGCTTTGTTGGGGGAGGGGACGAAGACGAATTGCACTCTATGTCTCTAGAGGGGGAACAAAAAACCAAAAAGAGGAGAGGAGAAGAGTAGGAATGGAAAGTGAGAAGGAGTCTGGGGGAGGGAGAGAGGAAAGCATTTGTAAAATTAAAAAGCAGGGCCCCATCAGATTGTGTCGGGCAGGGGAAAGCGTGTCGAAGCCAGGAGTAATTGGTAATCGGAGCAGAAGTGAAGAAGGGGATGATTTATGGAAGCATGGAGACAGGGGTGGAATAATTTTTGGAGCAGAACAGGGAACTCACTGAACGCCTGAATCTCAGCTACTTATCCACTCGTTCTTGTGATAAATTAGCTCTTGTTTAAAGTAACCGGAGCTCCATTTTTCATTCTGATTACTACACTTGATATCTCTCTCTCTCCCTCTGTTTCTCTCTGACCACTGCCCCTTAGCTGGCTCCCTGAGCTGAGGGAACAGCTTTATGGAAACTCCTCAACTTCCATCTCACAGCCCTTCCCATTTCCCTCATACAATTACAGTAAGGTTAACTCTTTTTGAATTGGAACAAATGCTGGTGAATAGCTTAGGGTCTCTCTCTCTCTCTCTCTCTCAACAACTAATTTCTACTTAGTCCTCTAAAGCATGAGTGGGGAGCAAGCAGGGCCCACCCCATGGTGTTGGTTACAACATCCAACAGTCAACAGCATAGCCAGCTCCATGGGATGATGGGAGACACAGCCCTAATCCAACGATGACTGCTGATTAATAGGTTTTTCCCCCACCTGCTGCTCCAGAGTATGTGCCACCATCTCCCTATGCACACACACGAGTTTACCATGGTTGAGCAGAATGGAGGAATTATACAAGGGTCAAACTGTCAGGTTAGATGTTTAATTTGGTGGTCTGTGATTGTTTTACATCTAATTAGCTGCTGTGGGTGCCTGATCAGGATGAGAACTGAAGCAAGGGGGAATAGGATGAGTTCATTAATTAAATTATTTTATTTTATTTACCCTTCTTCCCAGTGCTGCAGCCCTAAAACACGCCCACAGCCTAAAGTTGTTATTTGCACTGGAAAGGGAAACTGCCTTTGCTGCCAACTGCAAGTGTAATGTTAATGTGCCATTTGATTTTGAACTGTACATTCCTCACATTAATTTACAGCATGGTAGTCATGTCAGCATAGCTTGGCAGTAACTAGACACAAAAATATAGTTACAAATAATTAACCAGTAGTTACAAAATTATTTTTAAATATAATGTGTAATATCCAAGTTTAAATCCTGTAGCTTAGCGTAGTAAGTCACACTAGAGGAGGGCTCACTGAATAAGTGGGGATTTGGTGAGTCAACTCCTCCGTAAATTCAATTGTTTCAAATGGGCTTAATCTAGTTGTGACTTACTTTAGTGGAGTAAGTTGCAGTTAGAGCAGGTCCATGTGAACCAATGGAACTTACGGAAGAGTTCACTCACCAATTCCTCACTAATTCAATGGATCTACTCTAGTGTGACTTACTATGCTAAGTAACAGGATTTCAACCACCATGTTACAAATAACATTAGATTGCTGTAGCTCGTTCCAGGAGTTGTCAGGGTGTGTCTCAGTTACTTACATCAATTAGCTGTAATTAGCAATGGCTAGTTATCTAAATTGTGGTGCTGGAGGATTGTGGTGCTGGAGGAGACTCTTGAGAGTCCCCTGGACTGCAAGGAGAACAAACCTATCCATTTTGAAGGAAATCAACCCTGAGTGCTCACTGGAAGGACAGATCCTGAAGCTGAGGCTCCAGTACTTTGGCCATCTCATGAGAAGAGAAGACTCCCTGGAAAAGACCCTGATGTTGGGAAAGTGTGAGGGCAAGAGGAGAAGGGGACGACAGAGGACGAGATGGTTGGACAGTGTCATCGAAGCTACCAGCGTGAATTTGACCCAACTCCGGGAGGCAGTGGAAGACAGGAGGGCCTGGCGTGCTCTGGTCCATGGGGTCACGAAGAGTCGGACACGACTTAACGACTAAACAACAACAACAAAGTTATCTAAACTTAAGCAAATACCGATAGGATTCTATCCTCTGCGTACAATTCTATCTCTTCATTTTTGTATCTCTACCTTCCATGTTATCTTCTTGTTCTTATCTCACTTCCTTTCTATTCATCCTTGTGTTCACTTTGCATATGGATCCCCATACCACACCTAGGCTTTAAAAAAACAACAACAAAGGAAGATGAAAAACAAAAAGCTAAATTGCTGCGCCAGAGGATTTGGAATGTCCAATGGCTTTAGGTGGGAGACAGAGGTTTTCCATTCCGTTTTATACCCATGTGTGTACACATATATCAAAGTATGTATAACTTGCCTTAAGTTTAAAAGAGGTTCTCTTCTCAGGAGAAAGGTGGCCTATAAATAAAATAAAATAAAATAAAATAAAATAAAATAAAATAAAAGAGCCCAGCGAGGTTGTTGGGGACAGGACATTATAGAAGTTGCTCATGCACAGTGTTGCCATACGTTGAAACCAACTTGTCGGCACATAGCAACAACAACATAACTTGCTCAGAGATATAAATCAATCAAACAAAGAACTGGGAAAAATATTTTAAGCACAATAAATCTATTAGAATTCAAACTGCCACAAGACTCATTGGCCACAATCCTGTTGCATAAGTTATGCTTGTGTAGGGGTAATGACATAACAGGAGGAAATTTTTATAAGTAAAAAGTTCCTGCCTCCATTCAATGGCTGGTCCAACTCATGTGTAATCTGTCTCATTTCGTGGAAGATGTATGAGCTGTGAGATAGAAGGAGGAATTCTATAATTATCAGAAATCACCTCCTACCAGTACGATCACCCAAGTCACACTAGCTGTGGGACACAAGTAAGAACTCTAATTACCAAAATTCTCTTTCTCATGGTGATGTCATTACCCTTACGCAGGCATGGTTTACACTACAGGACTTTGGCCATTGGTATTTTTGTGATAGAAATTCCCACACTTTCATTTTTTGTAATTAATTGTTTGTAGGATAGTCAACACATAGAGATGGCCATGAACCAATAACAAATCAGGGTGGTTTGTGGCTACCCATGAACCACAAACCACCCATGAACCCCAGGAAAGTTTTTTTTCTGTTTGTGCCTGGGGGAAGAGGACCTAATGCTTCCACCCCCTATGCCATTCACCCGCCCCCTTCCCACTGCCCCTGTTGCCTCCCTACTTGGCCCTGTTGCCTCCTGCTCTTTGTTGTCCTCCACCGCCATCTTTAGAGACAGTGGCCCGGCTTCCCTTCCAGGAGTTGGGTCAGCTGTCTCTGCACATGTGCACACCTATCAGCGTGTGCCTATCATGGAGGCAATGGGGGCAGCGGGAAGGGGGGCATCTGTTAAATGAAGGACTAAGCTGAAAAACGTTTAACACTTCATTTTGTTTCGGCAAAATGGGACCCCCAAACCAAACTGAACTGAACCACGAACCAGCCCAGTTCATAGGTTTTTTTGGTTTGTAGTTTGGTTCGTTCCCATCTCTGATCAGGAACTTTCATTTGGTAGTTGCCCTACATTTTAGATCTCACAATACATTGACACTGAAGCTAGGTTTACAGCTGGCACCTTGATATAAGCCCCACTCTATTGTTCAGCCGACTCATGGCTGTGAATAGCACTTAATGATCAAAGTGGATATCATCCCCTTACTGGTATCTTTTGCATTTCTCTTACATTTCATCCTTCTATGTGTGTATAAACATCTGTCAACTAAGCTATACACCATGCATCTGAAGAAATCAAAATTGCCACAAAAGTCTACAAAAAGCTATGCCAAATGAAAGTTGTTACTCCTTACAGTGCCACAAGATGCTTTGTGGATTTTGCTGCAGCATGACTATCTACCCCTGGATGTTTCTGCTTATGGGAAGGCTAACAGTGAAGTGAGGGAAAGGATGCATTCCAGACTCCACCTTCAAGAAAAAATCCACTGCTCTGCTAGGTCTTCTCCTCCAAGAATGGACAATGCTGTCCACCCTCAGAGAGGAAAGATCTGATACACCCAGGGACCATGGGCTTGCACCATTCATGTCCATTCATATTTAGCTTTTTCCCCCTATATGAAGATAATTTCATGACACATCAGTTCCCTTATACATAAATTCCCAGCCCCAAATCCCTATTTCTGTACAATAAACGTGTGTCTTCCTGTTTAGAATTCCTGCTTGGTATAGTTTTATGCATAAACTCAATGCTCTTTATGTTTAACTTGTGGAATAATATTTCCTGCAAATCTTTCCAAGAGTTTTCTTCTTTGGGCATTGAGGGTCCTGTACACACAGAGAGAGACACACACACCTGGTGTCGACCTGCATTGTAAGAAATGTCTGAGTCAATAATCACACCAAACTGATTGAGTTAGTTAGCAAAATTCTAACATTCTCTGGGACTCAGGGAATTCCTAAGAAGCCCATGATAATGAAATACATGCAGGATTCATGCAATTTCCTACACTGAACTGATTTCCATGTACGGCAATTTATCTTGTATGAAGCATCTCTTTCTGTATTAGATCCATGCAAATTACCTATTGTCAGGAGATAGATTTTCCATCAGGAAACATGATATCACTCCACCCACAAAGGAATTCTTCCCCTGATAAGGAACAAGTCATGTGTAACTAAACAGGGGGGAAAATTGACTTACTGTTTCGATCCATTTGAACAAATCCAGTAGCAACAATAATACGAATACCTTGATTGGCAACAGACCTAACTAAAAGGTCACAAAGACGTGTGTGACCAAAATTCATCAGCTGCATTGGATTGGGTGAGTGAGGATTCAGTTTCAACTATTTTTATTTTAAAAATTCCAAAATATGCAGATTCCTTCATGTTTTGCATAAAAAGAACTGAAGATATTTTTAAAAATGAATGTGGGAGAAAGTAAAACTGACAGGTTTATCTCTCCAGATCCAGGTCTGTGAATGCTGATTTCTGAAAATCTCAGTTGCAACCCCTATATATTCAACCAAATGATTTCTAGATTAGGGTCACCACCACTATTTTGCAGAGACACCTCATCTCGTCTCATGTTCAACACTCATGCGCTGGACTTTACAACATATTCCTCTCCATGCCGGAAATAGTCTTACCTGTTGAATTTTGGCAGAGCAGATGGGAGGGGGAATTTATTTTTAGTTTAATTTTAGTTTGCTTTTTTGAGAATTTATAAAAAATTTGCACCTTTGTTCATGTTAAGGGTGAAACCAACATGATGCTTTAAAAATCTGAATGTGGAAGAAGGCAAAACTTACAGACTTTCCCATTTAGGTCATGGGCTAATTAGCTAGAGATGCCATCGGGTACATAAACTTCAGTGGGAGGGGAGAATGCATTGATCTGAATATTTGCTTTAAGAGTAATGGCAAGCATCTGGTTCACTGCAAGCAGAGCATAATGCTCTGCCCATGGAGTTCCCATGATCTCTGGCTTCCTATTACACAGGCTGGATATCACCCCTATTGCAATGCATGGGGCTTATGCATAGAAATGCTGGATAACTTTGTGGAAGCTTTGGAAAAGCCCCTATGGATCATTCAATAGAGCACTGAGCAAGTAGAGCAGATGGAGAAGATTCCAGGTTGTGTAAATTAATCATTAGTATTTTAGCTGACATTAGTTTGTTCTTTGAAAATATCCTTTGCAAATTAATAGAATCTCATCTAACCTGCAGTGGGAAGGAAATTCTGCCAGAGGCCCTGGAGAACTACTTCCAATCAAAGTAGACAATACTCTGTACTAAGTAGATGGACTGAGATAGTATAAGCAGGGCTGATGTCGTATGCTAAGTATCCAGGCTGGGAGACAAATATCAGCACTGGAAGAGGAGAAATTATGATCTTTGTCTGTGAAGTGGCTTTAAGCTCTGGGCAGCCAGCTTCAGCCATTCTCTGCTGGCACCATGGCTCCCTGCTCAGTGTAGAGGTATTTCGATATGTGTTCTTTATATAGCTGAGAGGATTGGCTGCATGTACCCACAGACATTCTCCTGAGGCTTCTCCCTTCCTTCCTGGCTTTTTGGCTCCTCAATATTGGGCCCATCATGCCATTTGAAGAAAGTCAGGGAGTGAAGTAATAGCATTCATGAGTAGAGATGGGCATGAACCAAAACAATGAACTAGGAAGTTTGGTAGGTTGGTGCAGGTCAGTTTGGGTTCATGAAAACTGATGAACCAAATGAACCAAACCAACAAACTTTTTTTTTTTTTTGCAATTTAATGAATTTCCTGGTTCATTTACCCCCACCCCTGCCCCTTCCTTCTGCTCCCGTCACCTTGTGCTGCCTCCTCTTCCTCCTCCTTTGCTGCCACTATCTTCAGAAACAGCAGCCAGGGTTCCCTTCTGGGAGCTGGGCTTGCTGTCTCTGCGCATGCACTCACCTATCAGCTGACAGGTGTGGGCATGCGCAGAGTCAGTGGCCTGTCTCTGCATATGTGCCGGGGTACCAGTTGATCAGGGATATCAGTTGGGACCAATGTTCCTTGTAAGCTGCATGGCCACTCAGCTCTAGTTCAGGGCCACCCATTTGCTTGTGGTCGCAGCCAGAATGATGATGGAGGAGGAGGAGGAGGCAGGACCAGGTAGGGAAGCGACGGGGGCAGTGGCAACCATTGCCTGTTCTCTTCTCTGATGTAACAAAGGCCCATCCCTTTGACATAACAGGAGTCCACCTCTGGCCTGACATTTTGGCCCTCAAATATCAAGGATGGGGCACTGTTGACCTGGCACACTTACTTTGGGCAGCAGACTTTGTTTGTCAAAGAAGGGCAGTAACATGTTAATTTGGTGCTATTGCATTTTTACTGTCGGAGATTGGGGAGGCACTTGTGAGATTATGTGACAAAATTACTAGGCTAGTTTTTAGTATCCCTCTAAAAATCTTCATTCATTGATAAAATGCACTTCAAAGCAATGAGGGTGGTTATTAGTCTATTTTCTCTTTTTGACAAAGAAAGTGTTCTGTAGGGAAGGATTGTCAAATCCAAGTTTGATTTTAAAAGGAAGAACCCTATGAAGGAAAAGGCGGGGTCTTGAAGTTGCCCAGTTACAGTGGCCACCCAGACATCAGGCTGAACAAACACATAGGTCACAGTCTTCCTCTTCTAGGCCTGATGTGTTGTAACACTGCTTAAAACGTCACATCTACTTTTGCATCTGACTGTATTGTCATATGCAATTTTATGCAAACCAGTGTGTTTTTTGCCTCTTTTGTGGGTGTTATTTAAGTGGTCACCTATATTTCTGAGGTGACCTGACTGGTCTGGCATCAGCCATAGGCATCCTTGCTTGCGTCCATGGGCCTAGCTTTCCAGCAGGGCCCACTGCTGATGCCTCAGTACCCTGAGTAGCAAGAGGAAGCCGGGGTGGACATAGTCATGCTTCATGCTGTTGTCCTGCCCTAGCATTTCTCTGAAGCATTGCAAGAATTTTACAGAATAGCTCAACTCTGCTACCCAGCTTCGTTGGGAACCCAGTAAACCTGCCAGGTCCCACTTTGCTCATCTGGATGCACTGAAACCAGCCCTGGATTAGAATCTCTCCAAACGGAGGATATTTGCCTTGGCCTTGGGTATCCCTGGGGACATTTGTAGCTAACAGGCAGTGGCCTTTCCTGGCTGACAGCATTTCTTTTTGTTTCTTTATTTAAAATGTTTCTATGCCACCCAGCTGGCAATGCTCTCAAGGTGGTTTACAAATTAAAACAACAACAACAACACCAAGCCAGTGAATACAATCACAAATCACAAGTATTACAATAAAGTTAAAACAGTAAAAATAGAATTATGACACAAACACTTAATACCCATGGGCATAGCAGTATAACAATGCTTCTTTAGGAAAATTAACCTGATTTTTCCACATGGGTCAAAGTCCTCCCATTTCCCCCCCCCCCCCAAACCGAATTACTTATGTAGAAGTGTAAAGCTTACCAGGATTGTATCCAAACTGCACTTTTAAAGGCAAGCCTTCAAGAAATCTTTGGAAAATATGTTGGAATTCCATTTCCATAATAAATGCAGTCAGAAGGACTTTTTTGCTACATAAACAATGTTTTATTATATGCTGTCCACCACCTGAGCTGGAATATGGAACAATGGATAGGCCACTGAAGAAACTTATGAGTTCCCTGCTAAGGGTGTACATCAGTCAAATCTCTACTCTTAATCAAGTCCAGAGGGAGAAGAAGAGAAGACTATGCCTGCACATCAGGACTGCCTCAGGACATTTTGCTGCCTGAGACAACGAATAAAATGGCGGCTTGTTCCGTGTATCAATCCAACGTGTATCAAATCCAGCTGGACCGCTACTTCTATCTTCCAGTCTTCCTTCAACATTGGTAATGAGAATCTTCTACTACACTTGAAGGCAGCAGGATAGCTGAGGTGGAACAGGGCAGACTGTACATATATATATGTTTTATATATATTATATACATGGCTTTGAGATACATATATATCTATCTCAAAGGTACCATTTGTGTTCTTCTCCCTGCTCCCACCCTTGACAAAGGTGAACTGCATATCTTTACTTAATAATTAAGTTGTCATGAACTCCATCAATATCCCATCATCTGCCTGACACAAGGAAGGGAGGCACTGGGGGAGGGGATCAGCCCAACATGCCAGCTCTGCCCACAGCCGTGATCTCGTCTCAACCATAATAAATAGCACAAAAGGCGCTCCTGATAAATGCCCATGTCATGGGGAGATTTTACCTTCACTCAGAAACAATGTAATATCTCAGCTATTACCCAAAATAATTTATCAATGTGTAATAGCTTTGTGCAGAGCTCAGATAGGAGGGGAGCAGCGCCGCTTGAGATGGATGGATCCCACCTTCTGCTTTTAATTTTTAATGTTCGTAGGCAGCTTCACATTAAAGGCCAGGTGTCATACATAGACTTAATGTAAGAATGGAGTTCATGAATTCTAATCAGGGGAGAATCTCTCTGCTTTAAGCTTTTTTAAAATTTATTTATCAGTCTTCTTCTCTTCCCAAATTCCTTTCTTTTCTGCTTCTTTTCTCTCTGTTTTACTTTCTCCATGGCATGTATCCATCAGCATCTGAGAACTGTGACATTTGGATGTGGGTATGTGAAGATCTGTAGTACAATAAGAGTTTGGACTGCAGGGAAGATAATCAATGTGCCTGATCGTCACCATCGTCCCACCTTTCTGTCACCACAAGAATCTGAGAAAGGGCACAAAATAGGACCCAAATGTAGGAGTCACTACATTGGCCATTTACCCTGTGATCTGCATCAAATTGAGTACAAATGAATTTGAATTAAAGTTGTTTGAATTACAGTGTAAACCTCAATGTGGGGAAGCCTATTGTGGAATTGTCTCTTTTGGATGGGGAATCATCTTTTTTTGTTCAGCCAGCAGGGATGGTTTACATTTGTTCTGATCTGGTCAACTTCACTTTTTTCTGTCCAGTATGATCTCCTGATTCAGGAGATGGGGAAAAGCCATTGTAGGGATGTCAGTTCCCCTCAACCAAACGCCCCTTGTCTCCAAAAGGGTTTTTTTTTAAAAAAAAAAATCAGTGAAATATTAGAACAGAGTAGCCTAGGGCACTTAGGAAAACTAAATAAAAAAGAGATGGAAATTGCCAATTAGCAACTTGTTAGCGCCTTGTCAAAGGTAGCTTCTGCTATTGCAGCTCCATGCGAACTGATCTTTCTCCTCTGCTCCTGCCGACTCCTGCCAATTGACATCTGGATGACTACAGCCATTTCACCCGTGGAAGTCCAATTTGATAAACTGCGGATCACAGCAGATAAAACCTTATTTTTTCACTGCGTTGTCACACCCTTGGACACTTACCACATCTAACTGTGTCCTGTCTTTCTTTCACTCCCTTGAGAAAATCCTGTGTCCATTATCAAATAAATTGAACACAGGACAGATGTTTTTTGTGACAATTAATTTATTTAAATATATAGTGCTAGGGTGAGTTTTTTTTATACAGTATATGGCTTTTGCTGAATCGTACCAAAAAGAAAACTCACCCTACCACTGTGCCAGAAAGGTGCACAACAGCTCTTAAGGGTGGCTGGATGGATCAATCTAAACAGAAACATGTGTGGATACTGTCATTTAGTTTGAACCAAACCTTACCAACAGTGATCCATACTGATCAATAGATATGCCCTTAGTTCATTCAGCACCCCAGACCTTCCGAAAATTGCCTAGCTGGCTCATGCAGTCTTAGCAACCAATAATTCCTCCACTTCCATCGCATTTTTAAAAATTAAAAAGGATTCTTGCTATTGGCACAGGGTTGGTGAGTGAGGACTGAAACAGGAAAGTCCACAAATTGTCCTGGCCAGAAGATGAAGCTACACAATCTGATAAAATTTGGCCTCCATTTATTTATTTTTATTTATTTTTTCAGTATAGATTGCCATGTTTCTGGGTGCTTCTGATTTCAGCCAGCACAAGAGCCAGGTTTGGGGGGGGGGGGGGAGGTGGAGGCTCTCAGTGGCAGTCCTTTGCCTACAGAAATGGAGAGATAATTGTTTCCATATTCCCTGAGGTGAAATCTGATATCACATGTCAGACTGAATTTTTCAAGTTTACAGTCTCAAAAGGAATTTTAGTTTAATTACAGTCCCTGCAGCTTCAACCTCTAGATCTGGGGGATTTTCTGTTCTTCATTCCACCTAAGGCTCTGCATTGCTTAGTTTGGTAGAGTCCTAAAGTAAGCTAAAAGGAAGGAAAGAGAGATGGGGTGTGTGTTTCTCTCTCTCTCTCTCTCTCTCTCTCTCTCTCTCTCTGTGTGTGTGTGTGTGAGAGAGAGAGAAGAGAGAGAGAGAGAGAGAGAGAGAAGCTCTTTTTTTGGTGGGGTGAATGAAAAATTGGGTTTTTGAAAAACCATCCAGCTTTTTCTATCCTATAGAAGTTCAAAGCAGCAGCAAGAGGTGGGGGAAGAAATAAAATCATGGATCAGCTTTTTTTACTTTGATTCCGGTAAGTGCTTTGGCCTAGTAACATAATATAAATTCAAAGACTCTTGTAAAAAAAATTAACATGATTTAATTAGATTATTCAGCTTACTTACATCTTTTCTGTCCTGTTTCTATGAATGTTTCCACCTTTGCTTATAGTAGAGGAATGTCCTGTGAAGTAGGAGGTGCAGGCACTCTGCTTGGGACAACCCAGCAAAAAGCACAGCAGCAGTCATGCCTGCTATATGGAGAAAATGAGACATTAAGTTAACACATTAGTGCTCTTTAAAAAAACACACACATTGCTTGTCACTTTTTAGTCATTATGTATTCGTTCAGTATTAGTTGTTACTCACCGTATGCTACTGACACATTGCCTAAAAACAACTCAGTAATATAAACATGGAAGAAAATCCCCTCAGCAAGACCCTATGAAAAAAGATGTTTAGGAGTAAACTTTTTTGTTTTTGTTTACATCAAATGAATAAATACAATGGAAAATATTCTTTTCTATCTTATAGGTCTTTTTCCTCAGGCAGGCTTTTCTTTAGTGACAGACTATCTAGGAGAGGCTTTTACACAGAGTGTTGTGCCTTGTTGCTTTGAATCTATCTGTGGTGTTGATTTTTTTAAAAAATCATTTTTAGTATTTGATTCTTTTTAATATCTGTAAACTTTCAGTTTTTTAGCTTTTAAATATTGTATTTTAATGATGTATGCCTCCTTGGGTCCATTTAAAATATTTTAATAAAAACAAAATAAATAACATTTCGGTGTCCTTGTCACTCCCAAACGTAATGTGCCACAAATGTTGCTGCTTTTAATACAGTATTTCCAATCTCTAGTAAGGCTGGGATGGAGAAATGTGACCCCTATTTACCTGAAAAAACAAGCAGGTGGGTTTCTGTTTGAAATGTTAGCAATTGAAGACTGAGCTAACTTCTCTGAATACATCTTGCTAGCAACTTTAGGCAGGTTCCAGGACCACAAGGAAGTCCACTGCAGGCTGGAGCGAAGCCCAAAGCCCCCAAATTTATTCTTTCTTGTCTAAGACCATTCTCAGTCCTAGTAGGATGAAGGTGGGAAGGATATCCTACTCCTGGCCCCCCATCCCCATCCCCATCTCCAGGTAACTCTCCATGGCCTCATACAAGCTCAGCTTAATCAAAGCCTATCGCTGTCTCATTCTGTTGCTAGCCCTGTAGCTCTAACTGCCTTGTAGTACAAATTAATTCATTCCTTCAGACCTTGCTGTTTAGTAACTGGCTGTCACAGCACTCTCCTGAGGAACTAATTGAGAGTTGTGATCCGTACAGTATTTCCATTAGTATTGTAATGACAGGCAGTCTCTCCTGTGCGGGCACACAAACACACTCACACAGAAACATACACTCACTTTCTTTCACCCACACACTGAGGGTACAGATGCCTTCATCCTGACAAAGAGAAGTGCACGCAAGAACCATCTGAAGTTCTCGGCTTGTCAGTTGAGGGAAAGCAGCAGACGTGGCTTCAGTGACTTAACAGTTCAGGGTCACCTAAACTTTACTCAGCTAAGAACTAAATTAACAGTGTGCTGGGACACTGTCGTGGTGCCTAAAGTGAATTCAGATGCCTAAGTACTCAGAGGCAGCCGTGACCTTATAGAAAGCTGATAAAGCAGCATGCTCTGTTGTCTTCCACACATATGAGAATAGCTTCTGGTGGTAAGTATAGCAGGGCTGCCCAAAGACATTAAAAAAAAAAATAATAATAATAATAAAAATCAAATGTCCCAGTCTTCAACTCCCTGATAAACTGGGCCTCATTATGTTAACATATTAATCCAATTCAGATCAGTTTACAAGCTATAGTCTCATCCAGTCCGTCAGTTCCTCCAAGTGCATGTTCATGCCAGAACCAACATGCTTTGAAGCTGTGCATTAAGCCCTAGTCCCTTTGTTGCCTCTTCTTTCATGAATGTGGAAGAAAGCAGAACTTTCGGATTCCACCCCTCCCTAATTTATTCATTTGTTAAAATCAGGTCCTAGTGTTGTAATTTACTCTGAGCCTTGATTCTCTTTTTCAGCACGACCACTTGATGGGGTAGAAGTTATAAACATGCAGCTGGAGAAACTGATGGACTGGATGAAACTATAACTTGTAATTTGATCTGGATGGGATCAATATGTTAATACAATGAGGGCCAGTTTAGCTGGGAGTTGAAGATCTTCCAGATTTTGATAAGGTCACCAGCAGTGTAGTGGAACCAGGGCCCACAGGGTCAAAGCTCTGGGACCTTCTAAGTAGCAGAGTAACCATCTGCCATACCTCTTAAGGTTTCCTGTTCCCTATGAGCTTATAGTAGCTGGGGAAGAAATTGATTTCCCCAGGAAAAGTATAATTATTTGCAAATTATTCCTGTAGAACGAAGTGTTTGATGGTAGTTTGCCTTGGATGTCCAATTAAATTCATTGGTCAGCATCTTCTTACATATTTATACTGGAATAACTCCATTGATATAAATTTCCATCGCAAATTGCTGCCAGAAGAAGTTGGACCTGTGGTGTGTTGAGAAAAAAGAGCACCAACTGGTATTACAGTAAAATAAATGTGTAATAGGATTCTGGCCATTAGCTATACAAAAGATCTGCTCCCGGTGGAAACAAAAATGAAAAGAAATGTTTATTGATATGGCTCAATCCCGTGGCCCTATGTTTTAGACTTCTTGTGGGGGTGATGGTGACTGGCTATGGAGATTGTTAAGATGCACCCCTGCAGTTCAAATTTTTCCCCTACACCACTCAGGGTCACACTTTCCCATAAGGAGCCAATGTATAAGCCTTATTTGGTCATGCTTTAAAACATGCAGAGCCCACATACTTCAAAGATTGTTTGATGGCTCCAACCAGGGTTGCTTTTTTACCCTGCATGCTAATCTAGTGGCACCACTGCCTCACTTTGTCCTCCTTCTCTGCTTCCTGCTTCTCCTTCCCTGCCACCCAAGTTGCTCCACAACTCGGAGCAACAGGTGAAGGAGGAAAACAGTCCTTTTCTTTGGATTCATCTTTAGTATTTCGTTGATACTGCGAATTTCTTATGACCAAGGTTCCAGCCTCACAGTCAACCTTCATTACCTCGAGTACTTTTGGGCTCTATGTGGGGAAATTAAGATGGTGGGCATGGATGCTGATGAGAGTGCATTCTGCTCACAGCAAAATGAAGCTTCTTCCAGTCATCTTAAAAAGTGTTGCCATTATGGCAAGGAATATCTGTCAATTTGCTTCACACGTACATATCCCAAAGACAAGCAACTACCACAGTGTGTGTTGTGTTACGAGATATTGTCCAACAAAGCCATGAAACCATCGAAATTGCAAAGACATCTCGATACTAAACATAAACCTAAAGAACATGCCACAAAGAGCACTGTTCCCCCCCCCCCCAAAATAAGGGGCATGAGCTTTGGGAAAGTAACAGTTTTGTACGAGTTATATTCATGTCACTTTCTAGCTTTCAGTTCTTTTACGTTTCAAATTCAGCTAGTGATCCATTCTCAGCCAAAAGGTATTGTTATGAAATTCACTGCGATAACATTGAGAAGTCACTTTACCCCACAATAACCAAACAGTTTTATTAGCAGAAATCAAAGAAGAAACACGATCATGAAGTCTGTTCGAACACTCACTCACAGTGATACTGACTGACTCTGACTCACTTCTGACTGTCTGTGCAGTAGCAAGAAATGTCACATGCTGTCTCTCAGCCACTCAGCATCATTCACTTGCATGTTCTAACCATGTGCAGAAATATCAAACAGTTATTTGCTATCAAACAGTTATTTTCATAACCAATTTTTACTTATGTTTGTTTTTAATGGAGGTGATAGGTTAGAAAAACCAAGTTTTACACAAACAAGGGAAATGAAAGTTTTGTTCTACGTTTCCTTTCCTTTCTTGCTTTCTTTCATTCATTTCTTTCTTTCTTTCTATTTTAACTGCAAAAGATCATAACATTTCTTCAAGCCTTTGCAGACCTCCTGTGATGACATCACAGCCCCCCCAGTGATCTGCGGACCACAGGTTAAGAACCTAGAGTTTGTTTGTCTGTTTGTTTGTTTTTACCCCGCCTTTCCCATTGAAAAATACCCAAGGCGGCTTATAAAATTAAAAACAAGATTTATAGTTGAAAACAATGAGTATACAATGGTGGTTAGCATTATTAAAAGACAATATTTAAAGCTAAGAACAATGAGTATAAAGAGGGATCCTAAATAATTAAAAGGCAATATTAAAGCTAAGAACAATAAGTATACAAATATGCCTGAAGAGATAGGTCTTTGTCTGCTTGTGGAAGGATGGCAAAGATGGAGCCAGCCTGGCTTCCTGTGGGAGGGAGTTCCAAAGTCTGGGAGCAGCAACAGAGAAGGCCCTCTACTGTGTCCCCATCAGATGCACCTGTGAAGGTGGCAAGACCAGGAGAAAGGTCTCTCCTGATGATCTTAACATCTGAGCTGGCTCGTAATGGGAGATACTGTCTTTCGGATAGCTTGGACCCAGGCCATTTAGGGCTTTATAGGTTAAAACTAGCACTTTAAATTGTGCCCAGAAACTGATCAGCAGCCAGTGGAGCTGCTGTAACAGGGGTGTTATGTGATCCCTGTAACAAGCCCTGGTCAGCAATCTGTCTGCTGCATTTTGGACCCATTGAAGTTTCCTGACACTTTCCATCGGCAGCCCCATATAGAGCGCATTACAGTAATCCAGCTGGGAAGTAACTAGGGCATGTATCACAGTGGCCAGATCAGATCTCTCAAGAAATGGATGTAGCTGGCACACTAGTTTTAATTGTGCAAATGCACTCCTGGCCACCGCCAAGACCTGGGCATCCATGCTAAGGGGTGTATCCATCCAGGAGTACTGCCAAGCTGCAAACCTGTTTTCTCAATGGGAGTGCAATCCCATCCAGTACAGGCTGCATCCCTACTCCCTGATCTGTCTTTCAGCTGACCAGAGGCACCTCTGTCTTGTCTGGATTAAGTTTCAATTTATTCAACCTCATCCAGTCCATTGCTGATACCAAACACTGATCTAGAGTCAAAGCAGCTTCCTCGGATTTAGGTGGCAAAGAGAGGTAGAGTTGGGTGTCATCCACATACTGGTGATACTGAACCCCAAAACTCCAGATAATCTCTCCCAGCAATTTCATGGAGATGTCAAATAACATAGAAGACAAAACAGAATCCTGAGGGACCCAACAGGTCAGTGGCCAGGGTGTCAAACATGAATCCCTCAGGAAGGAATGGAGCCACCATAAAACAGTGCCACCAAGTCCCATTCCAGAGAGACGGGTCAGGAGGGTGCTATGGTCGATTGTATCAAAAGCCACTGAGAGGTCCATCAAAACCAACAGGGACACAGATCCCTATCAGTTCCCAGCGTAGGTCATCTACCAAGGTGATCAAAGCTATCTCTGTCCCATAATCAGGCCTGAAGCCAGACTGAAAGGGATCTAGATAATCTGTCTCATCCAGAAACCTCTGGAGCTGAGTTAAGACTATTGAAACTACTTTTGAAAGCTAATGTAACAAATGAAGCTACGTCTTTGGTGTAATGAGTAACATTTTCTACTTACTTCCTAAAGTTCTTGTTAATGACATTTTTGAAAGCATGTTGACAGAATATTTCAAATTTTATGTCATTTTCTTATCAATCTTAAGCAGCAAGGGAAGTGATGTTTTGTTCTCTTTGTATTTTCAAGGTGTAATATCACAACTAGCCATTAGAGGGAAATATTTATATTTTTCTGCATTTTTTCAGGGCAATAAAGGCATCATCAATACACAATCCAATTAATTACTTTTTGAATAGAGCAATAACAGTGACAACAGTGACCTGACTGCTGCATAATAATGAGTAATGCAATGAGTTCCTTTTTAAAAATGATACAAGCCCTGGCAAGATTTTATGGCTATTTGGCACTTTTTAATATTATTCTTTTCTAGACTTAAATTTCCCCAAGGGCCTTTTAAAGACTCTACACTGGGAAGGATACAGATGTTATGAAGTTATTTTATAATTCAATTTACTTACATCTTGACTGATATTTGTATCATACAATTTTGATTATATCCAGAATTCAACACACTCAGTATTAATAAATTGATTTGGACCATTGAGGTGGAGAATAATAATTTTTAACATTAATATTTAATGATTAATACAATATTAGTTTGCAGTTACATAAATTGTGTTGTGTGTTCATTTGCTAATCAATTAATCAAACAGCTACATAATTATGTTCTCTAATTAATCAATTTATCAAAAGCTGAGGTAGAAGATATTGACTGCAGCTAGAAGTAACACAGGTTGTAATGCTGACGTATCAGGATAAGAATTTAGAGATGAAAGTTCATAAAATCAGTGGATTGCTATGCCAAAGATATGCAAGAGTTGGAACTGGAGCAACTCAGAAACTGGGAAGCAGACTATAGAGAAATCAGGACCAGAAGGCAAAACAAAAGACAGGAACAGAGAAAAATCCAAGAGCAAAGACTGAAGTTCAAAACCAGAAACACAAAATATGTCTTGCTTGGCTTTGTTGGCCAAACAAAGTTCCACTGAAGGAAGAGCCAGTAGTTAATAGTGGAGACTGTTCAGGGCCAATCTCCTACTGCTGAATGGGAGGCCAACATTTATAGAAATCCCATTGAGTCAATGGGTCCTCTCTAGTTGGGAATAAGTTTGAGCAAGGAAATTATCCAGTAGCTCCTTGCTCCAGCATAAGCCCCCTTCTTTCTAATGGGGTGATCTCAGCTTCCATGCTTATTTATTGGACTTTGGTGATATTAAGGTTTAGAAAGGCTTTCAAAATACACATGCAAGTCATTTGAGATTCCATCCGCTCACCACCATTCTGTGCAGAAAGCTGCAACACTGCAGTTTCTCAATAAA
Organism: Intellagama lesueurii; assembly: GCA_037013535.1. Classification (NCBI taxonomy): domain Eukaryota; kingdom Metazoa; phylum Chordata; class Lepidosauria; order Squamata; family Agamidae; genus Intellagama; species Intellagama lesueurii. The sequence goes on along the minus strand of JBAJHW010000001.1, from coordinate 36,567,022 downwards.
CATTGCTGACCACTGTGGTGTGGAGCCATTTTGCCACAGTTTAAAAGGGAAAAGTCTTCTGTTGCAGATCAGCCTAGATTACAGCGATGGCGAACCTATGGCACACGTGCCACAGCTGGCACACGTGCCCTTTCTGCCGGCACGTGAGCCATAAGTCGCCGGATCACTACTCCCCCCTCCCCCCTGCAGCCAAACCTGAGCAGGCGGCTGCAACCGCGGTACTGGTGCCCGGACAGGCGGCAGGTCAGGATCCGGAGCAGCTGGTGCTGGTGGCAGATCCAGAGTGGGGTCTCGAGGCACCTCCATGCCCGGGATTCCCCCTTCAGCCGCCACTTCTGGTTCCGCCGCCACCACTTCCGGTTCCGCCACCTGCTGATTTTTTTTTCCAGTTTGGGCACGCGAGCCCAAAAAGGTTCGCCACCACTGGCCTAGAACTTTGTTCTTTACAGAAGTTCTGTGCAGGTGTTCAGACAACAAATGTTAAAATGTTAAAAATGTCAAATATCCCCACCTACATGACTCCTCTACAGATATTCACTTTTCTGTATTTGTGTTCAGTTGACTATTCCTAGAAATCGCCCCACTATTAGGAACTTCATAGAGTAGGTGACAGTTCTGTAGAGGTGCAAAGATCTTTAGAAGTGCCCATATGCTCCAGGATGTTTGGGTGGGGCTAGATTGCATGTCCTCACACACCCCTCCATGCATTCAGCCATCTTGTGAAATGCGTAGGGCTACCATCTTAGGAACAAACCAGTTATGTCCAGGCTACCTGAAGGACCCTGTCTCCCTATATCACCTTTCTCAGTGCTTAAGATCATCAGAGGAGGCCCTTCTCTCAGTCCCATTCCTAGCGCAGGCACAGTTGAATGGGACACGAGAGAGGGCCTTCTCTATGGCTGCTCCCAGGTTATGGCATTCTCTCCCTCAGGAGGTTTTGTTGGCCCCTTCTCTTTTATCGTTCCACCAACAGCTGAAGACCAACCTTTTCAGGCAGGCTTTTAACAATCATGACTGAGTCCCTCAATGCCATTTTTTTAAGTTAAAATAGTTTTTAACATTTTACCTGTTTTAATTATTCAATGTATTTTAACTAGTTTTATAGTTTACTTATTTTTAATTTATATCTCACTATATTCTTAATTCTATTCTTTTTAAAACTGAGCTGCATTGAGTCCCCTTATTGGGAGGAAGGCGACATGCAAATAAGACAAATAAATAAAACAAATATATGAGAAAAATGTACTTCTGTTGTAGAGCAAACAATTTCTATTCAGGTGGACTTTCGGTTGGCTAATGAAGGGTTTTTCATAGTACAAGTGCTTTATTTTCTTAATTTGCATGCTTTAAATTTGCTTTTATTTTAATTGTGTCTTTATACTATATCATCTGTTTAATTTTGTCATAGTATTTCATGTTTGCATTTTTATGTGTGCTTTTTAAATCTTGTTATGATATGCCTTAAGTTTTAGGATTGGGAGGAAGGTAGAAAATCAAATGACTCAAGCCATCTATCAATAATGTGTGAGGCTCCCGATTTAGTCTTCTTATCCACAAAGCAGATGGGATAGAGTGACAACTTCCATTGGGGAATCAGTGTGGGTAGGAAAATAGGATTAATTTTTGTACCATGGCCCCAATCCAGATTAACATCTCTTTTATTCTGGAGATGAAAATGACATCAAGATTGAATTATTCTTTCAGTCTAGTTTGGAAGGGAAGAAAAAGGAAAGAAAAGGAGGACGGAGGCAAGTTTGCTACCTGTCATGATCAGAGCTCAGAAAAGTTGCAACAAGGCAATATGGCTACATGGCTACTACATGGGAGATATTTAGCCATATCCCACTGTGTTCTTACCAACTAGAATCCCTAACTGACCTAACATCAACCTACATTCATTCATCTTAAACAGAAGTCTTGGATTGTCAAGGTGTGAAATTGTCTATGTTTAAGAGGGGTTAGGAAATGTGGCATAAACATGTACATTGTGCTTTAAAAATGTGTTTTCTGTAAACAACAGATTACAATAAGTCACTGCAAAACAGCCAGCTCTCCAGCCAAGTATGAAAACAAATGTAAAATAGCATGGCCCTGCAAAACTACCTAACCATTGAGTGTGGAGGTAAACCGATAAGAAAACAAAAACAAAGGACAGGAATAAAACCTCCTAGGGTCCTAAAATCCAGATCGAGCAAATTGGTGCTCGACCGACTTGGTTCTCTAGCAGTCTGCAGCATGGCATTTTGCCTGCCTGGTAAAATGGTACTCAAGCAACTTACTATGTCCACCCTTTTTGTCAAAATAAGGCTATTACCTGCTATAGGGGCAACTTACCAGCCCCATAAATTATGAGAGTCATCTTTTGCCACCCCAATAAAAGTAATAGAGACTTCAATTGAAAAACTTCTGATCGTTGATAGGGATCAGTAACATTACTACACCAGCAAAATTCAATTGTTTACAGCTGAAAGGAAGTGTAAACAAGTGAGAGAAATATAAATATAGGGAGGCAAAGAGACATGCAACAAGACACCACACCACATACACTGGATGCCAACAACACAATTACTGGGCACCAGACATGTAGCAGTGCAGCAGCAGGCTTCATTTCCAGAAGCCAGCAACACAAAGTTCATGGATTTCCCTCCATAGATCAAAACTGGCACAAGGCTGGCTTGGTGGGATGAGAACATTATTTAATAATTGTTTGTGTGTCTCATTATTATAAAGACATTGATATTATATGTTTAAAGACTAAGCAATGTATTTTACTGCATATATTCTTACTTTTAAGAACTCTGACATTTTAAAAGAGGTATTCTCTACTTTTCAATATGCATTTTTAGGCTATGGACTGCTGAATAGCTCAGTAGTTTAGGTATCTTGCTGTGGAGCCAGAGGCTGGGAGTTCAATTCCTCATTGTTCCTCTTTGACAGGAGCTGGACTCAGTGATCCATAGGGTCCCTTCCAGCTCTGCAGGTCTAAGATTATTATTATTATATGCTCCTGCATTTTTAGAATGTATGCTTCTGCAGTTTTGAAACATGATTATAACATGATTTAAGTTCTGCTTATAATTTAAGTTTTGTTTTTGAAAGTACTTTTGTTTGCAGCTTCTCATAGTGTAAGAATTTTTGATGGTAATCACACTTGCAGCTTTTCACAAGTTGCAAGGATGAATTGTTGTTTAAGCATTTGTGCCTACAGTTTTTCCATAGCTGTAAGATTTTTGTATGTTTTCAACAACTTTGAAGTATTTTTGTGCATGTGGAATTTAGAAGCAATGGAGATAAATAAAACTTATCAAAATAGATAAGCGGATGTTGGCTGGAATAATTGCAACAATGAAGCAACCTTTACCTTAATACTCTGATGAATTCTGATACGGTTAGAAATGGTTATCTGGTTACATTCTGGATTTAATCTTTTCTGGGATAGCTGCCAGCTGTGACAAACACAGGCTTCTGATTTTTCCTAGAGGTTTATAAAGGTCTATAAGGCTCTTAGGAAGATGTTCAAGCATCAGATTTTCTGACCTGACAGGATGGCTGTAAGCATGAATATATGAATGAGAAGCTTAGGTGATTATGAAATACACAGTATGCAAGCTCCTTGACCTAAAAAAAATTAGTCTACTCCCCATTCTAGGGAGAAGATGAGTCAAAGAAGTTGACCCAAAGATTTATCCTCTTCCGAGCAGCTTTTGCTACGTGTGTCCATTGAGATCCACTTGGTAAGAAGACTTCAGAGACAGAAAGTAAAGTAAATCTTTTATGCATTTAAGTTTCCCTGAGAGGTTAATTAATAGACTGTTGAGTGTATACCACTTTTTCTATGCCTAAGCTACAACCCCTGAAGGGTATTTTAACTTTCTGGCTTACATCCCAGTCTTCAAAGTAGGAAAGACCAAAAGGCTGCTCCCAGCTGGAACATTATAGAGCAAACTATGGGCAACCTCATCTTCCTATACAGAAGGGTAGACGAGGGATTTGATAGGTTGTGTTGTGCTATGCTCCTTCTTAATCTGAAGCAGTGGCTGTCAAACTTCAGCCTCAGATGTTCTTGGACTAAAATTTGCAGAAGCTCTGACCACTGGCTGTGCTGGTGAGGGCTTCTGGGGGCATCTGGGGCCTAAAGTTTGGAAGCCATTGTTGTGGAGTGTGTGTGCATCAGCCAGTAATCCAGGCAAGTCTTTCCCAAGATGTGTGGGACAGCAAAAATCCCATCGCTGACAAATTCTGCTTTACACCTTACCTCCAGCAGTGTGATTGCTGCTGTCCCTATGTGTAGAATAACAGATTACAAAACCACACATACATTTCACTGGGATGTGTTCCTCTGTGGCTGGTGGCATCATGTGAAGCAGGAACACGGGAAGGTTCAGATGAGATAGTGGCCAAAATCCTGTTGCTTAGTGTAGCAAATTGCACTAGAGTGGAGCCATTGAATCAATGTAAATTACTTCAGCATTGTAAGTCACAGTTAGAGGGGGGCCATTTGAATCAATGGAACTTACAGAAGAATTGACTTACTAAATCCCCATAGATACAATAGGCCTACTCCAATATGATTTACTATGCTAAGCAACAGGATTTTAGCCTGTATGTTCATTTATTTTCCATTTTCTTTTATATACATGTATTGATTATTTATTCAGCTCTTTCATTTATGTCCTGATTTTCTCTCAAAACTGGGGCTCAGGCAGCTCACAACTAGTGTAAAAATACGGATAAAAGGACAAAAATATAATATTAACAATGCATGTGTGTTCTGTGCTGCCAAGTCAGAACCGACTTACAGCAACCCTGATAGGGCTTTCAAAGTAAGTGAGATATTTAAAAAGTGTTTTTACCAGTTCCACTCCCCCAGTGAGTTTCTGTGGTCAAGTGGGGATCTGAACCCTTTTCTGCAGAGTCCTAATCCATCACTTTGAACCTTTGAACTGCAGAGCTGGAAGGGACTCTATGGATCATCAAGTCCAGCCCCTCTTAAGGAATTAAAATCCCAACCTCTGGCTCTGCAGCCAGAGACCTAAGACACTGAGCTACCCAGCAGTTTGCTTTATCCACTACACTACACTAAAATCGCTAATATTAACAATATCATTAAATAATTTTTTGTATTTAAATACAATTGAATTAAAAAGCCATTGAAAGCCCTTAAATAAGGAAAAGACAACAGCCACTCATTAAAAAGTCCTTTCTCAGAAACCTGTTTGTTGCCAAAAGCCTGTGTGAATAAAAAGTTTTTTGCCTGTCACAGCTAAAGAGCAACAGGGAGGGGGCCAACCTAACTTCCCCTTGGAAGGGAGTTCCACAGCTTGGAAACAATGAGTGAGAAAGCCCTGTCTTGAGTCCCAACCAAATATCACTCCAAGGGATTAGTGTTGGTGTAATATTGGTTTGGAACTGCCGACTCTGGTTGCAGTTGCTCTTCAGAATCTTAGGCATCACCTGCTACTTGGGGGCCTTTCAGCTGGAGATGCCAGAGGCTGAAGCAGAACCCTTTTACAGCTGAGGCGGAGCTTCATTTGTTTCCAATGTTAATGCCACCAAACCTGCATTTCCTGATTTTAAAGTTATCTAGTCTAACTTATTTTTATTGTATTTATTTGATGTATGTGTCTTATTTATAGAGTGCCTTTCTACTGATAAGGGGACCCAAGGTAGCTCACAACTTACATTTTCTGAACCAGTGTACAAACTAAAGCACAGTTACACTTTGAGAACTGCTGGATAGTTCTGTGGCTTAGGAGTCTGAGGTTGGGAGTTTGATTTCCTTCTGTGCTTCCTTGACAGGGGATGGCCTCAATGATCCATAGGGTCCATTCCAACTTTGCAGTTCTAAGATGCTGCTGCTGCTGCTGTCATTTTCTAAATGGAGGAGGAGGAGGAGGAGAAATATGCACGAACATGCATGTTAGTCAAAATAACATAAACATACTGTATTGAAGAACTGACTAGCAAATGTGGATATGATGAAAATTTGGGTGCAAAAACTATGTGCTATAGGAAATATGCACAGAAACACATCCAAATTTCCCTGTAGTCTTTAAAAAACACACACACACCATTGTAAACTAGTAACAGACACTGCACAACATTTGGAAAGGCTTAAGATTATTAAAATGAGACACTGCCTGAAACCAAAGTTGATAGATGTGTCTCTGACTTCCAAATGCAAAGCATGGTTCTCCAGAGCTATGGTCCGCACCAGTTTCATATCAAGTAGGGTTGAAGTCCCTTCTATGTCCAACAAGAGAAAAAGACACATTGCTATATCCATTCTGATCCACCATTGTGACTGTCCAAGTTGTTCCACTTTTACTTGCTTGCTTTGTTAATGATGACAACCACCTGCCCTGCTGCGACCAGATTTCAATCTTCCTTCTATAGCTGCATCAGAGTGGATCCAAGTGATGACATTAGTCACATGATGATTAGCTATCCTAGTCCTTTGAAGGTTTTGTTACAAGCAGGGATTTGCTATCAGTGGGAGGGAAAGACTGTATGTAACATACGGTAATCATTACTTCCATATATTGATCCCCAGAAGACAGCATGGAAAGGAATAGGAATTCTAGATTATCTGGGGTGAAAAAGTGGGGGTATCTGGGTTTGTGCAAAAGAAACAGACAAAGATTCGGCAGATTTGGAGATGTGGAGACAGGTCCAGATGCAAATTCTCAGCCCCTCTCAGATATTCCAGGAGCTGCACTGACTGCCAAAGATGGTCAAAAGAGAGCAAAAGTAAAGGAAGGAAGGGAAGAAGGAAGGAAGGAAATAAATGGCTAGTAAAAAATATAAGGAACATGGTGGCGCTGTGGGTTAAACCGCAGAAGCCTCTGTGCTGCAAGGTCAGAAGACCAGCAGTTGTAAGATCGACTCCACGCGATGGAGTGAGCTCCCGTTGCTTGTCCCAGCTCCTGCCAACCTAGCAGTTCGAAAGCATGTAAAAATGTGAGTAGATAAATAGGTACCACCACGGTGGGAAGGTAACGGCATTCCGTGTCCAGTTGCGCTGGCCACGTGACCACGGAAACTGTCTACGGACAAACGCTGGCTCTATGGCTTGGAGACGGGGATGAGCACCGCCCCCTAGAGTCGGACACGACTGGACTAAATGTCAAGGGGAACCTTTACCTAAAAAATATTTGGGGTGTCAAATTGTGGAAAATTGACCTGTGACTTATTTTAAATATGAATTAGCATTCCCTGAGCTGCAATCCAGTTTGTTTGTTTTTCTGGGGAAAATAGATCAGACTGGGGCTGCAAGAACAGCCTTGCAGGCTGAAATGGGACCTGAGGACCATACATTGCCCAACTTCTTATGACTCTGGGGCACCTTCCACAAGGTGTTGGGTGAGTTCACTCCATAGTTGTTGTTGCCCAGTCATGTCATCAGTACTAAGATCCAGAGCTTCTGCACCTGTTGACCATTCTTGTCCCAGGGAGTCACTCAAAGGGGGTGTAGTGAATCCTGTTAAGGGCAAGAAACCCTGGATACTGCCTTACCAACAAATAAACGGAAGTGGAAAGGAGTTTGAAAGAGAGACACAGGGAGCTTTGGGTGTTCCTAAAGAACTCAGCTGAGCAATGGTGGTCTTCCATATATTTTTGGACTGCAACATCTGCAATCCCTCAACATTGACTCTGTTGGAAGGGGGTGATCAGAGCTGGAGGCCAAAAAATGGAAATCGATAGCTGCCTAACCCTGCTTTAGAGACATGGAAATATCCAGGGTTATGTTGCCTTGGAAATGGCAGTTCCCTAGTGCCACGTGCCTTGGGGTTTCTGGATCTGCAGCTTCCCATTTTCTGAGATTTCAGAACCAAAGCCTAACAACATCCTTGTAAAATCCTAGTGGTGGGCTCTTGTATGTCACAGAGATGGGGATTAGTGATGACATAGAGCAGTGGTTCCCAACCTTGGGTAACCCAGGTGTTCTTGGACCGCAGCTTCCAGAAACTCCAGCCAGCACAGCTGCTGGTAAATGCTTTTGCAAATTGCAGTCTAAGAACACCTGGGTTATCCAAGGTTGGGAACTACTGTCATAGAGTGTGTAATAAGAAGGCTCACAAATCATGGTAATGGCACCTGATTCCCTTCCTTCCTCCAGGTTCATGTGGGGCCCAAGTTTATGCATCCACCAACCCAATCCCAATCCCCTTCTCTTGCTGTTGGCTCTTTTTGAGGATACTGTTCCACTAGTGTAGTACATATGCAAACACATTGGCACTAAACCAGTGAGCCTTGGCACTAGCCTGGAAAGAGTAGAAATAGGGGCTCAGGCTTTAAAGCCACCTCATAGGCAAAACTAAAGCTTTCTTCCCTTCCTGTTCTTTATTTGCCTGGAGACCCAGTAGCATAACCATGCTCTGAGGCTCTAGCCGGTACCCTGAGACCTGGCATCCCTATACAGTGGTACCTCGACTTACGAACTTAATCCGTATTGGAACGGCGTTCGTACGTCGAAAAGTTCGTAAATCGAGGCAAGATTTCCCATAGGAATGCATTGAAAACCATTTAATCCATTCAGGCTGTTTTTCGTTCGTATGTCAAGGCGCTGTTCGTAGGTAGAGGCATTAGTTCCCATAGGAACTAATGCAAAGCCAGTTAATCCGTACTCTACCACTAGGGGGGGATTTTTTATTTTTTTCTTCTTTTGACCTAAGATGAACTTAGGTCAAAAAAAGGGCAGGAAAGGGGTTTATTTGGTCATATTTTTTTTGTTCGCAAGTCGAGGCTCCGTTCGCAAGTCGAAGCAACTTTTTGCAGATGGAGCCGTTCGTAACTCGAAATGTTCGCAAGTGGAGACGTTCGTATGTCGAGGTACCACTGTATACACCTTGTAGTTTTGCACTGGGTATCATAGAGAGATAGAGGGAAGCTCTTTCCCCTCTCACGCAATACTAGAGCCAGGGGACATCCACTCAAACTGAGTGTTGGGAGAGTGAGAACAGACAAAAGAAAGTATTTCCTTCCCCAGCATGTTGTTAGTCTGTGGAACTCCTTGCCACAGGATGTGGGGATGGCATCTGGCCTAGATACCTTTGAAAGGCGATTAGGCAGATTTCTGGAGGAAAAGTCCATCGCAGGTTACAAGCCATGATGGGGATGTATAATCTCCAGGCTTAAAAGGAAGGTACCTCACAATGCCAGATGCAAGGCAGGAGTATCAGGAGACAGGTATCTAGTTGTCTGCTGTCCTCCCAGAGGCATCTGGTGGGGCCACTGTGAGATACAGGGAGCTGGACTAGATGGGCCCTTGGCCTGATCCAGCAAGGCTCTTCTTATATTCTTATAGACTTCGAGCTGAGAAATGGACCAGAAGACCCTAGATGCCCTTTCCTTCCCCACAGCTGTATGGAAAAGGAAAGACAAAATGAACAGAAATACATGTACTTTCTTTTCAAGTCTTAAAAGAAGACCTGAGTATGTGGCATATTCTATGTGACACATCAATCGCTCGTTTTTAACAGGAAAATTGGGATTTCTCTCTTTCCCATAGCACAGACTAGGGAATAGGTTTGCACTCAGGAAAATGCTTGAGGCTTATAGAGTGCTTCCATATGAAGTTTTTATTTTTATTCATTTATTTTCACTGTGAAATTGCACTACTTCATTCATGGACGTTTACTGGAAATCTTTTTTAAAAAATGTTTTTCGATTTTTGTATTTAGAATGTGTTTTTATGATTTTTGCTTTACTTTCTGTACACTGCCGAGAGTAGCAATTTGCTAGATGGCCAGGATAAACACTGAATGGATTAATGAATAAATGAATGAGTCCAAAAATTATTGTTCTCCACTTGCAGGGATCCCAAGTTTCCTCAATGCTTTTTTCATCTTTTTTTTTTTTTGCCAGAGAAAATTTAATTAAGCGTTTTAAAAGGGAATAACTGCATAATCCTTTATAACTACAAGCAGAAGGAGGCTTCTGCTCAGGTCCACCTCCAGTTCTGACCCTAAGTTCTACATTTTATGGGCTAGCCATCAGCCATCAAGATCTGCTGACTTTTAAAATTTCATTCTAGCTGCATGATGTCATGAGCTGATGATTGATTGGTGATGGTGAGCAATCACCAGCCTCAGCCTATTGCTGCTGGCTTGACAGAGTGTGTCTCTCCATTTCATATTAAGTAATGATGAATGATCATGACTTGCATTTATATAGCGCCTTTCATCCAGAAAGATCCCAAAGCGCTTTACAAATTGATTTTCCGTGAAAATCGTGGGGTTTATTCTCCGCTTCATAAGCTTGGACAAATCCCAATGAGTTATTGGCACTTCATTGCTTATCTTGGTACAGCCCAAAAAAAGCGCAAGTGCTCTTTTTTAATCATATACATAGAAGGTAGTGCACCCCTTATGACTACTGCACTCCTGCAACCATGTAATCAACATGATACTAGCTTTTGAAAAGAGTTACAGGCAAACAGCCATGAGAAACTACTTGCACTGTGCTTTTTTACATGTCTAGCTGCTTCTACTCATGTACAGCCCCCAGCAGGATAAGGGTGAGAAAAATAACCTTTGCTTGATTTGAATGACCAATGACTCAACACTAGTGGCACTGATATAGTGACTAGCACAGTAACATCATGCAGGTGTGTGAGGCAGGGGACAGAAATCCTTTGATCCTGTGTTCTGGGGCTCATGAGCAATTCTTCCTAAGTTAAAAGACTTGGCCATTTAATGAGGAAAGGTTAATTTTTCTCACTCTGATCCTGCTGGGGGCTGTACATGTATAGAAATGACTGGACAGGCAAAACAGCATGGTGGAAGTAATCCCTTGTAGATCTATACTGTTTAAAGGAAACTGCACTTGAAGCTGCACATGTTCTGTGAGTTATGATGATGGTGGTGGCGGCAATGATGATTTTAATTGGTTTTCTTTGAAAATAGCTGTGCAGTAAAAGAATACGTGTTCCAAAACAATTGGTTTATGATAAGTTCAAACTTTCTCTTCTGCAACTTGTCCAATCCTTTCTCATAACTTGTGAGATGCTCTAAAGATCTTTCCAGCATCTCACAGCTCCAGCATCAGGATATCCAAACTAGCTAAGACACATTTGGAATGCAGTCCTCTGGACCCTGGGAAGTTCCAGGGATCAGACTGTGTCTTGGAGCTCCCTCTTTGACATCAACAGGCTCGTATTCAGAGAGGGAAAACCCCATTTCAGAAACCTTCTATCTGTGGGTATGTAACACTCTCTGGTTCTATGGGGATGTATATATGTGTGTGTGTGTGTATGTGTGTGTGTATATATATGTATGTGTGTGTGTATATATATATAAAATGAATATTGCAAACACAAATGCTTTTCTTTATATATGCACAAACATATTGAAATTCTACTGTCTTGAAACCTAATTGAAACATAAGCCAAAGTAGTAAGGACCTTATTGTCCTTCAGGGGAACAGCAGCTCCTGCTTTCTCTAGCTCTCTTCTTTCTCAACTCAAATCCTGAATCACAGCCCCTTCCTTAAATGGCTCTACCTATGGAGCCAAACCAAATAGTCCATAGGAGTTACAGGTGCAGAAGTGTTCCTTGCAGGTGCTTCTCCACTGTCAGAGCTCCTTGGAATGCATAAAAATGAGGTATGCCTGGAGAAGCTGGGAATGGCTGTGGATTCATAGCATCCAAAGCTTTCACGGTCCCCCAATACTTAAAGAGAGACGGGGGGGGGGGGGGAGAGAGGGAGAGAGAGAGACATTGGGGTTAAAGCTATTCAAATGTTGGAATCAATGTATGTTATTTATCACCTCCTAGAACAGCGGTAGACAAAGTATGAAGACTGTGTGTGCTCCTGGGACTCTGGTCAGGCTCCCCACACCACCACCACCACACCCCTGAATTCTCCAAATGCCATCTCCAAAACTGAAAATTGCACCCCAAGAACCTGAGGGACAAAAATAATTCATCATTTAAATGTAATTTCAGTGCCCGCAGACTTAACAAATTTTTTTAGAAGTGAATGGCTGGGGAAGAATTACATTTAAATGGCAAACAACATGCCTCTAAGACTTTCAAGGTGTGATTGCTCATGTTGGGGGCCATTTTTGCAGAATTTGGGAAGCCATGAGGTTATTGGAGCACTGCCCACCAAGGTCCAGGGAGAACACAAATGACCCCTGAACCCTCCAAAGTTGTCCATCCCCTTTTAGAGAGAGGGGAAGGACTAATTTTTTGGGAGGGAGCATGAAATCTGCTGCTTTGTCTGCTTCCCAGTTCAACATGTTTTATTTTTTTGACTTCATGAATACTGAAAGTCATCAGGTTCCAGGCCACCAGTGGAAGTTTCAAAGATATGCTGTGTTCTTCGGTGCCTTCAGGTGTTGAGACAAATCTCAGGGTGAGAAATATAGGAGGGTGGAAAAAAGCTTGGCTTTTGTTTTTGAGTGGAGTTCAAGCCTGGAAATTCATTTGTAACAGCAGAGAGAGAAAGAGAACACAAATCTGGGCCTCTTGTGTTATTTGATTTGGAGCGAGGCAGGGTGCGGAGTGCCAGAGTGCTTCCTAGCACAGGGCTGGGGATGGGACTCCCCACAGGCTGGCAGTGAGCCTTGCACAAGCTCCTGCAGCTGTACAGCACCTCCAGAAATTCCTCATGTGTTGTAGGTAACACAGCACAGGCAGGGCAGCAAACATTGTAGCTGCTCTGCACATTTTACTGCCCGTCTAGCTGCCAAAAAATGGGGCGAGCTTTTTTTCCTGAGGTCTAGGTTGCCATTTTACTCAGTAAGCCATGTTTTACCCAGGTTCGGGGACCATTTGCCCAGGTCCTCCTTATGCCTGCATCTATAACAGCTAGGCTCACTCCTACCCCTTGCTTTTCTCTCCTGTGACAGCAGAGAATCTCAGAGAATAGGGTGCTGCTCACATGACAACCTTGCAGTATGATGAGCTGATATGGTGCATGACAGGGATAAAGGTTTCCCAAACTACTATATATGTTTGAGCAAAGCTATTCCAGAGAGAGAGAGAGAGGCATGATTTCCTACCTATCACAGTGACTCTGCCCATATACTGGAACTAACTCCTTGGCCCTTGTGTGCTGCAAGCAGTGGATGTATGTTGAGGACACACCTGATCCCTGTTCAGAGGTCAAATGTGAAGAAACACAGAGCTTCAAAAGATATGAAGAACAGAGTTTCAAAGGAAGGCCAAACAGGAAGGTGTCTGAATATGCCTGCTCTTCTTTGAAGAACTGGGGTGTGATATCAAATCAACAGCTTCCTCAGCTGTAACATTCAAGCCACAACTCCAGTGCAGCCTGCATCCTCTCCAGCTTACATCGAAGACAAACACCTGGCAATATTCAGCTGCCAAGAACATTTGGACTCTAAGACATTGGTCTGTGCTCGAGGAAGTGGACATCTCAGATCCCTGAAAGCTTACAGATTGTATGATTCCTTTAGTGCTCTATAAAGTATCATGTCTCTTTTGGGTAGTCATATATAAAAAACAGAATTTTTGGAGATGCAGCTTTCCTTGACCCTGCAAAATCAGTTGTGCATGCCCAAACAAGCACTCATGCATCAAAATCATGCTAAAAACACAGATCTGATGGAATTTCTGTCCTCCATGCAACGGATTTTCCAGAAACAGACATTCAGTACATTTCTGCACAGGAGTAAACTACTCAGTGAAAACAAGGGCACCTTTGTACCCTCTTACTTTAATGGAGATGAGTGTGTTGATGCTATGATGTAAAAGAAGTGAACTAGCAATTTTCCAAAGGTGTGAGTCCAGAACTGAGGAAAGTTAGTTTTTCTAGACTATCAGCAAGAAACACAACACGAAACAAAATACAGCAGTTAGTCTTTAAGCTGCCACAACTAGTAGTACTACTACTTCTTCCTCTTCTTCCTCCTTCTCTACCACTTCTTCCTCTTCCTTTTGTTTCAATTTTTTGTTGATATGCTTGCACAGTGTTACACAGCTGCCACTTTGAAAACTTTTTTCTAGACTATAACTCCCATAATTTCTTCGCTTATGTGGCCATAGGTAGCTGGGGGATTCTGCTAGGTTTAATTCAATATCTCCAGATCTCCAATAACCCAATATCCAGAGATGAACAAAAATCTCTTAATCTGCAATTTAAGTATAGGCATCATGAGACTAACTCTCTTACAACAGAATAGATCCTTTCATAGAAGAACACTACATGACAACCAAATGCCAAAGCCACTCCTGAGCAAAGTGTGGTGATGGTGAGATTATTTGCAGCTTCAGCAACACAAATGATGTTGGCTGATTGTGCATCTGACGTTCAATGAACTGTCAGCATAATGCAGATTGTACAGCTTGGCTACACATTATTGCACATTTGATGTGCAATGATTCACAGATTTATACTTGTGCAGAACACCCTAAAAATGTGTCATTCCAGCTCCTGAAATTGCACGATTAAAGAAAATAGCATGTCCTATTTATGAACAACTGAAGATATTGTATTGTGAGTTAGATCCAAAGCTAGGAAACTGTTTTGCTTTGTTTTGTTACAAATGCACAAACCCTGTAGCGAGCCTGGTCAATGGCTGGAGAGTTGTATGGCTTGCAGTTTTGTTTTGTTTTTGTTTTTTAAAGATTACCACTTCTCTGACCCTGCCATGAGTCCCTGGACCTTCTTGATGTCATACAACAAACACCCTATAAACGACAAACAGTAATATAGTAATAAATGTTCACACTGAAATTGAGTCTCACAGATGTGAGATTATTCAGGCACCTGGTTCTTAGACATGTTGTGATTTTCTGTGGGTCCCCTATAAAGACAGAAGGATCCATTGGGCCTCTGAGTTATGTTGTCTGGGAGATTTTACAGGGAGTTAGAGACCAAATTCGCCTACAAATGGATCCAAGAAATCATTGCCATTAGAGAGAGGCCATGAAATGAGTTGATTAAGCTCCAGGGTCTCAGTCCAGTGCCTTGTAGGACAGCTGTTCATTTGAAATAAACCACCAGCACATTAATTGTTCCCCATGGTGGCATTCTCAGTTGAGAAGCTTCGGGCAGGGAGCCAAAGTAGATGTAATAGTAGCAGCCATATTTGTTGTTCTTCTGTCTCTTCCATGTGTGTGCGCGCACACTCAGAAGCGCAAGTTTCATGTTACACAGATGTCTTTCATGTTACATAGATGTCTACACAGTTTATTTTAAGCAAAGTGGATAAAATGCTGTGTGCAGAGAGTTTGCATAACCCTTTCCCTTCCATGGAGTTCAAAAGTGCACTTGCACTGAGTTGTGAGGGTTTTTAATGTGGATTTCCTCTCTTTTCCTAGGTAAAGTAGCAGCTTGAGGGAGATGATTATGCTTGCCAATAGAGGAAAAGCTTAAACATGGGTATGGAGAATGGGAATTACACGGAATTTCTAAGAATTTCAGAAATGTATTTTTATTTATTTATTTCAGATACTTGTATACCGCCCAACTTAGTGACTAGTCTGGGTAGCTGACAAGCAAAGAAACATTGTAAAAAATGTAAAAGTGTACTAGAGTAAAGCAAAATCCCACATTATATGCAGAGTACGCACAGGAATGGATTAGCACAGTGACAGTATTGACACTGGGACAAAAGTAATTAGCAGTAAGAATGCTGATTGCATACACATCCTGCTTTCAATGAATAGTCCCACACTTCCTATGAGGTGCGAAGTAACAGGAGCCTCAATCATGAGTCAATGTGCGCAGAGTCTATTACCCTGTATGATGAAGCAGCAGTTGATCAGTTGTAGAGTCAATGTCTGGTTCTAGTGAAGGTTTTAGTTCGAAGAAGAAAAACAAAGGGTGTGTGCTGACATTATGGAGGGTGAATAGTTGTTGATCCTTCCATAGTTCTTTCCCATGCTGATCCAGAAATATTAGGATAGTGAAACTTTTAATGCAATAAATCTTTAAAAGCATGGCTCCTTTTGTACCATTTTGGACAACCAGAAGCCTGTAGAACTGTGAAGGGAACCCATGCCACCTGGCTTCCCATTCTACTGTTGCCTCCCTTGTAATTTGAAGCAATGGTGATGAAACCAAGACCCTTGGTAAGGATTCCTTCCACACAATCATGGACTGTTACCAGCAAGTGCCAGGGGAGCAAACTGCGCCTCAATAGTGCCCATGCCACTAAAGGTAACATAAAGAAATGTCCGCATTATCACATAGAAAAGACTAGTAACATAGTTGCCACTATCACCTGGAAATTACACAGTTAGATTTCCTCTTGCTATTCCAAGACAGCCATTCTCAACTGGGGTTCTGTCACATTTGAAGGGGGTCACAGACTGGAAGCCATTCTTCACATACCACCTTGCAAGGTTCATTATGCAACTTATACAATCCTGATTCAGCTTATATTTCTTTCCTATGTGTTTATAGGAAACATCTTTCCTATGTGTTTACCCCTTCACGGATTGCTGCCTTGTCGTGGCGAAGGGGCTTGAGTAATTCAGAGAAGCTATGGGCTATGCCGTGCAGGGACACCCAAGACGGACAGGTCATAGTGGAGAGTTCAGACTAAACACGACCCACCTGGAGCAGGAACTGGCAAGCCACTCCAGTATCTTTGCCAAGAAAACTCCATGGACAGAAACAAAAGGCTAAAAGATATGACGCTGGAAGATGAGCCCCTCAGGTCGGAAGGCGTCCAACATGCTACTAAGGAAGAGCGGAAGACAAATACAAGTAGCTCCAGAGCTAATGAAGTGGTTGGGCCAAAGCCAAAAGGACGCTCAGCTGTGGATGTGCCTGGAAGTGAAAGGAAAGTCCAATGCTGAAAAGAAAAATACTGCATAGGAACCTGGAATGTAAGATCTATGAACCTTGGGAAGCTGGATGTGGTCAAACAGGAGATGGCAAGAATAAACATTGACATCCTGGGCGTCAGTGAACTAAAATGGACGGGAATGGGCGAATTCAATTCAGACGATTACCATATCTACTATTGTGGGCAAGAATCCCATAGAAGAAATAGAGTAGCCCTCATAGTTTACAAAAGAGTGGGAAAAGCTGTACTAGGATACAATCTCAAAAATGATAGAATGATTTCAATACGAATCCAAGGCAGACCTTTCAATATCAGAGTAATCCAAGTTTATGCACCAACCACCGATGCTGAAGAGGCTGAAATTGACCAGTTCTATGAAGAATTACAACACCTTCTAGAACTCACACCAAAGAAAGATGTTCTTCTCATTATAGGGGATTGGAATGCTAAAGTAGGGAGTCAAGAGATAAAAGGAACAACAGGTAAGTTTGGCCTTGGAGTTCAAAACGAAGCAGGGCAAAGGCTAATAGGGTTTTGTCAAGAGAACAAGCTGGTCATCACAAACACTCTTTTCCAACAACACAAGAGGCGACTCTACACATGGACATCACCAGATGGGCAATACAGAAATCAGATTGATTATGTTCTCTGCAGCCAGAGATGGAGATGCTCTATACAGTCAGCAAAAACAAGACCTGGAGCTGATTGTGGCTCTGATCATCAGCTTCTTATAGCAAAACTCCAGCTTAAACTGGAGAAAGTAGGAAAAACCACGGGGCTAGTCAGGTATAATCTAAACCAAATCCCTTATGAATACACACTGGAAGTGAAGAACAGATTTAAGGAACTAGATTTGCTGGACAGAGTGCCTGAAGAACTATGGATGGAGGCTCGTAACATTGTACAGGAGGCAGCAAGAAAAACCATCCCAAAGAAAAGGAAATGCAAGAAAGTAAAAATGGCTGTCCAACGGGGGCCTTACAAATAGCAGAGAAGAGAAGGGAAACAAAATGCAAGGGAGATAGGGAAAGTTACAGAAAATTGAATGCAGACTGCCAAAGAATAGCAAGGAGAGACAAGAGGACCTTCTTAAATGAACAGTGCAAAGATATAGAGGGAAATGATAGAAAGGGAAAAACCAGAGATCTGTTCAAGAAAATTGGAGATATTAAAGGAACATTTTGTGCAAAGATGGACATGATAAAGGAAAAAAAATGGTAGGGATCTCACAGAAGCAGAAGACATCAAGAAGAGGCGGCAAGAATACACAGAGGAATTATACCAGAAAGATTTGGATGTCCTGGACAACCCAGATAGTGTGGTTGCTGACCTTGAGCCAGACATCCTGGAGAGCAAAGTCAAGTGGGCCTTAGAAAGCATGGCTAACAACAAGGCCAGTGGAGGTGATGGCATTCCAGTTGAACTATTTAAAATCTTAAAAGATGACGCTGTTAAGGTGCTACACTCAATATGCCAGCAAGTTTGGAAAACTCAGCAGTGGCCAGAGGATTGGAAAAGATCAGTCTACATCCCAATGCCAAAGAAGGGCAGTGCCAAAGAATGCTCCAACTACTGTACAATTGCACTCATTTAACACGCTAGCAAGGTTATGCTCAAAATCCTACAAGGTAGGCTTCAGCAGTATGTGGACCGAGAACTCCCAGAAGTACAAGCTGGATTTCGAAAGGGCAGAGGAACTAGAGACCAAATTGCTAACATGCGCTGGATTATGGAGAAAGCCAGAGAGTTCCAGAAAAACATCTACTTCTGCTTCATTGACTACGCAAAAGCCTTTGACTGTGTGGACCACAACAAACTGTGGCAAGTCCTTAAAGAAATGGGAGTGCCTGACCACCTTATCTATCTCCTGAGAAATCTATATGTGGGACAGGAAGCAACAGTTAGAACTGGATATGGAACAACTGATTGGTTCAAAACTGGGAAAGGAGTACGACAAGGCTGTATATTGTCTCCCTGCTTATTTAACTTATATGCAGAATACATCATGCGAAAGGCAGGACTGGATGAATCCCAAGCCAGAATTAAGATTGCCGGAAGAAATATCAACAACCTCAGATATGCAGATGATACCACTCTGATGGCAGAAAGTGAGGAGGAGTTAAAGAACCTCTTAATGAGGGTGAAAGAGGAGAGCGCAAAAAATGGTCTGAAGCTCAACATCAAAGAAAAAAAAAAAAACACAAACTAAAATCATGGCCACTGGTCCCATCACCTCCTGGCAAATAGAAGGGGAAGATATGGAGGCAGTGACCGATTTTACTTTCTTGGGCTCCATGATCACTGCAGATGGGGACAGCAGCTACGAAATTAAAAGACGCCTGCTTCTTGGGAGGAAAGCGATGACAAACCTAGACAGCATCTTAAAAAGCAGAGACATTACCTTGCCGACAAAGGTCTGCATAGTCAAAGCTATGGTTTTTCCAGTAGCGATGTATGGAAGTGAGAGCTGGACCATAAA
The DNA here is from genome assembly GCA_037013535.1 of Intellagama lesueurii. Lineage (NCBI taxonomy): Eukaryota > Metazoa > Chordata > Lepidosauria > Squamata > Agamidae > Intellagama > Intellagama lesueurii. The sequence continues at coordinate 36,547,775 of JBAJHW010000001.1, read as the reverse complement.
GAAGGCTGACCACCGAAGAATTGATGCTTTTGAGTTGTGGTGCTGGAGGAGGCTCTTGAGAGTCCCCTGGACTGCAAAGAGAACAAACCTATCCATTTTGAAGGAAATCAACCCGGAGTGCTCACTGGAAGGACAGATCCTGAAGCTGAGGCTCCAGTACTTTGGCCATCTCATGAGAAGAGAAGACTCCCTGGAAAAGACCCTGATGTTGGGAAAGTGTGAGGGGAAGAGGAGAAGGGGACGACAGAGGACGAGATGGTTGGACAGTGTCATCGAAGCTACCAACACGAATTTGACCCAACTCCGGGAGGCAGTGGAAGACAGGAGGGCCTGGCGTGCTCTGGTCCATGGGGTCACGAAGAGTCGGACACGACTTAACGACTAAACAACAACAAACAACAACATGTGTTTATAGCCATAGACAAACAAAGAAACAAAAAGGGTGAGAATGGGTGTTCTAAGAGATGGGGAAAGCTACTCTTTTAGACTACAACTCCTGGAAAATCTCTATTCTAAGTCATTTAAATCCACAAAATTACATTTCCTATCTCTGGCTATTCTAACATTACTGAAGCCAGACATGGGATTTAACCAGGAGAATCAACTACTACATTATTCAAAGTATACAAGAAATGGTGCTATGCCAAAAATGTATTCAGATTTTTCCCCTTGACTATTCTTAATCAGGTGGGGAAGAAGGGAGACTGTGATTTCTTTTTTCAAAAGCCCTTTCTTTTGCATATCCTAGTTACAAGGTATCTGAGGTTTGTCTTGTCTTTCCTTGGTGCAATCATCTGCAATCATCCTGGCTTCCCATACGTGAGTTAAAAGCCCGCATGAGGCAATTCCTCCCTTGCATCTTTTTGAGACTCACAAGAGTAGACAGGTGCGGAGAACCGCAGTAAGACAGGGAGATGTGTGGCGATGCACGACCAGCTCACAAGGACAACATAAATTGGGGAAAAAACATAAAGAGTGATTCTAACACACTCTGGGAATAAGAAGGAAAAGTGGAAATCTCTTCTGCAAGAGAAGAAAACTTTCAGGAAGGTGGAGAACAGATTTTGACACAGCAGTGAAACATCCTGCAGCATCCTGCCTCCAGAATGTTTAGAACGTCTGAAAGCACTTGTTATTGATCAAAATGGAGATTGCATGAAGCAGCAATGGGTGTCACACAGGCATTTTGGTTACTGGTTGAGAATTTAGAGACAAGCACTAGTTAACAGAATTGAATGGACTGGGGGAAGACAGTGGCTTGATCCCTTATTTGTCAGTGAATGAGATCCCTGTTTCTATAGGATAACTAGAACCCCATCTGGCCTCCTGGTGTGCAGGGGCATGTTCAAGCTGTCTCTCCCTGCACCCAACATGGCCTTTCCCTCTTGCCTGCCTGCTTGCCGTAGATATACAAGGCTAAGTTGATGAGCTGTTCAGCTTAGTGTGAAATGTGTTACATTTTCCCCCCAGCTGCTTCCTGATTGCAGTATTTACTTTTAATCTCCTCTGCCTCAGTGCCCGATAAAAACTTTGTCACATTAGATGGTGACAGATGGGAAAGAGAAGGGGGGGGATCACTGCAAGAGAACGTCCTGGCTTTCCAATAATTTTTCACAACGCCAATTATGTCCTTCAGTGCTTCTCGGCATGTGCACCCATGTCAGCAGAGAAGGAAATAGAAAGGCATAAATAAAGACAAAACCAGGCACTGCGTGGCTTTAATCTGCAGAATAACATTTCTCATTTGGGTGAAATATCGTTGGATTGTCTCCCTGGACTACACCGAGGGACGCGCACAGCCAGAGCCGTTTGCTCTTGGCCTGGAAAACATCCAGTCTGACAAAACAGCTCTTGGGCACCCAGGGTTTTAGGGTATGGAGGAGTCTTGTGCTGCCACCCGAACAACCTCACTTTAGGGATGGCCAGCTCTCTCAGAGCAGAAAACGAGTCAGTAACAGCTTTTACAAAACTCACAGGTTTCTTCATATTCACAATGGAAACAACCTGAGTGTTAAAAACACCCCAAATGTTTTGCAAAATTGGGAAGAAACTGAAATGGGCAGATTTGTCCCTAGAGGCTCAAGGGCTTTGGGGATGTAAATCTGGAGGCTTGTTCTTTCAATCATGGGTTCGTCCACAATGAACATTCTTCAGCTTTCCTTTCACCTGTGATACCAGTACTTTTCCTGCTGTCCACCTAATGCAGGACTGAAACTGGTACAAACACAGTCAAAGCACACAAAAAAACCCACAACCCAACAACAACCCTCATGAGCTTCATGGTGCAGCGATTAAACTGCAGTACTACAGTCAAGACTGTTCATGACATCAATTCAATCCCAATGGGTCAGGGAGCTGGCTCAAGGTTGACTCAGTCTTCCATCCTTCCGAGGTCAGTAAAATGAGTACCCAGCTCACGGGGGGGGGGGGGGGAGGCACTCTATCCACCACATCACACTAGGAAGCACTATGGAAAGGTATATAAGCAGCACACTTTGCTTTTTGCTTTTACTTTCTAGGGAGTGGTTGCCAGGTGGTGGATTTTTGGTTATTGTTTTTCCCCTTCTGATTTGCTCTTATTTGCTCCTGTGCATGATCCCATCCTGTGGGTCACACTACCCTGTTGTTCCACGCTGATCTGCACACCTCGTGGGTGGGTGTCATCAGATGCCATTTCCTTATGGGTGTGATTTCACTAGTCAGTCTTCATCCCCCTGTACCTTTCAACCACTCCCACCTGTTGCTTTAGTTTAGTTTTCTTGGGGACATCAGCTGTTCCTGCCTTCAGCAATTTTTAAAATAAAGAAAAAACCAATAAATTAATACATAAAACTGTTTTTCCTGTTTCTGGCTATTCACTGCAGAGACTAAGGCCAGTATCTTGATGCTAGTCCCAACTACAGAAGACCCATTGTGTAGGTATTGTTATGATCTCTCTACTTCCTTGCTCAATGTGGCATTCTAGGGGGGCAACACTTATTATATTATATTATAAAGCTTCACAAGTTTCAGCTTTTTGGAAGGCGATAAATGGAAACTTGTGAAGCTTTATAATAGTTGAGTGTTTATAAACGTACAGAATGAGCTGAGATGGAAAACATAGTCAAAAAATGTAGCAGTCAGTGAGTTCTTATTGAGACAAATATTAAGATATTTCGTTCAGCTGTTAATACTTGCACTTGTTTAATAAGCGAACCACTTCAGGGTATCAGCAAATTGGACACTTCCTCTGCTCTTCAGTGGAGGGGTAAGAGAAGTGAATTTAAATAAATAAATAAATAAATATTTGCCTTGCCTAAATGCTGCAACCAGATTGTGAATTAGGGCTGGTTATAGGGATCACATAACCCCCCTGTCACAGCAGCTCCACTGGGTGCTGATCCAGTTCCAGGCACAATTCAAAGTTTGTTTTTAACCTATAAAGCTCTAAATGGCTTGGGTCCAAGCTATCTCAAAACCGTATCTCACTTTATGAACCTGTCTGTCTCTTAAGATCATCAGTGGATGCCTCTCTCTTGGACCCATCACCATCACAGGTGTGCTTGGTGGGGACACAGGAGAAGGCCTTCTCTGTTACTGCTCCCAGACTCTGGAACTCCCTCCCCCAGGAGGCCAGGCTGACCTCATCTTTACGGTCCTTCCGCAAGCAGTAGAAAAATGTTCTCTTCAAGTAGGCTTTCTCTTCGTGACTATCTGTTTGAGATAGGTTTTTAAATGGGTTGTTGTGCCTTCTTGTTTTGAATGTGGTTTTGGTGTTGATTTTGTTTACTGTTCAGTTTGCTGATATCCTGAAGTGTCTTGCTTATTAAGCCACTTAACAATATCAGAAACTCGAGTCAGAAGGAACCAAAATCAATAGGGTCAATTGAGCTCCAATATGCCATTTCGATGCAAGGATCCTTCCCTCACTGAAAAAAGTGTAACCCTTGACAGGGACCCAAAAAGGTGTGAGTAGAAATGCTGTTAGTATAGACTGGCAGTTCACACTGGCCTTTACATCATAAGGAATGGACCAACCTGTCTCCAGAACAGACTAAACAGCAGGATAAATGTCTGTGTAGTCACATCCTAAGTGTCACTGTTGGTGCCGTGTATCATCTGGATATCACTGCATGATCAGGTTCATGAAGGGGAAGAATTCATAAGCTTAAATTTGCAGAGTTGGAAGGTACCCTATGGATTATCAAGTCCACTCCTTGTCAAAGAGGCAGAGTGGGGTATCAAACTCCCAACTTCAGCCAGATACCTAAACCACTGAGCTATCCAGCAAATGCTCCATCCAGATGAGCTCTTTGTAAACTTTTTAATCCCTTCCTGAAGGCATGGATTGTTTTGTTCTGTTTGTTCATCAGCGAGAAGTTTAGCACTATGGCAGGAGATTGCTTTTTCTTCTTTTTTCCACTTTGCTTTACTTATCTTTAAAGTCATCCATCCCTAAACAAAAACAAAATCAACTGTATCTGCAGCTGTTCTTTTAAAGGGGACAGGGGGGTTGTCAGAACAGAGAAACCTAAAATTGTTTATATGGGGAAGAAAAATAATACACAAGTGCTGCTTCCAGTTTTGGACTGGAGCAGGAAGCAAAGTTCACAGCAAGGCTCCAAAAGTTAGTTAAAAATCTGTTGGTTGTATGTTGTGATTTGGTGGATGGAGAAGAAGAGGAAGACACACATTTGATGGATCTGTAACCACCTCTCCCCAAGCTGTAATCAGACACCCAACATGGCAGAACATGTGAGCAATGGAAGAGATGGTTTTAAAAAAATATAATAATGCCCTGTGGATGGGAAAGCTTGTGGGGGTGGAATTCTCACACAATTTCCACTCTGTTTGGCAATAGCAATGACAGTGAAAAACTCTACTTAGCTCTTTAGCTGAGGAAGATGGGCACTGTATAGATTAGAAAGTCCGATGATCAATAATCAGAGTGCTCTGTCCCTCAGGCTCCTTCCCTTTAGAATGCTCTCTGAAGTTCCTTTCAGAGTATAGTAACCCTGAAAAGGCAATGCACATTTATAAAATAAAACAGAACTGACTGATTTTTTTTAAGTCGTAAGAGAGAGTCCCTTCTCCTGCACCCCAGTTCTACTCTAATGAAGGAGGGATACAATTTTCCATGGGAGAGTTTTCAGAGAGGTAACTATTTGAGTCTCTTTCAACAACAATTAAACGGAAAAGAAAAGCTAAAATAATATTGTGGCACCTTTCAGATTAATACATTTCTTCGAGTGGGAACTGTTGTGGATTACAGCCCACTTCCTCAGACTCAGAGGGATGGAGTTTCATAATTCCAGTGCTGCACCAAATGTGTGATGCATCTGGTTTCCCTCAGCAGCAGGCGAAAGAGTAGAGCCTCAAAGGGTCCAAGAAACCACTTGCTCATAGTTCTGTGGGGAGAGAATGAAAGCCCAAGAGCCAGTGGCCAATGTATAAACTGAAGTTCCCCACACTGCATTTTGGCCTCTGCTTCCAGAGAGGAACAGAGCTACTGTAAAACCGTGCCTTTTTGTCCCATCTGTGAGAGACTGTCCAGAGAGTTTACATCTGCACAAGCAGAGGGATAGGATTTTTGAACAACTTACCTCACTGGCCGGGTAGGTGGGGCTCGTCAGCCTTGGAAGGCAGCCCATCTAGGAGAAGGAAAACTCCGATTTCAAACCTCCACTGCCTTGTGGCTATATCCACTGATGGAAAAGGCTTCAGGAGTTAACCTTGAGGCAAAATCTGGAGCCGGAGTCCTGGAGTCAGTTCGTGTCGTTCTGGCAACTTCTGCGACGTCGCTGGAACCAGTTGTATTGGCTCTTGCCTTTCCATTGGACTGTTTCAGCGACATGGAGAGGGGGGATTTGCTGCTTGGGTAACAGTCTATCCTCCATATTATTTTACCCAGGCTTCGTGCTCTGGAGAGGACACTCCAGCTTCGCATACAGCGTCGAAACAACACGGGAAGTAGCAGTTACCGGTTATAAGTCTTTGCTCGATTGGCATAGAGCATGACGCCAGGGGCTACTTCCGATGGTGGGAGAGGTCATTACACCTCACTAGGTAGCTACCACCCACCTTAAGCTGGGCGGTCCCCAGCCAGTAAGGTGCTACCTCGCCATGGTCTGTTAACCTCACGGGGTGCGTGGGGTTTAGCGTGAAAGCCGACAAGCAGATTGATAACCCTGCACCATGCAACGATCATAAGAAAACTTCTGCCCTAAAGTTGGGCACCTGGAATGTTTGGACAATGACCCCTGGCTTTTCTGACGACCTGCAGGAAATAGACGATGTGCGCAAGACAGCTGTCGTCAACATGGAACTGAGTAGGCTGCAGATGGACATTGTTGCCCTGCAAGAGACAAGATTGCCAGACATGGGATCTGTCAAAGAAAAAAACTTTTCATTCTTCTGGCAGGGAAAACCATTGAATGAGACCAGGGAACATGGTGTTGGCTTTGCGGTCAGAAATACTCTGCTGAGATCCATTGTTCCACCTACTGTGGGGAGTGAAAGAACCCTGTCTCTGCAGCTCCACTCATCAGCGGGACCGGTCACCCTCATTAGTGCATATGCACCAACACTGTCGTCCACAACAGAAGTCAAAGACAAATTCTACGACGATCTGGCAGCTACTATCAAAAAAGTCCCTGAGAGAGAGCCACTGTTCATTCTCGGAGACTTTAACGCTAGAGTTCGTGCTGATCACAATTCTTGGCCCACTTGTCTAGGCCGTTTTGGCATTGGGAAGATGAACGAAAATGGCCAACGCTTGCTGGAGTTTTGCTGTTATTATGGTCTTTGTGTCAGCAATACATTCTTTAATATGAAGCTTCAACACAGAGTTTCCTGGAGACATCCAAGGTCGAAGCATTGGCATCAGCTCGATTTGATCCTCACTAGACATTTTAGCCTTCCTAGTATTACGATCACACGCAGTTATCAGGGTGCTGATTGCAATACTGATTACTCCCTGGTGTGTAGTAGAGTAAAACTGCAAGCAAAGAGATTGTATCACATGAAAAAGGAAGGAAGACCATGAATTGACATCAGCAAGACTCGCGATCAAAGAAAAGTGGAGGAATTTGCCCAAGCGCTTGAGGAAACACTTCCAGGCCCGGCTGATGCAAATGCACCTGAACGATGGGAATATTTCAAGAACGCTGTGTATAACACCGCCTTGTCCACATTTGGCAAGAAGACCAAAAAGACAGCAGACTGGTTCGAAGCCCATTCGGAGGAGTTGATGCCAGCCATCGAGGATAAGAGGAGAGCTCTAGCAGCATACAAAGCCTGTCCTAGTGAGTACAACTTGCAGGCTCTTCGAGTTGCTCGTAGCAAAGTCCAACAGGCTGCTAGGAGATGTTCCAACGATTATTGGCTTCAGCTCTGCTCTCAGATACAGATAGCAGCAGACACAGGTAACATCAAGGGAATGTATGACAGTATCAAGCAGGCTTTAGGTCCAATACAGAAGAAATCTGCTCCTTTGAAGACTGCTAAAGGCATGATCATCCAGGACCGAGCAAAGCAGATGGAACGCTGGGTGCAGCACTACTCTGAGCTATATTCCAGAGAGAATGTAGTAACCGAAGAGGCACTAAATAACATTGAGTGCCTGCCTGTCTTGGAAGAGTTGGACAGCGAACCAACTTTAGCAGAAATAAAAGAGGCCTTGGATTCCCTCGCCTCCAGCAAGGCACCTGGGAAGGATAACATCCCTGCTGAAGTGCTGAAGTGCTGTAAAGAGGTCATCACCACCGAGCTGTATGAAATCTTTTGTCTTTGCTGGAGGGAAGGTGGAGTACCACAGGACATGAAGGATGCAAACATCGTCACATTGTATAAGAACAAAGGAGACAGGGGCGACTGCAATAACTACCGTGGCATCTCTCTTCTCAGGGTTGTAGGGAAGCTGCTTGCCCGTGTTGTGCTGAAGAGACTCCAGGTGCTTGCAGACAAAGTCTATCCAGAATCACAGTGTGGATTTCGAGCTAATAGATCCACCACTGACATGGTATTCTCCCTCAGACAGTTGCAGAAGAAATATAGGGAACAACAACAGCCAATCTTTGTGGCCTTCATAGATCTCACAAAGGCCTTTGATTTGGTTAGCAGGGATGGCCTCTTTAAAATACTTCCCAAGATTGGATGTCCACCTCGACTCCTTAACATCATCAGGTCCTTTCATGAGGAAATGAAGGGCACTGTAGTTTTTGATAGCTCAACATCAGATCCATTTGACATCCGAAGTGGAGTGAAACAGGGCTGTGTCCTCGCATTGACCCTGTTTGGGATCTTTTTTGTCGTCATGCTGAAGCACGCCTTTGGAACTGCAACAGAAGGTGTCTATCTCTGGACTAGATCAGATGGAAAGCTCTTAAATCTCTCTAGATTAAGAGTGAAGACCAAAGTCCAGCTGAAATGCATGCGGGACTTCCTCTTCGATGATGCAGCCGTTGTTGCCCACTCTGCTGAAGACCTCCAACAACTCATGAATCACTTTAGTAAGGCCTGCCAAGACTTTGGATTAACAATCAGCCTGAAGAAAACACAAGTCATAGGGCATGGCATGGACTCACCTCTCTCTATTACCATCTCTACACAAGAACTGGATGTTGTTCATGATTTCGTGTACCTTGGCTCAAAGATCTCTGACACTCTCTCGCTAGATGTCAAGCTGGATAAATGCATTGGCAAAGCAGCTACAATGTTCTCTAGACTCACAAAGAGAGTATGGCTTAATAAGAAGCTGATGGCATATACTGTACCAAGATCCAGGTCTATAGAGCCTGTGTCCTGAGTACACTCCTGTACTGCAGTGCGTCGTGGACCCTTTGTGCATGGCAGGAGAGGAAGCTGAACACATTCCATATGCGTTGTCTCCAACGCATTTTTGGTATCACCTGGCAGGACAAAGTTCCAAATAGAGTAGTCCTAGAACGAGCTGGAATTTTTAGCATGTATACATTACTGAAACAGCGACGTCTACGTTGGCCTGGGCATGTCGTGAGAATGGCTGACGGTCAGATTCCAAAAGATCTCCTGTATGGAGAATAAGTGCAGGGAAATCGCCTGAGAGGGAGACCACAGCTGCGATACAAGGATATCTGCAAGGGGGATCTGACGGCCTTAGGGATGGACCTCAATAGATGAGAAACCTTGACATCTGAGCGTTCAGCCTGGAGGCAGGCAGTGCATCATGGCCTCTCCCATTTTGAAGAGACACTTGTCCAGCAGGCCAAGGCAAAGAGGCAGTCCTGAAACCAGCAAAATCAGGGAGCTGGACAGGGGACAGATTGCATTTGTCTTCAGTGTGGAAGGGATTGTCACTCTCGAATTGGCCTTCTGAGCCACACTAGACACTGTTCCAAGTCCTCCATACAGAACATGTAACCATAGTCTCTCGAGACTGAAGGATGCCTAATCCTACCTCAGTGACTTAGGTGTCTGGCTGTGGAGCCAGAAGTTGTGAGTTCAGTTCCCCACTGTGCCACCCAGGAGAAGAACCATCCTGTGCAAGCTGCATGGGGCACCAGGGGCCCCTCCCAGAAGAAAGGAATGGTGAGCCACTTCTGAGTTTTCTGTACCTAAAAATCCCTGGAAAAGACTGCCATAAGTCAAAATTGATTCAATGGCATGTAATTATTATTATTAGAGCCTAAACATAGGCCCCTGAACTCAGCTGCAACTACAAATACTGAATACTACTCTTCATTGCTAACCTTTTCAGGAAAGTAATGGCGGCACAGTCTCTGTGGAAGACTCTGACCAAAATTGCTATTTGAAAAGGAGTCTATCAAAAAACGAGTGTGAACTTTGACAATTATCTGCAAATAGCTGCAAGCTCTGTGGTGTGATGATCCGATGAATGAGAAATGCATTTTAGTTGAGCAAGAGGATCACTAATAGATGCTCAGGCCTAGAATGTCAATTGTTTTTGCTCTAAGCAACTATCCTCTCAAGACCTTCAGCACCTTCCACTCCTTCGACATCTATGTATTATTACTTACTTATTTTATTTGTATGCCACCTCTCTCCCAGAATCAGGACCCGAGGCAATTTGCCATACAATTAAAAACAGTAAAATATTAAAATATAGCAAAATCATAAACAGTGAAACAGAATTAAAGGCATCATATTCTCAAAGTACAATTAAAATTAGAACACTTTAAAATTACTTCATTAAAATACTAAAACAGAAGCCTTCACCACTAGCTGTGCTGGCCAGGCTTTCTGGGAGTTATAGTCCAAGAACACTGGGGGAACCAAGGTTGGGCACCACTAGAATCTAGGTGCTTAAGGCAGAACTTCTTGACTGACTAATCATATCAGCAAATGAAACCTGTGCTTGCCTCCAGATGACCAATCACAAACTAATTTACAAAATATGGAGGGGTACTGCTCACTTTGCCTAATGGTAGGGCCAGCTCTGTAGGATGGTGCTCTTGTGCTCATGCCCTTCTTATGAACTCCCCATAGGCAACTGGCTGACCACTGTGGCTTCAGAATCCTACACTCGACAGGTCTTTGGTCAAAACCAGTGTGGCTCTTTTTATGTTCTTGACAGATATGACTAAGAGCAGGCTGTCATGTCACGAATGTGTGTAAAGAACATTTTGCTTCACACTGCTTTGTTTACCACTACCTGCCAGATCTGTGAGTGTTTGCTGGGGTGAGCTGGTAACACAAGGGGGGCTTTGGTTAGTGAAGGGGGAATGGGGGGCAGAAAGATTATCTCACAGTTAGAACTCATTAATGAAAGAAATAAATTAGCCAAGCTCATTTTTCAGGGAATTCTTGTGTAAACTGGAAATTTTCCAGTCTATGAGCTCCATGCAGGGCTACCCCATAAATCACAGCAAGCAGGTTGTCTGTATGGCAAGAGCAGCCTCGTTTAGAAATGGGGAGGGAAAGAAACCAGCATATGTTCATGGAGAAAAGAACTACAGAAGCAAAACGGAGGCGATGGATACCTCTTTTGCCCGCTGCAAAGAAAGAGGAAGGATTGGCCTCAGGCATTGCAACACACGACAGTATTTCCAAACAATCCCTCCTCCCCAACCAGGCGAAAAGCACCTGAAATGGGTCAGCTTTTAATTGAATACAATATTAATTACAGCATGCACTATTAACGGTTTGTGGGATTTGACTAATTAATGTAATAGTTTCTGAGTCACGCTCATTAAATACGAAAATTACGCTGGCGAAAGGTATCGGTTTCATTATCAATCTTGTATGGACAGGAAGGGGGAGAGGAGGTAGGGCTGAGGGGAGAGATACCCACTTTGACATATTGCACAATTAGCTTTCTACTTTTTAGGGCTCAACTACACAGAAAGGGAGCAAAGCTAAAATCAAAAGGGAAGTAATGATTCAAGAAGGAAGGTGGCGAACCACACAGAGGGGAGGAAACACTCATGCCCAAAATGTGGTCCAGTAGATCAAGCTGTGGGATCTTTGGGTGTTGTTACTAGAGATGGGAGAAAGGAGCAGTAGATTTGGCATAAATTATCCTTGTATCTGTTACCTCTTCAGAAAATGATTTGCACATTCAAGCCTATTTCTGTGGCCAAGTCATAAACCCAGTTACCTGGCATTAAGCACCAATGAACTTGGTGGGGGCACATTTCTGTCTTGAGTCCGTAGCCAAACTATATGCACCAAACAGCCTATCTTTAGAAGAGGGAATTATTTAAGTGCTGAATCCATTTGATTGTCACAACTGGACCTTTCCACCCCTCCATATTTTGTAAATTAGTTTGTGATTGGTCATCCGGAGGCAAGCACAGGTTTCATTTGCTGATGTGATTAGTCAGTCAAGAAGTTCTGCCTGAAGCACCTAGATACTAGTGGTGCCCAACCTTGGTTTCCAAGGTGTTCTTGGACTATAACTCCCAGAAAGCCTGGCCAGCACAGCTAGTGGAGAAGGCTTTTGTTTTAGTCCAAGAACACCTGAGGATCCAAAGTTGGGAACCACTGACCTACAACACTATTGGTTTTCAGCTTTTACAGAAGGGCTCTCTGTAACATACGTACAGTCTGGTCCTAAACTGACCTGTATTGATTGTAGCAGTGGTGTCTCTTTTCCCAGGGATTTGTCACCTGCTGCTTGGAGATGAACCAATGAATTTCCTCCTCCTTGGAAATATTTTCTCAGCTGTATTTATTTTTATTATTCAAAATGAATTCTTATTTCTAGATTTCTCTGTAGGCTGATACTTGTTTGAAAAAAGTGTACTAAGGTGACTAACACCTTTTTTATGGCTAGTGGCTGCAACAAGTTTTTGTGCACACCTTGCCCAGTTGGGCAGAGGATTTTTTTTTTTAAAAAAAAGGTTTTTAAAAAAGTTTGAATGTAGATGGAACACACCTCAGACACAGAGTTCTGAAGCTCTCAAGGGGAAGTTGCTAAAAGCTATCTGACTGACTGAAATATTTTTCAGGGCACAGCAGGACTAGACTGATGTTGCCTGGGAACTATTGTCCATTGCTTGCATGGGACTCCACCATCTGTTTAAATTGTACATTCACAAATATACCTTCTGAATGTTGGCTGTATCATATCATATGCCTTCAAATATAACTATGGTTTCTTGAAATCAATCAAGGACAGCAAAATCTTGCTGTGTTGTGTTCCAAATGGAACAAACCTTTTAAAAATAGCGTCAAAAATAAACTTAAATGAGCAACTGTCCATGGCTACTGTTACAGAGATATAGACCCAGGGTTGTCCTGACCTCCATGTTTGTGACACAGACCTTACCTGCTCTAAAGAGTTTCTGCACTAAACTGAAAGCCTTCTCTTCTATCCCTCCCACATGGCCTACTATGGCTAAGCTTTCTGTCTGGACATGGGAGTTAAAACTGCCAGTCTTTGTCTGTCCCTGGCCTAATATTTATGCATCCTCTTTTTTAGCATTTAAAAGAGAAATAATGTTGTCGGCCTTCCAGTGGACACTTGTGGCTGATTGTTTTTGGTTTATAACCCAAATTCTAGAACAACTTTCCAAAGTTTTGAACATGCTTTGGAGACTAGTATTTTGGATAGTTTCTATAAAGCTCGTGCCAGAACCCAGAGCAGATTTGCCATCTGTCTGACATCAGAGCCACAAGTGTGCACCGAACGTCCCTGCAGAAACCTGTCATAGGTGTTAATGAATGGGCACTTCAGTCAAGCACAGCATATCCCTGTCATTCTTCACGTATCTCTTCAGTGAACCAAAATGCAGTTTGAATGTTCCTCCATAGATGTAGGCTGAAAATGAGGGTCAGTGAGGTTAAGTAGTTAGAGAATTCGTGGAGGCCCTGGTTCAACTACAAATTTCAGTGGATGACCTGGGGCAGTGGTTCTGAACCTGGGGCAACCCAAGTCTTCTTGGGCTGAAATTCCCAGAAGCCTTCACCACCAGCTGTACTGGCTGGAGTTTCTAGGAGTTGCAGTCCAAGAACACCTGGGTTACCCAAGGTTGGGAACCACTGGTCTAACCTATCTCACTTGGCTGTTTTGAGGAGGAAAGAAAGGAGGAGGAGGAGGAAGGGATGTAAATGCAAGGGGTAAACAAATGGGTAAACAAACAAACAAACAAACATGCGTACACACATACTGGACAAGACACAGAGTGCAGAAAAAAAATAGAGTTCACATTTTCCCTTTTCCTCTGAAATAAAGAAATGACGAGGAGAATGTCTTGGTTTTTCACAGCAGTTTAACTGTGAAACTCATGACAGAAGGAGGCCATTGTGTACGAGTGAGATAAAAACCTAACATAGAAGGAACCTTTTCCAAGCACTGCAGAGGGACCAAGAGGCCCCATCCCTGTTAACGACAATGAATAAATGGTGCATAGGGAGCCCTGGCAAAGCAGGAGGAGGAAGAGATGGTGCCAGCTCTATTATTTTTATTGCCATCCTTTGGCTGATTCCTGATGCACTTGGCATGTTCTCTGGGAAGCAGAACGGCCTTATGCAAAACTGCAGGCTTTGGTACTGACATCATTGGTGCTTTGCAGCAAGAGCATCACAGGGAATACACAGAGGAAAGCAGAGCATGGAAACACTCTCTCTCTCTCTCTCTCTCTCTCTCTCTCTCTCTCTCTCTCTCTCTCTCTTTTTTGGTACTACAACTTCCAGAATTCCCCAGCCAGTCTAAAAAGTAATGTTTCCATGTTCTGAAGGAGAACAAAGGTAGCCAAAGTGGCATGTCTTTGTGTGTGTGTGTGTGTGTTTAGAGAGGATATAGCCAGCTTTTTAAGTGACAAGAATGGTATATAATTAACTTAATATCCCCAAAGACTAAGGGGAAAAATTAAATATAAGTCTAGTAAGTAAGTGATGAGAAGACTATATAGAAAGAAGACACTACAGTGGTTGGTAGTCAATTTATGGTTGAAGATACTTTGTAGGGGAATCTGTGTTCAAAAATTGGTGTGAAGTTAGGACAAGATGCAGAGGACTGCCCTGGGCTGCTGCATTGGTTGTTCCTGACATTTTGGTCTCAGCTGTTCTCAGTTTTGTATGTTAGGAAAACCAAGGTAGCTGGTTATCAAAAGGCTGGCAAGCCAAGATGAACCAGTGTCACACAACACTTCATTTGAAAGCAGTGGACACCAGTGACCCTGCTGTTGCAGGCAGGTGGGGAATCCATTGTGGGTTTTAATCCAAACTTTAAAGGAGATCTCAAAGATACTGAATTACTTTGGGGATGTGATTTAGTACTTTAGATACTTCCTGCAAACTTTGGATTAAAATTTAGAGCAGATTCACCAGCCTCTACTGTTCCAAAGTGAATCTTCAGTGTTCATGTTCCCGCTCCACAATCCAGGTCAGTAGAGAACACCCACACACTGGCTGGGGTGGTTACTTGGAAGATGAGATAATTTACAAAGATCTCCAGCAGCTGTAGCTGTAAAAGTTGAGAACTCAGTCAAGAAAAAAAGGTGAGAGAAGGAAAGCATAGTCAAGCACCAAAGACACTGAGTACAGAGGAGTTCATTCCCACACTATTAACAGCAAAGCATTCAAAGCCCTGCCTATGATTGTGGATGAATTTTGTTAGTCTCACTTTCACCTCCATTCAAAATTCTTAAAACTCAAATTATTCTAATCCCATTGATAAAGATATCAAAGGTTAGTGAGGAAAAAAAAATCAAATAAAACTCTTACTTATCATTAATTTTATATATAAATACATTCATAAACTTTGATCTAGCAATATACACTTGATAATCCCTAGCAAACCTCATGCTTCTGTGATCTAATTCATATACCAGTCACTGAGTCTGCATTAATTGGCTCTTTATAAGAGGTCTGCACTGTACTAAAGCCAACAAAAGGCCAATTTGCTTAATAAACAAATAATACAGACTGTTCTTCCTGTGCTTTTTGGCAGTGTTCCTGGCAGAGTGCTGCTCATTCAGCAACACTGCTCAAGCACCCCAGCATTAAGCAGATTAGTATCACTTTCAATGGTTTTCTCAGTCATTCATATTGAAAGTTTCAGGCGTTGAGTTCATTGAGAAAATCTTCACTACTACATCAATGCCTCAAGCAAAGCCAAAATGGGACAGGAATGGATTATGATGAAGCCTCTGACCTCACATTACATTGAACTATTGCTCAAGATTTATTGCAGAGTTCTTCCCCAAATGCTGCAAAGTGATGAACAACACAAAATTGTGCTCAATTCATTATGCTTCTGTTGCCCTGACCAGCAGTACACGACTTGCAGTTCTGGTGGTTACTCCCCTTACGCTCCCAAAGTTGGAGGAATGCCACCCCTTTCCCCCTGCAGCACAACTGATCAGCTGGGTTGCAAAGGGAAAAGCTGAGCCCTTCCGCCTGAGATTACAGCTTTCTCAACACAAATAGCAGCAGGACAACAACAGGCTTCATGGAGATTGCTTAGAGATAACAACAACAACTAGCATACAAATTACATTGATATTTAACTGATACTTAATCAGTTATAAAATCTGTTATAAAATACTAGTCAAAGACTGTTGTATTTTTGAACAACAACAACAACAGGAGAGGTCTTCACCTTCACTCTTTCCAGTGTACCCCAGATCCCAGCAGACTAGAAGGGAAGTTTCAAGCACCCCACGCCTGTATGCTGAGAGAAGTGTGTGTATGTATGTCTGTATCATATGCACGTACTGCATGCATGTATGGTTCCAGACTCCACATATAGTGCCAGTTGGAATTTTCAGTGGTGAAAATGTTGTGCAAACTGACCTAAAGAGCCATCAAATGTTCATAAAGTCCTGCCCCTATACTATGCATGGCTTACTACATGATAAGTTAATTGTGTAAATAGGTAAAGGTAAAGGTTCCCCTTGACATTTAGTCCAGTCGTGTCCGACTCTAGGGCACGGTGCTCATCCCCGTTTCCAAGCCATAGAGCCAGCTTTTGTCCATAGACAGTTTCCGTGGTCACGTGGCCAGCGCGACTAGACACAAAACGCCGTTACCTTCCCACCGAGGTGGTACCTATTTATCTACTCACATTTTTACATGCTTTCGAACTGCTAGGTTGGCAGGAGCTGGGACAAGCGACGGGAGCTCACTCCGTCGCGTGGATTTGATCTTACGACTGCTGGTCTTCTGACCCTGCAGCACAGAGGCTTCTGCGGTTTAACCCACAGCGCCACCACGTCCCTATTAATTGTGTAAATAGCAGTCAGCAAAAATACACTGATCTTGGACATAATTTCTTACTTCTTTGGGTAAGGATGTGTGATTAAGTTGTATTTCAAAACTAACATAAATAGGATCAAACACATGACACCAATAAAATTAGTAACATTTTTAGTTACTTTCAAGAGTTACTTTTAAAAGTCAATTCAATGAATTTTTAGACACATTTTGATAGGATTTTTAAAAGTTCGGTATTCTCTTCTCAGTCAAATTTGTTTCTTTTTTCAAGAAATAGGAAGCAAAGCAAGAGTAACAAAACTTTTTTTTTACAAAGATACTGCTTTCTTGCTTCATGATCCTGTAGGACACAAGATGTTTCTGACCTTGGGCCAGCTTGAGAAAAATGTATTCAACCCCGGGGTGTATTTTTGAAAGATATTTGTACATTGCAGTTTTAGAAATTCAGTTGTAAGGATGAACCAAATAAAAAGCAGAAGTCATCCTAAAAGAAAGAAAAGAAAAGAAAAGGGAAGCATAGAAGAGCAATGAACAGCACATAAAAGAATGTAATTGGTCGCTTTTTCAGCACTCTAATATGTAACATCCAAGGACTACTTTTCAAACACTGAAATGCGTAACTGGAACTAATTACTTTTCAAAAATAACTTTGATAGTTCTGGTCTCAGATTTTAATTGTTAAGAGCTTAGAAAAGCATATAAAATAAACCTGCATCTATGATCAGCCACATCCCTTTGTTTGTTTGTTTGTTTTTACCTTGCCTTTCTCCTAAAAAAGACCCAATGTAACTTATAATATTAAAAGCTAAACACAGTAAATTATTCAAATATTAAAGAAGAATGAATAATATATTAAATAGGTAAAAGCATTATGAAAACCAAATTTTAGCACACTTACCTGTTAACAGTCTGGCTTTAGATCTTTATGTGGTCAACCACCTTCATGCTGAATTAGGAACGCCACATGTCTTACTTTCAGAGGCACCTAATAGAGTCTCTCTGGCCAACAAATACAACCTGATCCTATCCATGCTGCTGATAGTTGACCCATTGAATTTGGCTGGTGCAACCAAGAAGAATTTGGTTCCAGTTTGTTTTTGAAGATTTTTCCAAAGTTTACCAGTGCCTTCATATTTAGGATCAGGACAGAAGAAACTGAAATTTAAAAAACTGAGATGTGAGAGAAAGTAAAACTGACATATTTTCTCTTAGAGATGGACATGAATTAATATGTGACCTTTAACCTGTGTGGCACCACGGGTGCCATGTGGATCCTCTCCCCGGGCCAGCTGGCCCACTCACCTTGTGTCGTGTGCTACTGAATCCTTCTTCTCTGGTGGCACTCCAGTCTGGGCAGGTGCTTGGGCTACCCTTCCCCACCACCTCTAGCAGCTGACCACTCTGACAAGGAGGCGGGGTGGGGCGTCTCCCCGTGCAGCCAATGAGTGGTTGGCTGCCGGATGAGGTAGGAAAGGGGGCCCCAAGCTCCTGTCCAGACAAGAGTGCTGCCAGAGAAGGAAGATGCCAGATGGCCCAGGGTGTGGGGGAAGGATCTGTGTGGCACCGCCACACAGGTTAATTCATACAAAGTGGCACAAATTAATTTGTGCTCATCTCAGCTTTCTGTATAAGGAATTCCAACTCTCTGAGAAGCTGGACCTATCTTTTTCTATCTTTTTCTGAGTTATTCAGTGACTTATAATAGAGGATATATTTACATCTCGTGCTGCACAATTTGATGTATGGGCGAGCCTACAACAATGCACAGTGTTGTTTTAAATTGTGCAAATTATCTTTTAAACTGAAAGATCTGTGTCTTCTGTATTTGGGAACAGATAGAAAAATGTTTGTCTTCTCTGATAAAAATGCCCACTACTCTTGTTAATAACTCAAGAATGGGCTTCTTCCAGTCTTTGGACAGTACATCTGAAATGCTTTTGCTTCTTCATTTGAGCAAGCAACATTTTTTAAAAAATGTTCAAAGTAATGATGTCTGGGAATTTTCTGTCCATTTCTTTTAAGAATTTACCATCATCCTCAACTTTCTTCACATTCAACCCGGAAAGTGCTTGAGATGTTTACCTAAAATAACAATTGAATGTGTGAGAAACTGAAACAAATAGATTTTCTGTCCAGGATACTTTGAACTTAACACGCCAGACATTGTAGTAATAGAATGAAGAAATGTATGGATAATTAACATTGCATTGCAATTCCTGAAGATGTCAGAGTTGAAGGTAAAGAATAGGAAAACAAAATACAGAGACCTGGAAATCAAAATATCTCACTTGTGGATGAAACATATTTCAGTGGTCAGTTTGAATTATTGTGGATTCAGTTATGTTATATGAGGATTATCACCTCTCTTTTCTCACTAGCTCATCCTCTTTAATAGCTATGTGGTAAGGAGTTACAAAATCATCTTCTTCATGATGGGAATAGCTGTACATATTGAATTTGGCCAGTACAGATGGAGAATTTATTTAATTTTAGTTTATTTTGAAGAACCTGCCAAAATGTACAAATGTCCTCCTATTTTGGATACAACGAACATGTTTTTAAGAAAAAAAATGCAGAGGGAAACAACACTGACAAATTTTGCATTCTTACTTCTGCTGTTTCTTCCAGATGGCACTAATTTTTTATAGGTTTTCAAAGGCATAAGATATCAGAGCCATGAAATCATGATATTATAGAGGAAATAGCTTCTGAATTTGTATCTGCCTAGTAGGCATCCTTCAGTCTCAAGAGACTATGGTAACGTGCTCTGAATAGAGGTCTTGGAACAGCATCTAGTGTGGCTGAGAAGGCCAATTCAAGAGTGACAATCCCTTCCACACTGAAGACAAATACAATCTGTCCTCTGTCCAGCTCCCTGATTTTGCTGCTTTTGGGACTGCCTCTTTGCCTCAGCCTGCTGAATGAGTGTCTCTTCAAATTGGGAGAGGCCATGCTGCACCACTTGCCTCCAGGCTGAACGCTCAGATGTCAAGGTTTCCCATCTGTTGAGGTCCATTCCTAAGGCCTTCAGATCCCCCTTGCAGATATCCTTGTATCGCGGCTGTGGTCTCCCTCTGGTGTGCTTTCCCTGCATTAGTATCTGCCTAGTCAGTGATAATCTATACTTAAAACAAGGCAGAGATACTTCCATTTCAAAGGCCACTGTAACAAAAATTCATCTCATTCCCAAATAGGCCAACAGTATTAATATTAAGTACATTACTGTTTTTACAGAGCAGTTTAGATTTTCTCAGTCTCACTAGCTGCAGGGAGTTAAGAACCTGGAATTTTGTGGGAAAGCAAAGTTTTGTACAGGAAGGTTGCCACAGACTGACTGAGATGGCCCTTTCAGAAGGAGGCCCCTGGGAATTGACGTTTCTACACCACCACACAGTTGGCTATGTGCATACTGTCATAGATGCTGACTGGGTATATGCATGTAAAATATATTGCTAAAATTCTGAAGGACAAATTCAGAAAACTTTGCTTACCATATTCAGGGTATTCAGGCTTGTAAGAAACACATTAGAATCATAGAATCATAGAATCACAGAGATGGAAGAGACCACAGGGGCCATCGAGTCCAATCCCCTGCCATGCAGGAACTCCATCAAACCACTCCCGACAGAAGGCCATCCAGCCTCTGCTTAAAACCACCAAAGAAGGAGACTCCACCACACTCCGAGGCAGCCTATTCCACTGCTGACCAGCTCTGACTGTCAGGAAGTTCTTCCTGAGATTCAGGTGGAATCTCTTTTCCTGTCCTTTGAAACCATTGCTCCTTGTCCTAGTGTCTGGAGCCGTGGAAAACAAACCTGTCCCTTCCTCGACATGACATCCCTTCAAATATTTAAACATGGCTATCATGCCCCCTCTTAACCTTCTTTTTGTAAGGATTCCTTACAAAACATTCCCAGCTCCATAAGCCGCTCCTCATAGGACATGGCTTCCAGACCTTTGACCATTTTGGTCGCCCTCCTCTGGACACGTTCCAGGTTGTCAACATCCTTCTTGAACTGAGGTGCCCAGAACTGGACACAATACTCCAGGTGAGGTCTGACCAAAGCAGAATAGAGTGGTACTAACACTTCCCTTGACCTAGACACTATACTCCTATTGATGCAACCAAGAATTGCATTGGCTTTCTTGGCAGCCACATCACACTGCTGACTCATGTTCAGTTTGTGGTCTACCAAGACTCCTAGATCCCTTTCACAGGTACTGTTGTCTAGCCAGCTGTCTTCCATCCTATATCTGTGCAGTTCATTTGTTCTGCCTAGTTGTAGGACCTTAC
This sequence comes from Intellagama lesueurii, assembly GCA_037013535.1. Classification (NCBI taxonomy): domain Eukaryota; kingdom Metazoa; phylum Chordata; class Lepidosauria; order Squamata; family Agamidae; genus Intellagama; species Intellagama lesueurii. The sequence goes on along the minus strand of JBAJHW010000001.1, from coordinate 36,526,843 downwards.
ATTTCTTCCTGTTGAAATTCATTTTGTTAGTTTTGGCCCAGGACTCTAATCTGTCAAGGTCATTTTGAATTTTAATCCTGCCCTCTGGGGAATTAGCAACCCCTCCCAATTTGGTATCATCTGCAGATTTAATCAGCATACTCTCTATTCCTTCATCCAAGTCATTGATAAAGATGTTGAATAGCACAGGGCCCAGAACAGAATGCTGAGGCACCCCACTAGTTACCCCTCTCCAGGATGAAGAGAAGCCATTGGTGAGCACCCTTTGGGTTCGGTCAGTCAACCAATTACAAATCCACCAAACAGTAGCACTGTCTAGCCCATATTTTACTAGCTTCCTTGCAAGAATATCATGGGGAACTTTGTCAAAGGCCTTACTGAAATCAAGATATGCTACATCCACAGCGTTCCCTTCATCAATCAAGCCTGTAACTCTATCAAAAAAAGAGATCAGATTAGTCTGGCATGACTTGTTTTTGAGAAACCCGTGTTGACTTTTAGTGATGACAGCATTGCTCTCTAAGTAATAACAAACTGTCTGTTTAATGATTTGTTCTAGAATTTTTGATGTCAGGCTGACTGGGCAATAATTATTTGGGTCTTCTTTTTTTCCCTTTTTGAAAATAGGGACGACATTTGCCCTCCTCCAGTCTGTGGGGACTTCTCCTGTTCTCCAAGAATTGTCAAAGATTATTGCCAATGGTTCTGAAATTACTTCTGCCAGTTCTTTTAATATCCTTGGATGTAATTCGTCTGGCCCTGGAGACTTGAATTCATTTAGAGTAGCCAGGTATTCCTGTACTACTTCTCTACCTATTCTGTGCTGCATTTCCCCCACTACATCACCTGCTCTTCGCCCCTCAGGTTGAGCACTATTTTCCTTTTTGGAGAAAACTGAGGCAAAGAAGGTGGTGAGAAGTTCAGCCTTTTCCCTGTCCTCTGTTAGTAGTTGGCCATCTTCTCCACGCAGCGACCCTATCATTTCCTTGTTTTTCCTTTTGCTGTTGGCATAACTAAAAAAGCCCTTTTTATTGTTTTTAATCTGTCTGGCAAGCCTGAGTTCATTCTGCACTTTTGCTTTTCTTACCTTCCCCCTACATATACTGGCTATTTGCTTGTATTCCTCTTTGGTGTTTTCCCCATTTTTCCATTTCTTGTACTGTACATGTATTTTTTAACACTTAGCTCAGTTGAAAGTTCTTTAGTCAACCATTCTGGTTTCTTTAGACATCTCCCGTTTTTCCTTCTTATTGGAACAGTTTTAGATTGTGCCTTTAGTATCTCCCTTTTAAGAAATTCCCATCCATCCTGAACTCCCTTCTCTTTCAGTATCTTTGTCCATGGAATTACAGCCAGTAATTCCCTAGGTTTACTGAAATTGGCCTTCTTAAAGTCTAGAATGCATGTCTGGCTGTACTTGGCTTCCCCTTCCCACTGTATAACAAATTCCAAAAGAGTGTGGTCACTCCCACCTAAGGATCCTACCACTTTGACCCCATTAACAAAGTCATCCCTGTTGGTTAAGATCAGATCTAAAATAGCTGATCCCCTTGTTGCCTCTTCCACCTTCTGGACCATGAAATTGTCTGCAAGGCAAGTGAGGAATTTGCTGGACCTTATGTTCTTGGCAGAGTTTGACTACCAACATATATCAGGGTAGTTGAAATCTCCCATTACTACTGCACCTCTCCCTTTTGAATGTGTGGCCATCTGCTCCAGGAAGGCATCATCCAACTCCTCGGGCTAGCTTGGGGGTCTGTAGTATACCCCCACAATAACATCCCTCTTGTTTCTCTCCCCCTTAATTCTTACCCAGATGCTCTCAACCTGGCTTCCTGGATTTAAGTCCTGGATCTCTTCACAGGTATAAACATCCTTGAGGTCTATCTCTCTGAAATAGTTTATACCTCCCCCCCCCAATAACTACATTCCAGTCATGGTTTCATCCCACCACGTTTCAGTGACATCTATTATATCATATTTATTTTGCTGTATTAAAAGTTCCAGTTCATCTTGCTTATTTCCCATGCTCTGTGCATTAGTGTAGAGACATTTAGGACCATGTGTGTTTTTCTTCCCCTTGTTCTCTAGTACTACTTGCCCTGCTGGGCTTTTCTCGCCAGCACTTGCTGAATTTCTGCCCTGAAAACTATTGTCTCCCTCCCCTCCAGAACTCAGTTTAAAGCTCTCCTGATCAGATTTGTGAGCCTCTTAGCAAAAACATTACTGTCAAGAGCTGTGAGGTGCACCCCATCCCCGTGCCAAAAGACGATCTTTGTGAAATAGCAGACCGTGGTCCAAGAAGCCAAATCGTTCCTTGCGGCACCATCTGTGGAGCCAGTTGTTCACCTCCATTATTCTTCTCTCCCTTTGTGGGCCATGTCCTTCAGCAGGGAGGAGAGATGAGATGACAACCTGTGCACCCAGGTCCTTCAGCTTCCTACCCATATCCTCATAATCCTTTGTGATGTCCTGAAAGCTATGCCTCACAATGTCATTGGTTCCCAGATGAACCAAAAGGAAGGGGTAAGAGTCAATGAGCTTAATGAGTCTTGTCAGTCTCTCTGTTACATCAGAAATAATGTCATTATCTGAAACACACTACTTTATGGGGACATTAGCATTTTTTCTTTCAAAGTAATATAAGAAGTAGTGATACTATTACTTGTTTCATGTAACAAGTAACATTTGCTCATTGTGTTAAACGTTGCTTTGGAAATGAAAATGAAAGCCATTATATTGTTTCTATTTATGTAATATGTAATTTATGTAATAAATAGAAAATGAAAAAAAAACTTACATGTAAAAGTAATTTCAAACACACACACAGAGAGAGAAACAAATGTTAGCATGTTAACATGTTTTCTTTTTTAATGTTTCAGGATCTATCCACATTCATATTTGATGTCAGAGTTGTACAAATACTACAATTAAAATGGGAACAAGACTCCATTCTACCAATTTGTGCACACTTTTGCAGTATGCCAACCCTATGGAAAATTTGGCTTCCTAGTCCCTCAGTCATACCAACTTTCCTTCAACTTGAATTTTTCCCCCTAAAAGCCAAAGACTATTGTTCTTAGAGGAACCCAGGCACTCGAAGACCTACTGCAACATTAAATTGCAGCTGTCCTGATACCTGGATTCCTTATGGGGTGGGGTGGGGGGTGGAAGTTCAGCTGGCTTCGGCTGCTTGAATCCTGGCATCTTTACCGAATACCTGGCCATTTGTCAATTTTAAGTGATAATTTCTATTCAATCAGATACATACTATAAGAATATAAACAAATGCCTGCTGCTGTATCATTTCTGTGATCGCTTTCCTTTATAGCCATCATTTGTTACACATGGACAGAAGACCGTTCTGTGGAATTCCAAAGAGGCTATCACCCGGACAATCACCGAAGAGCAGGCATACATTTACTTTCCAACCAAAAAGACAAGAGAATGAAGCCTATTATTTATCCCAAAACTTCAACATCTCCAAAATTTCTTCCCGCTCCAGTCTTCGTTAGCTCATCAGTGCCATTGCAAAACAACAAATGTAAGGCATTTCTCAGTGGTTTAAATGCCACTGGGAGTAAGAATGTTGCAAATTTTCTACTCAGCTTTTGCATATATTTTCCTTCCAGCTTCTCCCTTCTTTTTTTGGTATTTGCTTCACAGCTGTGAGAACAGAACTTGGAATGTTACTGACAAACATAACTCTTTGCTTTCTTATTTTTATAAGTAATTGAATTAATATTTTAATTACTTCCCCCCCAAAAATCCACAACACATCAGAACCCTATATGTTACTGGCCTGGATAAAACATCCCCCACAAACTCTTTGTAACTACAAAAGCAACAAAACAAGTGGCAATTACACTGAAAAAGGAATGAAGTTATTTCTTATGTTACAGTTGCTAAAAAAAGAAATTAAATTACAAGTAATTGTTTGTACTAAAGTACTTCCACACTTTGGCTTGGGTATGTTGTAGCTTCAAATGTTATACTGTGCATCATTAAGAATATAACAAAAGCAGGGGGTACTGACTACAAAGCCACACGAAGACTAGAGAAAATCAGGTTCAAACCTCAAGCTAAAAAAAAAAAGGATGCACTCATTTTATAAATGGACCAAGTCACATGGTAATTGACCATGTAGTCACCTTCTAAGTCCTGACGGATGTTTTCAAGTTCTTAAACTAAAGAATTCATACTTCAGGAGCTATTTTTGTCTTCTGGACAAATCAGGGGAAATAGGTAAGCAGGGCTAAGCTCCATTGGGGCTACAAGGGATAGTGGATCTAGTAGTTTTGGTTTTTTAAGAGGCTTCCAGTGCAAAGCCTAATAGGAAGAGACTACCACATCCATAATCCTTTGCAGCTCCCACAGAGTTTAGCCCTGCTTACCAAGCTGTAAGCCTGGCTGGGGAAACCTGCGGAGGCTGTAGCCCATGAATTCCAAAAATCCCATGCCTATTGACAGTCTTGGGTTAGAGGGTTATCATGTAAGTTGTGTCCTCAAATCTCAAGATGCTCAGGTCAAATATTTAAATGTTAAAAGGTTTTTGCAGCATACTGACCACACCTTCAATGTGCTAGCGTTCCATCCCTGTGAAAGAAATGTGTCCACTGGTCTCGACTCAGTCCCAGCCTGGCTGCTGCTAATCAACAATGGACAGTTTCTCTTCTTTAGGGAAAGAGTGACTGTAGGCAATATCCAGTTGTAATTAACCTAACTACTACTGCACTCATTTCACACGCTAGCAAGGTTATGCTCAAAATCCTACAAGGTAGGCTTCAGCAGTATGTGGACCGAGAACTCCCAGAAGTACAAGCTGGATTTCGAAGGGGCAGAGGAACTCGAGACCAAATTGCTAACATGCGCTGGATTATGGAGAAAGCCAGAGAGTTCCAGAAAAACATCTACTTCTGCTTCATTGACTACGCAAAAGCCTTTGACTGTGTGGACCACAGCAAACTATGGCAAGTTCTTAAAGAAATGGGAGTGCCTGACCACCTTATCTACCTCCTGAGAAATCTATATGTGGGACAGGAAGCAAGAGTTAGAACTGGATATGGAACAACTGATTGGTTCAAAATTGGGAAAGGAGTACGACAAGGCTGTATATTGTCTCCCTGCTTATTTAACTTATATGCAGAATACATCATGCGAAAGGCAGGACTGGATGAATCCCAAGCCGGATTTAAGATTGCCGGAAGACAACCTCAGATATGCAGATGATACCACTCTGATGGCAGAAAGTGAGGAGGAATTAAAGAACCTCTTAATGAGAGTGAAAGAGGAGAGCGCCAAAAATGGTCTGAAGCTCAACATCAAAAAAACGAAGATCATGGCCACTGGTCCCATCACCTCCTGGCAAATAGAAGGGGAAGATATGGAGGCGGTGACAGATTTTACTTTCTTGGGCTCCATGATGACTGCAGAGGGTGACAGCAGCCATGAAATTAAAAGATGCCTGCTTCTTGGGAGGAAAGCGATGACAAACCTCGACAGCATCTTAAAAATCAGAGACATCACCTTGCCGACAAAGGTCCGCATAGTCAAAGCTATGGTTTTTCCAGTAGCAATGTATGGAAGTGAGAGCTGGACCATAAAGAAGGCTGACCGCTGAAGAATTGATGCTTTTGAATTGTGGTGCTGGAGGAGGCTCTTGAGAGTCCCCTGGACTGCAAAGAGAACAAACTTATCAATTCTGAAGGAAATCAACCCTGAGTGCTCACTGGAAGGACAGATCCTGAAGCTGAGGCTCCAGTACTTTGGCCATCTCATGAGAAGAGAAGACTCCCTGGGAAAGACCCTGATGATGGGAAAGTATGAAGGCAAGAGGAGAAGGGGACGACAGAGGATGAGATGGATGGACAGTGTCACCGAAGCAACCAACATGAATTTGACCCAACTCCAGGAGGCAGTGGAAGACAGGAGGGTCTGGCGTGCTCTGGTCCATGGGGTCACGAAGAGTCGGACACGACTTAACGACTAAACAACAACAACTAAAAAGAACCTGACTGTAATTAGCCTAATTAGTCTGAGTAATGGACTAACAGCGGTAGTGTTACCAGGTGTTCATGCATGGAATCCACACTATCTCTGTGCTGCTGTACATGTTTAAATATGTGTGCATGTATTGTTCTAAATTGTGAATACTACTACTACTAAAAATAATAATAACAATAACAATAATGAATCCCTTACATGTTTTTCTGTGTGGAGTTTGGAACTATTAGCAAATAAGAAAGAAAATGCGGAAATATAGTTTGAAAAAGTTATCTCTGACCTCTGTTTAAGAACAAAAGAACCAAAACATAAAAGAGACTCTCTTTCCCATCTTTTATGTTGTTTCAGTGATTGCTCAAAGATATCTTCTCTAACACAAATTATTTGTGTTAACAAAAAGAAGGTTCACTGCAGGCAGCTGGAGAAGGAGTATACCCTCTAAACTTGGTACGCTGTCACAAAGGTACAGTTGACCTGCCCTTGTTTATAGCCCTGATTGTATGTGTTGGTGGAAGGGACTGGCTTTTATTTAGACCACATCTGTACTCCTGTTTAGATATCATAACATCTCCAGGCAGAATGGCTTTCAAGTTTGCATATTACTAGGAAAAGAGGAAAATGCTTCCTTTAAAAACAAAGAAAAGAACAAAAGGTGCTATTGTGTAAAAGCATTAAGTAATTATCACTGCATGGGAGTGATTGAGCAGTGGAGCAAAACCATTGCTCAGCAAGGTTCTTCTGAGCAAGTTCACCAGTTTTTCTTGTATGAAGGAGGCCTTTTAAGTCATCAGTTTTTCTAGAACTACTGGATGGATGTGCTTCAAATAAAGAAGGTGTGCTAAGGTCATTCATGTCCTTTTAAAATAATAACATTGGTTGTTTATAATACAGCCCAGCAATTTCATATCTGCTGGAACAAAAGGTTGCTGACGTCTGCATGAGGGCAGGGGATCATGTCTATACTTTCAAATTTAAATAAATTAAAATTTAAATAAATTTAAAATTATTTGATCAAGCAACACCAAATTTGGCACAGAGCAACATCAGACTGTCTACTCCTACTGTGTGAAATATGATGCTAAAACATGGTTTAAGAGTTACAAATTTTTGTTTGGGATGCCCCCATTTTTAGAATAGCTTTGTAAAAAGTTGTTCACAAGCATTTGCTTGTCCTTGCTTTCTGTATGCCTCCTCACCAACTGAATGAGGAGAGCAACAGAGAACTGGGCTTTGATGACTTTTTGCTCTTAAAGGGCCAGACACTATTTAACATTTTAAAATTTAATCTCAGTTAGAAATTGGGCCTTTTTGGTGGTAGAGTCATCACTGTGGAGTGCTCTTCCACTGGCCCCCTCCTCTGTATTTTAGAAAACTTGTAAAGGCAGAACTCTGAGGTAATTTTTTTCAGACTTCTATCCAGATATTGACAATTTCTTTTTTGTTCCTTATATTGTCTTATAAAATTATATTGCTGTTCACAGGAATGATGGATTGGGGTTTCATGTTATCTTTTTTGTGTTCATCGCACAGAGTAGTGGCTTGCCACTAAGTGGGGTGGTATATAAATTGCATAGATAAAATAAAATAAAACAAAATAAAAATAGTAGTCACCAAAGTCACTTTGAACAGGCAGAAATTCAACCAGATCTTGCTTTACCCAATAGGAAATCTGGCTTCTCCTCCTGTCTCTTTAATTTGCATGTAATAATAAACAAAATATCCATCACCTGGTCATTGAGGTCATTGGGGTGGCAGAGAGATAGAGCAAAGTGGTGACAGGCTGGCCACTCCACCTGCTGGTCATGTCCAAGAGTCTGTTGAACAAATTGCCCTGTCACCTGGTGGTGGGATCAGTGACTCCACCTCCCTCTGTGCAGCTTTCCTCCTCCGCGCAACCCCTTTGGTTCCAGTTGTGCCGGAACCCCCTGCATGGGGGGGTGGGGGTGGAGTCATGCGTCCACACAGGGGAGAAGGTGCGAGAGCGAGTGGCGGAGCCCCACCCAGCAGGGCTGAAAATTAGAGGGTATGTTGGCTAACTCCAAGCCCTCCCCCCCTTTTTTCAAAAGACAGACGAAAAGCAAAGTGTACTGCTGACATACCACCCCATAGTGCTTATAGTGCTTAAAGCACTTTACACATTGCCTACCCCCCCAACAAGCTGGTACTCACTTTACCAACCTTGGAACTGATGAGTCAACCTTGAGGCGGCTACCTGAGCCCATCGGCATCATACTAAGGTTGTGAACAGAGCCTTGGCTGCAATACTGCAATTCAACCACTGTAGAACTTTTGGTTTGATATACATTTTTTTCTTCCTCAAGTTGCTTACTCCAAGGAAAGGATTTGCAAATAGGATGACAACTTTCTAGTTTACATTGTGCAGAGCAGGCATGGCAACATTAGTTTACCCAAGAGGTTAAGAGATGTGTATGTTTTTCCATTGTATGTGTTGTACCTACTCACACCTTTCTTCACCATTTCATTAGGTCCAAAACAGCCTTTCAAAATATTTCGGCACAAAGGGACTACAGTCGGATCCAAGCTTTTTCTTGCTTCTGTCTTCTTCCAATAACCATAATACAGATCATGTGCTCGTCTTCTGGAATCCTCTAGCACTGGGTAATTCTACATAAAAGAAGTTTCTGTTGGAATTTCTGTGTAGTGTATCTATTTTACAAACTCAGGAAATTCAATTCTTCAAAAGACCTCTGGTTTATGAATGTGGGATATTGTGCTTCTTTATCTGTGATTCAAAACTCCAGGAAATTGCCTGATATTGCTGCACAATATCATGCCCGCATTGCCAGCAGGAAAAAGGATGCCAAGTCTTACATAGCAAAGGGCAGCCTGAATGTTGACAATATCAATGGCAGCCATCAGGATGGTCTACAGAATACCTCTTGTGGTCACTACCATTCTCACTTGTTGAAAAACATCCCTGACAATTGTTTTGTGTTTGGGTGAGAAGTGATTAACTGATGAAAAAAAGGAGTCAGCTTCTGGGATTTCCCCATGCTTGTTGACTCTATGTGAATGTTAGTGAGCACAAGAGGGTATACTGTAGACTTGAGTGACATGACTATAAACCTGAGATAATTTTCCATTTAAACCAAAACAAAACAAAAAGAAAAAAAGAAAAGTATTAGGGCACTATACAGACTAACAGATTTATTTCACTGTGAATTTTCGTGGATTACAGTCCTTTTCTGTTTATCTTCGAACATTTTCTTTCATTTAAACATAGCCTGCTGGTGGCAGCCTAGAACTGCGGCTTCATATAATATGATATTAAGACATGCATTTTTCTAATTGTACTTACAGTACTTTAACCTCAGTTGAATATCCAAGTAAGATAGGCTGAGATATATTACAACATTTGAATAGCAGCCTCATGTATTAGTGGGCTATAGGGGCAGGATTACAAGAACTCTAGAAAGTGTGAGGAAGATGCCACAGCTCATTCAAATATATTTCAGTTACTATTTTATTTTAGAAATGTTGTTGTTACATGCTGTCAAGTTGCCTCCAACGGATGGCAACCCTATGAATGATTGGCAGGGCAAGCTTTCTGGGACACTGTCTTGGCAAGCACGGCAGAGGTCTGTCCTCCAGAGGCACCACCCCAGAGAAAGGACATGGCAGAGGTAGAGGCATACCTGCAGGAGCCTTGCAAGCCAAAAGAGACGGGGCCCTTGTCTTACTATCCTGAGAAGGAATTTGTTTAGAGAGGTCTGATCAAGGTGTCAGTGGGACTGCGGTCTTGCCCACCAACATGTGTGCCCGATGAGAGAGTGTTCTCACAGGCAGGGGATATTGTCAGTTCACACCACTCATGCCTAGAACCTGGATCTGTAGAAAACCAATTCTCTTAAGGTCAACTTACAATTGCTGGGCTTCCCTGAAGTCCCCTTTAAGTAAGAAAGAATGGCACACTCTGCTCAAAGAACTAGATATGCCGTGCTTCACTCTGCTGCCACTTCCTTCTGCCTCTTTCACTCTTCCGACTGCTACTCCAAGATGGTGCTCCCTCACTCAACTGCGCTGTGTCCTGTGCTGTTGGCACAATTCCCACTCACCACAGGCAATCTGCTGCTCCAGTTGGCCTGCCAGTGCTGCCCAGGATATCAGCCCACTCCCTAGTGTGACTGGTCCTCTATTTCCCTAATGCTGCTGCAGTTCCTGCTGACATTCGCACTTCTTAGGGTTTAATTGATGTGCCAATTACAGTCATTTCCTAATACGGAGGCACTATTGGCTGTTGGTGTACACTCTTTTTGTTTGGCACAATCACTGAGAATGTGTCAGAGGGCACAGGGGGATCTTGTTCATGTTTTTTCAAGGGAAAAATTATGACTATCTACAGTTCACATTGACTGTGGCAGAGTTCTGGATATTCAGAAATATAAAACTTTTAAAGTTCTGAATCTGAAGTGATGTAATTCCAAATTGTAAATCAGAATTACAAATCCAAATTTTGGTGCTAGTGCACATCGCTAATGGAAACAGAGGACATTTCACCATAATAGGGAAGACTGAGAGTGGAGAAATCTTTGTGTCTGCTCCATCTGCTATCCAGGTGCCCACTGTGGATGGACCACTTTAAGGCCCTTGCTGCTCCTTCTTAGGTTCTTTGTCAGTAAACCAGACATGGACTGGATGGAAGTTCAAATGGAGAACAATTAGAAGACTGTCCTAGGTAGGACACATTCTACTGCTGCCATGTGACATAAATGCAACATGATTTGCTTTGAACAAGGCACCTGGAATAGTTGGAAGTTAATTAAAACAACCCCTCGTTTCTCACACAGCTAAAAAAAACACCACCTATCTAGTGGAAGAGTAAGAGAAGGGTTTTTTTTATTACTTCTAGATGGTATTCAGAAGGCCCATAAATACATCACGTATACCTGAGACCCCATTCATCTTGCTGCCTCTTTTACTCCTCTTTTCCAACAATCAGCTCCCAGTAAACAACCTCAAGTGAAATTTGCAAGTGTCAGATAAACATTAAAAATGTTTCCCTTGTCCTTTGCCACCGATAGTCCCATTAATATTGTAATACAAGAAAAAGTTCTGAAAATGAATGCATAGACTACTGCTGGGAATACACACACAGGTGGATGTGCTTGCCTACGTGTGCACACAATTGCCACAAGAACACAGGAAGATTCCTGTTGAATTTGATTAAAGGTTCATCTAGTGCAGTGGTTCCCAACTTTGGGTCCCCAGATGTTCCTTGGACTACAACTCCCGGAAATCCTGGCCAGCACAACTAATGGGGAAGGCTTCTGGGAATTGCATTCTAAGAACATCTGTGGACCTAAGGTTGAGAACCACTGATCTAGTGCATCCTGTACACTTTTTCCAACAGCTGTCTTCCAAAAGTGTTCAGGAATCCTATATGTGGGGCAGAGAGCAAGAGCATTCTTTTTCCACAACCCAAGTGTTTCATATTCAGAGGTATATAGCAGCTGGGTATACAGGTTCTACTTCCCAGCTGTCATTGCAAAACTTATATTTTCCAACTATAGCCCCCATAATCCCCTAACAATCCAAATCCTACAAGCCATCACCTTGCACAGCCACCTGTAAATCCTCAAATATGTAGTTTAAAAAAGTAACTTTTCCAATCTTTGATCAAAGCAGACCTGACATCAAAAAAATTATCTAATCTATTCTGGATATCATCCAAGCTCATCTCAGGGTCCAATCAGATGGTGGAAAAGGATGGCATTAGAAAGGTCTGCACTGGAAAGGTAGTCACTTTGCCACGAGCACTTTCCCTAAAGGCAACTCGTCTGTCTATCAGAAATTCACTCCAGCCTAGCCCCAAAAGTAGTCACCCTACTGCTGGACCAAAAAGGTCCAGCTTGGGCACAGATTGGGGTTGGGCTGGAGTGCTATTACCCCATACATTGTGTGATCACCAGGAAATAGCTGGCGGAGGACTGCACCAGAGGTCGTACAAAATGCAAGCTGTATGCTTATGTGAGGCAACGATTTCCATAAGTTACATGTGGTTGCTTCCATGCTGGAGGCCTTTCTGCACTGCTAAGGAATTGCTCTTCTGCATTTGATTGTAATTGAGACGGAAGAAGCATTTCCATGCAGCACTTAATATAGCCCTGAATCCTGTTGGTGTACATTATCTTAATCTTAGAATTTACGGGCTGGAAGGAACCCTACAGATCATCAAGTTCAGCCCTTGTAGAGGAGTCATAGTGGAGAATCGAACCCCCAACCTCAGGCCAGATACCCAAACCACTATCCAACATGCTTGTAAAATTGGCCCCAGCTAATTGTGGCTCATAGACGAAGTGCACAAACCTGATTGTACAGCCTAGATGCACCCCTGTACCCTGCCAGTTAGGTGCAATTAGCCACAGCACAATATGCAAACCTCACAGAAACACAAATAGAAAACACAAATAGAATTATAGCTTTATTGCCATATTTCTGAGAACTGGCAAGTGTATGGGCTAGACCATCTTGACTGCTGCCATTGATATTGTCAACATTCAGGCTGCCCTTTGCTATGTAAGACTTGGCATCCTTTTTCCTGCTGGCAATGCGGGCATGATATTGTGCAGCAATATCAGGCAATTTCCTGGAGTTTTAAATGGTGGAACTCATCCAAGAAAGATATGCACTTGGTACAAAAGGTCACATGCAACAGATCCCTGAGAGGGAAGAATGAAAGACATGCAGGCAAACACTGTCGCCTGTTTCCCCTGCCACTCATGGATCAGGCACCATCAGTCTGTGACAAGAAGACTTATTGCAGTTACTCTGCTACACACCGTAGATAAGAGGGGAAATATAGCTGATCTTAGCAAGGGAATCCTCATATTTCCTGCAGACTTCCTAGCCAGAATTATATCAAAATCCCAGTGAGTGAGGTAAAAATCATAAGGAAACTTTAGATGAGTGTCTGAGGAAGTGGATTTTGATCCATGAAACCTCCCTTTGAAACAAATAATTAGTCTTTAAGATGTTGCAGTATTGTCTGTTTTTTAAAATTTCTCTTCCTTCTTTAATTTTCCCAGCTTTGGGTGATGAACTTGGTGGTGATCCCTGTTTACCACCTTTCTGTTCGTTTTTTTTTTTTTTTACTAATCCCAAAAATGTTATTCTTTCATGAGCTTTAGTTCATTTGTAAGTAGAAATTTATTTTTATTTTTATTTATTTAAAATATTCCTGTCCCACCTTTCTCCTTAAAAAGGACCCACGGCGGCTTACATAATAAAAAAAGACAATATTTAAAAGCTAAAATATCAATGGGTTGATCATGTCAGCTAAGGTTGCAATGCCAGGGAACCTTTCTTGGGAGCAACTACTGCTCAACACAAAAAGACTTACAACCGAGTAGCTACCAGTTTTTCTTAAGCAAGAAAAAGAAAATTGACAATTTAACTTTTATCTCTGAGTTAGTTAATTTTCACACTTAACTGCTGAACTGGCTAAATTCGTTTCTTTTCTTAAAGACCTTTATAAATTTCATCATTAATAAAATCAGACGTTCAATTAGCAGTGGATTTCTGATTGCTTACTTTGATTTTTACCCATTCTTTTCATTTCGCTCATTCTTCCTTTTTATCCATCCTCATGCCAGTTACTCTGCTCCTGTACCCCGTGCCCGAAAAATCAGGGGAAAGTGAAAATTGATCCCATTAACCTCTGTCATTACCTAAATCCATCTCTTAATTAGTACGAGTTAATATGATTAATCAAAATAATGAGACAAACCTATTAAATTAGGGTGTTTAAATTACAAATGGAAGTGGTTAAGGCAAAAGGGTTGATAACAAATAGCTGCAATTGGAAAAGGTGGTGGTTTTTCAGATGATATGTGACAATCAGCCCAATGGAAGCCAACCTTATCCTCTGGAGGAAAAAAATATCCAACACATGCAGAATAATTCCATCACCCCCACTGCTGCTGAATGTGGACTGGATTGTACTCTGTGCACTGGTGTAATTCTTATAAACTGTCTGCTAGAGATGGGCAGGAACCACCAGTTCGGCGGTTCATGCTGTCTCATCTTTTGGACAAACAAGTGTTTGGCAGTTCCCAGCACCACCTTCTTTGGCACGTCCCGATTCAGAGGCAGTGCCGAGAGGAGGCAGGGCAGGGAAGTCAAAGCACTGCCTCTAAGTGGGTACCCACCAGAGAAGGCAGGGCTGGGAACTGCTGAACCACTGTTTGTCCAAAGGATGAACAGGTAGGAACCGACAAACCAGTGGTTCATGCCCATCTCTCATGTCTACTGTTCCTGTGGTGCATTCAAAGGATTGAAAGCACTTTTTGGTGACCTTATTCAAACTTGTTGAAAAACAGCCCTGACAATCACTTTGTGTTTGAGTGCGAAGTGGTAAACTAATGAAAAAAAGAGTCAGCTTCTGGGATTTTCCCTGGATTGGTGTCACTTTGTGAATGATACTGAGCATGAGAGAGGATTCTGTTGACTAGCCATTCTCAACTCTTTTTTTGGCTATGGCCATAAGCACAAGAGGAGATCCTTTAGACTAGCCATTCTCAACCTTTTCTTGACCATGGTCATAAACACAATATGAAAGAAATATAGGGCGAATCAGGATTGTATAAGTCACATAATGAATCTTATAAGGTGGTGTGTGAAGCATTGTTTCCAGTCTATGGCCCACTTCAAATGTGCCAGGGTCCCTCAGGGGGCCATATGGACCCCACTGAGAATGGTTGCATAGACCATCTTGACTGCTGCCATTGGTATTGTAAACATTCAGGCTGCCCTTTGCTGTAAAGCTTGGCATCCTTTTTTTTTCTGCTGGCAACACAAGCATGCTATTATGCAACAATATCAAGCCGTTTCCTGGTGTTTTGAATTGTGGATACAGAAGCACAATATCACCTGGCTTGTGGAATTGCAAAGTTCAAGTGTCCTTTTGAATTCAATTTCAGACAAAAAATCCAAAATATTTTTCTCTACTGGGTTGGGTATCCATAACATAGAAGAATCAGCTCCACATGCAGACCCAAGACCAAGTTGGCAAGGGCCTTAGCAGTCTAAGTGACAACAGCAGCTCTGGCCTCTTCAGTTCTCTTGCTCTTTCTAATTTAAATCTCTTACTCGTAGCCCTGTTCTTTCATAGTCCCACCCCTTTGGGCTGATCCAATGTTTCATAGTGGTTAAACTGCATTAGACTAACACAACCAACAGATATGGGGGTGGGATGGGAATTTTTCCTATCTGTGAACACACAGCTGCACAGTGGGATTTTGGGGAAAAACATTTCCTCATGTAGATCAAATATGGCCTTGGTCCAAGCTATCTCAAAGGCCATATCTCTCATTATGAGCCAGCTCAGGTGTTAAGATCATCAGAAGAGGTCTTTCTCTTGGTCCTCTCACCTTCACAGTTGTGTCTGATGGGGACACAGTATAAAGCCTTCTCTGTTGTTGCTCCCAGACTCTGGAACTCCCTCCCACAGGAGGCCAGACTGCCCCCATCTTTGCTGTCCTTTCATAAGCAGGCAAAGACCTTTCTCTTCAGGCAAGCCTTCCCTCAATAACTAACTACCTATCTGCATGTGATTTTTAGATGGATTGTTATGCATTGCTGCTTTGACTGGATTTTTAGTACAACTTGTGTTTTCCACTTTTGTGTTTTCCATTTCTCAGAATGACATTTGGTGCCTTTAAAAAAATATTTGTATACTTATGGTTCTTAGCTTTAATATTGCCTTTTAATGATGTCAACCACTGTTGTATACCCACTGTTTTCAACTTTATTGTCTTTCAATGTTGTAAGTTGCCTTGGATCCTTTTTAAGGAGAAAGGTGGGGTAAAAATATTTTAAATAAATAAATAAATCCACTACAGAAGGCCAAATCTACTATCATCCAAGAAGCACCATCTTAATTCAGATTCAGTACAATCTGCATGTAGATCCTTGATGCAAATCCAGTCATTTGTTCATATTATGTGCTTTGGAAAACACACAGTCACCTTAGGGTGTGCATTTGCAAGGGCTGCTGTCGAATCACAAGGAGATACAGTACTACAAGTTGCTTTCTTAATGACAAATATAGCTTCCTCAGATCTAAAATTTAATTTGGGAAGTGAACACAGAACATTATGTTATTTAGAATTTATTATGTACAAAATATATATGGAATGTGGCTTTGTTAAGACAAAAGTAAAAAAACAATGAATGTTATATTTGCTAGAAGAGCTGCTCCCCCAAGTGGTGAAATATCTATCTCACATTTAGAGTTGTTTGTGATTGGTTATTGGCAGATAAACACTGGCTTATTTTGCAAATCTGAGAGGGAAGACATTTAGTCACAGGAATAGTTATTCTCCTTAGTTCCCATAATCTCCCACCAACATGTCTTTTGATGGGAAATGTTTGGCGTTACAGCTTAAAAACAGCAGAAGACCTGTGAATTACCACCTTAAAGAAGGGCCAGATAAAAGATTGATAAATAAATTCAAAGCCGTTATAGTTAAACAATGGACTAAAATGAAAATGAAACACTGTACTTCAGCTCTGACACTGACTGTGGAGTTGGGAACTTCCATTGTCACTTTCTATCTCAGTTTCATAAATTAACCTAATATTGAATATAATGTGGTAGAATTTAATTCTCAGTAGTCAACAATCTTAAAATGTGACACGATCATTCATTATAAGAGGGAGGGTGGAATATCCCAAAGCTGACCCTTGCACTTATCATCAGAGGTCAACCAAAGGTTAGACATTCTTATTGGATTTCAATCATTCAAATGTCTTTTTGAGCTACTGTTGTGAAAGTTGGTTCTTTCATTTGTTATGGGCCACTGATTAAAAAGAAAAGTGGGAAACAAAATTGACATTTCTGGCATAGGTCATCAAAAGGCCATCAGCTTAGCATTTAACAAAAATCATGTTAATTTGTTTCAGGGAATAGCTATGGTGGAAATTAGGCATACAGGTCTGGGGCAAAAAGTTATCACTGGGAGTTATTCACTTTCTTTCAGTGGAAAATCAAACAATGTTGAGTACAAATGATTAAAAAAAAAACCTAAGACATATGTACAAAATTTAAGTACTGTACATCCACTGCAGAAAGCCAAATCTACTACAGTAGCTCGATACCATCTGAATGGTCACAGAAGTAATAATTAAAATATAATAATCTTAGAACTGCAGAGCTGGAAGGGGCCCTATAAATCATCAAATCCAGCCCTTGTCAAGAAGGCACGGGGGGGGGGGGGGAAATCAAACTCCCAACCTCTGGCTCCACAGCCAGATATCTAAACAACTGTCTTATCCACCAGTTCAATAAGTAGGTGGGGTTGTGATGGCATTCACAAATGTAAAGCACCAGTGAAAGTAAACATTTGGGTATTAAGGACTGGAGTGAGGAATTTTGAAATGTGAAGCAATAAGTGGTACTTCTAAGATACACAATACTGAAGGCTAGTCAAGTTACTTTGGTGGTTGAGGTAGAAAATCGCACACATGCTTTCTCTTGTCTCTAGCGATATAAATTATTTAATGAAAAATCAAGTAACTAGCCGTTTGAGGCATTTCTGTGACACACCAAATCAGCCATCTGTGGTGGTCATCTCACTGCCTAATGGTAGGGCCAGGCCAGGTCTCTAATATACAAACAAGAAACCTTCTAACGTTCACAGACAACATGTGGGTACCCAAATATCAGTATCACCTCAGGATGATCACTGAATGATAATGCTATCTTCCTTGACCTGTTCCTTGACCATATTTACTAATCCCATAATAATTTATCATGTTTTTGTTTATAATAAAACTTTTTTTTACTTAAGAATATTTAATAGAACAAGGAATGTGCAGGGATGATAGGATATATGGAACAAATCTGTTTGAGGTCAAAGATATTGCTTAAGACTTTTGGAGGAATATCTGATCTTAAATTCTCTCCTCCTTGCCCTCCACAGATCTTTCAATGGCCCATCCCATTAGTCTGTGAAAAAAAATTGTCCTGTAAGATTTTGGCAAATAAGACTCATTGGTTTTACAAAAGACCTATCCCTAGGGTAGATGAAAATAGATAGAACTAGTTTGCTATGGTTCAAAATAAGAATGCCTACCTTTTAAAAAAAATCTTCAGGATGACTGCCAGCCTTTCAAAGTTTAACCCTCTACTGCTGCCCATTTGTCATGCAGATTCTCATCCAGCTAGATATTACTTACGGAGACTTGTTTCCATGGGTGCATAACACACAACTGGTTTGGGGTAAATACATTTTTGTATGTTGTTGTTACTTGTTTACGATGGGAGATGTAGGAGTCATTCACCAAGATGTCACTTCTGGTAACCATGTACATTGCTTTGAGCTCATTGGAGGAAAATGGAATAAAAATATAACAAATACATGTATGTCTGTTGTAGAGATGTTGCATTTAAATCCCAATATTTTATCAGGAGGAAAATGAAATGAGTGCATAAGTTTTGCCAGGTTGTTATATCTATATTTCCATCCCCCCCCCCCCTGAAATGATATAGTCCCCATTAATAGAGAATATTTTAGAACTTGGGATCTTCATATAAATTGCCCTTGAAGGTATGTACAGTATGCTACTGACTACTTGAACTTTAATGAGTTTTGTATAAAAGCACACTAATCAAATGCCTGTTTACCACTACAGTTTTAAAGTGCTTCTAATTATTGATGTACTTGACTGTTTCATAAATGTAGTTACAGATATACTTGATTGTTTCATGACTAAAAATGAAAACATCTGGAATGAATTAAACTGAATGAATGAATGAATGAATGAATCCGTGGACAAACAAAAACAAAAACAAAAACCTAAGACATATGTACAAAATTTAAGTACTGTACATCCACTGCAGAAAGCCAAATCTACTACAGTAGCTCGATACCATCTGAATGGTCACAGAAGTAATAATTAAAATATAATAATCTTAGAACTGCAGAGCTGGAAGGGGCCCTATAAATCATCAAATCCAGCCCTTGTCAAGAAGGCACGGGGGGGGGGGGGGGGAAATCAAACTCCCAACCTCTGGCTCCACAGCCAGATATCTAAACAACTGTCTTATCCACCAGTTCAATAAGTAGGTGGGGTTGTGATGGCATTCACAAATGTAAAGCACCAGTGAAAGTAAACATTTGGGTATTAAGGACTGGAGTGAGGAATTTTGAAATGTGAAGCAATAAGTGGTACTTCTAAGATACACAATACTGAAGGCTAGTCAAGTTACTTTGGTGGTTGAGGTAGAAAATCGCACACATGCTTTCTCTTGTCTCTAGCGATATAAATTATTTAATGAAAAATCAAGTAACTAGCCGTTTGAGGCATTTCTGTGACACACCAAATCAGCCATCTGTGGTGGTCATCTCACTGCCTAATGGTAGGGCCAGGCCAGGTCTCTAATATACAAACAAGAAACCTTCTAACGTTCACAGACAACATGTGGGTACCCAAATATCAGTATCACCTCAGGATGATCACTGAATGATAATGCTATCTTCCTTGACCTGTTCCTTGACCATATTTACTAATCCCATAATAATTTATCATGTTTTTGTTTATAATAAAACTTTTTTTTACTTAAGAATATTTAATAGAACAAGGAATGTGCAGGGATGATAGGATATATGGAACAAATCTGTTTGAGGTCAAAGATATTGCTTAAGACTTTTGGAGGAATATCTGATCTTAAATTCTCTCCTCCTTGCCCTCCACAGATCTTTCAATGGCCCATCCCATTAGTCTGTGAAAAAAAATTGTCCTGTAAGATTTTGGCAAATAAGACTCATTGGTTTTACAAAAGACCTATCCCTAGGGTAGATGAAAATAGATAGAACTAGTTTGCTATGGTTCAAAATAAGAATGCCTACCTTTTAAAAAAAATCTTCAGGATGACTGCCAGCCTTTCAAAGTTTAACCCTCTACTGCTGCCCATTTGTCATGCAGATTCTCATCCAGCTAGATATTACTTACGGAGACTTGTTTCCATGGGTGCATAACACACAACTGGTTTGGGGTAAATACATTTTTGTATGTTGTTGTTACTTGTTTACGATGGGAGATGTAGGAGTCATTCACCAAGATGTCACTTCTGGTAACCATGTACATTGCTTTGAGCTCATTGGAGGAAAATGGAATAAAAATATAACAAATACATGTATGTCTGTTGTAGAGATGTTGCATTTAAATCCCAATATTTTATCAGGAGGAAAATGAAATGAGTGCATAAGTTTTGCCAGGTTGTTATATCTATATTTCCATCCCCCCCCCCCCCTGAAATGATATAGTCCCCATTAATAGAGAATATTTTAGAACTTGGGATCTTCATATAAATTGCCCTTGAAGGTATGTACAGTATGCTACTGACTACTTGAACTTTAATGAGTTTTGTATAAAAGCACACTAATCAAATGCCTGTTTACCACTACAGTTTTAAAGTGCTTCTAATTATTGATGTACTTGACTGTTTCATAAATGTAGTTACAGATATACTTGATTGTTTCATGACTAAAAATGAAAACATCTGGAATGAATTAAACTGAATGAATGAATGAATGAATGAATCCGTGGACAAACAAAAACATGAGCAAGCAGTGTTCCAGGAATAGAGACAGCTCTCTCATCAGATTAAACTCTGTATGAGTAGAGAGCTAGAATGGAGGAGGCAGGTCTACTAATCCCCCTTCCTCACAATTTTACCCCTTTGTAGAATGTCAGAATAGGCTGGTGGTCCTGCCAGTGCATGGTGCCATTTTCTTAACAGTCTCAGAGGAATTGGTCCACTCCCTGCCTGCTTTAAAATGCATATGCCAGTCTAAATTCTTCTCCCAATATATTTTTTAAATGAAGCAAGCAGACAGTGTGCATGTACACACACATGTGCATGCACGCACACACATACACACAGAGAGACAGACACACAAAACGCATGCATGCACGCATGCGCGCGCGCGCGCGCGCGCACACACACACACACACACACACACACACACACACACACACACAGGAGGCCTGTAGGAGGAAAACAGACTTAATTATTGCTGCATGGGAGTGCAGCAATATCTAGTGCACAGCAGATTGAATCAGCATTCTAAAAGACAATTCTAAAAATGGAGGCACCCCAAATAGGAACATATAACTTTGAAACTATTTAAATCCTGTGTGCGTCTATATGTATAAATTACATGTGCAAACAGCATTCACCTCTGTGCCCTCTTTTGTCCTATTTTTTTGTGATGCACTAGTGACTTCCCTGTTTACTATAGTTGTAAACATTTGTGATGAATCACTATTGCTCTTAGCTTCTTTCATGATTTTATACATGGCCAAACATTTTTACAGTCAATTTTGCCAGCACTTATAACTCTTGTCACACAAATGATGGGGATTTAGGACTGGAAGTCAGAGAATAGACTAACTAAAGACAATTGGATAGCCTGGTTTCCATAAACCACTACATCCCAAACAAGTGAATGTAGCTCTTAATGAATCATGCAGGATTATTACTGGCTGCTTGAAACCTGCCCTGCTGAAAAAGTATATTATTTGGCAGACATTGTCCCTCTAGAAGTATGTCAATAGGTGTTACCAAATAATGAATGGAATAAGGTAATACAGCACCAAACCCATCCATTTCACGGGCACTAACCCCTTAGACCAATGGTTCCCAACCTTGGGACCCCAGATGTTCTTGGACTGCAATTCTCAGAAATCCTGGCCAGCACAGCTAATAGTGAGGGGTTTCTGGGAGTTTTAGTCAAAAAACATATGGTTACCCAAGGTTGGGAACTACTGCCCTAGAGAATGGCTGAAATTGAGGAAAGGTTTACTGCACACATCTCAAGCTCTAAATATCAAACGAGAAGAGACTAGGCTAAACCTATGGAGAACAGAAACAACACACCTTGCCGAATGGATGAATGCTCAAGAATGCCTCCCACCAGGACAAGACTTTAGCTGGAGCATCTGGAAGTCATTTAATAGACTTCAAAGTGAAGTAGGAAGATCAAAGAATAAGCAAGTAAAATGTGGCTATTTGGATACAGGACGGATTTTCTGTGACTGCAAAAATTCAATCAATGCAGTACTTATATGCATGCAATTTATGCCTCACCACATGTACTAAAGAAGATCTAGTAAACAGCTGAGATAATGCCATTAACGTAGCCCACTTCTGGTCATAAACAATCTAATTAGCTTAACATTTTGTTTTTAATTTTGTTGTTGTTTAGTTGTTAAGTTGTGTCCGACTCTTCATGACCCCATGGACCAGAACACGGCAGGCCCTCCTGTCTTTCACTGCCTCCCGGAGTTTGGTCAAATTCATGTTGGTAGCTACAATGACACTGTCCAACCATCTCGTCCTCTGTCGTCCCCTTCTCCTCTTACCTCCACTCTTTCCCAACATCAGGGTCTTTCCCAGGGAGTCTTCTCTTCTCATGAGATGGTCAAAGTATTGGAGCCTCAGCTTCAGGATCTGTCCTTCCAGTGAGCACTCAGGGTTGATTTCCTTCAGAATAGATAAGTTTGTTCTTCTTGCAGTTCAGGGGACTCTCAAGAGTCTCCTCCAGCACCACAATTCAAAAGCATAGCTTTGACTATGCGGACCTTTGTCGGCAAGGTGATGTCTCTGCTTTTTAAGATGCTATCTAGGTTTGTCATCGCTTTCCTCCCAAGAAGCAGGAATCTTTTAATTTCATGGCTGCTGTCACCATCTGCAGTCATCATGGAGCCCAAGAAAGTAAAATCTGTCACTGCCTCCATATCTTCCCCTTCTATTTGCCAGGAGGTGATGGGACCAGTAGCCATGATCTTCGTTTTTTTGATGTTGAGCTTCAGACCATTTTTGGCGTTCTCCTCTTTCACACTCATTAAGAGGTTCTTTAATTCCTCCTCACTTTCTGCCATCAGAGTGGTATCATCTGCATATCTGAGGTTGTTGATATTTCTTCTGGCAATCTTAATTCTGTTTTGGGATTCATCCAGTCCTGCCTTTCGCATGATGTATTCTGCATAGAAGTCAAATAAGCAGGGAGACAATATACAGCCTTGTCGTACTCCTTTCCCAATTTTGAACCAATCAGTTGTTCCATATCCAGTTCTAACTGTTGCTTCCTGTCCCACATATAGATTTCTCAGGAGATCGATAAGGTGGTCAGGCACTCCCATTTCTTTAAGGACTTGCCATAGTTTGCTGTGGTCCACACAGTCAAAGGCTTTTGCGTAGTCAATGAAGCAGAAGTAGATGTTTTTCTGGAACTCTCTGGCTTTCTCCATAATCCAGTGCATGTTAGCAATTTGGTCTCTAGTTCCTCTGCCCCATCGAAATCCAGCTTGTACTTCTGGGAGTTCTTGGTCCACATACTACCTTGTAGGATTTTGAGCATAACCTTGCTAGCGTGTGAAATGTGTGCAATTGTACAGTACTTGGAGCATTCTTTGGCACTGCCCTTCTTTGGGATTGGGATGTACACTGATCTTTTCCAATCCTCTGGCCACTGCTGAGTTTTCCAAACTTGCTGGTTTATTGAGTGTAGCACCTTAACAGCGTCATCTTTTAAGATTTTAAATAGTTCGACTGAAATGCCATCACCTCCACTGGCCTTGTTGTTAGCCATGCTTTCTAAGGCCCACTTGACTTCACTCTCCAGGATGCCTGGCTCAAGGTCAGCAACCACACTATCTGGGTTGTGCGGGACATCCAGATCTTTCTGGTATAATTCCTCTGTGTATTCTTGCCACCTCTTCTTGATGTCTTCTGCTTCTGTTAGGTCCCTCCCATTTTTGTCCTTTATCATGTCCATCTTTGCACAAAAGGTTCCTTTAATATCTCCAATTTTCTTGAACAGATCTCTGGTTTTCCCCTATCTATTATTTTCTTCTGTTTCTTTGCACTGTTCGTTTAAGAAGGCCCTCTTGTCTCTCCTTGCTATTCTTTGGAAGTCTGCATTCCATTTTCTGTAACTTTCCCTATCTCCCTTGCATTTTGTTTCCCTTCTTTTCTCTGCTATTTGTAAGGCCTCGTTGGACAGCCACTTTGCTTTCTTGCATTTCCTTTTCTTTGGGCTGGTTTTTGTTGCTGCCTCCTGTACAATGTTATGAGCCTCCATCCATAGTTCTTCAGGCACTCTGTCCACCAAATCTAGTTCCTTAAATCTGTTTTTCACTTCCACAGTGTATTCATAAGGGATTTGGTTTAGATTATATCCTGCCAACCTAGCAGTTTGAAAGCATGTAAAAATGCAAGTAGATAAATAGGTACCACTACGGTGGGAATGTAACGGCGTTCTGTGTTTAGTCGTGCTGGCCATGTGACCACGGATGAGCACCGCCCCCTAGAGTTGGACACAACTGGACTAAATGTCATGGGGAACCTTTACCTTTACCTATACCTGAGTAGCCCAGTGGTTTTTCCTACTTTCTTCAGTTTAAGCTTGAGTTTTGCTATAAGAAGCTGATGATCAGAGCCACAATCAGCTCCAGGTCTTGTTTTTGCTGACTGTATAGAGCTTCTGCATCTTTGGCTGCAGAGAACATAATCAATCTGATTTCGGTATTGCCCATCTGGTGATGTCCATGTGTAGAGTTCCTCTTGTGTGTTTGTGATGACCAGCTTGTTCTCTTGACAAAACTCTATAAGCCTTTGCCCTGCTTCGTTTTGAACTCCAAGGCCAAACTTACCTGTTGTTCCTTTTATCTCTTGACTCCCTACTTTAGCATTCCAGTCCCCTATAATGACAAGAACATCTTTCTTTGGTGTCAGTTCTAGAAGGTGTTGTAAGTCTTCATAGAATTGGTCAATTTCAGCCTCTTCAGCATCGGTGGTTGGTGCATAAACTTGGATTACTGTGATGTTAAAAGGTCTGCCTTGGACTCGTACTGAAATCATTCTATCATTTTTGAGATTGTATCCCAGTACAGCTTTTCCCACTCTTTTGTTGACTATGAGGGCTACTCCATTTCTTCTACGGGATTCTTGCCCACATGATAATCGTCTGAATTGAATTCGCCCATTCCCGTCCATTTTAGTTCACTGACACCCAGGATGTCAATGTTTATTCTTGCCATCTCCTGTTTGACCACATCCAGCTTACCAAGGTTCATATATCTTACATTCCAGGTCCCTATGCAGTATTTTTCAATGCTGCATCGGACTTTTCTTTCACTTCCAGACGCGCCCGCAGCTGAGCGTCCTTTTGGCTTTGGCCCAACCACTTCATTAGCTCTGGAGCTACTTGTACTTGTCCTCCGCTCTTCCTCAGTAACATGTTGGACGCTTTCCGACCTGAGGGGCTCATCTTCCAGCGTCATATCTTTTAGCCTTTTGTTTCTGTCCATGGAGTTTTCTTGGCAAAGATACTGGAGTGGCTTGCCAGTTCCTGCTCCAGGTGGATCGCGTTTAGTCAGAACTCTCCACTATGACCTGTCCATCTTGGGTGTCCCTGCACGGTATAGCCCATAGCTTCTCTGAATTACTCAAGCCCCTTCCCCATGACAAGGCAGCAATCCATGAAGGGATTTTTTAATTTTACCTATATTTAATATACTGTATGTCCATAATTTTAAACTGTACAGTAGTCTGATACATATAAAGAAGAAAAAGAACCACTTCTTATTTTAACTTCTGAAAGACAAAGTCCACAATCAATTCCAGTAACAATCCTCCATGCTTACCTAACATATACCCTTGGTGTTGGTGATCTTGGTTGGGTATATGAGGCTTAGTCAAACCCCCACAGCAGGAAGTAGAGAATGATCAGAGAGAAACAGCACAGGATGCTCCCTTGACTATGTAAATTTGGGAGTAAATTTGTGAGGGCTGTTTTCTGTCACTAGTGATACATAAAGTATCAACTAGTACCTGCTGTGCATATGTTGATCTTCTGGCCACCCTGCAACTCCCCACCACTGGCAGTTTCCATCTCCCTGCACACACTCAGCACAAAACACACTACAGATGAGCATCATCAGAAAGGAACATCTGAGGGAGAGGATCCTCTTTGTGATGAAGGCAAGAGGTGGTGAAAATAGGATATCTGAGTCCAGTGTGTTTTAACAGATAAGATAAAGTATGTTTTAACAGCACGGGGTTTTTGGAAAACAGATTTTCCAGCTGCACAAATACCCCCTCAGACATGACCCATTCCAGGCCAAACACAAATTTTCGGGCTGTGTGGTTGCTTTTGTGTCTGTTACATTGCAGTCAAATGGGCCTGTGGACCCTCAGTGAAGAAAAGGATGTTACAGCCAAAAAGAAGGAGCTGTTTTAAGATGGCGTAGCTTAGGCAGTTTGATTTGAGCATGCAAATCAAGCACTTCCTAAGTCTTATGTAAATTGTGTTATGTCAAACTGCCTGTCATTTAAGTTCTTGATAAACAGATACGTATACGCACCTATTTTTTCCCTCTGTTTCTCCAACTGCACATCTGTTTAGAACTGCACAGATTTTTTTCCCAACTGCATGCTTAAAAAATCCTGCCAGGGCATAGCAGTTCTTCCACATTAGGCTTTCGACATTGCTGAAAGGTGCAGCCTTCCTTTCCTGTAAAATAGGCTAACCATCCATTGTCTGGGGTCAATGACCTGCTGACTTGTACCATACCCTTTGCCCTTCCTTTTAAATAACACTTGTCCAGATTTAATGACTTCCATTTTTAAAAAGCTTATTTTAATCCACCTCAGCTGCTTAAATCTTTGTGAATGGGGGCTGCCCCATCCATGTATATACAGAATGAGCAGGAACAGATGTTTTGAAATGCCCCTTATATGTGTGTGCGCAAGGATCCTGTCTGATCTCAATGTAGGGAGCATATAACACCCCTGCTACAATGACTGCACTGGAAAGCAGTCCATTTCCAGGCCCAATTCACAGTGCTGGTCATTACCTATAAAGCCCTTTAAGGCTTGGGTCCAGGCTACCTGAAGGACCATATCTCCCCATCTGAGCCTTCTCGGCACTTAAGGTCATCAGAGGAGGTCTTCCTCTCAGTTCCATTGCCAGTGCAGTTGAGGGGGGCATGAGACAGGACATTCTCTGTGGTTCATCCCAGGTTATGGAATGCTCTCCCTCGGGAGGTCAGGTTGCCCCCCCTTTTATCACCCCACTGACCACTGAAGACCCACCTTTTCAGGCAGGCTTTTTAACCATCATGACTGAGTCCCCAAATGCCATTAAGATAACTTCTAATGTTTTACCTGTTTTTAATTATTCAATTGTATTTTAATCAGTTTTATGGTTTAATTGTTTTTAATGTATAAATTATGTTTTTAATTCTTTTCTTTTTAATTATGTGAGCCACCTTGGGTCCCCTTATAAAGGCGGCCTATAAATAAGACAAATAAATTAATAATGAATTTTGTAGTAGCACCACGATTATTTCCTCCACTTGGCTACCCTAGAGCCAGCATGCTGAGCAAATTACCAGACTTCAAGATGTCTCTAGATCTCACCCCCACTGTAATTTCTAGTCTACAAATTGTCGTGGTTGATTGAGGGGACTCATCTTTGTCAAATGGGCAGCTCCAATGGGAGCATTGTCTTCTCACTTTGGGCAGAACTACAAGTTGTAACAGAGTAAACTTTTTACTGCAGGTTATCTGCAACCTGGAGCAAAACTGCTCCTACTACACACAGGTTTTAATGAGAAAAAGATGTAGCTCCACCACAGACCTCTGGGCAAAAACAAAGCGAGCTCGCCAGCACCGGCCAACCCAGCAACATGTTCTTTGCTCAGGGAGCCAGCTTTAGCAGCTCTGTTTCTTCTACATGTGGCACAGGCTTTCTCAGAGATTGCTTGTCCAATGGGCAGCTGGATAGCAGTGGCCAGGCCAGAGAGGTTGGCATCAGTGGCAACAGCAGAGGTGTCCCCAGCCCTCAAAGATACCCCTGCACCACAACCCCACTGGTGCTGCTGTCAGCCCTCTCCCTAGCATCACTATCCCGTTGCCCACTGGAAAATGCCAGACAAGCACGGTCTGCAGAAGAGAAAGGGCTGTTGTGCCTGGTGCCTTACTGCACTTTTAAAATGGAGCCCAATGTGCGTTGTATTGAAGCGCAGTAAGGCATACGACATGTGAAGTTATGAGAGTCGCTTCACATTGACACCTGTTAGAACGTGTCATTCTGGCCTTTGTTTCACATCCAGTGGGTGTAGCCCTCTATTAGTAATACGCTCCATTACAGTTACAATTTTAAAAAGCAGTGTGCTTAACTTTCCTTTGATTTGTACAGTCATGCTTAATTTTCATTTCTTTTTCCTTTTTAGTTGCATATAAAATAAAATCTGAATGCTGGTGGTCACTCGCCTGTGGTACAAAAAAGACCTACATACCCCAAAACAACAATAAATAAACATACAAAGAGAATAAAAATCTACAGGATTAATCTGAAGTGAACAGCAATATGGCCAAACTGCATAATGATGGCATCTTTTAAATTCTTTTTTTTAAAAACTTACTCTCTTTTTTTTTCAGTTCAGGAACCTTTATTGGCATACTGCATAAATTAAAACACAATAAAATACAATAAAATACATCTAAAATGTTGAACAGCTAACAGGTGGCAGGGACCAGCCAAATGCATATTTAGGGCTCTACATTCTGCGAGAGCACGCTACGACGTCTCTGCATAATGGCATAGACGTATCTAGCAGTTGACAAGGTAAGTTCCTTTATATTGCCACTTAAAAGATGTTGCATTTTCCTCAGATCATCCCATCCGGAATGGGAGGAGAGAAAAGTGCTCAAATGAGACAGGCGAAACTTACTCTTAAAACGCTGTCTTTACAATATGTACCTGTTGTGCCTCAGAGCTTCAAAGAGGAGAAATTATTTTTGATTGGAAGGATAATAAAGATTTTAAATGTTGGGTTTCTTTTTTTCACTTTTTAGAAAAATATTCTGGATGCTGGCTTTGATGACTTTAAGAAGAAGGGCAACAGCAAAAGACAGCACATCTTCCTCTCTCGCCACCTTCCCCTGCCCGACTAGCAATTAAAGCTACAGTCTCATACAGATATTACCTCAGAGTATGTCCAACTGAAGTCCATGGGGCTTACATCATAAACGTTACCAAAAAGTATGTTTATGTTACAGTTCTAATGTTACTTCATTGTTGGGGTGGTGGTGGAACAGATTAATTAGGAACTACATTACATTTCTCACTACCAGATTGTACTCTAAGCAGGAGAGAAGAGAGATGTCTGTGCATGAAAAAAGACCAACAGGTTACAGTTTTGCTTCAAACAGAAATGCAGAGGCATAAACAACGGAGTTTTTGAACGGTATATGCGAACACCATTTTGCCAGGGCAGCTTGATCCCTAGAGATCTGATCCTCACATTAAAATCATGGTGCTTTGCTTTTGCATGTCCCCCCACAGGCATGAACATCATGCCTCAAGAGCCTACGTCACTGAAACACCACCTAGAGACACACATTCATCTTTATAAGAATGTATCACAACAACTAACTGCATAGGGAAAAGCCCTTTCAAATCATCCCGGCTTGAAAAAGTAGAGGAACCCCCAGTGGCAGAGAAAAATAGTCACTTTGGGAGCAAAAGGGGCTGGACTGATTCAAATCAGCCTTTGT
Source organism: Intellagama lesueurii (assembly GCA_037013535.1). Lineage (NCBI taxonomy): Eukaryota > Metazoa > Chordata > Lepidosauria > Squamata > Agamidae > Intellagama > Intellagama lesueurii. The sequence continues at coordinate 36,497,247 of JBAJHW010000001.1, read as the reverse complement.
GTCATGTGGTCAGTAAAAAAGACTTTGAATTAACCCTTTCATAAGCAGAGTAAATCCTGGGGTGTTAAAAGGCTTGTTTACATGTGGCATTAGAAGCATCCTGGACTAGGCTAAATAGGGTTGATAGGAAGTCCAACATGATATATGAAGGGGTCGTCACATTCAAATGGCATATGGACTTCAAGTGACCTGATCTGGTCCTCAGCAGCCTGCTGTCAATTTGCCAGTATTGTGAAGTGGCTTAAGAAGAGAGCCATTTCACAACATTGGCAAATTAATTCCTTCCCCAGCTGTATAGAAGGACCAAGGAAGTGATTTTTTTTAAAAAAAAGTGTGTATAAGGGCAGCGAATATGCACTACATCCCTTTAAAGACCTAAAAGACTAATGAAAAACAAAGATGTATTAGGATAGCACAGTGCAGTACAGCCTGCTGTCAATTTCCCTGCTGTTAAAATACACATTTGCTCTCCATTAGTCTTTTAGGTCTTTAAAGGGATGCAGCAAATATTTGCTGACTTTATACACCCTTTAAAAAAAATCTTTTTTCACTTCCTCAGCCCCTCCATGGAGCTGAGGAAATGATTAATTTGCCAATATTGTGAAGTGGCTCTCTTTAACCACTTCACAATATTGGCAAATTAGAGGAAGGCTTGCTTTTGGTCCATTTCCAGAGATTACATGCACTTGGAATAGACCAAACCAGAGCAAACCTGCCCCCACCAAAAAAAGAAAGGTAGACATATGAGTGTTCTGGGGATGATTTGGTTTGTTCCAGTGATTATATCATGTGATCACTGTCAAAAAGGAGCAAATCAACCGGTTTCTGCAGTGGTGCAAACAGTATGCTTTTTGCCACTTGGTTCCAGAGAAGTGGCCCAATTAACTCAGATTTGTGTCCAAACAAATCTATTCATTTTCTTTTTAAGAAAGAGGTAAGAAAGATCCTTCTGTTTAAGACATCTTTGAAAAAAATTAAAGAAATCGATTTTTCACTTGGCTGCTGAAGCTTCTCTGCTGGAGCTGTTTTTTTGTTTTAAGTGCTTTTGAGTGTTAATTGAAAGCTTGTGACTGGAGAAGTCTCCCTTGGGCATAAACTTCGATGAAAAATGCCATAGCACTAAATTCTTCCACCAAGTCAGGTCTTCGGGACAAACAAAAAAAGGATTCAAAAGTCATGGATTTTGTCATGACAAACATGAGACAGGGCAAACATGATGAAGATGGTGGGAAAAATATTGATACCATCAGTGCTGAATCAGGTATATATTACAAATGTCAAGTGCTCAACCTGGATAAGCCTTGTTGAGCAGGTAGCTCTGAGCTAAGAACTCTAAAGAGGTTACCTCAGAGAAACAAGTGCTTTTATTATTCTGATGATTCACCTTTTCTGGCCCTGTGTTGGTCTTTTTCTCTATCAAATATACCTACATTACACCTGTCACTATTTGCCAGGATCAGTCTCAGTCTTCAGTACCAATGCAATGCAGAAAAAGATGTGGAAAATTCAGCTCGTCTATAATAAGGCATTTTGAGTGTTGATGTGATCTCATCAACATTATTCCAATACTTTATTATCTTCATTGGTTGTTTATTTATAAGCTCACTTCAAAGTGGTGATTTTAATTTTCAGAGTTCTAAGTATTTTGGGCCCAAGGTACTGAAGGAGAATTTCTTGTCTATTTCCTACTTTAAAAAAAAGTGTGCTGGTTATATACTGCCCCATAGCACTTAAAGCACTCTCTGGATGGTTTACAAGTTAATTACGCAGGCTACACATTGCTCCCCCCCTTCCCCCCAGCTGGGTACTAATTTTACTGACCTTGGAATGACAGAAGGCTGAGTCAACCTTAAGCTGACTCAGACAATAAAGACTGACCCCCTCCACGTGCCTGCATTGAAGGAGGTCGAGCATATGCTACAAGACTTAGGACCGTCCCCCTCTGTTCAGGATATGGTGGCTTTATGTCCTCCTGACACATATGTGGTCACCCTACTCCCCTGTGAATTTCCTTGGCTGAGCAGAGAAAGTAGAAGCTTTGATTGGTAAATCTGGCTAATCGGCTTTCTCGAAATTTTTAAATAAAATAGTTTGGGCAGAGGGGTCTTTTTGTAAGAAAAGATGGTCACTGCTCACAGTGATCTAACTAATCATGAATGGCAGGAAGGATGTGGTCTTCCTGTGAGGCAAGTCCCAGGAATGGACATTCTGAAAGTACTTCTCAGACCATTCCTCTGAATTAACAGATTGTTGTCTAGCTAGATATTTTCAACACCACCACAGTGACTTCTGTTCCCCCTCCCCAATATATATTCATTTTCAGTTAGCCACAGAAAATACAAGGCATAGGGCACTTACAATTAAACAATTGTTAAACAATGGTCAGTAACCTGTTCCTGTTGGTGTAACACAAAATTATGCCAGTGTAAATATGTCAGATATACTGCCCAGCAACAAGGAATTGCACTCTCCAACTGCATGATCTCTCACATGTCCCCGGCACAACCGATTGTGCAGTGCACCAGTGGAAGTGTGTCAGGGATAGCACTTTCACCTTGATGGTAATGCAACTATTTATTTATTTATTTAAAATATTTTTACCCCACTTTTCTCCTTGAAAAGGACCCAAGGTGGCTTACAACATTGAAAGACAAAAGTTGAAAACAATGATTAACAGTGGTTAACATTATTAAAAGACAATATTTAAAGCTAAGGACAATGAGTATAAAGAGGCATCGTACATCATTAAAAGGCAATATTAAAGCTAAAAACAATAAGTATGCAAACTACTTTAGGCACAACCTCAAGTGGTGTGTGCATTGTTATGCAATAGGATTTTGGCCACTATGCCTTATTCTTTTATCTGATATATATCCTATATTCATCTCAATACTGTATCTGAAGATGGGTACTCAGTTATAATCTTGTACAACATGGTGAGCAGTAATGTGTTTCAACTTAAAATGTGGTACTAATATCTAACTGTGATGGTATTTGCATATACTAATTTAAATTAGCTTAAATCCTCCCCTGTTCTCTCTTTTGGTGATGTTTGCCCTCCTTTTTCGAGATGGAGCAGCTGCTGTCCCCGGTTCAGAATATAGCTGAGAGGGAGGAGTGTTGGCTCAATATTATGAATGTAGAGTATCCCCTGCTCTGCTCTTACCGTATTCTTCATCTGCCCCCCATAATCCCTTGCTATTTCGAAGCAGAGCTGTGCAGAAATAGCCTTTTGAAACTGTGGTTTATCTCAAGGACCGTGTCTCACACTGTGAGCCTACTTGGGTGTTAAGATCACCAGGAGAGGTGTTTCTCCTGGTCTTGTGACCGTCACAGGTGCACTTGATGGGGACATGGGAGAGGGCCTTCTCTGTGCCTGCTTCCAGACTCTGGAACTCCCTCCCACAGGAGACCAGACTGGACCCATCTTTGCTGTCCTTCCACAAAGAAGCAAAGACTTTTCTCTTTGGGCAATCTTTTCCCTCTGTGACTGGCTGCCTGAGAGGGATTTTTAAATGGATTGTTGTGCCTCACTGCTCTGAACATGTTTTTGGTGTTGCTTTTGCTTACTGCTTCTTACAGTGGTATTTGTTTAATTCTTTTTAGTATTTGTATACTTACTGTTTTTAGCTTCAAACTTTGTCTTTTAATGATGTGAACCACCTGAATCTTTTTTAAGGAGAAAAGTGATGTAAAAGTATTTTAGATAATAAATAAATAAAATGAAGGAAAAAGAAATTCTACAACAATTTCTCAGAGGTAGGGTTCACTGTAGGCATCCTTCAGTCTCGAGGGACTATGGTAACATGCTGTGAATAGAGGTCTTGGAACAGCGTCTAGTGTGGCTGAGAAGGCCAATTCGAGAGTGACAATCCCTTCCACACTGAAGACAAATACAATCTGTCCCCTGTCCAGCTCCCTGATTTTGCTGGTTTCGGGACTGCCTCTTTGCCTCGGCCTGCTGGACAAGTGTCTCTTCAAAATTGGAGAGGCCATGATGCACCGCCTGCCTCCAGGCTGAATGCTCAGATGTCAAGGTTTCCCATCTGTTGAGGTCCATTCCTAAGGCCTTCAGATCCCGCTTGCAGGGTTCACCTGCTGTAATAATTCCAGGACAGGTTTGTCTTTTTTCCTCCGAAATATGGGTGGATGGGGATTATCTATCTATCTATCTATCTATCTATCTATCTATCTATCTATCTATCTATCTATCTATCTATCTATCTATCTATCTATCTATCTATCTATCTATCTGTCTGTCTGTCTGTCTGTCTGTCTGTCTGTCTGTCTATCTTGCACTGCCACTGCAGACAGAAGCAGCAATGGTGTTGGCATCCTGTCTGCCATTTTGCTTTCTCCATATTGCCTTCTGCCTTGAGTAATTCTAGGGACCTGAGGTGGAAGTGATAATACAGAAGCAGTCACTCCACCCCCAGTCCCACAGAAATGGCTGAGAAATTTGGGAAATAATTCTGCAAAGTGACTTTCTATTTGTAAGATAGTAGGGAAAAAGAAAAAAGAAAAATCACAGAATGTTCCTCATAAAATAAACCTGAAGTAAACATGCTGCTTCCTGTTGTAGAAGCAAAACATGACTGCATTTGGTTTCCAAAATCAAAGGATTGTTCCTTTACAAATGGCCCTGATATAGCCATCGTAGTCATTAGACTCTCCTGGTGAGCATTCATGGAGTGTCTGGCTACAGCTAGAAATAGTATGTTGGAGTAGATTGCTTCCATCTTAAGAAAAAGGCTGCAAAGGTTACAGGATGATTATTTAAAACAGAACAATTATTAAAAGATCTCTGCAGAAGTTGCCTCTGTCTTCCATGAATCTAGTACGCCAAAAATTTCAAAGCCTAGTGTCACTATTTCCTCCAGTTTCTATTGGAGAAAAATGTTACTATAGAATTCTTGTATGAAAAATACAAATATTCCATGTAGAATATTTAGCCTAACGATCCCAGAGCATGTAGAATGTGTGTATCTCCAGGAGTGACTAGTTTGCCCTTCATTCAATCTGAGGTTGCACATTCAGGATTCCTTGATAAAAGATGTTTAATCTCTGGCAGCAATTAAACATCCATTTGTACACACTCAGGGTGAGAGAAGAACAGATGCTTCTGCCCTTTTACCACATGCTTATGGGTGAAGTGGGGGATCTAACCTGTACTACTAATGAGGGTGAGCATGGAACAAAGGAACAGCAGTAATTCAGGATTAAGTAGTTTTGACTAACCAGATTGAAGATTGATAGAGCCTGCATCGAGCTGAAAAAATAAGTATTTGGTGCCCCCATGTGGTCAATGGATCATAAGGGGCTCATTTTGTGATCTGGAGCCCAGTCACAATTCTGTAGAGTTTTAATTTAGAGTAAGCAAGGTGGTAGGTCCACAACAACAATTTGTAACAAGCTATAGACCAAGCTGACTAAAGGTCCAATGCGTATTTCAGGAGTTTGCTATTAAAGCAGTACAACAAGGTGATATTAAAGCAATATAAAACATTCAAAAACACTGAAGAAGAAAGGAAGACTGATAGAGTGACCTGTCCAGGCCCTGGGTTCTAACTGCTTAACTCTTAAAAATCTGAGTTAGGATACCTGTATACTCAACCTTGTTAGGGGTGTGGGGGGGGGAGTGAGTGAGGGAGAGTCCTCATCTTTAATACCTAGATAGCATGTGGATACAAAATGGGCCATATCATACAGGAATGGCCTTTGCCATGCTAGAAATTGCTATATGATGGCAGAAGGGTGAAATTTTTGTTTACGCTTGCATTTGAAGAATTTGGCAAGTTTTGCCAATTACGTACATGTTCAGGACTGAAAGAACCTGAGATTTTTCATTTAAAAAATCACAGGAAAAAACAAACTTGACAGATTTTCCCATCCACAATTTGACATCATCACTCCATCAAACTGGGTCATGTTTTTGATGGCACAATATTTTCAATATATTTCCAAGAAATGAGCACTTTCAATCTGTTTGAAAGTGCATGGGGAAGCTTAATGGTTTGACTTCTGTTGTGGTGATTTTGTGCCTCAAGGTACCCTGTGTCTTCAACTGCAGGAAAATAAAAAAAATGGCTGAATCTGAGTTTTCAATATCTCCTCCTCCTCCTCCTCCTCTTTATCTTCTTCTTTTTCTTCTTCATTTTTAACTGGAAAGCCATGCTTATATTGACTTCCCTAAAAGATCAAGGGAAATGAAAACAGGTTATAAGAATCTCACCAAGTGTAAGCTTATCAATTCCTACAATTCCTTGGAAAATTAAAACCTCCATATACTCAAAATACAAGTCCTAGCATGCAACATGACTTCTGAGCTAAGCAAAGTCTTGTGCCTTGTTTTAGAATATTAGGGTTACATTCATCCCACACATGTGAGCTAAAAGGCTGGTAAGACTTCAGGTGTCTATGAAAACCTTGTCTCCAGTGTTTCCATGTGCACTTGGCCTGCTAAGCTTCTTCCTCACCTTGCTACACTTCCAGCCGGTGCCATCTTGACTCTGCTGGTTTTATCTAAAATACCATGAAATTCCTGGGATTAAGTGGTGTATGAACGTTGAGTAAAAAGACCTGTCTTGATGAAACTACTGCTTAAGACTTCAGCATAGCTGATAGGGCAGTGGGTAATGCCTTGATTTATTGCTATGAATCTTATTAAAACTAATTTTAAAAGACTATGGTGAGAAGAGTTCATTTTGAACAAAACAAAAGGGATTCATTTTGAAATCACTGGTAGGTAAGGAAAAGGTAAAGGTAAGTTTCTGGATATAATAACAGGAACAAAAATAACCCTCATCTTAATTTTCTTCACCATGCACATACACAATACGAAGCAGACTGTGCTCTCTTATAAAAAACCCAATTGCCTCAGAACCAGAGTCTCTAACGAACTCCATAAAACAAGTCCTGTTTCTCTCATATGCCATCCTCTATACACTCTCATCAACCAATCAGCATTCAGCACCATTGGAGATGAGCACGAACTCGAAAAATGATGAATTGGGGTGGTTCATGGCTACCCACGGACCACCCACAAACCCCAGAAAAACAAACCAGTTTGTGGTGGTTGTTTTCCAGTTTATATCTTGGGAAAAAGAACCAAACACCTCCATCCCTTCTGCCACCTGCTCACCGCCTTCCCACTGCTCCCTACCTGGTCCTGCCTCCTCCTCCTCCTCTTCATGCCCCACCACTACCATCTTTAGATCAGCGGACAGGCATGCACATATGCAGAGAGAGGCAGCCCCACACCAGGAAGGGAAGCCAGGTCACTGTCTCTAAAGATGGTGGTGGTGGAGGACAAAGAGGAACAGGTGGCTGGACCAGAGAGGAAGGTGACGAGAGCAGTGGGAAGGGGGGAAGGGCATCCGTTTTGCCAAAAATGAAGCACCGAGTGGAAAAATGTTCAGTGTTTTGTTTTGCCAAAATGGGATCACTGAACCAAACCACAAACCAGCCCAGTTTTGTGAGTTTTTTCAGTTCATAGTTTGGTTTGTGCCCATCTCTAAGGACCATACAGAAGCATTTTGACACTCATCTGCCAATCAATCCAGCACTTTTTCTGTATGTGCAGTTTCAAAACACAGACATCCATATTCATAACAATGTACCAACATCACAAATCACATTTGTACACAAAGTGAAATTACCACGGACTCATACAAACCCCCTCCCTCTCTCTTTTTTTGGGGGGGGGGAGGTGGAAACTTCCCTAGATAGTCCAACCTGTCATCTCTTTCATACGCACTGAAAATGTTGTATTTTAATGTTCTCTTTGTCGTTTTATATCAATATCAATGCCATCTATTTGATTAAGTGCATTTGCAAGCTCCTTCTTGTTCAGGTGAGATGCTGGCCAGTATTCATGGCTTTATTATTTCTATAGACCACTTTGGATTCAAAGATGCTTATAAAGTATTTTAAAATAAATAAATAATGTATAATATGAACCTTGACTTACGCAAGTGAAAAGTAACATTTGCTGCTCCACTCAGGTAGCAAAATATCTTGGGGGTCACCTCGATTGCACTCAACCAAGGGACACTTTTGTGAATGACAGATCTGAGCGGCACCCATGAATATATAACCTTTTATAAAGAAGGCAACTCTTTTGACAAATGAGTCAAACATCTTCTCTGGACATTCTTCTTTTCCTAAGAAGCCCCCAAATTATAGGCTGGGAACAGCTTCCCATGCATTCATAGCTTGAGGCCTTCCCCATCTGAGCACTTAACCATCTACATGGACTACATTATAAATCCACTTAAAATGATGTATTTGCCACTGGGTTCTAGCCTCTGATCTCTCTGGCAGCCAGATTAATCCTTTATGCCATTGGAAAAGCTGGGATCCCAGCTTTTCAGGTGATATAAAAATTATTTCTCTCACTTTGATTACTAATCACTTGGCATCGTGTCATAAATCACACAGGAAAAAGATGACAGCCATCAGAGTGCATTTTCTAAAAAAAAAAAAAAAATCAGATAAGGTATTTTGCAAAACTGTCTCACCAAGACAAATTATAAGGTGGTAACAGGTAAATCAGTCACTTGTAGAAAATAATAAGGGAGCTTCAAGTAGATTTCCGGAGGATCCCTTTTGGAGAATACATATTTTGAAGTGCCTAGACAGTTTGCATTAGATGGTTAAAACAAATTGCAAGGTTTTGCCTGTATTTGTCTGCCTGAGACATCCTATTCTCCTGACCCCATCTAGAGAAACAGCTGATAGTTTATAAGAATTAAATGGCCAGCAAGGGCCAGCAGCCTATTTAAGATGGAAACCCTTTGATGTGCTCTTTTTATGTTAACATAAGAATGGTTTCCTCACCCCAAAAGACTGGATATAAATCAGTTGAAATGAGATCTCACTTTGCTTTTTACAATCCATTGACTGAGAAATGTAGAATCACAGAATCATAGAACAATGTATTTGGGAGAAACTTGAAAGGTTATATAATCCAATCCACTGCTGATGCAAAATACCTACAGCTAAAGTATCCCTAGTAGATGACCATCTAATGCTCAAAAACTCAAATGAAGGAGAGTCCACCATCTTCTGAGGTAGTCTATTTCATAGCCCATTCCAAAGCTGAAGTCTGTTAAGAAAGAGAGAGAATGAAAAAAGAAAAGTCTGACATGGTGTAGGAAAACTTGTGATGCCTCTTAAACATTTTTTAAAAGGAAAATAAATGCATATTTGAAGAGCCTCATGGTGCAGTGGTTAAACTTCTGTCCTGCAGCCAAACTCTGCTCATGAACCGAGGTTCAATCCCAGGTAGCCGGCTCAAGCTTGACTCAGCCTTCTATCTTTCCGAGGTTGGTAAAATGAGTGCCCAGCTCACGGTGGGGTGGGGGTGGTGCAATGTGTAGCCTGCATAATTAACTTGAAAACCACCCAGAGAGTGCTTGAAGCGCTATGGGGCGGTATATAAGCAGCATACTTTGCTTTTATTTCCTGTTCTTAAATATTTTCCCTCCAATATTGAATCTCCTTTGTTATATATGTCTCTGCAAACAGATCTGCAGAAGGGATCCAGTGTTTCTCTTCAAGAGAACAGTTGCACTCTGCTTTTAGTGTACTTTCTGCATACAATGTCTTTTGCCATTTGAGGAAGCACTGCTTCTAGACACAGGTTCAGCAGTTCATCTAAGTGTATACAGGGTCAAAGACCTATGTTTCCTAACAGTAGTCACCCAATTTTATTTCTTTGGGAGCAAATTCCAGGGCAGGATTCTTAGAGTTATAGGCCTCATTTGTTTTGGGTGTTAGGTCAGCCCTTGGCAGATGTAAGGATAACAATAAGTAGCTTCTTCTTTGTTAAGAACACAGAGAAGCGTAACCTGTTGTTATCATCAAAGCATCTTATGAAGACTTCCACCTGCTCCAGCTAATGCATAGAAATGGACGAAGCAATGGCACCCACTACCAGCAGGATTAAACCAGACCAGGTGAGTATCAGTTTTTAATTGGGGAAGTTGTGCTGCTTACATGTTTCTGATGAATGTTTCAAACACCTTAAATTCATTCATTCGTTTTATTTGAGTCCTATTGTTTATCCAATAAAGGGACTCAAGTCAGCCTACAAAATATTTCAAAGATAAATGCAGCTTTAAAATAAAGTAAGTAAAAACAATTAAAATTAGTATTATATTCAAACAACAATTATTTTTTTTAAAAAAAGTATTTGGAAGCATGATCTAAAATTTAAATTTTTTGAAGTTGGCGTTTACAGACTGTCTGTCAGCAATTGCCAAAAGAATACTAATTATAATAAGAGAGCCTCATTTCGGTTTTCAGTCTGTTGTTTAAACATAAAAGGCCTGTGCCTACTGGTACTCCATTATTGGGCAGTATACTACTATACACCATGAGCACACCACTCTTAGGTGTACTCAGTTGTTATCAACATGCCTACAGAAGAATAACTAGCCCTTTCTATTTCCATTGTTGTTTTCCCTAAATGGAGAATGGAAACTGATATGTCTCAAGAGGACAAACTCCTGCTCATGTGTAGACCCTACATACAGGCAAGATTCCTGGAAAACTACCAGGTAGGTAATGATTGAACACGGTTCTTGCCTGACTGTGGAAACTAAGCATAGTTGCGCCTGTTTAGGACTGGAATGGAAGACTGCCTGGGAATACCAGGGGATCAATAAGTTATACTAGGAAATGATCGCGTTGGACAGTTGCTGTCTGTCAGAGCTGACAATTTTGTAGGCATCCTTCAGTCTTGAGAGACTACGGTAATGTGCTCTGAATAGAGGTCTTGGAACAACTTCTAGTGTGGCTGAGAAGGCCAATTTGAGAGTGACAATCCCTTCCACACTGAAGACAAATACAATCTGTCCCCTGTCCAGCTCCCTGATTTTGCTGGTTTTGGGGCTGCCTCTTTGCCTCGGCCTGCTGAACAAGTGTCTCTTCAAATTGGGAGAGGCCATGCTCCACCTGCCTCCAGGCTGAATGCTCAGATGTCAAGGTTTCCCATCTGTTGAGGTCCATTCCTAAGGCCTTCAGATCCCGCTTGCAGATATCCTTGTATCGCAGCTGTGGTCTCCCTCTGGGGTGCTTTCCCTGCACTAATTCTCCATATAGGAGATCTTTTGGAATCCGACCATCAGCCATTCTCACGACATGCCCAAGCCAACATAGACGTCACTGTTTCAGTAATATATACATACTAAACATTCCAGCTCGTTCTAGGACTACTCTATTTTGAACTTTGTCCTGCCAGGTAATACCAAAAATGTGTCGGAGACAATGCATATGGAACATGTTCAGCTTCCTCTCCTGCCGTGCACAAAGGGTCCAGGACTCACTGCAGTACAGGAGTGTACTCAGGACACAGGCTCTATAGACCTGGATCTTGGTATATGCCATCAGCTTCTTATTAAGCCATACTCTCTTTGTGAGTCTAGAGAACGTGGTAGCTGCTTTGCCAATGCATTTATCCAGCTCGACATCTAGGGAGAGAGTGTCAGAGATCATTGAGCCAAGGTACACAAAGTCATGAACAACCTCCAATTCTTGCGTGGAGATGGTAATAGAGGGAGGTGAGTCCACACCCTGGCCCATGACTTGTGTTTTCTTCAGGCTGATTGTTAATCCAAAGTCTTGGCAGGCCTTACTAAAACGATTCATAAGTTGTTGGAGCTCTTCAGCAGAATGGGCAAAAACAGCTGCATCATCGGCAAAGTCCCACATGCATTTCAGCTGGACTTTGGTCTTCGCTCTCAATCTAGAGAGATTTAAGAGCTTTCCATCTGATCTAGTCTGTAGATAGACACCTTCTGTTGCAGTTCCAAAAGCATGCTTCAGCATGACAGAGTTGACAATACTGGGCTAGATATTGGGTCCTTTCTAAGGAGAAAGGTGGGATATAAATATTTTCAATAAATAAATAATAGAGCAAAGGTCTAACTCAATATGAGGTAGTTGCCTTGGTTGCTGTGATCTTCTCAGTAGTAGGTTTCTTCTAACATTTAAACAAACCTGCAGTTTCCAAATATTAGCATCAGACCTCCTCTCAAACATAGGCAGCCCCTGGTCCAAAAAAGGGGCATCTCACCTCCAGATCTGGGGGCAAGACTCCCCCTATACTCTCAATAACAATTTGATAATGATTTGTCCACAGAGTGACACTGGCATGTCTTCCCTCTTTCAGTTTGCAGAAATTATAACAAGAAAGTACAACATGAGAGTGTAGAATATTGAAAATATGTTAGAATTAACTAATTACTTGTAATTAATATTCTTTTCCAACAACCAAAATAACTATGTTACACTATGATTGTGAAGTAATGAGGGATAACTTCATTCCTTTAGCTGTGTAACTGCAATTTTTAAGTTACCTTAATAGTTATGGGAAGCTGGCTTCACTAAATGTTGGAGACAGAATATCAAGGAGTTGAAGAGTTGGTTTGTGCTGGTTTTTGTGCTGCGGCATTATGCTCTTTTGTGGTTGCTGAAGTAATGTTAAAGTGAATGGGAGGAGAGTGAGTTTTTCTACCATAGTCCAACAGTTTGTAGAATTCAGAATTATTATTTTTTTAAAGAAAAGTCAAAAGGTAAAATTTTAATTATTTTTGACAAAGTAAGAATTACTTGTTTAAACATTGTAACTATAAGCATAACTGTAAGCTATGATTAGAGTGTTGGCACTAGCAGGATTCAGGAGTCCTGGATTCAAATCTCTACTAAGCCCTGAAACTAGGGAATTGGGTATTTGATTTTAGACAACAAGGGGAAAAGAAAGAGCCTCTAGTTTTTCCTGAGGAGGAACAATGGTCTTTTCTTTTTCTTATCTGTCCAACTCAATTATTCTATGATTCTATGACCAGAGTTGATACAAAATAAAACAACCTGCAAGTGGACATTTAAAAAAACAACTGCTTCCCAATTTAAAAAAAATTCTTCTTTGTATGTCATGTAGTTGGGGATTTTTAATTTGATTTCAATCACATCAAACCCACTGCAAAAACAAGAGTATTTTGACGTAAATTACATGACATACCTTTAGTTTGCCAAACTATGTTCAAAATGTTACATTATTAGGGGCACACAGAAGGAATGTGAGGACTTTGAACATATTTGGGTGTTCCCTGGGCAATGATGTTACCCTGTTGACTGATTCTTCCACTCCAGAAGCACCATTGTATTGCTTCTGACAAATGGAGGAGGAATAGGTGGAGGAGGATTGGGCATGTATGTGAATATGAAAGTTTGTGTATTATCTGGACTTTGTGTGTGCCCCTACCTGGAGAAGAAATGCCTAAGAAGAGTAGTTCATGCATTGGTAATCTCTAAAATAGTACTGTAATGGTCTCTACATAGGGCTGCCCTTGAAGTCAGTACAGAAACCTGAGCAGGTCCAAAATGTAGTGGCCAGACTGATCACAGGTATCAGCAGATATTCATGCATTTCCGCAGTCTTAGTACACCTTCATTGACTCCCTGTTAGTTTCTGTGCCAATTCAAGGTGCTGGTCATGAGTCCACAGAGCCTTGTGGTACAGTGGTTAAACTGCAGTACTGCAGTAAAGTCTCTGCTCACAACCTGAGTTTGATCCTGATGGATTTAGGTAGCCAGCTCAAGGTTGACTCAGCTTTCCGTTCTTCTGAAGTCGGTAAAATGAGTACCAGCTTGCTGGGGGACAAAGTATTGTTTGTATAATTATGTTGTAAACTGCCCAGATAGTGCTTTAGCACTATGGGGCGATATATATGTCAAAATAACAACAGTAATAACTATAATGCCCTTAACAGTTTAGGATCTAGATACTTTTTGGAACATCTCCCACAAAATAGCTACCCATCCCACCCACTCTGCACAGTCCATGGTGTTAAAACTGTGATGCTCAAGAGGCCAAAAGAGCTTACAGTAGGAACTGCACTTTCTTGGTTGTGGCCCCTCCCTTCTGGAACAAGCTTCCAACAGAGGTTTGTCAAATGCCATTCTTCTCAGTTTTTAGGAAAATAGTAAAATAGAATTATTCAAAGATGTCTTTTATAAGCTGCTGGCCTGAGATGTCCAAATTTATTTTATATTTGTTTAATTTTACTTAAATGCAGTTTTTAGCTAATGACAGAGCTTTATTTTATAGACTTTATTGTTTATTGTGTTTTTGATTTTGGTATACAAGTTGAAATAATAAGTAAATAAATAATAGAGCACAACAACTAGAGTATCAGTATCTACCTTTTCTCTTTTCCGCCACCATTTTTTTCTTCTCCTTTTTTATTTGCTGTTCCACTGGTGCAAATGCCACCATCTGCTGGCCTTGTGCATGATGCTGATGATTAGGGATCTGGAATGACATGAACTCAGACTAAAATGGGTCGGAACATTTCCTAAATGGTACTGGAAGGTTTGGCCCCAATGTGTGTGCCCCTTGTTGAAGCACAGACCGGATCCAGGGGCTTCTACACATGCCTGTATGAAACTCACTGGATGACCATTACATTAGGCATCCTTCAGTCTCGAAAGACTATGGTAACGTGCTCTGTATGGAGGACTTGGAACAGCGTCTAGTGTGGCTGAGAAGGCCAATTCGAGAGTGACAATCCCTTCCACACTGAAGACAAATACAATCTGTCCCCTGTCCAGCTCCCTGATTTTGCTGCTTCCGTGACTGCCTCTTTGCCTCGGTCTGCTGGACAAGGGTCTCTTCAAAATGGGAGAGGCCATGATGCAACGCCTGCCTCCAGGCTGAACGCTCAGATGTCAGGGTTTCCCATCTGTTGAGGTCCATTCCTAAGGCCTTCAGATCCCGCTTGCAGATGTCCTTGTATTGCAGCTGTGGTCTCCCTCTGGGGCGATTTCCCTCCACTAATTCTCCATACAGGAGATCTTTTGGAATCCGACCATCAGCCATTCTCACGACATGCCCAAGCCAACGTAGACGTCGCTGTTTCAGTAATGTATACATGCTAAAGATTCCAGCTCGTTCTAGGACTACTCTGTTTGGAACTTTGTCCTGCCAGGTGATACCAAAAATGCGTCGGAGGCAACGCATATGGAAGGTGTTCAGCTTCCTCTCCTGCCGTGCACAAAGGGTCCAGGACTCACTGCAGTACAGGAGTGTGCTCAGGACGCAGGCTCTATAGACCTGGATCTTGGTATATGTCGTCAGCTTCTTATTGAGCCATACTCTCTTCGTGAGTCTAGAGAACATGGTAGCTGCTTTGCCAATGCGTTTATCCAGCTCGACATCTAGAGAGAGAGTGTCAGAGATCATTGAGCCAAGGTACACAAAGTCATGAACAACCTCCAATTCTTGTGTGGAGATGGTAATAGAGGGAGGTGAGTCCACGCCCTGGCCCATGACTTGTGTTTTCTTCAGGCTGATTGTTAGTCCAAAGTCTTGGCAGGCCTTGCTAAAACAATTCATGAGTTGTTGGAGGTTTTGAGCAGAGTGGGCAACAATGGCTGCATCATCGGCGAAGAGGAAATCCCGCATGCATTTCAGCTGGACTTTGGTCTTCGCTCTCAATCTAGAGAGATTAAAGAGCTTTCCGTCTGATCTAGTCCGGAGATAGACACCTTCTGTTGCAGTTCCAAAGGCGTGCTTCAGCATGACAGCAAAAAAGATCCCAAAAAGGGTTGGTGCGAGGACACAGCCCTGTTTCACTCCGCTTCGGATGTCAAAGGGATCTGATGTTGAACCATCAAAAACTACAGTGCCTTTCATTCCCTCATGGAAGGACCTGATGATTTTAAGGAGTCGAGGTGGACATCCAATCTTGGGAAGGATTTTAAAAAGGCCATCCCTGCTAACCAAATCAAAGGCCTTTGTGAGATCTATGAAGGCGACAAAGAGTGGCTGTTGTTGTTCCCTGCATTTCTCCTGCAACTGTCTGAGGGAGAATACCATGTCAGTAGTGGTTCTATTAGCTCGAAATCCACACTGTGATTCTGGATAGACTCTGTCTGCGAGCACCTGGAGCCTCTTCAGCACAACACGGGCAAGCAGCTTCCCTACAACGCTGAGAAGAGAGATGCCACGGTAGTTATTGCAGTCGCCCCTGTCTCCTTTGTTCTTGTACAATGTGACGATGTTTGCATCCTTCATGTCCTGTGGTACTCCACCTTCCCTCCAGCAAAGACAAAAGATTTCATACAGCTCGGTAGTGATGGTCTCTTTACAGCACTTCAGCACTTCAACAGGGATGTTATCCTTTCCAGGTGCCTTGCCAGAGGCGAGGGAATCCAAGGCCGCTTTTATTTCTGCTAAGGATGACCATAGGCATACTTTATTATCCTCATCTACTTTACAGGGTCAATATGAGGATAATGTATGCTACATTGAGCTTTTTGGGGGGGAAAGTAGGGTATTAAATAAGTAAATAAATAAATATTTTGTGTCATAGAACTGGAAGTATAGTTAACTTTTCGAAGTAACATTAGAAGCTTTCAGAATGTCACAAGTGGTTATGTATAACATCAACATAGCTACCTAAACTTTTACCATTTCTATGCAAGGCTCAGTGTCATTGGTTTTACACTATCTGTGCCAGTCACCTTCCTGTTATCAGTTCTTACTAATTAAAAGATCAGGAGATCTGGAAGGTCACCCTGAGTACAGGTTGTTCCCAGCAAGTACAGTGCTTAGGAAAAGAACTAAATATCCAAGACTTTCTTTCTTAGATACGTGAATCTAACTATTTCATCCGAAATGCAAACAAGTTACATATGTTCTGTATTATAATGTTGGCATCATAACAGCCCTGTGCAGCTCTCTCCTTCTTGGATGCACATCTTAGTGTGGTAAAGCGATCTGAGTGCGTCAAGAAGTCTGAGAGCAATGCCATCAGGCGGCTAGTCTCCATTGCAAATCTTGGCTCCTAGCAGGGTCACTCAAAGCTGAAACACCAGACTAAGAGATCATCTACACTGGCCCTTTAGGATTGGACTGGTGCCTGCTAAATAGGGTTGTTTGAGGTCGGGTGGAGGTGCGATATGCCATTTGGTGTGATCCTCACATCCAAATGGCATATGGACCATAAGTGACCCTATTTAGTCCAGCTCCTTTCACTGTCAATTTCTGGATATTGTGAAGTGGCTTTTCTTGCAGTTTCTCAATCAGTGTTTCAGACAAGGCAAAAGAAATATTTTTTAAAAAATTAAGTGGTGCAACACATCAGCAATGATCTAGCAGAGTAAAAAAATAATAATGGCACTTTCCCTGCGTCTCCACTGAGGAGCAAGGGAAGTGTTCAATTTCCCAATTTCCCAAAGTGGCTCGCTTACAGTATTAAGCCACTTCACAATATTGGACATTGACAGCAAGAGGAGCCTTGACAGCTTAAGGCTTGCTTCTTGGTCTATTCCCAGCAATCACACATGCTGGAAGCAGACTAAATTAGAGCTACATGCACCAAAAAAAAGTAGAAGCCTCTGACTGGGGACTCAGAAAGGTGCAGTTATGGGCGCTCTGGCGCTGGATTGGTTCACTCTAGCAATTACGTCATCTGATCACTGGAAAAAGGGCAAACCAACCTGTCTCCACAGCACATCAGTCAGCAAGACAAATGGTTGTTGTGGGTTTTTCGGGCTCTTTGGCCGTGTTATGAAGATTGTTCTTCCTAACATTTCGCCAGTCTCTGTGGCCGCCATCTTCAGAGGACAGGAGTCAGAACTCTGTTTGTGCTCTGGTGCAGTTTGTTTGGATAGATGAGTTTTTATAGCTGTGGGATCAGCTTTTGTCCTTTTCAGGAGATGGGTGATTGTGGTGATCAGCGTGTTTTTTGTTGTGGGTGTATTGTTGTGATAAGAGGGAGAGATTATCTGTCACTGTGATTGATGGGTGTCGTTAGCTGGTCTTTTGTGTGCAGTGATCACCGGTCCTTGTAGCTGGGTAGAGTTCGTTGACCTTTCGCAGGCTGTATTTTTCAGTGCTGGGAGCCAGGCTTTGTTGAGTTTTAAACTTTTTTCTTTTTGTTGAAGCTCTGCTGGTATTTGTGGATTTCAATGGCTTCCCTGTGCAGTCTAACATAATGATTGCTGGTGTTGTCCAGTACTTCAGTATTTTGAAATAGAATTTCATGTCCCACTTGTTTTAGGGCATGTTCAGCTACTGCCGAGTTTTCCGGTTGTTTTAGTCTGCAGTGTCTCTCATGTTCTTTGATTCTGGTGTGGATGCTGTGTTTTGTGGTTCCAATATATTGTTGTTGTTGTTTAGTCGTTAAGTCGTGTCCGACTCTTCGTGACTCCATGGACCAAAGCACGCCAGGCCCTCCTGTCTTCCACTGCCTCCCGAAGTTGGGTCAAATTCATGTTGGTCGCTTCGATGACACTGTCCAACCATCTCGTCCTCTGTCGTCCCCTTCTCCTCTTGCCTTTACACTTTCCCAACATCAGGGTCTTTTCCAGGGAGTCTTCTCTTCTCATGAGATGGCCAAAGTATTGGAGCCTCAGCTTCAGGATCTGTCCTTCCAGTGAGCACTCAGGGTTGATTTCCTTCAGAATGGATAGGTTTGTTCTCCTTGCAGTCCAGGGGACTCTCAAGAGCCTCCTCCAGCACCACAATCCAATACATACCTGGCCACAACTGCAAGGTATCCGGTGTACTCCTGCAGTGGTGAGGGGGTCCCTTTTGTCCTTTACTGACCGTAACATTTGTTGTATTTTTGTGGTGGGCTTGAATACTGTTTGTAGGTTGTGTTTTTTCAAAAGTTTCCCCACGCGGTCCGTGACCCCTTTGATGTATGGCAGAAATACTTTATTTGTGGGTGGCTGTTTTTCCTCTTCAGTTTGGTGTTGTTTTCTTGGTTTGATGGCTCTTGTGATTTCATTTTTGGAGTAGCCATTTGCCTGTAGGGCCCAATTCAGATGGTTTAGTTCGGTGCTGAGAAATTGAGCTTCACAGTTCCGATTTGCACGGTCTACCAGTGTTTTAATTATGCCTCTTTTTTTGCTGTGGTTGGTGGTTGGATTTTTTGTGTAGGTACCGGTCTGTGTGGGTGGGTTTTCTGTAGACCTTGTGTCCCAATAGGAGGTCAGTTTTGCGTATGGCCATGACATCTAAGAAAGGGAGTTGGCCCTCTATTTCTTTTTCCATGGTGAATTGTATATTTGGGTGGATGCTGTTGACAAATGCCTAACTAATCGAGCCCCAAGATGCATCCACCCACCTCAGGGGTAATGGTTTTATCAGCAGGAGAGAATGAATAGTTCCAATGGTGGTGGGGTGGAGACATTCTGGGGGGGGGGGTATCAGCAGTAGTTGAAAGTGATGCTGCTGGAGGATCTTTGACAGGCAGTGGCACTGAAGCTCAAGCTAAATTCTCATTAGTAGTGTGCAGAAGAAAGCAATGGTAAACTACTTCTGAATATTTCTTGTCTGGAAATCCCTATGATGAGACAATCCAGAGTCAAACAATCACATTGCAAATACACAAAGAACTAAATTGTTATCAGACCATATTCTCACCTAGTTTACCATCAGGACTAACCCAAAACAACTGTTGCCTAAGGCAAGGGACAGTGTGGTATACAAATAAAATGATTCTATAACTATAGAATCTGTACATCTAGAGGTCATCCCTGAATCACTTGTGCCAAAAACAGATAGTTCCAATGAGATCATATCACCATATGTACATTTTCATGTATGATAATGGCAACTATGTAAACACACATGCTGGGAAGCCAGAGCCAATCATGGATTCCTTGCTATATAAATACCAAATACACAAAACACATGACCAACTACATCCTTGCAGGTTGCACACTGATTGTTGTAGTTGTTGTCCCTATGTGCTGTCAAGTCACTTCTGATTTGTGATGACCCTACAAATTAGTGACCTCCAGTTAGTGAGCTGCTTCGTACTACAGTCAACCCTCGACTTACGAACTTAATCCATTCCGGAAGGACGTTCTTAAGTCGAAAAGTTCGTAAGTCGAATAAGCATTTCCCATAGGAATGCATTGAAAACCAATTAATCCGTTCCGGCTGTTTTTGGTTCTTAGGTCGAGGGGCGGTTTGTAAGTCGAACCATTAGTTCCCATAGGAACTAATGCAAAGCCGGTTAATCCATTCCTACCACTAGGGGCAGAATTTTTTCTTTTTTTTTCCTTTTAACCTAAGATGACTTAGGGTTTTTTTTCGGTTCGTAACTCGAAGTAAAGTTCGCAAGTCGAGGCTATATTTTTCTATCAGAGCGGTTCGTAAGTCGAAAAGTTCGCAACTAGGGCCGTTCGTAAGTCGAGGGTTGACTGTATTCAGTATTTCTATGATCAAATGGCAGAATGCACAACTTGGCACTGAAGGTTTCCGGACCCTGTTTATCTTGTGATCTGCACAGTTAGACCAACTGGTGTGAATACAACGGGCTTATGAAAGTCCTTCTTGTTATTTACATTTGGGTTCCAGCTTTTTCCCAAAGAATCCAACATGCTGCCATCCTTATTTTATCCTCACAATGAAACTGTGAAGCAGGTTAGGCTGAAAAACATATCTAGCCTAAGGCCACTGAGTGGGTTTCATGGTGGAGTGGAGCCGAGAACCCACACTCCCAATTCCCAATCCAACACCACACTGGCTTTGCTGGTCCAGAAATCCCTCAATGGAGAATAGGGAAGATTGCAATAAATGCATATCTCAAATACTACTTGAAATGTATTTTCCCTCCTGCCCCAGGCTTGTTTATCATAAGCTGATCTTAAGTGCACATAATGGAATTTCAGTTTGTGCTGCCTATGCATATGCAGGTGATGTCCACCGGTTGGGGAGGCTTCTGTCCACTATAGGCTACAATGAAAGCCATGCTACTTTCCAGGAATTTTCCAGGTGCAAAATGCATGGTGCACTCTGGAACTCGTATTCTTCCGCTCCCTTTCCAGATTGTGAAAAACAAGAACTTGTTATCTAACAGGGAGAAGGAATGAATTAACATAACTATTTCTCCACTCACAGCAATTAGCAAATGAAATCAAAACAAGGGAAATGCCCTCCATTTATCTCCTCCTGCCAAAGAGCACCTGACTGCCATATAATCCACAGCAATTAGCCAAATAATAGGACAGTAGGAGATTTATCATGATGCAGAAATTAGGGAGGGCACGATTAATGTACTCTACATGAGCTTACACTGCGGATCTACAAGAGGAAATAAGAAAAAATTGGGCCCTGTGGTCCTGGATGCCTTTATCTCAGGCTTATGTAGACAAGCAATATTTTGGAAGAACCAGAATTTGGCTGCAGGCACTAAGGTTACCCTTGCAATCTTAAGAAACAATTTGAGAGGACAGCTTTTGCAGGAAAAGACTGGGCAGGTTGGAAGGATTACTTAAACCTTGCACCATTTGCTAATTCTCACAAATCCCATTCATCTGGTGTAAACAGAGGCTTCTTAGTACACTGGGCTTTTGAAAAATGGCTAAGGAACAAGGGACACTGGAAAATCAAACTGATCTTGGAAAAATTCCTGCTTTTGAACTACAAGTCCCAGAATCACAAAGCCCAAATGGCCACTCTAGATGGGGGATTCTGGAATTCATAGTACACAATGTGGCATTTCTTAAATTCTAATCCATGGAGTTTAGGAAAGGCTGAGCATCTTCTCCCAAGCAGCAAATGTGAGGATGGTTTGGGCATTTGCTCTGAGTGGCCTGAATTGTCTTCAGAGATATAAGTGAGGTGGTTGTTGATCCGATGGGAACAAAAGGTTCATCTTGTTCTAAATTCTCTTGCCCAGTTTCTCCCCACTGTACACACTATTGCCGTGGGAGTCAGAATTGTTAAAACTTTGTTGGAAGGAGGCTTTAATTTCTCAACACACAGCACATGCCAGGGCTCCAGTCTGCATGCACATCACTGATCACAAACTGCTCCAATGGAACAAATTCCATGTAGGGTAGCTTTTTATGCATCACCCAAAAAGAGGGAGAAAGAGGAAATAGATCTGCATCAGATATGCATTTGGTAGAGAACGTGTGAGGTCCAGTGGGTAGAATAATAAACCGAGAGATCCAGATTCTCACCTCCACGGAGTCATGAGATTCATGGGTGGCTTTGAGTCAATTGCTTTCTCTCAATCTGATCTACCTCACAGGGCTGTTGTGAGTATAAAACAGATAATGAGTACAACCATATACACCACCTTGAGTTTACTGGAAGAAAGCAAAAGTATAATATGTAATATCTGTATAATACAAGTTAATAATTATATGTTGTCAAGTCAATTCTCACTTAGAGGCCTTTCCAGGGCCTTCTAAGTTCAGTTTGCTTATAGGTGTCAATTATGGATGGGCACCTCAACCCTCCACCTTTGGTGGGGGGGTTTAAAATGGTTGAACTCGACATGGGACAGTCCTTTAAATAAAGCACTGCCAGCTGTAAAACAGGACACATTGCCCTCTTTATGCGACAAGGATGAGAAATGCTGGCAGAGAACACCAAAGGCGTATTCCAACTGATTTGTGTCCTGTCTGTCCCTCTGCCATTTACCGTCTGCTGCATTGTAAGAAGGATCCTAATGATTTTGTTAAACATTGATATTAGTGATAGGCAGATTAGTGTTTTTAGACTACAACTCTCAGTATTCTCCAGGTAGCTATGGTGCCTAAGAAATTCTGGATGCTGTAGTCCAAAAGCTAATCTACATCGCTTCGTTCAATATTGGTCTAGATGGGCGGGGTATAAATCTAATATAATAAATAAATAAAATAAAAATGTGTTTTTAATGCATTTCAGTGGAAGCCTCCATGGAAGCATTTGTGTCTTGAAAGTGGGATATAGACAGTTCTGGTAATACAGTAAGTAAACAAACAGATGCCTAAGTGACATTGCTCTAAGTTGTCTGCCTGTCAATACACTCTGGCGAGAAAGCTTTCTCCCAATACCACATATACATCCAGGGTCATTGTGTTTATTCATTAGGAATAATAAAGTGCTTTGCTGTACCTTTTAAGACATCTGTTTCTGTATTACTTGAAAATATGGTCTAGGAGTGGCTAACTATGAAGCCACCTCAAGTTAATCATCATCATCATCATCATCATCTTAGAACTATAGAGTTGGAAGGGACCCAATGGATCATCAAATCTAGCCCCTGTCAAGGAGGCACATTGGGGAACTGAACTCCCAACCTCTGGCTCCACAGCCAGAGACCCAAACTGCTGAGTCATCCAGCAGTTAAGCTCTGGAACAGTCCCTCCATGTCAAAAACAATGACCATTTGAATTTCTTATTCTCTTGCAGATCTAGGGATAGGCAGAAAACATCAGACAGACAACACTTGCTAATGTTCAATGACGCAGCTTAGGAGCTGGGGTTTCAGAATATGGGGTTTCAGATATTTTTTAAAGCAATTATCTCTTATTGCTAAGTATCCCCAGTTACTTTTTTGGAGTACAACTCACAAAATAACTCCAGTCATCATAGCCATAGCTCTGCTGGCAGAGGCATTATGGGAGCTGTAGTCAAAAAAGTCACTTTCCCCATGGAGTGCCTCTCACATTCACAACATATTCCCATCACCACAGACAAAAAAAAAAAAAAGACACAAAACAAACTAACTACAATGAATTAGTTTGTTTTTTTTAAAAAATACTATGGAGATACAGTATGTCTTTTAGACAGTGGTGCAGTCATACATTTGGAAGTCCAGATACTCATTACGACAGTCCCCATAGCAAACTCCCCCCAATAAGGAAAGTCTAAAAATGCATGCCACTGGATTAGTACACATCAGTAAATGAGAAGCAAACATTTTGCAAAGTTATGGGTTCTAAATTACCCATTCAAGGCAGTTTGAGGTACTTTGGAATACAATGAGGATAGTGTGCAATGATAAACTGCTCCTGGGAACATTCCTTCATCTCCCAGTTACTATGTGGACTGCAGCTAAGCTAAGAGGGAACAGGGAAGTCTGAGAGTAGTATGATGGATGTTTTAAATCCCTGCTACTCAAAAACCCTGAGGCTTTGACCCTCAAAGCCCAGGCTCCACTACACCATGGCCTCCAGAACTGCAAAAGGGAGGATGAAACTAAGAAAAAGAAAAGGAGGGCAATGCCTTTTCAAAAAGCAAAATCACTCGGGGGTGGGCTTGTGTTGCAGCATCTAGTATATCATGTACATGCCAAACAAACAATATGTTCTTGTAAAACAGGGTGGGCAACAACCATACCCTTGTCAGTAGCAACCCCTTCCCTCTGATTTCAGGGTCAAAACGAGAGATCAGAGAATGGGACCTTATGATGTCATAAGAGAGAGTCTGTGGTGCCACAAAGATGGGGCAGCCAAGGATTGGGATAGGTGCCAGAACTACTTCTGGTTTTGCTGATTTTGGAAATCCAGATAAATTGATCCAAAATTCATGTAACAGCCAGCTAAACAGAAAATATGCTTCTGCTGTGGAATGAGTTTTATTTTTCCAGGGCCTGTGCTGTTTCCGTGAAAGCTTGTGCAACACAAAGGCTGTGTGGTGACATGGGTGCTCCTTGCATTGTTTCACATGCCATAACAGGCCCATGTGCTTGCAGTCACCAACTCTCCCCATAGTCTTCTTCTCTCTCTCCTGGCGCCAGCATTGCAAAAGCCCAACACACCCAATTACTTCTCTGCTGAACCAGTGAGCTCTGGCACTTGCTAGGAATGAGTAGACATGAGTACCCAGGTTTCAAAGGAACCACAGACAAAAATCAAACTTTCTCTCACCCCAGTGCCACTTTCCTTGAGATATTTCTTGCACCTGGAAAACTGGCAGAGGACAGTAAACATCTCAGTCTCTAGCTAGCTCTCTGAAACCTGCCAATCTTCTAGGCCAGTACTTCCCAACCTTGGGTAACCCAGGTGTTCTTGGACTGCAGTTCCCATAAGCTCTCACCACCAGCTGTGATGGTCAGGGTTTCTGGGAGTTGCAGTCCAAGTACACCTGGGTTACCCAAGGTTGGGAACTGCTACTCTAGGCAACTGTGCCTTCTGGGTGTTTGGAGCCTACAATTCCCAACAGGTATGCTCAGCTTACTCAGTGATGAAGGATCCTGGCAGCATAAAAACAGATTGAGCTCATGACTACACTCTGCGAACATTACCCCATGGACATGAAAAGTGGAATATGTGTCCCAAAAGTCTGTGCTGTGATAAATCTGTTCAAGATGATATATAGGTCGTTGTTACTTAACTGTATATGAATAAGTGTGTGTATTTTTATGAATTCCTAAGGCAAGATATATAATAAAAGACAGTTTTAACAAGAAAAACACAAACATTGATATTTTGGTTCCATCTTGCTTCCACAAATGAAAATACGTCTGTTTTATGATCTGTCTGGGTGAGTCACTATACAAAGTGGCATCAAAAAGTAACATTGGCAAGGACTGAATAACAAATGACACATTTATAGGAAAGCGTTTCCAGTTCTGGACGAGTATTTAATTGAAAGATGGGCTGATTCCACAATCCAGTTTAAACTTTGACTGGAAGTGAATGGATTCATTCCTGGCTATGTTAAAATATGATAGGGTGGACCCCATAGAAGCTTCATAATTGGGACGGGGTGCCCCTCTGAAATCAGCTGTATCTAGTGAAATCACTTGATTCCATGTATCCCTCCTTCTGTAGTGATATTAAAATGGAAATATTTGAGGACCAAATGTATGCTTTTTAGCTCAAAAGGCAAGCATGGCACTAAGCAACTATTGAAAATCCCATAATGTGTATGGCAATTTCATTTGATCCTTTTGTATATGCTACGGTAAGAGTGGAAAAGATTGTTCTCTTCAGTTGACCTGCTTCTGTATCAAACTTAAATGTTCCAAGACATGTTCAGAAGACAGCTACATTTTAGGACTCACTGAGGCGCTCTGCATGAATCAATGTTACCTAGTAGTAAGTTCTCCACAAAAACGTGAAGGCTGACATTCTATTTAAAAAGTTATGTCAAGCCTAAAAGTGTCTAAGAAACAAGGGGGTGAGAAAGATGTTTCAAGATGGATGGATTTCTAAAGCAGCCAAGACACAAACCAGGTAAACACTCAGGAAGAGACCGTGTGGTGGGAAAAGCTAACCAAGAGCAACCCTGCTGGGCATGAGGGGTGAAGCTGAACTTGCAGCCACACAGAGGCTGACTTTAAGGCGACCTTCAGCGGAACTCCTTAGCAGTGTATGCCAGGCAATCGCTGGTAAATCTTTATTAATTTTAATTGGCGGCGCCCATTTATAAGAACCATTAAAAAGGATAAATTGAGCCCATCCGGCGTAATGTCTTTTGTTAATTAGTTTGTCAGCACTGTTTTAATATCCCCTAATGACTTCATATTTCAGGCCTGACATTAAAGGAGACGCTGTGAGAAAGGAAATGGTCTTATCACTGTGTACCTTTTCTCTTTTTTTTGAACAAAAAGTGTCCTTCCAGGAGTGACCAAGGTTAGGTGTCATTAACTTGGAAGCAGGTACTGGTGGTGGGAGGAGGGGGACTCAGAGGGACACTCCTACTTGAGCCAAATTTCTTCTGTCATTCACAGGTTAGGATGTCAAACATATGTCCTCCTGAAGTTCTCTCTCTCTCTCTTTCTCTCTCTCTCTCTCTCTTTCTCTCCTTTTCTCACTTTGTCTGCCTGGACAATAGATTTGCTATAGGGACACACTGGAGGACTTTTCTGGGAACAAAGTGTGTCATACCTTTATGGGACCACTACAATACCAATACAAGGTGAGATTTTGAACCCTACAGTATTCTTTGTCAGACTGCATATTGCAGAGCTTTGCAGGCATAGGAGAACAAAGGAGTCGCAACATCATCTGGACTCATGGTTCAAGGTGCAGGATTTCTAGTGAAAGGAAGACTGCAGACCTGAAGATTCAACTTCAGGTGTGGTTTCACCAGAGGAGATGTGGAATATATATATACATCCAGAACAAGATGCATGCATCTTCTTCAATAAAAGGCAGCGGAATATACACTGAATTGAATCCTACAGGCAGCCCTTTGTTCATAGAAACAATATATATTGCACCAAGGTTTCTTAAATGTTGATGGGAAAATGATCTCACCGGTGCTACTGCTGGAGAGCTGAGAATCATAAACCCCTGTATATAAAGCCGCCTTGGATCCTATTAAGGACAAAGGTGGGGTGGGTATGTATGTATGTATGTATGTATGTATGTATGTATGTATGTATGTATGTATGTATGTATGTATGTATGTATGTATGTATGTATGTATGTATGTATGTATAAATAAATAAATAAATAAATAAATAAATAAATTCCCTGCAAACCACTCCTAGATCTACCAATCAATCCTGATCTACCCATCCTTTTTATATTACACCCACATCACAGGAAGCTGCTCTGTACTTGTTCAGATAGCTCAGGATTATCTACAACACCGTCAATAGCTCTCCAGGATTTTGGTCAGGAATCCCTCTCAGTCCTATTAGGAAAAGCCAAAGACTAAACCTGGGACCTTCTACATGCAAGGCTGATGCTCTGCCATTGTGTAATGGCCCCTCCTCATCTCTGGGATTAAGTTGATCTCAAAATGGTTTTTCTTGGAGAGGAAGTTCATAACCTATTTCCAATAGTATGGGGGCAGCATGTGAGGTATGTTTTGCAAGATAAGCAGATTGGGCAAGGATAAAAATGTAGTTGGAAAAGACAATAATTCTAGGAAAAGTTGAAGGCAACTGGAAAAGAAGGTCAAATATGAGTCTTCATAAAGGAAGCCATGGTCTTAAGTTTGCAAGAACTGAGCAGGGCTGCTAATGACAAGATATTTGGAGGTCACTCCTTCATAGGGTCATCACACATCAGAGGCAACTTTATGGCACATAAAAACAATAGACAAAATGTTCTACTCTGGTCTCAAATAAATCCTTAAAGCTCTCAAGCTCCCCCACCACCTGAGATAGGAAGCAACCATTGGCCGTCCACCTCATGACAGTGGTGTCCCTCAGATCATCACAGCAGTGGCATACCCCCATATCGTGGTACCTCCCCCCACATTACCAGAAGCTGGGAGGGTTGTGTTTAGTGCTGTGCCAGCTGCAAAGGTGACCAGTGCAGCTCTGCATAGAATGAGCTGCTTCCAAAATACCTGGATCTGATAATCCCTCAGAGCTAGGTCTCTTGGAAGAATAGCCAGTTTTAGAGCAGTAGGTTGTGGGAATTCTACAGTCTTAGAGCTCCATCTTAGTAAGTCTTCAAAATGGCAAGTCAGCCCTTGAGCAGTCCCCTCACTTTGCTTAATGACAGAGGCAACCCTTCTTTAAAAAAAGTTCTTATACCAGTACCATGAACAGAGGAAGTTATCTCTTCAGGCATTCATTGTAATGTTTACTGCAAGTCAGACAATTGTTTGTACAGTATAACATATTAGGGTTGGGGTTTTTTTGTTTTTTGTTTTGGAGTACAAATTCAATAATTCCCAACCATTAGCTATGTTGATTGGAACTTCTAAAACTTGTAGTCAAAAGGATGTGGGGACATCTGGTTTCCTGCCTCTGCTATAGTGCTATTGCTGTCCATGGTCAGCATGTTACCTCTCAGCACAAAGTTTTTTTCCCCTAAACCTGTGAGGTTTGAAGACACAAGTGTGCACATTTATGAGTTAAAAGGGAGGGAGGGAAAGGTTTCTTTAGATACCATCTTCACTGGTATTATGATCCTTTCTACCAAGCGGGTGTGTCAAGATTTTAAACCTTGTATGTTTAAGAGAGTTAGAAAAACTAAAAGGCATGCAGAAAAATTTGCCCTAAAGGGAAAGTATTTTTAAAACTTTAGGCTTGAAAAGATAGTTTACCTAAGTCATTTCAAAACAATTAGCCAACTCTGGCAGAGCAAGGTGAATGAAGTATAAACAATATTGGCAACTGAATGAATGTTTTGATTATAATTTTTAAACTTGTCATAAATACTCTAAAAGAAAGAAAGAAAACATTTGACAGATGAAGGAATGAAAAATTGTATAACCTTTTAGCGCCATCTTTTTAGAAATGTTAAATCCATCAAATGTAGGATTCCACGTTATTGCTAACCTAGAAGAAACGTAAGGTAGAAATTTCCTAGGCTAGCAAAAATAGTCAAAACATAAAAGCTTGTTAAAACCTTTGTTTCTAATTCAGAAAATTGAGTAGAAGCAAAGTCTATGAGAATTTCTATCATGGATGCATATCTAGCAGTTTTCTACTATTGAAAAACCTAGATAAGTAGATAAGAAATTGTTTATGGTAAAAAGGAAAGAAAAACAATTTGTAAAAGTATAAATATGTGAAGATAGGACACACACAATTAATTGGGCAAGACTTTCATCACATCAACTTTACTCTATGCTACTCTAGGCAGCATATATCAACCAACAACAATCATCATGAATTTTTCTCTATAGATTTTAACTGGTATGCCTGGGATGAATATTTAGAAATATTTTGTGCATGTATCTAAATATGCTTAGAGGCTAAGTGATTCATTTTTACTTTTAAAAATTTTGGTATTTTTTCATGCCTTTAAAGGTAAGGAAAATCTTTTTTTAAAAAAACAACACCACTATTATTCTTTGTATTCTTGAAGGCTTTAATGGCCGGGATCCGATGGTTCTTGTAGGTTTTTCGGGCTGTTTGGCCGTTATTCTTTGCCTTTTTTATATTCGTATTTGCCACTTTTAAGCTATATGCTTTTTAAATTTTTAAATGATGCCTACATCTTAAGCTTTGTATTTGAATATCTACAACTTATCATAGTACTGTAGTAAGGCTGTTTGGATAGAAATCACACTTATAACTTTTACGTGTTGCAATGATGTATTTTTAAGTACAGTTAAAACTAGGCCTACAGTTTTCTTCATAGTTGTAAGCTATTGGATTTTACAACAACTCTGAAGTATTTTTTGCATATGGAACACATAAGTAATACAGTATAGATAAATAAAGGTTTTAGAAATAGACAAGCTGATATTGCCTGTACAGTGGTACCTCAACTTGAGAACGTCCCTACATAAGAACGATTCGAGTTAAGAACGGCTCCGTTCGCAAAAAGTTGCTTCGACTTGAGAATGGAGCCTCGACTTAAGAACCAAAAAGAAGAAGAAAAAAACCTTTCCTGCCCTTTTTTTGACCTAAGTTCACCTTAGGTCAAAAGAAGAAAAAAATAAAAAAAATATTCGCCCCCTAGTGGTAGATGCAGATTAACCGGCTTTGCATTAGTTCCTATGGGAACTAATGCTTCGACTTAAGAACAGCGCCTCGACTTAAGAACGAAAAACAGCAGATACGGATTAAATGGTTTTCAATGCATTCCTATGGGAAATGGTGCTTCGACTTAAGAACGTTTTGACTTAAGAACGCAGTCCCAATACGGATTAAGTTTTTAAGTCGAGGTACCACTGTAATTATTGCAACAATGAAAAGACTTATACTTTGATACTCAGAGGAATTTTGACATGATTGTGATTGCTTGGTTTCATTCTAGAATTAATCTTTATTGGGATAAATGCCAGCTTTGACAAACACAGGCTTCTGATCCCCCCTCAGGAGATCTGTGAAATTTTGTATGACTCCTGGCTGTGTTCAGGCATTGGCTGAGCCAACCTGACAAGTGGGCAGTGGCAGCCACCTGCACAATGTAAATGTGGGAAAATCACCCTCATTAGAGGAACAGACTTTAAAATTTTAAAAAAGACATCCACAAATGGTAGCTCAGTTCTATGGGGGGAAAGAATTAATATGAATGTTAAATATGAACTTCAGGTAAAACACCTCTCTGTCCACAAGTGACCAAACTGGGGTGGGCGTGAGGAACACAAGAGGGTTGAAATGCAATGGTAAATCAATTTCTTCACAAAGCCATAAATTAATGGAAGATATTCATATGAGTGCCTTTAAAACTATACCTCTGACTTACATATGTGTATCCTCACAGTGAGGGGAAGTTTTAGAAGAGGTAGTTGTGTTAGTCTATGTTAGCATATCAGGTAAAAACAAGAGAAATTTTTTACAAAAATTAAAAACCCACTTTGGCACCCTAAAGACTAATTGCTATATTTTAATGTAAGCTTTTGTGGACAAGTCTACTTCGTCAGTGAGTGAAAGCTTCTTCAAAATGAAGTCCAACCTACTGAAAGACAGAAAAATTCCTTGTCTAGAGGAAATTAAATTGCTTACCAAAATTCCACGAGATGGTATTTTGTATAATGGGAAATAAGTATGTGTCATTTGTGAAGGAATAGTAAAAAACGCAGAGGTTTTTGGAAACAAAAATAAGAAAATAAGATTGTATCTGCGATATTTGTGCAAGATCTTGTTTTAGGTTGTAGAAAACTGTGGTAATATGACATCACTTTTCATCCTTATTCATTCAGAATTCACTATTGTGCACTTCCTCATTCTGGAACTGCAAAAAAACAAAAAATAGCTCTGACTATTATTTATTTTTACTTATGAACATTTTTGCCTGCTTCCTGACACTAAAATACCCATAATACATTTGCACCACAATAAAACATAAGTACAATTTTAAAACACATTCAAATCCAACTGAGAAAATGGGTGGGTGGGGGAATCAAAACTAAAGCAGACTCACTGAAATCAACTGGATTTATATCATGTTATAAATCTAACCTAATCTCATCTAAATTGCAGAGTTGAAAGGGACCCCATGGATCATCGTGTCCAGTCCCTGTCGAGAAGACACAGCAGGGAATCAAATTCCCAACTCTGGCTCCACAGACAGATGCCTAAGCCACTGACCTATCTATCCATGGTTCCAAGGCTCTTCTGATTTGGACTAGCCCATTAGAAACCTGGTAGAACACAGATGTCTGAGTTTTCTGTGGACTAGCACCTTGAACTGGACAAGGAAGATAATGCATTTTTAATAAGGCTGGTGCAGTATGATCAGAAAACACCCCCTAGATAGTTTTCTCACTATAGCATTTTGAATAGAGTTCCCCAATGTTTGACAGGGGCAGTTCCCCATTGCAATGCATAGCATTAATCTGATCTGCATATAAGGAAAGAAAGGCATTGTAACTGTGGCCAGATCTGTTTCCACCAGGAAAGGGCAGAGGTGCCAGCCCAGCCCAACTTTGGTAACTATATTCTACATCACTGCAGCATTTGGCCATCTACAGCAGCCACTCTCGGGGGGGGGGCGGTATGGCTCCCTGGGGGGCTGTGGCACATTTGAAGGGGGACACAGACTGGAAACAATTCTCCACACAACACTTTATAGGGTTTGTTATGTGACTTACACAATCCTGATTCGACCTATATTTCTTTCATATTGTGTTTCTGGCTGGGGGGTGGGGAGATTGAGAATGCCTGATCCAGAGCAAGGTTGGGCTGAGGACAATCTCCAAACCACACCTGTGGTCCTTCAGAGCACAAACCCATTCAAAACAGGCTGTATTTCCAACAGTTGAACCTCTCAGGCAGCAATGGATTTACCAAATCATCTTCAACCATGTTAAAAGCGATTATGTGTCTCCAACAGTAGAAAGATATACATCTGTTTTTGAAGGAGCTATGCTGTCACAATATAAATTGGTCAGAAGGGCAACTTTCTGGGGGTTATTTTTCTGATCATATTGCACCAGTCTTATTAAATCCACTATCTTCTATGTTCAGTTCAAGGTACTAGTCATCAGAAAACTCAGACATCTGTATTCTACTAGGCTCCTAATGGGCTAGTCCAAATCATACATTTCACAACTTCAACAATACATACTAAGAACAGAACTTATTTGAAATGTTGAGATTTCATGCAGATGCAGAGGCACAGCAGCTGGTGTTGCCTTTTGTGAACCAAACAATAACTTGTGGCAAAGAACATATTGATTAATACTATTTCAGCCTGCTTCAAGGACTGTCCAAACAATGTGAAATAAGATTTATTAAATAAGTTATGGGAATAAAACCGATTCACATTGATTTAAATGATGGCTCCGTTAATATTGTTCAATCTGTTCTAATAAATGACAAAACATACTCTGCAGAAATGAAGTTCTCTGCCCTCCTCCAGCAACCAAACAAGGCAAAAACATGGGACTGCTTTGTAAATTGAAACTTTGCCTAATTAAATTGAAGCACTTTGCTATGTTCTATGCAAGCTTGTTATTTATAAATATTCTGGAGCAGAGGGGGGAAGAGATTGAAATATCCCACTTATGTTTTGAGAACAAGTGCAGTTTTAGATGACTGAACTTCTTCCTCCCCCACAAAGACTTTGGCAGACATTTGTCTCAAAATTCTGAACACAATTTTATTGTTTTAACAAGATGTGTCGCATACGAACAGACAAGAGGCACTGCATGCATATTTCAGCATGTGTTCTTTTAACCACATTCTATTGGGCTTTTAAAAAACTTACTAACTCCAAATACTCTGAAGATCTGGGTTCAGTGTGGATTGTCCCTCTACTGATACACACAGCAACTATTCCATATCATTGCTTTATTCATAGCTGTTGCAAGATGGGAAACTTAGTAGAAAAGGGTTAACACTTAGGCCCAAACAATAACTTACAATGGTTGTTGTAGGTTTTTCAGGCTGTTTGGCTGTTTTCTGGAGGTTTTTCTTCCTAACATTTCGCCAGTCTCTGTGGCAGGCATCTTCAGAGGACAGGAGTTAGAACTCTGCCTGTGTTCTGGTGTAGTGTGTGGGATAGTTGAGTATTTGTAGCTGTGGGATCAGCTTTTTGTCCTTTTCAGGAGACTGGGTGATTATGGTGATCAGGGTGTTTTTTTTGTTATGGGTGTATTGTTGTGATAAGGGGGAGATGATCTGTCACTGTGATTGATGGGTGTTGTTAGCTAGTCTTTTGTGTGCAGTGATCACCAGTCCTTGTGGCTGGGTAGAGCTCATTGACCATTTTGCAGGCTGTATTTTTCAGTGCTGGGAGCCAGGCTTTGTTGAGTTTTAGACTTTCTTCTTTTTTGTTGAAGCTCTGCTGGTGTTTGTGGATTTCAATGGCTTCCCTGTGTATATCTTACAAACTAGAAACTGAAACAATATTAGTGTTACAAAGACTTGCAGACCATTGTGACTGAGCAATCACTCATACTTGCAAGGAAAGTCCAGTTTACCTCCCAATGTCAAGGTCAAATGTATGACACTCAAAGTTCCCTCTAAGATTTATAACACCCCTTGATAGTTTGAGTCTGTGGTGGTTCATCACAGCTGACACTTATCTCTGAAAGGGGTACTGCCAATATGAAATCAGATAATCTTTTCTAATCATATCAATATTCATATAGGTATCAAGGTATAAGTTATTTCATTAGTGAAATGATTCCAGGCAATATTGGCTTATCTATTTCTACAAGCTTTATTTATCTACATTGCTTTTATGTTCCATATGCATAAAGATAGTTCAAAGTTGTTGAAAACTTGTAACTTTTGAGAAGTCACAGGCATGTTAATGTCAAAAAAAAATCATTCTTACAGCTATGAGAAAAAGCTGTAGGTACAAATACTTCAAAATATATGAAGAATGAACTTAAGTTGCAGGCAAATACTTGTCAGAAAAATGTACTGTGGTATCCACAGGGGAATCGGTTCCAAGTGCCCCCTGACTATGGATGCTGAAAACTGTGGATATGTAAACCGTATATATGGCATAGTCTCTGGTTCCTTCTAGTGACCAGTTCTGGTAATATACTTTTGAAAAATGTATTTCTCAGGTTTTTAATTTAATATTTTTAGCAGATAATTGAAACCATAGGTATTGATCCCGTGGATATGGCAGTCCTACTGTATTTCAATTATAAGCTTTAACCATAAAAGTTACAGACAAGAAAAATACAGGAGCTTATAACCTTAAATGGCACATCCCAGTTACCTTTGCTTTTCTACTCCTCATGGAATTCAAAGGGGATTAACCATAATTACCTGATAGCTGTATAGTATATAGAATGAATGGGGAAGTGTGGCTTCTTTGTCTCACTCCCCAGTCTGGCTGTAAGGAGGGAGTCATGGGTGATTCCATCCAAGCGAAGGTTTTCCCATGACTTGTGAGTACACTTTTCAGCATGATCCCTAGACTTCTTTCTAGATTAGAGTAAGTTCTTCGGTTCTGGGGATTTCTGTTTCACAACCTGTAATCTGTATCCACCATTTCATGATTTTGGAATTGTTTTCCCTATCTGGCAATATCCTTTTTGTTCCCTTAATTTCCTTCCTATGCTTTCTTTTAATAACGTTTATAAAACTTGCAAGCCTGGTTTGGTGAATGAGAGATGGGTGCAGGACTTTTATCTAGTCCTTTCCACTGGGCCATTTTGCTGTTATGTAAGTGTTTTTAAGGTTTTTTTTCCCCATTTTGAATCCAAAGGGATGTCTCTTCATACAGAGTGGTGGCAGTGATTACTGAAGATTGGAGAGCCGTGCAAGTTCACAGGTATCACCACAACCACAAATCACAGAACAAAGCAAGCTCATTTGTAAACTTTGGGAGATATGAAAAGCTTTTACTGTGATGATAACACATCGTTTAGCACTTAAGGAATTCCTTCTTCCAACAGCATGCTATCTGACATATAGTCTGAAATCCTGTTCTGTACATTACACTGTGTAAGGCTGATGATGTCACCACCCATGGCATTTTTTTAAAAATAAAAGTTTCCTGATTCCTACCCCCATCTTAAAGTCCTGAGGTCGTTTCATCATCAGGAAGCCATTGGGGACCAAAGGATACAGGGAAGTCTTTAATTACCAGAAATCACCACCACTAAGCTGACTTTCTTCTGGAAAAGTGAGGGAGTAACCCAGTTCCTTATCTCTCAACTGTACTTAGCTAGAAATAGGTTTTCTATTACCTTTCCTATCTCATGGTATCTCTGTGACATATACTAGATTTTCTGATTTTCTTATAATAAGAACTGGGGTGTGACTTCTTTCCAAAGGAAATGTGTTCTACCAACTATTCTAATTACCAGAGGCTGCATTTGCGAGTTAATTCAGCTACTGTTTGGTACTGCTTCCTTTGTTAGCAGGTATTAGGGCCATTTTTAAAAGATGAAGAGAGAGGAAGAAACACTTTGGATCTGAAAGGGAAATGTGACAAAGCAGCACAAATTAAACCAAGGACTTTAAGATGGATAAAAAGGTGCAGGAACTCATACACACAAAAAATATCTTTGTTCATACCTGTATGTACCAAGAAAAGGAGAACATTATCTAGATGGTGAGAGAAACGCCATTGCATTTTGTGCTTGATGGGAACTTAAAGGAGTACAAATACCCAGTCTTCAAGAGCCCTAATCAGCAAACCAAGAAAAAGAGACATTACGTCTCTAGAAATACATCTAGACTGCAATCCTATGCACATTTACCTGCAGTCTATCTGTAAATTAAAATGAACTCTATGGGTTCTGCTTCTTAGTATACACATACTGGCTGAAATCCAGTAGTATGTTTTAACTAGAGCAGGCCCAAAGAATCAATGCAACTTATAAATGAATCAGTGGAACTTACCAAATCCCTACTGATTCAATGAGCCTACCCATTAAGATCATTAGGAGATGATCTTAATGAGCCTTTCCCTCGGTCCCACTACCTTCGTTTCGTGTGTTTGGTGGGAGGACACAAGCAAAGGCCTTCTCTGTTGCTGCACCCAGACTGTGGAACTCCCTCCCACTGGAGGCCAGGCTGGTTCCCCATCTTTGCTGCCCTTCCACAAGCAGGAAAATACTTTTCTCTTCAGGCAGGCTTTCCATCAGTGACTGGCTGGCTGAGTGGGGTTTTTTAATGGATGGTTGTGCTTAACTGCTTTGAAAGTGTTTTTGGTGTTGTTTTTGTTTATGGTGTTTTAGTGTAGTATTTGATCCTTCTTAGTATTTGTATCCTTGCTTTTTTTAGCTTTAAATGTTACCTTTTAATTTATATAAGCTGCCTTGGGTCCTTGTTAGGGAGAAAGATAGGGTGAAACAAACAAAAACAACAACAAACAAACAAAAAACAAAACAAAAACCATAAACAAACAAACAAACAAATGGTTGCAACTTGCTACTGGATTTCAGCCGTAGCATTGCACTGAGAGTGTCCAGTTTTGGGTTATTTTTGAGGAAAACATGTAATCACAGAGGCAGCATGCCTTGATAGGTCAAGGCAGGAGAATTACTCAGGTAGATACTCACACCTGGATGTCTGCAATTTTTGGTCTGAGAAGTGCAATTTTTGGTCTTAGAAGTGGTCTGAGAAGCTGAGGCAAGGAGTAGTGAGAAGTGATACTATGTATAGAGCTGCGCTGAAACACATTTCTGAGTCAAGATGGTTCATGTCTTAAAGAGCTTAAATGTGGAAATAATCTTCTAAGAAAAACATGCAACATTTTCCAAAGACCGGCCTCTGGTACCAACTTCTGTACTTTGACACCACTTTATTTAAAAACTGTGTGTTGAGAAGAGTCACAGGCCAGTTACTTAAAGTCTCTTCCAAGTAAACTGGTGGAGGAAAAGTTCTTAAAGATAAAAGTGCCAAGTAAATAGAAAAGCAAACCCTGCTGAAAAAGGATCAGCACAGTTTTTGCAAAGATAAGCCCTGCTCCAATAATCTTGCAGAGTTCATTGAGGGTGCGAATAAACACAGAGGTGGCTTGGTCTGATAAAGGTTGTTTTCTTGGACTTTCAAAAGAAGTTTGCCAAAGTCTCTCACCAAAGATTGCTGAAGAAACCTAGGAGTCATGGCACAAGATGAGAGATTCTTTTATTATGAATTAAACAGTTAAAGAAGAGAAATTAGGAACAAATGGTCAGTTCTCACAATGGAGTGGTGCAACCTCTGTTGCTCCACATCTCAGTGGGAGGGCTGAGTGCACATAATGGCCACGGAATGTAGGATGCCTGTTGGGAAACCAGAACAAGGACACAACAACAAATGGAAGGTCCTGCCTGGAATGGCTAGTTTGGCTGGAAACTAGAACAAAAGCACCTCTGTTAGAACAGAAGATACACTAAAGCATTTTGTTTTCCATTCCCACTTACGGTTGTATAATGATGGATTTTCTGTGTGAATCAGAGGGGGCAGAGCATACTTCCTGATTAATTAATTACTTAGTGATTTTCTTTTCTCTCCCACTAAATATCACCTCTATTTCAATTCATTCCCAGCAATGTAAACAGAAGGGCTCTTTTCTTTTCTTGCTAGTCTCTCTTAAAGCAAAATAAACTTTAAGAGGTGGGTGGATTAAATTAGGTTGGAAACCTAATCAAACTGGAAACAACTGCAAAATAATGGCTTGGACATGTGGATGTGCACTAAAGTTTAAGGAACAGGATGAGCATGTCCTCAACCTAGGAATTGTGATCACTACCAGAACCACATTCAAATGTCTTTTATCACAAAGATCCACTGCTGGTGCATTCTCTTCAGCAGCCTGGTTTCAGTGGGAAATGTTTTGTTCTTGCCAGTTTATTGTAAATAGCACAGAGATATATCCGTGGATCTTGATCTGCTTCCTCATTCCTCCCCATAGCAGTGTGTGTGTGTGTGTGTGTGTCTGTCTGTCTGTCTGTCTGTCTGTCTGTCCTGGCTTCTACGGTGAACATTACCAAATGTGTTCCTCAAATAGTTTCAGCACCTTGGATAGCTCCTATAAGGTTAAAAAGAAAATCTGGTGCTAATTCACGACACCCCCCCCCCCAATATCCGACTCACCAACCCAGAGTAAATAGACCTCAGCAGTGTGCTTTCCCCCTAATTATTCTTTGAGGAATATGAACATAAGACCTTCTTTTTAAATGTCTGTTGATTCTTACTGATTTATGTCTTCCCATCCATAAAATTAAAAAGTGGAATCAGGCTACTATACCATTCTCAAACATAACAAATTCTTTGATATCCTTGCAAAAAAAAAAAAACCCTTCCTGTCTGACCTAATTGTTAGGATGGTGGGGGCTGAGTGGGTCCTCAGGTGCTCTGGGAATGATGGGTGGCCTATGGCCAAGTGGAGAAACAACGCTACTTTTTGGGACTACAGCTTCAAGCCAACACAGCCAGTCTCCATACTAGCTTGGGCTTTCTGGAAGGTGTAGTCCAAAAAAGTAATTTTCTAAATAACATAAAAAGTAAGTATTCTATGTCTGGTGATTGGTCACTGGGTGAGGGAAATGGCCCAAATAGCACATCATCCAATAGTGGCTGCAGCCTTGCAAAGACCAAGCACAACTGGTTCCCTTTCCAGGCAGTGGTCCTATCTCATTGCTAGAACATCCATCATACACAGTCACCAAATATTGGAAGTCCCCTGAGCAAAAGGAGG
The DNA here is from genome assembly GCA_037013535.1 of Intellagama lesueurii. Taxonomy (NCBI): domain Eukaryota; kingdom Metazoa; phylum Chordata; class Lepidosauria; order Squamata; family Agamidae; genus Intellagama; species Intellagama lesueurii. The sequence goes on along the minus strand of JBAJHW010000001.1, from coordinate 36,458,037 downwards.
AAGCTGATGCTTTTTTCCCCATTCTTGAGTGCTCAGAAAAAAAAAAGTAATATTGAGATTGGGAGAGAAGAAGTGCTAGGTCTTGAAGTTGGCATTAGGGCCTCCACTTAGATGTAGGCCTTGGCCTGGACCCTGTAATATCAATTGGAATATTTGTATTCGTATCTCTGGGGATACAACTATGAATATCGGCACCACAGGTGCCTGGAAAAACTAGACCCTCCCTCCTGAACTGGTAGGTCCAGTTACCACTTGCCACACAGTGCATGCGGCCAACATCGTTCTCATCGCATCAATCCGTGAAGCAGCCCAGCCAGCACTTCCCCGCCTCCCCATGCAGCCAACCACTCCAGCAAGGAGGCAGGATGATGAGTCTCCCCACTCAGCTGTTGAGCAGGCAGCTGTGCAGGGAGCCGGGGAAGTGCTGGCCAGGCTGCTTTCCAGTTTGGTGTGATGAGAACGGTGTTGGCTGCGCAGCCAGTAGTAAGTGGACCTGCTGTTTCAGGAAGAGAGTCTGGTTTTCCCAGGCACCTGTGGTGCCAATACTTGCATTCATATCCCCAGGGATATGAATACAAATATTCCATGTCCAATATCAATACTCAAATCAAAGCTGGCACTGAAGGTGACAGATTCAGTCCCTGACATCTCCATCAAAAAGGATCAGGTTGCAGATTTTTTTTTTTAAAAAAAAGACCTTTCCTTGAAGCTATAGGGAGCCACTGCCCGTCAGAAATAACAATATTGATTAAGTGGCCATATGTTCTACTTACACAATGGTTCTCTATTTGAAGAATTATCAGAGGACAGTCCTCTGTTTCAACTTGTTCTCTATTTTAAAAGGTGCTCAGTTAAACATTTTAAAAACACACCAGAAGGCAGTTCAGGGGTCACATCATTGCCTATCTTGAGTTCAGTCTGGATAGCAGATTGAACAGACAGGCATATCAGCCACCTGGCTATCATCTTTCCAACTATGGTGTTAGGGTTGCTAGGGCTGCAGCATCCCATTCCCTGAGATTCCAGGGCTGAAACCTGAAGCCAGGTGACAGGTCCTTCTGATGTGTAAGAGGAGAGGTCTTGTGATATCCCAGGGTTGGGTCGTTAGAGTCTGACATGCTGTACTGCAGGACAGGGTATTTTGTACATTCATAGGGTTGCTATAAGTTGAAGATGACTTGATGGCACATAACAGCAACACTGCTTTTAGAGTGCTATAGCAGCTGAAATCCCGCTGCTTTCTTATGCATGAGGAAGGCAAATACTGCAATATTTAGTTGCTTCTAGTTGGCAATTAATGAATCCCCGCTGGGATTCTTGAGCATGTGCAAAATCAGTGGGTGGGCATGCCTCCAAGAATTTCAGCAGCAACTTATTAATTGCCAACTAGAAGTGACTGAATATTAGGCTATCTGCTTTCCACATGCGTAAGAAAGCAATAGGATGTCAGCCAATGTGTATTTCTAAAACTGTATACGTATGTTTAACTTCCAAAGAACTAGCCATGTGAGTCTGTCTCAGCATTTTGGCAAATGCAAAGAAAAGAAAAGGTCAAAAAAGGCAAAAAAAATTGCAGCACTGTAAAGGTTAGAGATTCAGTATGAGCTTTCATGGATCAAAATCATTTCAGGAAGTGGATTTTGATCCATGAAATTTCACATTGAAACAAAACTGCTGAAGTACTACAATATTTCACTTCCCCCCCTTCTTCCCTTTTCTGTACCATTCAATTAGCAGATGCAAATTGTAAGTCAATCCATGCCTTTTTTTTTTTGTCCTGTTAGAGGGAGATGACATATAACTGTCTGTCCTCTGCAGACTAACAAATAGTCTGACCTGATACAAGTCTGCTTCCTGGGAATTGCCTGGGAATTCTACATGTGCCACAGAGAGTTATTGAAGAAAAGTGGGCAGTCTTTTAAACAAATAAATTAGCAGAGTGGCAATCAGAGATATTTTTATCTACTGTCACACAAAGCCTGCAAACCTCACAAACATGCACACCCACAAACTGTTGCTTTAGTTGCATATAAACATAATTAATCTCTGTGGGACTGATTTTATAACAGTAGATGTAACATGGGGATAATTTCCAGATAGCTTCATTAAAGTCTGTTGAAACATGCTGTGTGTCTTGTTTAGGACCTCTGATGCTGAAATCAAGGTTATAACCTGTAATAAGGCAATTGCTTATGCTACCAGAGACAGTAACATTGTCTGAAACATACTGATCAATCAGAAGTTTTAACCATTTTTCCCTGTTCTTCCCATCTGAGTTCTTTAATTTTTCATTCTGTTTCATCTTTAAAGTTTAGAACAGCTTGCAATGCATTTAAAAATCCACTGTGTAGAGAAAAACAGTGAATGGTATGGTTATTGACTCATAATTAAACTGCACTGCATCCCTAATCAGTGGGTTTAAAACTGCAATTTTAAGTGAGCAAGTGAGTTTAAGGTTATAATTGTATTGTATGAACAAGACTGAAACTCCAAATCTCACCGAACTGCAGGGACTGAAACTCAAAGCAAATGAAAAAAGACTTACCCCTACTGAGAAGAAGTCAGGGGAAATCCTATTTCTTATTAGTGACAGTTCCGCCCCATTCAGGCTTGTGGGATAGAGGGGCAGGCCAAATAATGGTACTGTAAATGGAGCCCGGGGGTCACAGTAAATGGAGTTCTTTGAAGTATGGGCAAATGGAAACACCTTTAATTGCAAGATCAAAAATGCAAACCAAAGAAAGGTAGGAGAGAGAAATAGCACAAAAATGCAGTGCTTTGGAATTACATTTTGTGTGTGTTCAATAAAGCAAAAAAAGCGTGCTGCTTACATACCGCCCCATAGCTCTTAAAGCACTCTCTGGCCGGTTTACAAGTTAATTATGCAGGCTACCTTGAGCTGGCTACCTAGGACTGAACCCCAGGTCGTGAGCACAGTCTTGGCTGCAGTACAGCAGTTTGACCACTGTGCCATGAGGCTCTCTAATAACAGCAATCTTTTACATAGTAACTCAGAACTGGCACCTGACAATCGTAAACCACTGGCAGCCAGTGACTCCAATTTTGGGGGTGCTCTGAATCAATTCTGTATTTTAGTCCGCACTTTATAGGAGCTATTCCAGCTGCTGGATCTTATCCCTTCCCCCTCCCCCTAGCTTCAGCCTTTTGTCTAACTTCTCTAAAGTTTAGGCTAAAACCTGGAATGGGTTGGTGACATCTCCAAAATTGGAGCTGCCAGCCACCTCTGTCAGGAGAACAAAAGCCAACCTGAAGCAGCCTGAGTGACGTGAGGTAATTCTGAGCAGGCCGAGTGCCATGATCCTAGCCACCAATGTGAATGGTCCCCACAGATGGCTGAAAGGCAAGACAGCCGAGGGGAGTGGCAAGACGGTGACTTGGGGCATGTCCAGAGACAAGGTCTGAATCAAAGCAAAGGTAGGAAGGCTCCACTCTGGCAGCTCATAGTGGTGGTCTACCCATTTCTTTTGCATACAATCTATACACGTGCAATGGCACCCAGCCATCATGCAAACAAAATACCTGTTTTGGGGCCTGCTTGACTCCAGTTGCTCTTTGAAATGAAAATGTGGGCGGTATAATCAAAAGAGTGTCCTTGGTTCCTCTTCCAGCTCATTGTAGCTCAAAAGCAAGAATGTGAATTGTAAGACACGAGTGATTGTAATGCAACCAAAACTGGGGTTGCCTCTGGAAAGTATTCGGAAACTTCATCAGGTCCAGAACATGGCTGCCGGATTGCTAACTGGGGCTGGCCACAGGGGCCACCTAACCCAACCCCACCCACACCCCGTTACAGCAGCTCCACTGACCGCTGACCTGTTTCCAGGCACAATTCAAAGAGATGGTTCTAACTACAGTATATAAATTAAAGATTCTGGGTAAATGTTACAATTGTCAGAATGTCCTTGCAGAGTTTCACAGAAACCAGTTAGCCTGTATCAGTGAAGGCTTGTGTGTGTGTGTCTGTTTATGGGAGTTGTAGTCCAAAACCAGGAATTTTTTAATCTCCATATTATGCACCTTTTTTGCTTTTTCTGCTTTGGCAGAGCAGCTGGACTCAGCTTGGAGCTCTACAAGTTGGTGATTCTATGGCCTTCCAGAAACATCAATTCCCTTTTATCTTTCATAGGCTCCAGGGAGCTTGGCTAGAAGCTTAGGTTGGTGCTGCACTGAGGAAAAGAGCAATTGACAATAATGGAGTAGGAAGTATGGGTTTTTAGCAGCTTCCACTTATTGTTGAGATTGAGTTTATGGTTGTTATGAATATTACAAGTCTGGAAATATCTTTCAAAGAATTATAATGAAATGACTGTGTCTTTTTCAAATAATTAATCCTACATGTATTTAATTTGGCAGTATGGTTTGGCACTTTGAATGCCCTACTCAAAGCACATATCCTACTAAATTAAACAGATTTTACACCTTAGCAAATGTCTTTAAGCCATAAATATATTTATATTTATTAGGAAGCAGAATTAGGAAAAGTTATTTTCTTCTAGAATCCCCCAGCCAACATGGACCTTGACCCTTCCAGACGTAGGATTCTGGATGGTGTAATATAAAAGCTCTTTCTTAAGTTCATATTTTAAATTGTCTCCTGCAGCCACTGGATGGAGCAAGACAGCTGTGGATATCAATGAATTTCTTGTGGAATTTGCTTTCCTTCAGCAAATGCTCTCTGAAGTGCTTGTGATTCAGAAAGGAAGGGCAACACTTCCAATTAACACTTTCAATAAATTACAGACAATGAAACTATTTCTTTCGGAAAACCAAGTAGAACAATTGAATTTCAAAAGAAGGTAATCAAATTCCAGTCTGCACTAATAAAAAACAACAACTGCTGGATAGCCCAGTGGTTTAGATATCTGGCTGTGGACCCAGAGATTGAGAGTTCAATTCCCCATTTGTGCTTCCTTTCCAGTTCTAAGATGATGATGACGACATGATTCACATAACAGATCACACCTGGCTTAGGCTCTTCTGTGCAAATTAATACAACACACTGTAACTGAACAGTGAAGCATCAATGTTTAAAGGATTGTAGTTTAAAGGATTGATTCACATGTGATCATCACACTTTAAAGTTGTAATCCTATGCTCACTTTCCTGGAAGCAAACCTCATTAAACTAAATGGGACTTATTTATCAATAGATAAGCCTTTAATTTGTTTTCCTTATATTCCGTCTTTAGAGTTCATATTGCCCTCATCCTATAGTTGTGCTGACAATGGTGTGTTGTAAGATAGGTTAGGCTGGGACAGTGTGACTTGTCCAAAATCATCCAGGGAGCTTCATGGTCGAGTGGGAATTTGAATTGATACATATTTGGCCTCTCAAATCCTAGTCTGGCACTCTGCAAAGCTTCAGCTGAGCAGCCCTCTCACCTGACCCCATCTTTAGCAACTCCATGATGAGCTTTTGTATCTTGGAAGGAACCTGCAGCCAGCTGAATGCCTGCTTACAGAATGCAGTTGATACAAACATGAAGTCTGGGAAAGGCTGAAGGCAGCAGGAAAAGAGGAAGACGAAATATGAGATGACTGACTGACTCTCTAAAGGAACCCACAAGCTTGAGTTCACAAGAGCTGAGCAGGCCAGTTGAGGACAGGACATTTTGGAGATTGCTCATTTGTGGGAACACCGCAAGTTGAGAGTGACTTGATGGCACATAAAAATAACAACAGAAACTGGGGAGGCAGGAAATAAAATGCCATGAAAAGTTTTACTTCCTGATTCCTATTTACCAAGACAAGACGGAAGTCCTGAGGGTGGGAGCCCCCGTGGCTGGTGGCCTGGGTGACTCTCTCTCGTTCGGGGGGGTGACCCTGGCTGCGAAGAGAGGGGTCCGCAGCTTGGGCGTATACTTGGACCCGACGCTCACCATGGAAACGCAGGTGGCGTCGGTAGTCCGCACTGCCTTTTTCCACCTTTGGCGGATAGCCCGGCTGCGGCCCTACCTTGACACGGGGGCGCTCACTACCTTGGTGCATGCGCTCGTAATCTCAAGATTAGACCATTGTAACACGCTCTACGTGGGGCTGCCTTTGGGGCTGATGCGGAAACTTCAGATGGTGCAGAATGCAGCGGCCAGACTCCTTACTGGAGTGAGAAAACACTAGCACATTTCTCCTATTCTGACCATGCTGCACTGGCTGCCCATTCGTTTCCACATTGACTTCAAAGTTCTAATGCTTACCTATAAGGCCCTAAACGGTTTGGGACCTCGATACCTGGCGGAACGCCTGCTCCCACCGAGATCTACCCGGATCACCCGCGCGAGTCAGGAGGTGAGGTTGAGGAGCCTAACGCCGAGGGAGGCCCGGAGGGAAAAGACACGAAACCGGGCCTTCTCGGCGGTGGCTCCTCGCCTCTGGAATAACCTTCCTCCGGAGATTCGCGAGGCCCCTACGCTGGGTACATTTAAAATCCAACTAAAAACATGGATGTACATCCAGGCCTTCCCTCCTGTCAGCACTTAACTCTTTTTCTTTTGCTATTTACCATTTATCATATTTTTTCACTGTTTTATTATTGATTGTGTCAGTGGTTTTGTGTTATTGTAATGAATATATGTTTGTTGGTAGCTGCCCAGAGTGGTAGAATATACCAGATGGGCGGGATATAAATCAAATAAATAAATAAATAAATAAATACCAAGTTATTGTTAAAGGCACAAGAGCAAGCCATCTTGCTGCTTCTCTTCACACTAGGAAGAAGGCCAGGAGGTCCATGTTTGCCAGGGTGCAGGACAATTACTTTTCAGACAACAACTTCCAGAATCCCCAGCCGTGTGGTCCAAAATGTCATTTTTCAAAGCTTGGCACTTGGCCAGGTTGGATTGCCACTGAAAATGCTCCTCATCAACCACCTCTCACTAGACGCAGAGCATGTAAAAGGACCTTAAGCCATGTCCACCAGAGGACTGCATGTTCAGTGGCTGTGAGATCCCAGTTACCTTATGTGGGAACAGTGAAGACCCTGCTCCCAAGGCTGGTCCAATGCAGAGTGGGCTGCTGACCTCACAACCCCCAACAGTGGACCTGCAGTTCTCCAGTGGAGGGGGGTTGCAGTGAGGAAGTGGAGGAGTCAGCAGGCAGCAAGATCCAACCACAGAAGGTGGGGCTAGGGGGACAGAGAACCATCCCCAGCCGAGGAGGATAAAAGGGCTGAGGAGGAAATGAGGAGGAGAATCGCTGGGAGGAAACTTTGCAGACTGCCAACTGGAGGACTAGGGAGGCAGAGGAGACTGCAGAGACAGAGGAGAAATCCTAAGCTGGCTGGCTGATGGTTCACTGTCATGACCCCTGGATGGGCGAGTGGGTGGAGCTGACCATGCTGTCCAAAGAGGCCAAACGTGTACAGTGGGCAAAGCATCGCTGGCAGCCATCCTACTGCACCAGTGCAGACACTTCTAAGATGCCAATCTAGAGAATTAGGATCACACAGTGATGCAACCTTGTGTGTATATTGCTGGATGCGTGTGCGGCTTTTGCATTCTGGTGAATAATCTATGGCTGGTGGAGGATGGCTACATTGGGGGGGAAAGGGTGCAACTGGTGAGTCCAATCCAGCTTGTCTTCCTCATGCCTTTTTGAATAATCAGAGAGGTTGTACAGACTCCCATGCTTTGTATGACATAAAGACAACTTGATCCTGTTTGGGGCATCAGATTTCCAGAAGTGAGACCCATATCTGTTGCAGCAAAACAACAGAGACATGAGTGGTGCCTTAAAGGTTAACTTGTTCTTTATAGTACAAGCTACTGTGGACTACAGCCCATTTTACCACATGCATGGAGTACCCTTGCAGGGTACACATTATTACACTGAAGCGGGGTGTGTGCAGATAATGCTTTGAATGTTTAAAGGAAGTAACTTGTCAATTGTACCCAAATATGGTCTAGCAACCAGTTAGCAACACCAGGGACTCCAGAGAGTCTCCACATACGAGGGTTTAGGGGTATCAGGCAGATTCCAGACAGATATGAGCTCTAGTGTCATTTTTATAAGCACAGAATATACAACCCATTTTTTAAAATGTGTGACAACGAAACGTTTGTTGAGTGTTGAGTACAGGAATTGTTAACATATGTCCGTGGGGTGTGCGTGTGTGTTTTCATCTGCAAGGTCTCGATGATTTCACATGTTAAAAAAGATGCCATTGATTAAACAACAAAACTGCATTTCTTCTCTCAGATGCTTGTGGCTCCACAGAGTGAGAAGGAAGTAAGAACAGAGGCAGCTGACTCTGCTCTTGAGTATTTGTGATGGCTGTGTTACAACGGAGCATTAGGTCATAAAATAAATCATTAATGTAATTCTGACTATTACGCAATACAGCTGAAAAAGGTGCTCAGTGGCTGTTTTCTGAATAGAATGCCTACAGTGGCCTCCTTTGAGAGAAAAAGAAAAAGAGGTGCACATGGGATTCTGCTTTCTTGTGGTTCCTCTGATGTCCCCAGCAAATCTGCTCCGAAGGATCTTCCAAAGCTCTGAAGCAAATGGATATGTCTGCTGAAGGATTCAAGGGAAGAGGGTTAGTTTTTCCACACTGATGACAATCAGACACCATTAGATGCAACTCATGGAGCTTTCGTAAAAGACCTTTGGCAGTTGAAATGCAACTTTTAGCTTTTAATTACACATGCACACAATCTTCAAACAAGTGTTATTATTTAAATTTTTAAGAGTGAAGTAGGGACCCTACCAGAGAAAAGAAGTTTACTGCCTTTGCTTGTTTGTTTTCCTTTGACTTCATCAATGCCAGCCTTTCCCAATCTGAGGTTCTCCAGATGTGTTAAGATCATAACCACTATTGGATTATAGGAAATCCAGTCCAACACATCCAGATGACACCAGACATGGACATTAAGAAGACAGCAAGTTGCAAAGGGAATCTATCAATTGCCCTATTTGTCAGAAAGATTATGTCATTCTCCTTCCTCTTCTACTAGAGGTTGAACATTGTCATGCCTTATCTTGACTTTGGATGTGCCAACTCCTAATGATGATGTACTGCAACCAAGTCACATTATTATACCAATTCATTTCTTCTCCTTTCTGCACTTTCCCACCACTTACCTGATCTTGAATGATCGGCTGTAGCAATCTGTCCAGTTATTTTATCACTACATGACTGACATAACATTTCTATATTTTGATTTCTTGGTCTTTATTCACCTGCTCAATCCGGGAAATTCTTAGCATCCTGTGATAAATCCATATTTCAGATATTTCTGTTTTACAGTTGTGTGTGTTAAACTCAGCAATTCTAAGCTGTACAGTAACATCAAGAATGTGGAGCACCGTTTCCAAAGCCATATTTAAGTTTTAGTTGCCTGTTATATTCTTCAAGTGAAGGAGACTGCTCCAGGCCACCTCTCTACTGACTATGCATTGCTCCTGCTCTGTGTTGGGGGTGGGAAATGGTCCTGGAGTGGCTTCCTGCTGAGCTCCCACTCCACTAGGTCACCAGAGGCATTTGAACCAGTTGACCTTCTACTTGACCTTATGATTAAGGATATCAATTGAAAGACAGGAACCAGCGGGTGTAAAGGAAGGAAATGATTACAAATGCTCTAGATTCAAGAAGTTCACTAATCAGGATGTGCCAGATTACAAGAGGAAAACAAGTGAAATATATTGATGTAACTAACTGTGCTTTTTGTGATGAAAATTAAAATACATGTTGCAAAACATTTTCATCTCTCTTTAACTTACATGCCAAGCCCACATTTACACATGGAAGGAACTCACTCCTCTGAATATTATCAACTAAATTAGGGGTGGGGAGAACCTGTGGCTTTCCAGATGTTTTAGACCTCAATTCCCACAATCCCTTGCAATTAACTATACCGGCTGGGACCTCTGGGATTTGAAATCAGAAACATCTGGAGGGTCAAAACTTCCCGATCCATGTCCTTAATCTGAAAAACACAGGTATTGCCCTGTCAGCTCTACATTTTGCATCCTCCTTTGGAACATGATTGTTGATTGATTCTTGAAGGCCTCCTTCCTGCTCTCCTTCTGGCAGGGAGGCAAAGATCTATTAGTTAGGCTGCCAATATGCTTTTAGCTTTACAGGTTACAAAGCAAGAGCCTTTTAATGGTTGTGTTTCGCTTTAAGTCGTGTTTTTATTTAACTGTGTTTCAGTATTATAACTTTTTTTTTAAAGCTGTACCTGTTTTAAGCCATGTTGTGAGTCAGTTTGTGCACTGGAAGAAAGTTGGAATATAAATAAATTTTGGAAAGGATTTAATTTGTCAACCTAGTCTTCAAGAGGTAACTGCAAAAAGGACAGAAATCCACCCATAAGGTTGTCAGACACTGGATGCTGCATTATCCACATTTAGTGCTGAATATCTTGCTGTCCACCATACACATACTTGTACAGTATATAGTGCACGATTACCGACCAGTCCTCACACAGAGTTGTTGTCACGTTCAGCAGCATGACACGTTTCTCCTATCCAGGCAGTGACCAGAAGCAGGCCTCCTCTGGTTGTAAAGTGTACCTTTGGTCCCATGGTTCAGCTCTGTTACTGAAACTAACATTCCCTCACAAACATTTTGTTCCGGCCAGGATTAAAGGTGAGCTCAGTCCAAAAACTGGCAGCGTTGAGGTCCGGAGCACGGGAAATAAAACATGAAAGAGGGATGGCTTTGAGCATGCACAGAGTGCCTTTCCTTCCACTGAGTGACAACGATCAGTCTCAAAGTTGTGGTCCCAGAAACCGTCTCCAGGGAGATGTTCTGTTTCTTATCCTCAGGCTTGCAAGCAAGCAAGCTAAGCCATGGATACACGGTCATGATCCTACCCCTCCCTCCGGTGGTCCTTCCCTGGCCTGGCTCCAGCAGCGGCGAGGCTGGATTATGGAGGAATCTCTGTCCCTTTAAGCAGCCCCGGTCGCCAGGAAGACACGCATGCGCAGGGAGCGTTTGGCTCCTGGCATGGGGTGGGGTGTGGGGGACACCCAGTGGTGGTCGCCCCCCGGGCACAGAAGCCCCGGCGTGGCCGGGCCCCCCTTTTTCCTCTTGCGCCCCGGCACGAGGCGCCGCCTGGAGGTCCGGGAGGACGCGACTCTTGCGCAGTCGCCGCAGCTTTAGCGGCTTTGTTCCTTGCATGCAAGGGTGTAGCAGGAGCAGCGCGGCAGAGGCGGCGGCAGCAGTCCAGCCGCCGGCTCCTCCTCCTCCTCCTCCTCCTCCTCCTCGCCCAGCGGCAAAGCGCGCCGCTGCCTCAGAGGCCGGCGGGCCTTTGTCCCTCCGGTGGCCTGCCTAGCTAGCCTGTCTGGCGGGGAGGAGGCAAGCGCCGGGCTGCCTTATCGCCCGAGCTCGCCTCTCCCGCGCGCTCCAGCCAGCCGCCTCCGGGCCCTTTGCCCCGCCGCGCTCGCGGCATTGTGACTCGCTCGCTGAGCTCACCTGCCCCCTCGCCGCGGCGCCGAAAGACGCCCCCCGCCCCGCCCCGAGGGCGCCTCGTCTACCCACGTCCGCCCGCCCGCGCCCCTCGGCTTCTCGCCCCCCGCTTCGGCTCTTTTGTTCGGCTTCCTTATCTTTGGGCGACACGGGGCTCCGGGGCTCTGGATACCGGCGCTCGGCTAGCCCGAGGGCAGCGCTTTGCCTGCTCCGGCGGGATTTGTCTCCCGGCCCTTGCGATGGTTGCTTGGGACCTGCTGCTGCTGCTGCTGCGCCCGTGGCTGACGATGTCCTGCTAGGTGGGTGAGATGTTCAGTTTCTTACCCTCGGTCTGATTTTTGCATGGCATGTATTCCTTATCGCTGCCCCGCCCCGCCCCAGTTTCCCTTAATAACCCTATTGTTGTTTGTGGTACTGCATCCTTAAGGAAAAGTCCCCTGATCTAAATGAACAAGCAAACGTGCATTTTTTTTTCTTTCTTTTAACTTTTCTTGAGTTTTTAAGATTCTGCACCAACTGCCTCAGATTCATGGCTGCGGGTTTTTTTTTTTTTTTTAAAGCAAGCACTTGATTTCTCTTGGGTGGTGTGTAAATGAACCACACCCTTTTTGTCTGTCTCTCTGGTCTTGTCTTAAAGGGCCTCCTCGGCTCTCTTAAGCGCCATGCCTGCAGTGTCAGCGGTGGTCCTTCTCTCTCTAGCAACCTGAAGAAGCCGAGGGAGCGGACGTGCTGTGCTTCCAGCAACAGAAGGTCAAATTTACGGATGCTGGGATGCCAGGTGGCAAAGCGGATGCTGGCGGCAATGCTGCCGCCGTCCCACGGAGGTCTGAGGCCAAGGAAGGGGTGGCACAAAGAGAGGAGGAGCAGGAAGAAGATGGAGATGAAGATCTCCGAGATGGGGGCGTCCCTTTCTTTGTAAACCGGGGAGGGCTTCCCATCGATGAGGCCACTTGGGAAAGGATGTGGAAGCATGTGTCCAAGATCCACCCAGAGGGCGAAAGAGTGGCGCTGAGAATCCGGGGAGTTACTGACCTACCCAAGGTGAGAAGGTGCTTTGTGAGAAAAGAGGGTTATGGGGAAACTGAATGTCAGAGTTGCTGAGCAAATGCCCAGTGAATTAGTGGTGGTGGGCGGGGAGGTAATGAAGTGGAATTGAAACCATGCAGTGCTTTAATAATTAAAGTATGTTTCCTAATGATGTGACAGAATGAGACAGTCACCTCAAGCAGAAGCAGACTAGTAGTGTAAAGGAAGCAGTAATGGAAATCCTTCTCCAGTGTAGAACATAACAGAGTTTCTTGGGTAGCCTATCTTGCAACCACTGGGCTAACCTGCTGCCCACAGTTGACAAGTGTCTTGTCACTTATTATCTACCTAGTTGGTGAAGGGCGTTTTGTCCTTCACTTCAGATGGCAAAATGTCATGGGACAATCTTCAGTTCCAGCTCATATGAATATACATCACTAGAACACGTGTGAGAGTGTTTTTCCTACTGTGATGGGACATAGACACACATGGGCCTCAGCGTTGCTTCTACTGGTGCATATAAGAAACTGAGCTGACCACTTGTGCTTTCTGGAAAGGGCTGCTCCTCTTGTTCTGAACAACTTTGTTAAAATATTTAAAGAACCCCTTCTAGTGCTAACAGCATATGACACTGGGGCTCACCATGGGAAAATAACTAAATTGTGTAGGCACCACCACCCTAATTCATTTTGAATATACTAAGTTGGGCAGTATAGAAGTGTATGAAATAAATAGATAAAATGAAATAATTTCTGAAAGGGGCTTGTGAAATAGAAAAACCAGCTGCAACACTCTGGGACTGAGGATGGAATAACTCTGAGGAAAGGATAGTGTTCAGAAAAGTTTATCCATAACTTTTAGCACTGGATTGTGAACAAGCAAGTAAGATACTTTGGATGCTTACAGATCTCCGACAGCAGGTTAGGCACCAGTTATCTATTCCTAGAGAATCACTTAAAATCTGTAAGTGTCTTAGACAGAAGAATCCTATTAAGAAAAAGCACATGCTGAAGGGCAACCATGCAGCACTTTTTCCTCACTGGCTGGCCGGCCTTTGCCTTGTTTTGCAACTAGTTCATGACTAGCCACATGAAGGAGAGTCAGCTGAAGTGAAGAAAACATGTTGTTGCTCTTTCCTGACTGTATAAGTGAACAGGGTTCTGCCTGTTGTCTTTCTCATCAGGGAAATATATGTGGCCTCTAAGAGTGAAAATAGCCATACCAAAACCACATAAATACAGATTGAGGATTCCTCTTACTGCTGCACGATTCAAGGGATCACTAGAGCTGGAGTGGGGGATGTGTGGCCCTCCAGATGTTGCTGGGCTGAAATTTATGTCATCCCTTGCTGCTGCCTGTACTGCCTGGGGCTGATGGGAATTGTAATCCAATAACACCTGGATCACTTTCCCTCCCATCAGTGGTATTCAACAAGTGTAGTTGATGGACTGGTGCATAAATGTCAGAGAAAGCAATGAATCTTCACTGCCATATTGCTTTCTTCCCCAATGATGCATATCTGCACCATTTCCAATACAGGCACATAAGATGCTGAATTAGCCATATTAGGCTGGAATTTACGGGAAGAGAATCATAGTGGAATAGACCAGTGACTCGTTTAATCCAAGAGGATCTTTCTTTTGTATGGTGAGCAGCAACACCAGATGGCTGAGCTGCATGAGCAAAGGGAGGTAGGACTCTGTGGAGGGGAGAGACAGATGGGAAATTTGATACTGCCAGAATGAGCTTGGGCTCCATTGAATACAGACAGAACCTGCTAGTAATGGCAGTATTGTACAGGGTAGGAAAAAAGGATCTATGACTGGTAATAAAACATGTCACTTTTGGCAAGAGGTGTGTTGTCTTAATGATTGTCAGCTTGCAATCATGTAGCAACTCATGCAGTTCTGGCAGTTGAACTATACAATTGCCACTCCCTGAAAAAAGAAGGCATGGACGTTTGTAGTTGAAAGAGTTACAGCTTTTGTACACAAGCTGCTTACTAGCCAGGTCTCCCTCTGTGCAGGTAACTTCCCAGCTCCTTGTATGAATGAGGTGACTTGACTTCATCTTAGTACTGCCTGCCTTTTTTGTTGGCTGCCTTGAGGTGGCATCACTACAGCTGTTATGAGGCATCTTATCTCTCAGTCTGCTGGCTGTCCTTAAGTAGGTTATTTTGCTTTGATTTTTTTCCTCCTGCTTATAGAGGCAGTTTTGTAGTTTGGCAGTCTACCCCCTCACTGGATTAGACACAGGGATTCTTGTGCCAGTGCAAATTGACTACTGTGGTATTTTGCTGGGAACAAATCCCAGCTCAGCTGCAGTCACAGATACTGTTGGATGACCCCGTGATGTGGCTTGGCGTTGGTCACTTGCCAAGTCACTGGAGGTGGGCAGGGGACAGACACTAGTCCACTGTTACTGCCTTCAGTAGGATTCTCGGATCTACTATGATATTAGTGGCAGATATTAATGCATCCTCATGCCACTCTTGGCCTAAATGGCTTGATAGTGGCTTTCCCTTGGTTGGAACAGGGTCAGATTGCCCTGCTTCCCCTGCTAGGGAAAAACCCTTTTGCTTCTGCATCCCTCCTCTTCTGTCTTTGACTTTTCTGTATTCCTCTTGGAGAGATGGACAGCTTCTCAGAATGGTTGTTATAAAGCAGTGGTTCCCAACCTTGAGTCCCCAGGTATTCTGGGACTACAACTCCCAGAACTCCTGGCCAGTACAGCTAGTAGTGAAGCTTTCTGGGAGTTTTAATCCAAGAACACCCGAGGACCCAAGGCTGGGAGTCACTGTTATGGAGGATACAAATGGACTGATTTGTTTTGAAAGAAGCAAGCAGAATGGGTGGCATGAACAGAAATGCATTTTGTTGGCTTATAGCGTATACTGTATTTTATGCTACCTAAAGGCTCCCTGGAGAGATTGAAGACATCTCTCATATCTTGTTCACTGTGTTTTTTGCACATTATTGCCAAGCTTTGTTTTCCCTAGATGCTTTTGGGATTTAGTGCTCTGTTGTCTGCATATGCATGCTAGACTTGCCAAATCTCTACAATTCCAAAGCTTGGTTGTAATCTTTGTTGCTTCGGCTTCCTGGATGAAATCCAGTCCCAAACTCTCTGAGTCAGATAATAATGTCTGGCTGGTCCAGTAGACCAGTGTCAGGAGTTCACATATAGATTTCTAATGGAGGTTGTGCCTGCATTGTAAAACTGCAGGGATGGTTGAAAACTGCCTTGTCTCTGGGAAAGTCTGAGCTTGCAGCAATGCTTTGCAAGTCTCCTACAATTTTGCTTCTCCAATCATGAGCTGTTCCTGCTGGAGTCCTTTTAAACTGTAGCATCCAAAAGAAAATTTTGCTACTAATGCACTGTGGTGGAAGTCCACTTATTTGTGTTGCTGATTTGATTGATATCCCAAATTCCTCCCAGAACTAGGACCCAAGATAGCTTGCAACATGATTTTTTTAAAAGTACTAATTTTCAAAAAAGGTTATTCTCTTACAGCCCAATGAAGTTAGGTGAAGTATTGCAACACAATAGTTAAAAATATTTAAAAGCAACTCAGTTAATATAAGAATAAGAATTAAAAGTTAAGAATTAAGTTTTACACCCATTAAAAGCTCTGTCTTTAAGACATTAGACCACTGTAACGCGCTCTACGTGGGGCTGCCTTTGAGGTTGATGCGGAAACTTCAGGTGGTGCAGAATGCGGCGGCCAGACTCCTTAGGGGAGTGAGAAAATACCAGCATATCTCTCCTATTCTGGCCGCATTGCATTGGCTGCCCATTCGGTTCCGCATTGACTTTAAAGTTTTAATGCTTACTTATAAGGCCCTAAACGGTTTAGGACCTCGATATTTGGCGGAACGCCTACTCCCACCAAGGTCTACCCGGATCACCCGTGCGAGTCAGGAGGTGAGGCTGAGGAGCTTGACGCCGAGGGAGGCCCGTAGGGAAAGAACAAGAAATCGGGCCTTCTCGGCGGTGGCTCCTCGCCTCTGGAATAATCTTCCTCCGGAGATTCGTGCCGCCCCTACGCTGGGTATCTTTAAAAATCAATTAAAAACATGGATGTTTATACAGGCCTTCCCTCCAGTCAATACCTGATCTTTTTACCTTTTCTATTTATCTTTATTTTTTGTTTTATAATTGTTATGGAAATTGTTTTTGTAATAATTTTGTGATTTTATCTGTTGTTTTATGTTGTTTGGAAGCCGCCTAGAGTGGTCGCAAGACCAGATAGGCGGGGTATAAATGAAATTAATAATAATAATAATAATAATAATAATTAATAATAATAATAATAATAATAATAATAATAATAATCATCATCATCATCATCATCATCATCATCATCATCATCATCATCTTGTCAACACAGTTGGCAACTCATAGTATGACTCATAGCCCTCTTCAGGGCAGACTTGTGGAGAAGAATCATAGAATAATGAAGTTGGAAGGGGCCTATAAGGCCATCAAGTCCAACCCCCTCCTCAATGCAGGATCACAAATCAAAGAATATCTGCCAGGTGATTGTTTGAATTTCTCTTGAATGCCTCCAGCGTTGGAGCACTCACCGTCTCTCAAGGTAATTGGTTCCATTGCTGTACTAACAGTAGTAACATTGCTATACTAACTGTTCTAACAGTTAGAAAGTTTTTTCTGATATTCAACTGAAATCTGGCTTTCTGTAACATGAACCCATTGTTGCATGTCCTGCATTCTGGGATGATCACAAACAGATCCTGCCCCTCCTATGTATGACAACCTTTCAAGTATTAGAAAAGTGCTATTATATCTCCCTTTCGTTTTCTTTTCTCAAGGTTAAACATGCCAAATTCTTTCAGTCTTTCCTCATAGGGCTTGGTTTCCAGCCCCGTTATCATCCTTGTTGCCCTCCTCTGAATTTGTCAGCATCCGTCTTGAAATGTGGTGTCCAGGACTGGGCAAAGTACTCAGGATGAGGCCTAACAAGTGCTGAGTAGAGGGAAATTAGTACCTTGTGGAATTTGGAGACTATACTTCTGTTAATGCAGCCTAAAATAGCATTTGCCTTTTTGGTAGGCACCTCGCACTGTTGGCTCATATTCAGCTTGTGATCTATGATGATTCCAAGATCCTCCTCACTTGTAGTATTGCTGAGCCAGGTATCCCCCATCTTGTAACTGTGTGTTTGAGTCCCTACCCCAGGTACAGTACTTTACACTTATCCCTGTTAAAATTCATTCCGTTTTCAGCCCAGTCCTCAAGCCTATGTAGAAGCATGAAGGCTCCCACCTAACACATGCTCAGGGTGAACTTGTACTACAGGGAGTATTTTCCATTTGTGGATATTCTCCATGCAGAATGAAACCCTGGAAAATTAGAGTTCTGAATCATATGAAGAATTTCCATTTATACAAGAGGTTCCCAGCTGCAGAGGTTAAGCTTCCATATGAGGAGGGCAGTGGGATCAGGGGCAGAGCTATTTAATTACTTGTAGTTCTAACCTGCCCTGTATCAGCAGATCTGGAAGTGTCACTTTTAAGATCAGTTGAAAGCAATTTTAGTGGAAACAGTTGAACCTTTAAAAACAAGTGGAGAAAATTAACTCAAACAACACAAAACCCACAGTCTGACAGATCAAAAACCTGCTGTGATCTTGCTGAACCCCAGATGCTTGTGTGAATGGCCAGGTTTCACCTATGGGCTGAAAGAAGGGCAATGCCAGTGCTAATCAGGCCTCCAGGGAAGGACATTTCACCTCAAAGCTGCTACAGCCAAGAAAGCCCACTTGCATATCTATAAAGTGTCATATTAACAATGTGAAACAAAGAGGTCCCCCTACTCAACCCCTTTGCAAACCAGGCTGGTGGAGAGAGAGAGAACAAGGAGACATATCCTTGCCCTCACTTGTTGCAAGTGGTTGCAAATAACTTTTAGAATGCCCAGAGGAAGTTCCATTTCATTACATGTAACCCTCTCTCCTTCCAGTCTACAAGTATTACTTTACTATTATGAAACACGTTCTAAACACAATAGCTGAAGATTTATTTATTAGGTATGCATATAGATTTATCTTTTCTCCCAGGGAGCCATATGTGGCTCTACTCCTTCCCCCTTTGTCTTTGGAACAATGGTTGAGGTAGATCAGACTAAGTGAGTGAATGACCCAAGGTCACCAGGTTCATGATGGAAACTTCATATGAGCAGGCTGTCTCATGATAACTGTGACCATTGCATGGAAAACCATGGTAATATGAATCTACCCACAGAATTTACTCATTATTTGAAACTTGTTGCTTTGGGAGTTTACACAACAGCTGGTGAACAGGAGAGCTTCAGGGGTCTCTTCTTAGCCATGTCACTAACTTTACTGCATAATCCATAAACAAAGCAATCTACCTGTCAAAACTTTGTTTGGAAGGGAATAAATAGCCAGCAATAATGTCACATAACATTCATTTCTATTTAGCAGTTGCTTAGATCAATTGAAACTTGTTCCAAGTAAAAGAAATTACAGAATGAATGATATTCCAACAGAGCATTAGTGTTGCTTGTCAGTTAGCTCTGAGATGAGAGGGACAGATTACTCTCTTCTCTCACCTTGCCCCCTCTCTCTTTCAGGGGAATTACTGGAGCCCTGCATCTGCAGGAAACATTAGCTGAGTCTGGGCTCTAGGCCCAGGTTTGTGTATATTGAATTCCTCATCAGTCTAATTGCTTAAGTGAGGGCCTAACTATAGGAGGAGGTTCCTCCTCACTTAGTATGGTTTCCATTACATTGTCCAGGGATATTGCATGTACCTTAGATGTAAATGCAGTTGGGGAGTAGCAGCAGCTGCTGCTTCCATAGAGAAACAATCGATTAAAACAGCTGTTGCTAATCCAGCTGAAACTGAGATGGGGCTAGAATTCTGCACAAATATATATTTCCCCTTCCTTCTGTTTCAGTTGTGATAAAGAGCTTAGATCATTGATTTGAGCAGTCTGCTACTGACTTTTGAAAACACACACACACACACACTTTGGCCTTTCCTAGACAGTCCTCTTCTGCACAGCTCTTGTGCCTTTAGTATTGAACCTTTTAAAAAAACCATGAATTAAGTGACAGTGCCCATTTGGCAAGTATGAGTCAACTCTTTTACTTTTGTTTTCTGTGGGTGCTCCCACACTGGGGAAACAAATAACTTTGGACACTTGTACTCATCTGGTGTCATATTTCTTATATTGTGTCCATCTGAGAGCTGGCTTCCATGACTATATATCAGGTGACCAACAGTAAAAAAAAGAACAAGCTATCTCATGAGATGGCACATGTGATAATTTAGAATCAGTAGATATCAGACAATACTCATATTCTTGAGTTGTTTCAAGTCCTGTAGTGTCATCCTTTTGCTGAGAGTGGCTTCCAAGTACATAAACTAGAATTTTTGTACTGTTCACTGGCAAAAGGAAAATGTGTTTTT
Organism: Intellagama lesueurii; assembly: GCA_037013535.1. Lineage (NCBI taxonomy): Eukaryota > Metazoa > Chordata > Lepidosauria > Squamata > Agamidae > Intellagama > Intellagama lesueurii. The sequence goes on along the minus strand of JBAJHW010000001.1, from coordinate 36,438,124 downwards.
TCATTCACAATGTGTTCTTATCATTGTCACACACTGAGAGGTGCGTGAGGGGGTAAAACTCCTTATTACTAGGAGTAGCTGAATCTTTCAGATATATCAAAGTTTCTTGACTCCTTAAAGACAAGCAATTTTTATTTAGCATAAACTTTCGTGAACAGCCATTCACTTATTCAAGTGTATCAGTGGGCTGCAATCGACAAAAGCTTATGTCAGATAGAATTTGTTAGTCGTCAGGGTGCTACAAGATTTTGTTGTTCTTCCATCCAAAGACTTAAGATAGTTACCCCTCTGGATCAATTATCTTTTACCCACATTAATTTATTTTTTTAAAGTTGTTTTAAAAAATTCAAGTTATTCCCATTGCATTTATGAAGAAAAGTATACGTTTCAGAATTTTCTTTCAAAATGACAAATCACATGAAATTCTCATCCATCCTTACTTTTTCCTGGTACTTACTGTCCCTGTTGATATTCTGCTTCTTAAAATCTATATTGTGGATTTCCATTTTTGCAGTGTTTGGAAAGTTGTTTACTAGTCTAGCCTTACAACGTTGTCTGTCTCCATCTCCACCCCTGTTCAGGCATTTTTGAAATCAGCCCATTACTTCTTAACTATCCAAAAATGGAAGTATAAACTCACTTCTTTTTCTTTGCTTCTCTCTGTGCATGACTCACTTCAGGTGACCAGCAATTTAAAAAGAAAAGAAAAGATGGGTTATCTCATGTGGTGGTTATGTGGGGGTAATGATCTCATGTGCTGTGTCCGGGTGTGGTGTCTTTGTGTAAATCGCTGTCTATTTGGTGATCTCACATCTTTCTTCGCCTCTCCCTCTCCCTCTCCTCCTCCTCCTCCTCCTCCTCTCTCTCTCTCATGTACAGATTCCTATACCAAGTGTGCCTACGCTCCATCCGTCTACTCTTGTCCCTGAGCGCCTGGAAGCTATGCAGCGCTATATCAGGGAACTTCAGTATCCTTTCAACTTCTTTCAAATGGCCGAGGAGTGAAAAGGGAAGCAAAGAAACATCCCTAGCTTGACCACAAGGAAGAATTTCTGGCTGCTTGGTCCTTTAGCCCAAGTGGAAAATGAAACTCCTTCCCTAAGGAAATGGCTGTTTCTGACAACCTGTGGTTTTGCTACCTGACCAGTTTTCTTTGGTTTGTTCCCTGGGTGTCCTGTTATGATCGCTGCAAGTTAAGACAAATCTGATCTGTTACAAACTCCCCTTTCCCCAGTACCAGAAGTACAATTTTCAGAAGGCATTTTGCTTGATCCCTATGTTAATCATTTAAGGAAGCTGAAGAACAGTAGGAACAGTAATCAGCCATGAAAACTCCAGCCTAGTTTTGGTGAGAAAGACAAGCTTAGCATTGAGTTATTCAGTACTCTTGTTTCCGTTGAATGCCAGTTGTTAGTGTCCATAATAGCATCTGGCACCAACAGGAGCTTCCCCGTCACCAAGGCCAGCAGCCACATTGTGGGGAATGAAGGTGGAGAGGTTCTTGGCATGATCACAGCTGGCAAGGAAATGGTTAAGGTCTGCATCCCCATATACTTCAGTCCTGAGAAAAACTGAGGGGAGGAGACACATGAACTGTCCACTCCTAGTTGAGACCTTGGTGCACAATTTCTTTAAGCTGCTGATTTTTTCTGGCATCTACATGTTTTCTAAATGTAGTGACTGGTTTCTCAAATGTGAGAGAGTCTGCCATGGGATGACAATGATGGCTGTATCTATGGTGGCATCTCTTGGCTGCTCCAACCAGCTTTTCTCAGCAGTGTGGCCCTTAACTCCTTGTTCCCAGGTACAATCATACTGGGACACAGTTCTTTGAAATCAAGAAAAGCAGGCCTTTGACTGGGTAAGTGATGTTACTCAAACCTTCCTCCCCCTTCCCATCCTCTGGAGTCTCTTCCCTTTCTGAATTTGGCCAAAGGCCTGGGTTGACCTCCAAGCTGGTCAGCGTCTGGACTCCCTTAGGAAGCTCAGTGCGAAAGCTCAACTCTAGCTTGGCTGCAGCTGCTCAAGAGCTATGATTTCATGCTCTTTTATAAGAGCATGGTTTTCTTACAGCTGTTCAGGATCCATTAAGCAACTCCCCAAATATGCATGCATATCATCCGCTAAAAGAGCAACTTAGGCTATATAATTACTTCCAGGGTTGCTAATCCTTTCCTAGATAGTCCAAAGCCTTCTTAAGAAAAGTCTCTTGTGTTCCAGTATCTTCAGTATCTTCTTGCCTAGAATCCTAGGGAATTTTGTTGTTGGCGATGATGTCTTGCTGGTACAGTAAATACTGATGGAGATGCACATTCTTAATTACATGTGTCCCCCATACCGTGGGCTTTGGGGAGGCTCCCCTTCTATACTGTACTTGGTCTTCTGGCTTCAGGCATCAAGCGAAAGAGATCTGAGGACCACCATTGTACTGACTGTCATAGGAACTAATCCAGATGTATTGTTGGGGGGGGTGAAGTCCAGTTTAGAAGATAAACTGTTAACTGAATCATTCAAAGGAGATTCTGTGTCAGCAGAGAAGAAGGGGAAGGAAGTGATGAGTAACTGAGTCTAACACTTTACTTCTCCTCTGTCCTTAGGTGACCAGGCATTCTTTCGCTTCCCACTTTCTGTCTCCCCCAGATGGTTCTCTATTTTGCTTGACACATGCCTTAAAAAAACCCAAAAACCTCTTTTAAAAAAAATAATCCTCATGTTCCTCCTACTCCCTGTTCCCATAGGCTGATGGATCTGGCCAAAGAAATGACAAAAGAGGCCCTACCAATCAAGTGTCTGGAGGCTGTGATCCTCGGAATGTATCCTTTCTTTTAGAATCACATAGACATACATGCTCACATGCACCCCTTTTCAACATTACCGGTCTAATGCTGTGCATCTCAAGTCCACTCTGTATCCTGTATTGTTACTCTAATTTGCAAAATGCTGTATATTTGGGTAGATCCTCTCTATCCCTCCTCTCTTTTTGGACAGGAAGAGTGCAGGGAACCTTGAAGATAAGGTGGCAACTTCATGTTATGTCTAATATTTTCCTTTTCGCTGGCCTAATAATCTGTGAAATGCCAGATTAATCTGTGTAGGGGAAGACCATCATCATGACATGAGTTGCAACACTGTATTTCTTGTACAGATCAGTATTTTCCCCCAGTGACTGAAAAGTGATTTGAAAACTTGTGAGGGTATTTGAAGAATATTTTCATTATATTGCATGTTATCCTTATGAACTAGCATTTCAGTTTCTGGGGAAATGGGATGTATTTCAGAACTTTAAATCTTCGATATTTCTAGATTAGTCCATTCAAGGTCTGTCTGGACTCAACAGTGCTTCGTGTGAGCAGCTCCCTACCCCTGAAAGATCACAAGGATATGCTCCACTGTATTCTGTGATTTGACAGAGTTTGCCCTCCATTTCATAGTTGGTATTGGTGCCCGCCTAGGCAAAATAAGGTGGATGCTTGAAGCAGCAGAGTGCTGGAGCTGTAAATTAGGGTCCTCACTCCACCCCCCAGGGCCACTATTGCTGCTCTCCAGACATCTGGAGATCCCAGATGACTGTCTGCATTGTTCCGCTTCATCTGCCTCACCCAGTCCACTTCTCCATTACCCCAGGTAATGCCTCCTTCCTGGGAAGATGGCCTAGCAATGTGTCAGTGAGAGGTAAGGGTGAAATGAGTGGCTCACACTGCATATCTTTATTTTGGTTCCTGCTGTAGCACTGACCACATTTGAAGGATATCATGCCAGCTTATAAGTGATAGATACAAAATTAGCTTTTTGACTTTGAACTGAACCCCATCATTTCTCCCTTCATGTGAGCTGGCAAAGCAACCAAAATGACTTCCATTTAACTACCATTTCCACTGCTGCTATCCCTTCCAGGAAACAATGGCTAACCACTTTGGAACAAGGCAAGGCAGTAAATCATGGGTGGGAGACTTCCAGAAGTCCAAGAACTGCATTAGCCCACATTTGGACTTTGCAGGGTTTCATTTGATCTGTACTCCAGCACACTCAAAACAATTTGAAGAATTCTTTCTTCAGAAAGCCATCTTATACACTCTAGTGGGTGTAGGAGATAATTTCTCCAGTGTAGTTGTTTTCTGTTAAATCCCTTTGAGCTCATGTTGCAGTGAATGCAGGTAAATAATGAATGGATATCAGGTTGTCATTCTGTTGTGAATGGCCAATAATGACTGATGGCTCAGAGGCAAAGAGTCAAGAGCATGATAGCCATCATTTTGGAATAGTCAACCCACCCCTGGTAAAAATCTTGAGTCTTCCTGCATTGTGAAATTTAGTCTGTTGTTATGTTCTATTATTGTTTATATGACATCACATGCTAAATTTATGATTATGTTACCTGTCTGCTGTTCCCTCTGCATTTCAGAACATAAGCATTTTACCTAAGTAAACCACAGCTTTTTTTAAATGGCTGGCTATATACTGTAGGGAGACCTTTAATCCTTTTTGTCATGTCCCTCACCATCATTCAGTACCTAATCATGAATGGGAAGTGGAGGATTTATGCCAATTTAAATTTGTTGTGAATGACCAAGTAATAGCCCGTAATAGCCAATGTTCAGAGGCAATCTGATTAAAATTCATTATTTGCTTGCTTTTAGCAGGAAAGATTTCTCTAGCTGCTGATAAGGAATCCTAGGGAGAATAGCATCCAATGTATCATTTAAGGAATTAATTACAGGATTTCACAGAATGAAATTGAGGGCATTTTGCTGGCTAAAAAGAAAAAAAGGGTGGGGCAGGAAATCCCATAAAAAGGTATAGGACCAAGAAACATCTAGATTCACAACCCTAGTTTGAACGTCATGGCTTGTTCTGGTGTTTGTTATCCATAGTTCCTTGACTTTGACAATATGTGGGAACTAGCTCATTAAAGATTTGTAGTTTGTTTACTAGCTGATGTGAAGACACTACATATGTGAACAAAAGCTAATTCACATCTTGACCTATTAAGCCGACATATGATAATCAAACCTTCCCACTATCTGTGGACTGCAATGTTGTTACTGAAAACCGTCCTGGTGACAAACGTCTTTCTCACTGCCTGCACAGTATAGAAATCTCTACTCTTTGAACTTAAACTGGGATAAAAATGTATCTTAAGAAACAGATTAAAACACAAGGAAATATCCTTTTTAAGGGGATAGGGTGGATAAAAAACAATGCTTTTTTTAAAAAAGTGATTTAAAACATTATTTAAATCACAATTTTAATCTTAAAAATCAATTTTTAATTTAAATCATCGAAAAATCTGATTTTTTTAAATTTAAATCTCATCCACTGTAAGGGGATAGTCAAATTGCAAGCCATATATTAAGAATAGAGTATATGGGTGGGTGGGTTGCTCTGTCTGTCTGCCCAACAAAAAGGAAAAAAAAGCCACGTGTTTCTTGTGGAAAATCTTAAAGTAGAGATGACTAATGTCTTTATTAGACAATTGAACTCTCAATAACAGGTGAGCTTCAGAGTCCTGTAGGACCCTGCATAAGGCTGGAAACTGCAGAGCTGTGGATAGAGGAGAAACATAAAAGTAGCTACCGAATGAAGCTGCTGGGTCTGCAGTTCAAAGTAAAGTTGCAAGAGAAAGACTACAAATTGCAGAACTAATCTCAGATATCAGGTTCTCCACCCCCTGATGGGAAACTAGATCCTTCAAGCTGGTTCCACAAAGTTTCTGTCTCCCATTTTTTGCTTCACATTATCAACTCTGTAGCTGCAGAATTTGCCAGGATGATTTTTAGATTTTGTTGTTTTCCTCCTCTTGGTTAAAAATCCCCAGGCTAATGAAGAGCCCTCCAAGGCTCAAGCTTGCCTGTTTTTTTGAGATTTTCGTTGTCTAAAGAAGGTGTTAGCCATCCTTGTTCTGGCTGGTCAGTCGGTCTCCCCAAGGCCTCTGTCAACTGTCAAAAGACGACTGCCAGAGGGTAATATAAGCCTGTCTAGGCAAATATGGTTGCTACTTAGATGCTGTCAGAGAGAATGCCACCTCTCCCATTCTGAGCAACTGCCTTTCTGCAGCAGAAATACAAAGAACCAGATGAGCCTTTCATCAAATAAGAGAGGGATACTCTAAGGCAGCGGTCCCCAACTTTTTGGGGACCGCGGACTGGCTGAGCCTCTGAGGAAGGCAGGGCACCCCCCCTGCGCTTGCGCAGGTGCGTTCTCGGGTGCATGCGTGCGTGCTCTCGGGCACATGCGCAGAGTGGTGGGGGAGCGTGAGCGCTTCCCCACCCCCTCGCGCATGTGCAGGAGCGCCTTCACGCACGCACGCCCACCCCTTTGCGCAGGCGCTCGGGCGCTTGCGTGAAGGGGTGGGGGAGCGCTCGTGCTGGCACTGGCACGCGTGTGCAAAGCAGCTGTGGGGAGGGGAGTGCGTGCGGGAGGGGGGGTGGGAGGTCTGTCTCCGCGGCCTGGTCCAGCTCAGGCCACGGACCGGGGGTTGACGACCTCTGCTCTAAGACAACCTTGGGTAACTCAGGAGGACTACAGTTTCCAGAAGACTGCACCACCAGCTTTGCTGGCTGCTGTTTCTGGGAGTTGCAGTCCAAGAACACCTAGATTATCCAAGGTTAGGAACCACTGCTCTAAAGCCATTCGCCCGAGTCGATGCCTATATATGTCTCAACTGAAGAACAAGGTCCCTCCATGACAGACTCCTTGTTTAATGGCTTGTCTCTTTAGATGGAGTAAATAGGATTTAGTATCTATGTCTACTTATCAGTACGAGTAGAGCCAAGCTAGGGTTTTATAGGAGCTGTGCAGAAGATTCTGTATTATTTTCAAAATTGAAATACTGTTGCTTTCCTAAATATTTCACCATTAACAGTTACCTCACCAACAACATGCCAACACTGGAGCGGTTCCCCATCAGCTTCAAAACCTACTTCTCAGGGAACTACTTCCGCCATATTGTGCTGGGAGTGAACTTCGGGGGCCGCTATGGTGCACTGGGCATTAGTCGGCGTGAGGATCTCATGTACAAGGCGCCCACTTTCCGCACACTGAGTGAATTGATCTTTGACTATGAGGAGGCGTACCGGCGCTGCTGGCATACCCTTAAAAAGGTGAAGCTTGGGCAGTATGTTTCCCACGATCCACACAGCGTGGAGCAAATTGAATGGAAACACTCCATCTTGGATGTGGAGAAGCTGGGCCGAGAGGACCTCCGCAAGGAGCTTGAAAGGCACTCCCGTGACATGAGACTTAAGGTGAGATGGATGGAGCCGTTGAAGTTGTTTGTGGGTTTGGAGTAACAACTAGTGCTATATGTGGGCTAAACCTTGAAGCAGGGATGGGGAACCTATTGTTCTCTACATATAGGACTGCCAGTTTCCATCACCTGTAAGTATCGACAACCGATAATAAGAGCTGGGATCCAGCAACATTGGGGGCGGGCATGTTCCCTAGCTCTGCCCCAAAGTCAAATCCTTTCAGTTGAGTTTCTCTAGCTGAGTCCATTCCTAGGAATCAAATGAATTGCAACCTTAGCCCCATTTAGTTGAGTTTCTCTAGCTGAGTCCATTCCTAGGAATCAAATGAATTGCAACCTTAGCCCCATTTAGTCATTGAGGAAATGACTAAATGCCCACATGCATTGAAGAAAGAGGGCTAAGACTTTCCACTCTGCTATCAGGTTCAAAATGGAAATGTGAACCATGTGAAGAAGACAATGCTGTTGTAATCGGGGAACCTTTCCGTGGGAGCCCCAAACCCACAGAACTGGGGTTTTGGCTCACACGGAGGGGCTACTTAAGTACAGCATCCTCCTCCTGTACAGATTGTCACATGTTCAGATATGGTGGAGGGGGCAGGTTAATGTGCTCCACTCAGTACCTCTAGGCTCTATATACTTCCTCAATGATGGAACAGGGCTCTGGTGCAAAGTCCTGAAGAAATTCTTGTGTTCAGTGTTAGGCAGAAGTAGTCGGGAAGGGATGGGAAGCTGGGTCTTAGGTCTGTTTCTTCACTGCATTATTATATCACCTGTCTGCCAATGTAAGAGCAGCAAGAGCATCATGCTTATGTTGATACACCTGGCTGGAATTCATGTTGGTGTCACCATGAATTACACAGTTGGAGGGAATATCAGAGGTCATCTGGTCCCACCCAATTGTTGATGTGGCAGGTGGTGAGACAGGAAGCTTGCACAGTGTTTTACATTCTGGTAAATCGCTGCAGCTGAAAGATGCAGCATCCATAAATGCTGGAACAATCTTGGGTCATATCTCAGTCTAACCAGGCTCATAAACCAGCTTTAGATACACCACAGTTTTACTAGCCATAGACAGAGCCATAACTAAATTTTGGTACCCAGGGCAAGAAGTAAAAATTTGTTTGATTGATTTTTATACCCCCCATCTGGCAGCCAAGGCCACTGGGTGGTTTACAACAATATAAACAACAACGACAGAATAACAAGATATTGAACAGCTACCAAATAAAATGTAAGAAATACACAACGGATAACAATAAGGAACAGCGTAAAACATCATAAAATGAAGATAAAATAGAATTTAAAAAAATTAAAAAGTTTTCTTAAATCAGCTTTGTAATTCTTCATGGGGAAATAATGCAAGAAGTAATTACAGCAGTGAAAACCTGGCCAGCATTCTCTCCTTCACAGGAAAGAGTTGCAAAAAGAAAATGAAAGTGTTTTATTCATATATTTATATGTACATATCTATATATATGAACACGTACACACACATGTATTTGTGCATGTGTGTGTGTTTGTATAGACACACACAGAGAGACAGAAACAAATCTATACTGTGTCATAGAAAGAGAGAATTCAGCGTACCATGTATTTTAATAAGTTGACTTTTTTATACCTACATGATAGAGGTAGACTAGCCCTCCATCTGGATACTGCCAGATCAAATGACTGAGCTTTTGGTAGGTTGGTCCTCCACTGCCATGGGGTCCAGCATACAAACCACTCTTCCTTTCCTGTAGCCTGCCAGGTCTTTTGATCTCTTTTTCTATATATCAGGTTGTCAGGCCAGTCTTGAAAGTCTGGATAAAGGGTTTTACCCCCCAAATTTGGCAACCTGGGGCAAAGTTCCAGTTGTCCCATCCTAGTTGGCCATTGACCCCTAACCCTGTAATATGGAAATAATTTTTATATAGCTTGCCATTTTGCTGTAAGGATGGATATGTCATGTAATGATCAACTGGTCTGACAACTCAAAAAAGAGTAATGTAATTGCAAGATATGAGTATCTGTTACAACCCTTTGCTCCTTACTTTTAATTGCTCCTGCATTCCCCCCCCCCCCATCTCCTAACAAAGGAAGCAGTTAATGGCCTATATTGCTTACCATAATTTTCCTTCTCCTGTTAGATCAGCAAAGGAACAGGGCCACCATCACCCACCAAGGATAGGAAGAAGGATGTATCGTCTCCACAGCGAAGTCAGTCGAGTCCACACCGTCGCAACAGCCGGACAGAGAGGCGGTGAGCAGATAAAGCTGTTTGTTCTGTGTGGATGAACAATCTTAATGTAGGATCTCCCACCCCACATTTAGTTTGCAAATTATTGATGTTTAGGTGCTTACACACAATTCATAGTTTAAGTCCTGTGAACCGAGGCATATTTAGATACTGCTTTAAACCATTTTAGCTTTTCATACAGAGAACTCTCTGTTGCTACTTGAGGAGCAACTCCTTTTCATTTGGTACGGGAGTTGTGAGTTTGGCCATTGTAGCTCCCACCAACTTTGAAAGTGCTCTTTCTTCTTTATATTTCACTCTCTTCTTTCTTCTGAATGTAGCTGGAAATGACTATGCTGCTCTGTGGAGGAAGTCTACATATATTTGAATGAAAGTAATTCCCAATATGTTCAGCAGAGTTTACTTTGTAGCAAATGTCCTTTAGGACTGTTACACATCTGCACCCATTCCTTTTCCATGAAAGTCCACAAAGACCTTGGTTCCCACTGAAAGAGACCAGCCTCACCCTTTGGCACTGACCATTTCCCATTGGGCTTAATCATTGGGCTATGATTAAGCCCAATGGAAAATGGGAAACGGTTGCCACTTTTTCTTCTGAATTTCTACATTTACCCAAAGACTTGGGGAAGGTATTGATGCTGACTCAACAGCCAGGCATAGTTGCATGTCAAACCTACAGTTTAGAACCTCTGCCCTGAATTCTCTCCATAATTTGTTTTTTATTTTTATTTTTTATTATTATTAATAAGTTACAATCCTTTAGTCACATAACAAAAAAGAAAAAAGTAATAATTACCTATAAATACAGTTACACTTCCAATAATTTTCTTACCTATAGTATACTAATAATATTTAAACATTTATATATGTTCTAACCCTCCAATTGGTCTCCTGCCGAGAGGCCAACAATTCTCCATAATTTGTCTTCAGAGAACATTTAGGATGAATAGCTGATTAAAGCTCTCTACCAGCACTGCAGGAACATCAGAAATGTGATGCTGGATTAGACCAAAGTTCAGCCTAGTCCAACGTTCTGTTCTCACAGTAGACAATATCCCGACACAAACCAGATGTGTATGAAAAATCCAACAAGAAAGATGTGAATTTAATAGCATTATGAGGGTTACTGAAAGAGGGGATGTATAATGAGTTACGAGCAAAATAATTACCTGTAACATAGTTACTTTATCTTTTCCTTTTTGTTAACAAGCCTGTCAAAAAGTTGTATGTCAAAAATAACGTCATGACTTGGAATGAATTCACTCTGTTGGTTGAGTAAATATTGTCTAGCTACCTTTTAAAGTAAAGGTAAAGGTTCCCCTTGACGTTTAGTCCAGTCGTGTCCGACTCTAGGGGGCGGTGCTCATCCCCGTTTCCAAGCCAGCGTTTGTCCGTAGACAGTTTCCATGGTCATGTGGCCAGCGCGACTAGACATGGAACGCTGTTATCTTCCCACCGTGGTGGTACCTATTTATCTACTCGCATTTACATGTTTTCAAACTGCTAGGTTGGCAGGAGCTGGGACAAGCAACGGGAGCTCACTCCGTCACGTGGATTCGCTCTTACGACTGCTGGTCTTCTGACCTTGCAGCACAGAGGCTTCTGCGGTTTAACCCGCAGCGCCACCACGTCCCTTCTAGCAACATTTTAAAAGATTTGCAGAGGCATTTTCAACATGCCTTTCTTTTGTCAACCCCCTGCCCTCAAAGTAGTAAAAAAACCTAATGAGTAACATACAGGGTTTCCCTCCCCCACCACAACATTGCAAAGGCAATGAATTATGTTTTAAAGAGTAATGGAGTTAATGATGTTTATTTTTTGAATTATTATAATAAGCAATGGAATGAATTCCTTTTTAAATGTAAGTTTGCAAGCTCTGGAAGCACTTCCCCACATTGGGGACTTTTTCTCTGGAGAAGGTTTCTCAGCATTGACTTTCTATCTGTGCTGTCTTTTCACTTTTTTCCTTACAGGCCATCGGGGGAGAAGAAACCTACAGAGCCCAAAGCCATGCCAGATCTTAATGGTTACCAAATCAGAGTGTAAAGCATCCCTTGCCATTCGTGAGCCACTTGCTGGAAAGCGTCTGGATTGATTCTGCCTGCAGGGTGTGCAACACAGGAATGGGGGGGGGGGGGGACACAGCTGTCAAGAAGTAAGGGTTTCTCCCGCAAGGTATTTCCTGAAGCTCTGCTCCAGGAGCTTTGCTTTGCAAATGACAGGGCATTGACTTCAGTGATGTACATGAAGAGATGTTTCTAAATTGAGCAACTAAACAAAACTCTTAGAAGTAGCAGTCCTGCCAGTCAGTGATTCAGTGTCTGTAGTATTGATCAGGAAAGGAAGGTATTGTTCATCCAGAGCTGGAATGCTCTTGACCTTTCCTAACTCCTTAATAGGCCTTTGTCTCCTTCCTTGGAGGAATCTAATTAGCATGAAGCCTCACCAAGAGGGAGAGTAGAGGCTGGGAACGGAACAGAACTGACTCCTGTTGGAAGAATTATTCAATTTTTATCTTCTTATACTTTTAATATTTTTACTAAGATGGGGAAAGGGGGGGGAAACAATTCATATCTTCACAGATGCCCTAAAATCACCATCCGGATTCTTGAGTTCCTGTTTCAAGTGATGGAGTGCCTTGTTTGATGCAGCTCCCACAGCAGGATGACTGGCTTAATCCCCAGGAAGTCAGTCTTTATAGAAAGCAGCTCAGAGGTGCTTGAATTATTGTACATGGAAGGCAAATTAAGGACAGCTATGTCTTAATTGCCTGATGATGGCAATCACTCACCACGATGCATACAAGAGATTGGTTGGAGACCAGATTTCCATGTCTTCATTTTTCTGGTGCTATTCTGGTGTTGAGAGTGGTGGTGGAGCATCGTAGCCACTCAGGTGACAGTGAAATAGGGAAGTGAAAAGCAGGTCTCTCTCATAAGACTTCTCAATTACATGTACCTTTGGATGGAAAGGAATGTCTTATTCTTTTTTTCTAGCAAACAGCCCTTTCTTTTTCTCCCTGCCAAGATGTACATGTGTTTTTGGTTGAAGGGAAATCGCTTACTGAGGATTCTTAGGCTGTGTCTAATGGATCTTAGCAATACAGTATCAGGGGGTTTGACTTGATGGCCTTATAGGCCCTTTCTAATTTCAATTATTCTGTGATTCTGTGTGAGGGCGATTCAGGCCCTGAGCTTAGAAAAGTTACCTTCCTGAACAATTCCCAGAATCTCCATGAGCTTGCTGGCTAGGGGACTTTAGGTGCAGTGGTTAAAAAAAGAGGACACTTTCCTCAGGTCCCATCATCTCTTTGGTGGGACCTGTCAGATTGTTATGCCACTTCTTCTGGTTCTTCTTTCACCTCTCTTCTCAACATGTGCAAAATGTTTAGAAGAACAAGGCTTTCTTTGACTGGTCTGGACCAAAGTCTTGTATTATCTTTCTCCCTGTCCGTTATATTTTAAGAGTGTGTTTACACTACGGCACCTGTACATTCTTTTCACGTACATACATTGTTCATTAAATGCGGGAGCTGGTTTTAGCAGAAGCCAGGTCTGGTTACTGTGTGATCCTTCTCAAGGCTTATTTCATGTCCCCTTGTCACCACATTGATTTTTTTTTTGGGGGGGGGGGAGGTGGAGCAGCAGTTTCACCAAGTTGGCAGTTATTTAAAAGGAGATGGGGTGAGCCAACAGTCCCCATAGTATATCTGCATAACTGGGCCTGGGTGAGTACAGACTAAAACAGAAGTTGGGGTGGGTGGGCAGTTAGTATGGGCAGAACTTTAGAAGAAATCCACACCATATAAAGGGAGTGTGGACAGCAGTTAATCCAAGAGGCTGTCATGGGGAAGGATAGCATTCCCTCACCTCAGTGGATTAATTTAGTATCTCATTGGGATGCAGTGGGATTGGCAGCAGTGGCCACTTCAAAGTGGCTGAGAACAAAGAGGAGGAGATGTCCCAAGGGCTCATCTATTTATTAGGTGAGAACAGTAGTCTAAAAACCCACAACACACTTCACAGTATCCTGTTTCCCAGTTCTCCTGTTCAGGATGGCTACCACAGGCTGTAGCTCTTCTATCATCATAAAAATATCTGAATGCTTTCTGTCATTCTTTCATTTTCTTCCCAGTAACGAACATTTATTTTTCAAGTTTAAAAAAAATTAACAAGTTCAGTATCTTTTCATAGCAGGACAGAACTGGTGTTTGTTTATCTTCACTAGTAAGCTGCTGTGGAGTACTTCCAAAAATAAATGTGTTGTGGGCGTCTCTAGCTACAGAAGCAGTGAGCATTGTTGGTGATTAGTATTGCCATTTATATAAATTAGGGGAGTGGTTGGAGACAATATTGTGTGAACTTCAGGTCCAAATGAGGTGGAATCTACTATAGGCTAACACAAATTGGGGGTGGGGGGGCAGATACGCAAACAAGTCTATAAGTGAAATATTTAATGTGTGTTTTTATACTGCAGAATGTGTACAAACACTTATGAGCTATGACACTCATGTTGCATGTCATGTCAAAATACGCTCACAGACAAAGGATACATCTGGCATATTGCGTAAAAGGAACTAGCCAATGTGCTTGTGGCTGGCCTCCTTTCATGTCTATAATGGTAAGAAAAAAACCCCACTTTAAATATGACTGGATCATATTTATATTTAAATATGGCTATTTTGTTTTGTAGTTTACAGGGTGCCTTGTTTTTAGGTAATAAACAGTGCAAACAACTGAAAAACGCAGCCTGTGTTAATCCATTTGCAACTGTGTGAAGTGTCTTGAACATCACTGTTCTCAAAATATCAGGCCTGCTCATTGAACATACTCAAGTCATCATTGTTCCATTTTTCTATCATGTTAATGGATAAATCTCTCTGCAAAAGAAATGAACAATAAAGGGAAGGTGAGGATACTTATAACCATGTTGTGATCAATTAGTGGTTAAGCTTTGAGTCACCCTTGATCTTGTAAAGTTGAGCCAAGCTCCACGACTAAATGTACAGATATTATTAAATTTTAATAATTAAACTACTGTATTGGCATTCATCACTTTGCTGCAGCTTGGAGTGAACCAATAACTGCCACTAGTAGTTTTTCCAGAAATGCACTATTGTGTATCAGTCTAACTTTTTGTTGGTGATGAGCCACAGCTAATGTGAAAGTAAACATAAAAGACAACTGGAGCATGTGTTCTTTTGCCAGGTCTGTAGCAATCCATGACCATGGTTTTTTTGTGTGTGTGTATGTGTTGTTTTTTTTCTTGTAGTTGTTGGCTATATAAGCTTAGGGAACTTGGCAAATTAAGAAAGGATTCAGAGGACAGTTCTAATGAGGCCCAAATGTACTTAGTGTAATGAAAAGGTGGTGGGGATGGGAGGGAGAGAACTGTTTTGATCTTTTGAAGAGGAGCAGCAGCACTTTGCATTCCTCCCCCCCCCCCCCCCCGGCAAGCTTTTAAACTTGTAAGAGAATTCACCAGTCAGATAGGCAACTTTGCTAGAATTCCATTTTACAGAAGTATGCATTTCTGCATACAAGGGTTTCTCAAGCATCTGTGGAAAGTACTTAAGGAATAGGGAATGTATGTACCCCCACTTTTGTTGGCATCAAACTCCCATCAGCCCCAGTGAGCAGAGATGATGGGATCTGCAGTTGTTTCTCCATCCTTGCTGTAGACATATAGTGTTGTCTGTCTGGGATGCCTTGACAAAAATGATGTGACCATCTGTGAACATCATCCAATATGAAAACAGGAATGAATCAAATAATATAGATCTTCCTTAAAAAAAAAATCCAGAAGCTGCACTGTAAACTTGCTGAATTTTAAATTGTGCAAAGTTCTGTTGTGAATAATGAAAAAAGACAAAATGATCAACTGGGAAAGGTATGTTTGTTAGATCAGTGTTCTATATTGGCATTTGGCTGTACTACAACAAAGAGAATCCTGCAGCCTAGATTTGAGCTTTTAGCTACAAATACATGATGACACTGAATATGTTAAAATTCAAGGTGGGGACTGTGTACTACTACTACTGCACCTTATTTCAAAAGTGCTGTAATGAAAGTTGGGTAGGGAAAGGGAAATTCCTTTCTTAATTTCATCAGGGAGAAGTATCTGAATATATAGTAACGTGTGCATATAAATATAACTCACATCTGTGCTGCACTGCTGCTCCCCAAGAACCAACAAAGTCTTAGAAGGAATGGTTACTGAGCTTTCATGATACCTGTGCCAATATTAATAGATCAGCCTCATAATAACAGAAGCAGAGGTGTGATTGGGCTAAGGCTTACAGGATTAAGAGTGACTGCACATCCATGATCAAAGGCAATGACATCATTGGCTATTCCCCCCCCCCCCCCACCTTCCCTGTGTCCGTGCCCCTCGCAAGCATAGCTGCAGTCTGTGAAGTTACTGGTGAGCAAACAGATGGCTTGGCCTTCATTAGTTGATTATATGACCCCTTACAAAATAACCTGCTCCTGGGGCAGAGGAAAATTCTGTTTGCTGAAATGGATCAACACAACTGCTTGATGTATTCTCGAAGGCTTTCATGGCCGGGATCCGATGGTTGTTGTAGGTTTTTTTTGGCCATGTTCTGAAGGTTGTTCTTCCTAACGTTTCGCCAGTCTCTGTGGCCGGCATCTTCAGAGGACAGGAGTCAGAACTCTTGTCTGTGCTCTGCTGCAGTTTTGCTTGAATTCTGCAGGGAGCTATAAGGGCTCTCTAGAGGACTGCCTGTACTTAACATCACTAAATTAATTGTGTGTGATTCAGCTATTTTGTGTTATAACAGTAGTTGGGGTCCAATTTCCAATTCATGTAGTAGACTGGTCACATATTAGTATGGTACCATGTCTGTATATACTATTTCTACATGTGCCTGTAAATAATCTCTGTGAGTGCTGCTGTGTCATGAATGAATGGACAAATGCATTGGATTTTGTAAATATGAGTCCTAATTCAAGGAAACTACCTGGGTGTACACAATTTTTCTACCTTTAAGATGCAATTTTCACACAGCCATGTCTTATCAGAGACCTCCTGCATAGTTCTCTTGGGTCAGACTTACTCCAGTGGGGTATAGCTATGTCTTTGTGGTACTTTTCATGAACCACATGGGCACCACAAAGCTGTCTGCTGTGGAGGGGGATGTATAGTACTCTAACCCCATCATTATGGCTGTCTGAGGAACCTTTGGTAAGCTGGGGGTGGTGGTGCTTGGGACATAGGTCAACATGTGCCTTAGAAGGCTGCAAGTAAACAGGAGCCACTGTATCTCTGATCTGCAGCATGCTGTGTTGGACTGGGCTTAGTTTTGCCATCTTGATGTATACAAGGAAGTTGTGACTCCGTTCCTTGTCACTGATTGCTGTTCCTGCCCTGTTAATAGGCCAGAAAGTCAGCTAAGTTGGTTTCCTCAGAGATTTCTACATGAAGCTGACTGCAGTAGCAGATGTCTTGTTTATCCACAAGCTACTACTCCTTCTCTTGCAGATGGTGTGTAGGCCACCTGGCTCAAAAAACTGTGGCTGTGAGCTTTACAGAGCAGTCTCTCAGCTGGCTTTATCTGAAACAAGACGGTGCTAATGTGACTTGTGGGTTTGCTTGTGTCAGTCAGTATTATCCAGTTTTAGTCATCTCTAATTGTTGTTTTTGGGTCCATTCGCATAATATTACTGTACTGAAAGAGTTTGCTTTCTTTGTTGCCAGTTGTGAGTCTCTTTTGTGCCCTACCACCCCTTCTGGATTTGTGATTTTAAGTAGATAACACAGACCCTCCTTTTATCTTCTTGCCTTTCAGTTCTGTATTCTTTTCCCCAGTTCTAATAAAATTCCTTTCTGCACAATTTGTGCCCTGTAATGGTTAAACCCCAACTGTTTATTACTGATGTTAGCAGCTGTCACAGTGAAGGGTATATTAAGCTTTGCTTTCTTTCCCCCAGAATGCACACTGGCACGCTTGGTGGAGTTAACAGGGAACATATCATTGTTGCTCATTGTAATAACGGCCTTTATGATTGCACTCTGTAACAGTACAGCTATGATGAGTTCATCAAGAAGATGCTGAAGGGCCTAAGGAGTGGAAATATGCAAGTTGTGGGTAGGGGAGGGGTGGGTTCATTCCTGTAGAGTTAAGACCTGGTTTGCACTGAGCTTTATTCCCAATAAAGGCAACTTAGGCAGCAGGGTAGGTAATTGGTGCCTCTCCAGAAGATGGACTGCAACTCTCTCCTGTCATAGCCAGAAGTCCTAGTGAGAGTTCATGGGGGAGTGAAAATCCAATAACATCGGGGGGGGGGGGGCTATATGCTGCCCACTCCTGTTGCTTTATGGATACTGTTGGTGAAACTTTCCTTGTTCTACAGAAGATAAGAAAATCGTGGCTGCTGCTGGCTAGTCAAGAATAGTTGTCCAGTCTCTCTGCTGTCCACATCCAAACAACAAACTATGGCAGAATATGCTTTACTTACTTAAGCTGTAGCCAAAAGAAAGGATAGCTAGATTTTCCGAGCCCCTTGAAAATATGCGTTGTGACTGCAAATCGGATTCAGTTTGGGATGGACAAATCTCATTTCATTTCTCCCATATATGGCTGTTGTAATATTTTGTACATTCTGATCACAAATAAAATTCTCATTCATCTTTCGAATGGAATTGATATTCAGGTTGTATAAAATAGGCTGTTTGCCAGTACCTAACATACAGTAACAATGAGATGATAACTACAGAAAACGCTCAAGTGGTTTTCCAGAGATTCCCCAGCATCTCTATAGTAGTTAGTCATAGGGCTACATTCAAAAACATGCAAGCAGATATCGACACATACAATGGGAATCCTAACCTTTGAACCTCTGGAGCATACTGGAGGTGCATAGACTTGCAGGAGGGAAAGGCATCAGTTCAGCAAGCAGACACCATTCCACCTGTGGGTGGAATGCAATCCAGTAGTTTTCAAAGGTGGTTACCCCACAGACAAATCCATGTAAAAGGCTATTGGCTCACAAACATTCAAAGTATAGATGCCATTCTCTGTTCTATGAATCAAGGTGTAAGATAGGAAGGTGTCAACTCAGGTGTGATGGACATTACATGCCCCTTAGATAAAAACATGAAATCTGGGCACAGTGCAACTCTCTCCTTTGTATACATAGAAAGGAATCATATCAAGACTTGCTGCTTGGTAATGGTCTGTTCAGTACTGAGGTACTGTTTAGAGGAAGGCTGTGCAAGTCATAATGGCTACTGGCTCAAATGAACCCTCGGCAATAGCACTAGGGACAAGCTCCAGCTCAGGTCAGGAGGCTAAACAGGTAAACACATGTTGAAAATCAATCAGGAAACAAAATCATGCAGGAAACTAGGTTGACCCTCAGCAAGTGATACAATGGATTAGTGGTTTTGATTGTTCAGCTGAAACCAGGTAAGGAGAAGGTGGACTGCAGTCTTACATGTAGAAGCAAGCTGAACTGAAAGTAAATGGCTTTAATTTCCAAAAAAAATTAAAAAAAAATTAAAATAAAAATGCCTTAGACTGAAGGTCTGGAGTTACAAGCCACATACTTTCAGTCAGCTATTCAAACTAAGTGTCTCCCAGCAAATTTATAAATATTTTAAGAGCTCATACATAATCAATTGTAAAGCTCTGCTATTACTTTTAAGAGGTAAGGTCCAAATGCCTGAAAAATGCCTACAAGGGTACAGGATCTACATAGTCTGGATAACCTGCAAGTGATACTGTCCTTCAGCCCACTCCAGGTGGACTCCTTCCAAATAAAACTGACAACATGGTCAGGGATGATGGAAGTTGTCCTCCAAAACATCTGGAGGGTACCAATTTGGGGAAGGCTGGTCTGGACCACTCCATGAGAGTGTGATTAATTAGAGACAAAGTAACAAAGAATCTTGTGGCACTGAAAGACCAACAAGTTTATTTGGCATAAACTTTGGTGGACTTCAGCCCAGTTCTTTAGATATATAAAATAAGGCCTCAGCAGATGGACATACATACATGCAAACATAATGGGAAGACATTCATTGGTGGGTACAGCAAAATGAGGGTCTTATGGCAATGGGGGTCAATCAATCTTAATGGTGGTCACTGAAAGGAAAAAGGGAGATGACCTATCTAGGAGTTTCAATTTTTAAGACTATACTGGTTAGTCTTTAAAGGTGCCATAAGGAGACCCTGTTCGTTTTGCTGCAGTGGACCAACACAACTACCCCTGGAAACAATTACATAAAATACTGAAAGCAGTATTCTTGCAACTGAACTGTGACTTTTAAAAAAGTCATATGGATCCATTGTAACAAATGAGTGAGAGCTGCTGGTCCACCCCAACAACCTAGCCTATTAACTATATATTCACCTTATTCTGGATATCAACAACTAATAGTACAGCACTGCAGTCATTTCCAGGTCAGAGTATGTACAAGCTGAAACTTGAACAGTCCAGCTCTTTCACTGCAGTATATTGATGCTATGTTCACTTCAACAAAATGATTAAAATCCAGTAGTACGTCATAGCTAAAGTAGGCCAACTACTTCCAATCCTCACTGCCAGGGAGAAGTATACTGCCTATTTCATATCCTTGTAAATGAAGACAAGTTACAATTTACAACCCTTACAATCAGTGGGGATTTGGTAAGTCAGAACTTATTTAAGTAAGCACTGTGTGTGTCATTGAGCATCGTGGATCACTGTGCACGTGCATGCCAGCTGTATAAGACAATCGTGAAATATCACACTAACTATACATTTCTCCTTCATATCCTTTCAAGAGAATTTCACTATCTGTAGACTCCACATAATAAATGGTCAGATAGTTTTGAATGATGGGATGGGACGTGGAGGGGGACGGTTTGGTGATATTAAACTGGAGGAAATGTGTTGGACAAGAGGTCGTCATATTTTGCAATGCTCAATGAAAATGTGCATGACATCCTGAAGAAGATTCAGAAATCTGAGGACATGCTGCGGGGAAGTGGCAGCATTATATGGATCTTCTACTTTAACAGTGCAGTCAGTTGGATCATTAATCACTCCTAACAGTACAAGGCACTAACTCATGACATAGTGCTTTAGATCTAGGTTTATGCTAGGAATATGAAAAAAGGGGGGAGACACTTATAGAACCACAGAAGGGTCTCTGTTCAAGTGTTATTTTCACACAATGACTAGCTACTTAGAAATGAAAAACCCACGGGTTGCCAGTTTGTTTTACAGTAGGGTTTTTCAAAAAACCAATTTCAGTTGAAGACTTAGCACTCTATTGCCTATAAAAGAAAGTGCTGCTTATATAGTGCCCCATAGCAGTATATATAGCTCTGGAGTGTCTCATCCAAATGGCATAAAATTAGTACTACCTCACCCTAATATCACCAAATCTGTCACACTTCAGATATATAGCATACTATATATAGGAACAAGTAGCCTTCCACACCCCTTCACGGATTGCTGCCTTGTCGTGGCGAAGGGGCTTGAGTAATTCAGAGAAGCTATGGGCTCTGCCGTGCAGGGACACCCAAGACGGACAGGTCATAGTGGAGAGTTCTGACTAAACGCGATCCACCTGGAGCAGGAACTGGCAAGCTACTCCAGTATCTTTGCCAAGAAAACTCCATGGACAGAAACAAAAGGCTAAAAGGTATGACGCTGGAAGATGAGCCCCTCAGGTCGGAAGGCGTCCAACATGCTACTGAGGAAGAGCGGAGGACAAGGACAAGTAGCTCCAGAGCTAATGAAGTGGTTGGGCCAAAGCCGAAAGGACGCTCAGCTGCGGACGTGCCTGGAAGTGAAAGGAAAGTCCAATGCTGCAAAGAAAAATACTGCATAGGAATACTGGCAGAAAACGAGGAGGAATTAAAGAACCTCTTAATGAGGGTGAAAGAGGAGAGCGCAAAAAATGGTCTGAAGCTCAACATCAAAAAAACTAAGATCATGGCCACTGGTCCCATCACCTCCTGGCAAATAGAAGGGGAAGATATGGAGGCAGTGATTTTACTTTCTTGGGTTCCATGATCACTGCAGATGGTGACAGCAGCCACGAAATTAAAAGACGCCTGCTTCTTGGGAGGAAAGCTATGACAAACCTAGACAGCATCTTAAAAAACAGAGACATCACCTTCCCGACAAAGGTCCGCATAGTCAAAGCTATGGTTTTTCCAGTAGCGATGTATGGAAGTGAGAGCTGGACCATAAAGAAGTCTGACTGCCGAAGAATTGATGCTTTTGAATTGTGGTGCTGGAAGAGACTCTTGAGAGTCCCCTGGACTGCAAGGAGAACAAACCTATCAATTCTGAAGGAAATCAACCCTGAGTGCTCACTGGAAGGACAGATCCTGAAGCTGAGGCTCCAATACTTTGGCCATCTCATGAGAAGAGAAGACTCCCTGGAAAAGACCCTGATGTTGGGAAAGTGTGAAGGCAAGTGGAGAAGGGGACGACAGAGGACAAGATGGTTGGACAGTGTCATCAAAGCTACCAACATGAATTTGACCCAACTCCGGGAGGCAGTGGAAGACAGGAGGGCCTGGCGTGCTCTGGTCCATGGGGTCACGAAGAGTCGGACATGACTTAACGACTAAACAACAACAAAGCCTTCCACATGTTACTAAATTAGTATATGCTCATTAGCTTTAGACAATCATAGACAATAGTGAGAGATTATGAGAACTGCAGCTGAGTGACTAAAGGGCCACACTCTGTCCTTAATATAGAGTCCCCATTTTAAAAATATTTAAATGTGGTGCATAGACAGAACTAAACAGAGCTTCCAGTTTTGTGCCAGTTTTACTGATCTTTCTCTTACTGATCTGGTCATGAACTGTACATAGAATCTGAGGCTATTTCTTCAATGTAAAAATAAATTGCCAAAGCAAAGTGGTTAAAAACTAATGAAGGCATGAATTTGCATTTTCATTCAGATTCCCAATCATTTTTGTTTTAAAAAAATAATGTATGTGGGCTTTTCTATTAATTTTGAAGCAACTGCACCCCTAACCTGGGTTAATACATTTCTGAAATAATCATTTTTTAACATCAGGAGTGTGAAAGTTCCTCATGTCAGAAGCACTACTGTCAGTAAAGAGAGACTGATCCCTTGTAACTGAAGAATTTAAAAAAGAAAAAAAAAACCCACCTTACCTCACATAATACCAAAGAAATCTTTCTCATCTTTCTTTTCTTGTCTGGAAGTAACATTATTCTCTACCTGTAAAACATCCATGGATAACCTCATATTCTTTGTACAGAAGTACATTCCTCATGCATGAACACCAATTTGGATTCTGGACATAGTTATCAGTTCCAAATCTCCCTCCCTCTTACTATTCATACTAGTTTGCATTTGTGCAGCAAGTAAGCCTTAGTTTTTACTGTGTAGCTTGTCAGTTGTGCACACACGTACACGTACATGAAAAAGCAGGTGCATGGGATGTCCTAGGTACACAACACCATATATATAAGATACTTGTACTTATTAAATAAAAGCAGAACCAACAGGGAGAGCCACAAGACTGCCATATATAACTTGTAAAGATCTGAACTCATTACAATTTTGAATCAGAAAATATTTTAAAATAAAAAACTGTGAATCAGGTTCAGCTGTATAAACATAGTGATGTTATCTTATATTACAAACTTGCAAATTGGCCAGATTTTAGCCCATGCATGTCTTTGGTCCATCTTGGGAAAATACCATGTTTACTGCAGCATTCCTTGTCTACAGCATTCACTAAAATGTATTTTCTCGCAGGCTACTGCCACATGCTTTGTAGACCAAAATATTCAAATGCAGCCATAGGTGGAAGCAGAGTCTGTGAAGATGCAAGTGACAGAAGCAACAGCAACTGAATCTATAATAAGTTTTGGTTTCTAACAATAAACAATGCCATTTCAATGGATAATTAAGATTAAATATGCGTCTGAATTAACAACAGGCTACATTGATTTTACAGAGCTGAATAATTTCAGCAGCACCACTGCATATAACCCACAACAAATAAAACCCATAGAAAATTTCTTATTATATTGTGTGAACATTTGCAACATACATACGAAAACAGCACTTCTGAACTCCCAGAAGAAAAATGCAGGTTGTGGATGTTATTTATATACATGAACATAAACAATCCCATCCAATTGGGTAAAATCCTAGGTTTGTGGTATAGGAATGAAGTCTCTCCTACTCGCTGAGGCAAGATTGGGAAACAAACAGCCCACAGGCCACAAACCCTACCTAGCCATTTCTGCTGCCCTCAGAGCTCCCACTGTCCATTGCAAAAATTGACAGCACTGGCTAGAAGCATCTTGACTCTTCCTCTTGAAAGGGAAGGAGTTTGCAGGGCTCCATGGTGCAAGAGGATGCACCATAGGGAACTGCTGCAACTTTTGCCAATTTGCAGCAAAAGTGTGGTTCCTAGTAGGCTGGGGTAGGTGGGGGATTGAATTTAAGCTACCAGCTCCAGGAAGTTTCCTACCTGTGCTCTGTGGTAAACATGTATATATCCAGGGCTGTATATATACAAATATATTTAATGCATGCATGCACTGTCTCTCTCAAATATTTGCTTCTGCAAAATGTAAGGCAGGAGGAGGTAGGCAAGAAGCTACACATAGCACTGAAGCTACGCAAATTTCTCACTTTAGTCACTACCAATCTTTCTAGGCCTTTTTGTCTTTGAGTTTTCTCTAGCTATTGTCCTCAACTTTCAACCATGTTCCCATATCTTTTAACAAGCATTATGTTAAGCGTTTTTTTTTCAAACAGCTGAGATTCTCAGAATGCCAGTCTCAACCTGTTATTGTACAAATCTCATAAAAAGATGGACGAGTACATTTCAAGGGCCCATAATTTTCTTCTTCTTTAATTACTACACCAAAGGGCATTGACGAAAACCATATGCCAAATAGTGACGGGTCAAACCAGTTATCTCCTGTGCTCCATGAGCCACACTCTGCAAATCCTTGCATATATGGATCCTTGCTCTACATCTAAGTTACAATTGATCAAAAATTATAACAAAAAATTCTAAGAACAGTCTACACAAAGACCAAACCAAAGACAGCTGAGTGGTACTCTTATTTTATAGGTGAAGAACAGCAAAGCTGAGCAATCAGTCACTAGCAAAAGGTCAGGCACAGTTCTTTTTTTCATTGTTAATTTATTTAACTACAGTATTGTTCTTGTTGGATCAGAAATGATCAAAGATCTACTGCACATCACCCAGAAATCTACCAGTAGATCCTGATCTCCCTTCTTCTCACCAATGGGGAAGAGTGTCAAGTCCTTTTAGAAAATATTTTAGAAAGTACTCTCCTTCCCCTGTCTGCTTGTCAAGAACAACGTATCTTTTAAACTGCCTTACTAATCCAAAGTTTCCAACCCATAAAGCATATAACTTCCCCTACCCATTCTAGAAAACATCAGAATTCCTAGGACTTATTATACACAAGTAAGTCACTTTAAAGAAGATCTGCATTCACTGTTTTAAGCACACTTGCTTCCGCTTAAATGTTTTACAGAGAAAACATACAGAGCACCATGAATCCTAAGCATTATCTACTATGTCCACCAGAGGGCAGTCTGGCAGCTAAATCTCTGCCATCACAAATATTTCTGTTCAATCATGTACGCTACTCTCAACAAGCAGAATTTACAACATTTCTGAAATCATACAATTTTATTTTATTTTAATTCAGGAAAAACATTAAAAAATACTTTAAACTCCCAATTCTTTTCTGAAATATAATCGTGCCATAGCCCACGCACAGCTGGATTAAGATCTTATGATTTTCATGCATCGAGGAAACTGGATGGTTTACCTAAAAGCTGGCCATACTCTGCAGCCACAATTCACTGATGATAAAACTGTTACCAGCAATTGCCAGGCCCAGCTGAGGTACCCAGTGATGTGCTTTCCAAGCTGTAAACAAAGAAAAAAAAGGAACAACAGTCTTCTCTTCTATGCAAACCTGGATTCCATCTGAGACAACAACAATGTCCCAAGCTTATGAGCAAGAAGCAATTTTAAAAAGTAAAACAGAACCTGAGAACAAAATGCAATTGGGCTCTTAGAGCTATGGTACAACTCCTTCATAGTATAAGCTGAAGGCTTACAAATGTTTCTGGTGCTCATGAAGAAAAACTAAAGTCCAGTCAGTGGACCCCAACATAAGAGTCTGCCTGTGTGACTGGTTGACACCAGTTGGCTTTATTTCATTTCTAAGTATGTAAATCAGACACTCCAATCAACAAGCACCAGTCTCTGGTGGTTTCAAGCAGCATAAGCACCAAAACAGCTACACTTTGCACACTTTGGCAAAACAAAGGAGTGCCACCACCTTGACCACTGGACAAGGGAAGACAGTACAAATGCTCCTTGCAGCAAAAACTAAAAATGCAGAAAAAGTCAGTAAGACTCAGGTTCAAATCACCTCTTCTTCTACCACTAAAATTTTATGGTGAACAGTGACAAGTCCTGCTCATTCCTAGATCATGGTAGCAAAGTATCCTTGCCAAACTGCGGAGAACAAAACAGAGAAGCCTGCTGATTTGCCCTTTAAACGATGCTCTTTAAAATGATGGAGCAACATGCCAGAGTACTGGCAGGCATAAACTGGCAGTGAATCTCACAGAATTGAAACAGCAGCATAACCCAAATATTATTTCCTCGTGAAAAAAGCATGGGAGAGAAGAACAATGGCATAGAGAAGGGGATAGGGAATTAAAAAGTTGCTGAGGTTTGGAGTTTTTTTGGTTAGCTGATGAAAATGGCATGATTCTTCTAGTCAGACTAACTCCTGTGAGAGTCTTACAGATCTGGCACATGATCAGCAGTCAGAGATCTCTAGGCCAAAGCTGGTCAGCAGACAAAGATGATCTGATGAATAGAAAGGGTTCGGCAAGCCGTTTGCTGACCAAAGGATGTCTTCAGAGAGGAGGGAGAGGCGGCCGAGAAGCTTCAGGGCTCCATCTTGGTACATTCTGCGGTCTAGAGATGAATCAAGAGTAGCATGTAAGAAAAGCACTCAAACCTGACAAGGAAGCATGAGGTCAGCTACATACAGAAACTGCATTATTAAACCGTGAAAAATATGAACATTTATATCACCAGATCACAGGCACCTAACAAAAAAGATTCAGTAAATAGAATCCCTAAAGAAGAAAAGAATCAGTTTGAAACAAAAGGCTATGGTTGATGATACCCTACAATGTAAGATAATTCAGACTGCAGAATCAATCACACCTCCCTAAAACATGGGCATATGGGCACATCTTTCTTGTACCTGAGCTTTCATCCCAGGTAGGTACAAGAGATGACTGCCACTCTTGGATTCTCTACAGAGAAAACACCTTGGCTTATCTCAGACTAAGCCCATCAAGCACAATGAGACTTTCTTCCTCCAAATATAGATCAGTTAGACTATCCTAATAAAGATTATGTTAACTGTTAATAGAATTGCACTGCAAATCCAATGCTGCCTCATTTCAATTCTTCTGTACCACTACTGATGCACAATATAGGGAATGGGGTGGCTAGTGCAGTTGTGCTGTAGTAATTTACTTGTGGTAGAACTTAAAAGTACAAGAAGGGTCATCATCAGTATGACCATGTTTTGAGGGGAGTCTTGATCTGTGGTCTGAATTTCCTTACTTTGGAGGATATAGCTTTAACTGTAACTGTTTTGCTTTAACACTGAATAGGAGGACATTATAGTTTAAGCCTCTCTCTTAAAGAGACTGAGGGTGCAACTATATAGAAGGGAAAATATGATTTGATCCACTGTGATTTGCACTCAGGGAAATCAGGTTTCCCTGGGTTAAATTGCTGTAGCTGTCCAGACCAATTTTCAGAAGTCAGCAGGGACAATGTCCGAAGATCCCTTAAGGTACTAATAAACGCTAATTGGCAATTTCTTCCTCTCCTTTTTAAAAATTTCTTCATGAAAATCTGTTCCTGTGTTTAACTGAAGTTTTTTAAGGAAAAGTTCAAAGACCAGGGATGTTTGGTTGAGGGGAATTGACACATACCTGAGTGCCCCTATGCATCAGATCAGGTAATCACACTGGCACAAAGTGGACAAAAGCAATGTCAAACTGATCAGAACAAATGTATACCATTCTGGCAGTTGAACAAAAAAAGATGAACCCCCCCCCCCTCAAAAAAGATGATTCCACAACAGGCTTCCCCCATTGAGCTTTACTTCATGTAATCACTGTGTTTTAATCTGAACTCATCAGTACACAATTCAATGTAAATTACAGGACAAATGGCCAATGTAGTCACCACCCCAATTCTAGTTATCACAAGGTATTAGTCAAAGATCTGCCTCCCCTTCCTTGCTGCTAAGATTATTTTCCATTGGGAAACACAGTCCAGGCCCAAACACATTCTACTAAAAGCTAGTCTTATATCTTTGTTCACCTAGAAAAAAGAAACAATGGGTATAGCCTTCAAGTTTTGAAACAGTGGCTGAATAGAGGCAGAACTACAGAATCAGTGAACAGCTGTAATTAAAAGATTAACAAAAAGAACCACTGTTAGTTGCTTGGGGAAGATATCATGGAAACCTCTCATCAGCCGTAACCATACAATGTCTTCAGTCAGCATATACTACCTGTATATATAGAGGCACTTACACAGTTACTCACCATCACCAGCCATTTACTCTCTTTCCTTTAAAAAAAATTGCTATCATCCTCCCGACTGGCAACATATCAGATGCCAGTTCAGCTGTTCCTCCTGAATCTTTCAGCCTTCTTGGGGATGGAAAAAAGTTTCACAAGCACAGAAATGTCTCAATGAGTATGTAATTCCAGAATGTGGTGTTACTGCCATGCACATGCCCAATGGTCAGCCTTTGTGATAGTAAGTTTAGGCTCAATCTGTTTTCCTCTCGTTTCCCCAAGACTTGAGGCCATGTGAGAAAGGTGGGGGGGGGGGGGGAGAGAGAGAAAAGGCCGAATAACACTAGCTGTAGATGTGATGCTAACATTACCTTTTTGCCAGCACTGAAAGAGTGAAGTTAGAGATGTAGGCAAAGATCCTGCTGGGAAAGGGCAGAGGAAACAGGTCCAAGCAGGAATACAATGAGATGAACTGATCCCAGAACATCAGGAAACCAACTTTCTAGTCACTTTTGATCATTGTTCAAGGAAAAGCCATTAAGAAGCATGAGAGACAGAAAATTAACTACTCCAAAGCTATCCCCAGAAGAAATCTTCTGACTATGTACACTGCCACATCTACTGATCCACTGCAAGAATGGGCAGAGCTTGAAAGGGGACCCATCATAACATGTTCTCAAAATGTACACACTAGCTGCAGCCATCTAGGCTACTCTCATGTGCCACACTCACATTCCTGGTTACCATTCCTGATTGGCTTTGCTGAGTAGAAGATGTAATCAACAGTGGCCCCCACGCCCATTGGCATGGTGGTAATCTCAGGGCAACCTCTCTCAGGCAAGAAGTGGCTGTAGGCAGAGGTCAGATTGAGGCCATGCTGAATAGTGCCTGGATACCTGCAGAGAAGAAAGAGCTCCCCTTCCCCATAAGGTGGGGAAGGGGATGAGAAATTCAATACTGAGAATCAAAAGCAAGAAAAGTTTAGCCAGTATTCACAGCCTGTTTCTATAGTTTCTAGACCTGGTTATATGCTGAGAGCCTACTTAGATATATGGCTTCAAATATGCTTTTGCACTTTAAAAAAAGTAAATGGTAACTATGCTGGTGTGATATTACTGGGAATATAGCAAGCAGTGTGTGGGGCTTAACCCTTTTTTCCTGGCTGTGCTCCTAACAAATTCACTCTTTTAAAGCTATTCTTTCCATTGTAAAAAAGACACAAATGAGATAGCCAGATAGTATCAGTAACCCCCATCCCCACCCGCCACTGGCTGCATTTTTAAAAACATATACAAAAATGCAAAGACTCATTTGATGCTGTGCCTTTGGCCCTGAGAAATCAGGTATATGAGAATTTCTATTTAAACTTTTCCATCCAAAAACACAGAGCTGCATAATCATCCCAGAAGAACATCCTTACATAGATCTCTAATGTGGCATCACTGCTATGTAAAGCACCAGTGAGCTTCGATGGGCTGCCTTTTGCAGATATCTTGTCGTTCTGATTAATTCTGGGGAACAGTGCACTTAAGATTTAAATAAGGATACCACCACCCCAGGATTAGTCAATACCAACAACTTTTATTAACTGTTCAAAACTAGAGCAGCATATCTGAGAGAAAAATCAATTTCAAAGGGAGTCTACTAACATTGAGAACAATGGCTCCTCCCTCAATTAGCACCACCACAGCTGTTCGTGAAGACTGCAGAAAAGTGAGATGAGGGGAGAAGTGGGGCCATTCCATGAGTCCTGCTAAAGGACAACTAGTCTCTCTCCTCTTTCACATCCTGCCCTTTTGGAGTCCAACCTCTGAAGGCAAGCACTGTATTTCACTGACCGTAACATAAGCCACTCTGGAGCCTTTTGGACTAAAAGCTAAGATACAACTGCTTCCGACAGATGGCTAAGAACACAGAATCTTGTTAGAACTTGTATCAGGCTAGAATTACTGTAGTCTCAAAGCAGGACTTCAGGAACTGCTAGGCTCTCCTGACCTCCATCTCATTGGATGCCTCCATTTTAATTTCAAGAGGCTACACTACATACTTAAGCCATTCTAGCTGGGAAGATTTATTTCACTTTCATGATAGGAAAACAAAAACTCCCTCATGTAATCCAGTCAGTCAATGACAGCTTGAAAGATCCATTTTCTTTAGCAAATGCTTGCCTCTGGCAGCCCCCTTTCCATGGGAAGGTTTCATTAGAAAAAACCGGTGTCTACCACTACTAGCTCTTTTGTTGCTACACGAGCCTTTTGACTAGGACCAGATAATCTCTTCAGTCTTCCCATTTGGGCTCTATATTGTACCCTCCCTCCTCACTTCCCATTCAGATTACCTTGAACAAAAGAGTTCTGAATCAGAGTTGTTCACTACAGCGAGCTCTTTAAGCCAGTGTGCGGGACGGTCTGCAACACAGCAGAAACAACATGGAAACCGATTATATACACTATTGAATGTACAGCATTTAGGGTCAAACTCACAATGAGTGGTATACTTAAAGAAGTACCTATTGCAAACCACAGCCATAAAGCATCAAGTGGCAAAACAGGAGAGGCTGATTCTATTATTTAACTCAAACTGCCATGATGCTCTCCTGTAAGAGGCTGGCAGGCCCTCTCATTCTTGCTGAGCAAATCCAATCAACATCTGTGCATGGACAAGGTACTAGATGTGAGGTTTTCTATACAGTTAAAATATGGAATTTGCTTGCTTTGTCACCTACAGAACCAGATTGCTAGCCTCTTATCTGGACTAAAACAAGATAAAACCCACGCTAAGACAGATCAAGTAATGAATACTGCTTCTTCAGTTACTTATTTGTCTTAGAACCATTTTAGGAGTGCCCAAAGGCTTGGCTATGTCCAAGAGAACATCTCTTTTTTAGAACTGCTGATCCACATGAGCATATCACAATCTATTTTTATACATTTTCTGTTTCAGTGTTACTGTGTTATACAGTAATGGGCACTGTTTATTCTGGGAAAACACACACTCAAAGCCCTCAGGGGATGGAGGAATTTGTCATGTGCTCCTTTGAATCCAGGAACTGCTATTGGTACACAATGATGTACAAGTAGTGCTTGCACTAATGGGGCGGTATATGAACCAAAGAAATAAAATAGGTAAGAAAGAAACCACAGTGGGACTTCTTCTGGAGGTATAAAGAATATAAGAGGATTCCTTACAGTTCTCTAAATCAAGGAGTTTAAAGCTGCTGGAGGTAAGGGAATGTCAGTGAAATTTAAAAATGATGTGTTTCTTGAAAAGAAGAGCTGCTGCAAAACTTTTACAAGGGTAGGAAACCTTTTCAGCCCAAGCACTAACCTGTGTCTAAGCAAACATGTCAAAGGCTGCTTGCTGACAATGCTTGCAGCCACTTCACTGTTGTCATGTACTCTTCACTGCTGGCATGCACTTCCCAAAATGCTTGTTGAGACTCCATTCACACAGAAATACATGGTAATGCTTTAGCCCCACCTGTGAACCCCTTTCTGGGATTCTCAGACCATTAACTATGAAAAGATCTGTTCCAAAGGATTTAATATAATACAGCTCCAAAAGGCGGAACTGGAGGAAAACTGGGTACCTGGTACAGCATCTGTCACCCCTTCCAACATGATCAAATCTGCAGGTCGCTCACAGGCAACATCACAATAACGGAACTGAAGCAGAAATGCACGGCTGTATTTGCGCCTGTCTGAAGAGAGAAAGCCAAATCAAAAAACAGAAGATAGCATGAAGCAGTGAACGTGTGTTCAGACTGATCACTTGCACACTGTATATTCCTATTAGTCATATAAGGCAGAATTGCAACACATTACAGTCTATCAGCTGTACAGGTGCAATTTTAAAAACTAGGTGCCCATTACAAACAAAATAATTAGAATTCAATCGTATAGTTGGAGCTTGAAAAAACTGTAATTCTCCCTCTCTCTCTCCCTCACTATCTCTGTCTCAGGAAAACATACAAATTTTTGT
The DNA here is from genome assembly GCA_037013535.1 of Intellagama lesueurii. Classification (NCBI taxonomy): domain Eukaryota; kingdom Metazoa; phylum Chordata; class Lepidosauria; order Squamata; family Agamidae; genus Intellagama; species Intellagama lesueurii. Next base: position 36,406,016 of record JBAJHW010000001.1, on the reverse strand, counting down.
TGCACAATACTCAAGAACAAATAAAACTGAGATGCAAAAAGCTTCTTGGCTCAGACACATGTATATTTATTTATTTATTTATTTATTTATTTATTTATTGTATTTTTACCCCGCCTATCTGGTCAGATGACCACTCTAGGCGGCTATAGTATATAACTACTAGTCTTAGGCTTATATTCCTGAATAGGTCTACCATATCCTCTTAAATGCCTAGATTTCCAAATGGCATACACCTTCCAGATGTTGTTGCACTGCAACTTCAATCATCTCTAGTCAACACAGTCAACAGTGAGAGAGGCTGGAAGCTTCAATCAGACAACATCCGGAGAGTTACATTCTACCCATTTATGGACTCAGCAACGTAATAATATACAAGAGACAAAAGGTTTTTTTTTAACAGTGAGCAAAGCACTGTAAACTGTACAAATAACAATCCCACTGTTTTCATATTTGGTTGCACATAACTTAAGAGGCCCTCTCCTCATGTCTCCCTCGAGTAAGACAGAAGAGCATTTCCACAAAAAATGCTACCAAAAAAAAAATCACTAACCAGCTGGTTTAACGTAAGAAATGTATTGTTACAACTTGACCTCCAAGAAATTAGACAACCACTGAAGGAGTGCAACTGTGGAGTCATTTCATACCATGTTCTGTGAGACAGATAAGGATTGGCCAGTGTTGCATTATGCTTCCAAGGCAATTAAAGTGTCTCTGTATAACAACCGGGATAATCTCCATCCCTCTTCTCACTTTATGAAGAGACCTGGGACTCTTCTACACTGTGCTAGATTCTTCAGAACATAATGCCTCAGGAGTGCAGTCTTGAACCACGGCTCTAGTCACATTCTTGGAATGTTGTGAATATCACACTAACTCTGGAGTCACAATGCGAAGTCACAGACAAAGTTATTCCACTGAGAGAGGTCAGGAAATTGGTGATTAAGCACTTTTTGGCTGACACTCAGGGTCAGCCAATATTTAGAAGACTCTTGGCTCAACAGCATGTTTTCAAATGTGTCTACTGATAAGCTATATTTGAGATAGACATTTATTCAGTTTTAAAAAGCTGAATATGCAACCTGAAAGGTAGTTTGCATGCTGTAATCTAGGATATAACCTGGGGCAAAACAATGGAAAATCATTACTGGATTTCCTACAATACAGAACCATTTTTTGACCATGCAATCCTCTGCATGAGTTCTCTGTATGTTTTATGGTAAGCAATCCCTGATGCACAGTTTTGGGATTCCAGTCTAAAATTCAACAAACCTTAACGCAAACACCTGAAGTTTGTTGAGGTGTCATTTTTAGTACAAAGATAATTCTGGCAACTTCTGTTGAGAAGTCAGCCAGCCTGCCTAAGCTTTACAGACTTCCTTTTTTTAAAGTCACTTTCTGACAGAACATTTGTGGAGAAAAACCAAGGTTATACAAAACATGCTCTCATTTTCATCATGAAGCTCACCTGACTTCTTACTCTGGCACAGGGTGACAAACTGGCAGCTATCAGTTATACCTAAACAGCTGGGCCAGAGGGGAGTTTGTAATTTCCGCTGGTGGACAGTCTGACAGAATTCTTCCTGCCCAGACACCTACAGAGACAGAAAATTTGGAATACAATTACACACTGAAGTGTTTTCAGGCATATGCTCTTCTTGGGAGTATCCCAGACAGGTGAAAAGTTCTACCCCTTTTTCTTGGCTTGTCCCTGTTCCATAGCAAAAGACTACATGGTACCAGGGGCTGCATCAAAACTTCAGTTTTCAGAAAATTGCTTCTCTTCAGCAAATCTTAACCTTTAATAAATATGTAGGAAAACCACTTCTCTGTTATGGCTTCTCTTCTAAAGCTATTTGCTTATTTTCTGTGCTAATCAGAAGCTAAGAGAAAACTTCCACTGGGGACGCTTTTGACCAAGGAAATGAACTTTAAGGGAAAGTGTCATATTGCTATATTTGTCTTCTGAAACAAACCCCCAAACTATGCCTCTTCTGAAGGGGTCAAAAAACAACACTAATTTTGTCACTGTTGTTACTGAGACAATCTCTTGTCACACAGGTAATAGCAACAATGAATCAGGTATATAATAGAGAACAAATGCTCCATCTTGGAACAAACTACAAATAAAGGAAAAATTAATAGTAGCTGCATTCATATTTAAAAAGACAGAAATCCAGTGTCCACCTTCTGTAGAATAAAAACATACACAATTTCATTACTATTACACATGCAGGGAAATTAAATGATTAGAAAAGAGGGAAGGAGCACAATGAAATCTAGACTTTTCCCATTCAAACTAGAACTACGGAAATCTAAAATTGTTGCAGATAGTGGTATAACAATTGTTTCTCTTGGGGCAGAAGGAGATGTAGGAATCAATAATCATAAATTTACTATTGCATGCCTACTTTCTGTGTGCTCTCATTCAGCACACCCATGCCCTGCCGTCCTTGCCTGACCACCCTGCAGAAGCCCTCTGCAGCTTATATGACTGGTTTCACATTTTCAGTACAGAAAAATGTAGTACTTTTGTTTTGCTTTTTACTCTTTTACTAGTTTTATTCAACACTATTAGAAGTAAGATTAGAATACAGTGGCCAGCTTGATTGGGGAGAAAAACCAAACAAGTTTCTATCTGCTTTAAGTTGGAACATATCATAATTTTCATTTTAAACCTTTATTCTTGATCTAACTTTCCATGCTTCTTTTATGCAAGTGTACAAAAATAAATAAACAAAACAAAGAAATGTAGAAGCTAGCATGTAGACCTCCCTTCCATGTACAAAACTTCCAACTTGAACTTTCTCCTTTTATATCAGGCAAAATCCAAATAAACAAAACAAACAAAAAAGAGGCTCCTTAAAAGTTTTATATTTTAATGAGGCCTTGTGTTTCTTTGAATTTTGCCTGATATTCTTGCACAGACCAACAAGGCTACCTCTTCTAAAACTTTCTCCTTTTAGCAGATATTAACCAGTTCAGGTTCACTGAATAAACTGACCAAAACCAAGGGAAGATGGAAAGAAAAAGCAAGGAGTGGCAGCAAGAAAAGCAAGCATTAGTCTCAGAGAAAAGTCTTTAATATCCCATTCCTGGGCAAAGTGCTGGAGCGGGTTGTGGCTTCTTAGCTCCAATGGTTCCTGGATGAGACAGATTATCTACAGTAGACCCATTGCAATCTGGCTTCAGGCCTGGTTACGGGACAAAGACTGCTTTGGTCGCCTTGGTGGATGACCTACACTGGGAACTGGGCAGGGAGACTGTGTCCCTGTTGGTTCTCCTGGACCTCTCATTGGCTTTCAATACCATCTACCATGTATCTGTGAAGATTCTTAGTCTGAAGAAGCTACTTGGATGAGTAGTGAAACGTTTCAACCTAATAAGAAAGAAGTCCAGTTGCCATGACTCAACTTCCAGCTACCATGGTATCCTTCTGGGTCATCGCTCTGGGATGGGACTGGGAGGCACTGTTTTACAGTAGCTCCAGTCATTTCTGGAGGGGAGGACCCAGAGGGTGGTGCTGGGGGACTCGTTTGACACCCTGGCTGCCCTCAGGGTTCTGTTTTGTCCCTATGCTATTACATATACATAAAACCCACTGGGAGAGGTTGTCCGGAGTTTTGGGGTTCTGTGTCACCAGTATGCAGATGACACCCAACTCTATTTCCCTTTTTCATCTAAATCAGAGGAAGCTGTTTCGACTCTAGATCATTGATGTCAATGATGGACTGGATGAGGGCAAATAAACTGAAACTTAATCCAGACAAGACAGAAATGCTCCTGGTCAGTCAAAATGCAGATCAAAGAGTGTGTGGTTGTGTGTGGTTACACTTCCATTAAAAACACAGGTGCACAGCTTGGGGGTGCTCCTAGATTCATCTCCAAGACTGGATGCCCAGGTTTCAGCAGTGGCCAGGAGCGCCTTTGCACAGTAAAAACCAGTACGCCGGCTGCGCCTGTTTCTTGAGAGCTCTGATTTGGTCATGGTGACCAACGCCCTAGTTACATCTTAGTTGGATTACTATAACACGCTCTATGTGGGACTGCCTCTGGAAGGCATTCGGAAACTTCAGAGGGTCCAAAATGCCGCAGCCAGATTGTTAACTGGGCTGGTTACAGGGAACATATAACACCCCTGTTACAACAGTGCCACTGGCTGCTGATCCATTTCTGTGCACAATTCAAAGTGCCAGTTTTAACCTATAAAATCCTAAACGGCTTGGGTCGAAGCTATCTAAATAATCATATCTCCCTCTATGAGCCTGCCCGGTCATTAATATCATCAGGGGAGGCCTTTCTCTCAGTCCCACCACCCCTACAGGTGCGTTCGGTGGGGACATGCGAGAGGGCCCTCTCTGTTGCTGCTCCCATGAGAAGCTCTCCATCTTTTCTGTCCTTCCACAAGCAGGCAAAGACCTTTTTCTTCAGACAAGCTTTTCTTTGTGACTGGCAGTCTGAGAGGGGTTTTGTGTTCTGGTTCTTTTAAATGTGTTTTAGTATTGATTTTATTTATTTTTAATATGATACTTGTTTAATTCTTTTTAAATATTTGAACACTTACTGTTTTTAGCTTTTGCATATTGTCCTTTTAATGATGTGAGCCACCTTGGGTCCTTTCGAGGAGAAAGGCAGGGTAAAAATATTTTAAATCAATCAATCAATCAATCATTATCCATTTAAGAGCTAAATTACGCCTTTCTCTACTTACCTTCCAAGCTGGCATTCCATGGTAATATAACTGGCCATTTTGGATAAACTTGTAGAGGGGTGAGTCAGGCACAGAATTCAGGTCCCCACATAAGATGACAGGGCAGTAGCTACCATCAGTCATTTTTGCAATCTTGTCAATTTCTGCTAGGAGTAGAGCCATCTGGACTAGTTTAATATCTCCCCTACGTGGATTGTACAACACATGAGTGTTTGCAACACATAAAGGGCTGCTTGCCTTGTCCCCCATATTTTCTGGGAGCAAGGGCTGTAGCAGTAATACCAGACCCACATTGTCCCTGTTGAGGACATCCAAGCCAGGCCGGAAGTATTCCACAGGATTAGCGTTAATCAACTGGAACTTGTTCAGCTTGTAGCAGATTGCACATCCATCTGTCTTTCTTCCTGTGCGGCGCTTAAAGATGCAGGTAAAGCCTGGCCAAACAACAAAAGCCCACATCAGAACAATTTAAACAGTGAAGAACACTGGACAGTAACCCCCAACACATGGACAAACACAAACACCTCCCAGTAAACCTGCATACATTTGGTCACATGTCTCTGTAAACAAGATTAGTATTACAGGTTCTGTTACTCGGACTTGCATTTATAGTTATAGTTACCAGCCAAGAATTTTAGAAAGATCAGACTTCCACCTAGATTAGAAAAGGGGAAGGAAGAAGGCATGAAGAGAACTATGTCTGTGTCTGGAGCTTTCCTGCTTTGACACAAAGGCCTCGTAAAAGAAACTGAAGAACCTCAAACCTTGCCCAGTTATATTCATAAGACCAAGGTAGAAGTTACATATTCTAACTGAGGGGTTTCTTTTTCTAGTTAAGGAGCAAATGCAGTTTGTGCCAGGGTGAGAAGAACAGGAGGGACTTCTTAATCTTCTCACCTCTTGATGATTTTATACTCCAGTAATTTCCCCCACTGTATCTTCCATTGAAGGCTGAAGGGTAGGATATCTTACCTAAAAGCATATATACACAACCCATGCCCACAACAGGCCCTCACAGCTATTACATAAAATAGATACCCATCATATCACAGTTAATGAAAAAGAAGATACTTAAGAAGTATCATCTCTGTCCACCCTCTTGTTTGGGAAGTTGGAAGAAATGCAATCACTCCCTGCTGAAGTTATCTGTCCTTTCCATCCTTGATAACGGATTTCAAAAGCTGGCATTGCAATGAATATCTCTAAACCATTCCTTGTTCTCAAAGGGATCTTGGCACAAAAGGAGGAAAGGTGTAAACCTCTCCATTTACACAAAGATAGCAAGAGAGAATAAAAGGGTGAGTGTACATATGTGTGTATTTGAGGGAAGTGTCTGTCTGTGTGCATGCACACAAGTGTGTGTGTTTGAGGGGTAAAAACTGCATCCATGTGCCCAGCCTGCCATTCACCACTGCATGTGTCTCTCGGGGGGGGGGGGGGGACTTCCCACCTCTGTTCCATAGAAAAAACTAACTGGGATGAGGAGACAGAAGGATTTTCAGTAAAAACACCAGAAAGAGGTAAGCAGCTCCTCCCTCTACCACTCCTATTTGCAACCTTCCATGGCTGTTTTTTATTCTACAAAAAGAACTAGAAAAATGTTAGAAGAGAACAGAGTTCTAACTCCTGTCCTCTGAAGATGCTGGCCACAGAGACTGGTGAAACATTAGGAAGAAAAACCTCCAGAACATGGCCAAACAGCCCAAAAAACCCACAACAACCATTGTTAGAGGAGTTACTTGTGCAATGTCTAGTTTGCCTTTCAGAATCAGGTGGCTACACATTTATTGATAACCTTGGCTCAACAAAACTGAGAAAGCCATGGTGGAAGAGGACATGCAGAACAAGAACTAGAGCCTCCTCCTAAATGATGATATCTCCCCAAAGCTTTCGAAACATACAAGCATAGAATAAGGGTGGGCCTGTAAGGCCATCAAGCTGAACTCCCTGTTCCATGGAGGAGTTCAAATCAAAGTATATCTGACAGATTGCTGTCTAATTTTCTCTTGAATGCCTCTGGTGTTAAGAGTGCTCACCACCTCCCAAGATAATTGGTTTTGTTGTACTGCTCTAACAGTTAGGATTTTTTTCCTGATCATCAACCAAAATCTGACTTCTGGTAACTTGAGCCTATTATTACATGTCTTGCACTCAGATGACTGAAAATAGATCTTCCTCTTCCTCTGTATGACCATC